>CM028134.1:153372500-154826250 GCA_016271365.2 Neoceratodus forsteri
GTGTATGCACCAGCCACCAAGAATGACTGCACCGATGGCATTGGGTCCCACGCCATGTGATCCCCACCAGCGTGACTGGGGAAGGAGTGGTGGATGGGACTGGGGGTACCAGCCAGCTAGCTAGGTGAAGGTGGTGACTGGGGGCCATATATCTCTGTAGAGAAAAAAAGATCTAAATGTACACACAGGAGGCGAAGAGGGACAGGGGCCCCATTTGAGATGTGCAGATACCTCCACACGGTAAACAAGATGGATGATGCCATTGTTCAAACAGAGTGGGATCATAAATATCTAGTGAGTTGGCAGGGTGCAATTTTTAGAGGAACACCACAAAGTATTCAATGAAAGAGTGGTGGAGGGGCAGATTAAGCTACCAAAAGAAGTGTTTGGGGATTTTAGCATGGATGGGACAGATGCACAAGATCTTCTTCAGGGGTATCTCGGTCATCAGGTCACACCATAGGAACTTCACTTTCAATGAAAGGGTATCCACAGGGAAGATTTTCAGCAGTACAGCTGGGCCCCACTCCTCAGTTCTTTCCCGACGTGGACTCTGTCTACACGGGTCTCCGCGGAAGCATCGATGCAGTTTCACGCCTTTTTGCATACACATTTTTTTTTTCTTTTATACCTACTTTGTAATCTCTTTTCCTTAGAGATTCCTTTATCTTGTTTATGCCGAGAATGACTCCTTTTACATCTTTTTCGTCGCTGCTGCGGAAAGAAGATTGCCTCCACAGACTAGAATTCTTTGTGTCTGCTGTCTTGGGCCTGACCACAAAGTTTATGCTTCTGGCAGAGCTCACAGTCAGAATCAAACAACCCAAGGTGACGCAAGAAGGCTCTTAAAAATTTCCTAATGGAACATCAGGTAGCAAGTTCTGGGCAGGGGTCCTCTGGGGTCCCAACCTCTCAATTGCCGGCAGTCATTGAGCTCCCAGGCCTCCAAGGGCCCGAGACAAGTCCTCAGGGGGGGAAAGTCATAAGAGACCGAGATCAGGAACACTCCCCCTGCGGCAGCCCCACTCCCCAACGACTTCTTCATCATCTTCTCCAGGGGGAACTTAGTCAGTAGCTGCGGCATCGACACACAAATATGATGTTCAGGCCTCTGCATCTACCAGGCCCATACCGACAGCTCTGCCATCCGATTCCCGGGGTGGCCAGTCTACCTCCGAGTAGTTGATGACCATCCCGATGCATCTCCAAGTTTTAGGGCAACTACATCTTCGGGCTCTCGGGCCCTGGCTTTGAGCCTTCGCTCCCAGCTCCGTTGACGCAGGGTTCGACGCTCATCGATCTCAGTGAGGTTCTTACCAAGTTCACGCCAGTCATTGTGCACCAGTTTGGTGCCTTCAGGCTTACATGGCGCGCCCCCCCCGGTCAACCGAGAGATGATCTCCGTGGTTTGATGTCAGTGCATCACACGTCAGACGTAGAACTACAGGAGGTTGATGTCAAAGAAGAGTATCACCCTGACCTCATTCTGCCTGATGATGAGGAGGTGGAAAAGGAAGAACTTCTCTCCTCAGACAAGTCCACTGCCTCCTATGTCCGTGAGGACTCTCTAAAACACACCCCTAGGTCTCCTCCAGAGGACCATTCCTTCTTTAATATAATGAAGCAGTTGTCCTTTGCCATGGGATTTCATACAGAAGAGCAGGATGTCACCAGGAAAGATTTGGTTAACTTCCTGGAGATCCCCAAGTCTCCTTGAAAGATGGTTCCTCCCATCTTGCCTGCTTTGTGGAACGCTGCCACTGCTGCTTGGCACCATCCATATATGGTGCAAGCTATGCCCAGGAGGGCAGATAAACTCTATAATGCCCCCCAAGGGTTCCCTTACTATGCGGCTCAGCTTGAGACAGACACAGTGGTCATTAAGGCTGCCCATGACAGGTCTGACACCCAAGCACCTTAGCACCCCCTAGACAAGGAGTCTGGCAGAATTGGCCTTTGGGGTAAGAGGGTTTATGCTTCCTCCACCTTCGGCTCGAGGATGGTGAAATACCAGAACACCAGCTGGAAGAAGGGCAAAGCTGCGGCCCAGGCCCTTCCAGAGGGCTCTCAGAAACAGGAGCTCCTCCAATGCTTGCAAACAGCCGAGTATGTTAGCAAGCACCTTCTGGGAGCACTTTGTGATTTGGCTGACACTGTTGCCAGGGCTGCTGCCATAAGCATATGCCTACGTAGGCACTCCTGGTTTCGGATTTCTGGCTTTGCCATGGACGTTCAACAAAGGTGCTGAATGCCCCTTTCAGTGGGACCGAACTGTTTGGCATCAATGTCCAGGACATCATTAATGACCTGCAGGCTTCGTGCAGAACCCTTAAGTCTATCCACTTGCTGTAGCACACTCAGCAGCAGAAGGGCAGACAGTGCCCTCCTTTTCGTAATGCACCTAACAGACAGAGAGCAGTCTCTAGGCCTCAAGGCAAGAGAAGAGCCTCCACTGCCCTACCCACCCCCTCCAGTACTGGAGCCTGTGGCCAAGCACCCCAGAAGTAACGGATCAGCCCCTGAGGCTGGATCTACCTCCGCTTGACTCCTAGCCAAACCATCCTCCTCTGGTTACCGGCCAGGAGGTGGTCGTCTGAGGTCTGTTCTCCCTCCATTTAAATCAGTGGAGAACTATAACTTCAGACGCTTGGATTTTGCAACTCATAGAAAAGGGTCATACCAGTTGGCCCGGTGGCGTTGAATGCCACACCTCACGCCACGCTGGTGACCCGGGTTCGGGAACGGACTCGGGTTGGTGGGGACAGGAAAGGATGGAGCATCTGGAGGACTGCTCTCCATTCCTGGGGGAGGATGGGTTTACTTGCCACAGTTGGAGCAGCTCCTGGCGGTGGCTGGGGGACGCCACAACCTGTGGCACGTTTGCAGGGGTAGAGCAGCGGCGGATGCCTTACACACAGGCATGGGAGTGCGTCCGTGCTCACGGGATCCAGAAACAAGGCAAAGGCCCTATCCCCAATAGGCAAAAGTGGGTCCAGGGATGACGCACCCACGCCCAGTGCTGGGTCCCCTGCATCGACTCTGGTGTGCTGCTGAAGCCTGGATGCCCCACTAGATTTACAGCTAGGCGTTGGGAGTAAGTGGTCCCAGAGGACTCTGAGAAGGGGGCGGTGGTGGTGGACTTCAGGCAGGCGGGAGAAAGCATCATTGAGTGACCTCACCGGAGAGAGGTAGGGAGATGGAGAGGTAGGGAGGTTAAACATAGTTGACAAATTAAAAAAAAATAAAAAAATAAGTCATACCTTGTAGCTCGTGGAACATCTCCCAGAGACCCCTCCAGCAGCCACTCACTATCCTCCAGCCCACTTGCCAGTGCTTCAGGAGGAAATGCAGTCCCTTCTGTGCAAACAGGCCATAGAGCCAGTGTCCAAATGCCAGTGGAACAAAGGATTTTACTCCAGGTTCTTTCTGGTTCCCAAACAGAGTGGAGTTTTGGAGGCCTATTCTGGATCTAAAAGACCTCAATCTGTATGTCCAGTACAAAAAAGTTTCATATGGTAACTTTGCCCGCCCTGATGTCCCTGCTCAAGCAGGGCGACTGGCTATGCTCGCTGGACATACAGGATGCCTACCTGCACATATCTGTGTTCCCTCCTTGCAGGAAGTTTCTCCAGTTCCTTTTTCAGGGTGAACACTACCAGTCCAGAGTGCTGCCCTTTGGCTTGTCCTCTGTGCCACAAGTCTTTACTAAGTGCTTAGCAGCAGTGGCTGCAGCCCTCGGGAGGGAGGGAATGTATGACTTCATTTATCTGGACAGTTGGTTCTTAAAAGCACCATCCAGGGATCACTTCTGGAGACCTTAAGCAGGACTCTTCAGCTGTTTCATTCCCTGGGCATCATGGTCAGTTTGCCCAAGTCAGACCTGGTTCCGTCCCAGAGACTGCAGTACATAGGGTGGTCCTAGACTCGGCACAGGGGAAAGCTTTTCTCCCTCTGAACACAGGTGGAGTGCCTCATGGCCCTGGCCCAGAGTCGGCATATCCCCGCCATGCAGTATTTAAGGCTTCTGGGTCTAATGGCAGCTGCCATTCCCACAGTCCCTCTGGCCAGCCTCCACATATGTACCCTTAAGTGGACCCTCAGGGTACAGTGGGATCAGCAGTTGGACGAATTGGACAAGTTAGTCCTAGTCTCCGCCCCAGTTCGCAGGGTGCTTCAGTGGTGGATGCACCCCCAGAACCTTTTACAAGGGGCCCCATTCCAGATTTAATCCCCACAGCAGATCTTTACCGTGGATGCTTCTGGGATGGACTGGTGAGCCTATCTGGGTCCCTTTCAGACTCAAGGCTCTTGGTCCCATGTCGAGACCTCCCTGCACATCAGTGTCCTGGAGATGTGGGTGATTCCACATGCCATGCAGTCCTTTCAGAACCACCTTCTGCCAGGGCAGTTGCTGATTCAGTCAGACAACCCTGTGTAGTGTACTACATCAACAAGCGGGGGAGGGGGAATCATTCATGCCCTCTATACAGGAGTCCATGAGAGTATGGTATTGGGCTCTGGATCGCAGTCTGACCCTCTCAGCGGTCCATGTCTCAGGAGTGCTAAACACTCTGGCAGACAGCCTGAGCTGGATGCAGTCCAGCATGCATGAGTGGGAGCTTCTCTCATCCATCACAGAAGTTCTGTTCACCAGATGGGGTCTCCCAGAGTTGGACCTTTTTGCGTCCCCACACAACACAAAACTGCCCAAATTCTGCTCACTCGATCCAGGTCCTGGAGTTTTCTGATAAGACGCTTTGTCCCTCTTCTGGAGCAGGAGGTTTCTCTACGCCTTCCCTCCATTTCCTCTGTTTCAGAGGGTACTAATTAAGCTGCAGATGGAGGGGGCCACAGTGATACTGGTAGCCCCATTCTGGCCCCGCCAGATATGGTTCTCTTCTATAGCAGTTGGCGAAAGGAACCTCCAGTCCCTCTCCCTCTCTGCAGGAATCTGCTGACCCATTATCAGGGACCCTGGTCCATCCCAACCTCAGGTCCCTCCATCTGCACGGTTTTGCTCCTGAGGACGTAGCCATCACCAGATTTGGGGTTTCCAACAGAGTGGCGGACGTCCTAGTGGCCACCCAAGAGACTTCACCAGAGCCACTTATGCCATGAAGTGGAAGCGGTTTGCCATGTGGGCTGCCAGACATAATCTGGACTCCTTCACCTGTCCAGTGAACCAGATTCTGGACTACCTGATCTCCCTGTCTGACTCAGATCTCCAGTACTCTTCCCTCAAGGTACACCTTTTAGCTATTTCTGCCTTTCACGAGCCCATCAGTGACTGTACGATAGCTCAGCTGGGATGTCTCCCGTACCTTTGAGGGGCATCGTGCATCTGAAACCTCCAATCCATTCTCCTGTCCCAGCTTGGGATTTAAACTTTGTTTTGGAGAAGTTGACCCTGTCTCCTTTTGAGCCTGTCCCTACTTGCAGCTTACGCTTTCCTTCCTGAAAAGCGCTCTTTTTGGTTGCCATTACTTCTGCTCGAAGAATCTCAGAACTTCAGACCCTCTGGTGCAAGGAGCCTTATTTTATGTTTCGCAAAGACAGGGTGTCTTTGCGCATAATCTAAGTTTCTCCCTAAGGTGATATCGAAGATCTTACTTGAGAGGGCTCCTGCAGTAGGTAATTACATATAGGACTGACGTCAGCAGGCGGTAGGACCCCATAGGAAAAATTTCTAGCTAGCAGTCCCTGGCGAGGGACCGCCCCCACATCAGGTGACTCGGCGTCAGGAGACGTCTGTATAAAGGGGCGGTCCTGGATGCCCGCCTTCCAGTTCTTTCCCGCTGTTAGCTCGTGCAGCACCGCGGAAAAGTTCATGCTTCGTCAGCCCCTACCTTCCGGTTTTTACAAAATAATTTTTGACTAACGCCAGTACTATCGCCGGTGTATGTCGTCCCTACACCCTCAGAGTACAAGAACAGCAGCAATTTGCGGCACCCAGCTACCGCACAAGGACAGCCACTCCCTGTGCCTGTTCTGCCTGTGCCCTGATCACCCGGTCGAGAAGTGCCAGCACTGCCTCAGTTTCAACGCGGCTACCCGGAAAAGGTGGCAGCAATCTCTGGAAGCCCATATTCTGAAGAAGAAAATGAGTTCTATGGAGAAGGAGCTCAAAAAAACGGAGGCAGGCGTCCACTTCCCCCGAAGGCCATCAGAAGGAGAAGGAGAGGCACCGGGAAAAGGGCTCCTCCACCGTGTCTCCCTCAGGAGGCGCTGGGACGCAGGTAACATCCCCTCCGGGGGATCACTTCTCGACGGCTGCCTCGGAGGTTTCCGAGGGGGCGTCAGCCCGCCCGTCTAGCTCGGGCCCTGCGGGCGCCACCGGGCAGTTGGAGGCCTCCACCCCTGGTTCGGCCACAGGCTCGTGGCCTACCACTGTGGGCGACTCCGGTAAGCCGGGCGTCGGCTCCTCTGACGTCCGCCCGGAGAGGGCCGGTAAGACGTCCGACCCTTCGGGGCGACACGCGACCTCCATTCCACCGGACCAGGCCAATCACTCTACTCAGCCTGCCTCCAGTGATGGCTCTCATAAGTCGGACGCTGGCTCCTCCGGCGCCCGCCAGGAGCTCGCCCCTACGCCTCACGTCGGCTCGTCCGACATCTGGCTGGCAAAGGAACCAACGAGGGGCCCCCCCCCACGTCCGTCGTACCCGGTTCCCCGCAGCCTTCGCTTCCATCTGGAGAACCAGAGTCTCCCCAACTCGACCCCGGGGACTTTTCCCCCTCTGCCCCTGGGCGAAGCTGGAAATCTTTTGCCTTAGTCAGGCCTTCCTCCACCTGGTGCGCCGGACCTGACATCGGCTCCCCGGATGCCAGCTCAGACGCCGGCCCCTCCGACGTTGCTACCTCCGACGCCAGGGCCTCCACCGTCGGACCTGACATCTGCCTTACCGACTCCGGGAGACATTCCGCTCCCATCGGGCCCTCCGTCCTCCGGGCTCTCCACTGTGGACCCACCCGTGAGGCCACCGGCTGGGCTGTCTGCTCCAGCAGCCCTCCCGGGTACCCTCCATTCTATCCGATGCCAGTGTACCCGGGACAGCAGTATCTGGCACCACAGTACCTGATGCCGGGCTTTCCGATGCCGCAGTACTCGACACTGGGCTTCCCGCGGCGGGTTTTGGATACATTCGATACAGTTATAACCCGTATCCTTATCCCCCGCCTCCTCCTCCACCGCCCTCGCGGCTGCCGGTGGACCTGCAGGAGACTCTGGCCTCCTGGTGGGGTGAGGCCAAGGCTCAGCTCCCCAAAGAGGTTGAGAGCCGCCTTCCGGCGACGGTGCCGTCCTAGGTTCCCGTACGTCTGAGGCGGCACACTCCTTCACCACCTCCAGACTCCAGGGTTCTTTCATCTGGATCCAGAGAAGGGCAGGACATGCTTCCCCGGGGACTTCCCAAGGGGTCCGTTCCTCCCCCAGATCGGGAAAGGGAGTCTTTCTCCTCTGCATCCTCCTCTTCACCCTCGGACTCCTCGGACTCTTCCAACGGTTGCTCCGAGAGAGACGACGAGCCACGCTCTCCGTCGAAGCCCTGGCCAAGGACTTCTCCGAAGTCCCTCGGAAGATCCTTCTTTTACGGAGTTGCTTAGGAAAATCCAGGAGGTTCATCAGTGGCACTCCCTGGAACCAGATCCTCAGCGTCTGAAACTCCCTGAACATCTGGATCTGTCCGTGACAGCTCCTACCTTGGTGCCACCCTGGATAGAGCCTCACGCCGACCTCGTTACCACTATATGGAAACAGCCGTCGGCCTTAGCCCCACTTCCTAGGAAGTCGAACCAGCTATATCAGGCTCCAGAGGGTGTTGATTTTCTGGATTCTCACCCTCGTGCCGACTCTGTTGTGATTAGCGCCGCTCACAGCCGGTCGGTGAATCCCAAACATCTTAGCTCGTCACCACCTGATAAGGAATCGCGCCTTCTGGACCAGTGCGGGAGAAAGATTTACACTTCCTCCATGCTGGGGATCAGGGCCCTGAACTATGTCGGCCATATGGGGGACTACCAGAAGGCCATCCTGACTCAGGCGGAAGCCAAATTGGACTCCTTGCCTGACTCCCAAGTCAAGCAGGAATTGGCTGATCTCGTCTGCTCTGCTCGTTCGGCCAGTCAACATATGCTATGTGCGACATACGACGCAGTGGACACTGCTGGGCGGAGCTCAGCTTTCACTGTAGGCCTACGGCGTCATGCTTGGCTCCGTGTGTCAGGGTTGGTCCCGGAGGTGCAATCTGCTATCCAGGAAGCACCCTTCCGGGGGTCTGTGCTTTTCAGGGGTGATGTCAAGGACATCACCGATTTGCAAGAAAAGGGGACGGCACTGAAGTCAGTTGATTCAATGTACCATCCCCATCAGCAACAGTGCCGTCCCTTTCACAGACGGAATCAGCCAAAGGCGAAACGCCGGGCTCCCACAGCTGCCAAGCCCCCCCCCACCCAAAAAAGCAGCAGGTGCTTCAGCTGCGGCGCTGCCCCACACCACCTGACTCCTTTCCTCTCCCACTGCCTCCGGACTCTCCGGAGGAACTAGTAGGAGGGAGGTTTTCCCTCCACCTTCCGGGATGGGAGAGGATAACCACAGATTCTTGGGTGCTCCAGCTCATAGCAGAAGGACACTCCATAGAGTTTCTTCAGAAACCACCCCGCCACCCCCCTCTGAAGTCGTCGTATTCATGGGAACATCTTTTCTTGGTCCAGGAGGAAATTTTGGCTCTCTTGCTGAAACAAGCCATAGAGCCCGTCCCCCTTCATCTGCGAGGGATGGGTTACTATTCCCATTTCTTCCTGGTCCCAAAGAAGACAGGAGATCTCAGACCAATTTTGGATCTCAGTTCCCTGAATCTTTATGTAGAATACAAAAGGTTCAGGATGCTCTCTTTGCAGAGCCTTCTGCCCCTCCTCCGGCCGGGTCAATGGTTTTGTGCTCTGGATATGCAGGATGCTTATCTGCACATTCCCATTCGCCCATCTCATCACAAATACCTTCGTTTTGCATTCCAGGGGGACCACTACCAGTTCAAGGCACTCCCGTTTGGTCTATCCTCGCCCCCCCTCCCAGTATTTACCAAATGCCTGGCAGTGGTGGCGCCACCTACATACCAAGGAGTGCAGGTTTTCCCGTACCTGGACGACTGGCTCCTGGCGGCCTCGTCCAGGGAGGAACTCCTGCGTTTCCTCTCCCTTACCCAGCAGGTTTTTGCCTGCCTGGGTATTACCATCAACCATTCCAAGTCTCATCTGGACCCATCCCAGAGGCTACAGTTTATTGGGGCGATTCTCGATACGACCATGGGCAAGGCCTTCCTGCCTCCGGACAGGGCGTCCACCCTTCAGACCCAAATAAGTCTGTTGTCCGACCGCAGGATGGTCTCTGCGAGGTCGGTCCTTCGCCTTCTCGGGCTCATGGCGGCTGCTATCCCGACGGTGCCTCATGCTCGACTCCACCTGAGGATTTCTCAGTGGACTCTATGCTGTCAATGGGATCAGCTAGTGGACGACCTAGATGACCCAGTTCTGATCTCCTCGCCGATGATTTGAGACTTGCAGTGGTGGCTGATTCGAGATAACCTGTTCCGGGGAGTTCCTTTCTTTCATCCTCCCCCCTCCCAGACTACAGACGCCTCAGGCGAAGGTTGGGGAGCCCATCTCAGCCCTCATCAGACCCAGGGCTCCTGGTCCAAGCTAGAACAAGCTCTCCACATCAGTGTGCTCGAGCTTCGGGCAGTGTTGTACGCTTTCCAAGCCCTTCACCAATACATCCTTCCCAGCCACCTAGCCGTCCAGACGGACATGTGCGTGGTGTGGTACATCAACAAACAGGGAGGGACTGGGTCCTACCCTCTATGCAGGGAGGCAATGAGGGTTTGGGATTGGGCAACATAACACGACCTTCACCTCACGGCAATTCACGTTCCGGGAGTCGACAACACCCTGGCAGACAAGCTAAGTCACTCTTCTGCTCTGACTCACGAGTGGGAACTGGACCAAGGGGTCCTAGACAGTATCTTCCAACTTTGGGGAACACCACAGGTCGACCTGTTCGCATCCCCAAACGCAAAACTTCCCGTCTTCTGCTCGCTCGTTCCAGAGCGAGGCGCTTTTTGGAGCAACGCTCTGTCTCTAGACTGGAAGGACCGATTCGTCTATGCCTTTCCCCCAATTCCACTTATCCCACGAGTCTTGCAGAAACTAGCTTCAGAAGGAGCGTGAATGATTCTGATCACTCCTTTCTGGCCCAGGCAAGTCTGGTTCTCTCTTCTACAACAATATTCAGAGGATCCTCCTCTTCCTCTGTCTCGAGGTTTATTGACCCAGGATCAGGGGACCCTGGTCCATCCAGGCCTCAAATCCCTTCAACTGCATGCATGGCTCCTGCAGTCTTAGCCCAATCCTGTTTTGGAGTATCTCCCAAAGTGGCGGAGATTTTAGTGGAGGCCAGAAAAGCCTCTACCAGATTCACTTATGCCATGAAGTGGAAAAGATTCACTATCTGGGCCGCTTCCAAGAATGTGGAACCTTTCTCCTGTTAAGCCGGGCTTCTGCTGGAGTATCTACGTCACCTGTTTGACCTGGGTCTCAGTCATTCCTCTCTGAAGGTACACATGGCCATTTCGACCTATCATTCCCTTAGGCAGACTAGGTTGGCTCAACTGGAGGTCTGTAAGACCCTTTCTCAGAGGGGTCCTCCACCTGAGGCCCCCCATCCACTCCTGCTCCACCTTGGGACTTGAATTTTGTTCTAGAAACTTACTCTCCCTTCCTTCGAACCTGCAGCTTCTATGGATTTGAAGTTCCTTTCATGGAAGAGACTCTTCTTGGTGGCCATTACTTCTGCTCGGAGAATCTCCGAGCTCCAGGCCCTGATGTGTAAAATCCTGTACTTGATTTTTCACAAGGAACGTGTTGCTCTTCACACAAATTCTAAGTTTCTCCCTAAAGTAGTAGCTGAGTCTACTCTAAATCAGTCCATAGAGGTACCTGTGTTTTTTACGCAGTACTCTAATCAAGGGGAATATTTACTCCATACTATGGATGTTTACCGGATTCGGAGATACTACACCAGCAGGACGAAGGATCTCAGAAAGGCTGATCAATTGTTCATCTCTTTTGCTCACAGAAGGGAAGGCAATGCTGTTTCCAAGCAATGCCTGTCTATGTGGTTGGCTCATTGCATCACTTTCTGTTATGACAAATACAACAAGACCCTCCCGGGTCAAGTCAGAGGCCACTCCACAAGAGAAGTAGCTGCCTTAGCGGCTTGTTTCAAGAATGTGTCTGCGGCAGACATCTGCGCTGCCGCCACCTGGACTTCTGTCCATACCTTTACTAAACACTACAGTTTGGATGTTGGTCTCTCATCGTAGAGCAGGCTTCGGCTGGCTGTTTTGCAAGGCCTCCTATCTTGAGACTTGCACAACCAGAACTACCTTTTGGAGTAGTTTTCCTCCTCCCGGTGCCTCTCTTTGTTCCAGACTGCTTGTGATTCAGTCCTATATGTAATTACCTACTGCAAGAGCCCTCTCAAAGTAAGATAGTACAGTTACATAAGAACTTACCGTAACAGTAGATCTTCGAGAGAGGCTCTTACAGTAGATGATACCTTCCCGGCCCTCTATCCCCCTAGGCTTTTTCAGCTCCTTTTCCATTGAGGGAAATATCCGCTTCTCTCTCGTCCAGCCTCTTTTGGCCTGTGGTGGGAAAGAACTGGAAGGTGGGCGTCGGGACCGCCCCTTTATGCAGCGTCTCCTGGCGCGGTCCTGATGTAGGCAGTCCCTGGCAGGGACTGCTAGCTAGAAATTTTTCTGTGGGTCCTGCCCAGTCAGTCCTATATGTAATTACCTACTGCAGGAGCCTCTCTCGAAAATCTACTGTTACGGTAAGTTCTTACGTAACTGTACTTTTGCACTGAACCAGTCTGTCCACCTTCCTGTGTATTTTCCAGAGCATGCCAATCCAGGGGAAGCACTGCTCCACACTTCAGACGTGTGCAGAGCATTGGAGTGTTAACCAGCTCCACATTAAGGACAGCAGTAAGTCGAAACAGTTGTTTGTTTCCTTTGCCCCAGGTAGAGAGGGCACCTCAGTTTCTAAGCAATGTTTATTTAAATGGTTGGCTAACTGCATTGTGTTCTGCTGCAACAAGTACAGCAAAGAATTGCCTGGAGCTGCTAAAGCTCATTCCACAATGGGCATGGCTACCTCTGTGGCTTGTTTCTGAGGGGTTTCTGCCACTAACATTTGTGCGGCTGCCACCTGGAACACTGCCCATACTTTTACCAAGCACTATAGTCTGGACATTGCATCTAGAGCCCATGCTGGATTTGACAGGGCTGTGCTACAGGGCCTCCTGTCTTAAGCTTAAGGTTGACCTTCCATCCTGACTGTTGGTTTGCATCTGTAACTGCCTGGGACTCGTTCCTCCGGTATGACCTAATGACTGAGATACCCCAAAGAAGACAGAACTGTTACATAAGAACGTACCATAACAGTGGCTCTTCAATGGGATCTCAGTCATCAGGTCTGCTTTACCTCCCACCATCCCCCTTTTTGGGGGGTCTTCTTCCTGGAAGTGGCTACTTGGTGTATCCAGCCTTCTTTTTAGGCCTGGGCACCTCTCTCTTTCCTTGGGCCCCTGTGGCTGGGTTTTGCTCCTTTTATCTCTGGGGGAAATAACTGAGGAAAGAGCAGGGCCACTCGCACCTTTATAGAGTAGGTGACCCCAGTTGTAGTGCTTAAAATCTTCCGTGTGGATTCCCCTTTACCGACGAAGTTCCTAGGGTGTGACCTGATGACTGAAATCCCCTTAAAGATCTACTGTTATGGTAAGTTCTTGCGTAACTGTTCTATTGATAGGGGAGAGGTAGAAGAGGACTAATGAGCTGTTGGGGCTCGTACATGGCACATTATGTACCTGTAGGTAGAACTGGACAGGCAGTGGTATGAGGGGCCCCCTTCTGCCAGCAGCTTCTGTGTTGCTATGTTAGGACTAGAATGGGAGGAAGACTCCTTAGCATGTTTTTCTAGGAGTTTTGTGAGTGTGTACCTCTGCTGAGAATTAATGCTCCTTACTTGACTTCTTTGAGGACACTGCTTTAGATTGGTCCGGGCGGGGTGGGGGGGAGATTCTGCAAACTTTTAAACAGACGTTTGCAACTTGTTTTAACAGGGAACACTCTTTGGAGTCCAACAGAGGAAGCACTGATAGGGACGGTCTTTGTTGTCTCCCTTTCGTATCTTACAATAAAACTTGTGCACAGGCCGCAGTTTACCAAGTCCTGATCTGGGCTCAAACACTTGTGGCATCCTGTCTGCCTATCTGCCTTATGCAAGCTGTAGTTACACTTTTAGCTTTTTTAAATACATGTGGACCCTGTTTTTGTTGTAGGCTTTTGTTTTAAATCTGGCTCAGGCATGAGATTCAAAATAGGCAGCGCAGGAACTCCAAGCTCGCCTTTTGTGAGTCGACCACCTGTTGTGAGCTGAGAGAAATAGCTTGAATTGCTAGCAAAAGGGGAAAAAAAAGAGGCAGGAGCACTTAACTTCTCTTTTCTCATTAAAAAGGAACTTGTTCTGAACCATTTGGCTATTTACTAAACTGTAGATTCCACCACAGTCTTTATGAACAATCTCAAATGCAGTTAACGTGGTTCCCAGAACACTTCGGGAACCATGAAAAACACAAAGACATTTCTTTTCTTGAAAACTCAGTGTGGAGCACTTGTGTCTGTAGTAGCAGTGCTTGAATAGTGCTTCTGTGGCTCAGACTATCCTCCATCGGATAGTGCTGATATCTGCCTCTGAATCCGACCGAAGTCTGATTTTTGGATCCATAGTTGGATAGTTGTTGTTCTGAGATCAGATCCATCAGGTCCACCCTCAAGTAGTTGAATCCTGTAGTCTGATACCTGGATCCTGTGTTCGGAGCCATCAAATCCTGGTCAGATCTGTGAATACCTCTGATACTTACTGTGTATCCTAGCAGGTCAGATCCTTGCTCGAATGTCTGTGCCATCTGAGGTCTTCCAAAATCTGGCCAAAATCATGGTATCCAACCTGGTAGGATACTATCTGAGCAACACTAATCTGTAGAGCAATAAACTCTTACAATACGTAACTTGACCGTCGAATAGCTGGAGCACCAATGCAGGGAGACCACTGTCTTTAGCCAAAACTAAAGATCTGCTGTTGGATTGCTGGAGAGGGTCGAGACCAGCACAGTGTACGAGCATATTTGACAAAAGCATTCACATTTCCATGGCATCATGCACTAGTTGGGGATGATGCGCATGTTTGACAGGGCAGTTTTAATTCATGTTGTTAGAGTCTGGGTGTAATGGCGTTTTATGATGACTGAATAGTGTTTATATTTGGCCAATCCAATAGGGGGTTCATACACGCTATGCTCCGCCGATCGGGCTTCGGCACGGGGTTCACATGTACTGTAATGCCCGCAATCGAGTTGTATTAGGCGTCGATCCTCGACGGCCTGCTGCCTGGCAGGTGGCCAGGCGCAAGTCCTCGGGATCGGGCGACTACATGCCGAGATGCAAATGGGGCCTCTAAATAGATGCAAATGGCCCCCGCGCTTGGTATAAATTATGGCCCCATTTGCATGTCACCTTTGAATATCGGAAATTTGTGCATGGCGAAAGGTACTTTGGCGCCCACCG
This sequence comes from Neoceratodus forsteri, assembly GCA_016271365.2. Classification (NCBI taxonomy): domain Eukaryota; kingdom Metazoa; phylum Chordata; order Ceratodontiformes; family Ceratodontidae; genus Neoceratodus; species Neoceratodus forsteri. The sequence goes on from CM028134.1 coordinate 153,387,182, forward strand.
CAAGTTTAATGCTCATCTCTCAAGCAACTCATGGTGGCGCAGTTCCATCATGCTCGATGCTAGGTGTTGTATAGAGGATATTCAGCTGAGTTGCGCAATAGCGCAACCCTTGAATATCATCACCCCGCCACACCCCTGCACAACTATTTTGAGTAGCGTGAGTGGCTGTCGCTCAGAATGGCGCAGTTTGAATATCCAGGCCCTGTTATCTACCTTCCAAAATAAAATTTCTAAGTCTGTAAGCACATGGCACTTCACTTTCAAAATCTCTCTTCTCCCTGATAAAAAATATATAATTTTAACATGTAGTCATATATTGAAACACCCAAAATCAAAGCTATGCCTTAATGTAACACAAGTACGAACACTTCATTGCCCCATAACATGCATACCTTAGGAGGCTGAACCAACGTAATTCTTGAATTGAATGCACTTTAAACAGTTCTGAAAATATAAAATACCTGACTTTAACCCAAAGGTTTAACTCAATTGATAAATGTTATACTGAATTAATCTCATTTATTTCATTTATAATACACTCACCCTTTGACTTTGTAGTTGGTCACAAAGCTAAAAAACATTAACTGTTTAGAAATCTCTCCTGTAGCATTTAAATACGATTCACCAGTTGTGATCCTATGCGCCAGCAGCTAAAGCAGCTGAGACTGCTTCCCCAGGCTGCTGTTCCTCTTGAACAGCCTGAATTTCCGTGGGAGTGACGAGTCAATACTCAAACTCTCGCTGATCGTGAGCTGTTTAGGTATTCAAACACACATTCCCAAAATATGGGAATGTGCTGTACTGGCTGTCTCTTATTATAGCATAGCTTATTATTTGGGTGTTTCTACACATTTAAAACAATGAATTAACAGCGATAGAGAGGAGCACTTTTAAAGAAGCATAAGGATGGCAGAGTATAATATGAATTTTATGAAGCCAGTCTACAATTAATACTCAATTTTTAAATGATACTGAGAAATTAACAAACACATCAAACATGGCTATGGAGTTATAATTTAACATTTCTCTCCTCTACTCACACTATAATGAATTTGATCCAACTACTAAAAAAAAGATTTTTATGTGTTAACAATCTACATATATTTTATATGCATTTTGGAACACACCAACATTTCCACAAAATAGCACCAAAGATGGAACAAACAGATGAATTCTGCCTGCAAAGTCTATTATTGTAACGCTAAATACCTATTCTTGAAATTTGCATAAATAAATTAATAGAAATGATATCAACTATAAAGAAACTTGCCAGTTACATTCAATGTTCATACCTATCACAGGATCTAGAGTTTTCAAGCTGAATATCCATTTCATTTCCATTTTATCTAACAATTTTTTATAATTTCCACCCCTAAGGGGTTGCTTCACAACCTCGAGACCCCAAAAACCTCAGAGATGCTCCTGTGTGTCCTGCCTCATTAAAATGTATAACTACTGGAGATTTATCATTTTTATTTCTTATATCACTTTTATGTTCTCCTATCCTTAATTTAAGTGCTCTTTTCGTCTGTCCCACATATAATCTATCACAAGGGCATTGTAATACATAAATAACACCTTCAGTGTTACAGGAATCGTAAAAGTATCCAGTCATTGCTTTGTCTCCACCCCTAGAAACCCTGCTGTAATATAAGACCATACAGGACCCTGGGCAGGTGGGTGGGCAACTCTAAAGTCCCGACAGAGCTCCGTTGAGCTTGCTCACTCCCCCTCTCACTCACTCATTCTGTTTCTCCTGGCGCTGCAGGCTTCTTTTTGTACTGGGCTCCTGCCTGCGTTGGTGCCTTTTTCTGCCACAAAGAAATCCGCAGCAGTCCCAACAGAGTTCCATTGAGCTCGCTCACTCCCCTTCTCTCACTCGCTTGTTCTGTTTCTCCCAGCACTGCAGGGTGCCCTTTTGTACTGGGCTCCTGCCTGCTTTGGCACCTTTTTCTGCCCACAAAGAAATCCACAGCAGTCCTGGCAGAGCTCCATTGAGCTCACTCCCCCTCTCTTACTCGCTTGTTGTTATTCTGTCCCAAACACTGGTTTCCCACTATTCTGCGCTGGAAGTGCAAAAACACATTTTGGCCAGGATGTGAAAAATGACAGCTGTACTGTTCATAAGAAGGTGTGAAAAAATGCCAGTGTTGAAAATCTGGTGTGAAAATATTGCAAATTTCCGAAGTTACAAGGGAGCGTGGAAACTGTGCAATGCATGCTTGTAACACAGTCATTTTATGGACTTTTGTCACCAAATTTTCAACATAGACATTTTAGGACCTCTGCTCATGAACAGTGTAACAGTCATTTTCTTAATCTGTCCCTAAAACTGATTTCCCACAGCGACCATGCTATTCTGCGCTGCAAGTGTGAACACACATTTCATCCAGGATGTGTAAAATGACAGCTGTAGTATTCATAATGAGGTGTGGAAAAATGCCAATGTTGAAAATCTGGAGTGAAAATATTACAAATTCACGAAGTTACGAGCATGCGTGGAAACTGCGCAACAATGCTCATAAAACAGTCATTTTTTGGATTTTTTCACCAAATTTGCAACATAGGCTTTTTGGGAGCCCACCTCATGAACAGTAGCACTGTTGTATTGTTAATTGGTCCCGAAAGGTGATTCTGTGCAGTGACCTTGAAATCACCTTTCGGAACCGAATTACACCATTACAGTGACTGAATTCATGAGGAGGGGTCCCAATAACCCCATGTTGAAAATTTGGTGCCAAAATTCCCCAAAATGCCCAAGAAATGCACCAAAGTTGAAAAAAAACTATTTATGCCATTATACGGCTTACCGGCATTTCTGCAATTCATGGTCGGCTTTGAAGAGTGCAGACGTGTTCCCAGTCCACCGAAGATCGTCGCGCTGGGCTCCAGAGGTAAGTATGGGTGAGGGGGTGTGGGGTGACAGGTTGCAAAGAAGGTGGGAGCGGGTTGGGGAAGGGGGTAGGAGAGACCGAGAGGGACTGTTTTCTTGTCTTACAGATTATAATAAAAAAAAAAGACTACGTGGGTTGTTTTTTTCTTTTGCAGGTGTGTTTGGTACATTGGGGTTGGCTCCCAGTGTGCCACTAGCATTTGTGGGGAGGGGTACCGAAGCCAATGGGGACTGGGCCCCTCGTCAGCACAGAAACAGGTGGGGGGCAGTGCATGATGCCGAGAGGGAATAGGCACCCCCTCGGCACACAGCAGAAATTGAGGGGGTGGGAACATTATGCCAACCGGGAGTGGTCTCCCCCCATTGGCAAATTGAACTGTGAAGGGGAGACTGAAGCCGACAGTGATTGGGCCCCGCGTTGGCAAAGAAAGACTGTTGGGGGGGCGCATGATGCCGAGGGGGATTGGGCACCCCCTCGGTACACAACAGAAACTTTGGGATGGGGACATTATGCCGACGGGGACTGGGCTCCCCATCAGCAAATGAAGGGGGTTTGGGGCATGCCGACAGGGGAATTGGGCACCCCCATTGGCTCTGAGGCGGCCGCATAGAGCCGCCATGTTCCTGGTACTGTTACACCGGGTGAGGTACCGCCCTGCAATGACGGGTCGCTCCCTCATTGCAGCGGAATTGCTGACACTGCAATGACGAGGTGACCTCTTATTACTGCAGCCAAATCATTTCAAGTTGGTGGCACTTCTGCAGAACCAGTGTCATCAGGACACTGGGTCTGCATTCGGTGCACACCACCAAGCCCACAAATGCAGTGCTGGCATTAGCCACCACACTGCCGCACCTCAGCAACCCGCTTCTCTCCTAAACTGCCACATAATGTTTCTTGCGCATGTGTGCAAGCAAACATAAAAAGGTGTTCCTGAGTCTCTAATATTTCATCACATTCTGGTCTCAGACAATATTTTTCATTCATCTGTTTAGGTTTATTGTTATTTCTGACACCTAATTTCCCCAAGTATGCTCAACCACAGAACATCCCATACAAAGGTTGGGATTCTATCATTTGTCAATTGGGAGAGAACTAACTGGCTATCATTTTTTGGATATTTTGGAATGTTCAAATCTGATCCAAAAGCTGCAGCCATAATTCTGTGGTGTAATCCTTTCCTATTGATGTTGAGAATAGTCCCACAAGAAACTTTCCATTTTATTAATTTTTAAAACATCGTTTTTACATGTTGAGACACTAATATGGTGGATGATATTATTTTGTATTTATATTGTGACCAAGCAAGTCTGCATATTCTTACCCAGTCAAACAACACGTTTCCATTCTTGCCCTCCCAATTTTAATACTGTACAAAAATTTGTGTATACATATGTACTATAATAAACCATTACTGGGCTTATTATTCCTAGACCTCCATCTTCTATTGATTTATATATTATTTCCCTTTTAACCAGGTTGAGTCTGCTGCCTTGTAAGGCCTAGAAAAATATACTGTATAATCTTGTTTCTAGCATCATAAGTGGTGGGAAAAGGTAACTAGCATATAAGAATACTGGTAATAAAAGGGTTTTTGTTAATAAGTTCTGGAGGCATCGGTCCCTGCCAGGTACTCTGTGGTACACTGCCCAAGGAGGGATTTCAGGGGCGGGGTTTTGGCCATCTGTTTTAGATCCAGCCTGAATTTCTCCATACATCTGGTGGGTTCTACCTCATAGTTTGAATGTGTGGCAGTGCGTGGGGGTCCAGGTGCGGGTTGTAGAATTCTCTTGGTTTATCATCCTCCGAGGTTGGGTAGAGAATTCCTGCAGGAGGTTGCAGACTTCGTCGCCAACAGGGTGTTGGAATCCCCCAGATGGCTTATTCTGGGGGACTACAATGCCTGAATTGATGATGAATCCTTGCAATTTGGTTCTGACTTCCACCAGCTGATGACATCACTGGGACTTGCACAGGCAGTTGCCTCTGAAACTCACCACCATGGCCACACCTTGGACTTGGTATTCTCACTTGGTCTCGAGGTCACCAACCTCAGGATTGATCAGGTTGCTTGGTCCAATCACTGTACAGTAAAATTCTCATTTGGGCCCCCCCAATGGTCCCTCCCCTGTTGAGATGATCAGCTATTGCTCTTTGAGGGGATTGTCCCCGGAGGGACAGATGGCAGTAGTTGATTTGTCCGGTGTAAGCGCTGTTTGTGCGACTGGCTTGGGTGAAGCGGTGGCAGCCTATAACAGGGCTGTCACTGGGGCACTCGATACTATTGCACTAGTCCATATACGATCCAGGTCCTCTCACCTGAGACCTCTATGGTATGATGGGGCTCTCAAGGTGATGAAGACTATGGGTCGGAAGTTGGAACATTGCTGGTGCAGAACTCAGTCAGTGGAGGACAGACTGGCTTTGAGGAATCACTATGCTAATTATCAAAGGGCAATTGACTGTAAGAAGGCAGAGTTCTTATCCAGGGAGATTGCTGCAGGGAAGAACAGACCAGCTCAGCTCTTTCAGACTGTGGACAGGCTTCTTCATCCAGCCTGTTTACAGCTGAATGGAACTTTTTCAGTAGCACTTTGCGAAGAGTTTGCTCTGTTCTTCTCTGGCAGGTTATCGCTATTAGACCAGGATCTCACCAGTGGGTCTAGATCAGTCCCACAGAGTGGGGTCTGGGTGGAACTGGTGCGCTCTGACTGTCAGTGGGGGTGGCCGAGGTCTCCAAGGAGATTTCAAAGCTGCAGCTCACTTGTTGTGAACTGAACCCTGACCCCACGCGTCTCCTAGTGGGCTGCGTCGAGATCATCAGTCCAGTATTCACCGGGATTGTCAGGTGTTCACTTTTGGAGGGGGGTCTTCCCCGATACCTTGAAGGAGGCGTTAGTGAAGCCCCTTCTGAAAAAAACATCTCTCGACCCTGATGTCCTGGTGAATCATAGCCCTATCTCCAACCTCCCATTTTTAGGGAAGGTTGCTGAGAAGATAGTGGCTCCGCAGCTTGACATCTACAAGCCATTCCAGTTCTGGTTTAGGATGAAGCACAGCACAGAGACAGCATTTGTCCAGGTACATAATGACTTCTACAGGGCAAGAGATCGAGGGCAGCGATCAATTCTCACTCTCCTCGATCTGTCATCAGCATTTGATACCGTGGACCAAATTGTGTTGTTGGATCACCTTAGAGAGTTCTGTGGACTCCCCGGTACTGTCATCAACTGGTTTGAGTCCTTTCTCTCGGGCAGGAGGCAGAGGGTAGTAATGGGGAGTTTCTCTTTCTCCCCAATGCCCCTGACCTGTGGAGTTCCTCAAGGCTCGATCCTGTCAACGATGCTGTTCGCGGTATATATGCTGCCCCAGGGAGGTTCATTAGACAATACAGTCTGGGTTTTCAATGCTATGCAGATGATACTCAGCTGTACATGTCTTTTGTACCAGGGACAAATTATGCCACTGAAGTGTTGAATAAATGCCCCGCCAAGATCCAGGACCCAGGATCCAGGATTGGATGAACTCTAACTGACTGAGACTTAACTCGGAGAAGAGGGAGGTGCTTGCGGCTAAGCCAGGTCGCAGGCATGATGGGGATGCTTCTGGGGTGATGACAGGTTTGGTCCTGGGGTCAACCCCATTGATGGCATCCTCTAGGGTGAGAAATCTGGGTGTTGTCCTCGATGACAAGCTGACATTTGAAGCTCAGGTGTCGGCTGTCATCAAAAGTGGTTTTTACCATCTGAGGAACATTGCCAGGATTAAACCCCTAATTCTGCCCAAAGACCTACCATCACTGGTGCACGCCATTGTAATGTCCAGACTTGACTACTGTAATGCTATTTACCTTGGGGTCGCTGAAGGGAACCTCTGCCGGCTGCAGCTAGTGCAGAACTCAGCGGCCAGGCTGTTGATGGGGTTGTCAAGGTCCTGTCATGTGACCCTGGTCCTGCAAGGTCTGCACTGGCTGCCAGTCAGGTGGAGGATTCTCTTCAATGTGGGCTTGCTCACTTACAAGGCCCTATACAGATCAGGCTCTGGCTACCTGTCAGACCTCCTCACTCCTGCCTTCACGGCCTGCTCCCTTCATTCCTCCACCGCAGGCCTCCTGGCAGTTCTGAGGACCAGGTTGAAAACCTCAGATGATCGTTCATTCGAGGTGGCCAGCCCGGTCCTCTGGAACTCGCTGCCAAGATCTTTGAGGGAGGCCCTTATAGTGGAGGCATCTTGAAGGGGCCTGAAGACTCACCTTTTTAGCTTGGCCTTTCCTGCAGATGTTTTTGAACCTATACTGGATTTTTAATTACTCTATTGTATTTTATTGCTTGTTTATACATTTAAATGTCTCGTTATTCTGTAAATTTTAATTGTACGGCACCCAGAGCCTCTGGGATTGGACACCAAACAAATAAAAATCAATCTATCTATAAATATTCATTTTTGTTTAGAAATTTAACTGTGTTCCCATTTACATATTACTCTGTCTGCAGTTTAAAGACATTCTTCTCAATTAATAAATGCCAGATCTCCTTCCCCACATTGAATTCCTAAGATTTTTAGGGTATTTTCTGTCATTTTTATGTTTGCTTACACGCATGAGCAAGAAACATAGTGCGATGATCCAAAATGCAGTGCCGTACAGTTGAAAGGGAGAGCACCGCTTGGTGAGCAGCCCTCCCCACACGAACTGCGCACATATTGCGTGCTCGTAACTCCTCCCCCACCCCCGCTGATAGCCGACAGGGGTGCCCAATCCCCGTCGGCTTCACACCCCCGCCAAAAAGCTGTGCAGGTGCCATGCTGGGAGCCCCTCACGTGGCTAAAATTGTTATAGCTGACGGGGTGCCAATCCCCATCGGCCTCTACTGCTCCACGCCCCCCCCAAAAGCTTTCAAGGTGCCACGCTGGGAGCCCACGCCAGCGTGGCAAAGCTTGTTGTGGCTGACGGGGGTGCCCAATCCCCCATCGGCTCCAGCCCCCCCAAACAGCCTTTCCAGCTGCCACGCTGGGAGCCGAGCCCAGCGTGGCAAACGTCCAGCATTGTCTTAATAATAAAAAAAAAACCCTGTAAACAAAAAAGGGTCCCTCGTAGTCTCCCTGCCCCACCCACACCCACCCACTGCGCACCCTGCCTCCCCACATCCCCCCTCACCCCATACTTACCTGAGGAGTCCAGCGTGGTGATCTTCGGTGGACCGGGAACACCTCTGCACTCGTCAAAGCCGACCGCGAACTGAGGAAATGCCGGTAAGCTGTATAATGTAATAAATAGGATTTTTTCAACTTTGCTGCATATCTCAGGCATTGTTTGGAATTTTGGCACCAAATTTTCAACATGGGGTTTTTGGGACCCCTCCTCATAAATTATGTCACTGTTATAGCGTTAATTGGGCCCGAAGGGTGATTTCGTGGTCACTGCGCAAAATCACCTTTTGGGACCGATTAATGAAATGACAGTGCCAGTGTTCATAAAGTGGGCTCTCAAAAAGCCTATGTTGCAAATTTGGTGAAAAAAATCCTAAAAATGACTGTTTTACGAGTGTGCATTGTGCAGTTCCTATGCACGCTTGTAAGTTTGCGAATTTTAATATTTGCACTCTGGATTTTCAACATTGCCATTTTACCACACCTCCTTATGAGCAGTACAGCTGTCATTTTTCACATCTCGCAAAAATGTGTTTCTACATGTAGCGCATAATGGCGACTGTGTGCAAAATCAATGTATGGGACACATTAAGAAAATCACAGTGACACTGTTCATGAGCAGAGGTCTTAAATGGCTATGTTGAAAATTTGGTGAAAAAATTCTCAAAATGACTGTATTAGGAGCGATGTTGCGCAGTTCCCACGCATGTCTCGCAAGTTTGCAAATTTTAATATTTGCACGCCAGGTTTTCAACATTGCCATTTTACCACACTTCCTTATAAGCAGTACAGCTGCCATTTTTCACATCTCACCCAAAATGTGTTTCTGCACATGTAGCGCACAATGGTGCAGTCGGTGTGCGAAAGCAATGTTTGGGACAGATTAAGAAAATCATAGTGACACTGGTCTTGAGCAGAGGTCTTAAAATGGCCATGTTGAAAATTTGGTGACAAAAGTCCATAAAATGATTGTGTTATGAGTGAGCATTGCACAGTTTCCATGCACCCTCGTAAGTTCATGAATTTGTAATATTTTCAGTCCAGATTTTCACCAGTGGCATTTTTCCACACTTCCTTATGAACAGTACAGCTATCATTTTTCACATGGCCAAAATGTGTTTTCACATTTTCAGCACAGAAATGTGTGGTCACTGTAGGAAATCATTGTTCGGGACAGATAAAGAAAATCACAGTGACACTGTTCATGAGTGGAGGTTCCAAAATGCCTGTGTTGACAATCTGCTGTAAAAAATCCCAACTAATTAAATTATGGGTGTGCGTTGCACAGTTTCTACGCACACTTGTGACTTCACCAGTTTTTTTAATATATTTCACTGCAGATTTTCAACATTGCCATTTTTTACACCTCCCCATGAACAGTACAGCTGTCATTTTTACGTTACAGCTTGAGCGCATGCAAGAGAACGTCTTGGGAGAATGGGACACTTTGAGGTGTGCCTCCCTGACCAATCCCCTGTTCCTGAGCAGGCGTGATGTGTCCTGCACCGATCCCAGACCGGTGTTGTAGAGTGACATGTGGTCTTCTTCAAAGAAAACCACCGCTGTGTGCTTGCACCGCATCACGGCCCCAAATCTTTGCTGCCATGCTGGGAGACCACCCCAGCGTGGCAAATGTCCCACGTCATCTGCCCACGGGGGTGCCCAATCCCCTGTCAGTTCCACTGCCCCCCCAGCAATCCTTCTGCCATGCTGGGAGCCCACCTCAGCATGGCAAACGTCCTGCGTGGTCAAAGTAAAAAAAAAAAACCTGTAAATTGAAAACGGTCCCACGCAGTCTCCCCGCCCCCCTCCCACAACCCGCACCCACCCACTGCGCACCCTGTCTCCCCACACACCCCCACCCCATACTTACCTCCGGAGCTCGGCGCGACGATCATCGCTGGACCGGGAACACATCTGCACTCTTCAAAGCCGACTGTGAACTGAGGAAATGCCGGTAAGCTGTATAATGGGCTAGATGAGTTTTTTTCAACTTTGTTGCATATCTCAGGCATTTTTTGGAATTTTTGCACCAAATTTCCAATATGCGGTTTTTGGGACCACTTCTCATGAATTCTGTCACTGTCATGGCGTTATTCGGGCCTGAAGGGTGATTTTGCAGTCACTGCATGAGATCACCTTTTGGGACTGATTAACGAAACGACAGTGCCAGCGTTCATAAGGTGGGCTCTCAAAAAGCCTATTTTGAAAATTTGGTGGAAAAATTCCTAAAAATGACGGTTTTACGAGCGTGCGTTGCGCAGTTCCTACGCAGGCTCGTAAGTTCGCGAATTTTCAATATTTTCACTCCAGATTTTCAACATTGCCATTTTACCAAACCTTCTTATGAGTAATACAGCTGTCATTTTTCACATCTCACCCAAAATGTGTTTCCGCCCATGTAGCGCACAATGGCGCAGTCGGTGTGCAAAATCAATGTATGGGACACATTAAGAAAATCACAGTGACACTGTTCATGAGCAGAGGTCTTAAAATGGCTGTGTTGAAAATTTGATGAAAAAATTCCTAAAAGTGACTGTTTTACGAGTGTGCATTGCGCAGTTCCTATGCACGCTCGTAAGTTTGCAAATTTTCAATATTTTCACTCCAGATTTTCAACATTGCCATTTTACCACACCTCCTTATGAGCAGTGCAGCTGTCATTTTCACATCTTGCCCAAAACGTGTTTCTGCCCATGTAGTACCAATGGCACAATGAGTCGGTAAAGTAACTCAATGTATGGGACACATTAAGAAAATCACAGTGTCACTGTTCATGAGCAGAGATATTAAAATGGCTATGTTGAAAATTTTGTGAAAAAATTCCTAAAATGACTGTTTTACGAGCCGCATGCATGACAGTTCCTACGACGCCGTAAGTTCATTCAAATTTTCAATATGTTCACCCAGATTTCAACATTGCCATTTTTACCACACCTCCTTATGAGCAGTACAGCTGTCACTTTCACATCCTGCCCAAAACGTGTGCCCGCCTTCATGTAGTGCACAATGACGCAGTTGGTGTGCGAAATCAATGTATGGGACACATTAAGAAAATCACAATGACACTGTTCATTAGCAGAGGTCTTAAAATGGCTATGTTGAAAATTTGGTGAAAAATTCCTAAAAATGACTGTTTTACGAGCATGCGTTGCGCAGTTCCTACACAGCTCGTAGGTTTGCGAATTTTCAATATTTCCACTCCAGATTTTCAACATTGCCATTTTACCACACCTCCTTATGAGCAGTACAGCTGTCATTTTTCACATCCTGCCCAAAACGTGTTTCCGCCCATGTAGCGCACAATGGCGCAGTCGGTGTGCGAAATCAATGTATGGGACACATTAAGAAAATCACAGTGACACTGTTCATTAGCAGAAGTCTTAAAATGGCTATGTTGAAAATTTGGTGAAAAAATTCCTAAAAATGACTGTTTTACGAGTGTGCATTGCGCAGTTCCTATGCACACTCATAGGTTTGCGAATTTTCAATATTTTCACTCCAGATTTTCAACATTGCCATTTTACCACACCTCCTTATGAGCAGTACAGCTGTCATTTTTCACATCCTGCCCAAAACGTGTTTCCGCCCATGTAGCGCACAATGGCGCAGTCGGTGTGTGAACTCAATGTATGGGACACATTAAGAAAATCACAGTGACACTGTTCATGAGCAGAGATCTTAAAACAGCTATGTTGAAAATTTGGTGAAAAAATTCCTAAAAATGACTGCTTTACGAGCGTGCATTGAGCAGTTACTATGCACGCTCGTAAGTTCGCGAATTTTCAATATTTGCACTCCAATAAGTTCCAAATACCTAAACAGCACATAGAAGCAAGCAACATTCGGCACTGACAAATGCTTGTACTTCTTTGTCACTGATTTTTTTAAGCCATGTCCAAATGCCAAATACCACTGCAAATACCTGCAAGCAAACGTTCGGCATTGACAAATGCTTGTTACATCCTGTTCGGAATGTGTTTTTGCACCTGTGGTGATAAATGCCGTAGTCGCTGCGCAAAAGCAGCTTTGGCTAACAAACTGATATTGCCACTGTTCGTGAGGTGGGGGTCACAAAAACCATGTTGAAAATTTGGAGTGAAAATACCAACGAATGCCTGAGGTGTTAGGGTTTCCAACCATAACGCCCAACCCTGTAGAGAATGACAGGCATCAGGGGTGTGACTTGGGATTCTTGCCTGTGATGCTCATACCATTACACACCCTGCAGCCAGTGGAGGCATCGAGGTGTGCCTTGACTCTTCGCCCCAAAGTTCACCCCATTCTCCTATACCGCACCCATCTCACCGTATTTCCTGATGGAATGTGGTGCGCATAAAGGCCAAAGACCCCAAGGCACACCATGACACTTGTCGGTGTCTGCACGGTAGGGTGTGGTGAAATGGCGTGGCCGTTATGCCTGACGACCCAAAGGCACACCCCAATGCCTGTCAGTCTCTGCAGGGTGGTGGTGGGGTTGGCTTCAGTTCAATACTTCACGGCCCATCCTATTATGCAGCTCTGCAACTCCTACACTACCAATGCCAATGCCAGCAAGCAAACATTCGGCATTGACAAATGCTTGTTATATTAGCAAAAGTTCTGTTTGCTAAATTTAAATTCTCACCAACCAAAATATTTGTGCATTTATCATAATTAATTTGTGAGCCTGAAACTGCTGCAAAGGTATTTAAATGTTCAGTTATAGTATTTTCTGCAGTATTATTACTTAAAACCAGCACCACATCATCTACATAGGCCAATATTTTATAGGCGATAATGTCTACGTGAGTCATATGCCACCATGTATTCCATGGTCTGCCATAATGTGCTATAAAAAAGGGTCACTACTGTAAACATAAATCAGTGAACTAAGTGGACAACCTTGTCTGACACCTCTTCTTAATGCAACTATTTGCCCCGTCCATCCATCTACATTTGACTGCACCTTGGCATTATCACAGAACCCCTGAAGACAGGTAATACATTTGTCAGGTATTCCATAACTTCTTAAAGTGTAAAATAGATAGTCACGTGAGAGGCAGTTAAATCAATCAATCAATCAATCAAAATCTTTATTTATCCAGGCAGGCACCGTTGAGCAAGGCTCATTTGCAAGGTGGACCTGGTCATGAATACATCAAAGTACAGTACAGAAGCAGGTATACAAAAAGCAATAATATACAAGGAAGAAAAAGTATATACAGTGGTATACAGTACAGTACAAGGTTGAAATAAATAAAAAAAAAGCATTATTTTACAATTGAAGAAGTCAGCAGATATACAATCAACCATAGGCATACAGGGCTTATAAGCAGAGATCTTTTGAGTGAGGCAGCTGGCAACTACACATATAGGGGAAAGAGGCCATGTATGGGGTGGCAGATTAGAGAGGTAAAGAAGAGGAGGGATATATTACCGATGACTGGGGGAAAAATTGGGCTAAAACCACAGAAAGTGACGATGGCTGTAGTGTACTTGTTTATTATGATAATGATGGAGGAGGGGTAGATAATTGGGACACTACTATGGATGGGGTGGGACTTTAGCCAAGCTGGAGCGGACAGGGAAGGATGGGTGTAGTAGGAAGAGTTAATAGGGAAAGAGTGAGAGCCAGGAGTAGAAACATGGCGAGCATCAGGATAGAAAGGGGGAGTGGCGGAATTAGTGGGCTAGTGGTGAGGAAAACATTTGCAAGGTGCTTTCATGTAGCAATCGTAGAGTGCCTTGAAGATATTCAGGCTAACAGGGCAGCTCAGCTTCAAGTTCCTTTGTAAACCGCCCACAATTTGGGTAAGGAGAAGCTTAGAGCAGCTTTGCCGAAACGAGTTTTGACCCTTAGAACTTGGAGGCAATTAGGAATAGCTCCTTAGAGCGTGAGGTGCCTGGGAACACACCCGGGAATACAATCTGAGACATAAGTGAGGAGCTTTGTTGGTCACCGCCTGAAGGTCCATAGGGCGGCGTTTCTATTCCTTCTATAGTGAAGGGAAGTCCAGCCTAACGATGAGTACGGGGAGCAGTGGTGTGTGGAAAGTGGAAGGCCAGTAATGAACCTGATAGCTCTGTGGTAGAGGGTGTCAAACTTAGCCAGTGCAGAGGCAGTGCGATGGCTGTAGAGCAGGTCCGCGTAATCTATTAAAGATAGGAAGGTAGCTTGAACCAGTGGAATCTTGGCCTCCTTTGTGAGCAGGTGGTTAATTCTGTAGAATAGTCCTAATCTTTGCCTTAGTTTCTTCTGTAGTTCTTCGAGATGGTCGGCGAAGGAAAGTTTATGATCGAGCCAAACTCCTAGATATTTGAATTTAGCTACATACTCTAGTGTTTCTTCAAGAATAGTGATAAGTGTGGGATAGCCCCCTCACCCCCAGCAGGAATTGCCACATGCAAGGAGGGGGAGAAGAGCATGGCTTTTGTCTTTTTTGCATTGAGTGAAAGCTTTTTGTTTATGAGCTGGTATTGTAGAAGGTTAAATTCAGCTTGGAGGTCTTCATGAGCTGCTTCCGGCGTGGGACGACTCAAGTACAGTACAGTGTCGTCCACGAATAAGTGGATGTTGACTTTTTTGATGGGGTCATTGATGTTGTTAATGTAGACTGCAAAGAGGAGGGGACCAAGGATAGAACCCTGGGGCACGCCTCACAGCATAGGTTTTAATGGAGAAAGATCACCTTCAGCTTTGACCTGCTGTTTCCGTTCTCCGAGGTAGTCTGCAAACCAGCACATAGATTTATGGTCCAGGCCTAAGGTGCTTAGGGAGGAAAGAAGCAGGCTGTGAACGACTGTGTTGAATGCCTTACTAAGATCCAAGAAAATGGCACAGACATGCTTCTTCTTGTCAAGGTCTAGGAGCCAATCATTGGTCACCTTAGCTAGGGCTGTTATGGTGATGTGCTTTGCTCTGAATTGTGGCCTTTTTTTGTATGGTCCACCACTAAAAGACCCCTTACCTTCTCTGTGGTCTGCCAGCCCCTTCGGTTGCTGCTGATGCTGCTGATGAGGACCCCATCTGGACCGTGCGAATAACTAGTCGGACGCATAAAATAAAGAATAAGGCAGGTTTATTCAGATCAGTAGGTGTTCTCTTCATGAGGACAAGCCCCACACTGACTAAAACTCTGACTGACAGACCAACATGGCACTGACAGGCAGTGCAACAATTAGGTACATGCAATTCTAAGTGCTCTTAAAGGGGTGGCAGCTAAACATTAAGCCCCATGCTTAATGTGTGCTTCACATCACCGCCGGAACAGTGAATGTGAGCACCACTCGAACAAGCAATAAATCTATAAACAGTTTCTAAGAATTTTTTTTTAAGTAAATAATTTAAGGCAAAAAAACCATTTTCATGCATTACAAGGCATTAGATTTCACAAAACAGAACAGTACTCCACTACAGGGAGAGGGGGAGGAAAGAACCTGGAGTATACTGGGGACCAGTCAGAGTAGCACCAGAGAGGAGGGAAACACAATAGTACTTGAGACTTGGTCATGCCACAAGGGCTAAAGTGTGGGGGAAGGAAAAGGGAAGAGAGGGAAGGGTAGCAGCAGAAGGATACCCAGAATGCAGGTTCACACTTTAAGAACAGTTGCATAACAAACAGGTGGACTGTCCATGTAAAGAAACATTCCTAATGGGGAAAAAGCATTAATGCAGACAAGTAGTACCATGGCAACAGGTGCAAGAAAAAGGTACAACAAGATATTTATGCAACATAATTAAACGCAGATACTATCACCAAAGAAAAAAAATTTCAGTCCCAAAACACACTGAGTCCAGTAACAAAAGTTCAAGACCTCCGTCGACTTTTCTGGTCAGTGGGAATGGAGGCATGCATGGACTGCACCAGTTCCTGACAGGAGGGGGTCAGGTCGTTAAAAGTGACCCAGGAGTTCTGCCCACTACCGAATCCACACCACTTTACTCTGTAAGTCCAGGATCCATTGACAAACTTCTTTCTTAGGATTTTCTCGATCTGGTACACTGGGGTGTGTGGAAGAGCGTTCTGAGAAGAAGAAGATTGAGAAGACGAGAAAGTCCCAGGCAAATCATCTGGTAAACTGGAATCCGGCTGGAGAGTGTCAGGAGAGGGAAGATCTGTAGGAACTGGCTGCAAGTTGTCTGGAGGGATCTCAGCTTCAGAGAGGATGGCAGGCTCAAGAGCAGCTTCATTTGTGGGAGGACTGGGGTCATCTGGAAGGTTGTTATTCAGGTACCCATGCTTTAGTTGATTTATATGGACTTTGTTGTGTACCAGCTTGCCATCCAACTTGCATCGCAGATGAATGTGGACCGGAGGGGAGCTATTCTACAATGTAGAAGGGACCAGTCCAGGGGCGAAGCAGTTTCTTGGTGGCGCCCAGAACAAGAACAGGATGGTACAAATAGGCATGTCTCCAACAGAGAATGAAGGCTCATGTGCCTTGGCTGCAGACATTTTCTTCATTGCCGATTTTCTCTGGCCCAACGTGGTGATTGCAACTCGTTGGGCAAGTTCCAGCTGTTCCAGAAGAGGGATAACAAAAGAAGAAGCCGACTTAGGCACCTCTAGCAGTGAGAGATCCCTGTCCAGTGGAGTTCGTGGATGACGTCCATGGACTAAGAAGAAGGGGGGTGTATTCTGTGCTATTGACACAAGGGCTGGTATTGTACACAAACTGCACTAAGGGAACAAACCGGTCCCAGGTGTCATGAGTCTCATCCAGATACATGGAGAGTGTGCCGAGAATGGTGGACATCATTCTTTCACTCTGTCCATTGCATTGTGGATGGTAACTTGTGGTATGTGTCTTTTTTACGTCGAGAAGTTTGCAAGTTTCTCGGACAATGGTGGACAGGTAGTTAGTGCCTCTATCTGAATGTAGGTACGATGTGGTACCGTGACAACAAATGACTGTGTTGAGAAATGCATTGGCCACAGTGGTGGCTTTAATGTCTCTCAGAGGGATGAGTTCCAAATATTTTGTCAAGTAACCTACAAAGACAAGGATGTATTTGTTACCAGAGTCAGAGCATGTTGGCACAGGCCATAGAATGTCAGTGCTGACTCTTTGGAACGGTTCAGTGGCTACAGGCATTGGGATGACGTGTGCCTTTGTTGGTTTGGCAGGAGGCTTTCTCTGGGAGCAGGGTTGGCAGAATTTTACGAACTGGACAATGTTTCTGTTCATGTGTGGCCAGAAGAAGTGAAGCCTTATCTTTTCCAGAGTTCTGTGAATTCCCATATGACCTCCAGAGAGTGGAGAGGCATGAGTGGAGAGAAGAACCTGAGGGATGAGAGAGGCTGGCACAACTAGCTGTACGTGAGTTCTATCCATGCGATGACCCTTGCCTTCCTTGGTCCAAATGTGAAAGAGCACACCGTCATTGAGGAAGTACTGTAAGCAAAGAAAAGTACAACTTACATGTTACTTTTTGTTGCAGTGTGTTCGCAGACTCTAAGTAGGTGATGATGTCCGTAAATTGAGTGTCAGTTCTGTGCTGCATTTTAACAGTTGCCAGGGACAGATCAGAGGCAGAGGAGATGAGAAGCTCTTCAGCTGCTTGTAGTAACTGAGGATTTGTGTGTCTCTCTGAGCAGGCAGTTGGTAGCAGCAAAGCAACTTGAGGTGTTGAAGGAGTGTCCACAGGAAGCACATCTGTGGAATGGAAGGGAAGAGCTTGTAAACAGGATTCTTCATCTATTGAGGAGGTTGCAGAGGGGTATTGTCTCCGGCTCACACAATCAGCATTTGAGTGAATTCGACCTGGCCTGTATTGGATTTCGAAGGTGTAGGATTGCAGCATGGCGATCCATTGGGCGAACTTGCCTACTGGCTCCTTCATTTCAAATAACCACCCGAGGGCAGAGTGATCGACGATAGCTGTAAAGGAGGAGTAGCGAAGGTAGCAGTCAAATTTCTTCATGGCAAATACCATGGCAAGACATTGTTTCTCTGTGATGCCATAGTTCTGCTCAGCTGAGGAAGAGAGCGCCGGCATAGGAGACAACTCGTTCTGTTCCATCTTGAATTTGACAGAGCACAGCGCCCACTGCAAAGGAACTAGCATCTGAGTAGAGCTTGAATGGTTGGTCAAACCTTGGGTAGACCAATACTGGAGAAAAGATTAGATTTTGTTTTAAGGTGTCAAAGGCCTCTTTACATTCAGAAGTCCAACTATAGTCACGTCCCTTTTTTGTGAGGGCGTACAGTGGAGCTGCAATCTTGGCGTAGTTGCAAATGAACTTTCGGTAGTAGCCAGACAAGCCCAGAAAAGCTTGAAGGTCTTTGAAATTGTTAGGCTCTGGATAGTCTTTGACTGCTGAAAGCTTGTCTGGATCTGGAGAGATGCCTTGAGAACTAACCACATGACCCAGGTAATGAATTTGATGCTTCGCAAAACAACACTTTTCTGGGCGAAGCTTGAGATTGGCTTGTCTGAGATGTTCGAACATAGAAACATAGACATAGAAACATAGAAACATAGACTTTGACGGCAGATAAGGAGCGCTTGGCCTATCTAGTCTGCCCATTTTCCTACTTACAGGATAGGCCGCAGATCCTGGTTAACCAACAGCCTATTTCTTCCTACCCCCCACAAGAATTGCCTTATGTCTGTCCCATGCATTTTTGAATTCTCCCACAGTTTTAGACCCCACAACCTCCTCAGGAAGGCTGTTCCATGCATCCACTACCTCTCTGTGAAATAATATTTCCCACATTGCCCCTGAACCTTCCCCCCATCTTTAAATTGTATCCCTTGTTCTTCGCTTGCGTCTCTTTTCTGAAAGATGCTACCCTCTTGGACTTTGTTGATTCCACTGAGGTGCCTAAAAGTTTCCATCATGTCCCCTCTCCTTCTTTCCTCAAGATATCATATTAAGCTCCTTTAGTCTCCTCCTCACACGGCTTCTTCGAGAGACCCTGCACCATTTTAGTTGCCCTCCTCTGGACTTCTTCTATCCTGTCTATGTTCTTGAGGAGATGGGGTCTCAGAACTGGATGCAGTACTCCGATGAGGGTCTCACCAACTGCTACTGTACAGAGGGATAACAACTTCCTGTTTTCTGCTGGTTATGCCTCTCCTATGCATCCCAGTATACCCCAGCCCTCCCTACTGCCTTCTCACATTGCTTGCTAGCCTTAAGGTCATCTGATATGATTACCCCTAGGTCCCTTTCCTTTTTTGTTGTTGTTACTACCTCCCCCCCATTGTGTATTCTTCCCCTGGGTTCTTGTTTCCCAGGTGCATTATTTTGCACTTCTTTGCATTGAATCCTAGCTGCCATACTTCTGACCATTCCTCCAACCTTGCCAAGTCCCTTCTTATCCTTTCCATCCCTCCTTGTGTATCCACCCTGTTGCAGATATTTGTGTCATCTGCAAAGAGGCATACTTTTCCTTCCAGTCCTTCTGCAATGTCACTTATGAAGACATTAAAAAGTACTGGACCCAGTACTGAACCCTGCGGTACCCCACTAGTAACCCCATCTTTCTTCAGAGTGGACTCCATTTACAATTATCTTCTGTGTCCTGTTGTCCAGCCAATGTTTTACCCAGGCTACCACCCTGGGACCCACTCCCAGGCTGGTTAATTTGACTATTAATCTTTTGTGTGGGACTGTGTCAAATGCCTTGCTAAAGTCTAGGTAGACCATGTCCACAGCCCCTCCCTGGTCTACTACTTTGGTCACCCAGTCAAAGAAATCTATTAGATTTGTCTGACATGACCTTCCCACGCTAGAACCCATGCTGCCTTGGGTCCTGTACCCCACTGGCCTCTAGGTACTCAACAATTCTTTCCTTCAGAAGTGACTCCATCACTTTCCCTACCACAGAGGTCAAACTGACAGGTCTGTAGTTTCCTGCCTCTGTCTTGGTCCCACTTTTATGAAGGGGAATCACATCTGCCTTCCTCCAGTCCTCAGGTACCACACCATCCTCCCATGATTTATTAAAAGAGTAGCCAGTGGTTCCACTAGTTCCCCTTAATTCTTTTAGAATTCTTGGGTGAATTCCATCAGGCCCCATTGCTTTGTCCACCTTCAGTTTAGGAGTTCTTGCAGAACCCTTTCTTCTGTGAAAGGACTGGGATCGACCCCCTGTCAAGAGTGCTTCTGTTAATTGATTAGAACTGTCCCTCCTCTTGTGAATACTGAGCAGAAATATTCTGCTCAGCATCTCTGCTTTTTCACTGTCCCCTCCGCCCACCCACTGTTCATTCTATTCAGCCTCCTATCCCTCCCTTTGTCTTTCTACACTCGCTGATGTACCTATAAAAGGTTTTATCCCCCTTCTTAACCGAGTTGGCTATCTTTTCCTCAGTTTGGGCCTTTGCTATTCTGACTCCCTCCTGCTTCTTTCTGCCTAAACTGGTACAGCTCTCTGTCTTGCTCCTTCTGTGTTTCCTTATACTTCCGAATGCTATCTTTTCTTCCTGATTTTTCACAGCCACCTCTTTTGAGAACCATAGTGGCTTTTTCTTTCATTTTAATTTGTTTATTTGCTTCACACAAAGGCTTGTTGCCTCTGTGATGGCAGTTTTGATGATTCCGATTGTTGCTCCACACCTCCTTCTAGCCTGTTTGCTAGTGCTTTTCTGAGGCACTCTCCCAACTTGCCAAAGTCAGCCCTCCTGAAGTCCAGTACCCTCACTTTTGTATGGCTTGACTCTGTAGCTGAGTTTAACGTGAACCACACTGTTTGATGGTCACTTGTTCCCAGATGGCAACCCATTTCTAGATCTGAGATCCTCTCACTGCCCCCATTTGAGAGTATGAGGTCTAAGATTGCTCCCTCACGAGTGGGTTCCGAAACTAGCTGTCTGAGGCCTGCCACCTGTAGGGCACCAAGAATGGCCCCGCTCTTGGATGTGGCTGCAGCAAATGTGCTCCAGTTAACATCTGGCATATTCAGGTCTAAAATCAACAGTATCTCCCCTTTCTCTACCATCCTAAGAATGCCTTCTATCATATCCTTGTCCATTCCTTCCCCCTGACATGGGGTCTGTACACAATCCCTGTGCAGATTGTGGTGCCCTTTCCAGTCTCCAAAGTGACCCACAGTGCCTCCTCTCCTCCCTGTTTACTCTTTTGTTCAGTTGCTTTTATCCCTTCCTTTACATAGAGAGCTACTCCTCCCCTCTTCTCTCCTGCCTGTCTCTCCTGTAGGTTATGTACCTGGTATGTTAACATCCCAGTCATGGTTCTCTGTGTACCATGTTTCTGTGACTGCTACAATATCCAGGCATCCCTCTTTCATCAAGGCCACCAGTCCAGGGAGCTTGTTGCCCAGACTACGGGCATTGGTACTCATTACCCTCCATTTCTTGATGGCCTTACCCCTTTTTGACCCATCCCTGTCCTTACTGCGTTTGTCACTTTCTCCATTTACCCCTGTGCTTCTCCCTATTGACATCTCTATGTTGGTGTTTACCACACTTACTACCGTAATTTTTTGGGGGGGACTAGGATTTCCTTGCTCCTTTCCAGTGCTTCCCCCCTTGGCTAGTTTAAATGCTTGCCAATGAAGCATTTAAACCTATCACCTAGGATCCTGGTTCCCCTTCTGGACAGATGCAGCCCATCATGCCAGTATAGGCTTGCATCACTCCAGGTGGACCCCCAGTCCCCAATGAAGCCAAATCCCTGAGCTCCACACCAGTTTTTCAACCACTAATTGAATCCCATGGTGCAGAACACCCTAGCCTCTCCAATGCCATAGATGGGCAGCACCACCAAGAAGGTTACCGTGCGTGCTACTTGCTAAGGCCCTTCCCCAATTCCACAAACTGTTCCTGCACTTCTCTAATCCCTTTCTTAGCCAGGTCATTTGTCCCTAGGTGGACAATGACATCCAGCTCCTTCCCCTGTGCAGCTGCTCCAGCAATCCTGAGGCTTCGCTCCCTTTCCCTCCAAGTTACGGCGCCAGGCAGGCACCTTACCTCCCTCTCCCCTTCCTCCCCCAGTTCTACCTTCCTAACAATGGAGTCCCCCACCAGGAGTTGTTTCCTTCCCCTGTGGGGTCCCCTGCCACCCCCTGTGGGTCTCCTTTGTGGAGGTTCCCAGCATCCTCCTTGGTCTCCACTGCGGGTGCCTCCATAGAGGAACCACACTTTGCCAGAATGGCATAGGAATTGTGGAGAGGTACAACTGGAGGGATGCACCTCTGTTCCACCACCCTCACCCTCTCTGAGCCCACTGTGGTCCAACCACTCCTCTTTCTTGGCAACCTGTGAGGCAACGGCAATGGCACTGGTGGTCTCTGGATGGAAGAGGAGGTCCCACAAATCCTGGCCAACTCAGCCTGAAGATGAGCAGCCTCCTCCCTCAGCCCAGAGAGGTGCCTGCAGATAGGACAACACCGTATCCTCCAGAATGTCTCCCGGAAGACTGCTGCTCCACAGCCACTGCACTGCACCACTCCCATCATGTCTTATTTCTGGCCCCTTAACTGTTTGCAATACTTACTCTTTCCTCTGTTTTTTTTTCTCTCTCTCCTTATTTTATACCTGTGTGCCTTTAAGCTCCTGATTGTCCTGTTGTGAGACAAGAATATCCTATATTTCTCAGTAGACCCTTACTTGCTCTCACGCAGAGCGACCCTCCAGCAGCTAGAGGGGCTGGAAGCTACTCTTGCCCTTCTAAGATGGTGGGTCTTTGGTGGCTCTGTGATCACTCACTTCCTGCTCCCAAACAGGAAGTTCCTGGTATCAGTCAAATCCTGTGCCTATAAAAGTAGAACTAGCTTTACGTGGGAAGGTGGAGGGGAGGGAAGGGAAGGAGGGCAATATAGTCCCAGCAGAGAAGTCCAGTCACACAGCAGTCCTTCCTCCTGGTATCTTCTGCCAAGCTAGTAGCAGAATCTTTCTAAGGCAGTCTTTAAATTTAGCTTCCTTCTAGCTAAGCCTCTCCCCCTACTTACTAGATCTTTGTACAAGTAATTTAAACCTCACAGCTATCAAGTCCTTTCAATCACCTGAGATTTATACCTAGATAACACTTCTTGAATATGTTGGAGGTGCTCTGGAAAAGTTCTGCTGAAGACTATCACATCATCCAGGTAGTCTAGGCAAGATTTCCAGGACAACCCAAGTAGTACGGCTTCCATAACACGTTGAAATGTGGCTGGACTGTTCCAAAGACCCATAGGCAGATGTTTGAACTGGAAAAGTCCCAAGTGGAAGCACCAGGCTGTGTATGGATGAGAAGCTGGATCAACTGAAACTGGATAGAACCCACTCTGAAGGTCTAGAGTGGTGAAGTAAGCAGGACTGGCCACACTGACTCTCTAACACATCTTCGGTTGTAGGCAAGGGATGAGCATCCTGCACCATGTAGGCATTGAGTTTTCTGTAGTCTACCACAAAATGATACCCTTTGTCCTTCTTTACCACCAGCAAGCATGGTGCAACCCAGGGACTTGTAGACTCTTCGACTATGTCTTGGTCAAGCATGTCTTTGATTATGTCCTCGAGGACTTGTTTCTGGTTGTGCCCCACTTTGTAGGCTCATTGACGGATTGGTTTCTGGTTGGGCAGTACTTCAATGGTGTGTTACAGGATATCAAACATCTGAGCTTGTTATCTGAACCAACATAGACATCCAGGTAATTTTCCAGGAATTTCAAAAGTTGTTGCTTTTCTGTTGGAGATGCTGGAAGTTTAGAAGAGGATAGATGCTGACTGAGGGGTAACTCTGTTGAAGTTGAAGAGGTTGTGATAGTATTGACAGGAGTAGAGTTGGTGGAACCAGGCTGAGGTTCTTGCATGAGATGAAGCTGGTCCCCTGAAGACAAGCAGACAAACTTCCCAATGTTGGCACCCTTTGAAATGACCACTGGCTCATTTGTGAAGTTGCAGCATTTTTGGAAGACTGCGCCATCATGCACCACTGATAAGGTATTTCCTGGAAGGAGACCTGACGAATGCAGCGCAGGGGATCCTGTGACGATGCTAACAACACCTTGTGGAAGTGGTTCACCTCGAATCTTGGCAATCAAAACCATTTCTGACTGAGGAGGCACAGTGACTGAGTCTGTAGCTGTGAGTTGCCTCTGAGGATCTAGCGACAGTTTGCTAGAGGCAAAGTCTAGGATGGCTTTGTGAGCTTTGAGAAAGTCCAGGCCTAGAATTATTGCAGGTTGAAGATCAGACATGATATAAAACTTGACAGTAGCTTGCTGTGAGCCTAAGTGGAGCTTGAGATGGACCACGCCTGTGATAGGTACTGTATCTGTACTTGCTGTGATAATGTACTTTATGTCGGCTGCAGAGACATTAGGTATGTGACGAATAGCTTGATTGTTTAAAATACTGGTGTTGATAACTGATATTTCTGCTCCAGTGTCGACCAAGACATGCATAGACCAATCTCCGATGGTTACAGGTACATAGTTCACTAGAAGAGGTGAGCGGATGACAGGTACCTTTGCTCCAAGAAGTGAGAGTGTGCCAGAGTTCGCAGTTGGAGGAATAGTTTTGTTTGAATTGCGAGAGTCAGAGAGGCGGTCAGATGCTGTGTTCCCCTGCCCAACAAAAGCCCCTAGCCTGTTGGGCGGTGCTCGTTTCCCTGATCCTAGGAGTAGTTGCAGTTATCATGTTGAGTGTGCTGCGGTGGGCGTCCGTGGTCCTCTTGCATCCTGTGGTAATATTTTAACTTTCGACAGACAGCGGCAGTGTGTCCCCTGAATCCACACCACTGGCAAGTCACTGGCTCTCGAGAAGGTGGAGGTGGATCTGGTCGCTGTCGAGGTGGTTGCGTAGCATTAGGATTTACTGCAGAGGCAGTTGAGCTGATGTGTAAGGTATTGACAATAGAAATAAGCTTGTCGATCATTGCTTGTTGCTGTTGGACACATGTGGCAAGTGCAGCCAGTTGTGAGGTTTGGGGCGCCTGAGCACTGGCAGACTGGAACATTGAAATGGACTCTTGAGCTAGCCGAGCAGCTTGGATGGTATCTGTCTAGGTGGTTGGTTTTTGCTGTATGACACAGGTACAAAATTGAGGAGGCAGTCCCCGGACAAAGGCTGTTACTTGATCTTTCTCTGATTTCTGTAGGCGTTTGCATTGAGTCTCAATGTCCACAATGAAGGCTTCGAGAGATTCCGAGGGTTGCATGGTGTGCTCCCACAGCTGTTGCTCTAATAACCAGAGTGGATGTGCTTGGAGAAAATGGGCTTTGAAGGTTGCGTACAGTGTGGCGGCATCTGCTTTGACTTGGTCTGGAAGTGCATTGAACCAGGAAATGGCAGTCCCCCTCAGAAGCAAGCGCAAGGCATTGGAGATGTGCAAGGGATCAGTCCAACCATTGAAGGAAATCCATGCTTGGAAGTGTTCCAGCCAGTCGACAACATCTTCGTGAGGCAAGGCTGAGAAGGGTACTGGTTGTAGGCTGGCATGGACCGTGGACTGTGGTGAAATGGCTTTAATGTAGGCCAAGTCATCTTGAATAGCTTGCATAGCTGGTGCTTCTTGAGCAGAAATAGAAGACTGGATGTCATGGAGAATTGTTTCGATTTTGTAGCCCCACGCCCTTGAGGTGGGTGAAGGTAGGACTCCGGACGCACCGGTGCCCATATCTGTGTCGGCGTCAGACATTGTGGTTGGAGATGAGCTTCATTTCACTGAGCGAAGGTCGTACTGGTGTGAAAGAGTTGCCGTCATGCAGGAGACAGGATGTTGTGTTGCAGATGAAGTGCTGAGCAAAAATTATTTTGTAGAAAAAGTACAAGTTTTTTTTTTTTTGTAGCAAAGTTCATCAATTGACATCTTAATAAAGAACTTCGCATGCAATTCTGTGTTGTTTGTTATTTAAATAAAGGTTTCGTTGTAAAAATCAGCTTTTTGTAACAGTGTCCATTCATTTCAATAGGACTCCCATTGTGTTCAATGGAGTGAGGTCAATTTGTGCCCTTCCCAAGATGGCCACCGAACTGTGACATGCACTTCCTGTGGGTTCTGACTGGGCTGACTGTAGCAAGATGGCCGCCAGCAAGGGGTCAAGGTTCACTTCCTTCCTTGTTGTTTTGCTGTGCTTAAGATGGAGGATTTCTGCCGCAAGGCTACCTTGCTGCTCTGCAATGTCCAAAATGGCGATTGCCACCCTGATGAGCTTCTTCCCCAACCCTGGCACTGAAAAATGGTGGGCTTTTCATGTCTTTGGTGAGTGGCAACTTGCTGAGTGGGAAATTACTATATTTATTTGCTTGCTGCTCATTCGTTTGCTGTTGTTTTATTTTCTGTTTTACTGGTCTCCCAGCTGTCCTCTGTATTTTATGTTGTGCCCCAGTATTTGTTTATTGCTGTGCCCTGCTTTAAGTTCTGGAGCGCTATGTTTTCTATCTATATATTTTTGTTGTTTGTTTCCCCTGCTCCAGATTTATTTTTCTAAAATATGCTCCAATGTGGTGGTTCCCTGTTGCATTGCCCAACAGCAGCTTTGTGTGCAGCCTAGTAAGTCAGGGAGCAAATCGCTCCATTTGCAGTCCCAAGTTGTTTAATCTGGAGCGAGAGGGAAGCCACGGTTGCTGTGGAGAGAAAGGGAAGCGAGGAGCAGAGGCTCTGTTTTGTTACTAAAATTTGTTTTCTGCACTTCCTTTTGTTGCATGGCTAAGTGGCAGCTTTATGTTGTGAGTGGGGAGCAGAGTGCTCCGTAAGGTTGCTGGACAGAGAGGAATGGTGCTCCTGGCCTGGTTGAGCTCTGTGTGGCTGCAGGGTGAGGAAGAAGCCTTGGTTGCTGTCCATACGCCTGCAGAGAAGGGCTGGCTAAGCCGAGGAGAGGAGGGGCTCGAGCGGCTGTTTGTTGCTGTGAAGCCGCGGTTTGTGTGGAGCATGCTGGAGGGCCAAGTGTGGAGCAGATCGCTCCGTTTTACAGTGAAGGAGCCTGAGGGAAGCTGCGGGTGGAAGAAGGGCAGTCGGAGAGTCATGGTCGCGAGGTGGGCTGAGCAGTGTGCTGCAGATGCGGCCGAGTGGAGCTGTGGTTGTTTTCGGAGGCACTGAGCCGTAATTGAGAGGTGCGATCAGGCAGCAGTGCTGAGCCTAAGTGAAGGGTGTAGAAGGCCCAGTGACTCATTGGAGCAGCTCGTTGGATGCCAAAGGGCAGTCGGAGGTTCAGGGAGCCACAGATTTGTGGTGTGGTGCTAATCCGTTGGTTTGAGGGGGGGAGGAGGGTTCGACAGCACCCAGACGTCTTTCATTGCAGAAGCCACAGTCAGAGGCAGCACGAGAGCTTTTTGTAATTATATTATATTTTCTTTTGTAGCTGCACTCCCTGTTATAAGGGAAGTTTGCTTGGCAAAATAGACAGGCTTGCCACGAAGTGGGAGCTGGGGGGGGTACAGTTCGGAGCTCCGTGGTGCAGAGAGATGGGAGAATTAATTCTGGCAGGTATTTTATTTCCCCAGTTGACTAGCACTGCTGGACATTTTTGTCCTGTTTCTTTCTTTTTTTTTTCCCAGTACAGTACGAGGGCTGCAGGCTGCTTTGCCACAGGAGACAGTTCAGCTTTTCCTCTGGTAGCCAGGGCTGTAGTTAAATCATCAACATTCAGACAATTTAGGCATACTGGGTGATGATTTGGGGGTTAACCAGCGACGCAGGCAACGCGAGATGGGGGTCTGAACAGAAGAAGGGCCGCATTCTCCACCATGTGTGGCGTTTGTTTGTATGGTCCACCACTAAAAAAACCCTTACCTTCTCTGTGGTCTGCCAGCCCCTTCAGTTGCTGCTGGTTCTGCTGATGAGGACCCCATCTGGACTGTGCGAATAACTAGTCGGACGCATAAAATAAAGAATAAGGCAGGTTTATTCAGATCAGTAGGTGTTCTCTTCATGAGGACAAGCCCCACACTGACTAAAACTCTGACTGACAGACCAACATGGCACTGCCAGGCAGTGCAACAATTAGATACATGCAGTTCTAAGTGCTCTTAAAGGGGCGGCAGCTAAACATTAAGCCCCATGCTTAATGTGTGCTTCACAGAATCCAGACTAAACCGGGTTTAATAGGCTTCTGGATTCTACGTATACCCCTAGCTGGCCACACACTACTTTTTCTAGTAATTTAGACAGGATGGGGAGGAGGGAGATGCCTTTTCTTGATCAAGACCTAACACTAAACCATTAACTGTCCCATTTTGTCCATGTAAGAAAAGTTATCTAAGAAAAATTAAATTGTCCTGTATTTGTCTGTTAGGGATTGAACAAATTTGGACTGTGCTGAGTAATTTATCTGAAACTTGAGCCAGTCGACCCACCAATATTTTCCCTAGAATTTTGAGGTCAGTGTTTAACAGACTAATAGGTTTCTAATTTGTCACATTTCATTGTTCTCCCTTATAATGTAAAAAAATTAGATTTGCAATTGTCATAGATACTGGTAATGATTGAGTATCTAGCATATACTTATATAAAGCTACTAAGACTGGAGCTAGTTCTGATATAAAGGTTTTATAAAATTCTGAACTCAATCCATCTGACCCTGGGGAAGTATTACTATGCAGTTATTTAATAGCAGATGTCATGTCTTCCTCAGTTATTTCATGTACATGTCATAATTTTTCAGTTTTACTTAATTGCAGAATATGTAATTGGGAAAAGAAATCTGGGTAGGGTTTTCTGAGTAACTGAATACCCAAAAGACCGTGTTACAAAATCATTCACTACAGAAAGTATTCCATCTACATTTTTTCTACTGACCCTGTTTTGCTTTGTAATTCACAAAATATCATGTTTTCCTATTCTTTGTTTATAGAAATGTTTGCCTTTTATTCTGGGTACTGACTTTCATTTCTTGTTGCAATCATTTAGCTCTTTTATATTGTAAGTTGAACATTTCTTTTTTTCAAGGTACTAATTTGATGACTATAAACACATTTAGTAATTTCAGCTTTTGATATTAACAGTTGTAGCTGTTTTCTTAATTTTAAATATTTCATATAATCATCAGTTATTTTCTTCCCTGCAATCATCTGAAAAAAATCACTTAAAATCTTTTTTCAAATCTTCCCACCATTCTGTAAAGGTGTTATATGTACACAGCACTGATTTCCTTGCTGCCCATAATTTCTGCCATTTAAATTTGACATCAGTGTTTTTCAATAGCTCTGTGTTTAGATACCAAGGACCTTTTTTTACATATTGGCACATCCCCCCCAAGAGATTTCTACCTGTACAGTGCTGTGATCTGAAAGTGATGCTGCTAGTTTGTGCTTTTTTACCATAGTATGTTGTGACAAGGAAAAAAATAAATTCTAGTGGCATATAATCCTCTAACAGGTATTTCTTCCTCTGAGATAACAATCTCTATAAGCGACTTATAAACTTGCCGTATGTATAATATATTTTAAAGTAATTGCATCACAGAATAATTTGTTTGTTTTCACCCACTGTCAACTTAATAAATATTTTCATTTTTTTTCTAATTATAGTCTTTGTCGACCTCTTTTTTTCAATCCAAATTTTCGTACAGCTCACTATCCCCTCCCTAAAAAAATGTTCTCCCATTAGAGGCAACCACTTCAGTTGCAATGATATCCACTTCTGGCAGATTGCTGGACAGACTTTCCCCCTATTGCAGCAGAAATATATTATACTGCATACTACCTTATTCAAATATTTTCAACTTTCTCATACTTTGACCTCTCATTTTGGAACCTCTCCTTGGTCCACCCAGGCTCCCTTTAGATCATGAGGAACTGATTTGTACTGTCTCAACCTCTCAAAGCTATTTCTGGTCTCTATAATTTATACTAAGCCCATGACCCCTTGACACTTCAGGGTGTTTGTTACTACTGGCAAAGTGCACTCCAGTTAGACTGGTCTCCCTTAGATTGGCAACAGGTCTGGTGAGATCTAAATAAATATATTAAACAGGATAAGCATAGTCTGTGATAATTTAATATTTTACACAACCTATATTGTTCTCCACAGAAATTGCCTTGTGCAGGCTTACGAGGGTCTCCCCTCTGTTTCAGGTGTTCTGGGGTCAATGGTACCTTATTGCACATGTTATGGTCCTGTGATAAGGTGACCCCCTTTTGAGATTCTATTAAGACTTGTTTGGACCCATCATTTGGTTTGACATCAGCCTTTATGCCAGAAATCTGCTTGGTGGGATGTTTTCAGGGCCTTGCTTTGGATCATGTGAAGGGCTATATTGCTCTGATTACTGCGGCAGCCAAAAAGATTGTTTTCCAACATTGGTTGTCAGCCTCTACCCCATCCTGGACAGAATGGCATGTGAAAATCCTCAGCGCCTTGAATGCGGAATTGCATATTACTAATATTTGGCACAGATCTCAGGCTTTTTTAGAACAATGAGGACTCTTGTACGCCTGGCTATCTACTACTTAATTTTTTCTGTGCTATTTCATGTATGGTATTCTCATTTTGTACTGTTTTTTTTCTTATGTCTTGTTGGATAACCTACAGTGTTTGTTGGAGCAGCACTTGGGGAAGGGGTTATTTCAGGATAAGGGTTTTTTTTTCTTCTTCTTTCTTCCTTTTTGTTTGTTTTTTAGCCATTGCTTATTGTTCTTGTTGTTAATTGTTCTTACTGTGATTATTGTTGGTGTTTTTGTTGTAAAATTCATAAAGTATAATAAATAAAATAAAAAAATGTTTATTTTAAGCCCTCTATCTGTTTGGTGCAATCCGTAGTTAAAGTCCCCGCCTCATATTACTATTCGTGAAGTATGCAAAAATATGGTTGCACTGCTTCAAAGAGGTCTGTTCTCTGTGCCTTGGTTTGTGGTGCCTATACTGAAATACATCTAAGCCTTGCATTACCATATTGTATATCCAAAAGAAGAGCCTTGTCTGGATCAGTTTCTATTAATCTTGTAACCTTCAAGTTCTCATTGTTAAACAAGACTCCTAGTCCATCACACATATTTTCCCTGATTGACCAGAAGGTGGCGCCTTGGTACCACAGTTTAGTGGCTTCCGAGATTTCATACTGGCTCTTATACATACAGAAATACATATATAATTGCCAGCAAATTAGGCCTATTGGCCTATCATGTCTGCCCGACACAACTCATTGGTAATGCACCTTGGCTGCTCTACCACCCTCCATTTTGTTCCCCCCGTTGTCCTCCCTGTACTACTCTGGTAATCTCCTTGCCCCCCCTTCATACCATGCCCCTGTGCCTGTCCCATCCTTTCTTGAAACCCCCCACTGTTCCCATTTTTACCAGATCATCTGACAGAGTATTCCAGGGTGCCACCACTCTCTCTGTGAAATAGTGACCCCTCGCCACCCTCCTGAACCTCCCCTTGCTAACTTTAGACTATGGCCTCTTGTAGTCCTCTCTTCCCTCAGCTTGAGCAAACACTCCCTGTTCCCTCTGTTGAACCCTTCAGATATTTAAAGGTCTCTATCATAGCCCCCATCCCTCCTGGCCTCCAGGGAGTACATGTTCAGCTGAGTATATCCTCATATGACAACCCCTCCATATCACTGATCATCCTCATTGCCCTTTGCTGGACCCTCTCCAGAAGTGTGATGTCCTTTTTTAGGTGTGGGCACTAGAACTTCCCACAGAACTCCAGATATGGCCACACCAATGAGGTGTACAGGGGAAGTATGACCTCCTTTCTCCTGGGTGTTATCCCCCCTGGCTATACACCCAAGCATTTTGTTTGCTTTGGCCACTGCCCTCCTGTATTGCTCTGAGTGGTTCCCTTTAGCATCAATCATAATCCCCAGGTCATTTTCCATTGTTGTTACATCCAGCTGTATCCCCCCCCCCAAGTGGTAGATATACTCAGGGTTCCTACTACTGAGATGCAGAACACTGCATTTATGTGTATTGAAACCCAGCTGCCACTTGTAGGCCCAGTATTCTAGTTTCTGTAGGTTGCCCTGTAGTGCCTTGCTTCCCTCCTCACTATCCACCACTGCCCCAGTTTGGTATCATCAGCGAATAAGCTCATTTTACTACCCTACCTATCGCTTCCTCAATGTCCGAAACATACACATTAAAAAGGATAGGGCCCAAGACTGTGTCTTGTGGGACCCCGCTGATGATCTCCCTGGGAGTCAAAACTTCACCCCTTACCACCACCCTCTGTTGTCTATTCCCAAGCCAGTTTGCTACTCATCCCAACCACCTTAGCTCCCACCCCCAGTCCCCTTAGTTTCCAAATTAGCCTTTTATGCAAGACCAAATCAAAATTCTTGCTGAAGTCCAGGTATAGGACATTAACCAGCTTTCCACCATCCAGGGACCTAGTCACCCAGTTGAAGAATTTGACCAGGTTTATTTGACACGATTTCCCCGGGCAAACCCATGTTGGTTTTCATCCTGAAAACCATTTACCTCCAGGAACTCCGCCATCCATTCTTTCAAGATAGCCTCCAACATTTTCCCCACTGTAGTTTCCCAGATCATCCTGAAGTCTGCTCTTGTGGAGGGGCACTACATGTGCCAACCTCGAATCCAGAGGGATCCATCATGATTGGAGGGAGGAATTGAGATAGTCCAATGTCTTGTGAACAGAAAATGTCACAATGAAAATTCTGCAGTTCAACAAATGCAGTCAGTCCTTTTATTTAATGTGCTTCATTACGTTTTAAGCAGTCCATAGTACAGAGCATGATTGAATGACATAAGTAAGCTGCATATACATACACAATGTACATAAACATACTAATAAAACAAACAATCCACACACCATCATATGCACGGTAACCTTCTCGGAGGTGCTGCCCATCTATGGCATAGGAGAGGCTAGGGTGTTCTGCACCATGTGATTCAATCAGTGGTTGAAAAACTGGTGCAGAGCTCAGGGATTTGGCTTCAATGGGGACTGGGGGTCCACCTGGAGTGATGCAAGCCTATACTAGCATGATGGGCTGCATCTGTCCAGGAGGGGAACCAGGATCCTAGGTGATAGGTTTAAATGCTTCATTGGCAAGCATTTAAACTACCAAGGAGGCACTGGAAAGGAACAGGAAATCCTAGCCCGCCAAAAAATCACGGTAGTAAGTCGGTAAACAAACACAGAGGTGGCTGAGTAGGGAGAAGGGCAGGGGTAAATCGAAAGGACAAGACAAGAAGGACAGGGATGGGGCAAAAGGAGTAAGGTCATCAGGAAATGGAGGGTGATGAGTACCAATGCCCATAGTCTGGGCAACAAGCTCCCTGAGCTGGAGGCCTTGGACGGAAGAGGGATGCCTGGATATCATAGCAGTCACAGAAACATGGTACACAAGAGAACCATGACTGGGATGTTAACATACCAGGGTACATAACCTACAGGAGAGACAGGCAGGAGAGAAGAGGGAGGAGTAGCTCTCTATGTAAAGGAAGGGATAAAAGCAACTGAACAAAAGAGTAAACAGGGAGGAGAGGAGGCACTGTGGGTCACTTTGGAGACTGGAAAGGGCTCCACAATCCGCACAGGGGTTGTGTACAGACCCCCATGTCAGGGGAGGAATGGACAAGGATATGATAGAAGGCATTCTTAGGATGGCAGAGAAAGGGGAGATACTGTTGAAGGGGTCCTGAATATGCCAGATGTTAACTGGAGCACATTTGCTGCAGCCACATCCAACAACAGGGCCATTCTCGATGCCCTACAGGTGGCAGGCCTCAGACAGCTAGTTTGGAACCCACTCATGAGGGAGCAATCTCAGACCTCATACTCTCAAATGGGGGCAGTGAGGAGGATCTCAGATCTAGAAGTGGGTTGCCATCTGGGAACAAGTGACCATCAAACAGTGTGGTTCACGTTAAACTCAGCTACAGAGTCAAGCCATACAAAAGTGAGAGTACTGCACTTCAGGAGGGCTGACTTTGGCAAGATGGAGAGTGCCTCAGAAAAGCACTAGCAAACAGGCTAGAAGGAGGGGTGGAGCAACAATGGGGAATCATCAAAACTGCCACCACAGAGGCAACAAGCCTTTGTGTGAAGCAAATAAACAAATTAAAATGAAAGAAAGAGCCACTATGGTTCTCAAAAGAGGTAGCTGGGAAAGTCAGGGAGAAAAAGATAGCATTCAGGAAGTATAAGGAAACACAGACGGAGCAGGACAGAGAGCTGTACCAGTTAAGGCAGAAGGAAGCAGGGAGGGAAGTCAGAATAGCAAAGGCCCAATCTGAGGAAAAGATAGCCAACTCGGTTAAGAAGGGATAAAACCTTTTATAGGTACATCAGAGAGCTCAGAAAGACAAAGGGAGGGATAGTGAGGCTGAATAGAATGAATGGTGGGTAGGCAGAGGGGGACAGTAAAAAAAACAAGGATACTGAACGAATATTTCTGCTCAGTATTCACAAAAGAGGAGGGGGAAGTGCCTAACCCAATTAACAGAAGCACTCTTGACAGGGGGTTCGATCCCAGCCCTTTCACAGAAGAAAGGGTTCTGCAAGAACTCCTAAAACTGCAGGTGGGCAAAGCAATGGGGCCTGATGGAATTCACCCTAGAATTCTGACAGAATTAAGGGGGGAACTAGTGAAACCACTGACTACTCTTTTTAATAAATCATGGGAGGATGGTGTGGTACCCGAGGACTGGAGGAAGGCGGATGTGATTCCCCTTCACAAAAGTGGTGCCAAGACAGAGGCAGGTAACTACAGACCTGTCAGTTTGACCTCTGTGGTAGGGAAAGTGATGGAGTCACTTCTGAAGGAAAGAATTGTTGAGTACCTAGAGGCCAGTGGGGCACAGGACCCAAGGCAGCATGGGTTCACAGAAGGAAGGTCATGTCAGATGAATCTAATAGATTTTTTTGACTGGGTGACCAAAGTAGTAGACCAGGAAGGGGCTGTGGACATGGCCTACCTAGACTTTAGCAAGGCATTTGACACAGTCTCACACAAAAGATTAATAGTGAAATTAACCAGCCTGGGAGTGGGTCCCAGGGTGGTAGCCTGGGTAAAACATTGGCTGGACAACAGGACACAGAAGGTAATTGTAAATGGAGTCCACTCTGAAGAAAAAGGGGTTACTAGTGGGGTAGCACAGGGTTCAGTACTGGGTCCAGTCCTTTTTAATGTCTTTATAAGTGACATTGCAGAGGGACTGGAAGGAAAAGTATGCCTCTTTGCAGATGACACAAAGATCTGCAACAGGGTGGATACACAAGGAGGGATGGAAAGGATAAGAAGGGACTTGGCAAGGTTGGAGGAATGGTCAGAAGTATGGTAGCTAGGATTCAATGCAAAGAAGTGCAAAATAATGCACCTGGGAAACAAGAACCCAGGGGAAGAATACACAATGGGGAGGTAGTAACAACAACAAAAAGGAAAGGGACCTAGGGGTAATCATATCAGATGACCTTAAGGTTAGCAAGCAATGTGAGAAGGCAGTAGGAGGGCTGGGGGTATACTGGGATGCATGGAGAGGCATCACCAGCAGAAAACAGGAAATTGTTATCCTCTGTACAGACAGTTGGTGAGACCCCATCTGAGTACTCGTCCAGTTCTGGAGACCCCATCTCTGCAAGGACATAGACAGAATAGAGGCAGTCAGAGGAGGCAACTAAAATGGTGCAGGTCTTCAAGAAGCCGTCCGAGGAGAGACTAAAGGAGCTTAATATGTATACCCTTGAGGAAAGAAGGGAGAGGGGGGACATGATAGAAACTTTTAAGTACCTCAGTGGAATCAACAAAGTCCAAGAGGGTAGCATCTTTCAGAAAAAGAGACGTGCAAGAACAAGGGGACACAATTTAAAGATAGAGGGGGCGGTTCTGGGGCAATGTGAGAAAGTATTTTTTCACAGAGAGGGTAGTGGATGCATGGAACAGCCTTCCTGAGGAGGTAGTGGGGTCTAAAACTGTGGGAGAATTCAAGAATACATGGGACAGACATAAGGCAATTCTTGTGGGGGGTAGGAAGAAATAGGCTGTTGGTTAACTAGGATCTGCGGTCTATCCTGTAGGTAGGGAAATGGGCAGACTAGGTGGGCCAAGCGGTCCTTATCTGCCGTCAAAGTCTATGTTTCTGTGTTTCTAATCCACCTCCCCCCACCCCGACCTGACTCCCCTCCCTCCTCCCCTAGTGCTAGCGCCTGGAATCATCAATAAAGAGGGGTACAAAGTGTGACGCTTGGCCAGCTGGTTATGATTATTCTATGATATTTGTAAAATAAAAATATAGTAGGAAGAATGTTGATACCAACATGGTGTTAAAGTTGTAAAACCCTGTGATCTGCCTTGGTAACAGGAACCACACAAGATCAAAGAGAAAATGTTTAATTAAGGAGTCATATTTCTGAAGTGCTTTTCCTTCTGATGTGACATTTTTTAACATACCTCCTGCTACAAAATCATGTTTGGAATTCTTAATTCTAAAAAGGAGGAGCATGATTGAACTCACCAAGGGGTTGGGGAGATGGGGTTGAAATGTATCCTTGTAACTGGGGAATATGACATATCATTTTTGGGACTCTAGAGAGAGAGACACAGCTCTCTGATCTAACTTTAAAAAGCACTTCCAGAGGTACTACTTTAGACAGCAACAGTCTTAATGTATTGTGGTAGAGGAGTTTTTGCTTTGTAATTTTTCCTCGTTCTTTTATGTGATTGTGAGCTCTTTGCTATATTGTTCTGTGTTTACATTTTTCATATTTTTATCATCTTTTAGTAAAGAATCTTTTTTCCAAGATACTGCCTGGGTGTGTCTTCCAAGTTCTTTTTGCATGTGATGTATATGTGGTTAAATTTGACAGCTGTTCTGAAGGGCTTGATGGTGTTACTAAGCTTGGAAAAAGGTAAGAATATACCCAAGGTCTCTTATAGAGTTTTAAGGGTTCATTTTGGAAGCCTGGCTGGGTGCCCCTGGTGAAAGATTGAAAGATTGTACTGCAATCCCTGAAGAGGGTACGTATCAGAGCCTGTTCACTGGGTATGCTAGCATAAGGTTCACAGTTTGAATCCCCCCAGAACTTGAGACTAAAGGTGATTCGGACCCAAAAGCAGACAGGAGGGTTACCCTGTCTGTTACCTGCTCACACTATTGCACTCTGAGGTTTGCACTGTGAGAGCAGAGGGCCTGATCTGCTGAGTGCGTTTGTGACACAAAGTACTGGTAGAAAGAAAGTAATAAGTTATGATTTCTATAATGATAACAGGGTGTAGAGATGCTCCCAAGTTGTCTGGAAGGCTTGAGGCCTATTATACATGCAGGCTATATGCTTCTCAAGTTGGATGGCGAGTAATGTTTCATGGTACCATTTCATCACGGGGGAAGGGAGTCTTCCATCCAATACCTCAACATAGTCAATTTTGCTGTGGCCACTATCAAAGTAAGGTGGGCTTTCCTTATTCTGGGAGTTCTAGGAGGGAATATATTTAGAAGGCAACTCTCTGGGGTAAAGAGAGGTTCAAGGCCCAAGAGTGGGTCAAGCACCTGTTTAATAGAATTCCAGAAAATCTGAGACTTGGGGCAGCACCATAACAAGTGATATAATGTTCCTGGGGCCTCTCCACAATGAGGACATAATGAAGAAGGAAGGCTACCTACAGTATCTTATTAAACTTTGTTGGGGTATAGTAAAGATTGTGCATGATGTTAAACTGGATAAGCTGCAGCTTATCCTGCTTAACAAATTTATAAACTGAATGCCAGGCCTTCCTCCAGATAGTCACCTTGGCAGGGAGAGACAATTCCTGAGCCCAATAGTAACAGATACCAGAAGGGAGGTAGGAGTCCAGAGATTGCAATATTTATATACTTTAGAGACTGCATGTGACTGGTCAGCTACCTTGAAAAGTGAGGATAATTCTTCTCTGGGCGGGGGAAGGTTTCCATCCCAAAACGGAGAGGATTGCCTCTTTAACTTGTAGGAATTTGAAAAAAATCTCAATTGGGAACCTGTGGTTGGAGCTGGAAGGTAGAAAAGGGAATTATTTCATCGCCAACCAGGAATGTAGAAAGAGTACATGCCTTCAGAGGGGGCCAGAAGGAGAATGGGATAGGACAGTGGCCAATCCAAAAATGAGGGTTGCCTGTGATGAGCTGCTCTCTAGACCCATGCCAGTTCACCAAAAGGTGGACTTGGATTTGGTGCAGGGCCTTTAGTGACCATCTGATTGAGGAGTTTCTTAAAGGCCAAGGAATTTGAGAGGGGGACGAGTTAGCAAGAGATGAAAGGGAACAGTGATATTTGTTTGCTAAGGATCTTTCAATTTCAAGCCATAAGGGAGTATACCCATGCAACCCCTGCAGGACCGTCCTAGTTTTATTTATTTATTTATTTGGTAATTTGGATATAGCCTTTGAGCATACACTCTTTTACAAAGGTTCCATGTCAGGATGTAAAACAGCAGAGACATAACAAAAACTTGACAGTTAACACAAAACATAAGATTGCAATGTAATACAGAAAATAGATAAATAATACATTTGAGTAACCTAGACAACTGAAATTAAACAGCGGGAGGAGATTCCCAATTAGCAACGCATGGCATAGCTGTCCCAGGGGGGCCCTGTCAAGGTACAGTATCAGAAAGGGTAGGAGAATGCAAAGGGGGAGAGTGCGAACGAGGTTTCCCAATTAGCAATGTACGGCATAGCTGCCCAAGGGGGGCCTGTCAAGGTAGAGTATCGGAAAGAGTAGGAGAAAGAAAGAGGGGAAGAGTGTGAACGAGGGGTAGATTTTAGAGAGAGAGAGAAAGAGAGGGGGGGGAGAGAGAGAGAAAGGGATTGGGAGAAGGAGAATATTTAGGGGGGAGAGTGGGTGGAAAGGGGAGGTGTTGGGGGAGTATGGAGTGGAGGGAGTTGGAGGGAGCTGGGGGGTGGCAAGGGATGGCAGATGGGGGGGGTCCAGGGTAGGCAAAACAGGAGGAAAGCTCAGACAGACAAGGGGGGTATCCAGGTTGAAGATATGGATTCAGGTAAGGCAGTCGCAGGCATTTGAGTTCAGCAGGTATTGCTTCAGTTCTCTTTTAAAAGGCTGAACATTTGTTGTATTAAGAGCTGCAGCAGGGTCCAGAGTGCTAACTTGCTAATATGCCGGGCTCCATAATAGGTGAAGAAGGAAGGGAACGCTAGGCCATCTTGTTGTTTAGGGGCAATAAGCTTACTATAGGCCCTGTGAACACCTTTTTTCTTCCACAAAAAACCACCGAGGGTACTTTGAAGCTGAGTAAACCATATTTTAGGGAAGTAGAAACCCAACATGCCTATTGGATACAGTAGACGGGGAAGCACATTCATTTTGATAATGCTGATCCGCCCCCAAAGGGAAAGAGGAATAGCATCCCGCCTGTCTAGATCCAATTTTAAAGTATGTAGCAATTTGGTGAGGTTTTCTTTGACTATAGCAGAGACACTTTGAGAGACTTTAATACCCAAATATGTCAGTGAGTTAGGTTCCCAGGAAAGGCCTAGATTACTCAGGTCAGCTCTGGTGATTCGGTTATTCAAGGGGAGAATCTTAGATTTGGAGAGACTTAACTTATAAAAGGATGCTTTAGAGAAGTCACTTATTTCTGCTAATAGGATGGGGATAGTGATTTGCAGGTCTTCCAGATGTAAAAGCAAGTCATCAGCATAAGCTGAGAGAGTATGCTGTTTACCCTCTACTTGAATACCCGTCAGAGTGGGGGAGTTAACTAGTCTACGGATCAAGGGTTCCAGGTAGAAGTTAAATAACAGAGGGGAGAGTGGACAACCCTGCCGGGTGCCACGTTGGAGAGCAAAGGGATTAGAAAGACAACCGTTGCACCAGACCCGAGCTGTAGGGGAAGTAGAAAGAATTTGGACCCATTTAATATAATTGGAAGGAATACCAAAGTGATGAAGGGAGGCAAAGAAGAAGTCCCAGGAGACCTGATCAAATGCCTTTTTGGCATCAAGGGAAACCAGGGCCGCTGGTTTATTGGTCTCCCCAGACACTGAGATAAGGTGAAGCAGTTTCCTCATGTGGTCTCCTGATATCCTCCCTGACATAAAGCCCACTTGTTCATGGCCAGTAATCTCCCCCATAATCGGGGCGAGACAGTTAGCCAGGATTTTTACATCAGTATTTAATAATGATATAGGATGGTAATTTTTGGGGTATAGGGGGTCTTTCCCTGGTTTTGAGATAAGTG
This sequence comes from Neoceratodus forsteri, assembly GCA_016271365.2. Lineage (NCBI taxonomy): Eukaryota > Metazoa > Chordata > Ceratodontiformes > Ceratodontidae > Neoceratodus > Neoceratodus forsteri. The sequence goes on from CM028134.1 coordinate 153,427,249, forward strand.
TGACTAGGGCCTCTAAAAACGTAGTGTCTGTCACCCCTTCCTCAAACCAGAAATCGAAAACATCCACTAAAAGGGGAGCCAAATGAGAGAGACAGGACAGTTATTGGAAAGGCCATCTGGTCCAGGGGCCTTGTCCAGGGGTAACTGTTTGATGGCCTGCTGCACTTCACTTAATCTTATCTGGGTGCCCAGGGATACAGTAGAGGCGGGAGGTAACCTGGGAAGATTGACAGAGTTTAAATATGCGGCAATAGCATGAGCAGGAGGACAGGATGCTGCATCCACCGAGTAGAGATCCTGGAAATACTTCCCGAAAACAGAAGCTATTTCCTTGGAGTCGGTGATTACAGCATCACCTCTTGATGGTTGGAGACTGGATATAAATCTTGTGGCTTCTGCTTGCCATAACCTGAATGCTAAAAGTTTGCCGTCCCTTTCCCCGGATTCTAGATATTTTAATTGAGTACGATGCAAGGCAAGCTCAGCCTTCTGTGCCATGAGATCAGAAAACTGTGACTGCAAATGGTATAGGTTATCCCAATCTGAGGCACTGGAAGAACAATTAAGAGAATGTTTCAAGTGGGTGATTTCAGTAAGCAGTGAATCTAGTTGGTCCCAGGTTTTATGGTCCAGGTTACTGCCAGACGTATGAACTCACCTCGCAGGGTACACTTGAGGGCAGCCCAAATGGTATCTATTCTATCCACTGAGCCCATATTAGTCTCCAGGAAGGAGGTGATAAAATCTTGGATATGAGTAAGGGACACTGGGGTTTGTAGGAGTTGGGTATTTAAACGCCAGATAGAATCTCGTTTGATCCCAGGCCCCAACAGATATGAAATACTGATGGGGGAGTGATCTGACAAGACCCTAGCATGTATTGCGGCAGTCACAATACCCAGGAGACCAAAGGAGCTAATGAGGAAGTAGTCAATACAGGAAAACATGTTAAATACGCCAGGCATCTATGGTTCCCGTACCCTTCATGAGATCACTTAGGGCCCGTTGAGCTGTGGTTAGTCCTAGTCTCAAGCGATCTGATCTATCCAGGTCAGTCTGGGGCACCAAGTTCCAGTCTCCTCCCAGAATAGTTAATTTAGGGGGGTCTGAGACAAGCAGGGTAAGCAATTGTGTGAAAAATTGAGAAGAGCCTGAGTTTGACCCATAAACGGAGCCCAACAGGACCGGGTATGATTCTAAGATACCCTGAAGAATAATATAGGGTCCATCTAAATCCCCAGCTTTCATGTATTAATTTAAAAGGGACTGTTATAGCAATTAATATTGCCACCCTTCCCCGTTCTGAGGAGAAACCAGAACTGAAGACCTGTCCCACCCAATTTCTCCTGAGAAGTGAAACATCTTCCCTCCAAAGATGCATCTCTTGTAAATAAACTATTCCTGCTTTGAGGTGTTGGAAATGGTGCAAAATTACTAGCTTCTTACGCCTGTCTTGGGCCCCTTTAACGTTCCAGCTGATAAAAGTATAAGGGCCTCCCATTTAGCTATCTAGAAAGTGGTATTGAGGTTCTGTAACCGGAAACCCCCAGCTGCCCCCAAAGGAGCATCTTAACTGACTGAGGGGTTACACTAGCGCGGCACTTAATCCCCCCCCAACATTTGTAGTGCAGTGTGATATGACATTAATATTAGAGCACCCTGTCCCAAACTCCCCCCTCCTCCCCCCCATAGAAATCCCCAACATGAATAACATTAAAACACACAAAGATCTATTATATCTGTAACCCATAGGTGGTGCTATCCCAAGGGCTACTACCCCTGCCTGCTTGGCTAGTAGCAGGTTAAGGGGTCTGAGTTCTGAAACGGGTGCCTCCACCCAGAAGTCAGGGTTGGTAGTGGTCAAGCTAACCTGGGCACAGCCCTCCGGGACACTGTAACCCCCCTCTTTCCCCTCTAGTGGCCTGAACACTGTACAATAATCACTTTCACAATACCCCTGATACACCACACAAGTACCCACACTGTTTGCACTTACCACCAGGGCTGGTTCCTCTGGCTCGACCCTGGGGACCACCTGTAAAACAAGGTTAAGCACAGCAAATAGCAACAGTACAGTACTTTGAGCACAAACTGGAACCACAGTCAGATTACATGCAAAAAAAGTTAGATCTGATTTATTCAGGGGACTTGAACAAGGGAGGAGCAAAATCAGGTTAATTAGCTTAAACGTTATATCAATCAAGCAGTTATGCATGCGCTTTGAGTCTCCCCACACAGTCCACCTCTGGGTACCCAGGTAGAGAAGAGATGGGCTAGACAGGACAGTTGCCCGGGGTTGCAGCTGGTTGGGGCCCTGTGATGGAAAACACAACATACACAGTACACAATATTTGTAATCTGGAGCCAGAGGGCTCAGTTCATAAAGGAAATGAAACAACAAGACAATCAGATGACACACTCAGATTAAGCTGTTGTTGTGGTGAGCTACCCTGGCATTTACTCGCAATACCCAAGACTGGACACAGGCTGGACGAAAGTCGAGACTGCAGGTGGTTGATCTGGAATGCCAGGAGAAGCAGGGCCCACATAAGTCGCAGAGGCGTCATTCCTGTTCAAGCGTGGGGCAGGGGGCTGATCCCCAGGCAGGTCTCTCGTCGATGGCTTCTCTGTGCAGTGGGTAGTCTGGCTGGGCCAGTCTAGCAAAGCCTAGACCACATGGAGACAAGTTCAGAAGCAGTCCGTTTTGGGCTGGATACAGCTTCCAGCAAGCAGAACATAGTTCACACAGTGGGGAATTAACTCACAACCCACTAGCAGTTCATAGCACATTTACATGTATGGGAATTCTACTGTACCAGGCAAAGTGCTCCCCGGGCACAATCGCAAAGTCTCTGCACACACACCGGGAGCTCAGGGGTAGCTGGAACTCCTGACAGGCCGATCGCATTCAGCAAAAATATTCGGTCTTTTTCAGGTTGAGCCTGGCCCACTTCAGTAGCTTACTTTAGTCACACAAACTTGGTTTTAGTCCAAAATAATTCTCTTCTCTCCCTCTCAGGAGCAGCACAATGGAAGGCAGGCCAAAAACTTAGCCTTTTCAGAGTTCTCCCATGAGAATCCACTCACGATTGCTGCTCAGAAACAGTTCATCTCCTTCTTGCTCAGCTTCCAGCTTAGTTCTAACTGAAAAACTACAAGCAGCCCAGGACTTCCCAAAGATCCAAACGATTTGGTTGGCTGATTTGGCTGTCAGTCAAAGCGAGAGCTTGCCCTTCAGTTGCAAAAAAGGCGCAAAAAGTTAAGACTGCAATTCCGATAGATTTTGAATCCAGACAGCTGCTGCAGTCTGGCTACATTTTAGGTCCCACCAGAACTGATTGGTCCAATTTGCAGTCTAGGACCAAGATAGTGGAGACAAACAAAACAGTCCTTGCTACAAAGAAAGCAGGTTAGACAAACTACATTATCATTATCACTGTAAATGATTTTCAGCAAATAGTTACATCTTTCAACAGAGCTACCTCTCAGATTACTCATGCTGCAATTAGGCAGCTCTTAAAGAGACAGTACACAGAGGCTATACAAGCTCTGGTAAGCACATTTAAACTGCTAAAACGCAGGACACCAGCCTGGCAGTGAGCATTTAGGCAAGTTCAAGGAAGACTTTTTGGGAACCCCCATTTGTATGGGGGTTACATATCTAACCCCAGTTCTAACTAACGCCCCTTCAATACAGTGTCAGGCGATGTTTACAAAGCTAGACTAAGAGAGCCCACAATCATGACCCTCCTCCACCCCCCACCCGTAAACAGCAATATAACCATTAGATAATGAGTAATAAGCAGACTTTACTTTAAACAAATATCCATGGGTAATTAATTTCCTACTGCAGACACTACGTCTATTTTAACTAAATAGATTAAGCACCCTATGCTTAGGGTAATCCGTCAGCATATCTTCTGGGTAACTGAGCTTGCTTCAAAGAAAAAGAAGCGGAACTCTGCATCAACAGTCTCGGATTAATTAAATTCCTGGTAATTTTAATAAACAAAACCAGGCAAGCCAAAGTTATTTATCAAATTATGTCCGGTTTCTCCATTAAGAATCGAGGAAGACCCAGTAGGAGGAATGCTGAGGGAAACCATAAACTTCCTTTGCTAGGAGAAGGTAAACAAGCATTTGTCAATGCCGAATGTTGGCTTGCTGGCACTGACATTGGTAGTGCAGGAGTGCATAATAGAATTGGCAGTGAAGTACTGAACTGACGTCAACCTCAGGCCCACCCTGCAGAGAGAGAGAGAGAGAGAGTAAGAGGCATTGGGGTGTGCCTTTGGGTTGTCGGCCATAGCAGATAAGCTCCAAAGTATGAAAGAGGGGCAGCAGCCACAGTGTGATCCTTCTCATCTCCAAGACTTCCTGAGACCTACTGTAGAAAGTCACATTTCATTGACTGAAAAGAGGTGACCCTGGCTGCTATCCGTGCAGCTGCATTGAGCATCAGTGAATCAAGCCCAGCATCCCAAACCCTGACTACTGTAATGCTGCCTGCTGGATCCTGATATCAAGCCCTGGACAGGCAATGCATAATTTTTTGTTTAGTTTTGTTGTTTATTAAGGGAAAGTCTACTGTGAGCTGGTGAAAGTACAGAGTTTCACGTATTAAATTCCAAGCTCTATTCAGTCTCGGAAAAGGTGCACTCACAAATACACCAAAAGGGTCAGATTAAGTTTGGTCTGTTTACCTGATTCCTGGTTCCCAGGGACTTAATTTAGGGGGATGTCAACAAGGGCTCACAGATCCCTAGGCAGTGTTCCTGTAATATAGCATAGTGGTCGTGTAACTTACGCCTAAGGAGCCCTACATTAGTCTATTTCACCCCAAAAAGCAATATTAATAATGTATACTAGCCATTTCCAGGTAAAGTGCTCCATTTCCCTAAGTTACAAGACTCACCACAGATCATACCCCTCTGGACATCCTGCTACAATAATAAAGGGACAGTCCATATAAAACTGGGGGCAAATACTTGACTTGTACTGGGGGCATCAGCATCTTTGAAAACCCAGAAAATATTCACTTTTAAAAAAACAGATGCAATAAAACACAATGAAAAAGAGGTTTGTAAAGAATAACAATTACAACTATGTAGGATTTTTGTGTTTCAAATCACCACTCTTCAGTGACAGAGATGCCTCAGTTAAGAGGGACCTGGGAAGTTTTGGTGACAAAATCAGGGACATGCCCCCAGATTAGGAAGTGTTGACTGGAAAATTGTGGTGTTAAACTGGGAGCCCTCAGCTTGTATGTTGCACAGCAAGTGGACAGTACAGCCTTCATCCTAGTAATGTGAAACAGAGCTGCTGGCAGTAGTCATTAGGTTGAGCTGATCACTTACACTACTGCTGTCCTTGGACCAGTGCACAATGGCGTGTTGGGTTCGGTGCTGGAATCGGTGCTTTTTGGGCTGTTTGTAGCAGACATCTCAAATGGGATCAAGAGTAAAATCAGTCTGTTCGCAGATGATACCAAACTGGGACCAGTGGTGGATGACATTGAAGGGTGGAAGGGATTGCAGGAGGACCTGACTAGGCTAAAGGAGTGGTCAGAAACATGGCAGCTGGGTTTCAATGGCAAGAAATGCAAGGGGCTGCACTTCGGAGCTAGCAACCTGGGGTGTGATTACCACATGGGAGGGGTACAACTAGAAAGCACCATGGAGGAAAAGGGTAGCAGCAAAAGCCAGCAGGATGCTGTGGTGTATAGCAATGGGTATCTCCTCCAGAAGAAGGGAGGTGATCCTTTCCCTGTTTAGGTCACTGGTGAGGCCGCACCTAGAGTACTGCGTGTAATACTGGTTCTCATTCCTAAAGAAAGAAGGATGTCAGGTTACTAGAGGGGGTGCAGTGCACAGCCACAAAGATGATCCAGGGATTGGAGAGAAAAACATATGAGGACAGGCTGAACGATCTGAATATGTACTCCCTGCAAGAGAGAAGGGATGGGTGGACATGACTGAGACCTTTACTCAGCCCTATTCCCAACTTCCCTTGACTGGCTTTCTCCTCTCCCACTTACAGGAGCTTGAATCTCCCATAGATTCTTTCCACTGGGTTGACCAGAGGAGGAACAGTCCCATCTGGAGCAAACCCAAACATGTCCCAGGGAACAAGTGGCAGTTTGGGCCAAGGGAAAGCAGATGGGGCTTCATTAAGCCTGCCTGAATGCCATTTTTCAATTGTTCTCCTTCAGTCCCCCTAGCCACTGTGGCTCGACAGTGTGTGAGCGATGAGATGTGCTGTACACACTCAGAAATTGCAGTCCACACCCTTTGAAACCTCTCAGAGCCTGCACTAGCAATGGGCACCCACCAGGTGGAAGTCAAATGCTGAGATGATGAAGTAAGTCTGTCAACATACAGCTAGACGGTAAATACATTATATTTTATAATGCTTATTAAACTTCAATGTTTTGAGAGTAGAAGACATAGTTCAGCAGGAAACTTACAAGCAAGCAATGGTATCATTCATCACTCTGTCATACCTTCATAATAAAAATCATTTTATTTTCTCTTGGCGTGTGTGGTGTATTTCTTTACTAGCACCAATATAGCTCTTTCAGCACATCATACTGTATAAACCTGCAAGGCCTCCTGGGAGGCAAGGAATATACATAGTGACCCATCTGTATTTCTGGTATTTTGGCCTGTCCCTTTGTCTCATATGTAGGTCTCTCTTTTGGGTAACACTTTCAAAACCTGGTTGTGCCACACTTCAAAAGCTGGCTGCTGCTGAGAGACTCGTATTGTGTCTCCACTTCCTCATAAGGAGGAGGAGTAGAATAGGCTGTACTCTTGTATAGGGGTGCAAGTGATCTGTGTACGCTAGCAACACAGAAACATGGAATCTAATGGGAGAAAAAAGAACCCGTAGGCCTAAGCCCATCAAGCGTGCCCTATTTCCCTGCTGGCTGCTACTCCCCTGAATTGAAGAATGCATGGGACAGACATAAGGCAATTCTAGTTGGGGGTAGGGGGAAGTAGGCTGTTGGTTAACTAGGATCTGCAGCTTATCCATTAGGTAGGGAAATGGGAAGACTAGGTGGGCCAAGCGGTCCTTATCTGCCGTCAAAGTCTGTGTTTCTATGTTTCTTTTCAGCCTCAGGTGTCATTACCTCCTCTCTTTCCTCTACGTATCATATCCATGTCTTTATCCCATGCATGTTTGAAGACCCCCACTGTCTTTGCCCCCACCACCTCCTGTGGCATGCTGTTACAGGCATCCATTATGCCTTTCTGAGAAGTATGATTTCCTCACATCACTTCTAAACCTCCCCTGTTCAAGCTTCTTTGCATGTGCCCTATTGTGGTGCTCCTCCTTCTCTGAAAGAGACTCCACTCCTGTTCCTTGTGTACTCCTGTGACATACATATGGCTCAATCATGTCCAGTCAGGCTGTTCCCCAGGGGGTAAATGCTGAGTTCCTACAGTCCCTCCTTGTATGTTTTCTCATGCAGTTCCATGCATCATTTGGAAGCCCTCCTCTGGATCACATCCACCCTGTCAATGTCCTTGAGGAGTTGTGGCCTTCAGAACTGACAGTGTACACAGTACTCTAGGTGTGGTCCCACTACTGAGTGATACAGGTGCAACGCCATCTACCTTCTCCTGTTTAAACTACCTCTATGTATGCACCCTAGCAATGCAATAACTTTATCAGCTACCCTGTTGCACTGTCCTGCCACCTTGAGGTCATCAGATATATTTGCCCAATGTCCCTCTCTTACTTGATGATATAAGTACCCCATCACATACTCAGTGCCTATGTTTCCCTGTACCAAGTGCATAACTTTGCTGTTTTCAGCACTGAAACAAAGCTGCCACCCCCAGACCATTCCTTCAGTTTCCCCATATCCCTTTGTATTCTCTGCAACACCTGCTGAGTGCCCAGCCTGTCACAGATTATTTTGACACTTATGAATACACTGAAAAGGACAAGACCTAATACCAATCCTTATGATTCTATTGGTCACTCTCCCATTCCCCAGAGAGAAATCCATTTACCATCAGGTGTCAGCTTGGCTCACTTGGCAGCACATCCACCTCTGGGACAGAAGGTTATTGGTTCTAGTCCCACACTGGGATTGGGCTCATACCATACATGCTGGCACCTGAGTACAGTACTAGGGGGGTGCTGTACTGTCAGGATGTACCATTCTTTGGATCAAACGCTAAACTGAGTTCCCTTCTACCCATCTCTGGTGCTGTCCTGATGGGTGTCACGGTGACAGTGAGATAACCCAAGGTACTTTACAGAAAGAGTAGGGAACTTTCTCTGGTGTCCTGACCAACATTCCCCTTCCCTTCCCTTCAAACTGGTTCATCCCCTCTACTACTAAAAGATCCAGAATTTCTACCTTGGATTAAAACACAAATAGAAGAATTTATAACCTTTAATGATCCCAAAGACACATCTATGGGTATTACTTGGGAAGCACTTAAAGCCACACTACGTGGCAAAATAATCGGGTTTGCCACACATAGGAGGAAACTTCGGGAACAACAAATTAATAATCTTGAAAAACTACTTAAAGCAAAGCAAACAGAATACCTGAACAACTCTAACCCTGACCCCTCCTCGACTTTACATTATGAAATATTACAATTACGTATGCAAATCAACGAATTAATCTCCAGGAAAACAGAATTAGCATTATTGAGAATAAAACATATGTAACCCCTAGATGGCGCTATCCCAGGGGCTACTACCCCTGCCTGATTTGCCACTAACAGGTTGAGGGGCCTGGATCCAATGGCGGGTGCCTCCACCCAGAGGTCAGGGTTTACAATAGTTAAACTAACTTGGTCACAGCCCTCTGGGACACTGCAACCCCCTTCTTCCACTAGTGGCCCACACAATACATCAGAATTACCTTTACAGTATACACTTACCCCCAGGACTGGTTCCGCACTGGGACCTCCTGTGAAATAAGATACAGTGCAACAATCACAGTACAGTACTTTAACATAGACAAATACCTCAGGCAGTATAACTTTGCTGAAACAAGCAGCTCTGATTTATTTGGGGAATATAACAAGGACAGGTGGAAATCAGGTTAATTAGCTTATCACTCTACTCATCTACCTATGGCTCTGTGCACAGGCCTATCCCTATCAGTTACTGTCCCGGTAACCCTAAGCCCTAGTGGCTAGTCCAAACCATGGCAGCTGGTAGGGGCCCTTTCAACAGAGAAAAGGAGAATTAAACAGTCAGCAGTACAGTAATTCCATTTGATTTAATGTGGCAATTCAACAGGGAGCGACCCTGAATTAGTACTCACGACCTCCAAATAAGATAGGGTCCTTCAATGTCAGCAGGGCTCACTTGAGGTACACAAACCTCTTCACACATCCATATAAAGAAGCACTATACCAGGCAGGCTGCATCTGTATCCCGATCTGCAATTACTGCACAATACCGGGAGAACACACAGCAGATTCAGTTCCTGACAGACCGAGTGCAATTTTCAGCAATTCCTCAGTCTTCTACAGGGTGAGCCTGGTTTCTACTCTTCAGAGATCCTTTGATTCTTTTCGGACCGGATTCAGTCCTAACAAGCTGTTACACAAGCTGCAGACCGGAACTCTGGGCCTTACACACGTTTTTGACTAAAACTGCACACTGAAAAAGCACAGGGCTCCTTCCTTCTTCACTGCCAAAGCTCAACTGAAACTCCAACTGACAAAACCGGCACTTCCTTTGAGTTCCTCCAGTTCTTGACTGGATTGGCTGTCACCACAATAGACTGCTGCTGTTGGTCCAAAAAGGCACTGAAGTCTAAATTACATCTTCCAGAGTCACTGCCCATACAATCCTCTTGTGGCTGGCTCAGATTATGAGTCCAAGTTCTGATTCGTCCAAGGCACCATTTTAGAGCTAGCTACCCCACACTGATTGGTCCAGTTCAGCAGTTCAAAACTAGAATGGGAACTAGCAGACACAGTTCTGACTGCAAAGAAAGCAGGTTAGACAAACTGTAATTTCATTATTACTCTAAATAATTTCTGGCAAACAGTTACATCTTTCAGATAGGTTCCTTTGCACTCCTAGTGACTGCAAAAATGAAGTGAATTGGCAGCAGCTTGAGTGGTACTCAATCAAAGAAACACACAGTCCCCATACAAACTAATTATGTCTGCAAGCAGACAGCTCTAAAGAGACAGTACCAGAGGTTCTAAAACACTCACTGATAAATGGCTTAAATGCCAAACACCATTCAGGCTTGGAGCATTCAAGCAAGCTCCTGGAAGTCTTTTGGGAACCCCCATTTGCAGGGGTTACACCTTCCTGGCCTGGGAAAGCTTGACGTCCGGCTGCTGGGCAATTTCATAAGTTTCAACTGCAACCATATACATTTGCATTAGGCTCCACATGTAATCATCAGTCAATATATCATTTTACCAAGAACACATTTCTGAAACATTGCAGTCGTCACTCTTTACACAGTATTACATACACATTGTACCGTAACTCAAGTTATTACCTCTTGTACATGAAACTCTGAAGAGGGGCCCTTCCTATCAGTTACCTTTGGGGCTGGACGGGGCAAGGGCACCATACTAGAGGGCAACACAAGTAACTTGGAGTTAGCACTGACGCTCAGTTTGGGCAATGAGCTCGGGGACACATACCTCCTTTATGGACAACATTGAGAGGCAAACCACAGGCCTCCCAAGGGAATCATAACTGAGGTGCACCACAGGCTTTACAGCTCGACCAGTCTTTCTAGGGGAACTGTTATAGTCTCTGCACTCTGAGCCTCATTTTCAGCATTGTCCTCACTTGTCAGGGAGTCTCCATGGGGTGAGAGGCTAGAACTTGGGCACTTTCAGCTCCAGGAGTTACAGTTTCTGAGTCCACAACATTTGGCTCGCATGGAGAGCTTTCGGACACTGGCAGTGGACTGTCAGGGCACTCAAAATACTCTTCTTGTTGTGTATCACCAGTCTGCCCCTAATCTATCATTTTCCTCCCTGAAAGCTCAAACAGTTCAACCATGCACAATGATTCCATTTCATCTGATCTGATGCTTTGCACTTCACTTTCTGGGAGCATTGGCTCAGGGATGAAGCTGGGGCTTAGACAGTCCAGAAGGCCCAGCTTCATCTCCAGTATTGACTAGGGGATTGCCCGAAACAATTGACTCAGTTATGAAGAAGGATAGTATTCAAAGTCACTCTCACTTTCTTCCGATATGTACTGACAGTCATGCTCAACTGGGACTTGTGGAGGGGAACACTTTAACTTTGCTTCTGTAGGTGCAGACTTTCTTGATCTTTTCTTAGCAGCAGCTCTAGTCACTGGTCCAGAGGGGGCATCTTCTAGGGGCTCAGACTCAATTAAGATTAGTCCAATGGGCAGTAAATGATTTCTATGCATTGTTTTTACATCTTTTGAATTATTCTCAGGCCTTACTTTGTACACTGGCAGATCATCTAGTTTGCCCACTACAATGTGAGGGAGATGGTGCCATCTGTCAGCAATCTTGTGCTTGCCATGCAGTCCCAGATTTCTTAGCAATACCCGATCTCCCTCCTGGAGTTCCTGTGCTTTCACCTTTTTATCATACCTTTCTTTGTTGGCCAGATTTCTTTTGGCAGCCATGGTTTGAGCCAGTTGGTATGCATGAGTTAGCTGGGCCTTTAACTTTTGCACATACTGTAAATAGTTGTCAGCTTGAACCCCATCAGGAGAGACCCCAAAACACACATCTACTGGTAGTGAGCTTCTCTTCCAAACATCAGGCGGTGGGGGAGAATCCAGTGGCATCACTTTTGGTGCAGTTATAAGCATGTACCAGGGTGCTAATTTGTTGGCTCCATCTAGGCTTGTCCTTTGGGTGCAGGGTGCCTAGCATATCTAGCAAAGTCACGGTTGAAACGTACAGGCTGTGGGTCCCCTGGGGGTGGTAAGGAGTGGTTCTGGACTTTGCACTCCCCACAGAGAAAGCATCTCTTTGATCAGACGACTCTCAAAGTCTCTCCTTGATCAGAATGGATTCTTTGTGGAGCCCATAGTGAACAAAAAGTTTTCTACAAGTACTTTGGCCACAGTGGATGCTTTCTGGTCTTTGGTGGGAAAGCTTGGGCATATCTCGTGAAATGGTCAGTGACCACCAGCATTACTGATATTTCTTTGATCTGACTCAAACTCAGAAAATCAATACAGACCAGCTCCATGGGTGCACTGGTGGTGATGTTAACAAGGGGCAGCCCTCTGGGGCAAAGCTTTCCTCTGTAAGCAGCGACTACAAGTTCAAATGTGTTGCTCCACATCAGCCCCCATCTTAGGCCAATAGAATCTGGATCTCACCAAGTCAAGTGTTCTGTCTATACCAAGGTGCCCCATGTGGTTGTGCAAGGACCTCAGTACTGAGTCTCAAAGCAGTGGGCAGCACTAGTTGTTGTTTGTCTACTTGTCCCCTCTGTCTACTGTTTCTCTGTATAACAGTTTATTGATCAGTTTCAACTTAGGACCTTCTTTGTATAACAGTGCAGTTCTCAAATCAGTGGGCGTAATTTGGACACATCTTTTCCTGCATAGAGGGCTTCTAAAGCTGCTTTGATCATGGGATCGCGGGATTGAGCCCGCTGAATACTGTCATTGTCCAGCTGAGGCAGTGCACCAATGTCTATTGCAGAAAAGTGGCAATAAGCAGCAGGTATGCAATTCTCAGAGGCTCCCAAAGCAAACCACCATGCAGTCCACTGCGTCCGTGGACATTTGTTCCTCCCTGTCAAACTTCCGGCAGAGTGCCCGAATGTCAGGTTCTGCCAATCGGACCCTAATCATTCTGGGGAACAGGCCTCCGGAGAAAGCATCAGCATCTATGTGGTTTCAGACCTGCTCGCATTCGAGAGCATAGTCATATGTAGATAATGCAGAAAGCCACCTATGGCCAGTGGCATCCAACTTAGCTGAGGTCTGCACATAGGTCAAAGGATTATTGTCAGTTTTACTAGTATTTTAGCCCCATACAAGTACTCATGGAATTGGTCAACAATAGCCCACTTCAAAGCTAGAACTCTAACTTATGTACAGGATAGTTCTTTTCGAAGGGGTCAGGCTTCTACTGGCAAAGGCCACTGGTCTCAGGCCATTCTCATGCTCTTGGTACACACACCCCCCAACCCTTGCAAGCTAGCATCAGTGTGCAGGACGTAAGGTTTTCTTGGATAGGCATAGGCCAGCACTGGAGCATGGGTAAGTTGATATATGATCTCATGAAAAGCAGTCTCACAATCAGGAGTCCAGCGACCCCAAATACTTCACTCGGATGAAAATACACTCTTTCAGTCTTGAGGCGCTGACTTTTGGTATTTTTGTGGAGTTTGGGATACCCCTTGAGTAAGGTTAAGGAAAGGCGGGATCACTCTTGAATAGTCCTTGATGAAGCACCGATAATAACCACAGATCCTAGGAATCTTTGCAGTTCTTTTAGATTTTGGGCTGTGGCCAGGTGGTCAAGGCCTCAACTTTACTTGGGTCAGTCTCTATTCCTCGGTGGATACTATGTGTCCCACATACTTTACTGATGTTTGAAAGAATTGACACCTATCAATGGACAGTTTAAGGCCAAAGTCCTCCAGTCGGTCCAATACCTTAAATAATCTGCTCTCATGTTCCTCCAGTGAGCTGCCAAACACAATAACATCATCTAGGTATACCAGGCACTCTAGTAAGTTCATGTCCCCACTGCACGCTCCATCAATCGTTGAAAAGTGGCTGGGGACACCTGAAATCCCTTGAGGCATCCTCATGAATTCATAGAAGCCAGCGGACAGATAAAGGCCGTCTTCTCACAGTCCTCTGGGGCCATCGGATCTGGTAGTACCCACTGCGAGATCCAGCACAGAGAACCACTTGCTCCTGTTTAGGCAGTCAAAGCATCCTGAATGCGGGCATTGTGTACTGATCAGGATAGTCCGCGGTTTACAGATGCGATAATCCACACATCCTTACTGTTCCATTCTTTTCCTCACTACCACAATGGGGAAGCATAAAGGCTTCTAGATTCTTGTATTACACCAGCAGCTAACATCTCTTGCAGATGCCGCCTCACATCATCTATGTCAGCAGGTGCCAGGCGTCGAGACCTCTCACGAAATGGTCTTCGTCATGCAGCCGGATATTGTGCTCAGCTCCTTGCACGCATCCTACATCCCATTCCTTTAAAGAAAACACCTGGTCTCTCTGGGCAAGCTTCTCACTGATCCTCACTTTCCATTCAGCTGGCAGCGGGAGTGCCGAAATCAAACAAGTCAGGCGTTACCCTGTCATTCTTCCTTGAACTCTTGCTGCTGGTAGCACTGCAGTGTCTGCACAATGCACATTAGCCAGGATGCAACCTCTGTTTACTTCAGAATGTCTCTTTCAGACACATTATGAACTTGGACCATTACCCTTCTGGCATAAGCATGGGCTCTAGCGGGCAAAATACTAAGCTTGACCAGCAGTCCCTCTGGCAATTTTCCATCGCCTGGTGCATCCAACATTAATATTTTATTCTTAACATCCTTTCTGATATGGACCTCTCCTGTAAGGTACACTGGGCATTTGGCGCCAGGATCAGAGACTCAGGATCCTTCTTCCATACAATTCGACCGGTTCCTTTGGTTCTGTTTTCAGCATCTCTCTGTGCCTCATAGGCCTTCTTAATTAAAGCCGGAACTCTTAAAAGCTCTACTAGTCTTTGACCCCTGTTTTTCATAACACAACTGTGCCAGCCTTCCGAACATATGAGCATTTGTTCCAATCAACAAAGGGACACCATCATACAGTCCAGTGGGGGACACACTAAGGCTAGGGTCTCTACTTGTTACGCCACTCCAGCTAATGGAGGTGGGGAAAGACAGCAGCCAAATTCGGATATACCGGAATAGGGGTAGGCTTTCCACTTAACCCCCATACATGCAGTCCTTCTAATGGTTGTAAGGGCGTCTGACAAATGCTTCTGATACCAATCCTGGAACATAATTGTCACTTAGGAGCCACTGTCTAATACAGCTCTGTAGACACTCCATTCACCTTTACAGTGGTCTCCATGGAGGACCCACTATTCTGAACCAGTCTGGAGAGGCGGTAGTGGGGGCCTGGGCAACTGACCTTGCCACAAAAGGATGTGAATTAGCATTTTGGTGCCCTCACTGGGATCATGTCGGCACCTCTTAACCACTGATTTCTTCTCCCAAGCCTCCTTGTAGCCTATATGCAACTTTGTCAGTGTCTTTTGGGACTGGCATTCCTTTCATGTGCCCATCTTTCCCACAATTATAGAAAACATACTTTCTGGAGTTTGAGCTGGCCGAGGCGCCACACTGGGAGCCAGGGCGGGGTATTACTAACTGGAAACCTGGGTGCCATCTCTGTCTCTTGACGTGATAAGCATTTGGAGACATCTCGTCAGTTTCTCCACTTCCATGGTCAAGGAATTGAGTTTGGAGCTGTTATCAGCAGGAGATACATGGGTGGGTACCCCACCCCATAGCAGATAGCAGTCGGATATAGGTCAGGGCCCTGTACTTGCAGGCGTGGCCTTCATAAAGGACTGTTTTGAATTCCGGATCTCTCTCAACAGTTCGCCCCATTCTGGCATATCTTTTTCCTTGTCGGAGCACTCATTGACTGTCAACCTCTGCCCCTGAACTTCACTTGATGGGTCACCCTCAGTCACTCGGGTCGTAGCCACAGCTGTTGGTGCAGGTACCTCCCGAGGTCGCCTTTTCTCAACTCCTCGAATTTCTCTCATTAACTTATCATAGGAGGGTGGGGATTCCAGTCGATTTTCCAGGCGTAACTGAAGCAACAGCAGTTCTGAGAAGGGGGCAGACTTAAGAATTCTGTCCAGTCTGGTTCGGTCCAGTTCAATCGCTGGCAAACTACCCTTTCTGAGGCATTCTTGCAACAATTTTTCCAGCCGAGAGACATACACAGACAACAACCCTTGTACTGTTGTGCATTTCTTACTCTCACCATAGGTCCTCATCAGAATCTGGGCTCCCATACACATTCTCCAAGGCCTCAAGATAGGCCTGTGCAGTCGCTTCTGGGTTACTGGCCCGTTTGTACGGATGGTAGCGGGCAGGGACCTCAGGCTCTCACTAACCCTCTTTAGCTTTTCGCCTTCTGAATTGCCATTCTAGCACTTGGGGGCAACATAGTCTATCCAGGTCTCCCAGTCATCCTCCCTTGGGGGTGGGAGGTGCCAGAGAGATCCTCAACCTTCGGTAAGAGTCGTGACTAATGGCAGGTGCAGAAATAGGAGTCTGCATTGGTTCAGCCACCATTCCGGGCACTGGAGCAGGAGGGGTGTTGGGAGGAACACCCCAGGTGGCAGAGAATAGTTTCTTCAAGTCCTCCACAGTTTTCCTCTCCCAGCAACCATTCAGCAAATTTCTCCTCAAAAGTTTCAGATAGTGGTGGGGCTGATTCTCCCAGGTCTTTACTGTCCTTAGTTATCACTCTCCAAGCAGTGAGGCTCCCTCTGGGGTAATGGTCTGTGGCACTTTGGAGCTATCTATAGGATCCTTAAACTCTACTAGGGCCAGGGAAAGTGTGGGTGAGCAGATTAGCATGCCGACCCACCACCACAGGGTTTTGTAAACCTTCCACCTTGGAAAGTACTCCCTGCACAGTGTCCGTTTGATGCAGGGGATGTCAGGATAAGCATAGCATTTTGGGGTCGATCTCCTCCCAGTACACCACTCCACCAGCGGTGCACAGCCACTTCTGTCGAGGCATACCCATTTTTTCTTAACAGTGGTTCGTAAATATGGCCACTAGGACACACAATCCCAGCGGTGAGCCTCAAGATGTAACCCTAGATGGCGCTATCCCAGGGGCTACTACCCTGCCTGATTTGCCACTAACAGGTTGAGGGCCTGGATCAATGCGGGTGCCTCCACCCAGAGGTCAGGGTTTACAATAGTTAAACTAACTTGGTCACAGCCCTCTGGGACACTGCAACCCCTTCTTCCCACTAGTGGCCCACACAATACATCAGAATTACCTTTACAGTATACACTTACCCCCAGGACTGGTTCCAGCACTGGGACCTCCTGTGAAATAAGATACAGTGCAACAATCACAGTACAGTACTTTATAGACAAATACCTCAGGCAGTATAACTTTGCTGAAACAAGCAGCTCTGATTTATTTAGGGGATATAACAAGGACAGGGGAAATCAGGTTAATTAGCTTATCACTCTACTCATCTACCTATGGCTCTGTGCACAGGTCTATCCCTATCAGTTACTGTCCCTGGGTACCCAAGCCCTAGTGGCTAGTCCAAACCCGTGGCAGCTGGTAGGGCCCTTTCACCAGAGAAAAGGAGAATTAAACAGTCAGCAGTACAGTAATTCCATTTGGATTTAATGTGGCAATTCAACAGGGAGCGACCCTGAATTAGTACTCACGACCTCCAAATAAGATAGGGTCCTTCAATGTCAGCAGGGCTCACTTGAGGTACACAAACCTCTTCACACATCCATATAAAAGAAAGCACTATACCAGGCAGGCTGCATCTGTGATCGATCGCAATTACTGCACAATACCGGGAGAACACACAGCAGATTCAGTTCCTGACAGACCGAGTGCAATTTTCAGCAATTCCTCCAGTCTTCTACAGGGTGAGCCTGGTTTCTACTCTTCAGAGATCCTTTGATTCTTTTCACAGGACAGATTCAGTCCTAACAAGCTGTTACACAAGCTGCAGACCGGAACTCTGGGCCTTACACCCGTTTTTTGACTAAAACTGCACACTGAAAAAGCACAGGGCTCCTTCCTTCTTCACTGCCAAAGCTCAACTGAAACTCCAACCGACAAAACCGGGCACTTCCTTTGAGTTCCTCCCAGTTCTTGACTGGATTGGCTGTCACTCACAATAGACTGCTGCTGTTGGTCCAAAAAGGCACTGAAGTCTAAACTACATCTCCCAGGAGTCACTGCCCATACAATCCTCTTGTGGCTGGCTCAGATTATGAGTCCAAGTTCTGATTAGTCAAGGCACCATTTAGAGCTAGCTTACCCACACTGATTGGTCCAGTTCAGCAGTTCAAAACTAGAATGGGGAACTAGCAGACACAGTTCTGACTGCAAAGAAAGCAGGTTAGACAAACTGTAATTTCATTATTACTCTAAATAATTTCTGGCAAAACAGTTACATCTTTCAGATAGTTCCCTTTGCACTCTAGTGACTGCAAAAATGAAGTGAATTAGCAGCAGCTTGAGTGGTACTCAATCAAAGAAACACACAGTCCCCATACAAACTAATTATGTCTGCAAGCAGACAGCTCTTAAAGAGACAGTACCAGAGGTTCTAAAAACACTCACTGATAAATGGCTTAAATGCCAAACACCATTCAGGCTTGGAGCATTCAAGCAAGCTCCTGGAAGTCTTTTGGGAACCCCCATTTGCAGGGGGGTTACACATAAATTCTGGGAAGGAGGAGAAAAAGGCAGTAAAATACTTGCTTACAGACTTAAAATGCAACAAATGGAACGACACATTGTCGCTTTAAAAGATCCCACAGGGAAAATTTGTACTAGTGAAAGTTCCATTAACGAAATAATGACAACTTTCTATAAGAAACTCTATTCTTCCTCCTGCACTACAAGTTCCCCAGATATCTCCTCTTTTCTAGATGAGCTTGTACTTCCTCGCCTAACTGAAGAAGCAACACATTCTCTGGATATACCCTTTACTATAGAAGAAGTAAAAAAAGCCACTCTTTCTCTTAAAGCTGGCCATTCTCCGGGAGGAGATGGCTTTCCCATTGAATTTTATAAGATTCTTATTGATCAATTGGCCCCTCTTTTATGTAATGTATTTCATGACTCTTCTAATATTGGGCATCTACCTAATACGATGACAGAGGCTGTCATAACTGTTCTCCCAAAAAAAGATAAGGATGTTACTCTTCCGGAGAATTATCATCCTATATCATTACTGAATACAGATGGCAAGATTTTTGCAAAAATCCTTGCTAACCATATAGAATTGCATATACCCAAGTTAAGTCATAGATCTCAGGTAGGTTTTGTTAAGGGAAGAACGGGCTCTGATCATCTACGCTCTTTATTTAATCTTATGTACAAGGCTAAATCTCTTCCTTCTCCGGCAGTTGCTGTCACTATAGACTTTGAAAAAGCATTTGATTCGCTGGATTGGAATTTTCTTTATATGGTGTTATCACGATTTGGATTTAGTAGCCAGCTTTGTTCTTGGGTCCAACTTATTTATACCAACCCTCATGAAGCTTACCAACTCTACATTATCTCAATCTTTTAAACTAGAGAGAGTCAGCGTCAGGTTGCCCTCTATCACCATCTCTTTTCATCTTAGCTCTCGAAACTTTAGCTATCTTTCTTAGACAGAGTAATGATATAAAAGGTATGTCCATTGGTCATAGGCAATATACGTCTTTGTCATATGCAGATGACATGCTCATATTGTTAGAAAATTTTAAATTATCCGAACAACCACTTGGCAATATACTTAACCGATTTTCTAAACTCTCTGGTCTTAGGGTTAACTATCAAAAGACTGAAATATTACCATTGAATGAACATTGCGACACCCTAATGAACAAATGCCTCAGGTTTCGATGGGCCTCACAGGTATTACATATTTAGGTATAAAATAATATCCGATTTAAATAAGATTTGGGGACATAAATATTCATCCTTTACTTGCAGATATCAAAACTAATTTAGACAAATGGAAAAGCTTAAATTTATCCTTTTTCAGTAAAATTTCTGCAATTAAAATGAATATTGCACCTAAAATACTTTATTTATTGCTTGTATTCCATAAGATCTCACCTTGTTTTCTACATAAAATTGACAAAATGGTAGGAGAGTTTTTTGTGGGAAAGACATATACTGAGTTTAATTCGCACTAAATTCGATCCCATTGGTCTCATGGTGGTTTTGACTTACCATGGTTTACAGCCTATTTTTGGGCATTAGAGCTCACAAACTATCAAATGGT
Organism: Neoceratodus forsteri; assembly: GCA_016271365.2. NCBI lineage: Eukaryota > Metazoa > Chordata > Ceratodontiformes > Ceratodontidae > Neoceratodus > Neoceratodus forsteri. Next base: position 153,447,257 of record CM028134.1, read on the forward strand.
TTCTTAAACCTAATTGCAATGTACCTCTGTGGTATGACATGGAAGCATCTCTATCCCCAGGACAAACCCCAAATAGTTTTATTTATTTTACATTAACGTCTAAACTTAAAAAAATCCTATTATAAATGCATCCACATATTATTGGTTTAAAATGCATAAATGGCTCAAATCCGACCCCTCACCTATGCGTTATATGCCAATTTGGGGAAATCCGAATTTTGTACTGGAAAATAAACCAATATATTGCAATTCTTGGTTTAATAAAAACATCCTTTTTCTAAATGATATGTTAATGGATAACAGTAATACATTAGAATCCTTTAATAATTTACAAATTAAATGGAATGTCTCCAAGACAGAATTCTGGAAATATTTGCAAGTTAGATCTGTAATACACCCCTTTATTCAGCAATTCAACAACCTACCATTAACTCCCTTATACATCAATAAATGGATTAATACTCCCTACGGTTTAATTAGTAAAATTTATAAACTAATCAGAGATAAGCTCCCAAATCAATCCCTCATAGCCAGAAATAAATGGAATCGGGTACTGAATGAAAATATATCTGACCTCCATTGGGATAAATGCTGGAAACTTTGTCGCGATTCGTTCAAAGACATGTGTAGCAGATTAATACAATATAAAATCCTACATTTATGGTACAAAACTCCAGCTCACCTGCATAATATAGGTTTACTACCTAACAATAATTGTTGGTGTTGTAATGCTCCAAATGAGGATCTTCTGCACATATTATGGTCATGTAAACCTATTTCAAAATTATGGCTATCTATTCATAGTTTCGCCATAGAAATTATTGGCAGAAATATCTTATTCGATCCTAAATTTTATCTATTAGGCGTTATAGATAATAATATGAATTTAACCAAACATCAATACAAATGGCTCCAGATATTGTTTATGCAAACTAAAAGATTGATCTTAATACATTGGAAATCCCATCTAATTCCTACTTTGCCTGATATTTTAAATAATCAACCACCTCTTCTCTTGAGCAGATTCGTACTTACAACAATAGACCGACTTAATGAATATAATCTTTGTTGGCAGAACTATTTGAACTATCTTCAATCCCCAAAATAATACATATTGATAAATTCTTTTTTTCTCTTCCCTACTTTCAATACACATTACTTTTGGATATGGACATGGAAATGATTACATATTATCAAACGTTTGCAGCTCTTTTGTTAGTTTTAGAACTGTTAGTTGTTAGACTTTGTCGAATTTCTCCTCAATCTTTTTTCTCTTTCCTTTTTTTTTTTCTTTTTCTTTTCTCTCTTTTTTTTCTCCCGCATAGTACAATCTACCATAACATACTGAATTTGTTCGTATGCAAATAGGTATTATTGTAACATCAATGTTTATAATAACAAGTTTCATAGGTCATTATACTATATATTACATTACAAACATTTTAATCTGTGTAATCTATTTGTGATGTACTACGTAATGTGGAATATATTTCAATAAAAAGATTAACTACAAACTGGTTCTTCCAATTGTCCAAGGCTGTGTGTGGGTGTTGATGTGAAAAATGGCTGCTACTACACATTCAGTCACTTCAATTTAGTCTAGCAGTGCTTGTAAAGTGCTTTGGGATACAATGTGTATGAAAAGTGCTATATAAATTCTAATTCTTCTCTGTCTCCTATTCTGCAACCTGTTTGATACCCACCATACTGCCTTATCCTCAAACCCAGGTTGCTAAGTTTCTATTTTAGCCTCCTGTGTGACACAGTGGCAAAGGCATTACTGAAGTCCAGATAGGCATAACTGCAGTCCAGATAGGCAACATCCAGTACCTTCACCTAATACACCTCCCTAGTCACCCAGTCAAAGAAATCTGTGCGATCTGTTTCACACGAGCTCCCGTACGTTACACCATGATGCTGGTCATGCAGCCCGTTTGCTTCCACATACCCCATCAGCCTCTCCTTTAGTACAGTCACCATTAATTTCCCCACCAGTAATAGGAGAGTGACTGGCATGTAATTTCCAGCCTCCATAAGCATCAAGGGAGGAGACAGACAGCACTATATTAAACTGAATAGAGGAGGAGAGGTAGATGGCGATAACACTATCTTTCATGGTGTGGTCTTGGCAGGTGAGGGTGTAACCAGGGATGGAAATAGTGGAGTTGGGAATATTGGGGGAAAGCCAAGATTCCAAAACTATCAGGACATCAAGGAGGAGGGAAACCATGGGGGTTGTAGCTAATCAATTTTGGGCAGGAAACTATGGAAGTTGTTGTGGGTCACCTGGAGTCCTTTGGGGAGATCAGAGGGAAGGGAATGGGCAGCACCATGGTTAGGCACAGCATCACCGACTATGAGGAGTAGTAGAGGTAAGATAAGTTTAATGGGGAGTGGGGGGCAATGGCGATGCAGTGGAGATGAAGGGGGGATCAGGAGGGTGGAGGGGGATAGTGGTTCTGATGGACACCAGGTGAAGCCAGGAGCAGACTGATGGGAGGAGGGAACAGCCTCGGAGTGGGAAAGGGGAGGAGGAGGGGAGAAGAAGGGTGTGGGCTAGGAGAAGGGGCATAGGAGAAGGGTGGATCAGGGAAGCTTGCAGGAGGGAGAGAGTTTGTAGGCAACAGAAATGGTAGGAAGGAAAGGGCAATGGGAAGTATAGTAGAGAGTTGCATGGTCAGGAGAGAGGGGTTGTTACTATGAGGAGGCAAGGGAAGGGAGCTATGAGGAGTCATGAGAGTGAGCAAGAACCTGGAGGGACAAGAATGGGAAAAGGGGAAGGTTCTCTGTATATCTCTGTGTCCTTTATGCCTTCTGTAACATATAAACACCCCCCCCGTTCTGTCATAACATGGCATATCCTGAAATGGCCAAATCTGAGCTATTGTTATCGATGTACCATGAGATTCTGTTATGGTCACCAAATCCAGGCCTGCCACACATATGCATACACACACAGAGAGATAGACACCACACAGTCAAATTTTGGCATTCTCACATACACCCTTAGCACTCAATCACTCTTCACCTTCAAACTCTCAGCTATCAACAAACTGCTGTGTAGGCGTGTGAGAGGGATTAATAGTATTTACCAACTACTACAAATAATGGAAAATGCACTATTCGTTGTTGAGATATGAATAAAGAACAGTGGCACTACTATTCATATTCATGAAATACTTTAAAATAAAGCTAAAAGTGGCACCCGTAGCCACACTGTTTAAAAATCTACAATCCCCATTCCCCACCCACCCTTTCACCCTGGCAGCACCCAAAATGTATTGTTTTAACAATTATCCCACAATGGATGACTAGCATAACCTGCCCACCTCCATAGCTGTCCGACTCCTCTTGTAGCACCCATTTTTTCTTACTGTGAAGAAGATGCCCACAGGCACAGAAAGGCAATTGCTTCAACCTGCTCCCCTGCATGGCTGGTCACCTTCTTGTGAATGAAAGTGCTACCATGCATGCTCGTATAGTAAACAATCTGATCACATGATCAGCTGGTTTACTATATCAACACGCATGGAAGCGCTTTCATTCACAAAAAGGCAACCAGCTATGGATGTGGGCTGGTTGAGTCAGATACTTTTCCATGCCTGAAGACTTCCATACAGTAAGAAAATGCTGGTGTTGATGAAGTTAGAAACTGGGTGCTGCTGCTGCTGGGGTGGAAGGGTGGGCTATTATTTAGCTCACTACAAGAGACAACGTTCAGCCATGGAGGTGGCTGGGTGGTGCCAGTCACTTATTGTGGTAGGGTTGAATAAACTGTAGGTTTTGGTGATAGGAAGGGAGGGTTAGGGGACTGAGGTTGTACTCTTTAGATAGTTTTGCTCTGGAGGAGGAGTGTGGGGGCCTGTTTTTATCTGTTTTCCCCCACAGGAACATAAACAACGAATATTGAACGCTGAACTTTTGGGACTCAAATGCAAATACTCAGCCAAATATTCCAAATAAGCTATTCACCCACCTGTACTACTGTGAACATACACACACACACACACACACACACACACACACACACACACACACACACACACACACCGCCTTCCATGGCTGGTACTGAAAACAGTACTTCCCCCACCCTCACAGTTACAATACTATTGGCTAGTTACAAAGCATTGCAGAATGTGCATCCTGCACACCGCACCATCTGTGGCAACAAGTATAGGTAATATGTTGATGATCTCTTACCTGTGTATTGGGGGGGGGGAGATGTAGGAGTCTTATAGAGCCAGCATCCATCAGACCTGTAAAATAAAATATGGGAAAGGGGTCACAAAGGAGGCTTAGTTCTTAGGGAGTAAACAGGAAGGATAAAATCAGTTGGATGTAAAGTAATACTTATCTGATGGGGAAGGAATTAACTTCCTTTCAGACCTATTAAAATGAATAAGAAAAATAGGTAAATATGGAGAAAATACAGTACTGAGAGGTGAGCAGTGGCAGATACTGGAGTGATATGAATGTGTATATGAGAGCATAGGAGTAAAGATAAAAGCAGCTTTGGATAAGTTACAGACAGGACAAAGTAGGAAAACAGAAATATAGAGAATGAAAATAGTAAATGAAGAGTTGGGAAAGGAAAGAAAAAACATGGTGCTTTTGGGGGATGGAGTGCAACAAAAACACCACCAGTACTGGAATTGCATTTCATGAGAGCTTTAGGAGTGAGGGGACCTATAAGGGTGCTATCCCTAAATGTAACCCCCCTGCCTTCCCATTATACATCCTGCAACAATGCATGTGCTACCAGGGCTCATTTCAGAGCTAGGTTAGCTGAGCCCTGGCACCCCCCCCCCCGCTCACCTATAGTTTATGTCTCAAGTGCCATGGTGGAGAGGAAACTGTATGGCCGTCAGGAATACTGTTGTGGACGGGAATACCACCAGAGCTGTGTTCCTAAAAGGTAAGGGTGTTAAACTATATAGAGGAGAGGCAGAGTGTGACTCCGCGCCCCTTCCCCTGTAGCATTGGGAGGCAGCGGGTGCTGCCAGATAAAGCCGCAGCACATTCAACTAGCTATCTACTGATATATACAGTGCACCAACAGCAATGGAGCCTCTTCACACTGTAGATATCCAAGGGAGGACTGGGACTAGGGACTGAGTTATTTATGTCTTTAATAACTGTGAAAAATAAATGTATAACACATAAAGAAAATGCTGCTCTGAATCTATATTAACAACCTCCAAACAAAACTCCCAGTGCCACAGTTATATTTTGGGGGAGGGAACGGGGTGATTTGTGCTGAGGGATTGGAGGGGTGCAGGTGGTACATTGCACAGTGGGCAGTTGCAGGAGGGTTTACTTACACTCTAAATCTGCTTGCCTGCATGATTTGGTAAGACAGGGCTGGGGCGGTACAGCACACAGTGGGCAGTTGTTGGAGTGTTTCTTTAGGAAAGAATGTGGAGTCCCTTTATAAAAACATAGTAGTTGATCAGGGGCACCGGGGAGGGGGCGGACTGGTGATGGATAGAGAGAATCCATTTTTTTTTAATTAGGGAAAAATGCCGAGTCCTCACTGGGAATCTTCTAGATCTTATCCATAAAAATCAAAGTGCTGCTACACAGAACTGAACCAGGTAACTTAAAAATTTTCTGGCAGCACATTTGTAAATAGTCACAAATGTCCCTGAGAGTCCCCATACAATAAGATTGTACATTGTGGCCCCATGGCAGTCTAAAAAAAACAAAAGTCTTGCCAGTGATACTGTAAAATTAAGGAGCATTTACCAGCAGCAACCATAAAGTTCAGATAGCCAGCATATTAACCAAAAAGTCTTACAACTGGTAGCAATAGTATTCAAAACTCGTCGCAGCGCATTGAGTTACTTACTGTCGACAGATTTCTAAACCCATCTGGCTTCTTGCTGCTCTCGAGGAAATCAGCTTGTTTTGCTCTGGGAAACAGTTTAACATAAAGTCATTACCGGCTATGCACTATATGGCAATCCGGCACACCCGTTTCTTCAGTTTAGGGTCGGGCTTTGAAGAGTGAAGACGTGTCAGCGGTCCAACCCCCAATGGGTAAGTAAGGGCTGCGGGGGGGGAGGGTGCTCAGAGGAAGGGTCTGGTGTTCCAAAAGACATCGATGGACAGTTTTCTTGTCACAGTTTTAAAATAAATTAAAAAAAGAATGGTGATGCCGATTGTGAACCGGGTGATTTGTGAAGGGCTGGGGGGGGTACTCAGAGGGAGGGTTTGGTAGTGCAAAAGACATCGATGGAAAGTTTTCTTGTTGCACTTTTAAAATAAATAATAAAAAAGGAGGCCGATCATGAAATTGGGTGATTTGTGAAGGGCTGTGGGGTTTAGGGTCGGGCTTTGAAGAGTGAAGACGTGTCAGCGGTCCAACCCCCGATGGTTGAGTAAGGGCTGCGGGAGGTGCTCAGAGGGAGGGTCTGGTGGCCCAAAAGACACCGATGTACAGTTTTCTTGTCACAGTTTTAAAATAAATTAAAAAAAGAATACCGATGCCAATTGTGAACCGGGTGATGTGTGAAGGGCTGAGGGGGTGCTCAGAGGGAGGGTTTGGTAGTTGAAAAGACATTGATGGAAAGTTTTCTTGTTACAGTTTTGAAATAAATAATAAAAAAGGAAGCCGATCGTGAACTGGGTGATTTGTGAAGGACTGTGGGGGTGCTCAGAGGGAGGGTCTTGTGGTGCAAAAGACTTCGATGGACTGTTTTCTTGTTACAGTTTAACAATAAAAAAAGATGCCGATGCCAATCGTGAACCGGGTGATTGGTGTTAAGGGATTGGAGGGTTGGGGGGCAGTACAGTGCACAATGGGTTGCAGGAGGGTTTACTTACATTCTGCTTACCTGCATGAATTGGGAAGATGGGGCTGGGGTGGTACAGCGCACAGTGGGCGGTTGCGGGAGGGTTTTGGAGAGAATGTGAGGCTTTCTTAATTAGGGACATTGAAATAGCCAGCAGTGGAGGGAAAACAGGAAACGCTTGTCAGGAAGAGTGTCATTAGTGCCGCTGCATGAGGTGTTTGTTTCTGATTGCAGCGGCACTTTTCTTAGAAGTTTTGTCCACTTTACATAATGTTGGTGTCAGTGCATGTCAGCGATAGCATGCTGCCTTATTGGGGAATGCCGGACGCACCTACTAATGTGTGCCCTGCATTCACCCACACTGACGCACCTCCAAAATCTGCCACTACTGCAAGATGTTGACTTGCACGCTAGCATGGCAAGCCAACATAATGACTTGCACGCAGGTGCAGCAAGCCAACATAAAACAGGGAAAAACTTGTCCATCTTTAATCCCACCTGAGGGAGTGAATCGGGTGTGGAGTGGTTGTGCGCCCCAGATATGCACGTGTAGCCACTCCACCCCATTACTGCATAGGGCCCATTAAGAGTTAATATTTTTAAAGAAGACATTAGACTGATGGTTTAGGAGAACATACATTAAGTAATCTGAGATCTGGTTTTCATTTTTTCCTTTTAGCTTCCCTATTGCCAGTTGTTTCTTGGTCTGAATTTAAGTCATTTAAAGAGGAAGCAATAGAGGAACTGTCAGAATCATCACCCTCACCCTCACTATCTCCCCATCGTTTCATTCTTGTTAATACAGTCAATTTATTTTCTAAAGGTATTACTTCAGTACTTTTGGAAAGTTTCCTTTCTTTCCCTTTTGGTTCTTTCCCTTCCCGAGTCCTTTCCCATGTTTACTGTGAGTTTTTTTCTTTTTTACCACTAACTCATAAGGTGCATCCTTGGGGTGGGGGGCATACTATTACTATCTTGAGGGTCTTTGGCCAAATCTCTTTGTCGCACAGTGTCAGGAGCAATTATTTCAGAAGCAGAAGGTTCGGTAGAAGGGACACAAACCTCAGTCTGCACATCAAGTCTCAGTTCCAAGGCTTGTGCTGATCCCCGTTTCTGTGCCTGTGTTATCAGGGGTTCATGAGATGCAGTTATTAGAGGATGCCCAGGGACAGCAGACATACTGTATGAGTGTCCCCTCTCTTCACACAAATTACAATGAAGAAGGTTCACACAAGCCACTGCCCAATGTCCAAAGTCCAAACAGTGAGTGCATCTTGGGATGCCACATGCTTTACTTAAATGTAAACGTGATCCACATTTGTGGCAAGACTTAGGCTGCCCAGGGTACAATAGGTTGCTTCTATCACGTCCAAGAAAAAACTGCTTGGCAGGGGTATAATGCCTCTGTTGGACATTATCAATTTAACCTTGATTCGCCACCTCCCCATCCAGATCTGTTCAGAATCTATTACACGTACAGGATTTTCTAGTATCTCACACCTTTTTTTAATCAAAAAATGATATCTGAAATGTTTACTCCTTCATTCTTAAAGAAGACTGTGATAGTACGAATGGCTGGTTTCATAATGGGAATTTCCAAAAAAAGGGGACCAGTGAGGGGTATCCTTCAAGGAGTTATAGTTCACCCAGAACCTGTCTAAACCCTCTACTGTTTTAAAACTAATATCATAGTTATGTTCAGTAGTATGAATCAAAGCAAATATTTCTGAAGCACAGCATTTTAAAGAGTCTTTTAAAAGGGATCTGGCAGGGGACTGCTAGAGAACCACACTTGCGACAGGACGCAGCTTTAAACAGCTCCAGCAGGGCTCTGCATTATTCGATAATTATAATATTTTCAAGTAATCTCAGACAGAATACTTAGCAAAGATTTGAAAGTGCATATTCTACTGAACATTTTGACACCTTTCTTGAATATGGGAGACCAAAAAAATGCGACCAGTGGCCAAGGGCAAAAGGGATCACAGTAACAGCAGCAGGCCCTTTCAATCACATCTGGTATTGGCAGTCCCAGTGGTTCGAGCAGGACAGGGGAGCCACTGCCATGGGAAACTGTCCTGACAGTGGTCCAGGATATGGACAAGAAGACAGAGTGGATCTTTGAAAGGATGGGGGCACAGGATGTAAAAATAGACTAGATGGTGTCTACAGCATCAGAAGCAGCTGACCACTCCAACAAGTTAGTATTTATTTATTTATTGAAATGTTTCACCAGGAAGGCACGCTGAGCAACAAGTTGCTCATCTTCTGGTGTGACCTGGGGGGTAGGAAACAATGGGATAGAATACAGAGAAAGTTACAATGTATACAATTTGCTTACTTGCATACCATGAGAGCAGGAGGGATTACAGGTGGCTCGCATTGGCTAACAATGCAACAGTTAAGTATAGTAGATATGAAGACACATATAGCAAATTGACAACAGTTGGTGACAATTGGTAACACTAGAACACATATAATAACTTGCCAACAGTATGTAGCACTAGATGGTAAGGTGATCCAATAGTAATTGGTAGCCATTGAAGTAACATAAATATTCAAGATTTACAGTGGTTGGAATGTTTTTTGTACTCTGACGCGGAGCCTTTGAAATGAGTTCCTGACTCAAAGGTTGTAATGCTAAAGTATGGTAAATAAAAATAGAGAGAGGAAGAATGGAAGGAGGGAATGAAAAATTGTGGAGGGCAGAATGGAAGAAGGGAAAGGAAATTTACAGAGAGACGCAGACAGAACACGATTTTTGAGGCAAACAGAGACATCAGGGTGGACTAAAGTGCACATAAGAGGGGTATGGTGGTAGGTTATTAGTGTTCAATTGAGTGTAGGAGTAGGGCAGTGTTAGGCTATGTTAACCGGAAGGGGGGTAGGAGGAGGGGAGAGGAGAGGAGAGGTAGAGTGTGGGAGGGTGATGAAAGAGAGGTATTGTAGGTGGGGGGTATCCAAGGGGGGAAACTTCAAGCTGCCTTTGCCATGTTAACTATGGAGAATGGCCACCTACGCATGAGGTTGGAGACCTTAGAAAATGCTAACAGAGCAAAGAACCTACAGCTAATCGGCCTGCCTGAGACTGTTGAAGGTGACAACCTCCTGGCTTTCCTTAGAAACTGGATTGCGGATTCTATCCTGACAGAGCTACATTTGGATCCCAATCAGTTTAAAAAAGCATATCGGGTTAATTTCCGATGAGCACAAGGTAACAGAGACCTACCCCCTACAGTGCTGCTGGTAACCGAAGGACCTGAAGTGTGGGACCAGCTTTTAGGATGGGCAAAAGTGAACTTTCCAGTCCATCTAGCAGACCATGAGATTAAAATATTTCTAGATTGGTCGTACACACCCAGAACCCGGAGGAAGCAGTTTGACCCCTTATTTATTTTATTTATTTATTTGATCTCGGATTAACATCTTTAAACTGAAAGCTTGTTACATAGGTTCCACATCAGAGTAGTACAAGAGACAAACATTAATCTGTGTAAACAACAATTGATTACATAGCATATGTACAGGGTGGGAAGGTTAACAAAAAGCTAATACAATAGCAGCGTTAATAGGTAAACTGTTTAACGTTAGCCAGGTTGCTAAGTGCAGCAGGAGGAGACAGGGTCCTGAAAGGACAGAACAGAGGAGCAGCTCAGGGGCCTTGTCAGGAGGGTAAATACGGGCACAGTATCTAGAAGGCAGAGGACTCTACCAAAGCGGGACAATAGGTGAGGCGAGAAACAGAGTAGGACTGGGGTGTAGAGGAGGAAGGGGGGAAGGGGAGAGAGAAAAGAGGTATAAGGTAGTTAGAGGAAGCAGTCACAGGTGAAGCTAGCCACTAAGTGCTGCTTGAGCTTCTGTCTAAAAGCACCCAAGGTGGGTGGGGTATTTATGTCTACAAGAAGGGAGTTGAACCAGTAAGGGACATGGTAAGCGAAGGACCTTTGGCCTTGGGAGGTGCGGCACCGTGGAGTAATGAATAACTGGTTCACGGAGCTCAGAGTATGGCGAGGATTAACGTAGGGGACAAGAAGCAGCGAGACCCCCGGGGGGGGGTAACATGCCTAAGCTTATTTTTTCAGCCAACAGGTAAGTTTGATATCTGAGTCTTCTGCAGAGTTGGAGCCAATTAGCCTGAGCATAAAGGACACAGGTGTGAGTCATGCACGATGCTCCGGCAATGAGTCAACAAGCTTTGTTTAGCACTGTTTTAAGGTGCTGTAGAGATGTGTCAGTCACTGGTCCATAGACAACCAGTCCATAGTCAACTAGGGAAAGCACCGAGCTGTGAACAGCTGTACACAGGGCTTCAGGGGTCAGACACTGTTTATGCCTATGAAACAGATCAATGCGCATTTTATTTATTTATTTTTTGTTGACCGGGCAAGTGCACTAGACAAATCCTGCCTATTTTCAGGCACGACCCGGGGGAGGGGGATACAGATGAATGCCAACTGACCTTGAACCAGATTAAGCTGTTGGTGGTATTTTTAGTGAATGAGGGAAATTTGGCCAGGACACCGGGGAAATTCCCCTACTCTGCCTGCAGGGGTGCTGTCATTTCCTGTGGACAGGATGGAGGGCTCAGTTTGCAGCGGACACAGGAGGAGGAGGAAGTGCTGATGTGGCAGGGAGCAGGATGTGCTGCAAGGAGGAGGCCTGGTTTCAAGGCCTACAAACTTGCAAACGGGAGAGGAAGGTCAGAAAGCTATTGTTTTGGAGGCTGCAGTTTCAGCAAATGAGAAAGACTTAAGTGCATCAATAGAGGAGAATGAAGTGCCGGTATGTTTCTTTAAAGATAACATGGATTGGTCTCAGATCATGGAGGATGCTGAAGAAAAAACCCAGGTACCGTACACCTTGCCTGATAATGTTAAGACTGTATCAGATAAAGAGAAATTAGTTTTAGAGCTGCTAAGAAAAGAAGAGCAGTTTAAATCACAACGTGAAGCGCTGCAAAAAGAACTGTTACCTTTGGATGTTGCAACTATGATTTCTGTTGTGCTGTTTGATGCACCTTGTGAATCTGCAGTGGCAGAATCGGCGAGTTCTTCAGCTTTACACTTACAGTCCAATGATTTTAATACACTTTCTGATGAAGCACGCCCTTTAGAGACTGTTCCCCTGCTTGACAGGCCTGTCTGTCGACCTGACAGTAGAGACAAGCTTCTGGTGAGTCAGCGAGCGGCTGACAGGAGAGAGGGTAGTGCATCAGTGTCAGACGCATTGAAGGATTTCTCCGCTGGAATGCGGAAATTGTCTGTTGCTTCAGGGCAAGATGTTCCCTTCATAGGTGAAGACTGGACAAAAGAGTTGGCTCTGCAAAAAGCTGGATGGATACAAGGAGCTGATGGATGATGGCTCCCAGATAAGACTTGGGAAACTTTTTCAGGTACTTCTGTGAGTGGTTCTCCCCCTTTGGAGGCAGTTTCTGTCAGTGTTTCTGCATCATCTGCTACTGCTGTAGCATCAGGGGGAGGGGGGTTACTTACTGACACAGAACTATTAATGGAGGCATCGGGACCTTCTGGCCTGGCTTCAGAGACCACTTCACCTAGGATCCTCCCCACCTCCCCCAAATGAAGACAGGAGACGGCGTGGGCCTTTTTTTTTCAAACCTGTTCAAAAATAACAAGGTTGAGCAAGCTCCTCGCTGTAATGCTGTCCGCTTGCGGTATAGAGGTGGTCTACAAGAGCATCCGGATAGGATTTATGTTGCCAGGACTTTATTACTTAATTCTATGCATTTTCGTGCTGAAGACATATTTGCCCTAATTAATATTAGAGGTGAAGATTATTTTGATGTCAGCTTTAAAACATTTATGGGGTTAGACACTTTTTGGAGGAAATATGAATCTCTTAAAGTAACTGCATTATGGACACCCTTTTGGGCAATACCATTAACAAAACCCCTCTTTAAAACTATTAATATCATGTTTAGGAATGAGGGTGTTAATGTGGGGGATATTCTTTTTTGGTTAGGAAATAAATGTGATGTGTTGGGCCCTCCTGAGGCCATCATGGATTCAGAGGGAATTTGGACAGGGAACTGGAGATTTAAAGTTAAATTACAAATAGTAGAAAATGAGGTTCACCATATACGTAACAGCTTTGTTTTGGGTAAAGATAGGGGTGTCTGTTTTTACCCAGGTCAGTCGAAAGCTTGTTATAAGTGTGGTAGTGGTAGGCACCTTAGCAGTACTTGTGGTCGGGTACGCTGTGCTTTGTGTGGTGACTATGACCATGATAGTGCTGTTTGTAGAAATGTCTTTCGCTGTAATTTATGTGAAGAACAGGGCCATGCGTACCATCAATGTCCCTGGGCAGGTCAGAATAGATCTGGAGGCCCAGATAAGGACTCCCTTATCAGTCAGGCCCAAGATAGATGTAGGCCTCAAGGGCTGCATCCTTCAGCTGAAGGAGAACCCCAAGCTAGACCAACTAGTCACACCAATGCTTCTCCCTCTAGCCCTACTCATACTGCACAGGCCCGCTTCCGAGATACTGGTGCTTCCTTTTCTCATACCTCTGAAGAATTTGTGCCCTCTCAGTCTTCTCCTGTAATTTCTAACTTACAGAAACCTATGCCCCCCCCCAGGAACTGATTTTCAGCTCCCTAAAAGGGTGACTATGTCTGTTAGCAAAAGTAAGGCCCAACCTGTACAGATCCTACTTCAGAATACCTATCAGGTACTTCTAGATGGAGATATGGGTTCTGAGTCTGATGTTTCTTCCAGGTCTGAGGGTCTCAGAGATGGAGTATGACAATAACACGCAGTTCTGTCTGGTAGGGGACTTAAAAGAAATTAGGAAAAAAGATAAGGATTAATTTTTCTTTTCCCTATTTTGTTTTATGACCTCCTTACGTATAGCTTCTCTTAATGTTCGGAGTATACAGAACATTAAGAAAAGAGTTGCAGTTTTATCCTTCTGTAAGGATTTAAAAACTGATATCCTTTTTTTACAAGGCACTAGGCTTCATTCCCTGCATGATATTTCTTCCACTAAGAGACTGTGGCCCTGGGGGATTTCCTTTTGGACATTTGGGGGGGATGCTGCAGATGGCTTAGGGATTTTGTTCTATAAATCTCATGTCAAAGTCCAGCAAATTTTAGATATTGTCCCTGGATGGGCCCTTTTGGTAGATTGCTATTGGTATGGGTTTCCTGTACGCCTGATTAACACTTATGCTCCACAAAGTAAAGCAGCTAGAGTGGATTTATTTAATATTAGAAACATAGAAACATAGACTTTGACGGCAGATAAGGACCTCTAGGCCCATCTAGTCTGCCCATTTCCCTACCTACAGGATAGGCCGCAGATCCTAGTTAACCAACAGCCTATTTCTTCCTACCCTCACAAGAATTGCCTTATGTCTGTCCCATGCATTCTTGAATTCTCCCACAGTTTTAGACCCCACAACCTCCTCAGGAAGGCTGTTCCATGCATCCACTACCCTCTCTGTGAAATAATACTTCCTCACATTGCCCCTGAACCGCCCTCCTTCTATCTTTAAATTGTGTCCCCTTGTTCTTGCAAGTCTCTTTTTCTGAAAGATGCTACCCTCTGGGACTTTGTTGATTCCACTGAGGCACTTAAAAGTTTCTATCGTGTCCCCACTCTCCCTTCTTTCCTCAAGGGTATACATATTAAGCTCCTTTAGTCTCTCCTCTTACGGCTTCTCTTTCACACCCTGCACCATTTTAGTTGCCCTCCTCTGGACTGCCTCTATCCTGTCTATGTCCTTGCGGAAATGGGGTCTCCAGAACTGGACACAGTACTCCAGATCCATATTACTAAGCCTTTTCTTTTTTCTGAGCGGCATGTGTTCTGGGGAGGGGATATGAACTGTGGGTTAGATTTAAAACTTAAAGATAACATTCAAAATAAGGTTTATTGTGACTCTCATGCTCTTAGAGACACTTTATTGCTTGCAGGACTTAAAGATGCTTATAGATTTCTGTACCAAGATACAGGAGCCACATATTATAGAAGTGCATTGTCTACACGTCTAGATTTCATTTTTGTATCTGTTTTTATATCCTTAAAGATTTCAACTTTCTTTTTCTGAATTTACTGATCATGTTCTACTATTATGTGATATATCTTTCCTAAATATTCCTGCTAGATTCCCTGCTATTACTCGGAGGTGGAAGCTGAATGTTTGTTTTTACAACACTCAGAGCTTAGATTAAAGTTGGCAAATCTATTTTTATAGGAAATCTGTGGCAGAATTTTACGAGGATTGGATGCATTGGTGGTTGGATACAAAGAGGAATTTAAAAATTGTTTATCGATTTTGGTAAATTTACTGGTAATAAGGATTATTTACGATATTTGCACTATAGGGATCAGTTTTATAAACTAATGTCCTTACCTAATGTCTCAGACTATAGAATTAAAACTCAATTGGATAAGATTAAAAAACAAATGTTTTCTTATCATGCTACTAAAGCAACTGTCCAGAATACAGAATTTAGATATAGTACAACCTCACAACCTTATTCTGATCCATATGCGGCCTGTAAGGATACTGTACTTCATAAAGTAATGACGGGTCTGTATGATAATAATGGCTGTTTGAAAACTTCAGAAGTGGAAATGTTGGAAGTTGTACATTCTCATTTATTTCAATTTTTGGGTACAGAACCTGTTTCTTCACGTATTTAGGGGCAGAATGTTTCTTATTCTATTCCTCAGCTAGATTCTGTTTTAATTACTGAGCTAGAAATGCCTATTTCTGCCCAAGAGGTTAGGGCGGCAATTACTAGATTAAAACCGGGGGTTTCTCCTGGGATAGATGGTTTATCGCATGAGTTCTATAAGCAGTATATAGATGAACTAAGTGTCATATTACCACATGTATTCCACTCTTTGGTTGAGACAGAAGACAGATTCGATGTGGAACTTTGTCTCAGCATTGGTAGTTTTATTTTTAAATCTGGAGATAGATGTGATTTGTGTAATTGGAGGCCTATTAGTCTCCTCAATACTGATTATAAAATATTTTCTTCTATTCTGTGTAGTAGATTACAGAAGGTGGCATCCGTGCTGATACATCCTGCACAATCCTACTCTGTTCCTGGGAGGAACATTAAACAAAATTTACTATTATTAGGGTACTAACAGAATTTGGTAAACAAAATAAATTGTCTGGGTTTCTTTTGGCCCTGGATCAGAGGAAGGCTTTTGATACTGTTTCTCATGCTTTTCTGTTTACTGTTTTAAAATATTATGGATTACCTGGTCAAATGCTGGCATGGATTACATCCTTGTATAAGGGTGCTTCCTTTTTCCCAATAGTTAATGGGTTGGTGGGGACAAGTATTGATTTAAAATGAGGGGTTCGTCAGGGATGCCCGCTAAGCCCTTTGCTTTTTACTTTTATATTAGATCCTTTGATCGGAGAGATAATAAGTAATGATTTGATTTTTGGTGTTTCTCCAGGTATGGATATTTCCCCTCAAAAAATCTCTGCTTAGGCAGATGATATTTGTCTTATAGTGCAAGATTCAGTCTCAGGAATTAGGGCATTACAACAGTTTGAGGATTTTTCCAGATTTTCGGGAGTATATTTAAATTATGATAAATGTTTTGGTTTACAAATAGGTTTAGGGATGTGGTACAAATGATTGATTCTGTTAATATAGTACATTCTTATATTAAGATTTTAGGAATTTATTTTGGATCTTGTGATATGGCTTCTTTGAATTGGGAAGAGAAATTAGTGTTGGGGGAAAGAAAGGTACAGATGTGGAAATCCTGGACTTCTCAAAATTAAAACGGGTTTCTATTATTAAAAAGTTTCTTCTTCCCATTTTTTTGTATATTAGTTATGTTTTTCCCTTACCTTTAAAATTTTGAAACTCGATTATTAAGTTGTTTTTTTCAAATGTTATGGGGTAACAGGTTAAATCCCATCAAAAGAGATTTTACTTATCTGCCAATTCAGGCTGGGGGGCTTGGTATGATAAATCCGGTGGTTTTTTTCTGTTCTTTCTTTTTTAGTTCTATCTTGCATAATGATTCAAATACTGCTGAGGATTTATGGATGGATTGGACGGATGAGCTGTTTAGCTCTTTTTTTCAATATTAGGGGGATCAAGAAATTAAGAAGGTCAAAGGCGTGAACCTTCCTGATTTTGCAGTCCCTGGTTTCAGAAAAGTAAAAGCATGGCAATTACAAAAAGCAGAGGCCTTTTTGCTGAATAGAAAACAGATTTATCGTAGGATCATGGAAATGAATTTCTTGGTTCAGGTAGATTTTCCAAAATACTGTCCATCTAGACTGCAGTTTGCATTGAAACTTTTAAGAGACCCTAGAGTTCCTGTGCATATGTGGGATGTTTCTTGGCTTTGTTGTTATGGGAGATTAGGGGTCCGTGGCAATTGGAAACATAAGGCGGTGGAGGAAAGGGAGTGTTTAAGACCAGGGTGTGATGGGTTATTAGAAACCCTAGAACATTTTTATAATTGTCCATATATTGTACTTTTTTGGCTTGATTTACAGAATAAATGGAAGTGGGGTCCTATTAATTATGAATCCTTAATTTTAGGGGACTACTCAGGGTTTTTAAGGAGATATCACCCTAGTACTCTGAATGTGATCTTTGCCTGCATAAAATATCATCTTTGGCAAGCTCGGTGTCACTATTATTTGCAACATGCTGTTTTATTAAACTCTGTTATTATTTCACAAATTGAAAAGCAATACAAAAGTTAAAACTTCTGATTTTTAAAGATGAATAGGAGGACATTTGGTATATTTTGGAAAAATGTAGATAATTTATTTTGATTAATTTTTCTTGTTTTTTGATTGGTTTTGGATGTTCATTTCCTTTGTTATTTATATTGCTGATTTTCTTTTTTTTTTTTGTGACTTCCTATGATGTTATTTCTCTGCAATAAAGAATTCCCCTACTCTTTTCGATAAGTGCCATGGGATCTTTAACATCCACCTGAACTACCACTAATCCAGGCAGATGGGACCTCGGTTTAACGTCTCATCTGAAAGATGGCATCTCAGAAGTGCAGCACCCCTCTCATGCTGCACTACAGTGTCAGTACTGGGATATTAACCCAAGTGCCAGATGTGGGAACTGAACCCACAGCCCTCTGATCTCCCGCCTCAGAGGCGAGTGTGCTACCTACTGAGCCATGGACACTGATAAAATGTTGACAGCCTTGGCAGTATTATCAATATGGAGGGCATAGGAAGGGTGCTGTCAAACATTATTTCAAGGATTTAAAATGTTGGACAAGTTCAAAGGGAACCTGCTGACGTTACAAATTGAGAGAGGGTACTGTTTGTGTTTGTTTTGCGGGCTGGAGGAGAACAACATAGTCTTAGGTCTTTTATAGTTCATTATCAATTTGTGGTCACTGAACCAACTTTTGATGCTAGCAAAATCCTGTTGAAGCTGGCTCTCTAGAGCACTGGGGTCAGGGCCACTTGAAAGAGAACCGCATCATCTGCGTAGAGGAGGATGCGACCCTGGCAAGCTAGAGGAAGACTATTCAAGAATATACTGAAAAGGAGTTGGCCCTGGATCGATTCCTGCAGAATGCCCAAGCAGATAGGTTTACTATCGGAGATGACAGTACCTATCTTCACCCCTTACACCAACAACTAAGGGGTTTGGGGTTGTTCATTCTCTCCTGGCTCCCTCTAGACTCAGGATTACATATGGGGGCCATACTTGTCAATTTTCTGACCCAGCAAAGGCTCACAAGCAGGTGGATAAAACCATGAAGGAGTTTTGCCGTGGAGAAGGATTAACCCAAGCAGAAGAAGACGGCTCCAAAAATGGTGACTGATGGTCATGAGACTGTATATACTTTGTCTTAACTTTATCCATGTTAGAGGAGGGGGTTAGCAGCAGCGCTAAAAATATTTGTTTAGATAAAGATGTGAAAAGTTAATCCTGGCCACTGTACTCCTAACTCAAAATTACAGTTAATGCCAATTTCTGTTACTTTATGTTAACTTGAAATAAATAGGTTAAAGGCAGCGGGAACAGAACCATTTAAAATGGCGCTGACCATGAGGATCTGTAACTTTGATAGCCCTTATCCTTCATGAACATATTGATTCGTCCTGTTGGCACTGTCACTTTAGCTTCTCTGTTTGTTTCCTCGAAGAAGCAGAAGGGCAAGGGCTAGATTATACCTTTGGGTGTGAGCTGCCCTGCTTAGGCAACTCTCCCACCTGTTGCCATACATATCTATGAGATTAAAGCAAATCTCTGTTATTTTGCTGTTAACTTTCTGGCATTAGTGCTTACAGTTAAAAGTTACCATGCCGCAATCATTGCTCACTGTTTGAGATGCTATCTTTAACTAAAATCAGCACTGAGGAGTTTGTTTCAGAGGCAAACATATAACTTACAAATGTTTTCTCTTGTGTAAATAATGGCTATATTATGTCATGTTTAACCGAATGAACATTTTCTACTGTGTAGATTTTACTCCCACAGGTCTTAGCATGACTAGCATCCTAAAATACTGAGCACCTCCTCAGAGATACAGTATTAAAGTCATTTAAAGTACCCCACTAGCCATATCACAGTTTACTGGACTTATATTTCACTGCCTGCTAACATAAGGGGTAAACTATTGTATTTTACAGTGGTTATGTTCTCCTATTGTCTGTAAATGAACTGCTGTCAAGCTGTATGATTAATTTTAAAATGAATAAAATATAAGTTAAAAAAAGGGATCTGGCAAAGTACACACAATCAGGGGGAGTCTCTAATCCTCCCTTGTATAACATTCTAATTGCATTTTTCCTGGGTGCTGGCTCACCCTACTTTGAAACAAGTCTGACATTCTGAACAGGGATTTCAAAAACACCTTTTGAGCAGGGTCTTATGAGGTATTTTCATTAATCCCTACAGGGACATAGTCTGTATCAGTGTTTATTACATTCCTGGGTATGTATGGATGTGAACTGGAACTGCCTTTCATGGTGAGTTTGGTGATTCCCAGTTCCATTACAGTTCGTAGTCTGCCCACTGTTCCCAGCCCCATTAGAGTTCACAGTCTGCTCCATTTCACTAGGTTTATTTTTGAAACTATTATCATTGTTTGACTTACCCACAGGTTGTGAGACAGTTTTGTCCTCCGTAGTCTGGTCTTGCACCTCCGCAGCTCTCCCTTCAAGAGAGTGCGTTTGTGTCCTTTTGTGGTACCTAACTACCGCTGAGTCGGTCAAGTCTGTCATCCAGGAACCTTCGACAGTCTGAATCAATCAATCAATCAATCAAACTTTATTTAACCAGGCAAAATCATCTTTGAGCAAGCTCATTTGCAAGATGGTTCTGGACAGGTAGGACATATACAACTACAACAAATTTACCAGATAAGCAGTATACACACAATGAGCAAATAAAAGACAGTTACAGAGAAACAAATAAGATCAGGGCTGGGGAGCACATATGGTGAACACTATCTGGGTTGATAATTGACTGTATATATAAAGGATTCCCTCAAGACATGGGATTATTCAAACAAAGGTCACAACGTTACAATAAGACGAGGGATACCTGGTGGGGTAAGTGAGGGAACAACAACCGAAGGTTTATGGGTGGGGAAAAACAAAGGAAAGGGTCGGTGACGGTTGGCAATAGATGTAGTTAAACAAATAGGTGGGAGTTGGCAGAATAATCCCAAGGTGGAAAGAAGAAGAAAAGTGCTAGGGGAATACATGTAAGTGTCAAGAGTTTGGGGAGCCACAGGAGATGGAGGAGGTGGTTATTTGCGGCATACACGCAGGGCTCTCAGTTTGAGAGTGAACAGCCTCCTGAAAGAGTGAGGCCCTGGGAGGGAGGACAGCCTGAAAGTTTTTTGCATGACATTCCAAAGGGTGGGTAGAGAAAATATGATAGCTGCTGAGCCATGTTGTGTCCTTATTTTGGGTACTTTAAGAGAGACAAGAGACAAACTCCTTAGACCATCCGTTCCCTCAGTATGCTGAAACAGCTTAGAAATATAGGTCTGGTAGTTTATCGGTTTAGCCCAGTTGCACATGAGGGCATTTTTTGCCTCCCTCAGAGTGAGGGAGGGCCAGTCTAGTGCCTGATAGAGTAGGCAGTGGTGGGTGCACAATGGCATGTTTGGGATAAATCTCAGCCGATGGTAGAGAGTGTCAAGTTTACATAGCACCTGAATAGGACAGTGACTAGAGAAAAATTCAGCATAATCAAGCAGCAGTAGAGAAGTTGTTTGGACAAGTCGTTTCCTTGCTTCAAGAGTAAAGAGGTGTCTTATCCGATAAAATATGCCTAGACATTATCTTAGCTTTTTAGATAGTTCATTAAGGTGAGCCAAGAAGTTGAGCCTGTTATCCAGCCAAACATGCAGGTACTTGAATTTTTCTACTAGTTCCAAGGCTTCGTCAAACAAGATATAAATCTGCAGGCTCAAGATGGTCCTGTGTAGTGGGCAGCACAAGGTGAGATAATCATAACTTTGGTCTTTTGGCGTTAAGCAGAAGCTTGAAGCCTTATTAAGTTACCATTGAAGGATGTCAAAGAATCTAACTGAAGCTCCTTGTGGGCTACGTCTAGGGAGGTGTTAGTAGTATGAAACACGGTATCATCAGCAAGTAGATGAATGTTACTTTTGTGTATATAAAGTCTATATAGGTTTATATAAAGAGCAAAGAGAATAGGGCTCAAGATGGAGCCTAGTGACACCTGCGTGGCGGTTCTTTAACTGAGACAGTTCCACTTGATCTTTAATTTGTTGATTTGGTTGGTGAGGTAACAATCAAACCACTTTAAGGCAGTGTTGTTTACACCAATGCTGCTCAAGGCGTTAAGTAGAATGTGATGATCCACTGCATCGAAGGCCTTGCTAAGATCTAGAAAGAGGGCACAGATGTATTGCTTAGTATCCAGGGCGGTTTGCCATTCATTGGACACTTTGGCAAGGGCTGATACAGTACTGTGCTTGGGCCTAAATCCCAATTGGGCGGGGTTTAGGATGTTTTCGGTGTCAAGGAACTCTCTGAGTTGACAGTTAACATTTTTTTCCAGGGTCTTTGATAGGATTTGGAGAAGGGAAATCAGGTGGTAGTTGTTCAGGACAGTTGGGTCACCAGATTTAAAAAGAGGAATAATGTGAACTATTTTCCAAAGTGGTGGCAACTCACCATGAGCTAAGGAACTATTTAAAAGATGAACGATTGGAGCTGTCAGGTGATAGCAGCCAAGTTTCAAGAAGAACGGTTCTAAGAGGTCCACAAAGGCACACTTTTTAGTGTCCAAGGCTAGCAGGAGGTCCTCCACCTGTTTAAAGATTACTGGATGAAAGCTAAAGGAGGAGCATCCCGGGATAGCTGTGGTGACAGGGCTAGGGCCATCGTTGTCATCATTGCAGACACTCACTTTACTTTAATCAACCTGCCTCCTGAAGAGCTGCCTGAATGGACCAAGGAGTGTTTGCTGACTGAGGCTGTGCATTTCCAACCAGTGATTGACTTGTTTGCTGCGGCAGAACCAGTGAGCTAGAAGCATTTCCACAAAGTCTCCAGAGTCCCAGAGATCGTCACTGAGGTAACTGTCTGCTCAGCTGATTTTTACAGGGGCACCTTTCTGGTTTTGCTAACAGTTGTGTATGAATTTGAATGCATATGTTTCAGTTGTTCTCTGACTGTTTGATACCTTTTCTCTTCTTCAGCACTCAAATTCAACAGTTTTTGCTTCTTTTCCTCACAACGCTTTTCTGGAGCAGCTTCAGCCGCATTCACATCGTCCATTTCAATTGGCTCATTGCTGTGAGTTTGCAAAACATTCTCCCTATTCTGTACTAGAGTAGGGGAACTTGGTACAGTATTGGCATTATTTAAAGGCACATTGTCTGGTACATACTCAACAGCTGTTTGTTCAGTTGTCAGTGTAATCTTAACTTCATTCATGACATCCAGCATTTCCATATCGGTTACAATAGTGTTTGTATTATCTCTAACAGATAAATGGCTTGAAGCACCTCCTTCCTCCTCCTTCTACTCCATGTCTGCCATCTTGGCAGACAGCCAGAGAATCGAGCAGCAGCTCCCCTACCCGAAGAGTAGGGGACTTTTCCCAGTGTTGTGGCCAACATTCCCTCTGTCAATAATAAACAGGTCCATTTACCACATCCCCAGCGTGCACCTGGAAATGAACTGTCATAGTTTAGTGTGCCTTTCCTGGTGAGATATTACAAATAAATACAAATAATCATACCCTCCGGTCATCCATCCATCATGGGCCATTCCTAAAGAGAGTTTGTAACTTTTGACAAAACTTTCGAAAGCATAATGTTTAAACACAGTTCCGCTTATATAGGGCTATGTGATGGGTCATATGAGATATTACACAGTGCGTGTGACAGAAATGGGCAGGAAAGAGTTAATGGCTTGGATTCTGTAGGGTGCCTTATTTTTTAGCAGTTTGGAAAAAATACAGTAAGGCTGAAATCCTCTGCCCAGCAGCATCCAGCTTATGGAATTCTAGATGCTAGATAAGAGCTGGGTCATAAATCTTGAGTGGACATCTCCAGACACACACAGACCTGCAGACACAAACACAGGGCAGTTTGAATGGATTGGATCATTCAAATATAAACTTGAGGTGAAAAGGAATATAATTGGTCACTGATAGGTGTTCACTCTGATTGGGACAATTAAATACTGTACATACATGTTGGTTGGTGCATTTAAAGGGAGAATAGGAATGACATATTCTCCACAGAGTATATAACCTTCTGAAAGGAAGAGGAAGCTCTCTTGTGCTTTGGAAGCTGGGAGGGGAAACATAAGCTTGGAGCCTACCTTGTAGCTATGTCCGTGGGAGCTGGCAGTTAGAACAGGGTCCAGTGTCTCTTGCAAGGACAGGGAAGGGTAAGTTTAGTGATAGCATATTTCAGTAATAGCCTTCTTCTTTTGCCATCTGTTATTTAAAAACATTTGTTTACTTTTCCTGTATGAGTGTTATTCTCTTGTGTTGTAAATATATATCCTGTAAATGCTCAATGCACTTTCTGTTAAGTAAAAGCTATTTATTTGCTCAACAGTTGTGACTGTGATGTCATTTTTCTAAGGTAATATTTGGTTTCCACTGGCTGAGGTAAACTCTGTGTAGCATCCACCATCCGAGAGAGACACACTACCAGACTTTGACTTGTGCAGTTGCACGTTTAATTATTCAAGTTTGTACACTTAAAAGAGGTTGAAGGAAAGTCTGGCTGGTGGCAGCGAATACGAAAGGACAGACACCTCTCTAAAAGCTGTTTCAGCCCAGAGGGAGAGGTGGGTTGTCACATATTGGTTGGCAGTGGTGGGGTGATGATAGCGGACTGCGTAGCACACTGATACAGAGTTTGCCAGTGGAACAGTTACCTTAGCATTGTAAAACAGTATATACAAGAGGATACATTTGTACAACAGTTTGATTTGTTTCTAGATAGCACAGTAAAGTGTAGCAGTAGAATGAGCTCCATGGAGTATGACCTACTTACTGTACCACAGCTTGTTGAAAGGTACCAGGAAAAGGGGATTAAGCCTGAAGGTCCAAAGCAGAAGAAAAAGGCAGACCTCATAGCTACTCTCTTGGCACATGATCTGGAGCAGACAGTCACTGGGGGTGAGTCAGGAACTAAGGCAGTAGACCCCCCAAACCAGCTTGAGGCACTGCGACTGCAGCTGTTGCTGCAAGACAAGGCGTTGGAGGCGAAAAGACTGGATGCTGAGGTGAAAAGACTGGATGCTGAAGCAGAAGCAAGAAGGTTGGAAGCAGAGAAAGAACTTGAAGAAAAGAGACTGGCAGACAAACAGAAAGAACGCCGAAACAAAGAGAAGGAATGCAAAGACAGAGAGAAAGAATGACAGCATGAACTCCAGAGACAACAGCATGAGAAGGAGATGATGACCCTCCACAGTCAGCAAACCGTGAGTAATGGTGGAGTGAGTTTACCTCATGAAGCCAAAATGAATTCTAAATTGCTCCTTCAGTTTAAAGAGGAAGATGACCTTGATTTATTTTTAAGGTCATTTGAGAGATATACACCAATTAAAATTGACTAAAGCTTCCTGGTCAACTTATCTCACACCCTTGCTGATGGGGTGAGCAGTGCGCATTTGCTAAAATGAGTAATGAAGACTATGCTGATTATGATAAAGTGAAACAGTGTTGTTGAAACATTTTGATTTAACTCCTGAGGCTTATAGAAGGATATTTAGTGAGTTAAAGAAAAGCCCAGAAGACAGTTATGCAGAATTGCAGGTTCAACTGTGTACTTACCTTGATAGGTGGATGGAGGGGGCTAAAGCAACTACTGTGGAACTGATTAAAGCTGTATTGGTGAGAGAACAATTCCTTAAAATTGTACCTGAGGACATGCGTGTATGGCTCATAGACAGGGCATGCGCCTCATCTACAGAGGTGGCAGGAAGCGCTGACGAGTATCTGTCTAGCCGGCCATACACACAACGTAAGTCTTATGGGTGGGGGGCAGCACATGGTTATAAGGGGTCCCATGGGGGCAGCCCAAAGGAAACCAGCCTGCACCTGAGTCCAAAGTACAGCCCTCTGGCTCTAAGGGGACTCAAGAAATAGGTCCCAAGAAATGTCATATTTGCAATCAAGTGGGACACTTGAGATATAACTGCCTCAGAAACTGGTTAAGGGGCAGAGATATGGGGCGGGGGTGATCAGAAGAGCACTGGTGTGTTTGTAGGGTGTGTCCAGTCTGAAGAACCACTCTCCTCTAATGAGAATCTGCGTCCCATTACAGTTAATGGAATAGTAACACAGGGACTGTGGGGCACAGGCGCTAACATCTCCCTGGTAAGGCAGGATCTCATTCGGGCAGAGCAGATGGTGCCTGGGAAATACTCCAAGGTCCGGGCATTCACCAGGCCACCAGTCCCATTACCAATGGCTAGAGTATTCCTGAGCTGAGAAGAGGGCCATGGAGAAAAGGAGGTGGGAGTTGTAGAGGACCTACCTGTAAGTATGATTGTGGGGAAGGATTTGGACCCCAGTAAAAAACTGGTGTGAGTTGTAACTCGTCAGGCACAAGGGCAAGCTTCTGAGGGTGAAGAGAGGTTGAGTCTGGGTGGTCCAGCCATCCTCAGCAGCTGAGGAAGTGTCTAGCACAGGGAGGGGCTGGCTAGAAGCAGCAGTCCAGAACCCCAGTCACAAATAGAGGAGCCCGCAGGACTTCCTTCAGAAGGGGCACTGGGAAGAGTCAGACGAGGGCAGCTGAGTGCTGCACAGTGAACTGACCCTACCCTGGAAAAACTGAGGGAAATAGCTCATAGGGCTGAACGTTCTTAGGGGGGTAAAGAGTCCATTTACTGGGACAATGGGCTGTTGTACAGAGAATGTACAACAGAGGAAGGGCTAGATGGTGAGGTACTCCAGCAGCTGGTAGTCTCTAAGGTTCACCAACAGCAGCTTTTGGCCCTTGCCCATGATATCCCTTTTTCAGGGCACTTGGGGGTGAGGGGCACAAAAAAGCACCTAACCAACAATTTCTTCTGACCTGGTATTGGCAAGGATGTGGCAAATTATTGCAGGACTTGTCCACAGTGCCAGCGGGTGGGGAAAATGGGGGACAAGTTCGAGGCAGCTTTGGTGCCCCTGCCCATTATTGATGAACCCTTCAAGAGGGTAGCGGTGGACACAGTGGGGCCATTGAGCACCCCAAGTAGTACTGGCAAGCGGTATATCCTGGTAGTTGTAGACTATGCTACCAGATACCCAGAAGCAGTGGTCCTAACATCCTGTGAGGCAGAACCAGTGGCAGATGCACTGTTGGGAATATTTAGCCAGGTGGGCTTTCCTCAGGAGATACTGTCAGATCAGGGTGCCAATTTTATGTCATGGTTAATGAGTAGTTTGTGGGAGTAGTGTGGGGTGAAGCAGCTCAAAACATCCCCATACCATCCCCAAGCTAATGGTCTAGAGGAGCAATTTAATTCAACCCTCGAGACCATGCTAAGGACTTTGCTGACCAGCATAAGAGGACTGGGACAAATATTTGCCTCATCTTCTATTTGCATACAGGAAGTCCCCAGGAGTCCACAGGGTTCTCACCTTCGAGCTCCTGTTTGGTCATAGGGTGAGGGGCCCCTAGATTTGATTCGGGATAATGGGAGGGTGATCGTGCCTCCCAAGGGGAGTCTGTTGTGGAGTATGTCCTGAACTTCAGGACCCACCTTAGGGAGCTCATGGGGTTTGCTCAGGAGCACCTGGCCACTGCACAGCAGTGGCAGAAAGTCTGGTATGACCATGGGGCCCGAGCTAGAGAATATGAGGTGGGACAGCGAGTGATGGCACTCATCCCTGTCTGACAGAATAAATTACAGGCAGCATGGGAGGGGCCATTCTCCATTGTCCAAAATGTTAGTGATGTCAATTACATGATAGAGCTACTGGACAGGAGATACAAACGAAAGGTGTATCATGTCAACATGCTGAAGCCCTACCACAACAGGGAGGAACTGGTTCTCACTGTATGCAGTTCTCCAGAGAAGGAAACTGAGGTAGATCCACTGGTGGACCTACTTGGGGAGGTCAGGGTTGCATCCTCTGTGGACAACCTTACCCTCTCGGAACAGCTCACACCAGCCCAGGTGCAAGAAATTAGGGGTGTGCTGAGAGAATTTGAGGACATGTTCACAGGAAAACTGGGGTACACCATGATGGCGGAGCACCATGTGGATACAGGGACCCAAGTTCCCCTGAAACAGTCCCCCTACAGGGCACCTGAGCATGTTAAGCAGACTGTAAAGAGGAGCTCAAAGAGATGGAACTGGGGTAATCCAGGAATCTAGTAGCCCTGGGCATCACCCGTGGTACTGATCCCCAAAGGGATGGCACCACACGATTCTCATGGACTACCGGAAGCTTAATAGCTGCATGGAGTCTGACACCTATCCCATGCCCAGAACAAATGAGACCCTGGAGCGACTGGGGGGAGAAAAGTATTTGACCACAATAGACCTAACAAAGGGCTATTGGCAGGTACCTCTGACCCCTGCAGCCAGGGAAAGATCAGTTTTTGTTACTCCATTTGGTTTATATGAATTTAAGGTAATGCCATTTGAATGAAGAATGCACCTGCAACATTTCAACGGCTTCTAGATCGCATTCTGTCTGGGGTAGGTGAGTTTGTATTGGCTTATATGGATGATATAGCCATATACAGCCAGACCAGGATGAGCAAATCAAGAATTGTGCGGGATGTGTTCTCACAGGTTAAAGAAGGCAGGTCTGACAGTCAAGGCAGAGAAGTGCCAGATAGGTATGGCAGAAGTATCCTACCTTGGGCACCAGGTGGGTAGTGGACACATCCATCCAGAGCCTGCCAAGGTTGATGCCATCCTGGCCTGGCCTACTCCTACCACAAAGAAACAGGTCAGGGCATTTCTAGGGGCAGCAGGGTACTACTGAAGGTTTGTTCCCTGCTATAGTGATCTGGCTAAGTCCCTGACAGACTTAACCCAGAAGGGAAAGCCAGATACAGTGAAGTGGTCAGAAGGCTGTGAGGTCACTTTTCAGGAGCTAAAAAAGGCCTTAAGCAGCCCAGCTGTATTGGCTAGCCCTAATTATAGTTTAAAGTTATGGTCCATGTGGATGCCTCAGATCATGGGCTGGGGGCTGTGCTGAGCCAAGTTACCCAACAGGGGGAGGAGCACCTGGTTGTGTACCTCAGCCAGAGGCTTTTGCCCAGAGAGAAGGCATACGCCACAATTGAGAAGGAATGCTTGGGAATAGTGTGGGCCCTTCAGAAGCTACAGCCTTACCTATATGGGAGAGAGTTTACTGTGGCCACAGATCATAATCCCCTGATTTGGCTTTATAGGTCCAGTGGGCAAAATGGTAAACTACTATGTTGGAGTTTGGTACTGCAGGCATACAACATGATCATCCAGCATCGCAGTGGCAAACAAAATGCAAATGCGGATGGGCTATCTAGGCAGGGCTAATTGCCTGGCT
This sequence comes from Neoceratodus forsteri, assembly GCA_016271365.2. Classification (NCBI taxonomy): domain Eukaryota; kingdom Metazoa; phylum Chordata; order Ceratodontiformes; family Ceratodontidae; genus Neoceratodus; species Neoceratodus forsteri. Next base: position 153,476,037 of record CM028134.1, read on the forward strand.
GGATACTTTGGGGTGCTTCCCAATAATTGCATGAATGGCTGTGTCACTTGGGGTGGCCCAAAGGACACGCCTTTATTATCTGAGGGGATGTGACAGAAATGGGCAGGAAAGAGTTAATGGCTTGGATTCTGTAGGTGCCTTATTTTTTTAGTAGTTTGGAAAAATACAGTCAGGCTGAAATCCTCTGTCCAGCAGCATCCAGCTTGTGGAATTCTAGCTGCTAGATAAGAGCTGGGTCATAAATCTCGAGTGGACATCTCCAGACACACACACAGACCTGCAGACATGGACACAGGGCAGTTTGAATGGATTGGATCATTCTGATATAAACTTAAGGTGAAAAGGGAATATAATTGGTCACTGATAGGTGTTCACTCTGATTGGGACAATTAAATACATACATGTTGGTTGGTGCATTCAAAGGGAGAATAGGAATGACATATTCTCCACAGAGTATATAACCTTCTGAAAGGCAGAGAAAGCTCTCTTGTGCTTTGGAAGCTGGGAGGGGAAACATAAGCTTGGAGCCTACTTTGTAGCTATGTCCGTGGGAGCTGGCAGTTAGAACAGGGTCCAGTGTCTCTTGTAAGGACAGGGAAGGGTAAGTTTAGTGATAGCATATTTCAGTAATAGCCTTCTTCTTTTGCCATCTGTTATTTAAAAACATTTGTTTACTTTTCCTGTATGAGTGTTATTCTCTTGTGTTGTAAATATATATCCTGTAAATGCTCAATGCACTTTCTGTTAAGTAAAGCTATTTATTTGCTCAACAGTTGTGACTGTGATGTCATTTTTCTAAGGTAATATTTGGTTTCCACTGGCTGAGGTAAACTCTGTGTAGCATCCGTCACCCGAGAGAGACACACTACCAGACTTTAACTTGTGCAGTTGCACGTTGAAGTGTTCAAGTTTGTACACTTGAAAGAGGTGCCAGAAGGAAAGTCCGCTGGTAGCAGCAAATACCAAGGACAGACACCTCTCTAAAAGCTGTTTTAGCCCAGAGGGAGAGATGGGTTGTCACAGTACATACTCCATGAGTGGTCAATGACCCTGATATCAACAGTGGCAAAGCCACAAGTGAGGTCAAAAGAGGTCACTGACCATAAGTGAAGATAAATGTCATATCTCATAAGCACCTGTCACATGTCCAGTGTATATGATATACATTATCAATTCTAAGTTTGTTTTATTTTATTTAAAAGTGATGGTTTCCTGTAGCGGAGGATTTGAAATGCTGGCAGCTGCCACGTGCTGTTTTTAAACTTATAGATCGTGCTGGTTGAAGCATGCAGATCTATCAATGGCTAGCACAGGTGGCATAAAAGTCCTTTGATGTACCAACTAGCTAGATAAATTTTATGACACACCCTACTGTGAAAATAAAAAATGTATCCATCTAGTTGGTGTCCTCTGCTACAGACAGCATTTTATTTAGCCTAAAATTGCTAATGTATATTGTATATGTAACCCTCCACAAATGGGGGTTCCTGAAAAGTCTTCAAGCTTGCCTAAATGCTCACTGCCAGGCTGGTGTCCCATGCTTTTAACAGTTTAAATGTGATTGCCAGAGAGTGCCTACATGGCCTCTGTGTACTGTCTCCTTAAGAGCTGCCTGGATTGCAGTCATAAGTAATCTGAGAGGGAGCTCTGTTGAAAGATGTAACTATTTGCTGAAAATCATTTAGAGTGATAATGCTAATTTAATGTGTCTAACCTGCCTTCCTTGCAGCAAGAACTGTTTAGTTTATCTCCACTATCTTGGTCCTGGACTGTGAATTGGACCAATCAGTACTGGTGGACCTAAAATGGAGCCGACTACAGAGCTGTCTGGAGTCAAAATCTGTAGGAATTGTAGTTTTGGGCTTTTTGCACCTTTTTGCACCTGAAGGGGGAGCCTTTGTTGTGACTGACAGGAGGATCAGCCAACGGAACCTTTTGGATCTTGGGGAATTTCCCAGGCTGCTGCAGCTAGTTTTCAGTTCTGGGCTGAGAAGTGAAGAAGTAACAGCTCAAGTGATTTGGGCAAGAGTTCTGTGTAGTTTTGCATAGAAGAACTGTGAAAGGTCTGAGTTGTGGCCTGCATGTCTGCCTGCTGCCCCTGAGAAGGCAAGAAGAGAATTATTTTGGACTAAATCCAAGTCTGTGAGAACAAAGTAAGCCATTGATTCTTTACCAGGCTTATACCGAGGAAGACCAAGATTTTGCTGAATGCGATTGGCCTGTCAGGATTTTCAGTTGCTTTTGAATCCCCTGTTTATGCAGAGACTTTGCGATCATGACCAGAGAGTGGTTTGCCTGGTACAGTAGAATTTCCTTACATGTAAATGTGCTGTGAGTTGTTAGTGGGTCATGATTTGGTTCCCTACTGTGTGAACTGTGTTCTGCTTGCTGGAAGCTATATCCAGCCTAAAACGGACTGTATCCAAATTTGTCTCCATTTGGCCTGGGCCTTGCACACTGGCCCAGCCAGACTGCCTGCTGGACAGAGAAAGCCATTGACGAGAGACCTGCCTGGGGATCAGCCACCTGCTACATGCTTGAACAGGAATGATGCCTCGGGAAATCGTATGGGCCCTGATTCTACTGGCACTCCAGATCAGCCACCTGCAGTCTGAATTTTCATCCAGCCTGTGTCCAGTCTTGGGTATCATGAGTAATCATTAGGGTAGCTCCCTGCAGCAACAGCCTAATCTAAAAGTGTGTCATCTGATTGTCTTGTTGTTTTCTTTTCACGAACTGAGCCCTCCGGCTCCGGATTACAATTACTGTGTGTTGTGCATGTTGTTTTCTTCCATCACAGGGCCCCAATCAGCTGCAACATTCCTGGCTAGCCCACCATTCTCCATCTGGGTACCCTGAGTGTGTGACTGTTTATGGACCCTGAAGTACATGCATAACTGTTTGATTGATACAGCCTTTAAGCAAATTAACCTGATTACGCCCATTTCTTGTTCAAGTCCCTTAAATAAATCAGATCTAACTCTTTTTGCTTTTACCCTGACTGTGGTTCCAGTTTGTGCAAGAGTACTGTACTGCTGTTATTTGCTGTGTATAACCTTGTTTTACAGGGGGTCCCCAGGGCTGAGCCACAGGAAAGCCCTGGTGGTAAGTGCAAACAGTGTGGGTACTTGTGTGGTGTATCAGGGGTATTGTGAAAGTGATTATTGTGTATTGTTCCGGCTACTAGTAAGGAAAGAGGGGGGTTACAGTGTCCCAGAGGGCTGTGCCCAGGCTAGCTTGATCACTACCAAACCTGAGCTCCAGTGGAGGCACCCATTTCAGAACTCAGGCCCCTTAACCTGCTACTAGCCAAGCAGGCAGGGGTAGTAGCCCTTGGGATAGCACCACCTAGGGTTACATATAAATTGTATTTATTCCGCTTGCTCTTCATTAGTATGTCAGTTGTCATGGAAACAGGATCATAATCATCGAGTTCATCACTTTTTGCAGCTTAATCCTTTCGGAAGTCATAATCATCTGTGACATCACAGTTTGTTGCTGGGAAAATGTTTATGATGTCACAAACCAGACTGTGGCTTTGCCAAAGCATTAAACAGCAGGAACAGATTAATTGTAAGGGACATTAACCATGTTTCACTGTATGTAACCCTACACTAGAAATGAAGCACACAGTGGATACATGAAAAACAGAAACTACAATCTGAACTATGTCCAAATATTATATTTTCAAAGTTTTATCCTAAGTGAGAAACTCGCTTAAAAGTCTGTTTAATGCAGGTGTTTGAATATGAGGACTGTTTAAAACATTGGAGCATAAGAGGATATCATGAACTTAAAGAGCTGCAGGTGATGAATCGCCTTTTTAGAGAGTGTAGATTCCATGTTGCTTACTTACATGCATGGTATTATATTTCCATGTTGTTACATGATGTGGCTTTTATTTTTATTTATTTATTCTAGGATTACAAGTACCTTTGAGCCAAGGCTCATTTACAAAGGTTCCACGTCAGAAATAACAAACAACAAGGAAGCAACAGTGAAATAACAGTAAACAATTCATGTACAAGAGTGCTATTGAAAGGGGTAAATTATAGGAAGAGTAAGGGGTAGAGGATGAGGAGAAGTGTAGGAAGTTAACAGAGGCAGCTATAGTAAGATGGTGAACACAGCTAGGACGCATATGCCCACAAGGAATGGGTAAGGTCAGGCATCCGGTGTGGCAGAGAAACAGGGATGAGAGGAGAGGGGAGGATGAAGATGCAGCCGGAGGCATTAGTCGACAAATAATCGTCGGAAGAAGTGATAGAAAGAGAAAAAGGGGCAGGGTAGGGGTATAAGTGCTGTAATAGGGCAAGGAGAGACTAATGAGGTGGTATGAAAACCTGAGATTTGAAGTGGCACCTCAGGAGCTGGGGGGTTGCGGACTGGGGGGCCTGGGGTTAAGCAGTATATAAATTAGGATTTAAGCTGTTTAGGTCATCATCTAGGAGAGGCAATCACAGGAGCTAGAGGCATTGAGATGGGCCCGGAGTCTGGTTTATGAAAAAATGGTGTGTTAAACACATGTAACCAAGTACAATTTTGATAAAGATGAGTTTAAAAAAAAAAGAAGATGAGAGCAAGCTGGAATGTGCAGCTGGGAGTGGGAGGTCTGTTGCATGAAGTATTTTTAGGCTCTGCAAGCCTTAAGCATAGAGCCAGGAACCAATAAACAAGTATGCAGTGCAACACATTCTGACATACGGGCAGCAAATCCCTCCTAAATGAAGAGATGATAAACCAGTGCATGTACTGTGCACTGAGGCTATCTGTTTAACAACTTTCTCACTGTATTTCAACTGTAAATCCCAACAATAGCTGTATAATAAGAACAGCTGCCATTAGTAACTAATGTGCTGACTGCCTGTGACTCACACCACATTGTAAGTATGCAAAGTGCTATGCGTTTTTTATGGAAGCCCTACTATAAACACAGCACAGGTTAAGCAGTTATGCTGAAGCAACCTTCTGTAATGAAGCTAATGGCAGTACCTCCAGGGTGTCAGCCTGCTGTGGAACTAATTTCATACATCATCCGTAATGTGAACTAGATGTGAAAACAGGGGTTCTCAGAGGTATTGGTATCATACTGAGTCAGTTCTTTTAACAGCACTGGGATAGTGCTGTCCATACCATTATTGCCAATAATATGTAACATTCTCCTCTGAGTTCCAGCAAGCTGGAACAGTAAATGCTGGGCTAGCTCAGAATTCTATTTGTCACTTTCTATGCATTTTAAACAGCCAGAAGATATCAAGACGACGTGACGGTGGATAAGAAAAAAATACAAATGAATGAAATTCCTTGCACTGGACGTTAAGGGCTTTATGGACAGAAGCACAATACGAGTTGCTGTGCACTTCGTATAATATAAGCATAACAGGAGAAATGCAAAAATGGAGGTAAAACAGGATGGAAAACAGTTTTAGGACCCCCGCTTGAGTCTGTGGCTGTAAAAAGGAAAGTCATGCAGATGGGAGAGTTCATTCCTTTGGCATCCTCCATGCAAACTGCAAAAACTTTAATTAACAACAAAAAAAATAATAATCTGAAGAGGCGGTTCAAGAGGTTGCTGTAAGCAAGGGTGGACTCGGAGTCTACAGCACACAGCATCGTTACTCTTTTCTAACAGATTTGCAGTAATTCAGGATCAGCTGATTGAACTTCGACTGGAAGGACAACTGAAAATCCGACCACTGAATATATAACTTGCAAAAGTCAAGCCAAACATGCACTAAAGATGAACTAACTTACTTTCGTTTTGGGAACCTTCGGCAATTCTGGTTCTGAAATACCCGACTCCCTGAGAACTGACAGTTTGGAGTGAATTCTGCACTGCAGCCTGGCCAACTCTGATGACCTATCTTGTCTCCTGGAAAATGTCACTGTAGTTGAGGTAGCTAAGCTGCAGCTAATGACCACCAACCAAGATCGAGTCCTGTGCTGCCAGCTGATGCCTGCGCTTCTGCAATCAGCTCCTGTTGCCATGCTGAGACCACACTGCAGTTTCTCCTCCTCTTTAGTCAGGCAGTCATCACAACTTGTCTTCAGGCATCACTCCTTTCAGTTCTTCCTGGTTGCTGTGCTATACCCAATGCCCAAATATAATGAAGCCTCTCAACTTGCAGGAAATTTAAATGCACCGCAGCTGAGCTAGCCACACCCCTGCCTCACACCAGCCCATCTTATGTGCCACTGACCTAATTGAGCACCTCAGCTCAGCAGTCTCTGCTACTCCGTAGCTCTCCACTCATTCATCACCCCACACTCCCGAACACAAAGCCCGCCAGACTGGAGTTACACGACAGCACAACAGCAGATGCCAATCATGCCATGTGGCCACTGCTGACTGACTTTATTTGCTGCAGTGAGGGTGAGAGTTGTTACTCAGTTGCGTTGCAGGGGGTGGAGGGGGAGGACAAGGTTCAGGTTGATCATAATGCCAATCAGCTGCTTACGGGGTGGCGTCATGCAGATCAAAGAAAAGAGCCACCTTGTGATACAGCTGGCTCTTTTCTTTGAAGTTCACAAAGTTTCTGCCCAGCAAGCACTGAAGCATGTCATGAATCATCAGCCTGGCGGATGACTGGTCTGACTCTGCTGAGCCCACTGCAGACTGCCGTGCACTGGACCGACCGTGACGCGCCTCTCAAATCCACCATTATAGCAATATGTTTGTTAGAGCAAGTGGAAGCTCAGACTTAAAAAAGGAGGAGAAAGGCTATCTAAATATTTGTTAAAAGGTGGAATTGGCTTGTTTGTGGGAAATTTTAGCAACCTTACATTGATGATGACTTTTCTCTGACATAATTCAGTCTATGGGAAACAAAACACCTCTTCCCTTAATCCCTTATCTGTCCCTGTCTGTCTCTTCCTGAGTCTCTACTGTTGCCCAGTAAATTACTGCCACTGAAAAATATTCTTTAACTTTTGGTTCCTTCCTGTTTCCCTAATGATTGTAGTGGCTTACTTTCTCTTCCCCCCAAAAAATAAAATAAAAATAAAATAATAATAATTTGAAGCCAACTCACATCATAGCTCTCTAAACTAGGGATGTCACAGTATCATGGTTTCATGGTGTACCATTATATAGGAAGTCACCATATATATATATATATATATATATAACATGAGCAAGTACCGCAATAACATTAGTTTTCTCTAAACAGTAGTTTTCAGCCTTTCTACTCATTTGTTTTGTGTTTTTAGGAACAAATGCTCCATCTGCCAACTCTTTACGTCACAAGAGTTTGAGGAGACTTGTGTACAAAAATGATTATTTCTGTAATATGGTACTATGACAACCTTGGCATGTTACATGTGACAGTCATTGTACGTTCAAAAATTCATACTGTGATATCCCTACTCCAAACTTACTTTAATGGGGGGGGGGTCACATAAAAAGTGGCCTTTTCTCACATGTCTAACCGCCTTGCATGCAGTAATATTCTAGACCATTTAATGCATGTTAGAGCATTGCACAGTGCTGCAGCTGGGAGCAGCCCCCATCCCCGACAGCATCCACTGACATCTGGTTCTGCAGTTTGCATATTGCTGCACTTACAGGGGACACTGCACCTTGATGTACAACCACAGTTGAAAATAGCAGTTTCAGGAGGTTGTAAGAGATGAGAATAAAAGATATATTTACCCAACTCCCAAAGGAAATGAAAATCTGGGGCCTGCCTGACACACAGGGTCAGATATTCAAAAGGTTAGCGCCTGCTGCTAACAATTAGATCTTGTGCTATGCTCAATTTGTGTTCATTTCTTATAGTCAGAGGATAGTGCTGCACCTGTCGTTAGCGAGCGCTAGCGATCAAGTGCAAATTTAAAATATGCAGTGCTCAAACAGATGGGTGGGAACATGCGTAATGTGTGCAGTTCAATATTCAAAGATATAGCACTGCATTAATAGAATAGCACAGCACAAATACTGACTATAAAAAGCAGATCTAAATCAGGGGCAAACCCCAGAGGCAGGGAGAGCATAGCAGCACACACACACACACACACACACCTGAAAACAAAATATCTCACATTGTTTACCTGATGCAGCTGGCCATGCAAGATGAGGAAAGGGCCCATGCCCCACACCCCCCAGGCCCATCGCAGGCCCTGGAGGCACTATGCTGCAAACAGACAGTACTGTCCACAAGTTGCATTCAAAGTCCTCAGTGATAAACAAATCATGGGACAGTACAGGCTCAACAGGCCCATGACCATGCAGCTGTGTGACCTGCTACATGCCCAGCTCTGGACACACACCCACAGTAGTCATGCAATGTCTGTAGAGCTCAGGGTGACAGCAGCGCTGTGCTTCTTGTCTACTGGAACATTCCAGACACTGGTAGGGGACACAACCAGTCTCACAATCTGCCACTTCGCGCCTGTTGGGCTAGTTCCTAGATGCCCTGCTGGCCCATGCAGCGGAGTTCATCGTGTTCCCCACCACACCAGCAGAGCAATCAGCAACCGTAGTTGATGCCATTGACTGCACTCATGCTGCCATCTGGGCACCCACTAGTGATAGCGTGGAGGCCTATGTGTATTGGAAGGGGTACCGCTCCATCAGCTGCCAGGTGGTGTTTGACACAAGAGGCCACATCATCAGTGACCTGGCACGGTTCCCCGACAGTGCCACAACACCTTCATCTAGCACAGCTTCATCCTGTGTCAGTGGTTTGAAGGTAGGGGCATCCTTAGTGGCATCTTGTCAGTGAGTATATCCCAAAAATCTCTCCCCCCCCACGTTGCATATGATGTCAGTAGCCCATGCCCTTTACCTATACTGGAGACCATGCATATCCCCCGTGTCTCTGGCTCCTCACCCCAGTCCTATGACCTGCATCCATTGCAGATGACAGGTATAAGATAGCACATGTCACTACACACAACATCATCAAGCAGGTCTTTGGCATGCTCAGGAGAGATGGTTCAGGCACCTTGATCTTTCCAGTGGTGCCCTACGATATATCCCTCATAAGGCCTGTGCCATATTCCTTACCTGTTGCATATTACACAACATGCCACTCAATCATGAGATATGCCTGCTGGCCTCAGAGGAATGCCCTGCAGCGGATGCCGAGCCAGAGGACCAGGGGATGCAGGAGCAGCTCAACAGGTGTGACTTCAGGATGACCAGAAGGTCACAGGAGTACAGAGCCTGCCTCATCACAGACCTCTTTGGACCCAGACGATGAGTACAGACCACACAGGAGACTGTAATGTGTTCAGAAAATATATTATGCGAATAATAATAATGACGTGCATGAAAGAACAAATAACAAGCTGTTGAGTTCAAATTATAACTTTTCTCCTTTTTGTTTTCATAGATTTGTACATAGGTAAACTACAACACGGGTTCAGGATTCTAACCCAGCATGCAGTATCCAGCTCACTACAAGTGTATTCAAAACTTGTTTTAATGGAATCATGCTGTCAGTTTAAAATAGACGTCACTATCATGAGTTTCTAGATAGTATTTGTTTATTTTTCTCCATAACAGCGAATATTTTTCAAGTCAAACTACCTCTTGCTGGAAGCTGCAATACTGAACATAGGAGTTGCAAGAAAGCGAGTTGTGCTCACAACAGAGGGAGGTAACCCTTACAATTGTCTTTGGTTTGTAGCAGATATTCTGCAGGTGGAGACTACTTCTAACTGAAAGGTGAAATAAGGAACTTGGAATTATCAGGAAAAGACAGTCTTGTTACAATTCTTAAGATTTTCAGTGCAGAAAGAGTTTAAACCCTGGGCTAAACATTTGTCACAAATCCTGAAGTAAGTGCAGGTACAGGTTGTGTATTTCACCCAAACAGTAAACTGTTTTTTTGTGTTTACCTTTGTATGCCTTAAAAGGAAATTCCAGACTTTCTCAGGAAGTGATTACATCATAGATACTTATCAGCCAATAGCTTTGGTAACAGACCTGAGAACAATAGTATTATAAGCAAGCGTTTTATAGCAAACTCATCAGAACAGCTAATATGTTTCAAGTCAAACTACCTCTTGCTGGAAGCTGCAATACTGAACATAGGATTTTGCAAGAAAAGCAGTTGTGCTCACAACAGAGGGAGGTGAACCTTACAATTGTCTTTGGTTTGTAGCAGATATTCTGCAGGTGGAGGCTACTTCTAACTGAAAGGTGAAATAAGGAACTTAGAATTATCAGGAAAAGACAGTCTTGTTACAATTCTTAAGATTTTCAGTGCAGGAAGAGTTTAAAGCACAGCTGACTTACTTTGGGGCTGACTGCTTTCAGAGCACAAACCACCAGGCTGTTTTGGGGCTGGGGAGGTTTACCTGTGTCTGACTTGGATGTCTGGATTTTTCTCTGTTTGATTAGCAGGGGATTTTCTCTGTCAAATTGTTGTGTATGGTATCTTGCTGACAGGAAGGCACTCATCACAGCGGTGGATCAGAGCTCTTAGCTGATTGTTTTGTGAGGGCACAGTTTAGGCCCAACCCCTTCCCACCCCTCACCCCACCCACCCCTGGAAATAGTTCCTTCATACCTGGGGTTCTGACATCATTTCCTCAAGAGTGCAAGGTGCATATCAATGTCATATCCTCTCTAGCACACAGCACTGAAAATGTAAGCAGACATTGTATAATATATATATTTCTATATAAAAAAACAATCACACACACAAACACACACACACACACACACACACAAAAAAAAAGTTCATAATCATGTGGGGAGTAGTGCAATGTAATGGCTGTGGGGCAGCAGTCTTCCGGGAGTCTTTCTGGAGGCTGAGATGCTGCCCTATTTGCAGACAACTCTCTGCCCTGAGGGAGGAATTTTCCCGTCTTCAGGCCACACTGGACAGCAGTAAGGGAACCTTCCCCCAGGCCAGACTGGATGGTAGGAAGGAACCTCCCCATCCAGGGAGCACCAGAGCCACCACCACCACTACCTCAGAGGTTGCAAAGAAAGCACAGCAGTTGGACCACAGTGGGCTCAGGGAGGGTGAGGATGGTGAACAGAGGCACACCCAGTCAGTTGTTCCACCCACAAGCCACACCATTCTGGGAGCACAGCCCCTATGGATGCACCCACAGAGGAGATTAAGGAGGCTGAGGACACCTGTCACAAGGGAGGCCCACAGGAAGGAGGCAGAGGACACCACAAGGAAAGGAAGCAGCTCCTGGTGGGGACTAAATTATTAGGGGGATAGAACTGGGGGGAGCAGGGAAAACTGAAGTAAGGTGCCTGCCTGGTGCCATGGCTTGGAGGGACAGAAAGCGCATCCTCAGAAACACGAGAACAGCTGCATGGGAGTCTGAGCTGGACGTCATTGTCCACCTAGGGACAAATGACTTGGCTCAACATGAGATTAGAGCAGTGCAGAAAGACTTTGTAGAACTGGGGAGGGGCCTAAGACAAGTAGCATACACAGTATCCTTCTCAGAGGTGCTGCCTGTCAATGGCATGAGTGAGGCAAGGGTACTTTGCACCATGCAGTTTAATGAATGGTTGAAAAAATGGTGTGGAGCACAGGGGTTTGGCTTCATTGGGACTGGGGTTCCACCTGGAGGGACACCAGCCTATACTGGCAGGATGGTCTGCATCTGTCCAGGAAGGGAACAAGTCTTTTGAGCAATCGGTTTAAATGCTTCATTGGCAAGCTTTTTAAACTAGTCAAGGGGGAGGCACTGAAAGCAGCAGGAAAATCCCAGCCTCCCTACAAAACAGGCACTAAATGAGAAAAAGACCGAGGTAGAAAGGTCAGTGGGGATGCTGCAACAGAAGGTAAAGCCATCAAAAAATGGAAAGCAATGAGTACCAATGCCTGTAGTCTGAGTAACCAGCTTCCTGAATTAGTGACCTTGATGGAGGAGGAACATCTGGATATCGTGGCAGTCACAGAAACATAGTTCACACAAAACCATGACTGGGACGTAAACATACCAGGATACACTATCTACAGGAGGGACAGAGAGGGTAAAAGAGGAGGAGGAGTAGCTCTTTACATAAGGAAAGGAATCAAAGCAACAGAACAAAAGGGAAAACAGGGAGGAGGAGAAGAAGCACTGTGAGTAAATTTGGAGACCGGCAATGGCACCACAATCCGCACAGGGGTTGTATACAGACCCCCTTCTCAGGGGGAGGAAATGGACAAGGAAATGATAGAAAGTATACTTAGTATGGCAGAAAAAGGGGAGATATTGCTGATGGGCGATCTGAATATGCCAGATGTTAGCTGGAGTGCAGTTGCAGCAGCCACTTGGAAGAGTGAGGTTATTCTAGATGCCCTACAGGGGGTATGCCTTAGACAACTAGTATTGGAGCCCACTCGAGATGGAGCAATCTTAGACCTGGTTCTCTCAAATGGAGATGAAGAGAGGATCACAGATGTAGAAGTGGGTAGTCATCTGGGAACTAGCGACCATCGAACAGTATGGTTCACAATAAACACAGCAACAGAGTCAAGCCATACAAAGGCAAAGGTACTGGACTTAGGAGGGCTGACTTTGCTAAAAATGGGTGAGTGCCTAGGAATGCACTAGCAAATGGGCAGGAAAGAGGGTGGAAGAACAATGGGGAATAATAAAACTGCTATCACAGAGGTAACAAGCCTTTGTGTGAAGCAAATAAACAAAACTAAACGATGTAAGAAACCACTATGGTTCTCAAAGGAAGTGGCAGTGAAGGTTCAAGAGAAAAGAAAGCTTCAGGAAGTACAAGGAATCACAGAAGGAGCAGGACAGAGAACTGTATCAAGTTAAAGCAAAGGAAGCTGGAAGGCAGTCAGAACAGCAAAGGCCCAAACCGAGGAAAAGATAGCCAACTCAGTTAAGAAGGGGATAAAACCTTTATAGGTACATCAGGGAGCAAGGAAGACCAAGGAGGGATAGTGAGGCTTAATAAAGGGAGGGAGGGTGGGCAGAGGTGACTCTGAAAAAGGCAGAGATACTAAACAAATATTTTTGCTCAGCATTTACAAAGGAAGAGGGGAGGTACCTAAAACAAACAGTAGAAACACTCTGGATACAGAAGTTGATACCAGCCCATTTACAGAAGAAAAGGTTCTGAAAGAACTCTTAAACTGAAGGTGGACAAAGCAATGGGGCCTGATGGGATTCATCCCAGAATTCTAAAGAACTAAGGGTAGAATTAGTGACACCACTGACTACCCTGTTTAACAAATCATGGGAGGATGGGGTGGTACCCGAGGACTGGAGGAGGGCAGATGTGATTCCGCTTCACAAAGTGGGAGCAAGGCAGAAGCAGGAAGCTACAGACTTGTTAGTTTTAACCTCAGTGGTAGGGAAAATGATGGAATCACTTCTGAAGGAAAGAATTGTCGAGTATCTAGAGGCCAGAGGGCACAGGACCCAAGGCAGCATGGATTCAGCAGGAAGGTCATGCCAGACAAATCTGATAGATTTCTTTGACTGGGTGACCAAAGTAGTAGATCAGGAGGGGCTGTGGACATGGCCTACCTAGACTTTAGCAAGGCATTTGACACAGTCCCACACAAAAGATTAATATACAAGTTAGCTAGCCTGGGAGTGGGTCCCAAGATGACAGCCTGGGTAAAGAATTGGCTGGAGAATAGGACACAGAGAGTAATAGTAAATGGAGTCCACTCTGAAGAAAGGGGGTTACTAGTGGGTACCGAGGGTTCAGTATTAGGACCAGTCCTCTTCAATGTCTTTATAAGTGACATTGCAGAGGACTGAAGGAAAAGTATGTCTCTTGCAGATGACACAAAGATCTGCAACAAAGCTGATGCACAAGGTGGGGTGAAAGGATGAAAAGGGACTTGGCAAGGTTAGAGAATGGTCAAATGTATGGCAGCTTAGATTCAATGCTAAGTGCAAGGTAATGCACCTGGGAAACAAAAACCAAGGGAAGAATACACAATGGGGTGAGATACTAACAACAACAAAATGGAAAGGACCTGGGGTAACATATCAGATGACCTAAAGGTGGGCAAGCTATGTGAGAGGGCAGCAAGGAGGGCTGGGGGATACTGGGATGCATAGGGAGAGGCATCACCAGTAGGAAACAGGAAGTTATTATCCCTCTGTACAGACAGCTGGTGAGACCCCATCTGAGTACTGCGGCAGTTCTGGAGACCCAGTCTCAGAAAGACATAGACAGGATGGAAGCTGTCCAGAGAGGGCAACTAAAATGGTGCAGGGTCTGCACTGGAAGACATATGACGAGAGACCTATGAGCTTAATATGTATAGCCCCGAGGAAAGGAGCGAGAGGGGGACATGATAGAAACTTTCAAGTACCTCAAGGAATCAACAAAGTCCAAGAGGGTACCATCTTTCAAAAAAGAGGTGTGCAAGAACAAGGGGCACAATTTGAAGATAGAGGGGGACAGCTCAGAGGTAATTTAGAAAGTATTTTTTCACAGAGAGGGTTGTGGATGCATGGAACGGCCTTCCAGAGGAGGTCGTGGCATCAAAAACAGTGGTGGAATTCAAGCATGCATGGGACAGTCATAAGGCAATTCTAGGGGGTGGGGGTAGGAAGAAGTAGGCTGCTGGTTAACTAGGATCTGCAGCTTATCCAGTAGGCAGGGAAATGGGCAGACTGGGTGGGCCAAGCGGTCCTTATCTGCCGTCAAATTCTATGTTTCTATAATAATAAAGATTTTAAGAGATTGTTTCTTTAAGCTATATAGCCTAGAGGTTACAGTAACATGCTACGGATGAGCTTGGTACATCCAGCAGACCTGTGTTTGATTCTCTCAACCTCCACTTGCATACTGTGTGACTTTGAGCAAGTCACTTAACCTCCCCGCTGCTCACGGGTCACCCCAGAAAACAGGCAGGTGTGCCTCATGGGCCTTACCTGGTTACCAAAGAATAATTCATAAATACTTAGGAGAAACAGAATAAGGTTTTAAACACATGTATTCTGTCTGTATCATTTGTAGTTAGTGTACTGAGGTTTTGCACATTTCTGCACTTTTCACTTGTTTGCAGCCAGTTTTCGGTATCCATAGCAACTGAAGAAAACAAAGCATGAAATGTAGCATTAGTGACATCATCATTAGGGATACTATTTAAGGATACTGATGCATGTTCATAGTACCTTTGAAAAAGGATAGCTCACCATCTGAAACACGTTTTCCACTGTAAATGGGCATTTTTATTTTCCACCTGAATAAAACGGAACACGAGCACTTTGAAAAGTATTTCTGGAGTTCACGTCTTCCTATCAAGAGGCTGTGAGTGCCTGATGTC
Organism: Neoceratodus forsteri; assembly: GCA_016271365.2. Classification (NCBI taxonomy): domain Eukaryota; kingdom Metazoa; phylum Chordata; order Ceratodontiformes; family Ceratodontidae; genus Neoceratodus; species Neoceratodus forsteri. The sequence continues at coordinate 153,491,255 of CM028134.1, forward strand.
TCTGTTTTTTACTTGTGCTAAGTGACTGCAGGGGGTCTGTGGCATGCTACTATGACTGGGGATGGAGAGGGCAGGTCAAGGATTTTCACCTAGCAGCTCAAGTTGAGATCAGCCCACCTCAGACCTACAGAACACTGGAATCTGAGCACAGGAATTGGAGCCAGATGGTGACTGACACTAAGAGGATGAGATTGGTCAATGAGTCAGTATAGCGCAGCACTGCCTGTACAGAACGCTAGGGGAGGGACCGGGAAGGGTTGGGGAGAGAGAGAGATTGCAGTGTCAAGAAAATCTTAGTGGCGTGCCCTCAGTGCTTACTTTATATGTGCACATGGTTGTCAGTGAACCATGTGGTGTGCTTTTTCTAACACACAGGATTCACTGATCTGGCAAATGTATGTGCAAGGATAAACAGCATACCTAGTTGGCAGTTTACTTTTGGAGGAGACAGACATCTGAGCATACAGTCAGAGTACTAAGTATAAGCTCCCCAGTTCAGGGGCTTACTAAAAGTTACCTCCTAGCCTCCTGTAGGTGCCTCATGGGAGGTAGGCCCTGGGTGGTGCCAGCCCTTTGAGTGTGGTGACCCTGCCCCATAGGGTATAAATTGGGTGGAGCAATGAGAGAGAGGAGGCCAGCAGGACTGCAAGACACAAGTGTGGGCCAGGGTTTAAACCCGGCCTGGGAGTTTGTGACCTAGCTCAGCGGTGCTGGTTCAACACTTGGGACTTTGGGAGGTGTGCAGGGAAGTGGCTGGTGGGATGGGCGCCCCAAGGGAGAGGAGCCACGGCCTGGAGGAACTGTGATGACCCATCACGTGCTCCGCGGCACAGGGGCAGGTCAGGGCCTGTCCAGTATGTTGTGTAAGTGAGGCGGGGGGTGCCAAGTCAGTGGCAGAGCCATGGCGTAGCCTATCCGATGGTGGCAGCACCGGGTGGGCTGCACCCATGTGACACGCTGCCTTCGGTTTGGCAGCTTGCTGGAAGTGAGAGAAGCCGGGCCCACCTTTCCCGGTGCTGAATTTGGTCCTGGACAGGGTGGGCTCCATGTTAGGCCCATATTGCTGCAGGATGTTTGGAATTACTAGGGAGCCAGCAGTAAGAGATCTTCCTGCTTGTGTTTGCCAAGTGTCAGGTAGGGTGCACAACAGAGTGGTGTCCAGGCCGGAATGAGACCAAGGGCGTGTGATCTGGAGAGCCCTGGTGTGGCGTAGGCCTTGATTTGTTTCTGCTGCCCCATTTATGAGCCTCTGGGCTTGTTCCATCTAAGTAGAGCCCATTTGTTTGGCCTGCCTAAGCCTAAGTTATGTGCTACAGCCCGAGCTGCAGAAATCACTGCCTTACATTCTTGTACCTGTCCTCCGTTGCCTCCAGCCTCATGGAGCTGAATTTTACATTTTATTAATTAAATTATTCAATTTTTTTATTGTTTTAAAATTAGTGCTCCTGTCCATTTGTGCTGCCTGTATGTTTTAACCACTTTGCCCCCCAGGTCCAGCTTCAGTGGCTTACCTGCCCAGTGGTTGTTCAGCTCTTCTCCATCCTGCTGTGCCGTGTGGCTCCATCTTCCTCCTTGACGGTATGAATTCAAGGTCATGGTAGGCCAGGCTTTCATTTCACTGTATAGATCTTGTAAGTATTCCTGGTTTGTGCCCCTCCAGCAGCTTTGTCGTCAGGACCCCTAGACACCGCTGGAGGGGGGGTTACATAACTCATCATATTTCTAACCTACAGGAAAAAAAACTTAAAATAAGCATTAACCAGTACCATTTTTCAATTATTTGTTATCATTTTTTGACCAGTGCAACTAACCAGACTTTGGTGCATGTAACGTTTTAGCCAAATGCACCAAGGTGCAAGTACTAAAAAAAATTAACTTGAACTCCTGAGTTGAGAACCTTCCAAAGACATGTTCTACAAAATAACATTATCAGAAGTTTTTTTTTTTTTTTTAAGGTTCTGATGAAGCATTCATTTTTGAGCTTAATATACTCCCCCAACAGGTCTTTATCTAGCAAGAAGGTTGTTGATGGTGGAAAGACCCATAAAGAAGGCTGGAAGTAGAGAACGGACCCTGTGAGCCTAGTTTGAATGAAGTGGTCATAATCACAGAGGCGTTACAAAAGGGTAATAACTATGATACATGACACTACTAGTATTTACTGTATTATCACCCAAGCTGTTGTTAAACCCTCTCCCTTTGCTGACAATAGCTTATTAGGGGAAAATTATGATGTTTTCCACCCTCAGTTCTAGCTATCACCCTGTGATCAGAGGGGCTGTACCCTGTATCTGCACTCTGCACTAGGTAAGGCCCAACCCCATAACCAACCACTATCCCTAGGGCTCACCTGCATGGTCCAACAACAATGGCTTACCCCCCATGGCAGAGCCTCTCAAGGGCAAGGAGGAGAGACTGAGAGATCATGTCCATCTGGCTGAACATTCCCAGATCTGTGGCAATGGTAGAGAATGTCCCAAGTATCAACTGCTTCATTCACAGAGGGGTTTTTCCTGCATAGTCCCCTGGAGAAGAGGACATGCGGTGATGTCCTGGTATGCCACGCATGCTCTAATGCATGATGCACTGACGTACACTGCATCCTCCAATCCCAGCATCTGCAAGGCTCCTGACTTACTTCCCTTTGACCACCGCCAGGAGTCAGCACTGCTGCAGGGCACCTTCCCTTCACAGAGGAGGTGAGATGTCCTCCAGGCACTCAAACGTCCTCCCCTCATCTGGCCCTCCAGTGCTCCAGCCCTGTGTTAGGCAGGTTAGCAAGGGGAAGAGAAAGAGGAGACCATTATAGTTTTCGAAGGAAGTAGCCGAAAAAGTTAAAGCAAAAAAAAAAAAACCTACATTCAAGCAATACAAAAAGACACAGAAGGAAGGGGACAGGTACCAGGAGAGACAAAGGGAAGCAGGGAGAGCAGTTAGGGAAAGCAAGGCACAAACTGGGGAATGCATTGTGAATTCAGTGGTCAGGCACATCAGGGAAAAAAGGAAGACAAAGAGAGGGATTGTGAGGCTGAAAGGGGAGGACGGGTATAGTATACAGGATAACCAGAAAGCAGACATACTGAAATCTGTTCGGTCTTTACAGAGGAGGGGGCAGGTTATGGGCCAGAAATGAGCAGAAGGGGCAGGAATGGTACGAAAATGGATACAAGTCCTTTTCCAAAGGAAAGGGTTCTAAGGGAACTGGAAGCAATAAGCATCGATAAGGCTATGGGACCAGATGGGGTTCACCCCAGGGTGCTAAAGAAGCTAAGACAAGTGGTATCGGAACCTCTGGTAACCCTGTTCAATCTGTTATTGGAAACAGCGGAGGTACCCAAAGACTGGAGGAGAGCTGATGTAGTCCTGCTATAAAAAAGTGGAAACGAGGAAGCAGGGAACTACAGACCAGTCAGCCTGACCTCATTAGTGGGAAAGATCATGGAAACACTGCTGAAGGAAAGAATAGTGGAACACCTACAGTAGTTGCCAACAGTCTACAGGACCCAAGGCAACATGGTTTTACAGGACTCGGGGAGATTGCGCCAGACCAACCTCATTCAGTTCTTCGACTGGGTGACCAGAAAAGTGGTTCAGGAAAGGGGAGGCAGCAGTGGATGTGGTCTACCTGGACTTTAGCAAGGCTGCATAGAAGGATGTTCAACAAGCTGGAGAACACGGGAGTGGGTAGGATGGTGGGTGGATGGAGAATTGGCTGGATATAATGGCAGTCACTCTGCAGACAGTAAAGTGGCCAGTTGGATACCACAGGGGTCGGTGCAGGGTCCAGTCCTCTTCAGTGTCTTTATCAGTGAAATTGCAGAAGGCCTAGAGGAGAAAATATGCCTGTTCGCTGATGACACAAAGCTCTGCAACAGGGTAGACACACCAGAAGTAGTGGATAGAATGAAGAGAGATCTACAGAAGCTTGAGGACTGGTCAAGGGATTGGCAAGATAATGCACATGGGGCACAAAAACAGGAACAACATATCAGCTGGGGAACTAGAATGTTCCAAGCAGGAAAGGGACCTAGGGGTTATCATCTCTGATGTCCTCAAAGTAGGTAGGCAGTGTGACAAGGTGGAAGGAAAACAGGCTGCTGATGCATTGGCAGGGGAATCACCAGCAAGAAAAGGGAGGTCATAATTCCACTATACAGGGCATTAGTGAGGCCACATCTTGAGTACAGTGTCCAGTTCTGGAAGCCTTACCTATGCAAGGATATAGATAGGGTGGAGGCGGATCAGAGGAGGGTGACCAAGATGGCGCATTGATTACGTCACAAACCCTATGAGGACAGGCCAAAGGACTTAAATATATACTACCTGGAGGAGAGTAGGGAGAGAGATTATATGACTGAGACTTTTAAGTACCTCACGGGGAGGAATAAGGTGCAGGAAAATACAGTCTTACAAAGAAAAAGATGCTCGAGGATGAGGTGACATGGGATGAAACTGGAGGGAGGGAGGTTTAGAGGGAACATGAGGGAGTACCTCTTTACAGAGATGGTGGTGGACAAATGGAACAGTCTGCTACAGGAGGTGGTGGGGGCAGAAATGATTTCAGGATATAAGAATGCATGGGACAAGCATAGGGAGATACTGGTAGTCGAGGAGGGGTACAACTGAGTTCCAGGAAAGCTTGAAGAAGCACAGTTACTAGCGTAATGGGCAGACTAGGTAGGCTGAAGGCCCTTATCTGCTGACAGCATCTATGTATCTATATATCATTCCTGACCCTGGGCCATCGGCATTGCAAACGGTAGCGGTACCGCAGCGCCAGTGGGCCAGCTCGAGAAAATGATTGTTAGAACAGCTTTTGTACTTTAAACTAAAAGGTTCCAAAAGTTCTGATAAGGTTATGTAACTGTCAGAACTGCTTGTAGCTTTTCAGAATCCTTTAGAACCTCAAAACATACTGTGGTTCTCCATTCCTGCCAGTCACATCGACACAAAAGTGATACTTTAGACAATATTAATGACATGTCCCTATTTTACAACATCCTATTTCTGCCTTCTGCATGTTGGGAGCTTCAAAATGCACTTCATATAAAATCAGTTGAATGTAAGTTTTGAAATAATCTGAGGTAGAGACACCACAGATACTTCAGGTCTGTCATTAAAGAAAGAGACAGAAACACACTCTGTCCAGCAGAGGGTACTCTCAGAGCACTTATACACAAACAGAGCCTTGCACGGAAAAAATACAACTTCCAGTTACAAACTTTTAAAGTGTCTGCAACACAAATCATAACATTGAAACCGAACTTCTGCTCTCTCAAATGAATATTTCCTTGTTCCTCTCCAAACATGACTAAGTATTCATGTTTATGCAAGAAAAGCCCACTCCTGGCCCCTGACTCCTACTTGGGGTCTGAGCTCTACCTCCTTATATCTCAAAATGTTCTGCCTGATTGAGCATGGTTTTTTGTGTGTGTGTGTGTGTGTGTGTGAGTTTGGAAGAACAAGAAGTTCACCATCCCCGTTTAGTGACCTTAGTTGCATATGTAACCCTGTTTGTTACCCCAGTTGTGTACATAACCCTGTTTGTTATGCCCAGTTGTGTACATAACCGTTTGTTATACCCAATTTGTATACATAGCCCTGTTTGCTACGCCCAGCTGTGTTGTTACCCCCAGCTGTGTACATAACCCTGTTTGTTATGCCCAGTTGTGTACATAGCTCTGTTTATGTCCAGTTGTATACATAACCCTGTTTGCTATACCCAGTTTGTATACATAACCCTGTTTGTTATACTCAGTTGTATATATGCCCAGTTGCGTACATAACCCTGTATACACTTAACAAGAGCGGAACCAAGGATGACCCAGGTAACTACAGACCAGTCAGTCTGACATCGATACTATGTAAACTCATGGAGACCATACTAATGGAGGGGCTGGGGAAGTACATGGAGGAGAATAGTCTGCAGGACAGTAAATAGCATGGTTTGTGGCAGGCAGGCAGATTTATTTATTTATTTAGTTTTTGTTAACCGGTAGGTACACTAGACAGCATAGCTGCCTATTTTCAGGTACGACCGGAGATTACAACAAAGGTATGTAGACAATAGCAGATATAAGAAAACATCATGGGAACAAGTAGAAGTCAGACATAGTACTCTTATACAAAATTTCAGCAATGACAGTACATTTGCAGGAATCTATATGTAGTAACAAAACAGAAATATAAGTGCAAATAACTAACAGTCATAAGTCGTACAACTAGTGAATAAGTGTTAGAAGAGAGGAAATAGCAAGATTTCCAGGTAGGTTTGAGAGTAGAAAAGGTTGGAGCCGGTAAGCAACTAGGAGGAACCAGTACAGGAGTGGGTGGATAGAGAACAGGAGCAGGGTTCAGAGCTTAGAAGAGCCATACAAAGCTCCTGTATGTAGCTGTTTCGAAAAGGGGAGATTTATACAGTAGACTCAGTGGAAAGGAGTTCCATAGTTTAGGAGCCCAGCTAGAGAAAGCATTCTCCCCCATTTTGGTTTTACATCTCGGTTGGACAAGAAGGGATTTGTCAGCTGATCGCAGTGGGTAGGCAGAGGTCTCACGTTTGAGCAGTAGAGCCAATTTGTCAGGTATCTGGGAGGAGATTATAGTCTGCATAAAACAGTAGGAAGTAAACTGTCGGAAGGCTTAGTGGGTCAACCATCCCAGATTGGAGTATAGTGTGCATCGGTGAGTAAGTTTGGGTAGAGACAGAGCAAAATGGCAAATGCTGTTGTAGCAGACATCCCACTTTCAAGGAGCCTCCAGTAGTTGCTGGAAAGGCTATTAACCCATACGCCAATTTGGGTCTCAGGATCCCTGTGCAATGGCCATCTCGCCGTGGATGTTAGGCTATATCTCACCTTGTATGCCAGCCCAAGTTGAATATTGACAAATTTGAATGACTGAGGCTAGGTGCAGGTCAAAACCAAGCCAGGATCAAGGGTTACTGCTAGGTATTTAAAAGAGGTAACTGTGTTAGGGGAAGCCATCAAGCACTCTGATACTTAATGGTTGGGCGAGGACTGAATTTTTGAACCTGAACCGAAGAGCACAGTCACCGTTTTATTTTTATTTAAGACCAGCTGTTTTGCAATAGCCAGCTCTGAAAGGTACTGAAGTTACTGTTGAGATTCAGGTTGATATCTGAGAGGTTTGAGGAGGATGAGTAAAGAACAAGATCGTCTGCATATAGCAGACCTGAGCAAGCACCAGTGAGTGGTGGGATGTTGTTTATGAAGACTGTAAACAGGAGAGGACCAAGAATTGAACCCTGGGGCACTCGATCCAAGTAGGAGCAAGAGGGACTTAGCATCTCCGATCTGGACAAATTGTTGATGCTTTGAAAGATAATTTTGGAACCAGGTGGTCACAGAGGTAGAGAAGTCTAGGAAGACTTTTTGAACCCCCATTTGTAGGGGGTTACATTAACAACCCTGTCCTCCGGGTGGAGGCACCCATTTCAGTACACAAGCCCCTTAACCTGCAACTAGCCACGCAGGCAGGGGTAGTAGCCCTTGGGATAGCGCCACCTAGGGGTTACACACATAGGAAAGTAAAATCCAAGAAAGGAGTATTACCTAGGAGGCGAAAGGCTGGCGGCCTCAAACCAGGAATGAGATCTGAGAATCATAATCTCAGGTGACTTGAAGATTAGCAAGCAGTGTGGGAAGGCAACATTGAAAGCCAGCAGAATGCTGGGCTGCATTGGGAGGGGAAGCATGAGCAGGAGGAGGGAGGTGATGCTACCACTGTATAGATCACTTGTCAGGCCTCACCTAGAATACGGAGTCCAGTTCTGGAGGCCTCACTCAGGAAGGATATTGACACCGCCTGCTTCTGCCGCTAGCTACATGTGCAGAGGGAGCCTTGTTGAAAGATATAACTGTTTGCCAGAAATCATTTAGATTGACTGAGAAAATGTAGTTTGTCTAACCTGTCTTCATTTCAGCATGAACTGTTTCAGTGTAGTTTTTCATTTTGGTCCTGCATTGCTGACTTGGACCAATCAGGATGATAGGGAGACCTTAAAATAGAGCCTGTGGATGAATCGGAACTTGGACTCTCAATTTTGAGCCAGCCACAAGGGGATTGTATGGGCAGTGACTCTGGGAATGTAGTTTGACCTTGGTGCCATTTTTTCACCAACAGAGGGAGTCTTATTGTGAGTGACAGCTGAACCAGCCAAAAGTATGGTGTGGAGCTAAAGGAAATGCCCTGTTCTGTGACTGGAAAGAGCAGATCAGTTGTGACATTGAAGAGAGAAGGAGCTCTGTGCTTCTGCGGTGTATAGTTTCGCGCGGGAAGTGCGTGTGAGGCGCTGAGTTTTCGGCCTGCAGCCGTTATGAGTGCCAGTTTGGACTGAACCCAAGTTGTGAGGAGAAAGAAGCACCAGAAGTGTGGAAACCAGGCTCACCCTGTAGAAGACTGGAGAAATTGCTGAATCGCGCTTGGTCTGTCAGGAACTGAAGCTGCTGTGTGTGCTTCCGGGTATTTTGCAGTAAGTGCGATCGGGATCGAGGAGCAGCCTGCCTGGTGTAGTACTTTTCTTTTACATATGAATGCGCGTAGTGCTTGTGGGGAATCGCTATTTCCAGTCCCCTGTACTGTGTGGTGTGTGTTGAAGCTGGAAGCAAACCCCAGCTTGTCTCGGACTAAACTGCTTGTTATCAACGCAGTGGAGTCCAGTCACAAGGACCTTGTCTCCATGCTCTGTTGTTTCTGGACAATCCAGAAGAACATCCACCATCTGGTTCTCAGCTTGGGTATTGTGAGTACAAATCAGAATTCCCCTGCAGCCTGTTTTCAATCACAAGTGTGTCATCTAATTCTTGTTGTTTCTCTGCTTCATGGACTGTCATCCAGTTCCGGATTACAATTGGGTGTTGTGCATATATTTTCTTCTGCAGGGCCTATCCATCTGCACCTGCTGGCCAACCCCGAGCAACGGATCTGGCTAGCCCCCCCCCAACCTGGGTACCCAGAGTGTGACTTTTCAGACCCTGTATGTGTGCACAGTACTGTGATTTAATGCCACCAATTAACCTGATTTTCCCCCTCCCGTGTTACTGTCCCCTAAATAAATCAGATGTGTTGTTGTTATACTATATACTGTCTGTGGTGTTGGTACTTATGGAAACATTATTGTATTTCGCTGTGTACGTTGTTTAACCTTATTTTACAGGTGGTCCTCAGAGACATCCTGCAGAATCAGTCTCGAGGGTAAGTGGTGCTTTATGAGTGAACAGTGTATATACGTGGGGTACTGGGGCTGTAACTTCCTGCGTACTGTGTGAGCCACTAGAGGGGACCAAAGGGGGTCATGGTGTCCCAGAGAGCTGTGATCAAGCTAGTCTAACCACTACAAACCCTGACCTCTGAGTGGAGGCACCTGCCATAGAACCTAGGCCCCTCAACCTGTCAGTAGTCAAGCAGGCAGGGATAGTAGTCCTAGGGATAGCGCCACCTGGGGGTTACATCTTGGAGGCTCACCACTGGGATTTTGTGTCCTCTAGTGGCCACATTTATGAACCACTGTTAAAAAAAATAAATGGGTACCCCGACAGAAGTGGCTGTGCACCGGTTGGTGGGGTGGTGTACTGGGGGAGGAGATCGACCCCCAAAATGCTATGCTTATCCTGGGTATCAATACGGACACTGTACAGGGAATACTATTCAAGGTGGAAGGTTTACAAAACCCTGTGGTGGTGGGTCGACATGCTGATCTGCTCACCCACACTTTCATGGCTCTAGCAGAGTATAAGGACCCCATAGATAGCTCCAAAGTGCCACAGACTATTACCCCAGAGGGAGCCCTCACTGCCTGGAGAGTGATAACTAAGGACAGTAATGACCCGGGGGGAATGAGCCCCCCCCCCCACTATCTGAAACTTTTGAGGAGAAATTTGCTAAATGGTTGCTGGAGGAAGGGAAAACTGTGGAGGACTAGAAGAAAATGTTCTTGCCACCTGGGGGCGTACCACCCCCAACATCCACACCCGCTCCAACCCTTGTCCTTTTGCCAACTTCTATACTTGCCCCAGAGCCAGCAAGTAGTCATGGACCTTACATGAAGCTCAAGGTATTCTCTGGTATCCGCCCTACTCCAAATGGGAAAGTTGATCAGAAGACCTGGATAGATTCTGCTGCTCTTGCGGTACAAGATTGGTAATGCTTGGAGGCCGAAAAAAGGGCCCACCTGGGGGAAAGCCTCCAGAAACCCGCCCAATGTACCTTTCGCTCCCTGAGGTCCTCTAACCCTGATGCCAAAGCCCAAGAGTACATAGTCGCTCTTGAGAATGTGTTTGGCGGTACCACTAGTGTTGAGGCCTTGAAATGAAGACTTAGAGAAGTTAGACAACAGCCGGGGGAATTGTTATCTGCCTATACGGAGCAATTAGAGGGGATCTTACAGGCCATTTTTTGGAAGGGGGACTGGACCTCTAGTGAAGTGGATCGGGTAAAGCTGGATCATATACTCTGCTCTGCCCGGCACTCCAGCTGGGTGTTACTCAAATTGCAACTGCATCAAAGGAAATCCAGTCCCTTGCCTTTCCATGTGTTGATGAGGGAGGTACAGGAAGTTGAGGAGGAGGAAGATTTGTCAGAGCCCTGCGCAGTTGTTGCTGCTACATCCCCTGCTCCAGGTGCAGGGTCAGATGCTGATAGTCTGGAATCATCGAAATCTCATGACACAATCCGAGATCCCCATGTTAGCCAAGGGGGGCCCAGTCAGAGAGGGACGGTTACAGATGTCCTGCACTGGGAGGAGCTGCTGAGGGAGATTAGTCTCATCATGAAGGCCGCTCCTATGAGTACAGGCACTGACACTTGACCGACTGCTCCTGCTATGGGGGTGGGGGTGCCTACCCAGGCACCTCATGTTGACGACAGTTCAAAACTTGATGTCTTGGCTATGGAGGTGAGGGAACTGAAGAGATGTCTCCAAATGTCCAACCCACCACTGGCTGAGGTGGCACCAAGGTTTTTTATTGATAGTACCAATGCCGCAGCCCCCAATGTAATGCCTCGGTCACCCCAAACTTCAGCAGACACATTTTTCCATAATTGTGGGAAGGATGGGCACATGAAGAGGGAATGCCGGTCTCGGAAAGACTTAGAGAGAGTGGTGAGCCAGCTACAAGGAGAGCTTTGGAGTACCAAACAGTGGTTAAGAGGTGCACGAAATGACCGCAGTGAAGGTTCCAGAAATGCTAACTCACGTCCCTTTGTAGCTAGATCATCTGCCCAGGCCCTTGCTACCTCCTCTCCAGAATGGTCCAGAATAGTGGGTCCTCCATGGAGACCACTGTGAAGGTGAATGGAGTGTCTACAAGAGCTGTATTGGACAGTGGCTCCCAAGTGACAATTATGTTTCAGGACTGGTATCAGAAGCACCTGTCTGATGTACCCTTACAACCGTTGGAAGGACTGCATGTCTGGGGGTTAAGTGAGAAGGCCTACCCCTATTCCGGGTATATCCGAATGAATTTGGCTATCTTTCCCCACCTCCATGGCTGGAGTGGCAGAACAAGTAGAGACCCTGGCATTAGTGTGTCCCCCTACCGGACTGTATGATGGGATTCCTCTACTAATTGGGACAAATGCGCATATGTTTGGACGGTTGGCGCAGTTGTAGTCAGGAGAAACAAGGGTCAAGGACTGGTAGAGCTTTGAGAATACCGGCCTTGATCAAGAAGTCCTATGAGGCACAGAGAGATGCTGAAAAAGTGGACCCCAAGGAACCGGTTGGAATTGTCTGGAAGAAGGATCCTGAGTATCTGATTTTGGCACCAAATGCCTAGTGTACCTTACAAGGGGAAGTCTGTATCAGAAAGGATGTCAAGAATAAAATACTCATGCTGGATGCACCAGGCAATGGGAAATTGCCGGAAGGACTGCTGGGCAAGCCAACTATTTTGCCTGCCAGAGCCCATGCTTATGCCAGAAGGGTAATGGTTCAAGTTCATAATGTGTCTGATAGAAAGATTCGAGTAAATAGAGGTTGCACCCTGGCTCATGTACATTGTGCAGATACTGCAGTGTTACCCAGTAACAAGTGTTCGGGGAAGAGTGACAGAGTGACACCTGACTTGTTCGATTTCGGTGACTCTCCATTGCCAACTGAATGGAAAATGAGGATCAGTGAGAAGCTTGCCCAGAGAGACCAGGTGCTTTCTTTAAAGGAATGGGACATAGGATGTGTGCAAGGAGCTGAGCACCATATCCGGCTGCATGATGAAAGGCCATTTCATGAGAGGTCTCGATGTCTGGCGCCTGCTGACATAGATGATGTGAGACGGCATCTGCAAGAGATGCTTGCTGCTGGTGTAATACAAGAATCCAGAAGCCCATATGCTTCACCAATTGTGGTAGTGAGAAAAAAAGAATGGGACAGTAAGGATGTGCGTGGATTATCGCACCTTGAACCGGCGGACTATCCCTGATCAGTATACAATGCCCCGCATCCAGGATGCTTTAGACTGCCTGAATGGTAGCAAGTGGTTCTCCGTGCTGGATCTTCGCAGTGAGTACTACCAGATCCTGATGGCCCCAGAAGACCATGAGAAGACCGCCTTTATCTGTCCACTTGGCTGCTATGAATTCATGAGGATGCCTCAAAGGATTTCAGGCACCCCAGCCACTTTTCAATGACTGATGGAGCGTGCAGTGGGGGGACATGAACTTATTAGTGTGCCTGGTATACCTAGATGATGTTATTGTGTTTGGTAGCTCACTAGAAGAACATGAGAGCAGATTATTCAAGGTGTTGGACCAACTGGAAGACTTTGGCCTGAAACTGTCCATCAATAAATGTCAGTTCTGCCAAACCTCTGTAAAGTATGTGGGGCATATAGTCTCCACCGAGGGAATAGAGACCGACCCAAGTAAAGTTGAGGCCTTGACCACCTGGCCACAGCCCCACAATCTAAAAGAACTGCAAAGATTCCTGGGATTCTGTGGCTACTATCGCCATTTCATCAAGGACTATTCAAGAGTGATCCGTCCTTTACTTAATCTTACTCAAGGTTACCCTCCTACCCACAAAAAATATAAGAGGTCAACTGCCCCGAGACTGAGAGAGTGTATTTCCATCCTAATGAAGTTTTTGGGGCAAGATGGACACCTGAGTGTGAAGCTGCTTTTCATGAGATTATATATCAACTTACCCACACTCCTGTTCTTGCCTATGCAGATCCAGCAAAACCCCATGTCCTACACACTGATGCTAGCCTGCAAGGTTTGAGGGCTGTGTTGTACCAGGAGCACGAGAATGGACTGAGACCAGTGGCCTTTGCCAGTAGAAGCCTGATCCCATCCGAAAAGAACTGTCCTGTACATAAGTTAGAGTTCCTAGCTTTGAAGTGGGCCATTGTCAACCAATTCCCCGAGTATTTGTCTGGGGCTAAGATACTAGTAAAAACTGACAATAATCCTTTGACCTATATGCAGACTTCAGCTAAGTTGGATGCCACTGGCCATAGCTGGCTTTCTGCTTATCTACATATGACTATGCTGTTGAATACAGTAGACCTGAACCACATAGATGCTGATGCTCTCTCCCGGAGGTCTGTTTCCCGAAATGACTGGGTCAGACTGTCAGAGCCTGATATTCGAGCACTCTGCCAGAAGTTTGACAGAGAGGAACAAGTGGCTACAGGCACAGTGGACTGTCTGGTGGATTGTTTGGGTCCCTCTGAGAATTGCATATCTGCTGCTTATTGCCACTTTTCTGCATTAGACATTGGTGCATTGCCTCAGCTGGACAATGACAGTCTTCGGCGGGCTCAGTCCCAAGATCCTATGATCAAACCAACTTTAGAAGCCCTCTACACAGGGAAAGATATATCCAAGTTACGCTCCACTGATTTGAGAACTGCATTGTTATACAAGGAAGGGTCTAAATTGAAACTGATTAATCAACTGTTATACAGAGAAACTGTAGACAGAGGGGGACAAATAGGCAAACAACAACTAGTTTTACCCACTGCCTTCCGAGACTCAGTACTGAGGTCCCTACACAACCACATGGGGCACCTAGGTATAGACAGAACACTTGACTTAGTAAGATCCCGATTCTATTGGCCTAAGATGGGGGCTGATGTTGAACAACACATTAGAACCTGTAGTCACTGCTTACAGAGGAAAGCTTTGCCCCAGAGGGCTGCCCCCCTTGTTAACATCACCACCAGCGCCCCCATGAAGCTGGTCTTTATTGACTTTCTGAGTTTGGAGCCAGATCAAAGAAATATTAGCATTGTGCTGGTGGTTACTGACCATTTTACGAGATATGCCCAAGCTTTCTCCACCAAGGACCAGAAGGCATCCACTGTGGCCAAAGTACTTATAGAAAACTTTTTGTTCACTATAGGGCGCCACAAAGAATCCATTCTGATCAAGGGAGGGACTTTGAAAGTCGTCTGATCAAAGAGATGCTTTCTCTGTGGGGAGTGCGAAAGTCCAGAACCACCCCCTTACCACCCCCAGAGGGACCCACAGCCTGAACGTTTTAACCACACTTTGCTAGATATGCTAGGCACCCTCCACCCAAAGGACAAGCCTAGATGGAGCCAACAAATTATCACCCTGGTACATGCCTACAACTGCACCAATAGTGATGCCACTGGGTTCTCTCCCTATCGCCTGATGTTTGGAAGAGAAGCCCGACTACCAGTAGATGTTTGTTTTGGAGTTTCTCCTGATGGGGTTCGAGCTGATAACCATTTACAGTATGTGCAAAAGTTAAAAGCCCAACTAAATCATGTGTACCAACTGGCTCAAACCATGGCTGCCAAAAGAAATCTGGCCAACAAGGAAAGGTATGATAAAAAAGTGAAAGCACTGGAACTCCAGGAGGGAGATCAGGTGTTGCTAAGAAATCTGGGACTGCATGGCAAACACAGGATTGCTGATAGGTGGCACCATCTCCCTCACATTGTAGTGGGCAAACTAGATGATCTGCCTGTGTACAAAGTAAGGCCTGAGAATAATTCAAAAGATGTTAAAACAATGCATAGAAATCATTTACTGCCCATTGGGGCACCTGTTCTGTACCTAGAGGCCAGCGGGGCACATGACCCAAAGCAGAATGGATTCACAGCAGGAAGGTCATGTCAGATGAATCTAATCAATTTCTTTGACTGGGTGACCAAAGTAATAGACCAGGGATGGGCTATGGATATGGCCTACCTAGACTTTAGCAAGGCATTTGACACAGTCCCCACAAAGATTAATAATCAAGTTAGCCAGCCTGGAATGGGTCCCAGGGTGGTAGCCTGGGTAGCAAACTGGCTGCACAACAGGACACAGAAGGTAACAGTGAATGGAACACATTCTGAAGAAAGGGGGGTTACTAGTGGAGTACCTCAGGGCTCAGTACTGGGTCCAGTCCTCTTTAATGTCTTTATAGGTGACATTGCAGAGGGTCTGGAAGGAAAGGTATGCCTCTTTGCAGATGACACAAAGATCTGTAACAGAGTTGATACACAAGGGGGGTAGAAAGGATGAGAAGGGACTTGGCAAGGTTGGAGGAATGGTCAGACATATGGCAACTTAGATTCAATGCAAAGAAGTGCAAAGTAATGCACCTGGGAAATAAAAATCTAGGAGAAGAGTACACAATAGCAGGGGAGGTACTAACGACAACAATAATGGAAAGGGATCTGGGTGTAGTCATATCAGATGATCTAAAGGTGGGTAAGCAATGTGAGAAGTCCGTAAGGAGAGCAAGGGGGATACTGGGATGCATAGGGAGAGGCATCACCAGTAGAAAACAGGAAGTTATTATCCCTCTGTACAGACAGTTGGTGAGACCCCATCTGGAGTACTGCATGCAGTTTGGAGACCTCATCTACGCAAGGACATAGACAGGATGGAAGCAGTCCAGAGGAGGGCAACTAAATGGTGCAGGGTCTACTTAGAAACCATATGAAGAGAGACTGAGAGAGCTTAATATGTATATTCTTGATAAAAGGAGGGAGGGGGGACATGATAGAAACTTTTAAGTACCTCAAGGAATCAACAAAGTCCAGGAGGGTAGCATCTTTCAGAAAAGAGATGTGTAAGAACAAGGGAGCACAATTTAAAGTTAGAGGGGGGACGGTTTAGGGGTAATGTGGAGGAAATTCTTTTCACAGAGAGTAGTGGACGATGGAACCACCTTCCTGGAGAGGTTATGGGGTCTAAAACAGTGGGGAATTCAAACATGCATGGGACAGACATAAGGCAATTATAGTGGGGGTTGCAGGAAGTAGGCTGTTGGTTAACTAGAATCTGCAGCTTATCCAATAGGTAGGGAAATGGGCAGACTGGGTGGGCCAAGTGGTCCTTATCTGCCATCAAACTCTATGTTTCTATGTTTGTATTGGACAAATCTTGATTGAGTCTGAGCCCCAGAAAGTGCTCCTCTGTACCAGTGACCCGAGCTGCTGCTAAGCAAAAGCAAAGAAAGTCTGCACCTACAGATGCTGAGTTAAAGTGTTCCCCACAACAAGTCCCAGTTGAACATGACTGTCAGTCCATGTCAGAGGAAAGTGAGTGTGACTTTGAATACTACCCTTCTTACGAACTGAGTCAATTATTTCAAGGCAATCCCCTAGTCACTCATGGAAATGAAGCTGGGCCTCCTGGACTGCCTAAGCCCCCAGCTTTGTCCTTGGAGCCAATGCTCCCAGAAAGTGAAGTGCAAAGTATCAAGTTGGATGACATGGAATCACTGTGCATGGTGGAACTGTATGAGCTCTCAGAGGAGGAAAATGATGAACTGGAACAGACTGGTGATATACCAGAACAAGAAGAGTATTTTGCGTGTCCTGAAGGTTCACTGCCAGTGCCAGAGAGCCCTCCCTGTGAAACAAGTGTTGTGACCCCTGAAATTGCAACTACTGGAGCTGACAGTGCCCCAAGTTCTAACCTTGCTACCATGAAAGAAAACCCCTTGGCAAGTAAAGACAATGCTGAAAGTGAGGCTAAAAGTGCAGAGACTGTAACAGTTCCTCCTAGAAAAACTGGTTGAGCTGTAAAGCCTGGG
Organism: Neoceratodus forsteri; assembly: GCA_016271365.2. Taxonomy (NCBI): domain Eukaryota; kingdom Metazoa; phylum Chordata; order Ceratodontiformes; family Ceratodontidae; genus Neoceratodus; species Neoceratodus forsteri. Next base: position 153,508,275 of record CM028134.1, read on the forward strand.
GTGCACCTCAGCTATGATTCTCCTGGGAGGCCTGTAGACTTGCCTCTCAATGTTGTCCATAAAGGAGTGTATGTGTTCCTGAGCTCATTGCCCAAACTGAGCATAAGTGCTAACTCTAAGTTAATTGTGTTGCCCTCTAGGTATGGTGCCCCTGCCCCATCCAGCCCCAAGATAGCAGATAGGGAAGGGCCCCCTCTCTTCAGGTTTCATGTACAGGAGGTAATAACCTGAGTTAAGGTACAATGTGTGTACAATGCTGTGCAAAAGGTAATGTGCTGAAAAGTATCAGAAATGTGTTTATGGCAAAGGTGATATGTTGACTGATGATTACACGTATAAGCTAATGTGTTAGTGATGTAAATGAGTATAGTATTGTATTGAAGTATGGGGGTACTTACTTGACGCAGACAGCAAGTTTTTCCAGGCCAGGAAGGGTGTAACCCCCCTGCAAATGGGGGTTCCCAATAGTCTTCCAGGAGCTTGCCTGAATGCTCCAAGTCTGGAGGTGTTCGGCATTTAAGCCACTTAACTGTGAGTGCTTTCAGAGCCTCTGGTACCATCTCTTTAAGAGTTCCCTGCTTGTAGTATAATTAATTGAAAGTGGGGACTGTGTGTTCTATGCCCGAATCCTACCTGGGCTGCTGTCAATTCCGCTCCGTTTCTGCCATTGCTACATGTTGCAGAGGGAGCCTTGTTGAAAGATATAACTGTTTGCCAGAAATCATTTAGAGTGACTGAGAAAATGTAGTTTGTCTAACCTGTCTTATTTCAGTACAACTGTTTCAGTGTAGCTCTTTCATTTTGGTCCTGCATTGCTGACTTGGACCAATCAGGATGATAGAGAGGCCTTAAAATGGAGCCGTGGATGAATCAGAACTTGGACTCTCAATTTTGAGCCAGCCACAAGGGATTGTATGGGCAGTGACTCTGGGAAATGTAGTTTTAACCTTGGTGCCTTTTTCACCAACAGAGGAGTCTTATTGTGGTGACAGCCGAACCAGCCAACAGAATGGTGTGGAGCTAAGGAAATGTCCTGCTCTGTGACTGGAAAGAAGCAGATCAGTTGTGACAGTGAAGAGAGAGGAGCTCTGTGCTTCTGCGGTATATATATTTCCTTGGCAGAAGCGTGTGTGAGCCCTGAGTTTTGGCCTGCAGCCGTTGTGAGTGCCAGTTCGGACTGAATCCAAGTTGTGAGGAGAAAGAAGCACCAGAAGTGTGGAAACCAGGCTCACCCTGTAGAAGACTGGAGAAATTGCTGAATCGCGCTCGGTCTGTCAGGAACTGAAGCTGCTGTGTGTGCTTCTGGGTATTTTGCAGTAATTGCGATAGGGATCGAGGAGCAGCCTGCCTGGTATAGTACTTTCCTTTTACATATGAATGTGCGTAGTGCCTGTGGGGAATCGCTATTTCCAATCCCCTGTACTGTGTGGTGTGTGTTGAAGCTGGAAGCAAACCCCAGCTTGCCTCGGACTAAATCCGTTTGCTATCAACTGCAGTGGAGTCCAATCACAGGGACCTTGTCTCCATGCCCTGTTGCTTCTGACAATCCAGAAGAATATCCACCATCCGGTTCTCAGCTTGGGTATTGTGAGTACAAATCAGGGAATTCCCCTGCAGCCTGTTTTCAATCACAAGTGTGTCATCTAATTCTTGTTGTTTTACTGTTTCATGGACTGAGCCATCCAGCTCCGGATTACAATTGGGTGTTGTGCATATATTTTCTTCTACAGGGCCCTATCCATCTCCACCTGCCAGCCAACCCCGGGCAACGGACCTGGCTAGCCCCCCCCCCAACCTGGGTACCCAGAGTGTGACTTTTCAAACACTGTATGTGTGCACAGTACTGTGATTTAATGCCACCAATTAACCTGATTTCCCTCTCCTGTGTTTCTGTCCCCTAAATAAATCAGATTTGTTGTTGTTATACTATATACTGTCTGTGGTGTTGGTACTTATGGAAACAGTATTGTATTTCGCTGATTATGTTGTTTAACCTTGTTTTACAGGGGGTCCTCAGAGACGTGCTGCAGAATCAGTCTCGAGGGTAAGTGGTGCTTTATGAGTGAACAGTGTGTATACGTGGGGTACTGGGGCTGTAACTCCTGTGTACTGTGTGAGCCACTAGAGGGAACCAAAGGGGGTCATGGTGTCCCAGAGGGCTGTCATCAAGCTAGTCTAACCACTACAAACCCTGACCTCTGGGTGGAGGCACCCGCCATAGAACCTAGGCCCCTCAACCTGTCAGTAGTCAAGCAGGCAGGGCAGTAGCCCTTGGGATAGCGCCACCTGGGGATTACACAAATAAATCAGAAACTGGCGCCATAAACTCTGAGATTGCAACCAGGGACCTGCAATGCAATGCACAAATTCAGTTTACAGCTCGGCTGGACAGAGACACATTTAAGTCAGTCTGCGTAGGGTTTTTTTGCAGTCTCCTCTAGTCTGCAATAGTGCAGAGGTAAGTTGAGGTAGAAATTCAGCCACAGCTTGGAAGGCAGGGCGCTGCTTAGAAAAGGTGCCAGAGTTCAAAGCTAGGCTGCCTGAGGACGTGAAATGGAACCTGCTGGCTGCAGTACCTTGATGGCTTCAAGGTGGGCTGGTGAGGTCCAAGGAGCCGTGGGGAGTGCTGCAGTGACCCCAACAGGGGTGACTAGGAGCCTCGGGAGAGAAGAGGGGTAGAAGATTATATTTAGTCAGGGCACAACAGAAGGAGGCGGGGACAGACAGACTGAGCAATTAAATGGGAGGGATGGACAGAAGTGATTAGCTTGGCAGGGAGGAGTACTGAAAGTAGGGGAGAGGGGCAAGAATCAGCAGTACAGATGAGAAAGGAAATCCCACACCAAGAGTAGAAAGCCAGTAGACTTTAAGAAATAAAAATCCTACCCTAAATTATTCCTTAAACAGTTAATTGGTGAGCAGTCAGCCAGTACATTCTAGGAATTTAAATCCTTCCCTTGTTAATCATAGGATCATCAGAAAAATACAGTTAATTACTAAAATGCACAAAAGAAAAATACAATAGCACTTAAATGAAATGATTTTTAAATTTGACTTCAGAGTCTCTCACAGAAAAACAGGCTAGGAGCATACAATTAAATCAGAAACAGCGCCATAAACTCCGAGATTGCAACCAGGGAGCTGCAATGCAATGCACAAATTCAGTTTACAGGTCGGCTGGACAGAGGCACATTTAAGTCAGTCTGCACAGGGGTTTTTTCGGTCTCCTCTAGTCTGCAATAATGCAGAGGTAAGCTGAGGTAGAAATTCAGTCACAGCTTGGAAGGCAGGGAGCCGCTTAGAAAAGGTGCCAGAATTCAAAGCTAGGCTGTCTGAGGACTTGAAATGGACAACAGACAGGGATGAGTGCACTCTCCACCAAATAAGTCTCACAGCAAACAATAGTATTCAAAACCAGTAATTATTTATTTTCGGCTCTTGAGCTCGTGAATACCACAGTGCACGCCAGCCTAACCACCCAGTGCTTGACTCTCGCGAGGTCTTCCTCAGGGTGTGGTTAGAGTGTGGAGGAATCAGTTTTAAAGGCATCACAATTCATTACATATCACATTTACATAGTGAAGTCATAATGTCGTCATTCATACTTAAAATGCCTCATCACAATTCAGTGTTACCTTAATCTATAGATACAGTTCAGCATTTGAATACCACATCAAAGAAACACATTCAAAATTAGTGCAACACATACAAAATGACTGCAAAATTTACTATTAGAAAAACACATGTGGACAATCGTTCGTTCTCTTGTCTTATATTTCTATGATTCTGGATTTCAAGTGACTGTATTACATTAACACAGGGGTGCAGCTTTAGCGCAAACCCTAACTAGTCTAAATAAAGAAAAAATGTCCTTATGGTTTCTATATCTAAATAAAATAACACTCTATACTTGGAGGAACTGGGATTCAGTCTCTGACAAGAAAAGTGTTCCTTATTAAATAGGTAGTAAACCGTATTTTGTTTCCAGCCGTCCGGCCTGGATCCAGAGTGCAGAGTGTCCCAGTATAACCGACCTGTACAAGGAGAAAATATAACAAAAAGTCAGTACCAAAAACGTCTTAAATTTCATCACATTTAAATAAACTCTACATGATTTCTATCGTTTAAAAAAGGGTTTGAGGTCCCATCTTTTCATTTAAACTGCTTGGTTTAACACACCAAACGGACTTGAAATGGAACCTGCTGGCGACAGTACCTTGCTGGCTTCAGATTGTGCCAAACGTACCTGACTGAGTTTTTCAATTGGGTCACAAGGGCAGTGGACAAAGGCCAGGTGGTGTACAGCATATACCTGGACTTTAGTATAGCCTTCTGATTCAGTGCCACACAAAGGCTGATAAAGAAACTGAGGGACCGAGGGGCGGGGGAGGATATGATGAAGTTAGACTGAAAATTGGTTGAGGGGCAGAACCCAGAGTGTAGTGGATGGGGCGAGTTCTCCAACACCAGGAAGGTCACCAGTGGGGTCCCTTGAGGATGGTGTTGGAGCCAGTGTTGTTCAATGTCTTCTTAAGTGACATCAAGGAAGGCATTAAAGGCAAAATATGCCTGTTTCATGGAAGACACCAAACTCTGTGGGAGGGTGGACACCAAGGAGGGATACAGGACCTAGGGAGGACTTTGCCAGACTAGAGAGACGGTTAGGAATCTGGCAACTTGGTTTCAATGCTAAAAGTGCAAAGTAATGCACATGGCACCAAGAACCCTAGGGCAGAGTGTTACATAGGAGAGGTTCAGGTAAATGCTTCCAAAGAGGAAAAGGATCTAGGAGTAGTGATTACAAGTAACCATAAACACACCTCCAGTGTAAGGAAGGCAGTGGCAAAGGCTAACAGGATACTGGGGTGCATTGCAAGGGATTCAATGCAGGTGGAGCAAGGTCATTTTACCACTATACAGGTCACTGGTGAGATCACATTTCGAATATGAGGGTGAGGTACTGGCATCAATACCTTAAAAAGGAAAACAGCATGCTGGAAGGGGTCCAGAGGAGAGCAACCAAGATGATAGAGGGGCTAACAGGATAGGTCCTATGAGGAGAGGCTAGGAGCCCTGGGGATGTACTCCTGGAAGACAGGAGGCAGAGGGGATATGATAGAGATCTTCAAATACATGACAGGAATTAGCAGAGTGCAAATGGAGGGTCTCTTTAAATGAGTGAAAACAACAGCACTAGGGGCATAGCCTAAAACTGATGGGGGAGGGTAGATTCAGAAGGTTGTAAGAAACATTTCTATACAGAGGGTGGGGGTGGTGACCACCTGGAATGATCTGCCAGAGGAGGTGGCATCAGTAAAGACAGTGGGAGCATTCAAGAGGGCCTGGGACAAACACAAAGGGAACCCTTGGGACCAAAGAAAGGGGAGGAAGGGGGTAGAGGGAGAGGCAGTTGGGGGGCAGGGTCAGTGACGAAAGTGTAAGACTAGACCCTGCATCATTACAAGCAAACACAATAGACCAGGTGGTCGTCTTCTGCTGGCTCTTTTCATATGTTCATATGTTTATGTCCAGTTGTATATATAACCGCTTGTTGCCCCAATTGTATACATGACCCTGTTTGTTACTCCCAGTTGTATACATGACCCTGTTTGTTACTCCCAGTTCTATACATAGCCCTGTTTATTACACCCAGTTGTATACATAACCCTGTTTGTTATACCCAGTTTTATACATGACCCTGTTTGTTATATCCAGTTATATACATGACCCTGTTTGTTATAACCAGTTGTATACATGACCCTGTTTGTTATACCCAGTTGTGTACATAACCCTGTTTGTTATACCCAGTTGTATACATAACGCTATTTGTTATACTCAGTTGTATACACAACCCTGTTTGTTATACCCAGTTGTGTACATAACCCTGTTTGTTACACCCAGTTGTGTACATAACCCTCGTGTGTTATACCCAGTTGTATGCATGTAACACCCTTCCCGCCCTACTATGTTTAGGGGTCCTGCTGGTAAAAAGGGGTACAAACTAAAGACCTTCCTGAAAGGTAAGTCAGCAGATACAGAAAAAACAAGGCCTTACCTCAAATTGGTGCTATCAGCACAGTGCAAGTTATGCCTCCTCCTCCTAACCTCATCTTACCACTCGCTGCAGCTTCAGGCCAGGCCAGTGGGGGCGGGGACTGACCGCTTGCTTGATCTGAGGAAGGAATCAGTTAATTCATTCAATAATCTCAGCAACACATGAAGTAGAAATTGAATAATAATTCTGAGTCTCATATTAAAATTAATAAAAAATAAATTGCTCAGCTCCATGGAGCAGGGAGACCAAGACAGAACAATAGGGCAATATTCGAGGCACTAAACAGTACCAGATAACACAAGTGCTTGTAGCAAGCCCAAAAGAATTAGACCAGGTGCAGACACCACGCAGATACCAAAGCCATAATAAAGCTCAGGACCTTAAGGGTGCGAATCCATATCCAATTATTACCCGAGGAGCCCTTTACCCTCCCTGAATTAACTAAAATACCAGGGATGCAGCCTTTAATCCATACTGCGGTTGCCCAGAAAAAAACATACCTTGTAACCCAACCAGTTCACCACCCTCTTTCCTGACAGGAAAGATGCCAAAGATAAATGCAGAAATGGACTACGCAGCTCCCTCCTTTCACATTTCTCTCACCAATGTGCATTCCGTTAGCGAGTCTAACATAGGTCCTGTCCCAGAGACAGGCATGGTAGGCCCTATAAAGTGAATCCCCAGAACACACCCACCAGACTTTCCCCCAGCAGCATGCCACACCAGTTACTGGCCTCTTGGAGCTGCCACCTCCAAGAAGGCCCTGCTGTGGCCCTGCCACCACCATGGCAGCCCTACTGCCATACCTTCCTGTTGGATCATCAGGCCTCCCAAAAACCAGCCATGATCAGGCCTTCCTCCAAACTGTTGTCCTCCTCACTGCTGAGCTCCTGGATCCCCAGTCCCCACGGTTCTTACACTCCTGCCACTCTTCCCTTTGGAAATAAATGTACACATAGCATTGACGCTCCCTGTTTGTTATACCCAGTTGTGTACATAACCCTGTTTGTTATACCCAGTTGTATACATGACACTGTTTGTTGCCCCAGTTGTATACATATCCCTGTTTGTTATACCCAGTTGTGTACATAACCCTGTTTGTTACACCCAGTTGTGTACATGACACTGTGTGTTATACCAAGTTGTATACATATCCCTGTTTGTTATACCCAGTTGTGTACATAACCCTGGTTGCTACACCCGGTTGTATACATGATCTTGTTTGTTACACCCACTTGTATACATAACCCTGTTTGTTACACCCAGTTGTATACATGACTCCGTTTGTTGCCCCAGTTGTATATATTCATTTATTTATTGAAGTTGTTTCACCACCCAGTGGCTCAGCGGATCACAGGTCAGGCTCTCATTCTGGCACCCTGAGTTTGGGAGCAGATTCAAGGAGATGGCCAGGTAGCGCATGGTGACTGGGGCGGACCTACCATGCAGAGGGAAGGCATCAAGTTCTGCAGTACTACTGACCCCTGCGGTGGGCCAGGGAGCTTGCCTCCCCAACAGGGCCATATTAAATGTGAGCTTAGCCTGATAGAGCAATGCCTGGTGCTTTGTAGGTGGTGGTTGTGGTCCAGGGATGCACAAACCAAAAAAATACTGTGCACCAGCCACCAAGAATGACTGCACCAACGCTGTTGTGACTCACCCCATGTGGAATCCCATTGGTCTGATGTGTGGGAAGTGGTGGATGAGACTAAGAGAGCAGGGAATACCTGATGAAAGGTACAGGGTGCAACTGGAGGCCCCAAAGTAAGATGAAAAAAATTGTGCCTAAAAATAGTAATTTCTTGGCTACTGCATGTACCCGGTTAACACAAACTAAATAAAAAACAAAAATAAACATAGAGAGATACAGCAAGTGTCTCATTTACAGATATGACCTGAAGATAAGAGGACTGGGATTACAAGATTGGAACATGGGAGCAGCAGTAGAACAGGGCCAGATTAACAGTAGGGCACATATCGGCAGTTGCCCAGGGCTCCAAGTTTGAGGGGGAACCTCCCAGAATGACCTTTTTTCCCCACAGAGTGAGGCTGAGCTGTTATGTTGCCAATGTGCTTTGTAGTAATCATGGGCCCCCCACTGGCTGGTTCAGTCTGTGAGTCTAGGAGGTAGGCTTGGGGACCCTCTGACTGAAGTATGGTCTAGCAGAGCAGTTTACAGGCTTTCCTTCATTGTGGATTTGTTGCTGGCATCACATCATGTGACATATGCGACATGACGGTCTAAAGCGCAGCATCACTCGCCACCACATGTCCCCACTTCCAAGACCAGTGTGCATGTGAGCACAGCTGTATAGTCTATTTGGACCCTGTCCACGGTGGGAATTTCAATTTCTGAGTTTGTCTGAGTGTGGCTATGGCCAGTGTGGTGAGTCAAACTTATCAGTGCGGTCACGGGTCTGGAGACACTGCGAGACTCTGGTTGTGTGAGTCAGGACTCATAGATTATGCAGGACTATGAGGACTCAAGCAGCGTGGAGCCCATTTTCTGGAGGAGCACTGACCGCAGCAACACTGCAGGAGCAGGTAGAATGACACCTGGCCACCTCACCAGTCTACCACCATCGCCCAGCCACCACTGACACCTTTAGGTAGGTAATCCTCATGGAGACAGTACATAGTAATGGGGAAGAGGGCAGCCATTGGCTCAACATTGCTGCTGGTAGGTACAGCAGCGTACAACTTAATCATGCAGCTGCCCACTGCCATTTAGGTGTAAGGGAGGCTCAGGCACAGACAGTGTGCTCTAGTGGTTCTCTTAGAGGACCAGCTTAGGAACCAGAAGGTTGCAGGCTGAAACCCTAGATTCTCATTCTGTGATCTTGGGCAAGTCATTTAACCTCCCAGGAGATACAATACAATACAATACAATTCAGTGCACAGAATGAGGAGGGTCATCCTATTAGGTCTATCTGTATTCACACGTTGTGAGTATGACTCAAAGTTTCTCTAGTAGATAGGTGTAACTCCCTTGTTCCCAGGGGTTACTAGAATCCCACTTAGAACTAGGGTTGTCAGAACCCTCTGAAGTTCTGGGTTCTAGTTCTAGTCTAGAACTTATGAAACAGTTCTAGGGTTCTAATCTTTTAGAACTTTTAGAACTCAAACCCAATTTTTTTAATTGTGCTGCCAATAATGAAGATAATAGTGAAATTGAGGACATGCTGCCAATAATGAAGTAAAATCGAAATTCACATAAAACTGAGGACAAGGAGAAATAAAATCTTTCAGTATAAGGGGAGAGAGAAATGATCATGTGTGACTGATATGTTGGGTACAGTGCAGCAATCAAAAGGACACACAGCAGGATGATGGCCAGTATGCCACATAGGAGTCACTCGCTCACTGGGCACAGTGAAGCAGTGAAATGGCACACAGCAGGATGATGGCCAGTACGCCACATAGGAGACGGAGCCACACAACATAGTGACACACAGATATATATTTTTTTCTTTGTAATGAGTGAGGGATTTTCCCATCTCTCCTCCCAACAGGAAAATATTACTGGTATGTATTTAAGGATACCACACAACTGGGTGCTGGACTGCACATGGTTGCACACACTGGTGAGTAGGGTACAGTGCCAGCAAGGGCACACAGCAGGGTGGTAGACTGACCAGTCCGCCACATAGAAGACAGTCGCACAACACAATGAAAGTGATTTTTCTGTCTCTCTTCCCAACAGGGAAATATCTCTGGCATATATTTAAGGATACCACACAACTGCCTGCTGTGCTACACAGCTCACATGGTCACACACACCAGTGGGTAGGAAACAGTGCAGTCAAAGGGCACACAACAGGATGATGGGCTGGCCAGGCCGAGTACACCAAGTAGAAGGAGTCACAGGTACAGTATAGCAGAGTGCACACAGCAGGATGATGACATGTACTGTACACAGAGACCCCCAAGCCTCCCAGTCAGTTGAGTCCACAGTCTCCCCTGCCTGCCTGCTCCCCTACTCCCTTTACATCAAACCACCTTGCTAACTGCCACTTGTGCCACCGCCTGGCTGCTCCAGTCCATTGATCCCCCTGTAATTTCTGCCACACAGGAAAAAATGCCTTGCTTCCACACCACTACCAGTGTCTGCCTCCGATCAAAGTGTACACTCTTTTCCCAAAAAGGTACCAAGAAATGGAGCATAGCACAACACATCTGGCTGCTACTCATCCAGCTCCATCTGCCCTGATCATTGCCCTGCTGCACGACTGAAAGTTTGAGTCACAGGACTCAGCTATACACTTTGTGCTGCTCGCGTTAGTATACACTACAGTAACAGTATAATTAACACACTAATTTAACTAGTCCCTCTCAGTCCCTCCATCCTGCTGTCAGTCCATCCAGAGGAGTAATTCTGGTGTAAAGGTTGGGGGGGGGGGCAACCACACTCTCAACCAGCCTCGGATCATGAGTGCGGTGCTACCTATCAGAAAGTAAATTATCCGCGTTATTTTTGATTTTGCACAGCAATTACTGTCATTCATTTTAACATAGAAACATAGAATTTGATGGCAGATGAGAACCGTTTGACTCAACCAGTCTGCCCATTTTTCTGTACCTACTTTGTCATCATAGACCCTACTTGATCTACAGCACTTTCTCCCTCCCCCCTTCCTTTCCATAACAACTCCCTTGTGCCATTCCACCCACCTGCAGGGTAAAGGTGATTTCTTTGTTAAATTTAACTTTGGTAACACAGAGTAAAACACTGGGTTGCACTCTAGGCTAACCATATACCCCCAGCCAACAGCCCCTACTAAAGCAGACATATAGTCAGGCTCAAGTGGCACACAGGAGAGATGCTAGACAGCACATCATTTTAAATCAGACACTGACTGTAGACAATACAGCAGATATGTCCAACACAGCACAGCAGAACAGCTCACCTATAAACTCCACCTATCCTTGTCTTCTCGCAGACTAGAGCTATGTTAGTTTAAGTTGAGCAGTTTTGTTCTGTTTTGCTAATTGCTGTGCCCATCACTAACTGTTAGTGCCACTGACCCACTCCAGAGGCCAGACACAACAGAAAGAGAGATACCACACAGATTGCAGCAGGCTTCTTTTCCTGGGCACTTCCTGACCCTGACTGGTGCCAAATCAAATGGCCAGTACCCAGTAGTATGTGGCTCCTGCCAGCTTAGAACTGCCCTGTGCAAATTGGAATCCCCTCACTCCCACCACCTCCTCTGCTTGTTGCTTTAGTCCATACAACATAGTGAGCACACCTCCCCTTGGCATGATGATGTTGCTGGCTGCCCCACCCACCCATCACTCTCACTCCCACCCACCACACTGCAGCACCACCAGTCTGTCTTACTCCCAGTCAGTTGTTGCTTTCATCAGCAGCCTCCAGCTCGAGCCTCCAGCAGTCCATTTTCCTCTTTGTCTCCCTTCCAAACTTCCATCTGGCAGCCTCTGGTTAGTTTCACAGGCTACATACTCAGCCTGATTGATGCCTTGACCGAATCAACCCCCAGAGTAACTCATTGGCACCCTCAGCTCCACAATGCTCGATCCCAGGTCAAAGGACTACTCCACGACTGACTCCCAGCACTGGCAAGCAAAGTAGCAGCTCCTCGATATTGGCGGGCGGATGTGGCAGCAGCATTCAGTTTTAAAAAAGCAAGACAGTCGCAGGAGGAGCAGAACTGCAGCACCAGCAAACACGTCAACACTAGTACCACAGTTCTCTCGACGCTAGCAATCAGTTTCCCACCCACTCGTCCCGACTCCTCACTATTGGTGGCGATAACGCTTATGCTACTTCCGCAGTGCAGTCCATCACTTTCCTCTCTCCCTCTTACAATTAACTCCTGCTCCTCCCAGTTCCAGCCAGGCCATATTTTGCAGCGATGCCCCCCCCCCCACACCTGCCTAGCTGCTGCAGCTCACCACACTCTCCTGTAGCTCTCTCTCCCAAAGTCCACTAGTTACTCCCCAGTACAGCAAGCTCCGTCAGTCCCTTGTAGCTCATCAGCAGACAGCAGCAGCAAAGGGTCTGAGTGGCAAATGTGCTTGCCTTAATTGTTGGGGAACTTGCCCCCTCCCCTATAATTATACCTGAGTCTGTCACTCTCAGTGTTCTGTCCATTTCTCCCAGGAAATAGCACACAGCGGCATGGCAGTTCCATTTAAGTAATAAAAACAAAAACTTGAACCATTTTGCGAACACTCTAGTGTTCGGGGTTCCTAAGTGGGGCTGAAGACACTGGGTTCGAGGAGGGTTCGAATCTTTCCCGAACAAGTTCTGACAACCCTACTTAGAACCAGTGGCAGGCAGGGAAAGGCAGCTTGTGAGATGCCAGCTAAATGGGTTTCACACTGTCTCACTCAGTTCTCAGTTTCAGCTGAGCTGGAGTGATGATGTCACCATAGAATTCTTGCAGCAGAATAAGCCACAATGGAATGCTGGCTGCAGGGGGTTAGCAGCAGAACTTTGGGAGATTCAAGCTAGTCTGTGTGGAGACTCAAGAGAGAGAGGAGTGCTGCAGTGTGCAGCTCCTCAGAGCCAAGCTCTGATATAGCGCTACCTGAGAGAAGAAGAAGAAGAAGGAGGGGTTGTGTGTTCTCACCCGAGAGAGAAACACAGAAGAGACCAGAGTAAAGTGGTAGAGACTGTTCCTAGAGTTGTTCCAGTGCCCCATCCCCGGAGGGATGGGGGGGGGGAATTCCAGAAATTCAGGGGCAATCCCCTGGGCCAGCCTGGACAGGGAGAAGCTGCCTGAGAATCAAGTTGTTTGTGAGTACCTGAGACATTTGTGGGAATAAGCCCTGGGGCACCTGCATACCCTGGTGAGTTTGTTCTGAAACAGAGACTATGTTCACTGAGATAGAGTTTGAAGTAAAAGTGTCTGCCTACTGTGGGGTCAAAGAGAGACTTGCCAAGTACAGAACTTTTAGTTTGTGTATGACTTGGAAGCATCTGTAACAGTGGGGGTCTAGGGTAAAGACATAGCCACTTACAGAACTTTAAAAGTCAGGACACCCCAGAGTGAAATGTAGAATGTTAAATGTAGCTAAACATTTCGAGAGAGCGTCTACAATCAGTAGTTCAAAGAAAGGTGTTATAACCAAATGAATGGCCGAGTATAGGTTTGGGAGCAAGAGATGGGAGGCCCCCATCTGGAGTAACCAGGTTTACCTCTCCAGGTTCAGTTTGGGCACCTATGGTTTTCTCTCAGGCACTTGGCCAGTGTCTGAGGAAAGCACCTAGGCATGGGATTGTGAATTTTCCCTTAGAGCCAGACAGTGCTCGAGGGTGGTTTGGGGAGCCACCATCAACCTCTATGCCATATGGAAAAGTGTCCTAGTACTGGCCAGGTTGCCATGTCAAGGAATAGAAGAGAAGTGTACCAGTTCGAGCCGTGTGTGCCCGGATTTGTTCAGAACCTGAGGGTTCATAGTGAAGAAGTGTGCTCTGTGCCTCAGTAATGTGTATTACCAGTGAGTGTAGCCCTGTGGGGGTCCATCTTTGCTTTGTTATTCTCTGTGTTATGTGAATAAAAGCCACAATCTAGAATCTCATCCTGGTTTGGACATTTCAGTTATTGCTTCCAGTGTCCGGATGTACTTGGGTGCCCCTGACCAGAGGTACAAACCTAGCACAATGCTGAACAAACGTTTTCTGCCAGGGACCCACGTTGTTGGCCATGCTAAATGGTCCCCCAGTGTGAGCCAGGTGGTTGCCACACTTGGGTTGCCTGTCTTTAAGGATGTCAGGCTCAGTAGTAGAAGTAATGGGTCCACACAGAGTTTCTGAAAAAGATAATTTGTAGTGACTACCCAACCCCTCTCGTGGCGCCTAGATGTGAGAGAAGCAGCCCTGCTTACAGAAACATAGGGGCCGGTGGGGGGAGGTTATAAAAGAAATAATCCAACCCTTTCTTGAATGTTTCTACATCACATACCCCAACTAGCTCTGTAGGCAAACTATTATGAATCTTAACCTCCCTTGGACCGAAGAAACCTTTTCTGATGTCTAGTCTGAATGCTGATTGCATAATTTTGTACCTATGGTCCCTTGTTCAACCCACGCCCCTTAGCTTCCAAAATTCATTAGGGTTGATCCTTTTCTTTCATTATGAGGAGAGCTCCTCTTAATCTTCTATAATCTAGGCTATGTAGTCCCAAGGTTTAGGCTATGTAGTCCCAAGGAGACTAGTCTGTTCCCATACTCTCTTGCTCTCGTTCCATCAACCATCCTAGTACATCTCCTTTGTACTGTACATATTACACCGTATTCTTTGCTCCGAGATGTTGCATCACGGACTTCTCAGTTGAGCTATCCTGGGTAAACAAATTGTAAAACAAAACCTTTTTCTTTTTTTTTGGGAGGACAGGCTGGGACAGGCAGCCAGTGGCTTGGCAGCACAGCTCGGAAACTATGAGATCACAAGTTAAAACGCCGCTAGAGAACATTTGCCAAATTCTCATTGTATGTGACCTTGGACAAGTCACTTAGCCTCCAAGTGCTCCAGTCTCCCTGCCAGGCTGAATGGGTAAAATAACAAAGCAAGCTGCCTAAAGAAAAGATGTTACATCTCAGCCAGGCTACCCTGGGTAAATAATCTGTAAAATACAAACAATGAGATTTTGTGAAACACTGCAAACCTACTTGTGTGACATGTATGACTAATTATTTATTTATTTCAAAAGTTTCACCAGGAAAGACATCCTGAACTAATTAACATCTCGTTTCCAGATGCGTCCTGAGGGGGAGTGGGAGATATATAACAAGCATTTGTCAATGCCGAATGTTGCTTGCTTCTATGTGCTGTTTAGGTATTTGGAAGTCATTGGAGTGCAAATATTGAAAATTTGCAAACTTACAAGCGTGCGTAGGAACTGCAACGCACGCTCGTAAAACAGTCATTTTTAGGAATTTTTTCACCAAATTTTCAACATAGCCATTTTAAGACCTCTGCTCATGAACAGTGTCACTGTGATTTTGTTAATGTGTCCCATACATTGAGTTTGCACACAGACTGCGCCATTGTGCGCTACATGGGCGGAAACACGTTTTGAGCAGCATGTGAAAAATGACAGCTGTACTGCTCATAAGAAGGTGTGGTAAAATGGCAATGTTGAAAATCTGGAGTGAAAATATTGAAAATTTGCGAACTTACGAGCCTGCGTAGGAACTGCGCAACACACGCTCGTAAAACAGTCATTTTTAGGAATTTTTTCACCAAATTTTCAACATAGCCATTTTAAGACCTCTGCTCATGAACAGTGTCACTGTGATTTTCTTAATTTGTCCCGTACATTGATTTCGCACACCGACTGCGCCATTCTGCGCTACATGGGCGGAAACACATTTTGGGTGAGATGTGAAAAATGACAGCTATACTACTCATAAGAAGGTGTGGTAAAATGGCAATGTTGAAAATCTGGAGTGAAAATATTGAAATTTCGTGAACTTCACGAGCTCACGTGAGAACTGCGCAATGCACGCCAAAACAGTCATTTTTGGATTTTGCAACATTTTTCAACATGGGGTTTTGGGACCCCTTCTCATGAATGATGTCACTGTCATGGCGGTATTCAGGCCCAAAGGGTGATTTCGCAGTCACTGCACAGTCCTGCGTAATCACCCTTGAACCAGACTCTTGCCATGACAGCAACATCGTTCAGAGAAGAGTCCCAAAACTCCATGTTGAAAATTTGGCAAAAATTCCCAAAATGCCTGAGATATGCAACAAAGTTGAAACCCCTATCTAGGCCATTATACAGCTTACCGGCATTTCCTCAGTTCGCAGTCGGCTTTGAAGTGCAGACGTGTTCCGGTCCACCGAAGATCGTCGCGCGGGTCCGGAGGTAGTATGGGTGAGGGGGCATGGGGAGGCTGGATGCGCAGTGGGTGAGTGCGGGTTGTGGGAGGGGATCGGGAGGCAGCTCCGGCGGGTTCGTTTCGTTTTCAGGTTAAAAAAGAGCGTCGTGGGGCCCGGTTTGCCACGCTGGGGTGGGCTCCCAGCGTGGCACAAGAGCAGATGAAGTGTTCAGCCGACGAGAGTTGGGCACCCGTCGGCCCAAAGGACTCATTGCCACGCTGGGGTGGGCCTCAGCGTGGCACCTACAACTGGGGAGGGAGAGACGAGCTCAGCCGACGGGATTGGGCACCCGCCGGCTATGCAGTAGGTGCGGGGCACGCACGCCTGCGTGTGGGGGAGCTACACTCAGTGGGCTTCATCTCTGTCACTGAAGCCGTAGCTCCCTTTCATCCTCGAGGTTACTGCATTTTGGAGCGGTCATGTGACAGCTCCAAATGCATTGGCCATAGGGGCCGTGATTGCCAGCTCACTGACTGAATTGGAGGAGGAGGTGACACACCTCCGAAATCTCCGATGATGGCACTATGTTTCTTGCACATGCGTGCAAGCAACATAAAAATTGTAATTACAGTACATAACCAGAATAATTGTGCAAAGAAATGACATTGAACATTAACAATGTGTAATTACAGAGCGAAATTGCACAGCAGTAAAACAGTGTGCATACTGAGGTGCAGTAAATAAATAACCAATAGGGCCAAACCATCTAGGCATACGGCTCCTCGAAAATTAGCAGTGGAAGGATGGGGAGTAGAGTAGGCAGGGATTGAGGTGTTGATTGCAAGTAGGTAACCTGGAGGCAGTGGTAGAGGTGATAGACAAGAGGAGGGAGAGGGTGAATCATTCAGTAAAAGTTTACAAAAAATTAGTGAGAGGTTCACTGTTGATTCAATAGCATTTTCTACCACTACAAATAATTAACACAAGTCAAGTCTCATGTGATTGTGTGTTTCTCAGTATATAGTTCCCCAGGTTTGTGTTGTCTCTGCTGATACCCATAATGTGGATGAACTTCAGCCACACAACTACACACATGCCGACCTTCATTCCTCACCCCAGAAATGGCATTCACAGTACCTTGAAACCCCTCAGTTACATTTTAAGCCATCAAAATCTCTTCAGGTTTCGGGCCTAGTAGTGCCTGAATCCCTGGCCTATTACACACTGCCCACAACCCCAGAATTTCTTATCCAGCCCTGACAACATACTCTGACACATGCTGTACAGAATGTTTACAGCTTTAAGATACATGCTATACAGAGATGATAGAATACATACAATAGGAGGTGCAAATCCGGCAGTAGTGTGTAGGTTGTATAAAAATGTACAAAGTGATGTGAAGATAATCATAAAAAACAATCAGGTGCAATCTCAGCAGGATGCGAGCAGAATTTAAAAGGACTGCTTAGTGAAGGAAACACTGGTAGGTGAGCACAGAAATACAGAAATTGTTGGCAGAAAAGGACCACTTGGCCCACCCAGTCTGCCCAGATGGTCCTGCCTAGTCTCTCTCTCTCTCTGCAGACTCTAACTGGTCTCCAGGGACTCTTGCTCCGCCCTGTCTGTTTCCTAATATTCCCTCATGTCTCTTTCATGCATGCTTGAAGCCCTCTACTGTTTTCGCCTCTATCACTTCTGCTGGCAGTATATTCCAGTCAACTACCACTCTTTCAGTGAAGTAGTACTTCCTCATATCACTCTTAAAACTTCTTCCCTCCAGCTTCATTGCATGCCTTCTGGTCCTGGTGCTCTTCCTCACTTAAAAGAGACTCTCCTGCTGCTCCCTGCTGACCCCCCCATGAGATACTCGTAGATCTCTTTTATGTCTCGCCTCGCACTTCTGTCTTCCTGGGTGTACATGTTAAGATCCTCAGTCTCCACTGTAGTGTTTTGGTGCAACCTCTGCATCCTTTAGTTGTCCTCCTATGGACTGCTTCTACCTTGTCTATGTCCTTTCTGAGTTGCAGCTTCTAGAACTGGACACAATACTCCAGGTAGGGTCTCACCAGTGAGCGATATAGTGGCAACACTACCTCCCTCCTCTTGCTGAAGATACCTCTCTCTATGCATCCCGGCATCCTACTGGCCCTACCCACTGCTTTGTCACACTGTCCTGCCACTTTGAGGTAATCAGATATGATAACCCTAAGGTTCTTTCCTGTTTAATGACTGATAGTACCCCCCCATCCATCCTATACTCAGTTCTTGGGTTCCTGTGCCCTAGGTGCATGATTTTGCACTTTTAGCATTGAATCACAACTGCTATACTCTTGACCACTCCTGAGTTTCCCAAGATCCCTGTGCATTATTTCTATCCCTTCCTTTTTGTCTACCCTATTACAGATTTTGGTATCATCTGCAAAAAGGCACACCTTCCCTTCCAGTTCATTTGCAATGTCACTTATGAAGACATTGAAGAGGATTGGTCCCACTACTGAGCCCTGCAGCACCCTGCTGGTCACTCTCCCATCATTAGACTCATTGCCGTTAACCACTACTCCCTGTTGCCTATCCATCAACCAGTTTCTAATCCAGTTCACCACTCTGAATCCCATCACTACCCTGTTCAGTTTCTTAATCAGTCTCCTGTACAGCACAGTGTTGAAGGCCTTGCTAAAGTCCAGATAGGCCATGTCCTCCGCCCTCCACTGACCTATTTCTCTGGTCACACGGGCAAAGAACTTAATCAGATTCATCTAGCATGACCTCCCACCCCCACCCTCATGAATCCATGCTACCTTGGTCTTGCAGCCAACTGGATTCAAGATACTCTAGTAACCTTCCTTAAGCAGAGTTTTCATTAATTTCCCACCACTGAGGTGAGGCTCACTGGCCTCTATAGTTACTAACCTCTTCCTTGCTGCCACCGTTATGTAGCGGGACCATGTCTGCTCTCCTTCAGTCCTCCAGAGCATGCCTGACTCTAGTGAGCTATCGAATAAGGCCATCCATGGAGCAGCCAGCGGCTACCTGACTTCCTTCAGTACCCTTGATGTATCCTGTCCAGTCCCATAGCCTTGTCCACTTTCAGAGCTGCAAGTCCCTTTGGGATTCTTTCCTCTGAAAATGGACTTGAGTCTGCCTCCTCCTATTTTGTTCCTGCTGATACTGGTGGTCTGTCCCCCTTCCCTCCACTATGAAGACTGAGCAAAAGTACCTGTTCAGAATATCTGCTTTTTCTTGGTCCTCTTCTCTGCCCCCTCCTTGTCCTCGCTATCCTGCTCCTTGCTTTCCTCCTCTCGCTTATATATCAGAAGAAAGTTTTATCCCCATTTGCTATCTCCTTTGACTATCCTTTCCTCTGTCTGCACCTTTGCTCGCCTCTGCCTTACCTGCTTCTCTCTGTTTTAACTGGTATACATCCCTGTCTTCCACTCTCTGTGTTCCTTATACCTCCTAAATGCCACCCTTTTTTACTTCACTACCATGGCCACTTCCCTAGAGGGTATCCCGTGATTTGGGCAACTTAATAAGAGCGAGCCCAAAAACAGTGATTGCATTTGAGTGAGTACAAACACAGTGGGGGTACATGTCGGCGATTGCCGAAACAGCAACAAATGCTTTTCCCCTTCCTGAGGTGCTACAACCCTCCGAGTTGGTTAATTAGTAAAAGTGCGGAGGCAAAACTTCGCAGAACAGCATTTTCACCGCTTCAGCTGCATTGCTGATATGTACCCTCACTGTGTCTGTCCCCACCAAATGTCATTGCTATTTTTGCTCGCTGTTATTGAGTCGCCCATATCACATAGAACCCCTAGAGTACCATAACAGCCTCTATTTCCTTTTGCTTTTACTACTTCCTTCACACAGGCTGGTTGCCTTAATCATGCCCTTCCTTATTTTTCCCCACTCTTCCTCTACCCTCCCTGGCATTCTGCCCCCCCGCCCCAGGCAGTTTCTGAGGCAGTCTCCTGTTTCTTAAAATCCACCCTTCTAAAGTCCAGGACCCTCATCCTCATGTGGTTTGCCTCTGCTCTCATTTTAGTGTTAGACCACATTGTATGGTGATCACTGGTACCCAGGGGACTGCCCACTGGACGTCTGCAGTGCTGTCCCTGTTTGTAAGTACCAGGTCCAGCCCTGCCCCATCCCTAGTGGGTTTGTTGACTAGCTGCCTGAGAAAGGTTCCTTTGTAGGGAGTCAAGGTGGCCCTGCTCCTGCCAGCTGCCGCTGGAAGGCTCTGATCCACCTCTGGTAGACTGAAGTCACCAACTAGCAGCCCCTCCCCCTTATTTGCCATCCTGATGATGTCCCCCCAAGTGCCTTATCTAACTCCTCTCCCTGTGCTGGAGGTCTGTATACCACTCCTGTATGGATAGCAGCCCCAGTGACCCTCGGCGTCTTCAGTCCTTGTTTTCCCTTCAGGTGCCCCTGCACTTCTGCACTTGATTCTCTCCTGCACATATAGCACATCCCCTCCTCCCTTCCCTGTCTGTCCTGAACAGAGAGTAACCTGGTATGGCCATGTGCCAGTCATGATTGTCAGTACACTATGACTCCTTTATGGCCCCCAAATCCAGACTAGCCTCCTCCATGATGGCCTCCAGGTCCAGAATTTTGTTTCCCAGACTCCTCGCATTGGCCCACATTGCTCTCCATACCTTACCCCCCGCCTGCCTCCCTTCTTTCAACCCCCCAGACAAATTAGACTTACTCACCCAATGTAATATACTGTGTTCTTATTTATACATTCAATGGTGTCAGTACTGTTGTCCAGCCAGTGTTTCAAGGAAATTATACCTTTTCCTCAGGGCAAAAGTAGTTATTAAAAACACAAACTTATTGTTATTTTTATTTCAAAACTACCATTTCTGAAAACCTATTGATAATTAACATGTCTCAGTTGCCTAGGACCTTGTTCCTGGAACAGACTCCTCCCTGTTTTTTTTATTGTTACAGAAGATGGGGCACACTGGTTCCAGTAGATTCTCCTCTCCTCACCCCGCTTACTTCCTGAAGCTCCCTTGACTCCTCTTCCTTGTTACCCTCTCTGTTACTTGTCTCATTTACTCCTCTCTTCCTGCTATCCTGATTTATACCCCCATGTTCTCTGCCTTGTCTCCACCCTTGTCTGCCTGCGCCCCTACCCTGGGGGATCTTCCTCCCCTCTGGCCCTTCCTCATTTTTGCTTCATCATCTTGGGGGAGGCTATCTTTGCCTCCTTTGGTATTACAGCCCCCACCCCGACTAGTTTAAATGCTCATCCAAGTAGCATTTATACCTCCCACTGGGGACTGTGCCCCCCCCACTAGAAGGATGCAGGTCATCTCCCTATAGAGGCCCATATCCTCTTAGGCTGGTCCCCAGTCCACACTGTAGCCAAAGCCTTCCTCCATGCACCATGCCTTTAACCAGTTATTATAAGTCATGGTGTGGAGTGCCCTTTCCACTCCTCAGGCATACACAGGTAACACCTCGGCAAATGCCACTGCATATGCTACCTGCTTCAGGCCCCTCCCAGCTCCTTAAAGTTACCCTGCACTACCCCTACTGTACCATTTGCAAGGTCATTTGTCCCTAGGTGGATAATGCCATCTAGCGCCTGCTGATTTCCTGCCACCCTAGCAGTCCTCTGGCAGTAGACCAAGACTAAGTTGTTCCATAACTGTGGGAGTCTATAATGAAATACCAAGTTCCAAGTACCTGCACTCCGAAGGACACGAAGCACACCAGTTTCTTCGAAAATGAAACGCTTTACTGCCAATAAATTGAACACCGTGTAGGATGTGCTCACTTACCTACAAAGCTACAACCCGCTCAGGTCTAACAACCCTCTCATCAGGGTGTGTGGAGAAACTGGTGCTTGGTGTCCTTCTCAAGTGCAGGTACTTGGAACTTAACTTTGTGAGTTAGGGCTAGCTGCCCTTCCCTGCACCCTTCTCTCTCCTGTGGATTGGCAGCCTACCTTTTGGGATTTGTATTAGGAAATGTCAACTGACCAGACTTCATTTTGCACCTGGGAATGAGGAACCTGTTTCCAGAGTGGAAACACAGATTGTGATCAGAGTTAGGAGCAGGGGTATGCAGGTTGCAAAGGTAACTGGGGAGTTTGTTCAGCCACTTTTAACCCACAGAGGCCAGGATGCTGTGAGACCAGCAGTTAAGCCAGGAGCACTTCAGCTAATTATATAGAGTGCAGTAGTGGGTCCGGTGAGGACAGTGGACAATAAAGTGGTAGAGGGAATTGAACAGACTATCCATGATAGACAGCTGACATTTAGGAGTGGTGGCATGCATGATATCACTATAGTCAAGTATAGGTAAGATCAACCACTCTGCCAGACTTCCTCTCTTACCTTGGAGAGGCAGTCAGTTACTCTGTAGAGGGCTCTATGTTTATGGGAATTAAAGGACACAGGTCATAGACAGAATATGAGAGGAGACATCAAGGAATTGGTCAGTTATGAGTTCTAGATAACTATACTCTGATACAGCATTAAAGGTATTCCTGTCCTCAGCGGTAATACCCAGGTTCAGAAATTTCCTGGAGCCTAATAGGATAGAGATAGTTTTATCTGGGTGGAGCACTAAATAGTTAGTTGAAAACCAAGTCAAGAGATTATTGTAGCCACTTGAAGGCCCTTCCTTCCTTCCTTCCTTCTTTTTTATCAGAAGAGACATACAGAGCTAGTAGTGGCTTGTTTACAGATGCATCCTGGGGCATTGCAGTTGAGATGGGGCCAGTTGTAAACAGATTGGTATCATCAGCATACATATGAAGACTGCAGGATTGGACAGCTACAGTAGGTGGAGGTCATTCACAAAGATATTAAAGAAGAGTGGACCAAGAAAAGAACCTTGCGAGGCACCCAAGAACACCTGCAAGGGGGCACAGAGGACAGTCCCCATAGAGACCGACTGGAAGTGACCTGTATGGTATGAGGAAAACTATTGTAGAGAAGCACTGGAGATGCCAGAGGGAGAGAGTTTGATAAATAGGTGGGAATGATCAATGATGCCAAATGCCTTTGCTAGGTCAAAAAAGATAACAGAAGGTAACCTATTATTCATATTACAGTAGATAGCGTGGTGCTATGTGACAAGGGCGACTGCAAGACGGAGACCCGCAGAAGGGTGCAAAACCACCAGGGTGACTGAAAAACAGTATGTTGTTTAATGCGGGAAGCTTTGCCCCCCCATGGGGGGCTTTGCCCCCACACTCCCCTTACTTAGGATTCCTACTCCAGGGGTGGCGCAACTCAGGGAAACCCCAGGTCGCTCACATTGTTGGCGCCGTTGTGACATCGTCCTTACGACCAGTTGCTGACATACAGTCGCCCACATCACAGGCTACCGATAGAGTCAGTTAGTCTTAATAGAAAGGCAGCAGTGGAGTGGACAGGATGGCAACTGGACTGGAAGCAGGTAAAGAAAGAAGTCCTCATATAGATTCTTAACAGCAGGTTTGCAACCAATCTCTTGAGGATTTTGGAGAAAACTGGGATGAGGAAGATCAGTCTGTAATTACCAGGAGAGGCTACGGAGCCACCTTTATGGAGAGGGATACATAGCAGGTATTCATAACCATGTTTATTACCCCCCAGATGTATAGAAACATAGAAACACAGAAGTTGATGGCAGAGAAGGACTGCGTGGCCCACCCAATCTTCCCATTTTACCTACCTATTGTAAAGCCCACAGATCCTGGTTGATCTGCAGCCTACTCTTTTTGTCCTATCCCCAGGGTACTGTTTTGTCTGTCCCATGCATTCTTGAATTCCCTGTTTTGTCCCCACCACCTCCAAGGGAGGCTGTTCCAAGCATCCACCACTCTTCAGTGAAAAAGTATTTCTCCTGCTCTGAGCCTTCCCCTTCTAGCCTCACATCGTGCCTCTTATTCTTGTACATTTTCTTTTGAAAGATGCTACCTCTTGTACCTTGTTTATCCCCTGAGGTACTTGAATGTTTCTATTATATCCCCCCTCTCCTGTAGGGAATACATGTTGAGTTCCCCAGCCTCTCATAGGATTTTTTCATATACATAATTGAAGGGTCCATCTGGCTTCGATGGGTTGGGATAATTTCTACTACTTAAACACCCCAGCCCAACCAGTGTTGCTTAGCTGTTCCTTTAGGACACTGAGCCAAACGCTAGGCTTCTGCGCCATTGTGGTTTTTGCTGCTTCCTTGTCTCATTGCTTTTCCACCTTCCTTCTCCTTCCTTGCTGTTCCTCGCCTCCTCCTCCCTGCCTGTGTTTTTGTTTTCTACTCCTTCCCTCCAGCCTGCCCGCAGGCGTCACCCCTTCTTCTTTCTTTGCCTAGTTTTGCCGCTGACATTCCACTTCCCGCCTCCTCTCCTCATTCTCCCTTTCTGTTTCTGGCTTCTTCTCTCCTCCTGACATGGGATTCTAGCTTTCCTGCCTTCTCACGCCTGCATTTTTCTTTTTCTGCCTCCTGGGTGTTCTTCGCCCTGCGCTTTGCCTCCTAGCCTTGTTGGTTTGCTGTGTCCCTCTGTGTTGTCTTCCTTTCCCTTTCCGGAGTCCTTTCTTCCCTGACTCACCTCCGCACACTCGTTCATGCTGTTTCCCTGTGTGGCTTCTGGTCTCAGCTTATTCTGCTGTCTGGCATTGCCCTTGCCTGCCCCAGCCTTGTTATCTCCTGTCCTGCTCCAACCCCTCTGTTGTTCCCCGTCCTGCTTCTTGCTCCTGGCTCACTCTGTGCCCCTTTCCCTGTTTTGTCCTCCCCTTATTCCTGCTGTTGATCCTTTACCTTGCTTCTTTTTTTTTTCCAGGCCTTCAGTCTCAATTTGTTTCCACCCCTGCATCATATTACCCAGCGCTGCTCCTCCACTGCCATTGGCTTCACTTCCTGGTTTTCTGAAAGCTGTACTGCCCTTTATATCGTAACGCTGTTCTGCTCTAATTTTTGCCCTGATGTCTCTGCCAGCTTATTACTCCCTTTAACTTAGTATTCCCATTCCCTATCTTCCCTGATTATTTGCTTTCCTCTGCACTCACGTGGGGTTCACAGTTGCTGTTTGTTCTATACCTACGTGGAGGTGTGTGTGTTATGTATGTGAAATGGTAATGCATTGTGTTACTCTGCCACTTGAGGGCAGCATTCTGATATGTGTAAGCTAGAAAGAGAGCAGAGAGAGTGTGTCGTTGTTGAGACCAGAGAGGCACCTGAATAAAAATGAAAGCTGCTCTACTCCTGTTGCAGTGTGAGTTTGTTGAACAAGACCTGAATAAATGTTAAAACTTAACATAATTGGTGACGCGGTGTTTAATTACTCTCCGGTACCTTACCAGAACGAACTACAGCTGTGAGGGTTTTCCTGAGATGTAACTTTTGGACCCACGAGTGAACCCATGAGAGACACATAAAGATGGCTGTGACTATAGGACATATTGATGCCTTTGATTAAAATGTGGAACAATGGACAACTTGTATTGAGAGATTTGGACATTTTGTCACAGCAAATGATATAAGTGATGAAAAACAAGTGGCTGTGTTACTGAGTGTCATGGGCAGCACAACGTACAGTTTGCTGAGAAGTCTAATAGCGCCAGAAAAGCCCGGGAGAAAACTTTGCCAGTATTGTAGGAGGTCTTATAGACATTTCTCTCCTAAGCCTCTGGTATTGCTGGAAAGATTTCGTTCACAAACGAAATCAAGCAGAGGGTGAGTCTGTTATGCAGTATGTGGCTGTTCTAAAGAAATTAGCTGGAGCATTGCAAGTTTGGCACCCATTTAGATGATGCCTCCGGGACAGATTTGTGTGCGGTTTGAAAAGTGAAGCACACAGAGCGCCTTTAATGGAGGCGGGATTGAATACAAGAAAGCTATAGAGATCGCTGTATCGATGGAAACAGCTGCACGGGAGGCTCAGCACTTATGATTCCCTGAAAGTAAATGCTTTATCCTTCTCTTCCCGAGGAAGCCTAATAAATGTGGTTGCTGTGGAAGGCTAATCACAGTGATAAGGACTGCTGGTTTAAAGAACAGACATGTCATAACTGTGGAAGAAAGGCCACATTGGCGAGTGCAGAGGAAAAGAAAGGAGGGAAATCAATGAAGCAAAGGAAGCAATTTGTAAATGTAGAAAAAGAGAAGTACATCATGTGGAAACACAGGGAATGTGCAGTGATGACACTGATACTAAATTAGCATTGCATGTGCTGACTCTTAAAGAGGAAACGGCAACCATCTCTGTAACACCTGAAATTGAAGGGAAACCACTGAAAATGAAATTGGACACAGGGGCTGCAGTCTCATTGATTTCTACAGACAAGTATGAAGCTATGTTGAGACATCTACCCCTGTAAACGACGGATGTTGTACTGAGGACATATACTGGCGAGGCAATTTCACCTGAAGGTGTCATCAAAGTGCAGGTGAAAATGAATGAACAAACGGCACTACTGCCTCTGTATGTAGTTAAAGGTAACTACCCTTCACTCTTAGGCCAAGAATGGCTGAAGAAAATACACCTCAACTGGCAGGAGATAAGGACTGTTAATACGAGTGGCTACAACACTCTAGAAGCAGTGTTGCAAAAACATGCTCCTTTATTCAAAGGGGAGCTAGGCACAATGAAGGGCATTGAGGCAAAAGTGTCTCTGAAGTCACAGCACAAACCAAAGTTTTGTCAACCTCGCCCAGTACCTTATGCACTCAGACCGAAGGTGGAGGCCGAATTAACTCACCCAACCCAGCTGGAGTCTTGTCACCTGTACAGTGTAGTGACTGGGCAATGCCAGTAGTGCAGTGTGGTAAAGAAAGACGGTCCGTATGAATATGTGGAGACTTTAGCAACCATAAATCCAGTTCTGTGTGTGGAACAGTATCCCATTTCACGATCGAAGACTTGTTTGCATCGCTGGCACAGGCCAACGCTCAGTAAGCTGGATTTGTCACATGCTTATCTACAAATGACAGTAGATGAAAACTCAAGGAAATATCTCACAATAACCACCCAAAAGGGTCTTTTCTGCTATAATCGCCTACCTTTTGGCATTGCACCAGCTCTAGCCATATTTCAACGAGCTATGGACCAGGTTTTACGAGGTCTTCCAAATGTTCACTGTTACCTGGATGATATACTGGTGACCGGAAGGAATGATGCAGAGCACCTGAAGAACCTGGATGCAGTTCTGCAGCGATTGAAGATTTTGGCTTGGTCCAGAAGGAGAAGTGTGAATTCTTCAAGACTTCATTGGTACTTTGGGCTATACCATAGATGCAGCGGGCTTTACACAATCGCCTGAGAAAGAAAGTGATTGTGGATGCCCCAGCACCGAAAAATATGAGCCAGTTACGGTCGTTTTTGGCCTGTTAAATTATTATGGCAGGTTTAGTCCCAATCTGGCTACGTATACTCAACCCACTAAATGGCTTGTTGTGCAGGAAGTCCTGTGTTGGACAAAGGACTGTGAGAGGCGTAAGAAGGCTAAAAAGCAGCTTGTTTCTCAAGATGTGCTCATTCACTATAATCCACAGCTGAGCATCAGACTGGTGTGTGATGCCTCACCTTATGGGGTGGGAGCAGTTCTTTCTCATATTCTACTGAATGGGGATGAAAAGCCAATTGTCTTTGAGTCCAGAACTCTCAGCAAAGCTGAACAAAACTATGCCCAAATTGAGAGAGAAGCTTTGGCAATAGTGTTCGGAGTTCGCAAATTCCACCAATACCTCTATGATTGGGAATTCACACTCCTCACTGATCACTGTCCCCTCACAACCATTTTCAGCCCCCACAAAGGTATTCCTTCCATGGCAGCAGCCAGAATGCAACGCTGGGCTCTCTTGTTATCAGCTCACAACCACCGTGATTGAATATAAGAAGGCGGCTCTGCATGGCAATGCTGATGGCTCTCAAGATTGCCTCTGCAGGTAGCCCACAGTGACAAAGTGGATACTGTCGATGTCTTCTACATCAGTCAACTTGAGAAATTACCTATCACAAGTTCTGAAATTAAAAGGAGACAAAAGTTGATCCTGTGTTGTCTCAAGTCTTGGACTTGGTAATAAAAGGGACTTTTACTGTGAACCAGGACATTAATGGTGAGTTATCACCATTCTACGCCAGACGTAATGAGATTTCAGTACAACAGGGTTGCTTGATGTGGGTTGTCCGGGTGATTGTCCCTTCAAAACTACATATTCGTGTTCTGGATGAGCTACATGTGGGACACCCGGGTGTAGTGAGAATGAAGGCTTTAGCTAGAAGCTATATTTGGTGTTCAGGGATTGATTTGCAAATTGAGCAACAAGCAAAAACATGCACTACCTGTCAGCGTGTCCCTCACCTCTACATCCCTGGATGTGGCCAGGTGCACCGTGGCAGTGCATTCATGTAGATTTTGCGGGGCCGTGGGAGGGACACATGTACTTAATTGTGGTAGATGCCCACTCAAAGTGGCCCGAAATTCAAGTCATTGACACTACTACTACCAGTAAGGCCATTCAAGTGCTGCAAGGACTATTTAGCCGTTATGGGATTCCTGAACAGCTGGTCAGTGACAATGGACCACAATTTATTTCTAATGACTTTGCAGCATTTCTGAAGTTCAATGGTGTGAGGCATATTCGTAGTGCCCCATATCATCCCTCGACTAATGGTCTAGCGGAGCGTTTTGTGCAAACCATGAAGAATGCTCTGAAATCGGCGGGGAAGGGGGTCTTTGACCTTACAACACAAGTTGGATAACTTCCTGCTGGTACCGAAATACACCCCATGCCACAACAAAGGAATCTCCAGCAATGTTGTTTTTTCAGCGTAAGCTTCGCTCCCGTCTTGATTTGCTTAAGCCAGATGTGGCATCAGAGGTTTTGAAGAACCAAGAATCTCAAATACTGTGCCGGCAAGCTCGTTCAAAGGACAGGCAGTTCATTGTTGGTCAAGAGGTGCTTGTTCGAGATTACCGGAAGGGGGAGAAGTGGACCTCTGGTGTGGTGACATCTCAGACAGGTCCAGTGTCATATACAGTTGATATTGAATCTGGAGGAAAATGGAGACGGCATGCTGAACAGCTCCTAGATCTTCAGCAGCGCACAGATGGGGACACTTCCAGGGAAGAAAACCCATGAGAAATGTGGATTCCATCTGCCGTAACTTACAGAAGCCCCACTACGGAAGTCCCTACACCTTCTGAAGACGTAGAGGAGGAGGTGGAGAGGAGCAATGGTGAGGCTGTACAACCACCAACTGAGGATCGGAGGGAGGTACCAGACGGGTCAGTCATGCCACGGGTTGCTCACGAGAAACGTTATCCATCCCGAATTTCAAAACCTCCAGATCATTTGAACCTGTGAGACATTTAAAAGGAACAAAATGTTTTGTGTAGTTAGAGAGCCAGATCAAATTATCGGGGCAGAATAATCCCCTTGACTGGTTCGAGGCCTGGGGCAGTCTACCCCCCTACCTCTAGCATAGAATGAACCATCTTAATAATAGCAAATAATGCTAATACTTGTTCATTTGGTAACAATATAATTTAGTGGGGAGGAAATGTTATGTATGTGAAATGGTAATGCATTGCGTGACTCTGCCACTTGAGGGCAGCATTCCGATATGTGTAAGCTAGAAAGACAGCAGAGAGAGTATGTCGTTGTTGAGACCAGAGAGGCACCTGAATAAAAATGAAAGCTGCTCTACTCCTGTTGCAGTGTGAGTTTGTTGAACAAGACCAGAATAAATGTCCAAACATAACAGTGTGGACATCCTCAAGTTACCTTTCCTGTTCCTACGTGGAGGTTTCAGGGTTCCTATCTGACCTACATGGAGGTTCCGGGTAGTGTATTGGATTTATTATTCCGTTTCTGACCTACGTGGAGGTTCCAGATAATCTTTCCTTCCTTTGCCTACGTGGAGGTCCAGGATTTTTCTCAGATTCCCTTATTACCATGGCCACATCAGAACTGGAAGATCTGTCTTCTGCCCCTCCTCCTTCCCTTTGGAAGAAGTCCTCAAAATCCAGGAATTCCTTGAAAGATTGGACTGTTCCCTGATTGATAACTGAATTGTAGAAACTGGGAATTTCTTATTCCTCTTCTGCCAGAAAGCAGGAATTGTCTGAGCTCTTTGTAGCAGCTAAATATAAAAGAGCGCCTTGCCCTGCTTCTCCTCCCTCTACTCCTCCACAGAATCCAGATGCTTTCTCTGAACTCAAGGACTTAATTACCCAACTGACTGCTTCCATGACCACTGTCCAATCTCATATACAGCTCTCAAAAACAGGATTCCTTCCCAGCCTCCCATCTTGCCTTCACCTCCGCCAGTGGATCCTCCTACACCACTACCAATCCTGACTCCAGCTGTTCCATCAGATCCTGTTTTGCCTCCTCTCCCAGGTACAACCTCTCAATCTTCTATTCTTCGTACCATATTCCTTATCCATCTAGTCCCCAGTCATCTCCGCAAGGACATTATCAAAGGAAAGGACGTCAATCTGATTTCCTTACTCATCTCTTCCCATGATTCCATCGACAGTCGAGTCGTCTCCTGTGGGGACGTGTCAGTCATTTTTAAATCAAAGGACTCCATCCTGTCTAAAATGCTTACCATTCCTGAATTTGTCCTTGCTTTCAGCCTCTATAGAGATATCCTCTGTTCTGCCTGTCCTTCCTTCCAGAAGAGAAGAACTCGTCTCCTACATATATCTCCTAGTCGATCTTGGAGTTTGGTATGGAGAATCCCATTTCTTTGACTACCTTAAATCCTTTTCAGCTAAAACTGTGGCTGCCCTTGCTCATTTCAACATAAAACTCAATTGGGGTGCCTTGGACAATGAATTATTCTGTCGGCACTTCACGGATCAAAGAGCCCTCACTTGTCAACTCTGTGGCTCATTTGCACACTCTGCATCCCCCTGCCCATTAACTGTGTCAGACTCCCCTCCAACCATCCTCCTTCATTGATAGCACCATCCATCACCCACACTTCGTAATCCTAATGCATTGCCCCGCTCATCCTATGACAGACATGGCCGCCCCATTACATTATTACATTCTTCGATGGAAAACCTGTCTGCAATGCCTTTAACTCTACAGGGTGTTTCGCCTATGGCTGCAGATTCCTCCATCTGTGCAGTCACTGTGGTGAGGCACATGCAAGGTGCATTTGTCCTAAACTTCCTCATTTTAAGCAATGACAATTACAGCACCCTTCTACTCCAGTGAATATTCCAGCTTTTGCCTGGTTGTTGTCCTCACACTCATCCACCTTCCTCACACAATTTCTCATATCTGGATTGTCCGACGGTTTCCATACAGGCATCTACGTTCTTCCCTCCTCCTCTTACCACTGAAAGAACCTCCTCTCAGCCATCCATGAGCCAGAAGTGGTACAGCAATTGTTATGCAAGGAACTTGACAAATGTTTCCTGATTGGTCCATTCCAGCTCCCTCCATTTCCCATATTCAGGATTAATCCTATTGGAGCAGTGACTCACAAATTCTCTAGAAAGAAGAGGCTCACATTCAACCTTTCTGCTCCTCGTGCTTCTCCTGTTCCCAGTATCAATTCTCTGATTTCGTCTGAAGACTTTTCCTTATCATATGCCAAGATTAACGATGCCATTACCATCATAAAGCAGTTTGGCAGAGGTTCTTGGCTGGCTAAAGCCGATATATCGGATGCCTTTGAGCTTCTCCCTATGCATCCTTCCCTGTGGCATATATATGGCATTGCATGGGACGGTCTCTATTACTTCTCAGTACGCCTAACCTTTGGGTGCAAGAGCAGCCCTAAATTGTTATATTTCTTTTTGAACTCTCTTTGTTGGCTGCTTCTCAACCGCTGTCATATCCCCGCTGTAATTCACCTGCTAGAAATTTCTTACTCATTCAACCATCTGATTCTCCCCCAGCAGCAGGCATCTCTACCCTGAAGTCACTGTTTAAATAATGCTCTGTACCCATTTCCGAACCCCAGACTGTTGGTCCTGTGACTGCCTTA
Source organism: Neoceratodus forsteri (assembly GCA_016271365.2). Lineage (NCBI taxonomy): Eukaryota > Metazoa > Chordata > Ceratodontiformes > Ceratodontidae > Neoceratodus > Neoceratodus forsteri. The sequence goes on from CM028134.1 coordinate 153,540,085, forward strand.
GAATTTCTCGGCATTGAACTGGATTAGCTGAAAATGGAAGCCAGTCTACCACTCGACAAGTTACATCGCATCCAAGCCTTAGTTAGTTCTTTTTTCAGAAAGTTCTGCTCAGAACAAGAATTGCTGTCTCTTCTTTGGTACTTGAACTTTGTGATGCACATCATTCTCCAAGGCCACTCATTTATATCATATCTTCTTGAACTGGCCTACAACTGTCCCAGCTTTCCATCACCATGTTGACATATTTTCCTCAGCTAGATCGTATTTAACCATGTGGTCCCTCTTCCTCAAATCCTGGAATGGTTGTTCCATGTTTTATAAGGATGTTTCCCCAGACCTTGTGCCGAAAATATTCACTGATGCTACTCCCACTTGTGGATTTGCTGCCATATTTGAATCTTCCTGGATTGCTGCCCCTTGGCCACTTGAAATTCATCATCTTCCCCATTTCTCAGCTACCTCATCCTTATTTGAGATTTACCCCATCGTAGCAGTCGCCTTCACTTGGGGCCATCTCTGGTCTTTACATACAGTATCCATCTTTTCAGATAATACAGCACTAGTTGAGATCTTCAATAAAGGCAGATCAGCGTCTCCTTCCATAATATTCTTCCTGGGGAGACTGACTTAGATTTTATTACAGTACAATTTTTCTATTCGTTGTTTTCATATTCCAGGGAAGCTTAATTCAACTGCAGATTACCTTTCTCGTTTTTGTTCTTTATCATCCATCCTTATGCAGACCCAACCTCAACTCCTCCTCCTCCCAGATTCCAGGATCCAATCATGTCTTGAACTTTTACCTCCACCAAGCCCAGCAATTGATGTGGACCACTCTATCCCCTTCTACCTGAACTGCCTATTTAGTAGCCTGGAAGAAATATCTTGCTTTTTGTGCCATGACAACAATCGCACCTATGCCTGCTTACATTCCTCACATTTTAGCCTTTATGTCGCACTGCCATGCTACCCATAATCTTACTTATAGTACAATTAAACAATATGTGTCTGGAGTTCAATTTTTTTCTATTTCAAGCTGATAGGCCTGGTACTTCCCTCCTGTCAAACCCTGCAGTCAAGCTATTATTATTCTGACTATACAAAGCTTCACCTTGGAAGCAATCTCAACTGCAACCAATAGATGTCAATATTTTTTGTCAATTGCTTGATCTTCTTCAAGCCCGGCCACCAGATACTCCTCAGACTCTAAATTTTGTCAGCCGCAATATGCCTAGCCTTTTATTGGTTCCTTCGCCCAGAAGAATTCTGTCTCATCCCCTTTCATTTCTATCTTCCTCCCTGTGGATGCTTTTTGTAAACAAGGAGACCATTACGTTCTGTACCTTTCATCATCAAAGACAGATAGACTACAGAAAGGAGTCCTAATTCCATATTTTCCTATGTGCAATAACTGGTGTTCAATCCAGATTTTTGATGATCTGCTCTCCTTCCTTTCGAATTCCAAGTCATCAGACCCATTGTTACCTTATTCATCATCATCTCTGTTATCAACAAAAGAATTCACGAAAGCTATTAGAAGTCTTCTTCAATGCCTTGGATATGACCCCTTTTCCTTTTCAGGACATTCCTTCTGGATAGAAGCAGCATCGGCAGCATCCAAGAACAACATCCCAGCCCACATTATTAAACGAATGGGCAGATGGACTTCCTCCTGTTTCGAGACCAACATTCCCAGTCCAGAATCAGAACTCTGTTCTGCCTTTCAATCTATCTCATCTTAGTTTGCCTAGAGGGAAGGCAACTTAGCAGCCATGGTTCCCCAGAGGTTTCCTCCTTACTAGGGTTTTTTTTCTCTCTCCTGCGAGCTACCGAGTACACTGTCTATGAGTTGGAGAAGATTTATCCATTATCCATATTTACACTTTTTGGGCCTTCATTCCCTAAACTTCCAAGCCTCTATAGAGGGTGGGAATGAGCAAAGGCCAAACCTAAGCAGTAAACATTGAGCACCAAGTATACATAAGCACATTATATCCGCACACTGAACTTTGTTCATTGCTCCAGCAGTATGCATAGAAACAGAAAACATTGGCAGATACAGCTCATTAGTCCATCCAGTCTGCCATGTTTTACCCTATTGTGCCATGGGACCTATTATCTAGTTGATGTTATTGTCCCCACCTCTCTCCTTGCCCTACTGCTTCCCCCGTGTAACAATTAAGTCTTGTACTCGGTCCCAGTTGTGTTTGAAACCATTAATGGTTCTTGCACCCACCACTTCTGCTGGTAGGCTGTTCCATGGCTCAGCCACTCTCTCTGTATAATAAAACTTTCTCACGCTCCTCCTGAATTCCCCCCAACCAGCTTATGCTCATGTCCCCATGTTCTTGATTCAACATTTTATAGTTCCTCAATCTAGCTTGTTCATTTCTTTCAGGAACCTGAAGGTCTCTGTCATATCACCCCTCTCTCTTTTGGTCTCTAGTGAGTACATGTTGAGAACCTTAAGCCGATCCTCATAGGATCTGCCCTGCTGCCCCTGAATCATTTTGGTTACCGAACACTGTGCCATCTCTAGCCTGTCCTTGTCTTTTCTTAGATGGAGACTCCAGAACTGGGCACAGTATTCCGGGTGTTGCCTCACTTGTGATCTATAGAGAGGTAGTATCACCTCTTCCCTCCTGCTGTTGAACCTCCCCCCCATGCACTCCAATATTTTGATTGTGTTGCTGTAGGCTTTGTTACATTGGCTAGATAGTTTTGGGAGTATGAACATATGAAATTGCCAGCAGATGAAGGCCTTGTGGTCCATCAAGTCTGCACGATTGTGCTGCTAGCAGCCCATATACTGCAGCTGCCCTTCCCTCCCTTCCCCCTCCAGTGACCTTCACCCTGTGTCCCATCCCCTTTTGAAGCAGCTCACAGTTCTACAGGATACTTCTTCTGACAGTGTGTTCCACCCAGACACCACCCTCTCTGTAAAAAAGTGTCTCCTCATTTCCCTCCTGAATCTTCCCCCTTCCAATCTCACATCATGCCCTCAAGTGTCCCTCCCCCTCCTTAATTTGAAAAGCCCCTCTGTGCCTGTCTTATTTACTCCCTTCATGTACCTAAAGGTTTCAATCATGTCCCCCATCCCTCATCTCCTCCAGGTAGTACATGTTCAACTCCCTCAGCCTGCTTTCATAGGATAAGTCTCCTAGCCCCTGGATCATTTTTGTTGCCCTGAGCTGCACTCCCTCCAGTAACCTAATGTCCTTCTTCAGGTACGGTCGCCAGAACTGCATGCAGTACTCTAGGTGTGGTCTAACCAGTGACCTGTATTGCAGCAGGGTCACCTCCCCCCCCCCCCGGAGGATATGCATTTATGATGACTCTCAGAGCTTGTTCCTCAGATGTAGTGTCCAACTTAACCCGTCCCATCCAATATTTTATCCTGGGTTTCTTGTTCTCCATGTGCATCACTTTGCATTTCTTGGTGTTGAATTTCAACTCCTATACTTTGGTCCACCTCTCTAACCTTTGCAGGTCCCTCTGCAACTCCTTAACCCTACCTCACTGTCTACCCTGCCACGGAATTTAGTGCCATCTGGGAAGGGCTGCATCTTGCCCTGTTTTCCTTCTCATATGTCACCCCTTCATGCATAACCTTTTTGCTGCCCCAGTAGTGTACATAACACTGTTTGCTATACCCAGTGGTATACATATTATAACCCTGTTTGTTGCAATTGGTAAGATGTGAGCTACCAATTTGTTACATTTCGCATTTGCCTATGTTATCTGATACAATCCAATATCCAACCAAAATGATGGTATCCGATGATATCCAGCTCGGTAGGATACTATCTGAGTAACGCTAATGAAGACCATTGCAATGCAAATGTGCTAGAAATGCTGCAGAGAAAATCTGATAAATGGCTGATGCCAAAGTCACTTAGTCAATTTTAGTAGGATCAGACAATGCATCAAACATAGCAAAGACTCTGAAAGTGGGACACTTTACCCATGAGACATGCTTTGCACAAGCTTTGTGATAATAGTTTTGCAAGAGGATACCAATGCCACCAATCTTGTGTCTGAAGCATGTAAAGTATGTGGCAGTTTTCAACATTACAATCAGCCTGTTTTCAGGTGTGATTCAGACCATATGGAAAACACATATGTAACCCCTAGGTGGTGTTATCCCAAGGGCTACTACCCCTGCCTGCTTGGCTAGTAGCAGGTTAAGGGGCCTGAGTTCTGAAACTGGTGCCTCCACCCGGAGGTCAGGGTTGGTAGTGGTCAAGCTAACCTGGGCACAGCCCTCCGGGACACTGTAACCCCCCCCTGTTTCCTTACTAGTAGACAGAACAATACACAATAATCACTTTCACAATACCCCTGATACACCACACAAGTACCCACACTGTTTGCACTTACCACCAGAGCTTTCCTCTGGCCTGGCCCTGGGAACCTCCTGCAAAACAAGGTTATACACAGCAAATAACAGCAGTACAGTACTCTTGCACAAACTGGAACCACAGTCAGGGTAAATGCAAAAAAGAGTTAGCTCTGATTTATTTAAGGGGCTTGAACACGGAAGGGGCATAATCAGGTTAATTTGCTTAAAGGCTCTATCAATCAAACAGTTATGCATGCACTTCAGGGTCCATAAACAGTCACACACTCTGGGTACCCAGATGGAGAATGGTGGGCTAGCCAGGAATGTTGCAGCTGGTTGGGGCCCCGTGATGGAAGAAAACAACATGCACAACACACACTATTTGTGTAACCCCCAGGTGGCACTATCCCAAGGGCTACTACCCCTGCCTGCTTGACTACTGACAGGTTGAGGGGCCTAGGTTCTATGGCGGGTGCCTCCACCCAGAGGTCAGGGTTTGTAATGGTTGGTCTAGTTTGGTCACAGCCCTCTGGGATACTGAGACCCCCTTCTAATCCCTCTCATGGCCCACATGATGCACAGGAGTTAGAGTACCAATACCCCACATGTACACACTGTTCATTCATAAGGTACCACTTACCCTCAAGACTGATTCACAGATTTGTCTCTGAGGACCTCCTGAAAAATAAGGTTAAGCAGCATACACAAACCAATACAGTGCTTGGCATGAAGGTACTGACACTTCAGACAGTTTAAAGTTTAACAACAACAAATCTGATTTATTTAGGGAACAGTAACACGGAAGGGGGAAATCAGGTTAATTAGTGGCATTAAATCACAGTATTGTGCACACATACAGGGTCTGAAAAGTCACACTCTGGGTACCCCAGGTTGGAGAGAGGGCTAGCCATGTCTGTTGCCCGGGGTTAGCTGGCAGGTGCAGATGGACAGGGCCCTGTAGAAGACAATATATGCACAACACCCAATTGTAATCTGGAGCCGGATGGCTCAGTCCATGAAGAAGTGAAACAACAACAATTAGATGACACACTTGTAATTGATAGCAGGCTGCAGGGGAATACCCTGATTTGTACTCACAATACCCAAGCTGAGAACTGGATGGTGGATGTTCTTCTTAATTGCCAGAAACAACAGGGCATGGAGACAAGGTCCTTGTAACTGGACCCCACTGCAGTTGATAGCAAACGGATTTAGTCCGAGTGAAGCTGGGGTTTGCTTCCAGCTTCAACACACAGCACACAGTACAGGGGATAGGAAATAGCGATTCCCCATAAGCAATATGCACATTCATATGTAAAAGGAAAGTACTATACCAGGCAGGCTGCTCCTCGATCCCGATCGCAATTACTGCAAAATACCCGGGAGCACACACAGCAGCTTCAGTTCCTGACAGACCAAGCGCGATTCAGCAATTTCTCCAGTCTTCTACAGGGTGAGCCTGGTTTCTACTCTTCAGATCTCCTTCTTTCTCCTCTCAAATCGGGTTCAGTCTGAAATGGCACTTACAATGGCTGCAGGCTGAACCTCAGGGCCTCACATGCGCTTCCCGCACAAAACTATACACTGCAGAAGCACAGAGCTCCTTCTCTCGTCACTGTCACAACTGATCTGAGCTTTCCAGTCACAGAGCAGGGCATTTCCTTTATCTCCACATCATTCTGTTTGTTGGTTCAGCTGTCACTCACAATAAGATTCCCTCTGTTGGTGGAAAAAGGCGCCAAGGTCAAAACTACATTTCCCAGAGTCACTGCCCATACAATCCCCTTGTGGTTGGCTCAAAATTAAGAGTCCAAGTTCTGATTCGTCCACAGGCTCCATTTTAGGGCTCCCTTAACCCAATTGGCCCAGCACAGCAGTTTAGGTCCAAAATGGAGGGGTAACACACACAGAGTCCCAGCTGCAATAAAAGCAGGTTAGACAAACTACAATTTTGCTAATGCTTTAATTGATTATAGGCAAACAGTTACAGCTTTCAGATGGGTTCCCTTTGCACTTACAGCGACCGCAAAATGGAGTGATTACTCCGCAGCTCGGGCGGGATTCGAGCATTAAATACACAGTCCCCCCATACAAATTAATTAAGTCTGCAAGCAGACAGCTCTTAAAGAGACAGTATGTGGGGGCTCAAATAGCACTCACTTGGAACCACATTTAAACAGCTCAGATGCCGAACACCGCCCAGACTTGGAACATTCAGGCAAGCTCCTGGAAGACTTTTGGGAACTCCCATTTGCAGGGGGGTTACACCCTTCCTGGCCTGGAAAAACTTGGTGTCCGTGTCAAATAAGTACCCCCATAAGTTTCAATACAACCATATACATTTACATCAGTATCACATTAGGCTTACACATGTAATCATCAGTCAACATATCACCTTACCAGAAACACATTTCTGAAACTTTTCAGTACATCACTTTTTTCACAGTATTATACACACATTGTACCATAACTCAGGTTATTACCTCCTGTACATGAAACCTGAAGAGAGGGGGCCCTTCCCTATCAGCTACCTTATGGCTGGATGGGGCAGGGGCACCATACCTAGAAGGCAACACAAGTAACTTGGAGTTAGCACTCATGTTTAGTTTGGGCAATGAGCTCGGGGACACATACACTGCTTTATGGACAACATTGAGAGGCAAGTCCACAGACCTCGCAGGGGAATCATAACTGAGGTGCACCACAGGCTTTACAGCTCGACCAGTCTTTCTAGAGGGAACTGTTACAGTCTCTGCACCTTGAGCCTCATTTTCAGCATTGTCCTTACTTGTCAGGGGAGTCTCCATTAGGGTAGAGAGGCTAGAACTTGGGGCACTTTCAGCTCCAGGAGTTACAATCTCTGAGTCCACAACACTTGGCTCACATGGAGAGCTTTCGGACACTGGCAGTGGACCGTAGGGGCACTCAAAATACTCTTCTTGTTCTGGTATATCACCAGTCTGTTCCAGTTCATCATTTTCCTCCTCTGAAAGCTCAAACAGTTCAACCATACACAATGATTCCATGTCACCTGACTTGATGCTTTGCACTTCACTTTCTGGGAGCATTGGCTCCATGGACAAAGCTGGGGGCTTAGACAGTCCAGAAGGCCCAGCTTCATCTCCAGGATTGACTAAGGGATTGCACCGAAACAATTGACTCCGTTCGTAAGAGGGGTAGTACCCAAAGTTGCACTTACTTTCCTCTGACATGGATTGAGAGTCATTTTCAACTGGGACTTGTTGTGGGGAACACTTTAACTCAGCATCTGTAGGTGCAGACTTTCTTTGCTTTTGCTTAGCAGCAGCTCGGGTCACTGGTCCAGAGGGAGTACTTTCTGGGGGCTCAGACTCAATTAAGATTTGTCTAATGGGCAGTAAATGATTTCTATGCATTGTTTTAACATCTTTTGAATTATTCTCAGGCCTTACTTTATACACAGGCAGATCATCTAGTTTGCCCACTACAATGTGAGGGAGATGGTGCCATCTGTCAGCAATCTTATGTCTGTCATGCAGTCCCAGATTTCTTAGCAATACTCGATCTCCCTCCTGGAGTTCCTGTGCTTTCACCTTTTTATCATACCTTTCTTTGTTGGCCAGATTTCTTTTGGTAGCCATGGTTTGAGCCAGTTGGTACGCATGATTTAGCTGGGCATTTAACTTTTGCACATACTGTAAATAGTTGTTAGCTCTGAACCCCATCAGAGAAATCCAAACATACATCTACCGGCAGTCGAGCTTCTTCCAAACATCAGGCAGTAGGGGAGAAACCCATTGGCATCACTTTGTGCAGTTGTAGGCATGTACTAGGTGCTAATTTGTTGGCTCCATCTAGGCTTGTCCTTTGGGTGGAGGTGCCTAGCATATCTAGCAAAGTGCGGTTGAAACGTTCAGGGCTGTGGGTCCCCTGGGTGGTAAGGAGTGGTTCTGACTTTCTGACCCCCACAGAGAAAGCATCTCTTTGATCAGACGCTCAAAGTCTTCCCTTGATCAGAATGGATTCTTTGTGGAGCCCCATAGTGAACAAAAGTTTTCTACAAGTACTTTTGCCACAGTGGATGCCTTCTGGTCCTTGGTGGGGAAAGCTTGGGCATATCTCGTAAAATGGTCAGTGACCACCAGCACATTACTAATGTTTCTTTGATCTGACTCCAAATTCAGAAAATCAATACAGACCAGCTCCATGGGTAACTGGTGGTGATGTTAACAAAGGGGCAGCCCTCTGACAAAGAGCTTTCCTCTGTAAGCAGCAACTACAGTTGAATGTGTTGCTCAACATCAGCCCCCATCTTAGGCCAATAGAGTCTGGATCTCATCAAGTCAAGTGTTCTGTCTATACCAAGGTGCCCCATGTGATTGTGTAAGAAGCTCAGTACTGAGTCTCGAAAGGCAGTGGGCAGCACTAGTTGTTATTTGTCTATTTGTCCCCCTCTGTCTACTGTTTCTCTGTATAACAGTCTATTGATCAGTTTCAACTCAGGACCTTCCTTGTATAACAAAGCAGTTCTCAAATCAGTGGAGCGTAATTTGGACACATCTTTCCCTGCGTAGAGGGCTTCTAAAGCTGATTTGATCATGGGATCTCAGGATTGAGCCAGCTGAATACTGTCATTGTCCAGCTGAGGCAGTGCGCCAATGTCTATTGCAGAAAAGTGGCAATAAGCAGCAGGTATGCAATTCTCAGAGGGCCCAAACAATCCACCATACAGTCCACTGCGTCCGTGGACATTTGTTCCTCCCTGTCAAACTTCTGGCAGAGTGCTCGAATATCAGGTTCTGACAATCTGACCCAGTCATTCTGGGGAACAGGCCTCCGGGAGAGAGCATCAGCATCTATGTGGTTCAGGCCTGCTCTGTATTCAACAGCACAGTCATATGTAGATAATTCAGAAAGCCACCTATGGCCAGTGGCATCCAACTTAGCTGAAGTCTGCACATAGGTCAAAGGATTATTGTCAGTTTTTACTAGTATCTTAGCCCCATACAAGTACTCATGGAACTGGTCAACAATAGCCCACTTCAAAGCTAGGAACTCTAACTTATGTACAGGATAGTTCTTTTTGGATGGGGTCAGGCTTCTACTGGCAAAGGCCACTGGTTTCAGGCCATTCTCGTGCTCTTGGTACAATACAGCCACCAAGCCTTGCAGGCTAGCATCAGTGTGCAAGACATAGGGCTACGCTGGATCTGCATAGGCAAGGACAGGAGCGTGGGTAAGTTGATATATAATCTCATGAAAAGCAGCTTCACTCAGGTGTCCATCTGGCTCCAAATACTTCTACTGAGATGGAATACACTCTCTCAGGCTCAGAAGAAACCCACCTCTTGTTTTTTTGTGGGTAGAGGGTAACCTTGAGTAAGATTAAGTAAAGGACGGATCACTCTTTGAATAGTCCTTGATGAAATGGCAATAGTAGCAACAGAATCCAGGAATCTTTGCAGTTCTTTAGATTGTGGGGCTGTGGCCAGGTGGTCAAGGCCTCAACTTTACTTGGGTTAGTATCTATTCCCTCGGTGGAGACTATGTGTCCCGCATACATTACAGATGTTTGGAAGAATTGACATTTATCGATGGACAGTTTTTGGCCAAAGTCTTTCAGTCGGTCCAACACCTTGAACAATCTGCTCTCATGTTCCTCCAGTGAGCTGCCAAACACAATAACATCATCCAGGTACACCAGGCACTCTAATAAGTTCATGTCCCCCACTGTGCGCTCCATCAGTCATTGAAAAGTGGCTGGGGCACCTGAAATCCCTTGAGGCATCCTCATGAATTCACATAGAAGCCAAGCGGACAGATAAAGGCTGTTTTCTCACAGTCTTCCGGGGCCATCGGGATCTGGTAGTACCCACTGCGAAGATCCAGCACGGAGAACCACTTGCTACCATTCAGGCAGTCTAAAGCAACCTGGATTTGGGGCATTGTATACTGATCAGGGATAGTCCACTGGTTCAAGGTGCGATAATCCACGCACATCCTTACTGTCTCATTCTTTTTTCTCACTACCACAATAGGTGAAGTATATGGGCTTCTGGATTCTTGTATCACACCAGCAGCAAGCATCTCTTGCAGATGCCGTCTCACATCATCTATGTCAGCAGGTGCCAGGCATCGAGACCTCTCACAAAATGGCCTTTCATCATGCAGCCGGATGTGGTGCTCAGCTCCTTGCACACATCCTACGTCCCATTCTTTGAAAGAAAACATCTGGTCTCTCTGGGCAAGCTTTCTACTGATTCTCATCTTCCATTCAGCTGGCAACGGGGAGTCACCAAAATCAAACAAGTCGGGCGTCACTCTGTCATTCTCCCCCGAACACTTGTTACTAGGCAACACTGCAGTATCCACACAATGCACATTAGCCAGGGTGCAACATCTATTTACTCGAATCTCTCTATCAGACACATTATAAACTTGAACCATTACCCGTCTGGCATAAGCATGGGCTCTGGCAGGCAAAATACTTGGCTTGACCAGCAGTCCTTCCGGCAATTTCCCATCGCCTGGTGCATACAGCATGAGGATTTTACTCTTGACATCCTTTCTGATACGGACCTCTCCCTGTGAGGTACACTGGGCATTTGGCGCCAGGATCAGAGACTCAGGATCCTTTTTCCAGACAATTCCAACTGGTTCCTCTGGTTCCACTTTGTCAGCATCTCTCTGGGCATCAAAGGCCTTCTTGATCAATGCCGGAATTCTTAAAGCTCTACTCGTCTGTGACCCCTGTTTTTCATAACACAACTGCGTCAACCGTCCAAACATATGCACATTCGTCCCAATTAGTAGTGGAACCCCATCACACAGTTCAGTAGGGGGACACACTTAGGCCAGGGTCTCATCTTGCTCTGCCACTCCAGCCATGGAGGTGGGGAAAGACAGCCAAATTCGGATATACCCGGAGTAGGGGTAGGCCTTCACACTTAACTCCCATACATGCAGTCCTTCCAATGGTTGTAAGGGTACGTCTAACAAATGCTTCTGATACCAATCCTGGAACATAATTGTCACTTGGGAGCCACTATCTAATACAGCTCTTGTAGACACTCCATTCACCTTTACAGTGGTCTCCATGGAGGGATCCACTATTCTGGACCAGTCTGGAGAGGCGGTAGCGGGGGCCTGGGCAACTGAAAAGGGACGCGAGTTAGCATTTTTGAGACCCTCACTGGGATCATTTCATGCACCTCTTAACCACTGATTTGTTCTCCAAAGCTCTCCTTGTAGCCTATATACAACTTTATGTCTTTTGGGGACCGGCATTCTCTCTGCATGTGCCCATCCTTCCCACAATTATAGCAAAACATACTTTCTGGTGTTTGAGCTGGCCGAGGCGTCACACTGGGAGCCAGGACGGGGGTACTACTAACTGGACACCTTGGTGCCATCTCTGTCTGCGGTGTGATAAGCATTTGTAGGCATCTCATCAATTTCCTCACTTCCATGGTCATGACATTGAGTTTTGAGCTGTTATCAGCAGGAGATGCCTGGGTGGGTACCCCCACCCCATAGCAGATGCAGTCGGATATAGGTCGGGGCCTGTACTTGCAGGTGCGGCCTTCATAAAGAGACTGTTTTTGAATTCCCTGATCTCTCTCTCAGCAGTTCACCCCATGGTGGCACACCCTCATTGGTCCCCACTTCAAAAGGACCTTCCGATGCTGTGATCACTTGGGCTGCATTCAGCCCAGAATTAGAATCCCCCTCCTCATCTTCAACCTCCCGAAGTTCTTTTATTAAGTCACAATTGTCCGGTGGGTTACCCCTTTTGTCTGTGAGTCTTAATTGAAGGAGCTGCAATTTAGAATGCTTTGCATGCTGTAGTAGGTGCTCCAACCTTACATGGTTTAAGTCACTGGTGGCTACCCCACCTTTTTGGTAAGCCTTCTGCACAGCTCTTTCTAGACGAGTAACATATGCAGAAAAACTTTCCCCTGGCCACTGTTTTGTACCTTGAAATTTTCACATCAAGCTCTCCCCCGACTAAAGGCTCCCAAAATTGCCTTCAAGTGCAGATAGGTACTTCTGGGCAGATGCATCAGGATTTGTGGACCTCAAAAATGTAATGGCCTCTAGGGCAGGACCCCTCAGACTTTCTATGATTCTTTTTCGTTTCTCAGCCTCCACACACTGCCATTCAGGCATCGAGGGCAAAACAATCTATCCAGGTGTCTCATTCATCCTTCCCTTGGGGGGTGGGGAGGATGCCAGAGAAGATCTTCAACCTTCGGTAAGAGTCGTGACTAATGGCAGGTGCAGAAATAGGAGCCTGCATTGGTTCAGCCACCATAACGGGTACTGGGGCGGGAGAGGGTGTTGGGGGAGGAACACCCCCAGGTGGCAAGAATAGTTTCTTCAAGTCCTCCACAGTTTTCCCTTCCTCCAGCAACAATTTAGCAAATTTCTCCTCAAAAGTTTCAGATAGTGGGGTGGGCTCATTCCCCCCCCTCCGGGTCTCTACTGTCCTCAATTATCACTCTCCAGGCAGTGAGGGCTCCCTCTGGGGTAATAGTCTGTGGCACTTTGGAGCTCTCTATCAGGTCCTTATACTCTACTAGGGCCATGAAAGTGTGGGTGAGCAGATCAACATGTCGACCCACCACCACAGGCTTTTTGTAAACTTTCTACCTGGAAAGTACTCCCTGTACAGTGTCTGTATTGATACCCAGGGGGATGCCCAGGATATGCATAGCATTTTGGGGGTTGATCTCCTCCCCAGTACACCACTCCACCAACTGGTGCACAGCCACTTCTGTTAGGGTACTCATTTATTTTTTTTAACAGTGGTTCGCAAATGTTGCCACTAGAGGACACAAAATCCCAGCGGTGAGCCTCCAAGATGTAACCCCCAGGTGGCTCTATCCCAAGGGCTACTATACCTGCCTGCTTGACTACTGACAGGTTGAGGGGCCTAGGTTCTATGGCGGGTGCCTCCACCCAGAGATCAGAGTTTGTAATGATTGGTCTAGTTTGGTCACAGCCCTCTGGGACACTGAGACCCCCTTCTAATCCCTCTAATGGCCCACACGATGCACAGGAGTTGCAGTACCAATACCCCACATGTACACACTGTTCATTCATAAGGTACCACTTACCCTCGAGACTGATTCGCAGGTTCGTCTCTGAGGACCCCCTGAAAAATAAGGTTAAGCAGCATACACAAACCAATACAGTGCTTGGCATGAAGGTACTGACACTTCAGACAGTTTAAAGTTTAACAACAACAAATCTGATTTATTTAGGGAACAGTAACACGGAAGGGGGAAATCAGGTTAATTAGTGGCATTAAATTACAGTACTGTGCACACATACAGGGTCTGAAAAGTCACACTCTGGGTACCCAGGTTGGGGGGGCTAGCCAGGTCCGTTGCCTGGGGTTGGCCTGCAGGTGCAGATGGATAGGGCCCTGTAGAAGAAAATATATGCACAACACCCAATTGTAATCCAGAGCTGGATGGCTCAGTCCACGAAGAAGCGAAACAACAACAATTAGATGACACACTTGTAATTGATAGCAGGCTGCAGGGGAATACCCTGATTTGTACTCACAGTACCCAAGCTGAGAACCGGATGGTGGATGTTCTTCTTTATTTCCAGAAACAACAGGGCATGGAGACAAGGTCCTTGTGACTGGACCCCACTACAGTTGACAGCAAACGGATTTAGTCCGAGACAAGCTGGGGTTTGCCTCCAGCTTCAACACACAGCACACAGTACAGGGGATTGGAAATAGCGATTCCCCACAAGCACTACGCACATTCATATGTAAAAGGAAAGTACTATACCAGGCAGGCTGTTCCTCGATCCCAATCGCAATTACTGCAAAATACCCAGGAGCACACACAGCAGCTTTAGTTCCTGACAGACTGAGCGTGATTCAGCAGTTTCTCCAGTCTTCTACAGGGTGAGCCTGGTTTCTACTCTTCAGATCTCCTTCCTTCTCCTCACAAATTGGATTCAGTCCAAAATGGCACTTACAACGGCTGCAGGCTGAACCTCAGGGCCTTACATGTGCTTCCTGCGCGAAACTATACACTGCAGATGCACAGAGCTCCTTCTGTCTTCACTGTCACAACTGATCTGAGCTTTCCAGTCACAGAGCAGGGCATTTCCTTTAGCTCCACATCATTCTGTTGGTTGGTTCGGCTGTCACTCACAATAAGACTCCCTCTGTTGGTGGAAAAAGGCGCCAAGGTCAAAACTACTGTAACCCCCAGGTGGCGCTATCCCAAGGGCTACTACCCGTGCTTGCATAACTGCTAACAGGTTGAGGGGCCTAGGTTCTATGGCGAGTGCCTCCACCCAGAGGTCAGGGTTTGCAGTAGTTAGACTAACTTGGTCACAGGGGTGTAGCCAGGGATTTCAGATCTGCACACCAAGTGGACTCACTGCTACCCCTCCCCACCTTGTTAGGGTGTGCTACCCCCCAGGGGTGTAGCCAGACAATATACAAATGTACACCAGGACTGTGTTTGTTGCCTCATTTGGCAAAATAAATACAACCTTTGTATCTCATGGCAATAGTTGTTGCCATGCATGGGTGGGTAAATACAAATGCCATGCATTTTTCCCTAAGACACCCACATACCAGCCCAGAGCCTGCAAAGTTGTATTGTCCTTTGGATGCAAAGACAGAATTAGTGACCAGTCCTTCTAGTTTTGACTCCTATGAATAAAATTACAGAAAAGTTCAACATTTTCTTTGTTAGTTTTCATGGAAAAAGGAAGCAGTTCATAGCTTGTTTGCTACCCCCTTAAATAAAATTGCACACCATGGAGTACTTGGAGTATGCCTGCCTACACCCATGCTTGGTCACAGCCCTCTGGGACACTGAGACCCCCTATTATTCCTTCTTGTGGCCCACACAATACACCATGAGTATCTTCACTATTTACACTTACCCCCAGGACTGGTTCGGTCAGCTTGACTCTGGGGACCCCCTGTAAAACAAGATGATGCAATACGATAGCCACAGTACAATACTTTAACATAAATGAATACCTCAGTCAGTGTAACTTTGCTGAAACAAACAGATCTGATTTATTTAAGGAGCTGTAACAAGGAAAGGGGAAACCAAGTTAATTAGGTTTGACACATTAATAATCACAGTACTGTGCACATATTCAGAGTCCCAAATGTCACTCTTACTGGGTACCCAGGATGGTGGGGGGCTAGCCAGGATCGGTGCAGCTGGTTGGGGCCCTGTGATGGAAAAACACTTGCACAATACCCAATTGTAATCCGGAGCCGGTTGGCTCAGTTCATGAAGAAAGGAAGAAAAGAAATCAGATGAAACATTTGCAATTAGATAGACAGATGGCAGGGAGCTACCCTGATTTGTACTCACAGATTCAATGCGGAAAGCTGGATGGGATGCAAATTGTTCTGGGTTGCCAGGAGAAACAGAATAGCTGGCCCAGCCCTTGTGGCAGGGCTCACTTGCACTCAATGCACGCAGATGCAGTCCATGATGCTGGCTATGACTTCCAGCTCACTGCACATTTTATATATACACAGAACACTACCAGGCATGCAGCTGGTAACTTCAGGAGATTGAGCCTGGCTACAGAGGTCTTCTTCTCTGACTCAAACTCAGATTCAGTCAGAACCCTGCTAGGGAATCACACTCCCAGCACCGCACACAGTTCACAACATGGGGAATTACTCAGAGCTCAATCCCCACAAGCACTAAGCACATTTATATGTAAAGGTCACTTACTGTACCAGACCACAGAGTCCTGACAGGCCGATCGCAATTCTGCACACTTTCGGTCTTCTTCAGGTTAAGTCTGGTCCCAAAATGACTTTGGCTTCTTCTTTCACTCTGAAAGCTTGGATTCAGTCTGAACAACGCTTACTAATGGCTGCAGGCCTATTTTGGGGCCT
This sequence comes from Neoceratodus forsteri, assembly GCA_016271365.2. NCBI lineage: Eukaryota > Metazoa > Chordata > Ceratodontiformes > Ceratodontidae > Neoceratodus > Neoceratodus forsteri. The sequence continues at coordinate 153,556,317 of CM028134.1, forward strand.
CACACGTTCTTCCCGCACGAACTACTGCGCACAACAGCTGCATGAGCACAGAGGGCAGTTTCCCCCTCAGCTTCTGACTTTAAACACAGTTCTCTTCTGCCCCAAACCTCAGGGCACTTCAGCATTTGCTTCCTCTTCAGAATCTCAGTCCGAAAATCAAGGTTCCTCTTCTTTAATTCTTCTCCACACTTGGTTGCCCATGATCTAGGCCACAACAACTGCTTTCCTTTTCACACATGTTCAGATACTTGGTCTGAGAAAACACAGTCCTTTCTCTCCTTCAGGACAGTTGATTTGCCAGACAGGCCTTTTCAGGCCTCCCGCCAAGGGTTCCCGTATGTTCTGCAGATAGCCCCATGAGGTGCTCACTCTTCCAGCTCCATGCTCAGACTGTACTCTCAACAGGCAGTCCGGGCATTTCCCCAGGTCCAAAAGGTTTCAATTGGCTGAGCCTCCTTGTCAGTCACAACAAGCTCCCTCTATTGGCGAAAAAAGGCGCCACAGTCCAAACTACACTTCCCAGAGGCTCTCTTCATACAAGCCCCTTGTGGCTGGCTCCACTTGAGAGTCCAAGTTCTGATTTGCCAGCAGGCTCCATTTTAAGGAACCCTTCCCCATTGATTGGACCTCTTTAGCAGTTCAGATCCAAAATGGAGGGGTAAAACACACAGAGTCCAGCTGCAAGAAAGGCAGGTTAGACAAACTGTACTGTCATTATCACTCTAACAAATTGCCAGCAGATAGTTACATCTTTTGAAAGGGCTCCCCCTGCGCATATAGCGACTGCAGAATGGAGTGATTTGTCAGAAGCTCGAGCGGGACTTGAGCATGGAAACACACAGTCCCCCCATACAAACTAATTATGTCTGCAAGCAGACAGCTCTTAAAGCGACAGTACATGGAGGCACTAGGCACTTTCACTTAATAATTTTTTTAAATCAGCTGAAATACAGGACACCAGCCGGGCGGAGAGCATTTAGGCTCACCCAAGGAAGGCTTTTTAGTGACCCCCCATTTGTAGGGGGGTTACACTACATCTTCCAGAGTCACTGCCCATACAATCCTCTTGTGGCTGGCTCAAAATTAAGAGTCCAAGTTCTGGTTCGTCCACAGGCTCCATTTTAGGGTTCCCTTAACCCAATTGGCCCAGCACAGCAGTTTAGGTCCAAAATGGAGGGGTAACACACACAGAGTCCCAGCTGCAATAAAGGCAGGTTAGACAAGCTACAATTTTGCTAATGCTTTAAATGATTACAGGCAAACAGTTACAGCTTTCAGATGGGCTCCCTTTGCACTTCCAGTGACCGCAAAATGGAGCGATTACTCTGCAGCTCGGGCGGGATTCGAGCATTAAATACACAGTCCCCCCATACAATTAATTAAGTCTGCAAGCAGACAGCTCTTAAAGAGACAGTATGTGGAGCCTCAAATAGCACTCACTTGAAACCACATTTAAACAGCTCAGATGCCGAACACCGCCCAGACTTGGAGCATTCAGGCAAGCTCCTGGAAGACTTTTGGGAACCCCCATTTGCAGGGGGGTTACATTTGTAATCCGGAGCCGGAGGACTCAGTTTGTGAAAAGAAAACAACAAGACAATCAGATGAGACACTTTTAGATTAGGCTGTTGTTGCAGGGAGCTACCCTGATGATTACTCACGATACCTAAGACTGCACACAGGCTGGATGAAAATCGAGACAGCAGGTGGTTAATCTGGAGTGCCAGGAGAAGCAGGGTCCACACGATTCACCGAGGTGTCATTCCTGTTCAAGTGTGGAGCAGGGGGCTGATCCCCAGGCAGGTCTCTCGTCGGTGGCTTTCTCTGTGCAGTGGGGTAGTTTGGCAGGGCCAGCATGGCATGGCCCAGGCTGAATGAAGATGAATGCGGATTCAGTCCTATTAGGCTGGATAAAGGTACCAGCAAGCCAAACACAGTTCACACAGCGGGGAACCAAATCATGGCCCACTTTCAATACACAGCACATTTACACATAAGAAAATTCTACTTTACCAGGCAAACCGCTCTCCGGTCACGCTTGTATAGTCTCTGCACAAACCGGGGAATCAAAAGCAGCTAGAAATCCTGACAGGCCGGTCGTATTCAGCAAAATCATCGGTCTTCTTCAGGTATGAGCCTGGTTAAAATCGGTGGCTTACGTCGTTCTCACAAACTTGGAATTAGTCCGAAATAATTCTCTTCTCTCCCTCTCAGGGGCAGCAGGCAGACATGCAGGCCACAACTCAGGCCTTTTCACAGTTCTCCCATGGAAAACTAAACAGACCTGATGCTCAAATCACTTGAGCTGTTCTCATTTCACTTCCCAGCTCAGAACTAACTGAAAATTGCAAGCAGTCTGGGATTTCCCAAGAATCCAAAAGGTTTGGTTGGCTGATCCTCCTGTCAGTCACAACAAAGGCTCCCCCTTCAGGTATAAAAAGCCCAAAACTACAATTCCTACAGATTTTGACTCCAGACAGCTCCTGTAGTCCGGCTCCATTTTAGGTCCCACCAGAACTGATTGGTCTAATTCGGCAGTCCAGGACCAAGATAGTGGAGATAAACAAAACAGTCCTTGCTGCAAAGAAGGCAGATGTCTAACTACATTATCATTATCACTCTAAATGATTTTCAGCAAATAGTTACATCTTTAAACAGAGCTCCCGCTCAGATTACTGATGACTGCAATCCAGGCAGCTCCTAAAGAGACAGTACACAGAGGCTATACAGGCACTCTCTGGCAATCACATTTATTCTGCTAAAACGCAGGACACCAGCCTGGCAGTGAGCATTTAGGCAAGCTCGAGGAAGACTTTCCGGGAACCCCCATTTGTAGGGGGGTTACACATCCAAAAACAGTGCTTCATAAACAAACCAGAAGTAAACTCCCCCTCCCCAGATAAGAATGAACTCCCCCTCCTCCAGATAGCACAAATGATGCCAACTACGAGGACTCCCACCTATTAAAAAAGACACAATCAACCGTTTTTGCATCATATTATTTCTAGTTGAAAACTCACATTTTATGATTGCTTACCATCTCTGAAATGAATAGTATTGCTGGTTGTTTCATCTGCTTCATTTCTTAGTAAAACTGAAATGCATGCTTATGGTGTCATTATACCCAACTTTGTTTTGTTTCAGATCCTTGATCTACTCTAGTGGCATACTTCCTGAACATTAGGAACACCCCCAAACAGTGCAATCACTCCTGATGCAATAGTTTCCTCTCCTCAGACAGTATATTGAGTGGCAAGACTCTGTTCGGGGTGTACCCAAGTCCAGGAAAGATGCAATGGATGTTGATCAAAAAAATGTAAACATTTTTTTGTGTGGTAACACCAGTATGGTGGGCAGTCCGTTTTTCACTTCTAAAAGGAAAAAAATTAATCAAACTTCCAGTTACATCAACAATCTCTACATAAGGTGATCAATAATAAAAATTTGTTTTTTAAAATAGGAACAGTTTGAGGCCTAAGAGGGTTGACACTGTCCCCTTAAATGTTAGAACAGGTGCTAGAACAACAAAAGGTCATCCGCCAGTACTTGGTGGAAAATAACATTGGCAAAAGAGACATTACCATTGGTGCCAGACAGTGGTGACTCATGGAAACCTTAACTATACTGTGTGTGTAAGCCACTAAACATAGTAACATAGTAATTTTAAAGTGATTTTCCGATTGTCTTATCAAGCCCCACACCTGAAGCGGCCTGTAAAGCTCTTCAAAATGAATTTAATCTGCTGCAACATCAGCTTATAAACCAGAAACTGCTCTTAAATGCAAAAAAAACAAAGTAATGTTCCTCTCACCCCTTCAAAATGCAATAAATTCTACAATTGCTGGGACACTCCTGCAGATCACTACCATTCTAGGTGAGCAGTTGGACTACGTACCAAAGTTCAAGTACCTGGGGGTCTGGTTAGACCATAGACTTACTTTCACAGATCACTTAGAAGAACTGGCAAAGAAACTTAGACAAACACTTGGTCTGTTCTTTAGGATTAATAATTTCCTCACAAGAGACGCTAAACTGAAACTGGTTCAAACTACCTTTCTGTCCCTATTGGATTTTATCACGGGTCTTCCATACTCAACCCACCACTGTGCATTGTACACGGCAGTGGGATGGTTATCCCTTGCTTACAGACAGCAAAAAAATGCTGCGGTTTGGACATACAAAGCTATCTCAAATAAACTGCCCCAGTATATCTCTGTCTGTTTACCTTTGTGCACTCTGAGGAAGTATGCCCTGAGAAGCGCCTCATATGTTTATGACCTTTTATGTTTATAACACCTTTATGTTTACAAAGCAAAATCTCGCATTGGCAGAGCAGCCATCAGCTTTGTGCTCCCTCAACTGCGGAACAAGCTGCAAAAAACTTTTAAATTAACTCACCCCATCAGCCTAGCAGCTTTTAAATCTCTATATCTATATCATAATAAGGAGTCCTGTGCCTGTCTACCCTAAATAGTGACTCCTGTAAGTCCAAGCACACTCTAATTACTACTGTTAAAAGACTGATCACATCTATAATCAATTCTTCCTCTCCCTTTTGTACCCCATATCTGTCCCTTCCACATTCCTTGGACCCTGGTTCCAGCTCTAAATTCTCCATACCGTATCACTATATATCTTTTTATATTAGGTTTTATTTGTGTTCGGTGCACCTGATATGTATATTTTTTACTTTTATGAAAATTGTGTCCTACCCAAAACTAGCTGTATCTTCTGTTCCAGACATATACTACTGTCAATGCTACCTGCTGTTACTTTGTATATACTGTATTATTGTATCTCACTTTATTTGTATTATTACTATTTTCTTGTGTGTTGCATCCCATGTATATTGTTCCTTGTTAACAAACCCAGGTCCACCTCGAAAATGAGCTTGCTCAACGGTGATCGCCTGGTTAAATAAAGACTTTGATTGATGTATTCCTTACCATATTCAGTAGTTAAGGGCGGTGGTAGTCCATTTCTGCTATTTTTAAAATTTAATTATAAGCCTGTATTGACCTGGGAAGGACCATAGTTTTGCTCCAACAAGGTGACCAGCTGATCCCTTCCACTTCCCTATTGATGTACATGCCCCTGCGCTTTGGCATGTTATGACGAGCAGCAAGGGAGATTACAGGGGCAAGGCCCATTGAAGTGAATGGGATTATATATTATTATGGCCAGTTGGACGTTAATGAAGGCCACTGCTCAGCTAATGACACCCTTGTTAGCCGAGCAGTGGCCTTCATTAATCTCCAACTGACCAACATAGTATATAAAATAGTAATTAAAATAGTCTCCCATTCGCAATGGGATTAGGCGTTATGATGGCCAGTTGGAGATTAATGAAGGCCACTGCTTGACTATAAGACCCTTCTTAGTTGAGTGGTGGCCTTCATTAATCTCCAGTTGGCCACCATAATGTATAAAATAGTAATTAAAATAGTCTCCCATTCACGTCAATGGGCTGCTCTCCACCCTCCCACCCCCGCTTTCCCTTGCTGCATGTCATAATATGCCAGAGCACAGGGGCATGTAGAGAATTGGAAGAGATTGGCTGGCCACCTTGTCGGGGTCAAACTATGATCCGTTACAGCTCAATACAAGCTTACAATAATGTAAACCCCCAATGTCTAGGGGTTTGCCAGGTGGTCATTATGGGGAAGGGGGCACTTGCAGCCTGGAAAACACAGTCACAGAAATAAAACTCGTTACTTGGCTTCAGCTGAGTGGTCTCTGGGGGTGCAGCAGTTCATACTTATGGGGTGCAGCAGCTGTGGGGGCAAACTCTTAGTCAACTCACAGTGTGCTTTAAATTAGTCCATTGTCCACTCGGAAGTAAAAGTGCAACAAAATGATTTAATGAGGAAATTGATCAGTTCACTCCATGGAGCATGGGGTGCAAAAATCAATGGTGGGCAACTTTCCAGGCACAGAGCCTGGTGACAGTCTGCAGTAACCTTTTGTTTTCAAAGCTTCTTTCTGAAGTGCTTTCCTCTGAACCATGAAGGCTCTCGAATCCAGGTAGCAGCACTTTGCAGTGGGCCAAAAAAGCCACCCAAAACAGCTTGAACTTAGCTAAAGTTGCATACAAGCAGTCCTAATCCATTTAGTGGTGGTTCAAAAATGGAGCTCTCCCAAACTTTGCTGGTCTGCTTTCATGCAGAAACCCCACATAGAAACGGCCAAGTCCCCTCTCACTGATGTCAGTGCAAAGCTCTGAGCATCCCAGGGCATCTTAGCTGCAGCAGGGCCCTGGTGATCCTGGAGACACAGAGCACTTTCCCCTCATTGGCTGCATAAGCTTCCTGACCACTTCCCTGGCAGACCGCAGTGCCACATGGAAAGGGAGACAGGCTGCCACCACTGCCTTCCCCCACAGTGCGGGCTGCTATCACCGCACTGCCCCAACAGCCTGGCCAAACCAAGGACTCTACCCGCTCTCGCCCATGGATGAAGCTGCCTGGACCACACATGCGCCACTCTGCCTCGGTTTCGGAGAACACGAGGTGGGCGCCTGTTTAACTCCCTAGGATCCATCTCCACAAAATAGGGCACAGGCAGTCCATTCATTTGCTCCAGGAGATGTAAGCTACCTGACCCACACACAGTACTGCTGATCTTCAAGGGCAGCGGGCTGGGGTGGCAAACAGCCACCCAGCCCAGAACCTCGGCCCCTTATGGCGAAATAAAACCACCTCCTCCCTCTTCCTCTCTCCTGGGTCTCTTTCCTTTTTGGCACCAGAAACCTCCCTTTTAAACCCTGTGGCCTGTGACCCCCCCACCCCCAACAGCAGTCAGGGCCCTAGCTCCAGACTTAACGGCAACAGAGATTAACTAGTAAGTTCCCAAAGGGGCTTACAATAAAATTTCTGTAACAACATAAACAGACTATCGCTGCCCTAAGCTACAATTTAATGTAAGTCATATCCTCAAAATCATAAAATCATTTCAAGTTTGGAGGACTGTAGCTCACCATGTCACCCCATGCTTCATGAGCAGAGAAGAAATACAATACAAATGTGCAAATGTGTGTCAATTTATACATTTAAGGAAGACACTTATGTCATTGGTGCAAATGCTAGTGGTCTAAACAAAGTACTGCTACTGACTGCACTCATCAGCCTCAGACTGAGCTGACCGGAGGCCCACTTTAAAGAGAAAAAGAGGACGACAATGCTGTGTCATTTGGGGACAAACTAAGAAACAGCTTCATAAATGACATAGACATTAGCAGCATGCAAACCGCTGAGCACTACATCTCTGCGATAAAATGAAATCTCGCTTTGAGGACAACACTGGGACATTCTGGTGCCTGTATGCCTTGGACTGTTGTAGTCTCCATTTGTCTTTAAAGGGACACTGCTAACCCCTCTAGGCCTCAAAGTGTCTCTGGTTTAAAAATACATGTTATGATTGGTCACATTCTGTAGACATTGTCGATGTAACTGGTAGGTTGATTCCGATTCCTTTTTCTGTTTAAAGAGAAGCGTAAACTGCCCACCAAGTTGGTGTTACCCACTAAAATGTGTTTGTTTACAGAAACATAGAAACATAGATTTTGACGAGATAAGGACGCTTGGCCCACACAGTCTGCCCATTTTCCTTCCTTTTGAATAAGCTGCAGATCCTTGTTAACCAACAGCCTACCTCCTCCCACCCACCACTATAATTGCCTTATGTCAGTCCCATGCATTCTTGAATTCTCCACTGTTTTGACCCCACTACCTCCTCAGGAAGGCTGTTCCATGCGTCCACTACCCTCTCTGTGAAAAAATACTTCCTCAAATTGCCCCGAGCCGTCCCCCCTCTATCTTCAAAGTGTGCTCCCTTGTTCTTGCACATCTCTTTTTCTGAAACATGCTACCCTCTTGGACTTTGTTGAGTCCCTTGAGGTACTTGAAAGTTTCTATCATGTCTCCCCTCTCCCTCCTTTCCTCAAGTACATACATATTAAGCTCCTTTAGCCTCTCTTCATTTGGCTTCTGGTGCAGACCCTGCACCATTTAGTTGCCTCCTCTGGACTGCCTCCATCCTGTCTATATCCTTGCAGAGATGGGGTCTCCAGAACTGGACGAGTACTCAGATGGGGTCTCATCAGTGTTTGTACAGAGGGACAACACTTCTGTTTTCTACTGGTGATGCCTCCCTATGCATCCCAGTATCCCCAAGCCCTCCTTACTGCCTTCTCACATTACTTGCCTACTTTTAGGTCATCTGATATGACTACCCCCAAGTCCCATTCCATTTTTGTTGTTGTTAGTACCTCTCCCCCCACAACTGTATACGCTTCCCTGGGTTTTTGTTTCCTAGGTGCATTACTTTGCACTTCTTTGCATTGAATCTAAGCTGCCATACTTTTTTTTTTTTTTTACTTATTTTTCCTACACCTGCTGTCCCTCAACCTCCACTCCTTCAGTCCCCTAGGGATTATCACCCTCCCAACCCTACCGACACTCAGGGTCTGCCCCTAGAGTACTACACTCACTGCCATCGAGACCCTTTGATGGCCCGGATTACCCCCCCCAGGCGGGGCGAGGAGAGATCCCACCTTACCTCCCTCTATCCTTTTGCAGTGAGCTGTACAGTGAAGTCTGCCCTGTTCAGCCGGCGGGTGGTGAGACTGGCTCCAGAGGACGTCCTCTAGGTAGGCTGGAGGGCTTTTTCCTCCAAGGTGTATTTCCCTGGTGCTGGTATGCAAGGAGGAGCAAGGCTGCCGGCGTGCATGGAAACACACGTCGAAGCTGGTCCTCTGCCAGCATCTACCCCTTGTGTCAGGCACTCCTCAACCGCACTGACCACCTTGAGCGTCCCCCAACAGGTGGCGGTATTGCGGTGGACAGCATGGTCCCCCTCCCGGAGAAGGGAGGCAGCTGTTGGCTCAATCCTTTCCTCCGGCTGACCCCTGTCAACCTGAGCTCGCTCCCGAACCCGGGTCACCGGTGTGGTATGAGGTATGGCATCCAGCACCTCAACCCTCAGCACCATCACGCCAGCTCAGCTGCCATACTTTTGACCATAACTCCAACCTTGTCAAGTCCCTTCTCATCCTTTCCACCCCCCCTTGTGTATCAGCCCTGATGCAGATCTTTGTGTCATCTGCAAAGAGGCATACTTTTCCTTCCAGCCCCTCTGCAATGTCACCTATAAAGACATTAAAGAGGACCGTGCCAGTACTGAACCCTACGGTACCCCACTAGTAACCCCCCTTTCTCGGAGTGGACTCTGTTTACTATTTCCCTCTGTGTCCTGTTGTCCAGCCAGTTTTTTACCCAGGTTACCACCATGGGACCCACTCCCAGGCTGGCTAACTTGTTTATAAATCTTTTGCGTGGGACTGTGTCAAATGCCTTGCTAAAGTCTAGGTAGACCATATCCATAGCCCCTCCCTGGTCTACTACTTTGGTCACCCAGTCAAAGAAATCTATTAGATTTGTCTGATATGACCTCCCAGCTATGAATCCATGCTGCCTTGGGTCCTGTGCCCCACTGACCTCTAGGTACTCTACAAGTCTTTCTTTCAGAAGTGATTCCGTAATTTTCCCTACCACTGGGGTCAAACTAACAGGTCTGTAGTTTCCTGTCTCTGCCTTGCTCCCACTTTTGTAGTGGGGAATAACATCCGCCTTCCTCCAGTCCTCTGATACCATACCATCCTCCCATGATTTGTTAAAAGGGTAATCAGTGGTGTCACTAGTTCTCACCTTGGTTCTTTTAGAATTCTGGGGTGAATCCATCAGGCCCCATTGCTTTGTCTGCCTTGAGTTTTGGGAGTTCTTTCAGGACCCTTTCTTCTGTGAATGGACTGCTTTTGACCCTGTGTATCCAGAGTGCTTCTATTGTTTGGATCAGTACCTCCTCTCTCTCTCTACTTTTGTGAATACTGGCGAAAGTATTCATTCAGGATCTCTGCCTTTTCACTGTCACCCTCTGCCCACCTCCCTCCCTTTTGAGCCTCAGTATCCCTCCCTTGACTTTTTGGCTTGATTTACAGAATAAATGGAAGTGGGGTCCTATTAATTATGAATCCTTAATTTTAGGGGACTACTCAGGGTTTTTAAGGAGATATCACCCTAGTACTCTGAATGTGATCTTTGCCTGCATAAAATATCATCTTTGGCAAGCTCGGTGTCACTATTATTTGCAACATGCTGTTTTATTAAACTCTGTTATTATTTCACAAATTGAAAAAGCAATACAAAAAGTTAAAACTTCTGATTTTTTAAAGATGAATAGGAGGACATTTGGTATATTTTGGAAAAATGTAGATAATTTATTTTGATTAATTTTTCTTGTTTTTTGATTGGTTTTGGATGTTCATTTCCTTTGTTATTTATATTGCTGATTTTCTTTTTTTATTTTTTTGTGACTTCCTATGATGTTATTTCTCTGCAATAAAGAATTCCCCTACTCTTTTCGATAAGTGCCATGGGATCTTTAACATCCACCTGAACTACCACTAATCCAGGCAGATGGGACCTCGGTTTAACGTCTCATCTGAAAGATGGCATCTCAGAAGTGCAGCACCCCTCTCATGCTGCACTACAGTGTCAGTACTGGGATATTCACCCAAGTGCCAGATGTGGGAACTGAACCCACAGCCCTCTGATCTCCCGGCCTCAGAGGCGAGTGTGCTACCTACTGAGCCATGGACACTGATAAAATGTTGACAGCCTTGGCAGTATTATCAATATGGAGGGCATAGGAAAGGGTGCTGTCAAACATTATTTCCAAGGATTTAAAATGTTGGACAAGTTCCAAAGGGGAACCTGCGACGTTACAAATTGAGAGAGGGTACTGTTTGTGTTTGTTTTGCGGGCTGGAGGAGAACAACATAGTCTTAGGTCTTTTTATAGTTCATTATCAATTTGTGGTCACTGAACCAACTTTTGATGCTAGCAAAATCCTGTTGAAGCTGGCTCTCTAGAGCACTGGGGTCAGGGCCACTTGAAAAGAGAACCGCATCATCTGCGTAGAGGAGGATGCGACCCTGGCAAGCTAGAGGAAGACTATTCAAGAATATACTGAAAAGGAGTTGGCCCTGGATCGATTCCTGCAGAATGCCCAAGCAGATAGGTTTACTATCGGAGATGACAGTACCTATCTTCACCCCTTACACCAACAACTAAGGGGTTTGGGGTTGTTCATTCTCTCCTGGCTCCTCTAGACTCAGGATTACATATGGGGGCCATACTTGTCAATTTTCTGACCCAGCAAAGGCTCACAAGCAGGTGGATAAAACCATGAAGGAGTTTTGCCGTGGAGAAGGATTAACCCAAGCAGAAGAAGACGGCTCCAAAAATGGTGACTGATGGTCATGAGACTGTATATACTTTGTCTTAACTTTATCCATGTTAGAGGAGGGGGTTAGCAGCAGCGCTAAAAATATTTGTTTAGATAAAGATGTGAAAAGTTAATCCTGGCCACTGTACTCCTAACTCAAAATTACAGTTAATGCCAATTTCTGTTACTTTATGTTAACTTGAAATAAATAGGTTAAAGGCAGCGGGGAACAGAACCATTTAAAATGGCGCTGACCATGAGGATCTGTAACTTTGATAGCCCTTATCCTTCATGAACATATTGATTCGTCCTGTTGGCACTGTCACTTTAGCTTCTCTGTTTGTTTCCCTCCGAAGAAGCAGAAGGGCAAGGGCTAGATTATACCTTGGGTGTGAGCTGCCCCGTTTAGGCAACTCTCCCACCTGTTGCCATACATATCTATGAGATTAAAGCAAATCTCTGTTATTTTGCTGTTAACTTTCCTGGCATTAGTGCTTACAGTTAAAAAGTTACCATGCCCGCAATCATTGCTCACTGTTTGAGATGCTATCTTTAACTAAAATCAGCACTGAGGAGTTTGTTTCAGAGGCAAACATATAACTTACAAATGTTTTCTCTTGTGTAAATAATGGCTATATTATGTCATGTTTAACCGAATGAACATTTTCTACTGTGTAGATTTTACTCCCACAGGTCTTAGCATGACTAGCATCCTAAAATACTGAGCACCTCCTCAGAGATACAGTATTAAAGTCATTTAAAGTACCCACTAGCCATATCACAGTTTACTGGACTTATATTTCACTGCCTGCTAACATAAGGGTAAACTATTGTATTTTACAGTGGTTATGTTCTCCTATTGTCTGTAAATGAACTGCTGTCAAGCTGTATGATTAATTTTAAAATGAATAAAATATAAGTTAAAAAGGGATCTGGAAAGTACACACAATCAGGGGAGTCTCTAATCCTCCCTTGTATAACATTCTAATTGCATTTTTCCTGGGTGCTGGCTCACCCTACTTTGAAACAAGTCTGACATTCTGAACAGGATTTCAAAAACACCTTTTGAGCAGGGTCTTATGAGGTATTTTCATTAATCCCTACAGGGACATAGTCTGTATCAGTGTTTATTACATTCCTGGGTATGTATGGATGTGAACTGGAACTGCCTTTCATGGTGAGTTTGGTGATTCCCAGTTCCATTACAGTTAAGTAGTCTGCCCACTGTTCCCAGCCCATTAGAGTTCACAGTCTGCTCCATTTCACTAGGTTTATTTTTGAAACTATTATCATTGTTTGACTTACCCACAGGTTGTGAGACAGTTTTGTCCTCCGTAGTCTGGTCTTGCACCTCCGCAGCTCTCCCTTCAAGAGAGAGTGCGTGTGCTTTTTGTGGTACCTAACTACCGCTGAGTCGTCAAGTCTGTCATCCAGGAACCTTCGACAGTCTGAATCAATCAATCAATCAATCAAACTTTATTTAACCAGGCAAAATCATCTTTGAGCAAGCTCATTTGCAAGATGGTTCTGGACAGGTAGGACATATACAACTACAACAAATTTACCAGATAAGCAGTATACACACAATGAGCAAATAAAAGACAGTTACAGAGAAACAAATAAGATCAGGGCTGGGGAGCACATATGGTGAACACTATCTGGGTTGATAATTGACTGTATATATAAAGGATTCCCTCAAGACATGGGATTATTCAAACAAAGGTCACAACGTTACAATAAGGCAGAGGATACCTGGTGGGTAAGTGAGGGAACAACAACCGAAGGTTTATGGGTGGGGAAAAACAAAGGAAAGGGTCGGTGACGGTTGGCAATAGATGTAGTTAAACAAATAGGTGGGAGTTGGCAGAATAATCCCAAGGTGAAAGAAGAAGAAAAGTGCTAGGGAATACATGTAAGTGTCAGAGTTTGGGGAGCCACAGGAGATGGAGGAGGTGGTTATTTCGGCATACACGCAGGGCTCTCAGTTTGAGAGTGAACAGCCTCCTGAAAGAGTGAGGCCCTGGGAGGGAGGACAGCCTGAAAGTTTTTGCATGACATTCCAAAGGGTGGGTAGAGAAAATATGATAGCTGCTGAGCCATGTTGTGTCCTTATTTTGGGTACTTTAAGAGACAAGGAGACAAACTCCTTAGACCATATTTCCCTCAGTATGCTGAAACAGCTTAGAAATATAGGTCTAGTAGTTTATCGGTTAGGGCCCAGTATGTCTACATGAGGGCATTTTTGTGCCTCCTCAGAGTGAGGGAGGGCCAGTCTAGTGCCTGATAGAGTAGGCAGTGGTGGGTGCACAATGGCATGTTTGGGATAAATCTCAGCACGCGATGGTAGAGAGTGTCAAGTTTACATAGCACCTGAATAGGACAGTGACTAGAGAAAAATTCAGCATAATCAAGCAGCAGTAGAGAAGTTGTTTGGACAAGTCGTTTCCTTGCTTCAAGAGTAAAGAGGTGTCTTATCCGATAAAATATGCCTAGACATTATCTTAGCTTTTTAGATAGTTCATTAAGGTGAGCCAAGAAGTTGAGCCTGTTATCCAGCCAAACATGCAGGTACTTGAATTTTTCTACTAGTTCCAAGGCTTCGTCAAACAAGATATAAATCTGCAGGCTCGAAGATGGTCCTGTGTAGTGGGCAGCACAAGGTGAGATAATCATAACTTTGGTCTTTTGGCGTTAAGCAGAAGCTTGAGCCTTATTAAGTTGCATTGAAGGATGTCAAAGTCTAACTGAAGCTCCTTGTGGGCTACGTCTAGGGAGGTGTTAGTAGTATAGAGCACGGTATCATCAGCAAGTAGATGAATGTTACTTTTGTGTATATAGGAGTCTATATGGTTTATATAAAGAGCAAAGAGAATAGGGCTCAAGATGGAGCCTAGTGACACACCACGTGGCAGGTTCTTTAACTGAGACAGTTCCACTTGATCTTTAATTTGTTGCATTTGGTTGGTGAGGTAACAATCAAACCACTTTAAGGCAGTGTTGTTTACACCAATGCTGCTCAAGACGTTAAGTAGAATGTGATGATCCACTGCATCGAAGGCCTTGCTAAGATCTAGAAAGAGGGCACAGATGTATTGCTTAGTATCCAGGGCGGTTTGCCATTCATTGGACACTTTGGCAAGGGCTGATACAGTACTGTTCTTGGGCCTAAATCCCAATTGGGCGGGTTTAGGATGTTTTGATGTCAAGGAACTCTCTGAGTTGACAGTTAACATTTTTTCCAGGGTCTTTGATAGGATTTGGAGAAGGAAATCAGGTGGTAGTTGTTCAGACAGTTGGGTCACCAGATTTAAAAGAGGAATAATGTGAACTATTTTCCAAAGTGGTGGCAACTCACCATGAGCTAAGGAACTATTTAAAGATGAACGATTGGAGCTGTCAGGTGATAGCAGCCAAGTTTCAAGAAGAACGGTTCTAAGAGGTCCACAAAGGCACACTTTTTAGTGTCCAAGGCTAGCAGGAGGTCCTCCACCTGTTTAAAGATTACTGGATGAAAGCTAAAGGAGGAGCATCCCGGGATAGCTGTGGTGACAGGGCTAGGGCCATCGTTGTCATCATTGCAGACACTCACTTTACTTTAATCAACCTGCCTCCTGAAGAGCTGCCTGAATGGACCAAGGAGTGTTTGCTGACTGAGGCTGTGCATTTCCAACCAGTGATTGACTTGTTTGCTGCGGCAGAACCAGTGAGCTAGAAGCATTTCCACAAAGTCTCCAGAGTCCCAGAGATCGTCACTGAGGTAACTGTCTGCTCAGCTGATTTTTACAGGGGCACCTTTCTGGTTTTGCTAACAGTTGTGTATGAATTTGAATGCATATGTTTCAGTTGTTCTCTGACTGTTTGATACCTTTTCTCTTCTTCAGCACTCAAATTCAACAGTTTTTGCTTCTTTTCCTCACAACGCTTTTCTGGAGCAGCTTCAGCCGCATTCACATCGTCCATTTCAATTGGCTCATTGCTGTGAGTTTGCAAAACATTCTCCCTATTCTGTACTAGAGTAGGGGAACTTGGTACAGTATTGGCATTATTTAAAGGCACATTGTCTGGTACATACTCAACAGCTGTTTGTTCAGTTGTCAGTGTAATCTTAACTTCATTCATGACATCCAGCATTTCCATATCGGTTACAATAGTGTTTGTATTATCTCTAACAGATAAATGGCTTGAAGCACCTCCTTCCTCCTCCTTCTACTCCATGTCTGCCATCTTGGCAGACAGCCAGAAAATCGAGCAGCAGCTCCCGAAGAGTAGGGGACTTTTCCCAATGTTGTGGCCAACATTCCACTCTGTCAATAATAAACAGGTCCATTTACCACATCCCCAGCGTGCACCTGGAAATGAACTGTCATAGTTTAGTGTGCCTTTCCTGGTGAGATATTACAAATAAATACAAATAATCATACCCTCCGGTCATCCATCCATCATGGGCCATTCCTAAAGAGAGTTTGTAACTTTTGACAAAACTTTCGAAAGCATAATGTTTAAACACAGTTCCGCTTATATAGGGGCTATGTGATGGGTCCTTATGAGATATTACACAGTGCGTGTGACAGAAATGGGCAGGAAAGAGTTAATGGCTTGGATTCTGTAGGTGCCTTATTTTTTTAGCAGTTTGGAAAAAATACAGTAAGGCTGAAATCCTCTGCCCAGCAGCATCCAGCTTGTGGAATTCCTAGATGCTAGATAAGAGCTGGGTCATAAATCTTGAGTGGACATCTCCAGACACACACAGACCTGCAGACACAAACACAGGGCAGTTTGAATGGATTGGATCATTCAAATATAAACTTGAGGTGAAAAGGGAATATAATTGGTCACTGATAGGTGTTCACTCTGATTGGGACAATTAAATACTGTACATACATGTTGGTTGGTGCATTTAAAGGGAGAATAGGAATGACATATTCTCCACAGAGTATATAACCTTCTGAAAGGAAGAGGAAGCTCTCTTGTGCTTTGGAAGCTGGGAGGGGAAACATAAGCTTGGAGCCTACCTTGTAGCTATGTCCGTGGGAGCTGGCAGTTAGAACAGGGTCCAGTGTCTCTTGCAAGGACAGGGAAGGGTAAGTTTAGTGATAGCATATTTCAGTAATAGCCTTCTTCTTTTGCCATCTGTTATTTAAAAACATTTGTTTACTTTTCCTGTATGAGTGTTATTCTCTTGTGTTGTAAATATATATCCTGTAAATGCTCAATGCACTTTCTGTTAAGTAAAAGCTATTTATTTGCTCAACAGTTGTGACTGTGATGTCATTTTTCTAAGGTAATATTTGGTTTCCACTGGCTGAGGTAAACTCTGTGTAGCATCCACCATCCGAGAGAGACACACTACCAGACTTTAACTTGTGCAGTTGCACGTTTAATTATTCAAGTTTGTACACTTAAAAGAGGGTCCAGAAGGAAAGTCTGGCTGGTGGCAGCGAATACCCAAGGACAGACACCTCTCTAAAAGCTGTTTCAGCCCAGAGGGAGAGGTGGGTTGTCACATATTGGTTGGCAGTGGTGGGGTGATGATAGCGGACTGCGTAGCACACTGATACAGAGTTTGCCAGTGGAACAGTTACCTTAGCATTGTAAAACAGTATATACAAGAGGATACATTTGTACAACAGTTTGATTTGTTTCTAGATAGCACAGTAAAGTGTAGCAGTAGAGAATGAGCTCCATGGAGTATGACTCACTTACTGTACCACAGCTTGTTGAAAGGTACCAGGAAAAGGGGATTAAGCCTGAAGGTCCAAAGCAGAAGAAAAAGGCAGACCTCATAGCTACTCTCTTGGCACATGATCTGGAGCAGACAGTCACTGGGGGTGAGTCAGGAACTAAGGCAGTAGACCCCAAACCAGCTTGAGGCACTCGACTGCAGCTGTTGCTGCAAGACAAGGCGTTGGAGGCGAAAGACTGGATGCTGAGGTGAAGACTGGATGCTGAAGCAGAAGCAAGAAGGTTGGAAGCAGAGAAAGAACTTGAAGAAAAGAGACTGGCAGACAAACAGAAAGAACGCCGAAACAAAGAGAAGGAATGCAAAGACAGAGAGAAAGAATGACAGCATGAACTCCAGAGACAACAGCATGAGAAGGAGATGATGACCCTCCACAGTCAGCAAACCGTGAGTAATGGTGGAGTGAGTTTACCTCATGAAGCCAAAATGAATTCTAAATTGCTCCTTCAGTTTAAAGAGGAAGATGACCTTGATTTATTTTTAAGGTCATTTGAGAGAGTACGCGACCAATTAAAATTGACTAAAGCTTCCTGGTCAACTTATCTCACACCCTTGCTGATGGGGTGAGCGTTGCATGCATTTGCTAAAATGAGTAATGAAGACTATGCTGATTATGATAAAGTGAAAACAGTGTTGTTGAAACATTTTGATTTAACTCCTGAGGCTTATAGAAGGATATTTAGTGAGTTAAAGAAAAGCCCAGAAGACAGTTATGCAGAATTGCAGGTTCAACTGTGTACTTACCTTGATAGGTGGATGGAGGGCTAAAGCAACTACTGTGGAACTGATTAAAGCTGTATTGGTGAGAACAATTCCTTAAAATTGTACCTGAGGACATGCGTGTATGGCTCATAGACAGGGCATGCGCCTCATCTACAGAGGTGGCAGGAAGCGCTGACGAGTATCTGTCTAGCCGCCATACACACAACGAAGTCTTGAGGGTGGGGCAGCACATGGTTATAAGGGGTCCCATGGGGGCAGCCCAAGGAAACCAGCCTGCACCTGAGTCCAAAGTACAGCCCTCTGGCTCTAAGGGGACTCAAGAAATAGGTCCCAAGAAATGTCATATTTGCAATCAAGTGGGACTTGAGATATAACTACCTCAGAAACTGGTTAAGGGGCAGAGATATGGGCGGGGTGATCAGAAGAGCACTGGTGTGTTTGTAGGTGTGTCCAGTCTGAAGAACCACTCTCCTCTAATGAGAATCTGCGTCCCATTACAGTTAATGGAATAGTAACACAAGGACTGTGGGGCACAGGCGCTTACATCTCCCTGGTAAGGCAGGATCTCATTCGGGCAGAGCAGATGGTGCCTGGGAAATACCTCAAGGTCCGGGCATTCCTCAGGCCACTCAGTCCCATTACCAATGGCTAGAGTATTCCTGAGCTGAGAAGAGGCCATGGAGAAAAGGAGGTGGGAGTTGTAGAGGACCTACCTGTAAGTATGATTGTGGGGAAGGATTTGGACCCCAGTAAAAAACTGGTGTGAGTTGTAACTCGTCAGGCACAAGGGCAAGCTTCTGAGGGTGAAGAGAGGTTGAGTCTGGGTGGTCCAGCCACATCCTCAGCAGCTGAGGAAGTGTCTAGCACAGGGGAGGGGCTGGCTAGAAGCAGCAGTCCAGAACCCCAGTCACAAATAGAGGAGCCCGCAGGACTTCCTTCAGAAGGGGCACTGGGAAGAGTCAGACGAGGGCAGCTGAGTGCTGCACAGTGAACTGACCCTACCCTGGAAAAACTGAGGGAAATAGCTCATAGGGCTGAACGTTCTTAGGGGAGTAAAGAGTCCATTTACTGGGACAATGGGCTGTTGTACAGAGAATGTACAACAGAGGAAGGGCTAGATGGTGAGGTACTCCAGCAGCTGGTAGTCTCTAAGGTTCACCAACAGCAGCTTTTGGCCCTTGCCCATGATATCCCTTTTTCAGGGCACTTGGGGGTGAGGGGCACAAAAAAGCACCTAACCAACAATTTCTTCTGACCTGGTATTGGCAAGGATGTGGCAAATTATTGCAGGACTTGTCCACAGTGCCAGCGGGTGGGAAAATGGGGACAAGTTCGAGGCAGCTTTGGTGCCCCTGCCCATTATTGATGAACCCTTCTAAGAGGGTAGCGTGGACACAGTGGGCCATTGAGCACCCCAAGTAGGTACTGGCAAGCGGTATATCCTGGTAGTTGTGGACTATGCTACCAGATACCCAGGAGCAGTGGTCCTAACATCCTGTGAGGGCAGAACCAGTGGCAGATGCACTGTTAGGAATATTTAGCCAGGTGGGCTTTCCTCAGAGATACTGTCAGATCAGGTGCCAATTTTATGTCATGGTTAATGAGTAGTTTGTGGGAGAAGTGGGTGAAGCAGCTCAAACATCCCCATACCATCCCCAAGCTATGGTCTAGAGGAGCAATTTAATTCAACTCGAGACCATGCTAAGGACTTTGCTGACCAGCATAAGAGGACTGGACAAATATTTGCCTCATCTTCTATTTGCATACAGGAAGTCCCACAGGAGTCCACAGGGTTCTCACTTCGAGCTCCTGTTTGGTCATAGGGTGGGGCCCCTAGATTTGATTCTGGATGAATGGGAGGGTGATCGTGCCTCCCAAGGGAGTCTGTTGTGGAGTATGTCCTGAACTTCGTGGACCCACCTTAGGGAGCTCATGGGGGTTGCTCAGGAGCACCTGGCCACTGCACAGCAGTGGCAGAAAGTCTGGTATGACCATGGGGGCCTGAGCTAGAGAATATGAGGTGGACAGCGAGTGATGGCACTCATCCCTGTCTGACAGAATAAATTACAGGCAGCATGGGAGGGCCATTCTCCATTGTCCAAAATGTTAGTGATGTCAATTACATGATAGAGCTACTGGACAGGAGATACAAACGAAAGGTGTATCATGTCAACATGCTGAAGCCCTACCACAACAGGGAGGAACTGGTTCTCACTGTATGCAGTTCTCCAGAAGGAAACTGGGGTAGATCCACTGGTGGACCTACTTGGGGAGGTCAGGGTTGCATCCTCTGTGGACAACCTTACCCTCTCGGAACAGCTCACACCAGCCCAGGTGCAAGAAATTAGGGGTGTGCTGAGAGAATTTGAGGACATGTTCACAGGAAAACTGGGGTACACCATGATGGCGGAGCACCATGTGGATACAGGGACCCAAGTTCCCCTGAAACAGTCCCCCTACAGGGCACCTGAGCATGTTAAGCAGACTGTGAAAGAGGAGCTCAAAGAGATGCTGGAACTGGGGGTAATCCAGGAATCTAGTAGCCCCTGGGCATCACCCGTGGTACTGATCCCCAAAAGGGATGGCACCACACGATTCTGCGTGGACTACCGGAAGCTTAATAGCTGCATGGAGTCTGACACCTATCCCATGCCCAGAACAAATGAGACCCTGGAGCGACTGGGGGGAGAAAAGTATTTGACCACAATAGACCTAACAAAGGGCTATTGGCAGGTACCTCTGACCCCTGCAGCCAGGGAAAGATCAGTTTTTGTTACTCCATTTGGTTTATATGAATTTAAGGTAATGCCATTTTGAATGAAGAATGCACCTGCAACATTTCAACGGCTTCTAGATCGCATTCTGTCTGGGGTAGGTGAGTTTGTATTGGCTTATATGGATGATATAGCCATATACAGCCAGACCAGGGATGAGCAAATCAAGAATGTGCGGGATGTGTTCCACAGGTTAAAGAAGGCAGGTCTGACAGTCAAGGCAGAGAAGTGCCAGATAGGTATGGCAGAAGTATCCTACCTTGGGCACCAGGTGGGTAGTGGACACATCCATCCAGAGCCTGCCAAGGTTGATGCCATCCTGGCCTGGCCTACTCCTACCACAAAGAAACAGGTCAGGGCATTTCTAGGGGCAGCAGGGTACTACTGAAGGTTTGTTCCCTGTTATAGTGATCTAGCTAAGTCCCTGACAGACTTAGCAGAAGGAAAGCCAGATACGAGTGAAGTGGTCAGAAGGCTGTGAGGTCACTTTTCAGGAGCTAAAAAGGCCTTAAGCAGCCCAGCTGTATTGGCTAGCCCTAATTATAGTTTAAAGTTATGGTCCATGTGGATGCCTCAGATCATGGGCTGGGGCTGTGTTGAGCCAAGTTACCCAACAGGGGAGGAGCACCTGGTTGTGTACCTCAGCCAGAGGCTTTTGCTTCCCGAGAGAGAAGGCACTCGCCCACAGTGAGAAGAGATGCTTGGGAATAGTGTGGGCCCTTCAGAAGCTACAGCCTTACCTATATGGGAGAGAGTTTACTGGCCACAGATCATAATCCTGATTTGGCTTTATAGGTCCAGTGGGCAAAATGGTAAACTACTATGTTGGAGTTTGGTACTGCAGGCATACAACATGATCACTCATCCAGAGAGTGGCAAACAAAATGCAAATGCGGATGGGCTATCTAGGCAGGGCTAATTGCCTGGCTGGATACTTTGGGTGCTTCCCAATAATTGAATGAATGGCTGTGATACTTGGGGTGGCCCAAGGACACGCCTTATTATCTGAGGGGGATGTGACAGAAATGGGCAGGAAAGAGTTAATGGCTTGGATTCTGTAGGTGCCTTATTTTTTAGTAGTTTGGAAAAAATACAGTCAGGCTGAAATCCTCTGTCCAGCAGCATCCAGCTTGTGGAATTCCTAGCTGCTAGATAAGAGCTGGGTCATAAATCTCGAGTGGACATCTCCAGACACACACACAGACCTGCAGACATGGACACAGGGCAGTTTGAATGGATTGGATCATTCTGATATAAACTTAAGGTGAAAAGGGAATATAATTGGTCACTGATAGGTGTTCACTCTGATTGGGACAATTAAATACATACATGTTGGTTGGTGCATTCAAAGGGAGAATAGGAATGACATATTCTCCACAGAGTATATAACCTTCTGAAAGGCAGAGAAAGCTCTCTTGTGCTTTGGAAGCTGGGAGGAAACATAAGCTTGGAGCCTACTTTGTAGCTATGTCCGTGGGAGCTGGCAGTTAGAACAGGGTCCAGTGTCTCTTGTAAGGACAGGGAAGGGTAAGTTTAGTGATAGCATATTTCAGTAATAGCCTCTTCTTGCCATCTGTTATTTAAAACATTTGTTTATTTTCCTGTATGAGTGTTATTCTCTTGTGTTGTAAATATATATCCTGTAAATGCTCAATGCACTTTCTGTTAAGTAAAGCTATTTATTTGCTCAACAGTTGTGACTGTGATGTCATTTTTCTAAGGTAATATTTGGTTTCCACTGGCTGAGGTAAACTCTGTGTAGCATCCGTCACCCGAGAGAGACACACTACCAGACTTTAACTTGTGCAGTTGCACGTTGAAGTGTTCAAGTTTGTACACTTGAAAGAGGTGCCAGAAGGAAAGTCCGGCTGGTAGCAGCAAATACCCAAGGACAGACACCTCTCTAAAAGCTGTTTTAGCCCAGAGGGAGAGATGGGTTGTCACAGTACATACCTCCATGAGTGGTCAATGACCCCTTGACATTCACGAGTGGCAAAGCCACAAGTGAGGTCAAAAGAGGTCACTGACCATAAGTGAAGATAAATGTCATATCTCATAAGCACCTGTCACATGTCCAGTGTATATGATATACATTATCAATTCTAAGTTTGTTTTATTTTATTTAAAAGTGATGGTTTCCTGTAGCGAAGGAGATTTGAAATGCTGGCAGCTGCCACATGCTGTTTTTTAAACATAGATCGTGCTGGTTGAAGCATGCAGATCTATCAATGGCTAGGCACAGGTGGCATAAAAAGTCCTTTGTGATGTACCCAACTAGCTAGATAAATTTTATGACACACCCTACTGTGAAAATAAAAAAATGTATCCATCTAGTTGGTGTCCTCTGCTACAGACAGCATTTTATTTAGCCTAAAAATTGCTAATGTATATTGTATATGTAACCCCTCCACAAATGGGGGTTCCTGAAAAGTCTTCCTCAAGCTTGCCTAAATGCTCACTGCCAGGCTGGTGTCCTGCGTTTTAACAGTTTAAATGTGATTGCCAGAGAGTGCCTACATGGCCTCTGTGTACTGTCTCCTTAAGAGCTGCCTGGATTGCAGTCATAAGTAATCTGAGAGGGAGCTCTGTTGAAAGATGTAACTATTTGCTGAAAATCATTTAGAGTGATAATGCTAATTTAATGTGTCTAACCTGCCTTCCTTGCAGCAAGAACTGTTTAGTTTATCTCCACTATCTTGGTCCTGGACTGTGAATTGGACCAATCAGTACTGGTGGGACCTAAAATGGAGCCGGACTACAGGAGCTGTCTGGAGTCAAAATCTGTAGGAATTGTAGTTTTGGGCTTTTTGCACCTTTTTGCACCTGAAGGGGGAGCCTTTGTTGTGACTGACAGGAGGATCAGCCAACGGAACCTTTTGGATCTTGGGGAATTTCCCAGGCTGCTGCAGCTAGTTTTCAGTTCTGGGCTGAGAAGTGAAGAAGTAACAGCTCAAGTGATTTGGGCAAGAGTTCTGTGTAGTTTTGCATAGAAGAACTGTGAAAGGTCTGAGTTGTGGCCTGCATGTCTGCCTGCTGCCCCTGAGAAGGCAAGAAGAGAATTATTTTGGACTAAATCCAAGTCTGTGAGAACAAAGTAAGCCATTGATTCTTTACCAGGCTTATACCCGAGGAAGACCGAAGATTTTGCTGAATGCGATTGGCCTGTCAGGATTTTCAGTTGCTTTTGAATCCCCTGTTTATGCAGAGACTTTGCGATCATGACCAGAGAGTGGTTTGCCTGGTACAGTAGAATTTCCTTACATGTAAATGTGCTGTGAGTTGTTAGTGGGTCATGATTTGGTTCCCTACTGTGTGAACTGTGTTCTGCTTGCTGGAAGCTATATCCAGCCTAAAACGGACTGTATCCAAATTTGTCTCCATTTGGCCTGGGCCTTGCCACACTGGCCCAGCCAGACTGCCTGCTGGACAGAGAAAGCCATTGACGAGAGACCTGCCTGGGGATCAGCCACCTGCTACATGCTTGAACAGGAATGATGCCTCGGGAAATCGTATGGGCCCTGATTCTACTGGCACTCCAGATCAGCCACCTGCAGTCTGAATTTTCATCCAGCCTGTGTCCAGTCTTGGGTATCATGAGTAATCATTAGGGTAGCTCCTGCAGCAACAGCCTAATCTAAAAGTGTGTCATCTGATTGTCTTGTTGTTTTCTTTTCACGAACTGAGCCCTCCGCCCGGATTACAATTACTGTGTGTTGTGCATGTTGTTTCTTCCATCACAGGGCCCCAATCAGCTGCAACATTCTGGCTTAGCCCACCATTCTCCATCTGGGTACCCTGAGTGTGTGACTGTTTATGGACCCAGTACATGCATAACTGTTTGATTGATACAGCCTTTAAGCAAATTAACCTGATTACGCCCATTTCTTGTTCAAGTCCCTTAAATAAATCAGATCTAACTCTTTTTTGCTTTTACCCTGACTGTGGTTCCAGTTTGTGCAAGAGTACTGTACTGCTGTTATTTGCTGTGTATAACCTTGTTTTACAGGGGGTCCCCAGGGCTGAGCCACAGGAAAGCCCTGGTGGTAAGTGCAAACAGTGTGGGTACTTGTGTGGTGTATCAGGGGTATTGTGAAAGTGATTATTGTGTATTGTTCCGGCCACTAGTAAGGAAAGAGGGGGGTTACAGTGTCCCAGAGGGCTGTGCCCAGGCTAGCTTGATCACTACCAAACCTGAGCTCCAGTGGAGGCACCCATTTCAGAACTCAGGCCCCTTAACCTGCTACTAGCCAAGCAGGCAGGGGTAGTAGCCCTTGGGATAGCACCACCTGAGGTTACATATAAATTGTATTTATTCGCTTGCTCTTCATTAGTATGTCAGTTGTCATGGAAACAGGATCATAATCATCGAAGTTCATCACTTTTGCAGCTTAATCCTTTCGGAAGTCATAATCATCTGTGACATCACAGTTTGTTGCTGGGAAAATGTTTATGATGTCACAAACCAGACTGTGGCTTTGCCAAAGCATTAAACAGCAGGAACAGATTAATTGTAAGGGACATTAACCATGTTTCACTGTATGTAACCCTACACTAGAAATGAAGCACACAGTGGATACATGAAAAACAGAAACTACAATCTGAACTATGTCCAAATATTATATTTTCAAAGTTTTATCCTAAGTGAGAAACTCGCTTAAAAAGTCTGTTTTAATGCAGGTGTTTGAATATGAGGACTGTTTAAAACATTGGAGCATAAGAGGATATCATGAACTTAAAGAGCTGCAGGTGATGAATCGCCTTTTTAGAGAGTGTAGATTCCATGTTGCTTACTTACATGCATGGTATTATATTTCCATGTTGTTACATGATGTGGCTTTTATTTTTATTTATTTATTCTAGGATTACAAGTACCTTTGAGCCAAGGCTCATTTACAAAGGTTCCACGTCAGAAATAACAAACAACAAGGAAGCAACAGTGAAATAACAGTAAACAATTCATGTACAAGAGTGCTATTGAAAGGGGTAAATTATAGGAAGAGTAAGGGGTAGAGGATGAGGAGAAGTGTAGGAAGTTAACAGAGGCAGCTATAGTAAGATGGTGAACACAGCTAGGACGCATATGCCCACAAGGAATGGGTAAGGTCAGGCATCCGGGTGTGGCAGAGAAACAGGGATGAGAGGAGAGGGGGAGGATGAAGATGCAGCCGGAGGCATTAGTCGACAAATAAATCGGAAGAAGTGATAGAAAGAGAAAAAGGGGCAGGGTAGGGGTATAAGTGCTGTAATAGGGCAAGGAGAGACTAATGAGGTGGTATGAAAACTGAGATTTGAAGTGGCACCTCAGGAGCTGGGGTTGCGGATTGGGGCCTGGGCTAAGCAGTATAAATTTAGGATTTAAGCTGTTTAGGTCATCATCTAGGAGAGGCAATCACAGGAGCTAGAGGCATTGAGATGGGCCCGGAGTCTGGTTTATGAAAAAATGGTGTGTTAAACACATGTAACCAAGTACAATTTTGATAAAGATGAGTTTAAAAAAAAAAGAAGATGAGAGCAAGCTGGAATGTGCAGCTGGGAGTGGGAGGTCTGTTGCATGAAGTATTTTTAGGCTCTGCAAGCCTTAAGCATAGAGCCAGGAACCAATAAACAAGTATGCAGTGCAACACATTCTGACATACGGGCAGCAAACCTCCTAAATGAAGAGATGATAAACCAGTGCATGTACTGTGCACTGAGGCTATCTGTTTAACAACTTTCTCACTGTATTTCAACTGTAAATCCCAACAATAGCTGTATAATAAGAACAGCTGCCATTAGTAACTAATGTGCTGACTGCCTGTGACTCACACCACATTGTAAGTATGCAAAGTGCTATGCGTTTTTATGGAAGCCCTACTATAAACACAGCACAGGTTAAGCAGTTATGCTGAAGCAACCTTCTGTAATGAAGCTAATGGCAGTACCTCCAGGGTGTCAGCCTGCTGTGGAACTAATTTCATACATCATCCGTAATGTGAACTAGATGTGAAAACAGGGTTCTCAAGAGGTATTGGTATCATACTGAGTCAGTTCTTTTAACAGCACTGGGATAGTGCTGTCCATACCGTTTGCCAATAATATGTAACATTCTCCTCTGAGTTCCAGCAAGCTGGAACAGTAAATGCTGGGCTAGCTCAGAATTCTATTTGTCACTTTCTATGCATTTTAAACAGCCAGAAGATATCAAGACGACGTGACGGTGGATAAGAAAAAAATACAAATGAATGAAATTCCTTGCACTGGACGTTAAGGGCTTTATGGACAGAAGCACAATACGAGTTGCTGTGCACACTCGATAATATAAGCATAACAGGAGAAATGCAAAAATGGAGGTAAAACAGGATGGAAAACAGTTTTAGGACCCCCGCTTGAGTCTGTGGCTGTAAAAAGGAAAGTCATGCAGATGGGAGAGTTCATTCCTTTGGCATCCTCCATGCAAACTGCAAAAACTTTAATTAACAAAAAAAAAAATAATAATCTGAAGGCGGTTCAAGAGGTTGCTGTAAGCAAGGGTGGACTCGAGAGTCTACAGCACACAGCATCGTTACTCTTTTGCTAACAGATTTGCAGTAATTCAGGATCAGCTGATTGAACTCGACTGGAAGGACAACTGAAAATCCGACCACTGAATATATAACTTGCAAAAGTCAAGCCAAACATGCACTAAAGATGAACTAACTTACTTTCGTTTTGGGAACCTTCGGCAATTCTGGTTCTGAAATACCCGACTCCCTGAGAACTGACAGTTTGGAGTGAATTCTGCACTGCAGCCTGGCCAACTCTGATGACCTATCTTGTCTCCTGGAAAATGTCACTGTAGTTGAGGTAGCTAAGCTGCAGCTAATGACCACCAACCAAGATCGAGTCCTGTGCTGCCAGCTGATGCCTGCGCTTCTGCAATCAGCTCCTGTTGCCATGCTGAGACCACACTGCAGTTTCTCCTCCTCTTTAGTCAGGCAGTCATCACAACTTGTCTTCAGGCATCACTCCTTTTCAGTTCTTCCTGGTTGCTGTGCTATACCCAATGCCCAAATATAATGAAGCCTCTCAACTTGCAGGAAATTTAAATGCACCGCAGCTGAGCTAGCCACACCCCTGCCTACACACCAGCCCATCTTATGTGCCACTGACCTAATTGAGCACCTCAGCTCAGCAGTCTCTGCTACTCCGTAGCTCTCCACTCATTCATCACCCCACACTCCCGAACACAAAGCCCGCCAGACTGGAGTTACACGACAGCACAACAGCAGATGCCAATCATGCCATGTGGCCACTGCTGACTGACTTTATTTGCTGCAGTGAGGGTGAGAGTTGTTACCAGTTGCGCTTGCAGGGGTGGAGGGGAGGACAAGGTTCAGGTTGATCATAATGCCAATCAGCTGCTTACGGGGTGGCGTCATGCAGATCAAAAGAAAAGAGCCACCGTGATACAGCTGGCTCTTTTCTTTGAAGTTCAAAGTTTCTGCCCAGCAAGCACTGAAGCATGTCATGAATCATCAGCCTGGCGGATGACTGGTCTGACTCTGCTGAGCCCACTGCAGACTGCCGTGCACTGGACCGACCGTGACGCGCCTCTCAAATCCACCATTATAGCAATATGTTTGTTAGAGCAAGTGGAAGCTCAGACTTAAAAAAGGAGGAGAAAGGCTATCTAAATATTTGTTAAAAGGTGGAATTGGCTTGTTTGTGGGAAATTTTAGCAACCTTACATTGATGATGACTTTTCTCTGACATAATTCAGTCTATGGGAAACAAAACACCTCTTCCCTTAATCCCTTATCTGTCCCTGTCTGTCTCTTCCTGAGTCTCTACTGTTGCCCAGTAAATTACTGCCACTGAAAAATATTCTTTAACTTTTGGTTCCTTCCTGTTTCCCTAATGATTGTAGTGGCTTACTTTCTCTTCCCCCCAAAAAATAAAATAAAAATAAAATAATAATAATTTGAAGCCAACTCACATCATAGCTCTCTAAACTAGGGATGTCACAGTATCATGGTTTCATGGTGTACCATTATATAGGAAGTCACCATATATATATATATATATATATATAACATGAGCAAGTACCCGCAATAACATTAGTTTCTCTAAACAGTAGTTTTCAGCCTTTCTACTCATTTGTTTTGTGTTTTAGGAACAAATGCTCCATCTGCCAACTCTTTACGCACAAGAGTTTGAGGAGACTTGTGTACAAAATGATTATTTCTGTAATATGGTACTATGACAACCTTGGCATGTTACATGTGACAGTCATTGTACGTTCAAAAATTCATACTGTGATATCCCTACTCCAAACTTACTTTAATGGGGGTCACATAAAAGTGGCCTTTTCTCACATGTCTAACCGCCTTGCATGCAGTAATATTCTAGACCATTTAATGCATGTTAGAGCATTGCACAGTGCTGCAGCTGGGAGCAGCCCCCATCCCCGACAGCATCCACTGACATCTGGTTCTGCAGTTTGCATATTGCTGCACTTACAGGGGGACACTGCACCTTGATGTACAACCACAGTTGAAAATAGCAGTTTCAGGAGGTTGTGTAAGAGAATGAGAATAAAAGATATATTTACCCAACTCCCAAAGGAAATGAAAATCTGGGGCCTGCCTGACACACAGGGTCAGATATTCAAAAGGTTAGCGCCTGCTGCTAACAATTAGATCTTGTGCTATGCTCAATTTGTGTTCATTTCTTATAGTCAGAGGATAGTGCTGCACCTGTCGTTAGCGAGCGCTAGCGATCAGTGCAAATTTAAAATATGCAGTGCTCAAACAGATGGGTGGGAACATGCGTAATGTGTGCAGTTCAATATTCAAAGATATAGCACTGCATTAATAGAATAGCACAGCACAAATACTGACTATAAAAGCAGATCTAAATCAGGGGCAAACCCCAGAGGCAGGGAGAGCATAGCAGCACACACACACACACACACACACCTGAAAACAAAATATCTCACATTGTTTACCTGATGCAGCTGGCCATGCAAGATGAGGAAAGGGCCCATGCCCTCACCCCCCAGGCCCATCGCAGGCCCTGGAGGCACTATGCTGCAAACAGACAGTACTGTCCACAAGTTGCATCTCAAAGTCCTCAGTGATAAACAAATCATGGGACAGTACAGGCTCAACAGGCCCATGACCATGCAGCTGTGTGACCTGCTACATGCCCAGCTCTGGACACACACCCACAGTAGTCATGCAATGTCTGTAGAGCTCAGGGTGACAGCAGCGCTGTGCTTCTTGTCTACTGGAACATTCCAGACACTGGTAGGGGACACAACCAGTCTCACAATCTGCCACCGCGCCTGTTGGGCTAGTTCTAGATGCCCTGCTGGCCCATGCAGCGGAGTTCATCGTGTTCCCCACCACACCAGCAGAGCAATCAGCAAACCGTAGTTGATGCCATTGACTGCACTCATGTTGCCATCTGGGCACCCACTAGTGATAGCGTGAGGCCTATGTGTGATGGAAGGGTACCCTCCATCAGCTGCCAGGTGGTGTTTGACACAAGAGGCCACATCATCAGTGACCTAGCGCGGTCTCTGACAGTGCCACAACACCTTCATCTAGCACAGCTTCATCCTGTGTCAGTGGTTTTGAAGGTAGGGGCATCCTTAGTGGCATCTTGTCAGTGAGTATATCCCAAAAATCTCTCCCCACGTTGCATATGATGTCAGTAGCCCATGCCTTTACCTATACTGGAGACCATGCATATCCCCGTGTCTCTGGCTCCTCACCCCAGTCCTATGACCTGCATCCATTGCAGATGACAGGTATAAGATAGCACATGTCACTACACACAACATCATCAAGCAGGTCTTTGGCATGCTCAGGAGAGATGGTTCAGGCACCTTGATCTTTCCAGTGGTGCCCTACGATATATCCCTCATAAGGCCTGTGCCATATTCCTTACCTGTTGCATATTACACAACATGCCACTCAATCATGAGATATGCCTGCTGGCCTCAGAGGAATGCCCTGCAGCGGATGCCGAGCCAGAGGACCAGGGGATGCAGGAGCAGCTCAACAGGTGTGACTTCAGGATGACCAGAAGGTCACAGGAGTACAGAGCCTGCCTCATCACAGACCTCTTTGGACCCAGACGATGAGTACAGACCACACAGGAGACTGTAATGTGTTCAGAAAATATATTATGCGAATAATAATAATGACGTGCATGAAAGAACAAATAACAAGCTGTTGAGTTCAAATTATAACTTTTCTCCTTTTTGTTTTCATAGATTTGTACATAGGTAAACTACAACACGGGGTTCAGGATTCTAACCCAGCATGCAGTATCCAGCTCACTACAAGTGTATTCAAAACTTGTTTTAATGGAATCATGCTGTCAGTTTAAAATAGACGTCACTATCATGAGTTTCTAGATAGTATTTGTTTATTTTTCTCCATAACAGCGAATATTTTTCAAGTCAAACTACCTCTTGCTGGAAGCTGCAATACTGAACATAGGAGTTGCAAGAAAGCGAGTTGTGCTCACAACAGAGGGAGGTAACCCTTACAATTGTCTTTGGTTTGTAGCAGATATTCTGCAGGTGGAGACTACTTTAACTGAAAGGTGAAATAAGGAACTTGGAATTATCAGGAAAAGACAGTCTTGTTACAATTCTTAAGATTTTCAGTGCAGAAAGAGTTTAAACCCTGGGCTAAACATTTGTCACAAATCCTGAAGTAAGTGCAGGTACAGGTTGTGTATTTCACCCAAACAGTAAACTGTTTTTTTGTGTTTACCTTTGTATGCCTTAAAAGGAAATTCCAGACTTTCTCAGGAAGTGATTACATCATAGATACTTATCAGCCAATAGCTTTGGTAACAGACCTGAGAACAATAGTATTATAAGCAAGCGTTTTATAGCAAACTCATCAGAACAGCTAATATGTTTCAAGTCAAACTACCTCTTGCTGGAAGCTGCAATACTGAACATAGGATTTGCAAGAAAAGCAGTTGTGCTCACAACAGAGGGAGGTGAACCTTACAATTGTCTTTGGTTTGTGCAGATATTCTGCAGGTGGAGGCTACTTCTAACTGAAAGGTGAAATAAAGAACTTAGAATTATCAGGAAAAGACAGTCTTGTTACAATTCTTAAGATTTCAGTGCAGGAAGAGTTTAAAGCACAGCTGACTTACTTTGGGGCTGACTGCTTTCAGAGCACAAACCACCAGGCTGTTTTGGGGCTGGGGAGGTTTACCTGGTCTGACTTGGATGTCTGGATTTTTCTCTGTTTGATTAGCAGGGGATTTTCTCTGTCAAATTGTTGTGTATGGTATCTTGCTGACAGGAAGGCACTCATCACAGCGGTGGATCAGAGTTTTAGCTGATTGTTTTGTGAGGGCACAGTTAGGCCCAACCTTCCTACCCCTCACCCCACCCACCCCTGAAATAGTTCCTTCATACCTGGGTTCTGACATCATTTCCTCAAGAGTGCAAGGTGCATATCAATGTCATATCCTCTCTAGCACACAGCACTGAAAATGTAAGCAGACATTGTATAATATATATATTCTATATAAAAAACAATCACACACACAAACACACACACACACACACACACAC
The DNA here is from genome assembly GCA_016271365.2 of Neoceratodus forsteri. Lineage (NCBI taxonomy): Eukaryota > Metazoa > Chordata > Ceratodontiformes > Ceratodontidae > Neoceratodus > Neoceratodus forsteri. The sequence goes on from CM028134.1 coordinate 153,588,409, forward strand.
AAAAAAAAGTTCATAATCATGTGGGGAGTAGTGCAATGTAATGGCTGGGCAGCAGTCTTCCGGAGTCTTTCTGGAGGCTGAGATGCTGCCTATTTGCAGACAACTCTCTGCCCTGAGGGAGGAATTTTCCGTCTTCAGGCCACACTGGACAGCAGTAGGAACCTTCCCCAGGCCAGACTGGATGGTAGAAGGAACCTCCCCATCCAGGGAGCACCAGAGCCACCACCACCACTACCTCAGAGGTTGCAAAGAAAGCACAGCAGTTGGACCACAGTGGGCTCAGGGAGGGTGAGGATGGTGGAACAGAGGCACACCCAGTCAGTTGTTCCACTCACAAGCCATACACCATTCTGGGAGCACAGCTCCCTATGGATGCACCCACAGAGGAGATTAAGGAGGCTGAGGACACCTGTCACAAGGGAGGCCCACAGGAAGGAGGCAGAGGACACCACAAGGAAAAGGAAGCAGCTCCTGTGGGGACTAAATTATTAGGGGATAGAACTGGGGGAGCAGGGAAAACTGAAGTAAGGTGCCTGCCTGGTGCCATGGCTTGAGGGCAGAAAGCGATCCTCAGAAACACGAGAACAGCTGCATGGGAGTTCGAGCTGGACGTCATTGTCCACCTAGGGACAAATGACTTGGCTCAACATGAGATTAGAGCAGTGCAGAAAGACTTTGTAGAATTGGGGAGGGGCCTAAGACAAGTAGCATACACAGTATCCTTCTCAGAGGTGCTGCCTGTCAATGGCATGAGTGAGGCAAGGGTACTTTGCACCATGCAGTTTAATGAATGGTTGAAAAAATGGTGTGGAGCACAGGGGTTTGGCTTCATTGGGGACTGGGGTTCCACCTGGAGGGACACCAGCCTATACTGGCAGGATGGTCTGCATCTGTCCAGGAAGGGAACAAGTCTTTTGAGCAATCGGTTTAAATGCTTCATTGGCAAGCTTTTAAACTAGTCAAGGGGGAGGCACTGAAAGCAGCAGGAAAATCCCAGCCTCTCCCTACAAAACAGGGCACTAAATGAGAAAAAGACCGAGGTAGAAAGGTCAGTGGGGGATGCTGCAACAGAAGGTAAAGCCATCAAAAAATGGAAAGCAATGAGTACCAATGCCTGTAGTCTGAGTAACCAGCTTCCTGAATTAGTGACCTTGATGGAGGAGGAACATCTGGATATCGTGGCAGTCACAGAAACATAGTTCACACAAAACCATGACTGGGACGTAAACATACCAGGATACACTATCTACAGGAGGGACAGAGAGGGTAAAAGAGGAGGAGGAGTAGCTCTTTACATAAGGAAAGGAATCAAAGCAACAGAACAAAAGGGAAAACAGGGAGGAGGAGAAGAAGCACTGTGAGTAAATTTGGAGACCGGCAATGGCACCACAATCCGCACAGGGTTAGAACAGACTCTTCTCAGGGGGAGGAAATGGACAAGGAAATGATAGAAAGTATACTTAGTATGGCAGAAAAAGGGGAGATATTGCTGATGGGCGATCTGAATATGCCAGATGTTAGCTGGAGTGCAGTTGCAGCAGCCACTTGGAAGAGTGAGGTTATTCTAGATGCCCTACAGGGGGTATGCCTTAGACAACTAGTATTGGAGCCCACTCGAGATGGAGCAATCTTAGACCTGGTTCTCTCAAATGGAGATGAAGAGAGGATCACAGATGTAGAAGTGGGTAGTCATCTGGGAACTAGCGACCATCGAACAGTATGGTTCTAATAAACACAGCAACAGAGTCAAGCCATACAAAGGCAAAGGTACTGGACTTTAGGAGGGCTGACTTTGCTAAAATGGGTGAGTGCCTAGGAATGCACTAGCAAATGGGCAGGAAAGAGGGTGGAAGAACAATGGGGAATAATAAAACTGCTATCACAGAGGTAACAAGCCTTTGTGGAAGCAAATAAACAAAACTAAACGATGTAAGAAACCACTATGGTTCTCAAAGGAAGTGGCAGTGAAGGTTCAAGAGAAAAGAAAGCTTCAGGAAGTACAAGGAATCACAGAAGGAGCAGGACAGAGAACTGTATCAGTTAAAGCAAAAGGAAGCTGGGAAGGCAGTCAGAACAGCAAAGGCCCAAACCGAGGAAAAGATAGCCAACTCAGTTAAGAAGGGGGATAAAACCTTTTATAGGTACATCAGGGAGCGAAGGAAGACCAAGGGAGGGATAGTGAGGCTTAATAAAGGGGGAGGGTGGGCAGAGGGTGACTGTGAAAAGGCAGAGATACTAAACAAATATTTTTGCTCAGCATTTACAAAGGAAGAGGGGGAGGTACCTAAAACAAACAGTAGAAACACTCTGGATACAGAAGTTGATACCAGCCCATTTACAGAAGAAAAGGTTCTGAAAGAACTCTTAAAACTGAAGGTGGACAAAGCAATGGGGCCTGATGGGATTCATCCCAGAATTCTAAAAGAACTAAGGGTAGAATTAGTGACACCACTGACTACCCTGTTTAACAAATCATGGGAGGATGGGGTGGTACCCGAGGACTGGAGGAGGGCAGATGTGATTCCGCTTCACAAAAGTGGGAGCAAGGCAGAAGCAGGAAGCTACAGACTTGTTAGTTTTAACCTCAGTGGTAGGGAAAATGATGGAATCACTTCTGAAGGAAAGAATTGTCGAGTATCTAGAGGCCAGAGGGGCACAGGACCCAAGGCAGCATGGATTCACAGCAGGAAGGTCATGCCAGACAAATCTGATAGATTTCTTTGACTGGGTGACCAAAGTAGTAGATCAGGGAGGGGCTGTGGACATGGCCTACCTAGACTTTAGCAAGGCATTTGACACAGTCCCACACAAAAGATTAATATACAAGTTAGCTAGCCTGGGAGTGGGTCCCAAGATGACAGCCTGGGTAAAGAATTGGCTGGAGAATAGGACACAGAGAGTAATAGTAAATGGAGTCCACTCTGAAGAAAGGGACTAGTGGGTACCGCAGGGTTCAGTATTAGGACCAGTCCTCTTCAATGTCTTTATAAGTGACATTGCAGAGGACTGAAGGAAAAGTATGTCTCTTTGCAGATGACACAAAGATCTGCAACAAAGCTGATGCACAAGGTGGGGTGGAAAGGATGAAAAGGGACTTGGCAAGGTTAGAGAATGGTCAAATGTATGGCAGCTTAGATTCAATGCTAAGTGCAAGGTAATGCACCTGGGAAACAAAAACCAAGGGAAGAATACACAATGGGGTGAGATACTAACAACAACAAAATGGAAAGGACCTGGGGTAATCATATCAGATGACCTAAAGGTGGGCAAGCTATGTGAGAGGGCAGCAAGGAGGGCTGGGGGATACTGGGATGCATAGGAGAGGCATCACCAGTAGGAAACAGGAAGTTATTATCCTCTGTACAGACAGCTGGTGAGACCCCATCTGAGTACTGCGGCAGTTCTGGAGACCCAGTCTCGAAAGACATAGACAGGATGGAAGCTGTCCAGAGGAGGGCAACTAAAATGGTGCAGGGTCTGCACTGGAAGACATATGACGAGAGACTTAAGGAGCTTAATATGTATAGCCTCGAGGAAAGGAGCGAGAGGGGGGACATGATAGAAACTTTCAAGTACCTCAAGGGAATCAACAAAGTCCAAGAGGGTACCATCTTTCAAAAAAAGAGGTGTGCAAGAACAAGGGGCACAATTTGAAGATAGAGGGGGACAGCTCAGAGGTAATTTAAGGAAGTATTTTTTCACAGAGAGGGTTGTGGATGCATGGAACGGCCTTCCAGAGGAGGTCGTGGCATCAAAAACAGTGGTGGAATTCAAGCATGAAGGGACAGTCATAAGGCAATTCTAGGGTGGGGTAGGGAAGAAGTAGGCTGCTGGTTAACTAGGATCTGCAGCTTATCCAGTAGGCAGGGAAATGGGCAGACTGGGTGGGCCAAGCGGTCCTATCTGCCGTCAAATTCTATGTTTCTATAATAATAAAGATTTTAAGAGATTGTTTCTTTAAGCTATATAGCCTAGAGGTTACAGTAACATGCTACGGATGAGCTTGGTACATCCAGCAGACCTGTGTTTGATTCTCTCAACCTCCACTTGCATACTGTGTGACTTTGAGCAAGTCACTTAACCTCCCCGCTGCTCACGGGTCACCCCAGAAAACAGGCAGGTGTGCCTCATGGGCCTTACCTGGTTACCAAAGAATAATTCATAAATACTTAGGAGAAACAGAATAAGGTTTTAAAACACATGTATTCCTGTCTGTATCATTTGTAGTTAGTGTACTGAGGTTTTGCACATTTCTGCACTTTTCACTTGTTTGCAGCCAGTTTTCGGTATCCATAGCAACTGAAGAAAACAAAGCATGAAATGTAGCATTAGTGACATCATCATTAGGGATACTATTTAAGGATACTGATGCATGTTCATAGTACCTTTGAAAAAGGATAGCTCACCATCTGAAACACGTTTTCCACTGTAAATGGGCATTTTTATTTTCCACCTGAATAAAACGGAACACGAGCACTTTGAAAAGTATTTCTGGAGTTCACGTCTTCCTATCAAGAGGCTGTGAGTGCCTGATGTCTCTGTTTTTTACTTGTGCTAAGTGACTGCAGGGGGTCTGTGGCATGCTACTATGACTGGGGATGGAGAGGGCAGGTCAAGGATTTTCACCTAGCAGCTCAAGTTGAGATCAGCCCACCTCAGACCTACAGAACACTGGAATCTGAGCACAGGAATTGGAGCCAGATGGTGACTGACACTAAGAGGATGAGATTGGTCAATGAGTCAGTATAGCGCAGCACTGCCTGTACAGAACGCTAGGGGGAGGGACCGGGAAGGGTTGGGAGAGAGAGAGAGAGATTGCAGTGTCAAGAAAATCCTTAGTGGCGTGCCCCCAGTGCTTACCTATAATGTGCACAGCGTGCTGTCAGTGAACCATGTGGTGTGCTTTTCTCTAACACACAGGATTCACTGATCTGGCAAAATGCATGTGCAAGGATAAACAGCATACCTAGTTGGCAGTTTACTTTGGAGGAGACAGACATCTGAGCATACAGTCAGAGTACTAAGTATAAGCTCCCCCCAGTTCAGGGGCTTACTAAAAGTTACCCTCCTAGCCTCCTGTAGGTGCCTCATGGGAGGTAGGCCCTGGGTGGTGCCAGCCCTTTGAGTGTGGTGACCCTGCCCCATAGGGTATAAATTGGGTGGAGCAATGAGAGAGAGGAGGCCAGCAGGACTGCAAGACACAAGTGTGGGCCAGGGTTTAAACCCGGCCTGGGAGTTTGTGACCTAGCTCAGCGGTGCTGGTTCAACACTTGGGACTTTGGGAGGTGTGCAGGAAGTGGCTGGTGGGATGGGCGCCCCAAGGGAGAGGAGCCACGGCCTGGAGGAACTGTGATGACCCATCACGTGCTCAGCGGCACAGGGGCAGGTCAGGGCCTGTCAGTATGTTGTGTAAGTGGTGGGGGGTGCCAAGTCAGTGGCAGAGCCATGAGCGCTTCATCCGATGGTGGCAGCACCGGTGGGCTGCACCTATGTGACACGCTGCCTTCGTTTGGCAGCTTGCTGGAAGTGAGAGAAGCCGGCCCACCTTTCCCGGTGCTGAATTTGGTCCTGGACAGGGTGGGCTCCATGTTAGGCCCATATTGCTGCAGGATGTTTGGAATTACTAGGAGCCAGCAGTAAGAGATCTTCCTGCTTGTGTTTGCCAAGTGTCAGGTAGGGTGCACAACAGAGTGGTGTCCAGGCCGGAATGAGACCAAGGGCGTGTGATCTGGAGAGCCCTGGTGTGAGGGCCTTGATTTGTTTCTGCTGCCCCATTTATGAGCCTCTGGGCTTGTTCCATCTAAGTAGAGCCCATTTGTTTGGCCTGCCTAAGCCTAAGTTATGTGCCACAGCTCCGAGCTGCAGAAATCACTGCCTTACATTCTTGTACCTGTCCTCCGTTGCCTCCAGCCTCATGGAGCTGAATTTTACATTTTATTAATTAAATTATTCAATTTTTTTTATTGTTTTAAAATTAGTGCTCCTGTCCATTTGTGCTGCCTGTATGTTTTAACCACTTTGCCCCCCAGGTCCAGCTTCAGTGGCTTACCTGCCCAGTGGTTGTTCAGCTCTTCTCCATCCTGCTGTGCCGTGTGGCTCCATCTTCCCTCCTTGACGGTATGAATTCAAGGTCATGGTAGGCCAGGCTTTCTATTTCACTGTATAGATCTTGTAAGTATTCCTGGCTTGTGCCCCCTCCAGCAGCTTTGCCGTCAGGACCCCTAGACACCGCTGGAGGGGGGGTTACATAACTCATCATATTTCTAACCTACAGGAAAAAAAACTTAAAATAAGCATTAACCAGTACCATTTTTCAATTATTTGTTATCATTTTTTGACCAGTGCAACTAACCAGACTTTGGTGCATGTAACGTTTTTGCCAAATGCACCAAGGTGCAAGTACTAAAAAAAATTAACTTGAACTCCTGAGTTGAGAACCTTCCAAAGACATGTTCTACAAAATAACATTATCAGAGGTTTTTTTTTTTTTTTTAAGGTTCTGATGAAGCATTCATTTTTGAGCTTAATATACTCCCCCAACAGGTCTTTATCTAGCAAGAAGGTTGTTGATGGTGGAAAGACCCATAAAGAAGGCTGGAAGTAGAGAACGGACCCTGTGAGCCTAGTTTGAATGAAGTGGTCATAATCACAGAGGCGTTACAAAAGGGGTAATAACTATGATACATGACACTACTAGTATTTACTGTATTATCACTCCAAGCTGTTGTTAAACTCCTCTCCCTTTGCTGACAATAGCTTATTAGGGGAAAATTATGATGTTTTCCACCCTCAGTTCTAGCTATCACCCTGTGATCAGAGGGGCTGTACCCCTGTATCTGCACTCTGCACTAGGTAAGGCCCAACCCCATAACCAACCACTATCCCTAGGGCCTACCTGCATGGTCCAACAACAATGGCTTACCCCCCATGGCAGAGCTCCTCTCAAGGGCAAGGAGGAGAGACTGAGAGATCATGTCCATCTGGCTGAACATTCCCAGATCTGTGGCCGAAATGGTAGAGAATGTCCTAAGTATCATACTGCTTCATTCACAGAGGGGTTTTTCCTGCATAGTCCCCTGGAGAAGAGGACATGCGGTGATGTCCTGGTATGCCACGCATGCTCTAATGCATGATGCACTGACGTACACTGCATCCTCCAATCCCAGCATCTGCAAGGCTCCTGACTTACTTCCCTTTGACCACCGCCAGGAGTCAGCACTGCTGCAGGGCACCTTCCTTCACAGAGGAGGTGAGATGTCCTCCAGGCACTCAAACGTCCTCCCCTCATCTGGCCCTCCAGTGCTCCAGCCCTGTGTTAGGCAGGTTAGCAAGGGGAAGAGAAAGAGGAGACCATTATAGTTTTCGAAGGAAGTAGCCGAAAAAGTTAAAGCAAAAAAAAAAAAACCTACATTCAAGCAATACAAAAAGACACAGAAGGAAGGGGACAGGTACCAGGAGAGACAAAGGGAAGCAGGAGAGCAGTTAGGAAAGCAAGGCACAAACTGGGAATGCATTTAATTCAGTGTCAGGCACATCAGAGAAAAAGGAAGACAAGAGAGGATTGTGAGGCTGAAAGGGAGGACGGTATAGTATACAGGATAACCAGAAAGCAGACATACTGAAATCTGTTCGGGTCTTACAGAGGAGGGGCAGGTTATGGGCCAGAAATGAGCAGAAGGGGCAGGAATGGTACAAAATGGATACAAGTCCTTTCCAAAGGAAAGGGTTCCCAAGGAACTGGAAGCAATAAGCATCGATAAGGCTATGGGACCAGATGGGGTTCACCCCTAGGGTGCTAAAGAAGCTAAGACAAGTGGTATGGAACCTCTGGTAACCCTGTTCAATCTGTTATTGGAAACAGCGGAGGTACCCAAAGACTGGAGGAGAGCTGATGTAGTCCTGCTATAAAAAGTGGAAACGAGGAAGCAGGGAACTACAGACCAGTCAGCCTGACCTCATTAGTGGGAAAGATCATGGAAACACTGCTGAAGGAAAGAATAGTGAACACCTACAGTAGTTGCCAACAGTCTACAGGACCCAAGGCAACATGGTTTTACAGGACTCGGGAGATTGCCAGACCAACCTCATTCAGTTCTTGACTGGGTGACCAGAAAAGTGGTTCAGGAAAGGGAGGCAGCAGTGGATGTGGTCTACCTGGACTTTAGCAAGGCTGCATAGAAGGATGTTCAACAAGCTGGAGAACACGGGTGGGTAGGATGGTGGGTGGATGGAGAATTGGCTGGATATAATGGCAGTCACTCTGCAGACAGTAAAGTGGCCAGTTGGATACCACAGGGGTCGGTGCAGGGTCCAGTCCTCTTCAGTGTCTTTATCAGTGAAATTGCAGAAGGCCTAGAGGAGAAAATATGCCTGTTCGCTGATGACACAAAGCTCTGCAACAGGGTAGACACACCAGAAGTAGTGGATAGAATGAAGAGAGATCTACAGAAGCTTGAGGACTGGTCAAGGGATTGGCAAGATAATGCACATGGGGCACAAAAAAACAGGAACAACATATCAGCTGGGGGGGGGGGAACTAGAATGTTCCAAGCAGGAAAGGGACCTAGGGGTTATCATCTCTGATGTCCTCAAAGTAGGTAGGCAGTGTGACAAGGTGGAAGGAAAAACAGGCTGCTGAGATGCATTGGCAGGGGAATCACCAGCAAGAAAAGGGAGGTCATAATTCCACTATACAGGGCATTAGTGAGGCCACATCTTGAGTACAGTGTCCAGTTCTGGAAGCCTTACCTATGCAAGGATATAGATAGGGTGGAGGCGGATCAGAGGAGGGTGACCAAGATGGCGCATTGATTACGTCACAAACCCTATGAGGACAGGCCAAAGGACTTAAATATATACTACCTGGAGGAGAGTAGGGAGAGAGATTATATGACTGAGACTTTTAAGTACCTCACGGGGAGGAATAAGGTGCAGGAAAATACAGTCTTACAAAGAAAAAGATGCTCGAGGATGAGGTGACATGGGATGAAACTGGAGGGAGGGAGGTTTAGAGGGAACATGAGGGAGTACCTCTTTACAGAGATGGTGGTGGACAAATGGAACAGTCTGCTACAGGAGGTGGTGGGGGCAGAAATGATTTCAGGATATAAGAATGCATGGGACAAGCATAGGGAGATACTGGTAGTCGAGGAGGGGTACAACTGAGTTCCAGGAAAGCTTGAAGAAGCACAGTTACTAGCGTAATGGGCAGACTAGGTAGGCTGAAGGCCCTTATCTGCTGACAGCATCTATGTATCTATATATCATTCCTGACCCTGGGCCATCGGCATTGCAACGATGGCAGTACCGTGAGCGCCAGTGGGGCCAGCTCGAGAAAATGATTGTTAGAACAGCTTTTGTACTTTAAACTAAAAGGTTCCAAAAGTTCTGATAAGGTTATGTAACTGTCAGAACTGCTTGTAGCTTTTCAGAATCCTTTAGAACCTCAAAACATACTGTGGTTCTCCCATTCCTGCCAGTCACATCGACTACCAAAAAGTGATACTTTTAGACAATATTAATGACATGTCCCTATTTTACAACATCCTATTTCTGCCTTCTGCATGTTGGGAGCTTTCAAAATGCACTTCATATAAAATCAGTTGAATGTAAGTTTTGAAATAATCCGAGGTAGAGACACCACAGATACTTCAGGTCTGTCATTAAAGAAAGAGACAGAAACACACTCTGTCCAGCAGAGGGTACTCTCAGAGCACTTATACACAAACAGAGCCTTGCACGGGAAAAATACAACTTCCAGTTACAAACTTTTTAAAGTGTCTGCAACACAAATCATAACATTGAAACCGAACTTCTGCTCTCTCAAATGAATATTTCCTTGTTCCTCTCCAAACATGACTAAGTATTCATGTTTATGCAAGAAAAGCCCACTCCTGGCCCCCTGACTCCTACTTGGGGTCTGAGCTTCCACTCCCTTATATCTCAAAATGTTCTTGCCTGATTGAGCACATGGTTTTTTTGTGTGTGTGTGTGTGTGTGTGTGTGTGAGTTTGGAAGAACAAGAAGTTCACCATCCCCGTTTAGTGACCTTAGTTGCATATGTAACCCTGTTTGTTACCCCAGTTGTGTACATAACCCTGTTTGTTATGCCCAGTTGTGTACATAACCGTTTGTTATACCCAATTTGTACATAGCTCTGTTTGCTACGCCCAGCTGTGTTGTTACCCCCAGCTGTGTACATAACCCTGTTTGTTATGCCCAGTTGTGTACATAGCTCTGTTTATGTCCAGTTGTATACATAACCCTGTTTGCTATACCCAGTTTGTATACATAACCCTGTTTGTTATACTCAGTTGTATATATGCCCAGTTGCGTACATAACCCTGTATACACTTAACAAGAGCGGAACCAAGGATGACCCAGGTAACTACAGACCAGTCAGTCTGACATCGATACTATGTAAACTCATGGAGACCATACTAATGGAGGGGCTGGGGAAGTACATGGAGGAGAATAGTCTGCAGGACAGTAAATAGCATGGTTTGTGGCAGGCAGGCAGATTTATTTATTTATTTAGTTTTTGTTAACCGGGTAGGTACACTAGACAGCATAGCTGCCTATTTTCAGGTACGACCCGGGAGATTACAACAAAGGGTATGTAGACAATAGCAGATATAAGAAAACATCATGGGAACAAGTAGAAGTCAGACATAGTACTCTTATACAAAATTTCAGCAATGACAGTACATTTGCAGGAATCTATATGTAGTAACAAAACAGAAATATAAGTGCAAATAACTAACAGTCATAAGTCGTACAACTAGTGAATAAGTGCTAGAAGAGAGGAAATAGCAAGATTTCCAGGTAGGTTTGAGAGTAGAAAAGGTTGGAGCCGGTAAGCAACTAGGAGGAACCAGTACAGGAGTGGGTGGATAGAGAACAGGAGCAGGGTTCAGAGCTTAGAAGAGCCATACAAAGCTCCTGTATGTAGCTGTTTCAAAAGGGAGATTTATACAGTAGACTCAGTGGAAAGGAGTTCCATAGTTTAGGAGCCCGCTAGAAAGCATTCTCCCCATTTTGGTTTTACATCTCGTTGGACAAGAAGGATTTGTCAGCTGATCGCAGTGGGTAGGCAGAGGTCTCACGTTTGAGCAGTAGAGCCAATTTGTCAGGTATCTGGGAGGAGATTATAGTCTGCATAAAACAGTAGGAAGTAAACTGTCGGAAGGCTTAGTGGGTCAACCATCCCAGATTGGAGTATAGTGTGCATCGGTGAGTAAGTTTGGGTAGAGACAGAGCAAAATGGCAAATGCTGTTGTAGCAGACATCCCACTTTCGAAGGAGCCCTCCAGTAGTTGCTGGAAAGGCTATTAACCCATACGCCAATTTGGGTCTCAGGATCCCCTGTGCAATGGCCATCCTCGCCGTGGATGTTAGGCTATATCTCACCTTGTATGCCAGCCCAAGTTGAATATTGACAAATTTGAATGACTGAGGCTAGGTGCAGGTCAAAATCCAAGCCAGGATCAAGGGTTACTGCTAGGTATTTAAAAGAGGTAACTGTGTTAAGGGGAGAGCCATCAAGCACTCTGATACTTAATGGTTGGGCGCAGGACTGAATTTTTGAACCTGAACCGAAGAGCACAGTCACCGTTTTATTTTTATTTAAGACCAGCTGTTTTGCAATAGCCAGCTCTGAAAGGTACTGAAGTTACTGTTGAGATTCAGGTTGATATCTGAGAGGTTTGAGGAGGATGAGTAAAGAACAAGATCGTCTGCATATAGCAGACCTGAGCAAGCACCAGTGAGTGGTGGGATGTTGTTTATGAAGACTGTAAACAGGAGAGGACCAAGAATTGAACCCTGGGGCACTCCGATCCAAGTAGGAGCAAGAGGGGACTTAGCATCTCCGATCTGGACAAATTGTTGATGCTTTGAAAGATAATTTTGGAACCAGGTGGTCACAGAGGTAGAGAAGTCTAGGGAAGACTTTTTGGAACCCCCATTTGTAGGGGGGTTACATTAACAACCCTGTCCTCCGGGTGGAGGCACCCATTTCAGTACACAAGCCCCTTAACCTGCAACTAGCCACGCAGGCAGGGGTAGTAGCCCTTGGGATAGCGCCACCTAGGGGTTACACACATAGGAAAGTAAAATCCAAGAAAGGAGTATTACCTAGGAGGCGAAAGGCTGGCGGCCTCAAACCAGGAATGAGATCTGAGAATCATAATCTCAGGTGACTTGAAGATTAGCAAGCAGTGTGGGAAGGCAACATTGAAAGCCAGCAGAATGCTGGGCTGCATTGGGAGGGGAAGCATGAGCAGGAGGAGGGAGGTGATGCTACCACTGTATAGATCACTTGTCAGGCCTCACCTAGAATACGGAGTCCAGTTCTGGAGGCCTCACCTCAGGAAGGATATTGACAATTCGCTCCGTTTCTGCCGTTGCTACATGTGCAGAGGGAGCCTTGTTGAAAGATATAACTGTTTGCCAGAAATCATTTAGATTGACTGAGAAAATGTAGTTTGTCTAACCTGTCTTCATTTCAGCATGAACTGTTTCAGTGTAGCTCTTTCATTTTGGTCCTGCATTGCTGACTTGGACCAATCAGGATGATAGGGAGACCTTAAAATAGAGCCTGTGGATGAATCGGAACTTGGACTCTCAATTTTGAGCCAGCCACAAGGGGATTGTATGGGCAGTGACTCTGGGAAATGTAGTTTTGACCTTGGTGCCATTTTTTCACCAACAGAGGGAGTCTTATTGTGAGTGACAGCTGAACCAGCCAAAAGTATGGTGTGGAGCTAAAGGAAATGCCCTGTTCTGTGACTGGAAAGAGCAGATCAGTTGTGACATTGAAGAGAGAAGGAGCTCTGTGCTTCTGCGGTGTATAGTTTCGCGCGGGAAGTGCGCAGAGGCGCTGAGTTTTCGCCCAGCCGCTAGAGTGCCAGTTTGACTGAACCAAGTTGTGAGGAGAAAGAAGCACCAGAATGTGGAAACCAGGCTCACCCTGTAGAAGACTGGAGAAATTGCTGAATCGCGCTTGGTCTGTCAGGAACTGAAGCTGCTGTGTGTGCTTCCGGCTATTTTGCAGTAAGTGCGATCGGGATCGAGGAGCAGCCTGCCTGGTGTAGTACTTTTCTTTTACATATGAATGCGCGTAGTGCTTGTGGGGAATCGCTATTTCCAGTCCCCTGTACTGTGTGGTGTGTGTTGAAGCTGGAAGCAAACCCCAGCTTGTCTCGGACTAAATCCGTTTGCTATCAACTGCAGTGGAGTCCAGTCACAAGGACCTTGTCTCCATGCTCTGTTGTTTCTGACAATCCAGAAGAACATCCACCATCTGGTTCTCAGCTTGGGTATTGTGAGTACAAATCAGGGAATTCCCCTGCAGCCTGTTTTCAATCACAAGTGTGTCATCTAATTCTTGTTGTTTCTCTGCTTCATGGACTGTCATCCAGTTCCGGATTACAATTGGGTGTTGTGCATATATTTTCTTCTGCAGGGCCTATCCATCTGCACCTGCTGGCAACCCGAGCAACGGATCTGGCTAGCCCCCAACCTGGGTACCCAGAGTGTGACTTTTCAGACCCTGTATGTGTGCACAGTACTGTGATTTAATGCCACCAATTAACCTGATTTTCCCCTCCGTGTTACTGTCCCCTAAATAAATCAGATGTGTTGTTGTTATACTATATACTGTCTGTGGTGTTGGTACTTATGGAAACATTATTGTATTTTGTACGTTGTTTAACCTTATTTTACAGGTGGTCCTCAGAGACATCCTGCAGAATCAGTCTCGAGGGTAAGTGGTGCTTTATGAGTGAACAGTGTATATTGGGGTACTGGGGCTGTATCCCTGCGTACTGTGGAGCCACTAGAGGGGACCAAGGGGTCATGGTGTCCCAGAGAGCTGTGATCAAGCTAGTCTAACCACTACAACCCTGACCTCTGAGTGGAGGCACCTGCCATAGAACCTAGGCCCCTCAACCTGTCAGTAGTCAAGCAGGCAGGGATAGTAGTCCTAGGGATAGCGCCACCTGGGGGTTACATCTTGGAGGCTCACCACTGGGATTTTGTGTCCTCTAGTGGCCACATTTATGAACCACTGTTAAAAAATAAATGGGTACCCGACAGAGTGGCTGTGCACGGTTGGTGGGTGGTGTACTGGGAGGAGATCGACCCCAAAATGCTATGCTTATCCTGGGTATCAACACGGACACTGTACAGGAATACTATTCAAGTGGAAGGTTTATAAAACCCTGTGGTGGTGGGGTCGACATGCTGATCTGCTCACCCACACTTTCATGGCTCTAGCAGAGTATAAGGACCCCATAGATAGCTCCAAGTGCCACAGACTATTACCCCAGAGGAGCCCTCACTGCCTGAGAGTGATAACTAAGGACAGTAATGACCCGGGGGGAATGAGCCCCCCCCCCCACTATCTGAAACTTTTGAGGAGAAATTTGCTAAATGGTTGCTGGAGGAAGGGAAAACTGTGGAGGACTAGAAGAAAATGTTCTTGCCACCTGGGGGCGTACCACCCCCAACATCCACACCCGCTCCAACCCTTGTCCTTTTGCCAACTTCTATACTTGCCCCAGAGCCAGCAAGTAGTCATGGACCTTACCGCAAGCTCAAGGTATTCTCTGGTATCCGCCCTACTCCAAATGGGAAAGTTGATCAGAAGACCTGGATAGATTCTGCTGCTCTTGCGGTACAAGATTGGTAATGCTTGGAGGCGGAAAAAAGGGCCCACCTGGGGGAAAGCCTCCAGAAACCCGCCCAATGTACCTTTCGCTCCCTGAGGTCCTCTAACCCTGATGCCAAAGCCCAAGAGTACATAGTCGCTCTTGAGAATGTGTTTGGCGGTACCACTAGTGTTGAGGCCTTGAAATGAAGACTTAGAGAAGTTAGACAACAGCCGGGGGAATTGTTATCTGCCTATACGGAGCAATTAGAGGGGATCTTACAGGCCATTTTTTGGAAGGGGGACTGGACCTCTAGTGAAGTGGATCGGGTAAAGCTGGATCATATACTCTGCTCTGCCCGGCACTCCAGCTGGGTGTTACTCAAATTGCAACTGCATCAAGGAATCCAGTCCTTGCCTTTCCATGTGTTGATGAGGGAGGTACAGGAAGTTGAGGAGGAGGAAGATTTGTCAGAGCCCTGCGCAGTTGTTGCTACTACATCCCCTGCTCCAGGTGCAGGGTCAGATGCTGATAGTCTGGAATCATCGAAATCTCATGACACAATCCGAGATCCCCATGTTAGCCAAGGGGGGCCCAGTCAGAGAGGGACGGTTACAGATGTCCTGCACTGGGAGGAGCTGCTGAGGGAGATTAGTCTCATCATGAAGGCCGCCTCCTATGAGTACAGGCACTGACACTTGACCGACTGCTCCTGCTATGGGGTGGGGTGCCTACCCAGGCACCTCATGTTGACGACAGTTCAAAACTTGATGTCTTGGCTATGGAGGTGAGGGAACTGAAGAGTGTCTCCAAATGTCCAACCCACCACTGGCTGAGGTGGCACCAAGGTTTTATTGATAGTACCAATGCCGCAGCCCCAATGTAATGCCTCGGTCACCCCAAACTTCAGCAGACACATTTTTCCATAATTGTGGGAAGGATGGGCACATGAAGAGGGAATGCCGGTCTCGGAAAGACTTAGAGAGAGTGGTGAGCCAGCTACAAGGAGAGCTTTGGAGTACCAAACAGTGGTTAAGAGGTGCGAAATGACCGCAGTGAAGGTTCAGAAATGCTAACTCACGTCCTTGTAGCTAGATCATCTGCCCAGGCCCTTGCTACCTCCTCTCCAGAATGGTCCAGAATAGTGGGTCCCTCCATGGAGACCACTGTGAAGGTGAATGGAGTGTCTACAAGAGCTGTATTGGACAGTGGCTCCCAAGTGACAATTATGTTTCAGGACTGGTATCAGAAGCACCTGTCTGATGTACCCTTACAACCGTTGGAAGGACTGCATGTCTGGGGGTTAAGTGAGAAGGCCTACCCCTATTCCGGGTATATCCGAATGAATTTGGCTATCTTTCCCCACCTCCATGGCTGGAGTGGCAGAACAAGTAGAGACCCTGGCATTAGTGTGTCCCCCTACCGGACTGTATGATGGGATTCCTCTACTAATTGGGACAAATGCGCATATGTTTGGACGGTTGGCGCAGTTGTGTTATGAGAAACAAGGGTCAAGGACTGGTAGAGCTTTGAGAATACCGGCCTTGATCAAGAAGTCCTATGAGGCACAGAGAGATGCTGAAAAAGTGGACCCCAAGGAACCGGTTGGAATTGTCTGGAAGAAGGATCCTGAGTATCTGATTTTGGCACCAAATGCCTAGTGTACCTTACAAGGGGAAGTCTGTATCAGAAAGGATGTCAAGAATAAAATACTCATGCTGGATGCACCAGGCAATGGGAAATTGCCGGAAGGACTGCTGGGCAAGCCAACTATTTTGCCTGCCAGAGCCCATGCTTATGCCAGAAGGGTAATGGTTCAAGTTCATAATGTGTCTGATAGAAAGATTCGAGTAAATAGAGGTTGCACCCTGGCTCATGTACATTGTGCAGATACTGCAGTGTTACCCAGTAACAAGTGTTCGGGGAAGAGTGACAGAGTGACACCTGACTTGTTCGATTTCGGTGACTCTCCATTGCCAACTGAATGGAAAATGAGGATCAGTGAGAAGCTTGCCCAGAGAGACCAGGTGCTTTCTTTAAAGGAATGGGACATAGGATGTGTGCAAGGAGCTGAGCACCATATCCGGCTGCATGATGAAAGGCCATTTCATGAGAGGTCTCGATGTCTGGCGCCTGCTGACATAGATGATGTGAGGCGGCATCTGCAAGAGATGCTTGCTGCTGGTGTAATACAAGAATCCAGAAGCCCTTATGCTTCACCAATTGTGGTAGTGAGAAAAAGAATGGGACAGTAAGGATGTTAAGTGGTTATCGCCATGACACGTGGACTATCCTGATCAGTATACAATGCCCGCATCCAGGATGCTTTAGACTGCCTGAATGGTAGCAAGTGGTTCTCCGTGCTGGATCTTCGCAGTGAGTACTACCAGATCCTGATAGCTCCGAAGACCATGAGAGGCCGCCTTTATCTGTCCACTTGGCTGCTATGAATTCATGAGGATGCCTCAAAGTATTTCAGGCACCCCAGCCACTTTTCAATGACTGATGGAGCGTGCAGTGGGGGACATGAACTTATTAGTGTGCCTGGTATACCTAGATGATGTTATTGTGTTTGGTAGCTCACTAGAAGAACATGAGAGCAGATTATTCAAGGTGTTGGACCAACTGGAAGACTTTGGCCTGAAACTGTCCATCAATAAATGTCAGTTCTGCCAAACCTCTGTAAAAGTATGTGGGGCATATAGTCTCCACCGAGGAATGAGACCGACCCAAGTAAAGTTGAGGCCTTGACCACCTGGCCACAGCCCC
Source organism: Neoceratodus forsteri (assembly GCA_016271365.2). Classification (NCBI taxonomy): domain Eukaryota; kingdom Metazoa; phylum Chordata; order Ceratodontiformes; family Ceratodontidae; genus Neoceratodus; species Neoceratodus forsteri. The sequence goes on from CM028134.1 coordinate 153,605,829, forward strand.
ACAATCTAAAAGAACTAGATTCCTGGGATTCTGTGGCTACTATAGCCATTTCATCAAGGACTATTCAAGAGTGATCCGTCCTTTACTTAATCTTACTCAAGGTTACCCTCCTACCCACAAAAAATATAAGAGGTCAACTGCCCCGAGACTGAGAGAGTGTATTTCCATCCTAATGAAGTTTTTGGGGCAAGATGGACACCTGAGTGTGAAGCTGCTTTTCATGAGATTATATATCAACTTACCCACACTCCTGTTCTTGCCTATGCAGATCCAGCAAAACCCCATGTCCTACACACTGATGCTAGCCTGCAAGGTTTGAGGCTGTGTTGTACCAGAGAATGGACTGAGACCAGTGGCCTTTGCCAGTAGAAGCCTGATCCCATCCGAAAAGAACTGTCCTGTACATAAGTTAGAGTTCCTAGCTTTGAAGTGGGCCATTGTCAACCAATTCCACGAGTATTTGTCTGGGGCTAAGATACTAGTAAAAACTGACAATAATCCTTTGACCTATATGCAGACTTCAGCTAAGTTGGATGCCACTGGCCATAGCTGGCTTTCTGCATTATCTACATATGACTATGCTGTTGAATACAGAGTAGACCTGAACCACATAGATGCTGATGCTCTCTCCCGGAGGTCTGTTTCCCGAAATGACTGGGTCAGACTGTCAGAGCCTGATATTCGAGCACTCTGCCAGAAGTTTGACAGAGAGGAACAAGTGGCTACAGGCACAGTGGACTGTCTGGTGGATTGTTTGGTCCCTCTGAGAGTGCATATCTGCTGCTATTGCCACTTTTCTGCATTAGACATTGGTGCATTGCCTCAGCTGGACAATGACAGTCTTCGGCGGGCTCAGTCCCAAGATCCTATGATCAAACCAACTTTAGAAGCCCTCTACACAGGGAAAGATATATCCAAGTTACGCTCCACTGATTTGAGAACTGCATTGTTATACAAGGAAGGGTCTAAATTGAAACTGATTAATCAACTGTTATACAGAGAAACTGTAGACAGAGGGGGACAAATAGGCAAACAACAACTAGTTTTACCCACTGCCTTCCGAGACTCAGTACTGAGGTCCCTACACAACCACATGGGGCACCTAGGTATAGACAGAACACTTGACTTAGTAAGATCCCGATTCTATTGGCCTAAGATGGGGGCTGATGTTGAACAACACATTAGAACCTGTAGTCACTGCTTACAGAGGAAAGCTTTGCCCCAGAAGGCTGCCCCTTGTTAACATCACCACCAGCGCCCCATGAAGCTGGTCTTTTATTGACTTTCTGAGTTTGGAGCCAGATCAAAGAAATATTAGCATTGTGCTGGTGGTTACTGACCATTTTACGAGATATGCCCAAGCTTTCTCCACCAAGGACCAGAAGGCATCCACTGTGGCCAAAGTACTTATAGAAAACTTTTGTTCACTATAGGGCGCCACAAAGAATCCATTCTGATCAAGGGAGGGACTTTGAAAGTCGTCTGATCAAAGAGATGCTTTCTCTGTGGGGTCGTGAAAGTCCAGAACCACCCTTACCACCCCAGAGGGACCCACAGCCTGAACGTTTTAACCACACTTTGCTAGATATGCTAGGCACCCTCCACCCAAAGGACAAGCCTAGATGGAGCCAACAAATTATCACCCTGGTACATGCCTACAACTGCACCAATAGTGATGCCACTGGGTTCTCTCCCTATCGCCTGATGTTTGGAAGAGAAGCCCGACTACCAGTAGATGTTTGTTTTGGAGTTTCTCCTGATGGGGTTCGAGCTGATAACCATTTACAGTATGTGCAAAAGTTAAAAGCCCAACTAAATCATGTGTACCAACTGGCTCAAACCATGGCTGCCAAAAGAAATCTGGCCAACAAGGAAAGGTATGATAAAAAAGTGAAAGCACTGGAACTCCAGGAGGGAGATCAGGTGTTGCTAAGAAATCTGGGACTGCATGGCAAACACAGGATTGCTGATAGGTGGCACCATCTCCCTCACATTGTAGTGGGCAAACTAGATGATCTGCCTGTGTACAAAGTAAGGCCTGAGAATAATTCAAAGATGTTAAAACAATGCATAGAAATCATTTACTGCCCATTGGGGCACCTGTTCTGTACCTAGAGGCCAGCGGGGCACATGACCCAAAGCAGAATGGATTCACAGCAGGAAGGTCATGTCAGATGAATCTAATCAATTTCTTTGACTGGGTGACCAAAGTAATAGACCAGGGATGGGCTATGGATATGGCCTACCTAGACTTTAGCAAGGCATTTGACACAGTCCCCCACAAAAGATTAATAATCAAGTTAGCCAGCCTGGGAATGGGTCCCAGGGTGGTAGCCTGGGTAACAAACTGGCTGCACAACAGGACACAGAAGGTAACAGTGAATGGAACACATTCTGAAGAAGGGGTTACTAGTGGAGTACCTCAGGGCTCAGTACTGGGTCAGTCCTCTTTAATGTCTTTATAGGTGACATTGCAGAGGGTCTGGAAGGAAAGGTATGCCTCTTTGCAGATGACACAAGATCTGTAACAGAGTTGATACACAAGGGGTAGAAAGGATGAGAAGGGACTTGGCAAGGTTGGAGGAATGGTCAGACATATGGCAACTTAGATTCAATGCAAGAAGTGCAAAGTAATGCACCTGGGAAATAAAAATCTAGGAGAAGAGTACACAATAGCAGGGAGGTACTAACGACAACAATAATGGAAAGGGATCTGGGTGTAGTCATATCAGATGATCTAAAGGTGGGTAAGCAATGTGAGAAGTCCGTAAGGAGAGCCAGGGGGATACTGGGATGCATAGGGAGAGGCATCACCAGTAGAAAACAGGAAGTTATTATCCCTCTGTACAGACAGTTGGTGAGACCCCATCTGGAGTACTGCGTGCAGTTTTGGAGACCTCATCTACGCAAGGACATAGACAGGATGGAAGCAGTCCAGAGGAGGGCAACTAAAATGGTGCAGGGTCTACTTCAGAAACCATATGAAGAGAGACTGAGAGAGCTTAATATGTATACCCTTGATAAAAGGAGGGACGGGGGGACATGATAGAAACTTTTAAGTACCTCAAGGGAATCAACAAAGTCCAGGAGGGTAGCATCTTTCAGAAAAAGAGATGTGTAAGAACAAGGGACACAATTTAAAGTTAGAGGGACGGCTTAGGGGTAATGAGGAAATTCTTTTCACAGAGGAGTAGTGGCGATGGAACCACCTTCCTGGAGAGGTTATAGGGTCTAAAACAGTGGGAAATTCAAACATGCATGGGACAGACATAAGGCAATTATAGTGGGGGTTGCAGGAAGTAGGCTGTTGGTTAACTAGAATCTGCAGCTTATCCAATAGGTAGGGAAATGGGCAGACTGGGTGGGCCAAGTGGTCCTTATCTGCCATCAAACTCTATGTTTCTATGTTTGTATTGGACAAATCTTGATTGAGTCTGAGCCCCCAGAAAGTGCTCCCTCTGTACCAGTGACCCGAGCTGCTGCTAAGCAAAAGCAAAGAAAGTCTGCACCTACAGATGCTGAGTTAAAGTGTTCCCCACAACAAGTCCCAGTTGAACATGACTGTCAGTCCATGTCAGAGGAAAGTGAGTGTGACTTTGAATACTACCCTTCTTACGAACTGAGTCAATTATTTCAAGGCAATCCCTAGTCACTCATGGAAATGAAGCTGGGCCTCCTGGACTGCCTAAGCCCCAGCTTTGTCCTTGGAGCCAATGCTCCCAGAAAGTGAAGTGCAAAGTATCAAGTTGGATGACATGGAATCACTGTGCATGGTGGAACTGTATGAGCTCTCAGAGAGAAAAGATGAACTGGAACAGACTGGTGATATACCAGAACAAGAAGAGTATTTTGTTGTCCTGAAGGTTCACTGCCAGTGCCAGAGAGCCTCCCTGTGAAACAAGTGTTGTGACCCCTGAAATTGCAACTACTGGAGCTGACAGTGCCCCAAGTTCTAACCTTGCTACCATGAAAAAAACCCTTGGCAAGTAAAGACAATGCTGAAAGTGAGGCTAAAAGTGCAGAGACTGTAACAGTTCCTCCTAGAAAAACTGGTTGAGCTGTAAAGCCTGGGGTGCACCTCAGCTATGATTCTCCTGGGAGGCCTGTAGACTTGCCTCTCAATGTTGTCCATAAAGGAGTGTATGTGTTCCTGAGCTCATTGCCCAAACTGAGCATAAGTGCTAACTCTAAGTTAATTGTGTTGCCCTCTAGGTATGGTGCCCCTGCCCCATCCAGCCCCAAGATAGCAGATAGGGAAGGGCCCCCTCTCTTCAGGTTTCATGTACAGGAGGTAATAACCTGAGTTAAGGTACAATGTGTGTACAATGCTGTGCAAAAGGTAATGTGCTGAAAAGTATCAGAAATGTGTTTATGGCAAAGGTGATATGTTGACTGATGATTACACGTATAAGCCTAATGTGTTAGTGATGTAAATGAGTATAGTATTGTATTGAAGTATGGGGGTACTTACTTGACGCAGACAGCAAGTTTTTCCAGGCCAGGAAGGGTGTAACCCCCCTGCAAATGGGGGTTCCCAATAGTCTTCCAGGAGCTTGCCTGAATGCTCCAAGTCTGGAGGTGTTCGGCATTTAAGCCACTTAACTGTGAGTGCTTTCAGAGCCTCTGGTACCATCTCTTTAAGAGTTCCCTGCTTGTAGTATAATTAATTGAAAAGTGGGGACTGTGTGTTCTAATGCCCGAATCCTACCTGGGCTGCTGTCAATTCGCTCCGTTTCTGCCATTGCTACATGTGCAGAGGGAGCCTTGTTGAAAGATATAACTGTTTGCCAGAAATCATTTAGAGTGACTGAGAAAATGTAGTTTGTCTAACCTGTCTTCATTTCAGTACAAACTGTTTCAGTGTAGCTCTTTCATTTTGGTCCTGCATTGCTGACTTGGACCAATCAGGATGATAGAGAGGCCTTAAAATGGAGCCCGTGGATGAATCAGAACTTGGACTCTCAATTTTGAGCCAGCCACAAGGGGATTGTATGGGCAGTGACTCTGGGAAATGTAGTTTTAACCTTGGTGCCTTTTTTCACCAACAGAGGGAGTCTTATTGTGAGTGACAGCCGAACCAGCCAACAGAATGGTGTGGAGCTAAAGGAAATGTCCTGCTCTGTGACTGGAAAGAGCAGATCAGTTGTGACAGTGAAGAGAAGGAGCTCTGTGCTTCTGCGGTATATATATAATTCCTTGGCAGAAGCGTGTGTGAGCCCTGAGTTTTGGCCTGCAGCCGTTGTGAGTGCCAGTTCGGACTGAATCCAAGTTGTGAGGAGAAAGAAGCACCAGAAGTGTGGAAACCAGGCTCACCCTGTAGAAGACTGGAGAAATTGCTGAATCGCGCTCGGTCTGTCAGGAACTGAAGCTGCTGTGTGTGCTTCTGGGTATTTTGCAGTAATTGCGATAGGGATCGAGGAGCAGCCTGCCTGGTATAGTACTTTCCTTTTACATATGAATGTGCGTAGTGCCTGTGGGGAATCGCTATTTCCAATCCCCTGTACTGTGTGGTGTGTGTTGAAGCTGGAAGCAAACCCCAGCTTGCCTCGGACTAAATCCGTTTGCTATCAACTGCAGTGGAGTCCAATCACAGGGACCTTGTCTCCATGCCCTGTTGCTTCTGACAATCCAGAAGAATATCCACCATCCGGTTCTCAGCTTGGGTATTGTGAGTACAAATCAGGGAATTCCCCTGCAGCCTGTTTTCAATCACAAGTGTGTCATCTAATTCTTGTTGTTTTACTGTTTCATGGACTGAGCCATCCAGCTCCGGATTACAATTGGGTGTTGTGCATATATTTTCTTCTGGAGCCCCTATCCATCTCCACCTGCCAGCCAACCCCGGGCAACGGACCTGGCTAGCCCCCCCCCCAACCTGGGTACCCAGAGTGTGACTTTTCAAACACTGTATGTGTGCACAGTACTGTGATTTAATGCCACCAATTAACCTGATTTCCCTCTCCTGTGTTTCTGTCCCCTAAATAAATCAGATTTGTTGTTGTTATACTATATACTGTCTGTGGTGTTGGTACTTATGGAAACAGTATTGTATTTCGCTGATTATGTTGTTTAACCTTGTTTTACAGGGGGTCCTCAGAGACGTGCTGCAGAATCAGTCTCGAGGGTAAGTGGTGCTTTATGAGTGAACAGTGTGTATCGTGGGTACTGGGGCTGTAACTCCTGTGTACTGTGTGAGCCACTAGAGGGAACCAAAGGGGGTCATGGTGTCCCAGAGGGCTGTCATCAAGCTAGTCTAACCACTACAAACCCTGACCTCTGGGTGGAGGCACCCGCCATAGAACCTAGGCCCCTCAACCTGTCAGTAGTCAAGCAGGCAGGGGCAGTAGCCCTTGGGATAGCGCCACCTGGGGATTACACAAATAAATCAGAAACTGCGCCATAAACTCTGAGATTGCAACCAGGGACCTGCAATGCAATGCACAAATTCAGTTTACAGCTCGGCTGGACAGAGACACATTTAAGTCAGTCTGCGTAGGGTTTTTTTGCAGTCTCCTCTAGTCTGCAATAGTGCAGAGGTAAGTTGAGGTAGAAATTCAGCCACAGCTTGGAAGGCAGGGCGCCGCTTAGAAAAGGTGCCAGAGTTCAAAGCTAGGCTGCCTGAGGACGTGAAATGGAACCTGCTGGCTGCAGTACCTTGATGGCTTCAAGGTGGGCTGGTGAGGTCCAAGGAGCCGTGGGGAGTGCTGCAGTGACCCCAACAGGGGTGACTAGGAGCCTCCGGGAGAGAGAGGGTAGAAGATTATATTTAGTCAGGGCACAACAGAAGGAGGCGGGGACAGACAGACTGAGCAATTAAATGGGAGGGATGGACAGAAGTGATTAGCTTAGCAGGAGAAGTACTGAAAGTAGGGAGGGGCAAGAATCAGCAGTACAGATGAGAAAGGAAATCCCACACCAAGTAGAAAGCCAGTAGACTTTAAGAAATAAAAATCCTACCTAAATTATTCCTTAAACAGTTAATTGGTGAGCAGTCAGCCAGTACATTCTAGGAATTTAAATCCTTCCTTGTTAATCATAGGATCATCAGAAAAATACAGTTAATTACTAAAATGCACAAAAGAAAAATACAATAGCACTTAAATGAAATGATTTTTAAATTTGACTTCAGAGTCTCTCACAGAAAAACAGGCTAGGAGCATACAATTAAATCAGAAACAGCGCCATAAACTCCGAGATTGCAACCAGGGAGCTGCAATGCAATGCACAAATTCAGTTTACAGGTCGGCTGGACAGAGGCACATTTAAGTCAGTCTGCACAGGGGTTTTTGCGGTCTCCTCTAGTCTGCAATAATGCAGAGGTAAGCTGAGGTAGAAATTCAGTCACAGCTTGGAAGGCAGGGAGCCGCTTAGAAAAGGTGCCAGAATTCAAAGCTAGGCTGTCTGAGGACTTGAAATGGACAACAGACAGGGATGAGTGCACTCTCCACCAAATAAGTCTCACAGCAAACAATAGTATTCAAAACCAGTAATTATTTATTTTCGGCTCTTGAGCTCGTGAATACCACAGTGCACGCCAGCTAACCACCCAGTGCTTCGACTCCTCGCGAGTCTTCCTCAGGGGTGTGGTTAGAGTGTGGAGGAATCAGTTTTAAAGGCATCACAATTCATTACATATCACATTTACATAGTGAAGTCATAATGTCGTCATTCATACTTAAAATGCCTCATCACAATTCAGTGTTACCTTAATCTATAGATACAGTTCAGCATTTGAATACCACATCAAAGAAACACATTCAAAATTAGTGCAACACATACAAAATGACTGCAAAATTTACTATTAGAAAAACACATGTGGACAATCGTTAGTTCTCTTGTCTTATATTTCTATGATTCTGGTTTCAAGTGACTGTATTACATTAACACAGGGGTGCAGCTTTAGCGCAAACCCTAACTAGTCTAAATAAAGAAAAATGTCCTTATGGTTTCTATATCTAAATAAAATAACACTCTATACTTGGAGGAACTGGGATTCAGTCTCTGACAAGAAAAGTATTCCTTATTAAATAGGTAGTAAACCGTATTTTGTTTCAAGCCGTCCGGCCTGGATCCAGAGTCAGAGTGTCCCAGTATAACCGACCTGTACAAGGAGAAAATATAACAAAAGTCAGTACCAAAAAGCGTCTTAAATTTCATCACATTTAAATAAACTCTACATGATTTCTATCGTTTTAAAAAGGGTTTGAGGTCCCATCTTTTCATTTAAACTGCTTGGTTTAACACCAAGCGGACTTGAAATGGAACCTGCGACCATTTGCTGGCTTCAGATTGTACCCAAGCGTACCTGACTGAGTTTTCAATTGGGTCACAAGGGCAGTGGACAAAGGCCAGGTGGTGTACAGCATATACCTGGACTTTAGTATAGCCTTGATTCAGTGCCACACAAAAGGCTGATAAAGAAACTGAGGGACCGAGGCGGGGGAGGATATGGTAAGTTAGACTGAAAATTGGTTGAGGGGCAGAACCCAGAGTGTAGTGGATGGGGCGAGTTCTCCAACACCAGGAAGGTCACCAGTGGGGTCCCGCAGGGATTGGTGTTGGAGCCAGTGTTGTTCAATGTCTTCTTAAGTGACATCAAGGAAGGCATTAAAGGCAAAATATGCCTGTTTGCGGAAGACACCAAACTCTGTGGGAGGGTGGACACCAAGGAGGGGATACAGGACCTAGGGAGGACTTTGCCAGACTAGAGAGACGGTTAGGAATCTGGCAACTTGGTTTCAATGCTAAAAAGTGCAAAGTAATGCACATGGCACCAAGAACCCTAGGGCAGAGTGTTACATAGGAGAGGTTCAGGTAAATGCTTCCAAAGAGGAAAAGGATCTAGGAGTAGTGATTACAAGTAACCATAAACACACCTCCCAGTGTAAGAAGGCAGTGGCAAAGGCTAACAGGATACTGGGGTGCATTGCAAGGGGATTCAGTAGCAGGTGGAGCAAGGTCATTTTACCACTATACAGGTCACTGGTGAGATCACATTTCGAATATGAGGTGAGGTACTGGCATCAATACCTTAAAAAGGAAAACAGCATGCTGGAAGGGGTCCAGAGGAGAGCAACCAAGATGATAGAGGGGCTACAGGATAGGTCCTATGAGGAGAGGCTAGGAGCCCTGGGGATGTACTCCCTGGAAGACAGGAGGCAGAGGGGGGATATGATAGAGATCTTCAAATACATGACAGGAATTAGCAGAGTGCAAATGGAGGGTCTCTTTAAAATGAGTGAAAACAACAGCACTAGGGGGCATAGCCTAAAACTGATGGGGGGAGGGTAGATTCAGAAGGGTTGTAGGAAACATTTCTATACAGAGGGTGGGGGTGGTGACCACCTGGAATGATCTGCCAGAGGGTGGCATCAGTAAAGACAGTGGGAGCATTCAAGAGGGCCTGGGACAAACACAAAGGAACCCTTGGGACCAAAGAAAGGGAGGAAGGGGTAGAGGAGAGGCAGTTGGGGGCAGGGTCAGTGGCCAAAGTGTAAGACTAGACCCTGCATCATTACAAGCAAACACAATAGACCAGGTGGTCGTCTTCTGCTGGCTCTTTTCATATGTTCATATGTTTATGTCCAGTTGTATATATAACCGCTTGTTGCCCCAATTGTATACATGACCCTGTTTGTTACTCCCAGTTGTATACATGACCCTGTTTGTTACTCCCAGTTCTATACATAGCCCTGTTTATTACACCCAGTTGTATACATAACCCTGTTTGTTATACCCAGTTTTATACATGACCCTGTTTGTTATATCCAGTTATATACATGACCCTGTTTGTTATAACCAGTTGTATACATGACCCTGTTTGTTATACCCAGTTGTGTACATAACCCTGTTTGTTATACCCAGTTGTATACATAACGCTATTTGTTATACTCAGTTGTATACACAACCCTGTTTGTTATACCCAGTTGTGTACATAACCCTGTTTGTTACACCCAGTTGTGTACATAACCCTGTGTGTTATACCCAGTTGTATGCATGTAACACCCTTCCCGCCCTACTATGTTTAGGGGTCCTGCTGGTAAAAAAAGGGGGGGTACAAACTAAAGACCTTCCTGAAAGGTAAGTCAGCAGATACAGAAAAAACAAGGCCTTACCTCAAATTGGTGCTATCAGCACAGTGCAAGTTATGCCTCCTCCTCCTAACCTCATCTTACCACTCGCTGCAGCTTCAGGCCAGGCCAGTGGGGGGGGCGGGGGACTGACCCGCTTGCTTGATCTGAGGAAGGAATCAGTTAATTCATTCAATAATCTCAGCAACACATGAAGTAGAAATTGAATAATAATTCTGAGTCTCATATTAAAATTAATAAAAAAAATAAATTGCTCAGCTCCATGGAGCAGGGAGACCAAGACAGAACAATAGGGCAATATTCGAGAGGCACTAAACAGTACCAGATAACACAAGTGCTTGTAGCAAGCCTAAAAGAATTAGACCAGGTGCAGACACCACGCAGATACCCAAAGCCATAATAAAGCTCAGGACCTTAAGGGTGCGAATCCATATCCAATTATTACCCGAGGGAGTGCCTTACTCCCCCCTCCCTGAATTAACTAAAATACCAGGGATGCAGCCCTTAATCCATACTGCGGCTGCCCAGAAAAAAACATACCTTGTAACCCAACCAGTTCACCACCCTCTTTCCTGACAGGAAAGATGCCAAAGATAAATGCAGAAATGGACTACGCAGCTCCTCCTTTCACATTTCTCTCACCAATGTGCATTCCGTTAGCGAGTCTAACATAGGTCCTGTCCCAGAGACAGGCATGGTAGGCCCTATAAGTGAATCCCAGAACACACCCACCAGACTTTCCCCAGCAGCATGCCACACCAGTTACTGGCCTCTTGAGCTGCCACCAAGAAGGCCCTGCTGTAGCCCTGCACCACCATGGCAGCCCTACTGCCATACCTTCCTGTTGGATCATCAGGCCTCCCAAAAACCAGCCATGATCAGGCCTTCCTCCAAACTGTTGTCCTCCTCACTGCTGAGCTCCTGGATCCCCAGTCCCCACGGTTCTTACACTCCTGCCACTCTTCCCTTTGGAAATAAATGTACACATAGCATTGACGCTCCCCTGTTTGTTATACCCAGTTGTGTACATAACCCTGTTTGTTATACCCAGTTGTATACATGACACTGTTTGTTGCCCCAGTTGTATACATATCCCTGTTTGTTATACCCAGTTGTGTACATAACCCTGTTTGTTACACCCAGTTGTGTACATGACACTGTGTGTTATACCAAGTTGTATACATATCCCTGTTTGTTATACCCAGTTGTGTACATAACCCTGGTTGCTACACCCGGTTGTATACATGATCTTGTTTGTTACACCCACTTGTATACATAACCCTGTTTGTTACACCCAGTTGTATACATGACTCCGTTTGTTGCCCCAGTTGTATATATTCATTTATTTATTGAAGTTGTTTCACCACCCAGTGGCTCAGCGGATCACAGGTCAGGCTCTCATTCTGGCACCCTGAGTTTGGGAGCAGATTCAAGGAGATGGCCAGGTAGCGCATGGTGACTGGGGCGGACCTACCATGCAGAGGGAAGGCATCAAGTTCTGCAGGACTACTGACCCCTGCGGTGGGCCAGGGAGCTTGCCTCCCCAACAGGGCCATATTAAATGTGAGCTTAGCCTGATAGAGCAATGCCTGGTGCTTTGTAGGTGGTGGTTGTGGTCCAGGGATGCACAAACCAAAAAAATACTGTGCACCAGCCACCAAGAATGACTGCACCAACGCTGTTGTGACTCACCCCATGTGGAATCCCATTGGTCTGATGTGTGGGAAGTGGTGGATGAGACTAAGAGAGCAGGGAATACCTGATGAAAGGTACAGGGTGCAACTGGAGGCCCCAAAGTAAGATGAAAAAAATTGTGCCTAAAAATAGTAATTTCTTGGCTACTGCATGTACCCGGTTAACACAAACTAAATAAAAACAAAAATAAACATAGAGATACAGCAAGTGTCTCATTTACAGATATGACCTGAAGATAAGAGGACTGGGATTACAAGATTGGAACATAGGAGCAGCAGTAGAACAGGGCCAGATTAACAGTAGGGCACATATCGGCAGTTGCCCAGGGCTCCAAGTTTGAGGGGAACCTCCCAGAATGACCTTTTCCCCACAGAGTGAGGCTGAGCTGTTATGTTGCCAATGTGCTTTGTAGTAATCATGGGCCCCCACTGGCTGGTTCAGTCTGTGAGTCTAGGAGGTGAGGCTTGGGGACCCTCTGACTGAAGTATGGTCTAGCAGAGCAGTTTACAGGCTTTCCTTCATTGTGGATTTGTTGCTGGCATCACATCATGTGACATATCGACATGGCGGTCTAAGCGCAGCATCACTCGCCACCACATGTCCCCACTTCCAAGACCAGTGTGCATGTGAGCACAGCTGTATAGTCTATTTGGACCCTGTCCACGGTGGGAATTTCAATTTCTGAGTTTGTCTGAGTGTGGCTATGGCCAGTGTGGTGAGTCAAACTTATCAGTGCGGTCACGGGTCTGGAGACACTGCGAGACTCTGGTTGTGTGAGTCAGGACTCATAGATTATGCAGGACTATGAGGACTCAAGCAGCGTGGAGCCCATTTTCTGGAGGAGCACTGACCGCAGCAACACTGCAGGAGCAGGTAGAATGACACCTGGCCACCTCACCAGTCTACCACCATCGCCCAGCCACCACTGACACCTTTAGGTAGGTAATCCTCATGGGAGACAGTACATAGTAATGGGGAAGAGGGCAGCCATTGGCTCAACATTGCTGCTGGTAGGTACAGCAGCACGTACAACTTAATCATGCAGCTGCCCACTGCCATTTAGGTGTAAGGGAGGCTCAGGCACAGACAGTGTGCTCTAGTGGTTCTCTTAGAGGACCAGCTTAGGAACCAGAAGGTTGCAGGCTGAAACCCTAGATTCTCATTCTGTGATCTTGGGCAAGTCATTTAACCTCCCAGGAGATACAATACAATACAATACAATTCAGTGCACAGAATGAGGAGGGTCATCCTATTAGGTCTATCTGTATTCACACGTTGTGAGTATGACTCAAAGTTTCTCTAGTAGATAGGTGTAACTCCCTTGTTCCCAGGGGTTACTAGAATCCCACTTAGAACTAGGGTTGTCAGAACCCTCTGAAGTTCTGGGTTCTAGTTCTAGTCTAGAACTTATGAAACAGTTCTAGGGTTCTAATCTTTTTTAGAACTTTTTAGAACTCAAACCCAATTTTTTTAATTGTGCTGCCAATAATGAAGATAATAGTGAAATTGAGGACATGCTGCCAATAATGAAGTAAAATCGAAATTCACATAAAACTGAGGACAAGGAGAAATAAAATCTTTCAGTATAAGGGGAGAGAGAAATGATCATGTGTGACTGATATGTTGGGTACAGTGCAGCAATCAAAAGGACACACAGCAGGATGATGGCCAGTATGCCACATAGGAGTCACTCGCTCACTGGGCACAGTGAAGCAGTGAAATGGCACACAAGCAGGATGATGGCCAGTACGCCACATAGGAGACGGAGCCACACAACATAGTGACACACAGATATATATTTTTTTCTTTGTAATGAGTGAGGGATTTTCCCATCTCTCCTCCCAACAGGAAAATATTACTGGTATGTATTTAAGGATACCACACAACTGGGTGCTGGACTGCACATGGTTGCACACACTGGTGAGTAGGGTACAGTGCCGTCAAAGGGCACACAGCAGGGTGGTAGACTGACCAGTCCGCCACATAGAAGACAGTCGCACAACACAATGAAAGTGATTTTTCTGTCTCTCTTCCCAACAGGGAAATATCTCTGGCATATATTTAAGGATACCACACAACTGCCTGCTGTGCTACACACATGGTCACACACACCAAGTGGGTAGGAAACAGTGCAGTCAAAGGGCACACAACAGGATGATGGGCTGGCCAGGCCGAGTACACCAAGTAGAAGGAGTCACAGGTACAGTATAGCAGAGTGCACACAGCAGGATGATGACATGTACTGTACACAGAGACCCCAAGCCTCCCAGTCAGTTGAGTCCACAGTCTCCCTGCCTGCCTGCTCCCCTACTCCCTTTACATCAAACCACCTTGCTAACTGCCACTTGTGCCACCGCCTGGCTGCTCCAGTCCATTGATCCCCCTGTAATTTCTGCCACACAGGAAAAAATGCCTTGCTTCCACACCACTACCAGTGTCTGCCTCCGATCAAAGTGTACACTCTTTTTCCCAAAAAAGGTACCAAGAAATGGAGCATAGCACAACACATCTGCGCTGCTACTCATCCAGCTCCATCTGCCCTGATCATGCCCTGCTGCACGACTGAAAGTTTGAGTCACAGGACTCAGCTATACACTTTGTGCTGCTCGCGTTAGTATACACTACAGTAACAGTATAATTAACACACTAATTTAACTAGTCCCTCTCAGTCCCTCCATCCTGCTGTCAGTCCATCCAGAGGAGTAATTCTGGTGTAAAGGTTGGGGGGCAACTAACTCTCAACCAGCCTCGATCATGAGTGCGGTGCTACCTATCAGAAAGTAAATTATCCGTCGTATTTTTGATTTTGCACAGCAATTACTGTCATTCATTTTAACATAGAAACATAGAATTTGATGGCAGATGAGAACCGTTTGACTCAACCAGTCTGCCCATTTTTCTGTACCTACTTTGTCATCATAGACCCTACTTGATCTACAGCACTTTCTCCCTCCCCCCTTCCTTTCCATAACAACTCCCTTGTGCCATTCCACCCACCTGCAGGGTAAAGGTGATTTCTTTTGTTAAATTTAACTTTGGTAACACAGAGTAAAACACTGGAGTTGCACTCTAGGCTAACCATATACCCCCCAGCCAACAGCCCCTACTAAAGCAGACATATAGTCAGGCTCAAGTGGCACACAGGAGAGATGCTAGACAGCACATCATTTTAAATCAGACACTGACTGTAGACAATACAGCAGATATGTCCAACACAGCACAGCAGAACAGCTCACCTATAAACTCCACCTATCCTTGTCTTCTCGCAGACTAGAGCTATGTTAGTTTAAGTTGAGCAGTTTTGTTCTGTTTTGCTAATTGCTGTGCCCATCACTAACTGTTAGTGCCACTGACCCACTCCAGAGGCCAGACACAACAGAAAGAGAGATACCACACAGATTGCAGCAGGCTTCTTTTCCTGGGCACTTCCTGACCCTGACTGGTGCCAAATCAAATGGCCAGTACCCAGTAGTATGTGGCTCCTGCCAGCTTAGAACTGCCCTGTGCAAATTGGAATCCCCTCACTCCCACCACCTCCTCTGCTTGTTGCTTTAGTCCATACAACATAGTGAGCACACCTCCCCCCTTGGCATGATGATGTTGCTGGCTGCCCCCCACCCACCCATCACTACTCACTCCCACCCACCACACTGCAGCACCACCAGTCTGTCTTACCTCCCAGTCAGTTGTTGCTTTCATCAGCAGCCTCCAGCTCGAGCCTCCAGCAGTCCATTTTCCTCTTTGTCTCCTTCAAACTTCCATCTGGCAGCCTCTGGTTAGTTTCACAGGCTACATACTCAGCCTGATTGATGCCTTGACCGAATCAACCCCCAGAGTAACTCATTGGCACCCTCAGCTCCACATGCTCGATCCCAGGTCAAGGACTACTCCGACTGACTCCCAGCACTGGCAAGCAAGTAGCAGCTCCTCGATATTGGCGGGCGGATGTGGCAGCAGCATTCAGTTTTAAAAAGCAAGACAGTCGCGGGAGGAGCAGAACTGCAGCACCAGCAAACACGTCAACACTAGTACCACAGTTCTCTCGACGCTAGCAATCAGTTTCCACCCACTCGTCCCGACTCCTCACTATTGGTGGCGAGTAACGCCTTATGCTACTTCCGCAGTGCAGTCCATCACTTTCCTCTCTCCTCTTACAATTAACTCCTGCTCCTCCCAGTTCCAGCCAGGCCATATTTTGCAGCGATGCCCCCCACCCGTCTAGCTGCTGCAGCTCACCACACTCTCCTGCTCTCTCTCCCAAAGTCCACTAGTTACTCCCCAGTACAGCAAGCTCCCAAGTCAGTCCCTTGTAGCTCATCAGCAGACAGCAGCAGCAAAAGGGTCTGAGTGGCAAATGTGCTTGCCTTAATTGTTGGGGGAACTTGTGCCCCCCTCCCCCCTATAATTATACCCTGAGTCTGTCACTCTCAGTGTTTCTGTCCATTTCTCCCCAGGAAATAGCACACAGCGGCATGGCAGTTCCATTTAAGTAATAAAAAACAAAAACTTGAACCATTTTGCGAACACTCTAGTGTTCGGGGTTCCTAAGTGGGACTGAAGACACTGGGTTCGAGAGGTTAGATCTTTCGAACAAGTTCTGACAACCCTACTTAGAACCAGTGGCAGGCAGGAAAGGCAGCTTGTGAGATGCCAGCTAAATGGGTTTCACACTGTCTCACTCAGTTCTCAGTTTCAGCTGAGCTGGAGTGATGATGTCACCATAGAATTCTTGCAGCAGAATAAGCCACAATGGAATGCTGGCTGCAGGGGGTTAGCAGCAGAACTTTGGGAGATTCAAGCTAGTCTGTGTGGAGACTCAAGAGAGAGAGGAGTGCTGCAGTGTGCAGCTCCTCAGAGCCAAGCTCTGATATAGCGCTACCTGAGAGAAGAAGAAGAAGAAGGAGGGGTTGTGTGTTCTCACCCGAGAGAGAAACACAGAAGAGACCAGAGTAAAGTGGTAGAGACTGTTCCTAGAGTTGTTCCAGTGCCCCATCCCCGGAGGGATGGGAGGGGGGAATTCCAGAAATTCAGGGGCAATCCCCTGGGCCAGCCTGGACAGGGAGAAGCTGCCTGAGAATCAAGTTGTTTGTGAGTACCTGAGACATTTGTGGGAATAAGCCCTGGGGCACCTGCATACCCTGGTGAGTTTGTTCTGAAACAGAGACTATGTTCACTGAGATAGAGTTTGAAGTAAAAGTGTCTGCCTACTGTGGGGTCAAAGAGAGACTTGCCAAGTACAGAACTTTTAGTTTGTGTATGACTTGGAAGCATCTGTAACAGTGGGGGTCTAGGGTAAAGACATAGCCACTTACAGAACTTTAAAAGTCAGGACACCCCCAGAGTGAAATGTAGAATGTTAAATGTGCTAAACATTTCGAGAGAGCGTCTACAATCAGTAGTTCAAAGAAAGGTGTTATAACCAAATGAATGGCCGAGTATAGGTTTGGGAGCAAGAGATGGGAGGCCCCCATCTGGAGTAACCAGGTTTACCTCTCCAGGTTCAGTTTGGGCACCTATGGTTTTCTCTCAGGCACTTGGCCAGTGTCTGAGGAAAGCACCTAGGCATGGGATTGTGAATTTTCCCTTAGAGCCAGACAGTGCTCGAGGGTGGTTTGGGGAGCCACCATCAACCTCTATGCCATATGGAAAAGTGTCCTAGTACTGGCCAGGTTGCCATGTCAAGAATAGAGAGAAGTGTACCAGTTCGAGCCGTGTGTGCGGTTGTTCAGAACCTGAGGGTTCATAGTGAAGAAGTGTGCTCTGTGCCTCAGTAATGTGTATTACCAGTGAGTGTAGCCCTGTGGGGGTCCATCTTTGCTTTGTTATTCTCTGTGTTATGTGAATAAAAGCCACAATCTAGAATCTCATCCTGGTTTGGACATTTCAGTTATTGCTTCCAGTGTCCGGATGTACTTGGGTGCCCCTGACCAGAGGTACAAACCTAGCACAATGCTGAACAAACGTTTTCTGCCAGGGACCCACGTTGTTGGCCATGCTAAATGGTCCCCCCAGGTGTGAGCCAGGTAGTTGCCACACTTGGGTTGCCTGTCTTAAGGATGTCAGGCTCAGTAGTAGAAGTAATGGGTCCACACAGAGTTTCTGAAAAAGATAATTTGTAGTGACTACCCCAACCCCTCTCGGTGGCGCCTAGATGTGAGAGAAGCAGCCCTGCTTACAGAAACATAGGGGGGCCGGTGGGGGGAGGTTATAAAAGAAATAATCCAACCCTTTCTTGAATGTTTCTACATCACATACCCCAACTAGCTCTGTAGGCAAACTATTATGAATCTTAACCTCCCTTGGACCAAGAAACCTTTTCTGATGTCTAGTCTGAATGCTGATTGCATAATTTTGTACCTATGGTCCCTTGTTCAACCCACTATAGCTTCCAAAATTCATTAGGGTTGATCCTTTTCTTTCATTATGAGAGAGCTCCTCTTAATCTTCTATAATCTAGGCTATGTAGTCCCAAGGTTTAGGCTATGTAGTCCCAAGGAGACTAGTCTGTTCCCATACTCTCTTGCTCTCGTTCCATCAACCATCCTAGTACATCTCCTTTGTACTGTACATATTACACCGTATTCTTTGCTCCGAGATGTTGCATCACGGACTTCTCAGTTGAGCTATCCTGGGTAAACAAATTGTAAAACAAAACCTTTTTCTTTTTTTTTGGGAGGACAGGCTGGGACAGGCAGCCAGTGGCTTGGCAGCACAGCTCGGAAACTATGAGATCACAAGTTAAAACGCCGCTAGAGAACATTTGCCAAATTCTCATTGTATGTGACCTTGGACAAGTCACTTAGCCTCCAAGTGCTCCAGTCTCCCTGCCAGGCTGAATGGGTAAAATAACAAAGCAAGCTGCCTAAAGAAAAGATGTTACATCTCAGCCAGGCTACCCTGGGTAAATAATCTGTAAAATACAAACAATGAGATTTTGTGAAACACTGCAAACCTACTTGTGTGACATGTATGACTAATTATTTATTTATTTCAAAAGTTTCACCAGGAAAGACATCCTGAACTAATTAACATCTCGTTTCCAGATGCGTCCTGAGGGGGAGTGGGAGATATATAACAAGCATTTGTCAATGCCGAATGTTGCTTGCTTCTATGTGCTGTTTAGGTATTTGGAAGTCATTGGAGTGCAAATATTGAAAATTTGCAAACTTACAGTCGTGGGAACTACTAGCACCTTCGTCGTAAAACAGTCATTTTAGGAATTTTTCACCAAATTTTCAACATAGCCATTTTAAGACCTCTGCTCATGAACAGTGTCACTGTGATTTTGTTAATGTGTCCCATACATTGAGTTTGCACACAGACTGCCATTTAATCACGCTACATGGCGGAAACACGCTTTGAGCAGCATGTGAAAATGACAGCTGTACTGCTCATAAGAAGGTGTGGTAAAATGGCAATGTTGAAAATCTGGAGTGAAAATATTGAAAATTTGCGAACTTACGAGCCTGCGTAGGAACTGCATAGCATGCGCTCGTAAAACAGTCATTTTTAGGAATTTTTTCACCAAATTTTCAACATAGCCATTTTAAGACCTCTGCTCATGAACAGTGTCACTGTGATTTTCTTAATTTGTCCCGTACATTGATTTCGCACACCGACTGCGCCATTCTGCGCTACATAGACGGAAACACATTTTAGGTGAGATGTGAAAATGACAGCTATACTACTCATAAGAAGGTGTAGTAAAATGGCAATGTTGAAAATCTGAGTGAAAATATTGAAATTTCGTGAACTTCACGAGCCTGCGTGAGGAACTGCGCAATGCCTCAAATAAAACAGTCATTTTAGAATTTTCGCCAAATTTTCAACATGGGGTTTTGGGACCCCTTCTCATGAATGATGTCACTGTCATGGCGGTATTCAGGCCCAAAGGGTGATTTCGCAGTCACTGCACAGTCCTGCGAAATCACCCTTGAACCAGACTCTTGCCATGACAGCAAACATCGTTCATGAAGAAGTCCCAAAACTCCATGTTGAGGCCCAGTCTCGCAAAAATAGCCTGAATATCAACAAAGTTGAAACCCCCTATCTGAAGCCATTATACAGCTTACCGGCATTTCCTCAGTTCGCATGATCGGCTTTGAAGTGCTGACGTGTTCCGGTCCACCGAAGATCGTCGCGCGGAGTCGGAGGTAGAGTATGGGTGAGGGGGCATGGGAAGGCTGGATGCGCAGTGGGTGGAGTGCGGGTTGTGGGAGGGGATCGGGGAGGCAGCTCCAGCGGGTTCAGTTTCGTTTTCAGGTTAAAAAAGAGCGTCGTGGGGCCCGGTTTGCCACGCTGGGGTGGGCTCCCAGCGTGGCACAAGAGCAGATGAAGTGTTCAGCCGACGAGAGATTGGGCACCCGTCGGCCCAAAGAGACTCATTGCCACGCTGGGGTGGGCTCCCAGCGTGGCACCTACAACTGGGGAGGGAGAGACGAGCCTCAGCCGACGGGATTGGGCACCCGCCGGGCTATCGTAGGTGCGGGGCACGCACGCCTGCTGTGGGGGAGCTACACTCAGTGGGCTTCATCTCTGTCACTGAAGCCGTAGCTCCCTTTCATCCTCGAGGTTACTGCATTTTGGAGCGGTCATGTGACAGCTCCAAATGCATTGGCCCAGGGGCCGTGATTGCCAGCTCACTGACTGAATTGGAGGAGGAGGTGACACACCTCCGAAATCTCCGATGATGGCACTATGTTTCTTGCACATGCGTGCAAGCAACATAAAAATTGTAATTACAGTACATAACCAGAATAATTGTGCAAAGAAATGACATTGAACATTAACAATGTGTAATTACAGAGCGAAATTGCACAGCAGTAAAACAGTGTGCATACTGAGGTGCAGTAAATAAATAACCAATAGGGCCAAACCATCTAGGCATACGGCTCCTCGAAAATTAGCAGTGGAAGGATGGGGAGTAGAGTAGGCAGGGATTGAGGTGTTGATTGCAAGTAGGTAACCTGGAGGCAGTGGTAGAGGTGATAGACAAGAGGAGGGAGAGGGTGAATCATTCAGTAAAAGTTTACAAAAAATTAGTGAGAGGTTCACTGTTGATTCAATAGCATTTTCTACCACTACAAATAATTAACACAAGTCAAGTCTCATGTGATTGTGTGTTTCTCAGTATATAGTTCCCCAGGTTTGTGTTGTCTCTGCTGATACCCATAATGTGGATGAACTTCAGCCACACAACTACACACATGCCGACCTTCATTCCTCACCCCAAGAAATGGCATTCACAGTACCTTGAAACCCCTCCAGTTACATTTTTAAGCCATCAAAATCTCTTCAGGTTTCCGGGCCTAGTAGTGCCTGAATCCCTGGCCTATTACACACTGCCCACAACCCCAGAATTTCTTATCCAGCCCTGACAACATACTCTGACACATGCTGTACAGAATGTTTACAGCTTTAAGATACATGCTATACAGAGATGATAGAATACATACAATAGGAGTGCAAATCCGGCAGTAGTGTGTAGGTTGTATAAAATGTACAAAGTGATGTGAAGATAATCATAAAAAACAATCAGGTGCAATCTCAGCAGGATGCGAGCAGAATTTAAAAGGACTGCTTAGTGAAGGAAACACTGGTAGGTGAGCACAGAAATACAGAAATTGTTGGCAGAAAAGGACCACTTGGCCCACCCAGTCTGCCCAGATGGTCCCTGCCTAGTCTCTCTCTCTCTCTCTGCAGACTCTAACTGGTCTCCAGGGACTCTTGCTCCGCCCTGTCTGTTTCCTAATATTCCCTCATGTCTCTTTCATGCATGCTTGAAGCCCTCTACTGTTTTCGCCTCTATCACTTCTGCTGGCAGTATATTCCAGTCAACTACCACTCTTTCAGTGAAGTAGTACTTCCTCATATCACTCTTAAAACTTTCCTCCAGCTTCATTGCATGCCTTCTGGTCCTGGTGCTCTTCCTCACTTAAAAGAGACTCTCCTGCTGCTCCCTGCTGACCCCCCCATGAGATACTCGTAGATCTCTTTTATGTTCCGTCTCGCACTTCTGTCTTCCTGGGTGTACATGTTAAGATCCCTCAGTCTCCACTCGTAGTGTTTTGGTGCAACCTCTGCATCCTTTTAGTTGTCCTCCTATGGACTGCTTCTACCTTGTCTATGTCCTTTCTGAGTTGCAGCTTCTAGAACTGGACACAATACTCCAGGTAGGGTCTCACCAGTGAGCGATATAGTGGCAACACTACCTCCCTCCTCTTGCTGAAGATACCTCTCTCTATGCATCCCGGCATCCTACTGGCCCTACCCACTGCTTTGTCACACTGTCCTGCCACTTTGAGGTAATCAGATATGATAACCCTAAGGTTCTTTCCTGTTTAATGACTGATAGTACCCCCCCATCCATCCTATACTCAGTTCTTGGGTTCCTGTGCCCTAGGTGCATGATTTTGCACTTTTTAGCATTGAATCACAACTGCTATACTCTTGACCACTCCCTGAGTTTCCCAAGATCCCTGTGCATTATTTCTATCCCTTCCTTTTTGTCTACCCTATTACAGATTTTGGTATCATCTGCAAAAAGGCACACCTTCCCTTCCAGTTCATTTGCAATGTCACTTATGAAGACATTGAAGAGGATTGGTCCCACTACTGAGCCCTGCAGCACCCTGCTGGTCACTCTCCCATCATTAGACTCATTGCCGTTAACCACTACTCCCTGTTGCCTATCCATCAACCAGTTTCTAATCCAGTTCACCACTCTGAATCCCATCACTACCCTGTTCAGTTTCTTAATCAGTCTCCTGTACAGCACAGTGTTGAAGGCCTTGCTAAAGTCCAGATAGGCCATGTCCTCCGCCCTCCACTGACCTATTTCTCTGGTCACACGGGCAAAGAACTTAATCAGATTCATCTAGCATGACCTCCCCACCCCCACCTCATGAATCCATGCTACCTTTGGTCTTGCAGCCAACTGGATTCAAGATACTCTAGTAACCTTTCCTTAAGCAGAGTTTTCATTAATTTCCCCACCACTGAGGTGAGGCTCACTGGCCTCTATAGTTACTAACCTCTTCCTTGCTGCCACCGTTATGTAGCGGGACCATGTCTGCTCTCCTTCAGTCCTCCAGAGCATGCCTGACTCTAGTGAGCTATCGAATAAGGCCATCCATGGAGCAGCCAGCGGCTACCTGACTTCCTTCAGTACCCTTGATGTATCCTGTCCAGTCCCATAGCCTTGTCCACTTTCAGAGCTGCAAGTCCCTTTGGGATTCTTTCCTCTGAAAATGGACTTGAGTCTGCCTCCCCTCCTATTTTGTTCCTGCTGATACTGGTGGTCTGTCCCCCCTTCCCTCCACTATGAAGACTGAGCAAAAGTACCTGTTCAGAATATCTGCTTTTTCTTGGTCCTCTTCTCTGCCCCCTCCTTGTCCTCGCTATCCTGCTCCTTGCTTTCCTCCTCTCGCTTATATATCAGAAGAAAGTTTTATCCCCATTTGCTATCTCCTTTGACTATCCTTTCCTCTGTCTGCACCTTTGCTCGCCTCTGCCTTACCTGCTTCTCTCTGTTTTAACTGGTATACATCCCTGTCTTCCCTCTCTGTGTTCCTTATACCTCCTAAATGCCACCCTTTTTACTTCACTACCATGGCCACTTCCTAGAGGGTATCCCGTGATTTGGGCAACTTAATAAGAGCAGGCCCAAAACAGTGATTGCATTTGGTGGTACAAACACAGTGGGGGTACATGTCGGCGGGTGCGGAAACAGCAACTCATCTTTTCCCCCTTCCTGAGGTTGCTACAACCTCCGAGTTGGTTAATTAAGTAAAAGTGGAGGCAAAACTTCCCAGAACAGCATTTTCACCGCTTCAGCTGCATTGCTGATATGTACCCTCACTGTGTCTGTCCCCACCAAATGTCATTGCTATTTTCTGCTCGCTGTTATTGAGTCGCCCATATCACATAGAACCCCTAGAGTACCATAACAGCCTCTATTTCCTTTTGCTTTTACTCACTTCCTTCACACAGGCTGGTTGCCTTAATCATGCCCTTCCTATTTTTCCCCACTCTTCCTCTACCTCCCTGGCATTCTGCCCCCCTCCCCAGGCAGTTTCTGAGGCAGTCTCCTGTTTCTTAAAATCCACCCTTCTAAAGTCCAGGACCCTCATCCTCATGTGGTTTGCCTCTGCTCTCATTTTAGTGTTAGACCACATTGTATGGTGATCACTGGTACCCAGGGGACTGCCCACTGTGACGTCTGCAGTGCTGTCCCTGTTTGTAAGTACCAGGTCCAGCCCTGCCCCATCCCTAGTGGGTTTGTTGACTAGCTGCCTGAGAAAGGTTCCTTGTAGGGAGTCAAGGGTGGCCCTGCTCCTTGCCAAGGCTGCCGCTGGAAGGCTCTGATCCACCTCTGGTAGACTGAAGTCACCAACTAGCAGCCCCTCCCCCTTATTTGCCATCCTGATGATGTCCCCCCAAGTGCCTTATCTAACTCCTCTCCCTGTGCTGGAGGTCTGTATACCACTCCTGTATGGATAGCAGCCCCAGTGACCCTCGGCGTCTTCAGTCCTTGTTTTCCCTTCAGGTGCCCCTGCACTTCTGCACTTGATTCTCTCCTGCACATATAGCACATCCCCTCCTCCCTTCCCTGTCTGTCCTGAACAGAGAGTAACCTGGTATGGCCATGTGCCAGTCATGATTGTCAGTACACTATGACTCCTTTATGGCCCCCAAATCCAGACTAGCCTCCTCCATGATGGCCTCCAGGTCCAGAATTTTGTTTCCCAGACTCCTCGCATTGGCCCACATTGCTCTCCATACCTTACCCCCGCCTGCCTCCCTTCTTTCAACCCCCCAGACAAATTAGACTTACTCACCCAATGTAATATACTGTGTTCTTATTTATACATTCAATGGTGTCAGTACTGTTGTCCAGCCAGTGTTTCAAGGAAATTATACCTTTTTCCTCAGGGCAAAAGTAGTTATTAAAAACACAAAACTTATTGTTATTTTTATTTCAAAACTACCATTTCTGAAAACCTATTGATAATTAACATGTCTCAGTTGCCTAGGACCTTGTTCCTGGAACAGACTCCTCCCCTGTTTTTTTTATTGTTACAGAAGATGGGGCACACTGGATTCCAGTAGATTCTCCTCTCCTCACCCGCGCTACTTCCTGAAGCTCCCCTTGACTCCCCTCTTCCCTTGTTACCCTCTCTGTTACTTGTCTCATTTACTCCTCTCTTCCTGCTATCCTGATTTATACCCCCATGTTCTCTGCCTTGTCTCCACCCTTGTCTGCCTGCGCCCCTACCCTGGGGGATCTTCCTCCCCTCTGGCCCTTCCTCATTTTTGCTTCATCATCTTGGGGGAGGCTATCTTTGCCTCCTTTGGTATTACAGCCCCCACCCCGACTAGTTTAAATGCTCATCCAAGTAGCATTTATACCTCCCACTGGGGACTGTGCCCCCCCCACTAGAAGGATGCAGGTCATCTCCCTATAGAGGCCCATATCCTCTTAGGCTGGTCCCCAGTCCACACTGTAGCCAAAGCCTTCCTCCATGCACCATGCCTTTAACCAGTTATTATAAGTCATGGTGTGGAGTGCCCTTTCCACTCCTCAGGCATACACAGGTAACACCTCGGCAAATGCCACTGCATATGCTACCTGCTTCAGGCCCCTCCCAGCTCCTTAAAGTTACCCTGCACTACCCCTACTGTACCATTTGCAAGGTCATTTGTCCCTAGGTGGATAATGCCATCTAGCGCCTGCTGATTTCCTGCCACCCTAGCAGTCCTCTGGCAGTAGACCAAGACTAAGTTGTTCCATAACTGTGGGAGTCTATAATGAAATACCAAGTTCCAAGTACCTGCACTCCGAAGGACACGAAGCACACCAGTTTCTTCGAAAATGAAACGCTTTACTGCCAATAAATTGAACACCAGTGTAGGATGTGCTCACTGGCCACTACAAACTACAACGCTTCAGGTCTAACAACCCTTCATCAGGGTGTGTGGGAGAAACTGGTGTGCTTGGTGTCCTTCGAAGTGCAGGTACTTGGAACTTAACTTTGTGAGTTAGGGCTAGCTGCCCTTCCCAGCACCCTTCTCTCTCCTGTGGATTGGCAGCCTACCTTTTGGGATTTGTATTAGGAAATGTCAACTGACCAGACTTCATTTTGCACCTGGGAATGAGGAACCTGTTTCCAGAGTGGAAACACAGATTGTGATCAGAGTTAGGAGCAGGGGTATGCAGGTTGCAAAAGGTAACTGGGGAGTTTGTTCAGCCACTTTTAACCCACAGAGGCCAGGAAGCTGGAGACCAGCAGGTTAGAGCACTTTCAGCTAATATATAGAGTGCAGTAGTGGGTCCGTGGAGGACAGTGGACAATAAAGTGGTAGAGGGAATTGAACAGACTATCCATGATAGACAGCTGACATTTAGGAGTGGTGGCATGCATGATATCACTATAGTCAAGTATAGGTAAGATCAACCACTCTGCCAGACTTCCTCTCATACCTTGGGAGAGGCAGTCAGTTACTCTGTAGAGGGCT
This sequence comes from Neoceratodus forsteri, assembly GCA_016271365.2. NCBI lineage: Eukaryota > Metazoa > Chordata > Ceratodontiformes > Ceratodontidae > Neoceratodus > Neoceratodus forsteri. Next base: position 153,632,132 of record CM028134.1, read on the forward strand.
CTATGTTTTGCGTAGGACTTAAAGGACACAGGTCATAGACAGAATATGAGAGGAGACATCAAGGAATTGGTCAGTTATGAGTTCTAGATAACTATACTCTGATACAGCATTAAAGGTATTCCTGTCCTCAGCGGTAATACCCAGGTTCAGAAATTTCCTGGAGCCTAATAGGATAGAGATAGTTTTATCTGGGTGGAGCACTAAATAGTTAGTTGAAAACCAAGTCAAGAGATTATTGTAGCCACTTGAAGGCCCTTCCTTCCTTCCTTCCTTCTTTTTTATCAGAAGAGACATACAGAGCTAGTAGTGGCTTGTTTACAGATGCATCCTGGGGCATTGCAGTTGAGATGGGGCCAGTTGTAAACAGATTGGTATCATCAGCATACATATGAAGACTGCAGGATTGGACAGCTACAGTAGGTGGAGGTCATTCACAAAGATATTAAAGAAGAGTGGACCAAGAAAAGAACCTTTCGAGGCACCCAAGAACACCTGCAAGGGGGCACAGAGGACAGTCCCCATAGAGACCGACTGGAAGTGACCTGTATGGTATGAGGAAAACTATTGTAGAGAAGCACTGGAGATGCCAGAGGGAGAGAGTTTGATAAATAGGTGGGAATGATCAATGATGCCAAATGCCTTTGCTAGGTCAAAAAAGATAACAGAAGGTAACCTATTATTCATATTACAGTAGATAGCGTGGTGCTATGTGACAAGGGCGACTGCAAGACGGAGACCCGCAGAAGGGTGCAAAACCACCAGGGTGACTGAAAACAGTATGTTGTTTAATGCGGAAGCTTTTGTCTCCATGGGGGCTTTGCCTCACACCCCTTTACTTAGGATTCCTACTCCAGGGTGGCAACTCAGGGAAACCCCAGGTCGCTCACATTGTTGGCGCCATTGTGACATCGTCCTTACGACCAGTTGCTGACATACAGTCGCCCACATCACAGGCTACCGATAGAGTCAGTTAGTCTTAATAGAAAGGCAGCAGTGGAGTGGACAGGATGGCAACTGGACTGGAAGCAGGTAAAGAAAGAAGTCCTCATATAGATTCTTAACAGCAGGTTTGCAACCAATCTCTTGAGGATTTTGGAGAAAACTGGGATGAGGAAGATCAGTCTGTAATTACCAGGAGAGGCTACGGAGCCACCTTTATGGAGAGGGATACATAGCAGGTATTCATAACCATGTTTATTACCCCCAGATGTATAGAAACATAGAAACACAGAAGTTGATGGCAGAGAAGGACTGCGTGGCCCACCCAATCTTCCCATTTTACCTACCTATTGTAAAGCCCACAGATCCTGGTTGATCTGCAGCCTACTCTTTTTGTCCTATCCCCAGGGTACTGTTTTGTCTGTCCCATGCATTCTTGAATTTCTGTTTTGTCCCCACCACCTCCAAGGGAGGCTGTTCCAAGCATCCACCACTCTTCAGTGAAAAAGTATTTCTCCTGCTCTGAGCCTTCCCCTTCTAGCCTCACATCGTGCCTCTTATTCTTGTACATTTTCTTTTGAAAGATGCTACCTCTTGTACCTTGTTTATCCCCTGAGGTACTTGAATGTTTCTATTATATCCCCCCTCTCCTGTAGGGAATACATGTTGAGTTCCCCAGCCTCTCATAGGATTTTTTCATATACATAATTGAAGGGTCCATCTGGCTTCGATGGGTTGGGATAATTTCTACTACTTAAACACCCCCAGCCCAACCAGTGTTGCTTAGCTGTTCCTTTAGGACACTGAGCCAAACGTTATGGGCTTCTGCGCTCGCTGTGGTTTTCTTTTGCTGCTTCCTTGTCTCATTGCTTTTCCACCTTCCTTCTCCTTCCTTGCTGTTCCTCGCTCCTCCCTCCCTGCCTGTGTTTTTGTTTTCTACTCCTTCCCTCCAGCCTGCCCGCAGGCGTCACCCCCCTTCTTCTTTCTTTGCCTAGTTTTGCCGCTGACATTCCACTTCCCGCCTCCTCTCCTCATTCTCCTTTCTGTTTCTGGCTTCTTCTCTCCTCCTGACATGGGGATTCTAGCTTTCCTGCCTTCTCACGCCTGCATTTTTCTTTTTCTGCCTCCTGGGTGTTCTTCGCCCTGCGCTTTGCCTCCTAGCCTTGTTGGTTTGCTGTGTCCCTCTGTGTTGTCTTCCTTTCCCTTTCCGGAGTCCTTTCTTCCCTGACTCACCTCCGCACACTCGTTCATGCTGTTTCCCTGTGTGGCTTCTGGTCTCAGCTTATTCTGCTGTCTGGCATTGCCCTTGCCTGCCCCAGCCTTGTTATCTCCTGTCCTGCTCCAACCCCTCTGTTGTTCCCCGTCCTGCTTCTTGCTCCTGGCTCACTCTGTGCCCCTTTCCCTGTTTTGTCCTCCCCTTATTCCTGCTGTTGATCCTTTACCTTGCTTCTTTTTTTTTTCCAGGCCTTCAGTCTCAATTTGTTTCCACCCCTGCATCATATTACCCAGCGCTGCTCCTCCACTGCCATTGGCTTCACTTCCTGGTTTTCTGAAAGCTGTACTGCCTTTATATCGTAACGCTGTTCTGCTCTAATTTTTGCCCTGATGTCTCTGCCAGCTTATTACTCCCTTTAACTTAGTATTCCCATTCCCTATCTTCCCTGATTATTTGCTTTCCTCTGCACTCACGTGGGGTTCACAGTTGCTGTTTGTTCTATACCTACGTGGAGGTGTGTGTGTTATGTATGTGAAATGGTAATGCATTGTGTTACTCTGCCACTTGAGGGCAGCATTCTGATATGTGTAAGCTAGAAAGAGAGCAGAGAGAGTGTGTCGTTGTTGAGACCAGAGAGGCACCTGAATAAAAATGAAAGCTGCTCTACTCCTGTTGCAGTGTGAGTTTGTTGAACAAGACCTGAATAAATGTTAAAACTTAACATAATTGGTGACGCGGTGTTTAATTACTCTCCGGTACCTTACCAGAACGAACTACAGCTGTGAGGGTTTTCCTGAGATGTAACTTTTGGACCCACGAGTGAACCCATGAGAGACACATAAAGATGGCTGTGACTATAGGACATATTGATGCCTTTGATTAAAATGTGGAACAATGGACAACTTGTATTGAGAGATTTGGACATTTTGTCACAGCAAATGATATAAGTGATGAAAAACAAGTGGCTGTGTTACTGAGTGTCATGGGCAGCACAACGTACAGTTTGCTGAGAAGTCTAATAGCGCCAGAAAAGCCCGGGAGAAAACTTTGCCAGTATTGTAGGAGGTCTTATAGACATTTCTCTCCTAAGCCTCTGGTATTGCTGGAAAGATTTCGTTCACAAACGAAATCAAGCAGAGGGTGAGTCTGTTATGCAGTATGTGGCTGTTCTAAAGAAATTAGCTGGAGCATTGCAAGTTTGGCACCCATTTAGATGATGCCTCCGGGACAGATTTGTGTGCGGTTTGAAAAGTGAAGCACACAGAGCGCCTTTAATGGAGGCGGGATTGAATACAAGAAAGCTATAGAGATCGCTGTATCGATGGAAACAGCTGCACGGGAGGCTCAGCACTTATGATTCCCTGAAAGTAAATGCTTTATCCTTCTCTTCCCGAGGAAGCCTAATAAATGTGGTTGCTGTGGAAGGCTAATCACAGTGATAAGGACTGCTGGTTTAAAGAACAGACATGTCATAACTGTGGAAGAAAGGCCACATTGGCGAGTGCAGAGGAAAAGAAAGGAGGGAAATCAATGAAGCAAAGGAAGCAATTTGTAAATGTAGAAAAGAGAAGTACATCATGTGGAAACACAGGGAATGTGCAGTGATGACACTGATACTAAATTAGCATTGCATGTGCTGACTCTTAAAGAGGAAACGGCAACCATCTCTGTAACACCTGAAATTGAAGGGAAACCACTGAAAATGAAATTGGACACAGGGGCTGCAGTCTCATTGATTTCTACAGACAAGTATGAAGCTATGTTGAGACATCTACCCCTGTAAACGACGGATGTTGTACTGAGGACATATACTGGCGAGGCAATTTCACCTGAAGGTGTCATCAAAGTGCAGGTGAAAATGAATGAACAAACGGCACTACTGCCTCTGTATGTAGTTAAAGGTAACTACCCTTCACTCTTAGGCCAAGAATGGCTGAAGAAAATACACCTCAACTGGCAGGAGATAAGGACTGTTAATACGAGTGGCTACAACACTCTAGAAGCAGTGTTGCAAAAACATGCTCCTTTATTCAAAGGGGAGCTAGGCACAATGAAGGGCATTGAGGCAAAAGTGTCTCTGAAGTCACAGCACAAACCAAAGTTTTGTCAACCTCGCCCAGTACCTTATGCACTCAGACCGAAGGTGGAGGCCGAATTAACTCACCCAACCCAGCTGGAGTCTTGTCACCTGTACAGTGTAGTGACTGGGCAATGCCAGTAGTGCAGTGTGGTAAAGAAAGACGGTCCGTATGAATATGTGGAGACTTTAGCAACCATAAATCCAGTTCTGTGTGTGGAACAGTATCCCATTTCACGATCGAAGACTTGTTTGCATCGCTGGCACAGGCCAACGCTCAGTAAGCTGGATTTGTCGCATGCTTATCTACAAATGACAGTAGATGAAAACTCAAGGAAATATCTCACAATAACCACCCAAAAGGGTCTTTTTCTGCTATAATCGCCACCTTTTGGCATTGCACCAGCTCTAGCCATATTTCAACGAGCTATGGACCAGGTTTATGAGGTCTTCCAAATGTTCACTGTTACCTGGATGATATACTGGTGACCGGAAGGAATGATGCAGAGCACCTGAAGAACCTGGATGCAGTTCTGCAGCGATTGAAGATTTTGGCTTGGTCCAGAAGGAGAAGTGTGAATTCTTCAAGACTTCATTGGTACTTTGGGCTATACCATAGATGCAGCGGGCTTTACACAATCGCCTGAGAAAGAAAGTGATTGTGGATGCCCCAGCACCGAAAAATATGAGCCAGTTACGGTCGTTTTTGGCCTGTTAAATTATTATGGCAGGTTTAGTCCCAATCTGGCTACGTATACTCAACCCACTAAATGGCTTGTTGTGCAGGAAGTCCTGTGTTGGACAAAGGACTGTGAGAGGCGTAAGAAGGCTAAAAAGCAGCTTGTTTCTCAAGATGTGCTCATTCACTATAATCCACAGCTGAGCATCAGACTGGTGTGTGATGCCTCACCTTATGGGGTGGGAGCAGTTCTTTCTCATATTCTACTGAATGGGGATGAAAAGCCAATTGTCTTTGAGTCCAGAACTCTCAGCAAAGCTGAACAAAACTATGCCCAAATTGAGAGAGAAGCTTTGGCAATAGTGTTCGGAGTTCGCAAATTCCACCAATACCTCTATGATTGGGAATTCACACTCCTCACTGATCACTGTCCCTCACAACCATTTTCAGCCCCCACAAAGGTATTCCTTCCATGGCAGCAGCCAGAATGCAACGCTGGGCTCTCTTGTTATCAGCTCACAACTACCGCATTGAATATAAGAAGGCGGCTCTGCATGGCAATGCTGATGGGCTCTCAAGATTGCCTCTGCAGGTAGCCCACAGTGACAAAGTGGATACTGTCGATGTCTTCTACATCAGTCAACTTGAGAAATTACCTATCACAAGTTCTGAAATTAAAAGGAGACAAAAGTTGATCCTGTGTTGTCTCAAGTCTTGGACTTGGTAATAAAAGGGACTTTTACTGTGAACCAGGACATTAATGGTGAGTTATCACCATTCTACGCCAGACGTAATGAGATTTCAGTACAACAGGGTTGCTTGATGTGGGTTGTCCGGGTGATTGTCCCTTCAAAACTACATATTCGTGTTCTGGATGAGCTACATGTGGGACACCCGGGTGTAGTGAGAATGAAGGCTTTAGCTAGAAGCTATATTTGGTGTTCAGGGATTGATTTGCAAATTGAGCAACAAGCAAAAACATGCACTACCTGTCAGCGTGTCCCTCACCTCTACATCCCTGGATGTGGCCAGGTGCACCGTGGCAGTGCATTCATGTAGATTTTGCGGGGCCGTGGGAGGGACACATGTACTTAATTGTGGTAGATGCCCACTCAAAGTGGCCCGAAATTCAAGTCATTGACACTACTACTACCAGTAAGGCCATTCAAGTGCTGCAAGGACTATTTAGCCGTTATGGGATTCCTGAACAGCTGGTCAGTGACAATGGACCACAATTTATTTCTAATGACTTTGCAGCATTTCTGAAGTTCAATGGTGTGAGGCATATTCGTAGTGCCCCATATCATCCCTCGACTAATGGTCTAGCGGAGCGTTTTGTGCAAACCATGAAGAATGCTCTGAAATCGGCGGGGAAGGGGGTCTTTGACCTTACAACACAAGTTGGATAACTTCCTGCTGGTACCGAAATACACCCCATGCCACAACAAAGGAATCTCCAGCAATGTTGTTTTTTCAGCGTAAGCTTCGCTCCCGTCTTGATTTGCTTAAGCCAGATGTGGCATCAGAGGTTTTGAAGAACCAAGAATCTCAAATACTGTGCCGGCAAGCTCGTTCAAAGGACAGGCAGTTCATTGTTGGTCAAGAGGTGCTTGTTCGAGATTACCGGAAGGGGGAGAAGTGGACCTCTGGTGTGGTGACATCTCAGACAGGTCCAGTGTCATATACAGTTGATATTGAATCTGGAGGAAAATGGAGACGGCATGCTGAACAGCTCCTAGATCTTCAGCAGCGCACAGATGGGGACACTTCCAGGGAAGAAAACCCATGAGAAATGTGGATTCCATCTGCCGTAACTTACAGAAGCCCCACTACGGAAGTCCCTACACCTTCTGAAGACGTAGAGGAGGAGGTGGAGAGGAGCAATGGTGAGGCTGTACAACCACCAACTGAGGATCGGAGGGAGGTACCAGACGGGTCAGTCATGCCACGGGTTGCTCACGAGAAACGTTATCCATCCCGAATTTCAAAACCTCCAGATCATTTGAACCTGTGAGACATTTAAAAGGAACAAAATGTTTTGTGTAGTTAGAGAGCCAGATCAAATTATCGGGGCAGAATAATCCCCTTGACTGGTTCGAGGCCTGGGGCAGTCTACCCCCCTACCTCTAGCATAGAATGAACCATCTTAATAATAGCAAATAATGCTAATACTTGTTCATTTGGTAACAATATAATTTAGTGGGGAGGAAATGTTATGTATGTGAAATGGTAATGCATTGCGTGACTCTGCCACTTGAGGGCAGCATTCCGATATGTGTAAGCTAGAAAGACAGCAGAGAGAGTATGTCGTTGTTGAGACCAGAGAGGCACCTGAATAAAAATGAAAGCTGCTCTACTCCTGTTGCAGTGTGAGTTTGTTGAACAAGACCAGAATAAATGTCCAAACATAACAGTGTGGACATCCTCAAGTTACCTTTCCTGTTCCTACGTGGAGGTTTCAGGGTTCCTATCTGACCTACATGGAGGTTCCGGGTAGTGTATTGGATTTATTATTCCGTTTCTGACCTACGTGGAGGTTCCAGATAATCTTTCCTTCCTTTGCCTACGTGGAGGTCCAGGATTTTTCTCAGATTCCCTTATTACCATGGCCACATCAGAACTGGAAGATCTGTCTTCTGCCCCTCCTCCTTCCCTTTGGAAGAAGTCCTCAAAATCCAGGAATTCCTTGAAAGATTGGACTGTTCCCTGATTGATAACTGAATTGTAGAAACTGGGAATTTCTTATTCCTCTTCTGCCAGAAAGCAGGAATTGTCTGAGCTCTTTGTAGCAGCTAAATATAAAAGAGCGCCTTGCCCTGCTTCTCCTCCCTCTACTCCTCCACAGAATCCAGATGCTTTCTCTGAACTCAAGGACTTAATTACCCAACTGACTGCTTCCATGACCACTGTCCAATCTCATATACAGCTCTCAAAAACAGGATTCCTTCCCAGCCTCCCATCTTGCCTTCACCTCCGCCAGTGGATCCTCCTACACCACTACCAATCCTGACTCCAGCTGTTCCATCAGATCCTGTTTTGCCTCCTCTCCCAGGTACAACCTCTCAATCTTCTATTCTTCGTACCATATTCCTTATCCATCTAGTCCCCAGTCATCTCCGCAAGGACATTATCAAAGGAAAGGACGTCAATCTGATTTCCTTACTCATCTCTTCCCATGATTCCATCGACAGTCGAGTCGTCTCCTGTGGGGACGTGTCAGTCATTTTTAAATCAAAGGACTCCATCCTGTCTAAAATGCTTACCATTCCTGAATTTGTCCTTGCTTTCAGCCTCTATAGAGATATCCTCTGTTCTGCCTGTCCTTCCTTCCAGAAGAGAAGAACTCGTCTCCTACATATATCTCCTAGTCGATCTTGGAGTTTGGTATGGAGAATCCCATTTCTTTGACTACCTTAAATCCTTTTCAGCTAAAACTGTGGCTGCCCTTGCTCATTTCAACATAAAACTCAATTGGGGTGCCTTGGACAATGAATTATTCTGTCGGCACTTCACGGATCAAAGAGCCCTCACTTGTCAACTCTGTGGCTCATTTGCACACTCTGCATCCCCCTGCCCATTAACTGTGTCAGACTCCCCTCCAACCATCCTCCTTCATTGATAGCACCATCCATCACCCACACTTCGTAATCCTAATGCATTGCCCCGCTCATCCTATGACAGACATGGCCGCCCCATTACATTATTACATTCTTCGATGGAAAACCTGTCTGCAATGCCTTTAACTCTACAGGGTGTTTCGCCTATGGCTGCAGATTCCTCCATCTGTGCAGTCACTGTGGTGAGGCACATGCAAGGTGCATTTGTCCTAAACTTCCTCATTTTAAGCAATGACAATTACAGCACCCTTCTACTCCAGTGAATATTCCAGCTTTTGCCTGGTTGTTGTCCTCACACTCATCCACCTTCCTCACACAATTTCTCATATCTGGATTGTCCGACGGTTTCCATACAGGCATCTACGTTCTTCCCTCCTCCTCTTACCACTGAAAGAACCTCCTCTCAGCCATCCATGAGCCAGAAGTGGTACAGCAATTGTTATGCAAGGAACTTGACAAATGTTTCCTGATTGGTCCATTCCAGCTCCCTCCATTTCCCATATTCAGGATTAATCCTATTGGAGCAGTGACTCACAAATTCTCTAGAAAGAAGAGGCTCACATTCAACCTTTCTGCTCCTCGTGCTTCTCCTGTTCCCAGTATCAATTCTCTGATTTCGTCTGAAGACTTTTCCTTATCATATGCCAAGATTAACGATGCCATTACCATCATAAAGCAGTTTGGCAGAGGTTCTTGGCTGGCTAAAGCCGATATATCGGATGCCTTTGAGCTTCTCCCTATGCATCCTTCCCTGTGGCATATATATGGCATTGCATGGGACGGTCTCTATTACTTCTCAGTACGCCTAACCTTTGGGTGCAAGAGCAGCCCTAAATTGTTATATTTCTTTTTGAACTCTCTTTGTTGGCTGCTTCTCAACCGCTGTCATATCCCCGCTGTAATTCACCTGCTAGAAATTTCTTACTCATTCAACCATCTGATTCTCCCCCAGCAGCAGGCATCTCTACCCTGAAGTCACTGTTTAAATAATGCTCTGTACCCATTTCCGAACCCCAGACTGTTGGTCCTGTGACTGCCTTAGAATTTCTCGGCATTGAACTGGATTAGCTGAAAATGGAAGCCAGTCTACCACTCGACAAGTTACATCGCATCCAAGCCTTAGTTAGTTCTTTTTTCAGAAAGTTCTGCTCAGAACAAGAATTGCTGTCTCTTCTTTGGTACTTGAACTTTGTGATGCACATCATTCTCCAAGGCCACTCATTTATATCATATCTTCTTGAACTGGCCTACAACTGTCCCAGCTTTCCATCACCATGTTGACATATTTTCCTCAGCTAGATCGTATTTAACCATGTGGTCCCTCTTCCTCAAATCCTGGAATGGTTGTTCCATGTTTTATAAGGATGTTTCCCCAGACCTTGTGCCGAAAATATTCACTGATGCTACTCCCACTTGTGGATTTGCTGCCATATTTGAATCTTCCTGGATTGCTGCCCCTTGGCCACTTGAAATTCATCATCTTCCCCATTTCTCAGCTACCTCATCCTTATTTGAGATTTACCCCATCGTAGCAGTCGCCTTCACTTGGGGCCATCTCTGGTCTTTACATACAGTATCCATCTTTTCAGATAATACAGCACTAGTTGAGATCTTCAATAAAGGCAGATCAGCGTCTCCTTCCATAATATTCTTCCTGGGGAGACTGACTTAGATTTTATTACAGTACAATTTTTCTATTCGTTGTTTTCATATTCCAGGGAAGCTTAATTCAACTGCAGATTACCTTTCTCGTTTTTGTTCTTTATCATCCATCCTTATGCAGACCCAACCTCAACTCCTCCTCCTCCCAGATTCCAGGATCCAATCATGTCTTGAACTTTTACCTCCACCAAGCCCAGCAATTGATGTGGACCACTCTATCCCCTTCTACCTGAACTGCCTATTTAGTAGCCTGGAAGAAATATCTTGCTTTTTGTGCCATGACAACAATCGCACCTATGCCTGCTTACATTCCTCACATTTTAGCCTTTATGTCGCACTGCCATGCTACCCATAATCTTACTTATAGTACAATTAAACAATATGTGTCTGGAGTTCAATTTTTTTCTATTTCAAGCTGATAGGCCTGGTACTTCCCTCCTGTCAAACCCTGCAGTCAAGCTATTATTATTCTGACTATACAAAGCTTCACCTTGGAAGCAATCTCAACTGCAACCAATAGATGTCAATATTTTTTGTCAATTGCTTGATCTTCTTCAAGCCCGGCCACCAGATACTCCTCAGACTCTAAATTTTGTCAGCCGCAATATGCCTAGCCTTTTATTGGTTCCTTCGCCCAGAAGAATTCTGTCTCATCCCCTTTCATTTCTATCTTCCTCCCTGTGGATGCTTTTTGTAAACAAGGAGACCATTACGTTCTGTACCTTTCATCATCAAAGACAGATAGACTACAGAAAGGAGTCCTAATTCCATATTTTCCTATGTGCAATAACTGGTGTTCAATCCAGATTTTTGATGATCTGCTCTCCTTCCTTTCGAATTCCAAGTCATCAGACCCATTGTTACCTTATTCATCATCATCTCTGTTATCAACAAAAGAATTCACGAAAGCTATTAGAAGTCTTCTTCAATGCCTTGGATATGACCCCTTTTCCTTTTCAGGACATTCCTTCTGGATAGAAGCAGCATCGGCAGCATCCAAGAACAACATCCCAGCCCACATTATTAAACGAATGGGCAGATGGACTTCCTCCTGTTTCGAGACCAACATTCCCAGTCCAGAATCAGAACTCTGTTCTGCCTTTCAATCTATCTCATCTTAGTTTGCCTAGAGGGAAGGCAACTTAGCAGCCATGGTTCCCCAGAGGTTTCCTCCTTACTAGGGTTTTTTTTCTCTCTCCTGCGAGCTACCGAGTACACTGTCTATGAGTTGGAGAAGATTTATCCATTATCCATATTTACACTTTTTGGGCCTTCATTCCCTAAACTTCCAAGCCTCTATAGAGGGTGGGAATGAGCAAAGGCCAAACCTAAGCAGTAAACATTGAGCACCAAGTATACATAAGCACATTATATCCGCACACTGAACTTTGTTCATTGCTCCAGCAGTATGCATAGAAACAGAAAACATTGGCAGATACAGCTCATTAGTCCATCCAGTCTGCCATGTTTTACCCTATTGTGCCATGGGACCTATTATCTAGTTGATGTTATTGTCCCCACCTCTCTCCTTGCCCTACTGCTTCCCCCGTGTAACAATTAAGTCTTGTACTCGGTCCCAGTTGTGTTTGAAACCATTAATGGTTCTTGCACCCACCACTTCTGCTGGTAGGCTGTTCCATGGCTCAGCCACTCTCTCTGTATAATAAAACTTTCTCACGTTCCTCCTGAATTCCCCCCAACCAGCTTATGCTCATGTCCCCATGTTCTTGATTCAACATTTTATAGTTCCTCAATCTAGCTTGTTCATTTCTTTCAGGAACCTGAAGGTCTCTGTCATATCACCCCTCTCTCTTTTGGTCTCTAGTGAGTACATGTTGAGAACCTTAAGCCGATCCTCATAGGATCTGCCCTGCTGCCCCTGAATCATTTTGGTTACCGAACACTGTGCCATCTCTAGCCTGTCCTTGTCTTTTCTTAGATGGAGACTCCAGAACTGGGCACAGTATTCCGGGTGTTGCCTCACTTGTGATCTATAGAGAGGTAGTATCACCTCTTCCCTCCTGCTGTTGAACCTCCCCCCCATGCACTCCAATATTTTGATTGTGTTGCTGTAGGCTTTGTTACATTGGCTAGATAGTTTTGGGAGTATGAACATATGAAATTGCCAGCAGATGAAGGCCTTGTGGTCCATCAAGTCTGCACGATTGTGCTGCTAGCAGCCCATATACTGCAGCTGCCCTTCCCTCCCTTCCCCCTCCAGTGACCTTCACCCTGTGTCCCATCCCCTTTTGAAGCAGCTCACAGTTCTACAGGATACTTCTTCTGACAGTGTGTTCCACCCAGACACCACCCTCTCTGTAAAAAAGTGTCTCCTCATTTCCCTCCTGAATCTTCCCCCTTCCAATCTCACATCATGCCCTCAAGTGTCCCTCCCCCTCCTTAATTTGAAAAGCCCCTCTGTGCCTGTCTTATTTACTCCCTTCATGTACCTAAAGGTTTCAATCATGTCCCCCATCCCTCATCTCCTCCAGGTAGTACATGTTCAACTCCCTCAGCCTGCTTTCATAGGATAAGTCTCCTAGCCCCTGGATCATTTTTGTTGCCCTGAGCTGCACTCCCTCCAGTAACCTAATGTCCTTCTTCAGGTACGGTCGCCAGAACTGCATGCAGTACTCTAGGTGTGGTCTAACCAGTGACCTGTATTGCAGCAGGGTCACCTCCCCCCCCCCCGGAGGATATGCATTTATGATGACTCTCAGAGCTTGTTCCTCAGATGTAGTGTCCAACTTAACCCGTCCCATCCAATATTTTATCCTGGGTTTCTTGTTCTCCATGTGCATCACTTTGCATTTCTTGGTGTTGAATTTCAACTCCTATACTTTGGTCCACCTCTCTAACCTTTGCAGGTCCCTCTGCAACTCCTTAACCCTACCTCACTGTCTACCCTGCCACGGAATTTAGTGCCATCTGGGAAGGGCTGCATCTTGCCCTGTTTTCCTTCTCATATGTCACCCCTTCATGCATAACCTTTTTGCTGCCCCAGTAGTGTACATAACACTGTTTGCTATACCCAGTGGTATACATATTATAACCCTGTTTGTTGCAATTGGTAAGATGTGAGCTACCAATTTGTTACATTTCGCATTTGCCTATGTTATCTGATACAATCCAATATCCAACCAAAATGATGGTATCCGATGATATCCAGCTCGGTAGGATACTATCTGAGTAACGCTAATGAAGACCATTGCAATGCAAATGTGCTAGAAATGCTGCAGAGAAAATCTGATAAATGGCTGATGCCAAAGTCACTTAGTCAATTTTAGTAGGATCAGACAATGCATCAAACATAGCAAAGACTCTGAAAGTGGGACACTTTACCCATGAGACATGCTTTGCACAAGCTTTGTGATAATAGTTTTGCAAGAGGATACCAATGCCACCAATCTTGTGTCTGAAGCATGTAAAGTATGTGGCAGTTTTCAACATTACAATCAGCCTGTTTTCAGGTGTGATTCAGACCATATGGAAAACACATATGTAACCCCTAGGTGGTGTTATCCCAAGGGCTACTACCCCTGCCTGCTTGGCTAGTAGCAGGTTAAGGGGCCTGAGTTCTGAAACTGGTGCCTCCACCCGGAGGTCAGGGTTGGTAGTGGTCAAGCTAACCTGGGCACAGCCCTCCGGGACACTGTAACCCCCCTGTTTCCTTACTAGTAGACAGAACAATACACAATAATCACTTTCACAATACCCCTGATACACCACACAAGTACCCACACTGTTTGCACTTACCACCAGAGCTTTCCTCTGGCCTGGCCCTGGGAACCTCCTGCAAAACAAGGTTATACACAGCAAATAACAGCAGTACAGTACTCTTGCACAAACTGGAACCACAGTCAGGGTAAATGCAAAAAAGAGTTAGCTCTGATTTATTTAAGGGGCTTGAACACGGAAGGGGCATAATCAGGTTAATTTGCTTAAAGGCTCTATCAATCAAACAGTTATGCATGCATTCAGGGTCCATAAACAGTCACACACTCTGGGTACCCAGATGGAGAATGGTGGGCTAGCCAGGAATGTTGCAGCTGGTTGGGGCCCCGTGATGGAAGAAAACAACATGCACAACACACACTATTTGTGTAACCCCCAGGTGGCACTATCCCAAGGGCTACTACCCCTGCCTGCTTGACTACTGACAGGTTGAGGGGCCTAGGTTCTATGGCGGGTGCCTCCACCCAGAGGTCAGGGTTTGTAATGGTTGGTCTAGTTTGGTCACAGCCCTCTGGGATACTGAGACCCCCTTCTAATCCCTCTCATGGCCCACATGATGCACAGGAGTTAGAGTACCAATACCCCACATGTACACACTGTTCATTCATAAGGTACCACTTACCCTCAAGACTGATTCACAGATTTGTCTCTGAGGACCTCCTGAAAAATAAGGTTAAGCAGCATACACAAACCAATACAGTGCTTGGCATGAAGGTACTGACACTTCAGACAGTTTAAAGTTTAACAACAACAAATCTGATTTATTTAGGGAACAGTAACACGGAAGGGGGAAATCAGGTTAATTAGTGGCATTAAATCACAGTATTGTGCACACATACAGGGTCTGAAAAGTCACACTCTGGGTACCCCAGGTTGGAGAGAGGGCTAGCCATGTCTGTTACCTAGGGTTAGCTGGCAGGTGCAGATGGACAGGGCCCTGTAGAAGACAATATATGCACAACACCCAATTGTAATCTGGAGCCGGATGGCTCAGTCCATGAAGAAGCGAAACAACAACAATTAGATGACACACTTGTAATTGATAGCAGGCTGCAGGGGAATACCCTGATTTGTACTCACAATACCCAAGCTGAGAACTGGATGGTGGATGTTCTTCTTAATTGCCAGAAACAACAGGGCATGGAGACAAGGTCCTTGTAACTGGACCCCACTGCAGTTGATAGCAAACGGATTTAGTCCGAGTGAAGCTGGGGTTTGCTTCCAGCTTCAACACACAGCACACAGTACAGGGGATAGGAAATAGCGATTCCCCATAAGCAATATGCACATTCATATGTAAAAGGAAAGTACTATACCAGGCAGGCTGCTCCTCGATCCCGATCGCAATTACTGCAAAATACCCGGGAGCACACACAGCAGCTTCAGTTCCTGACAGACCAAGCGCGATTCAGCAATTTCTCCAGTCTTCTACAGGGTGAGCCTGGTTTCTACTCTTCAGATCTCCTTCTTTCTCCTCTCAAATCGGGTTCAGTCTGAAATGGCACTTACAATGGCTGCAGGCTGAACCTCAGGGCCTCACATGCGCTTCCCGCACAAAACTATACACTGCAGAAGCACAGAGCTCCTTCTCTCGTCACTGTCACAACTGATCTGAGCTTTCCAGTCACAGAGCAGGGCATTTCCTTTATCTCCACATCATTCTGTTTGTTGGTTCAGCTGTCACTCACAATAAGATTCCCTCTGTTGGTGGAAAAAGGCGCCAAGGTCAAAACTACATTTCCCAGAGTCACTGCCCATACAATCCCCTTGTGGTTGGCTCAAAATTAAGAGTCCAAGTTCTGATTCGTCCACAGGCTCCATTTTAGGGCTCCCTTAACCCAATTGGCCCAGCACAGCAGTTTAGGTCCAAAATGGAGGGGTAACACACACAGAGTCCCAGCTGCAATAAAAGCAGGTTAGACAAACTACAATTTTGCTAATGCTTTAATTGATTATAGGCAAACAGTTACAGCTTTCAGATGGGTTCCCTTTGCACTTACAGCGACCGCAAAATGGAGTGATTACTCCGCAGCTCGGGCGGGATTCGAGCATTAAATACACAGTCCCCCCATACAAATTAATTAAGTCTGCAAGCAGACAGCTCTTAAAGAGACAGTATGTGGGGCTCAAATAGCACTCACTTGGAACCACATTTAAACAGCTCAGATGCCGAACACCGCCCAGACTTGGAACATTCAGGCAAGCTCCTGGAAGACTTTTGGGAACTCCCATTTGCAGGGGGGTTACACCCTTCCTGGCCTGGAAAAACTTGGTGTCCGTGTCAAATAAGTACCCCCATAAGTTTCAATACAACCATATACATTTACATCAGTATCACATTAGGCTTACACATGTAATCATCAGTCAACATATCACCTTACCAGAAACACATTTCTGAAACTTTTCAGTACATCACTTTTTTCACAGTATTATACACACATTGTACCATAACTCAGGTTATTACCTCCTGTACATGAAACCTGAAGAGAGGGGGCCCTTCCCTATCAGCTACCTTATGGCTGGATGGGGCAGGGGCACCATACCTAGAAGGCAACACAAGTAACTTGGAGTTAGCACTCATGTTTAGTTTGGGCAATGAGCTCGGGGACACATACACTGCTTTATGGACAACATTGAGAGGCAAGTCCACAGACCTCGCAGGGGAATCATAACTGAGGTGCACCACAGGCTTTACAGCTCGACCAGTCTTTCTAGAGGGAACTGTTACAGTCTCTGCACCTTGAGCCTCATTTTCAGCATTGTCCTTACTTGTCAGGGGAGTCTCCATTAGGGTAGAGAGGCTAGAACTTGGGGCACTTTCAGCTCCAGGAGTTACAATCTCTGAGTCCACAACACTTGGCTCACATGGAGAGCTTTCGGACACTGGCAGTGGACCGTAGGGGCACTCAAAATACTCTTCTTGTTCTGGTATATCACCAGTCTGTTCCAGTTCATCATTTTCCTCCTCTGAAAGCTCAAACAGTTCAACCATACACAATGATTCCATGTCACCTGACTTGATGCTTTGCACTTCACTTTCTGGGAGCATTGGCTCCATGGACAAAGCTGGGGGCTTAGACAGTCCAGAAGGCCCAGCTTCATCTCCAGGATTGACTAAGGGATTGCACCGAAACAATTGACTCCGTTCGTAAGAGGGGTAGTACCCAAAGTTGCACTTACTTTCCTCTGACATGGATTGAGAGTCATTTTCAACTGGGACTTGTTGTGGGGAACACTTTAACTCAGCATCTGTAGGTGCAGACTTTCTTTGCTTTTGCTTAGCAGCAGCTCGGGTCACTGGTCCAGAGGGAGTACTTTCTGGGGGCTCAGACTCAATTAAGATTTGTCTAATGGGCAGTAAATGATTTCTATGCATTGTTTTAACATCTTTTGAATTATTCTCAGGCCTTACTTTATACACAGGCAGATCATCTAGTTTGCCCACTACAATGTGAGGGAGATGGTGCCATCTGTCAGCAATCTTATGTCTGTCATGCAGTCCCAGATTTCTTAGCAATACTCGATCTCCCTCCTGGAGTTCCTGTGCTTTCACCTTTTTATCATACCTTTCTTTGTTGGCCAGATTTCTTTTGGTAGCCATGGTTTGAGCCAGTTGGTACGCATGATTTAGCTGGGCATTTAACTTTTGCACATACTGTAAATAGTTGTTAGCTCTGAACCCCATCAGAGAAATCCAAACATACATCTACCGGCAGTCGAGCTTCTTCCAAACATCAGGCAGTAGGGGAGAAACCCATTGGCATCACTTTGTGCAGTTGTAGGCATGTACTAGGTGCTAATTTGTTGGCTCCATCTAGGCTTGTCCTTTGGGTGGAGGTGCCTAGCATATCTAGCAAAGTGCGGTTGAAACGTTCAGGGCTGTGGGTCCCCTGGGTGGTAAGGAGTGGTTCTGACTTTCTGACCCCCACAGAGAAAGCATCTCTTTGATCAGACGCTCAAAGTCTTCCCTTGATCAGAATGGATTCTTTGTGGAGCCCCATAGTGAACAAAAGTTTTCTACAAGTACTTTTGCCACAGTGGATGCCTTCTGGTCCTTGGTGGGGAAAGCTTGGGCATATCTCGTAAAATGGTCAGTGACCACCAGCACATTACTAATGTTTCTTTGATCTGACTCCAAATTCAGAAAATCAATACAGACCAGCTCCATGGGTAACTGGTGGTGATGTTAACAAAGGGGCAGCCCTCTGACAAAGAGCTTTCCTCTGTAAGCAGCAACTACAGTTGAATGTGTTGCTCAACATCAGCCCCCATCTTAGGCCAATAGAGTCTGGATCTCATCAAGTCAAGTGTTCTGTCTATACCAAGGTGCCCCATGTGATTGTGTAAGAAGCTCAGTACTGAGTCTCGAAAGGCAGTGGGCAGCACTAGTTGTTATTTGTCTATTTGTCCCCCTCTGTCTACTGTTTCTCTGTATAACAGTCTATTGATCAGTTTCAACTCAGGACCTTCCTTGTATAACAAAGCAGTTCTCAAATCAGTGGAGCGTAATTTGGACACATCTTTCCCTGCGTAGAGGGCTTCTAAAGCTGATTTGATCATGGGATCTCAGGATTGAGCCAGCTGAATACTGTCATTGTCCAGCTGAGGCAGTGCGCCAATGTCTATTGCAGAAAAGTGGCAATAAGCAGCAGGTATGCAATTCTCAGAGGGCCCAAACAATCCACCATACAGTCCACTGCGTCCGTGGACATTTGTTCCTCCCTGTCAAACTTCTGGCAGAGTGCTCGAATATCAGGTTCTGACAATCTGACCCAGTCATTCTGGGGAACAGGCCTCCGGGAGAGAGCATCAGCATCTATGTGGTTCAGGCCTGCTCTGTATTCAACAGCACAGTCATATGTAGATAATTCAGAAAGCCACCTATGGCCAGTGGCATCCAACTTAGCTGAAGTCTGCACATAGGTCAAAGGATTATTGTCAGTTTTTACTAGTATCTTAGCCCCATACAAGTACTCATGGAACTGGTCAACAATAGCCCACTTCAAAGCTAGGAACTCTAACTTATGTACAGGATAGTTCTTTTTGGATGGGGTCAGGCTTCTACTGGCAAAGGCCACTGGTTTCAGGCCATTCTCGTGCTCTTGGTACAATACAGCCACCAAGCCTTGCAGGCTAGCATCAGTGTGCAAGACATAGGGCTACGCTGGATCTGCATAGGCAAGGACAGGAGCGTGGGTAAGTTGATATATAATCTCATGAAAAGCAGCTTCACTCAGGTGTCCATCTGGCTCCAAATACTTCTACTGAGATGGAATACACTCTCTCAGGCTCAGAAGAAACCCACCTCTTGTTTTTTTGTGGGTAGAGGGTAACCTTGAGTAAGATTAAGTAAAGGACGGATCACTCTTTGAATAGTCCTTGATGAAATGGCAATAGTAGCAACAGAATCCCAGGAATCTTTGCAGTTCTTTAGATTGTGGGCTGTGGCCAGGTGGTCAAGGCCTCAACTTTACTTGGGTTAGTATCTATTCCCTCGGTGGAGACTATGTGTCCCGCATACATTACAGATGTTTGGAAGAATTGACATTTATCGATGGACAGTTTTTGGCCAAAGTCTTTCAGTCGGTCCAACACCTTGAACAATCTGCTCTCATGTTCCTCCAGTGAGCTGCCAAACACAATAACATCATCCAGGTACACCAGGCACTCTAATAAGTTCATGTCCCCCACTGTGCGCTCCATCAGTCATTGAAAAGTGGCTGGGGCACCTGAAATCCCTTGAGGCATCCTCATGAATTCACATAGAAGCCAAGCGGACAGATAAAGGCTGTTTTCTCACAGTCTTCCGGGGCCATCGGGATCTGGTAGTACCCACTGCGAAGATCCAGCACGGAGAACCACTTGCTACCATTCAGGCAGTCTAAAGCAACCTGGATTTGGGGCATTGTATACTGATCAGGGATAGTCCACTGGTTCAAGGTGCGATAATCCACGCACATCCTTACTGTCTCATTCTTTTTTCTCACTACCACAATAGGTGAAGTATATGGGCTTCTGGATTCTTGTATCACACCAGCAGCAAGCATCTCTTGCAGATGCCGTCTCACATCATCTATGTCAGCAGGTGCCAGGCATCGAGACCTCTCACAAAATGGCCTTTCATCATGCAGCCGGATGTGGTGCTCAGCTCCTTGCACACATCCTACGTCCCATTCTTTGAAAGAAAACATCTGGTCTCTCTGGGCAAGCTTTCTACTGATTCTCATCTTCCATTCAGCTGGCAACGGGGAGTCACCAAAATCAAACAAGTCGGGCGTCACTCTGTCATTCTCCCCCGAACACTTGTTACTAGGCAACACTGCAGTATCCACACAATGCACATTAGCCAGGGTGCAACATCTATTTACTCGAATCTCTCTATCAGACACATTATAAACTTGAACCATTACCCGTCTGGCATAAGCATGGGCTCTGGCAGGCAAAATACTTGGCTTGACCAGCAGTCCTTCCGGCAATTTCCCATCGCCTGGTGCATACAGCATGAGGATTTTACTCTTGACATCCTTTCTGATACGGACCTCTCCCTGTGAGGTACACTGGGCATTTGGCGCCAGGATCAGAGACTCAGGATCCTTTTTCCAGACAATTCCAACTGGTTCCTCTGGTTCCACTTTGTCAGCATCTCTCTGGGCATCAAAGGCCTTCTTGATCAATGCCGGAATTCTTAAAGCTCTACTCGTCTGTGACCCCTGTTTTTCATAACACAACTGCGTCAACCGTCCAAACATATGCACATTCGTCCCAATTAGTAGTGGAACCCCATCACACAGTTCAGTAGGGGGACACACTTAGGCCAGGGTCTCATCTTGCTCTGCCACTCCAGCCATGGAGGTGGGGAAAGACAGCCAAATTCGGATATACCCGGAGTAGGGGTAGGCCTTCACACTTAACTCCCATACATGCAGTCCTTCCAATGGTTGTAAGGGTACGTCTAACAAATGCTTCTGATACCAATCCTGGAACATAATTGTCACTTGGGAGCCACTATCTAATACAGCTCTTGTAGACACTCCATTCACCTTTACAGTGGTCTCCATGGAGGGATCCACTATTCTGGACCAGTCTGGAGAGGCGGTAGCGGGGGCCTGGGCAACTGAAAAGGGACGCGAGTTAGCATTTTTGAGACCCTCACTGGGATCATTTCATGCACCTCTTAACCACTGATTTGTTCTCCAAAGCTCTCCTTGTAGCCTATATACAACTTTATGTCTTTTGGGGACCGGCATTCTCTCTGCATGTGCCCATCCTTCCCACAATTATAGCAAAACATACTTTCTGGTGTTTGAGCTGGCCGAGGCGTCACACTGGGAGCCAGGACGGGGGTACTACTAACTGGACACCTTGGTGCCATCTCTGTCTGCGGTGTGATAAGCATTTGTAGGCATCTCATCAATTTCCTCACTTCCATGGTCATGACATTGAGTTTTGAGCTGTTATCAGCAGGAGATGCCTGGGTGGGTACCCCACCCCCATAGCAGATGCAGTCGGATATAGGTCGGGGCCTGTACTTGCAGGTGCGGCCTTCATAAAGAGACTGTTTTTGAATTCCCTGATCTCTCTCTCAGCAGTTCACCCCATGGTGGCACACCCTCATTGGTCCCCACTTCAAAAGGACCTTCCGATGCTGTGATCACTTGGGCTGCATTCAGCCCAGAATTAGAATCCCCCTCCTCATCTTCAACCTCCCGAAGTTCTTTTATTAAGTCACAATTGTCCGGTGGGTTACCCCTTTTGTCTGTGAGTCTTAATTGAAGGAGCTGCAATTTAGAATGCTTTGCATGCTGTAGTAGGTGCTCCAACCTTACATGGTTTAAGTCACTGGTGGCTACCCCACCTTTTTGGTAAGCCTTCTGCACAGCTCTTTCTAGACGAGTAACATATGCAGAAAAACTTTCCCCTGGCCACTGTTTTGTACCTTGAAATTTTCACATCAAGCTCTCCCCCGACTAAAGGCTCCCAAAATTGCCTTCAAGTGCAGATAGGTACTTCTGGGCAGATGCATCAGGATTTGTGGACCTCAAAAATGTAATGGCCTCTAGGGCAGGACCCCTCAGACTTTCTATGATTCTTTTTCGTTTCTCAGCCTCCACACACTGCCATTCAGGCATCGAGGGCAAAACAATCTATCCAGGTGTCTCATTCATCCTTCCCTTGGGGGGTGGGGAGGATGCCAGAGAAGATCTTCAACCTTCGGTAAGAGTCGTGACTAATGGCAGGTGCAGAAATAGGAGCCTGCATTGGTTCAGCCACCATAACGGGTACTGGGGCGGGAGAGGGTGTTGGGGGAGGAACACCCCCAGGTGGCAAGAATAGTTTCTTCAAGTCCTCCACAGTTTTCCCTTCCTCCAGCAACAATTTAGCAAATTTCTCCTCAAAAGTTTCAGATAGTGGGGTGGGCTCATTCCCCCCCCTCCGGGTCTCTACTGTCCTCAATTATCACTCTCCAGGCAGTGAGGGCTCCCTCTGGGGTAATAGTCTGTGGCACTTTGGAGCTCTCTATCAGGTCCTTATACTCTACTAGGGCCATGAAAGTGTGGGTGAGCAGATCAACATGTCGACCCACCACCACAGGCTTTTGTAAACTTTCTACCTTGGAAAGTACTCCCTGTACAGTGTCTGTGTTGATACCCAGGGGGATGCCCAGGATATGCATAGCATTTTGGGGGTTGATCTCCTCCCCAGTACACCACTCCACCAACTGGTGCACAGCCACTTCTGTTAGGGTACTCATTTATTTTTTTTAACAGTGGTTCGCAAATGTTGCCACTAGAGGACACAAAATCCCAGCGGTGAGCCTCCAAGATGTAACCCCCAGGTGGCTCTATCCCAAGGGCTACTATACCTGCCTGCTTGACTACTGACAGGTTGAGGGGCCTAGGTTCTATGGCGGGTGCCTCCACCCAGAGATCAGAGTTTGTAATGATTGGTCTAGTTTGGTCACAGCCCTCTGGGACACTGAGACCCCCTTCTAATCCCTCTAATGGCCCACACGATGCACAGGAGTTGCAGTACCAATACCCCACATGTACACACTGTTCATTCATAAGGTACCACTTACCCTCGAGACTGATTCGCAGGTTCGTCTCTGAGGACCCCCTGAAAAATAAGGTTAAGCAGCATACACAAACCAATACAGTGCTTGGCATGAAGGTACTGACACTTCAGACAGTTTAAAGTTTAACAACAACAAATCTGATTTATTTAGGGAACAGTAACATGGAGGGGAAATCAGGTTAATTAGTGGCATTAAATTACAGTACTGTGCACACATACAGGGTCTGAAAAGTCACACTCTGGGTACCCAGGTTGGGGGGGCTAGCCAGGTCCGTTGCCTGGGGTTGGCCTGCAGGTGCAGATGGATAGGGCCCTGTAGAAGAAAATATATGCACAACACCCAATTGTAATCCAGAGCTGGATGGCTCAGTCCACGAAGAAGCGAAACAACAACAATTAGATGACACACTTGTAATTGATAGCAGGCTGCAGGGGAATACCCTGATTTGTACTCACAGTACCCAAGCTGAGAACCGGATGGTGGATGTTCTTCTTTATTTCCAGAAACAACAGGGCATGGAGACAAGGTCCTTGTGACTGGACCCCACTACAGTTGACAGCAAACGGATTTAGTCCGAGACAAGCTGGGGTTTGCCTCCAGCTTCAACACACAGCACACAGTACAGGGGATTGGAAATAGCGATTCCCCACAAGCACTACGCACATTCATATGTAAAAGGAAAGTACTATACCAGGCAGGCTGTTCCTCGATCCCAATCGCAATTACTGCAAAATACCCAGGAGCACACACAGCAGCTTTAGTTCCTGACAGACTGAGCGTGATTCAGCAGTTTCTCCAGTCTTCTACAGGGTGAGCCTGGTTTCTACTCTTCAGATCTCCTTCCTTCTCCTCACAAATTGGATTCAGTCCAAAATGGCACTTACAACGGCTGCAGGCTGAACCTCAGGGCCTTACATGTGCTTCCTGCGCGAAACTATACACTGCAGATGCACAGAGCT
Organism: Neoceratodus forsteri; assembly: GCA_016271365.2. Classification (NCBI taxonomy): domain Eukaryota; kingdom Metazoa; phylum Chordata; order Ceratodontiformes; family Ceratodontidae; genus Neoceratodus; species Neoceratodus forsteri. The sequence continues at coordinate 153,656,092 of CM028134.1, forward strand.
CCTTCTGTCTTCACTGTCACAACTGATCTGAGCTTTCCAGTCACAGAGCAGGGCATTTCCTTTAGCTCCACATCATTCTGTTGGTTGGTTCGGCTGTCACTCACAATAAGACTCCCTCTGTTGGTGGAAAAAGGCGCCAAGGTCAAAACTACTGTAACCCCCAGGTGGCGCTATCCCAAGGGCTACTACCCGTGCTTGCATAACTGCTAACAGGTTGAGGGGCCTAGGTTCTATGGCGAGTGCCTCCACCCAGAGGTCAGGGTTTGCAGTAGTTAGACTAACTTGGTCACAGGGGTGTAGCCAGGGATTTCAGATCTGCACACCAAGTGGACTCACTGCTACCCCTCCCCACCTTGTTAGGGTGTGCTACCCCCCAGGGGTGTAGCCAGACAATATACAAATGTACACCAGGACTGTGTTTGTTGCCTCATTTGGCAAAATAAATACAACCTTTGTATCTCATGGCAATAGTTGTTGCCATGCATGGGTGGGTAAATACAAATGCCATGCATTTTTCCCTAAGACACCCACATACCAGCCCAGAGCCTGCAAAGTTGTATTGTCCTTTGGATGCAAAGACAGAATTAGTGACCAGTCCTTCTAGTTTTGACTCCTATGAATAAAATTACAGAAAAGTTCAACATTTTCTTTGTTAGTTTTCATGGAAAAAGGAAGCAGTTCATAGCTTGTTTGCTACCCCCTTAAATAAAATTGCACACCATGGAGTACTTGGAGTATGCCTGCCTACACCCATGCTTGGTCACAGCCCTCTGGGACACTGAGACCCCCTATTATTCCTTCTTGTGGCCCACACAATACACCATGAGTATCTTCACTATTTACACTTACCCCCAGGACTGGTTCGGTCAGCTTGACTCTGGGGACCCCCTGTAAAACAAGATGATGCAATACGATAGCCACAGTACAATACTTTAACATAAATGAATACCTCAGTCAGTGTAACTTTGCTGAAACAAACAGATCTGATTTATTTAAGGAGCTGTAACAAGGAAAGGGGAAACCAAGTTAATTAGGTTTGACACATTAATAATCACAGTACTGTGCACATATTCAGAGTCCCAAATGTCACTCTTACTGGGTACCCAGGATGGTGGGGGGCTAGCCAGGATCGGTGCAGCTGGTTGGGGCCCTGTGATGGAAAAACACTTGCACAATACCCAATTGTAATCCGGAGCCGGTTGGCTCAGTTCATGAAGAAAGGAAGAAAAGAAATCAGATGAAACATTTGCAATTAGATAGACAGATGGCAGGGAGCTACCCTGATTTGTACTCACAGATTCAATGCGGAAAGCTGGATGGGATGCAAATTGTTCTGGGTTGCCAGGAGAAACAGAATAGCTGGCCCAGCCCTTGTGGCAGGGCTCACTTGCACTCAATGCACGCAGATGCAGTCCAAGTGATGCTGGCTATGACTTCCAGCTCACTGCACATTTTATATATACACAGAACACTACCAGGCATGCAGCTGGTAACTTCAGGAGATTGAGCCTGGCTACAGAGGTCTTCTTCTCTGACTCAAACTCAGATTCAGTCAGAACCCTGCTAGGGAATCACACTCCCAGCACCGCACACAGTTCACAACATGGGGAATTACTCAGAGCTCAATCCCCACAAGCACTAAGCACATTTATATGTAAAGGTCACTTACTGTACCAGACCACAGAGTCCTGACAGGCCGATCGCAATTCTGCACACTTTCGGTCTTCTTCAGGTTAAGTCTGGTCCCAAAATGACTTTGGCTTCTTCTTTCACTCTGAAAGCTTGGATTCAGTCTGAACAACGCTTACTAATGGCTGCAGGCCTATTTTGGGGCCTCACACGTTCTTCCCGCACGAACTACTGCGCACAACAGCTGCATGAGCACAGAGGGCAGTTTCCCCCTCAGCTTCTGACTTTAAACACAGTTCTCTTCTGCCCCAAACCTCAGGGCACTTCAGCATTTGCTTCCTCTTCAGAATCTCAGTCCGAAAATCAAGGTTCCTCTTCTTTAATTCTTCTCCACACTTGGTTGCCCATGATCTAGGCCACAACAACTGCTTTCCTTTTTCACACATGTTCAGATACTTGGTCTGAGAAAACACAGTCCTTTTCTCTCCCTTCAGGACAGCTGACGACAGACAGGCCTTTTCAGGCCTCCCGCCAAGGGTTCCCGTATGTTCTGCAGATAGCCCCATGAGGTGCTCACTCTTCCAGCTCCATGCTCAGACTGTACTCTCAACAGGCAGTCCGGGCATTTCCCCCAGGTCCAAAAGGTTTCAATTGGCTGAGCCTCCTTGTCAGTCACAACAAGCTCCCTCTATTGGCGAAAAAAGGCGCCACAGTCCAAACTACACTTCCCAGAGGCTCTCTTCATACAAGCCCCTTGTGGCTGGCTCCACTTGAGAGTCCAAGTTCTGATTTGCCAGCAGGCTCCATTTTAAGGAACCCTTCCCCATTGATTGGACCTCTTTAGCAGTTCAGATCCAAAATGGAGGGGTAAAACACACAGAGTCCAGCTGCAAGAAAGGCAGGTTAGACAAACTGTACTGTCATTATCACTCTAACAAATTGCCAGCAGATAGTTACATCTTTTGAAAGGGCTCCCCCTGCGCATATAGCGACTGCAGAATGGAGTGATTTGTCAGAAGCTCGAGCGGGACTTGAGCATGGAAACACACAGTCCCCCCATACAAACTAATTATGTCTGCAAGCAGACAGCTCTTAAAGCGACAGTACATGGAGGCACTAGGCACTTTCACTTAATAATTTTTTTAAATCAGCTGAAATACAGGACACCAGCCGGGCGGAGAGCATTTAGGCTCACCCAAGGAAGGCTTTTTAGTGACCCCCCATTTGTAGGGGGGTTACACTACATCTTCCAGAGTCACTGCCCATACAATCCTCTTGTGGCTGGCTCAAAATTAAGAGTCCAAGTTCTGGGTTCATTCCACAGGCTCCATTTTAGGGTTCCCTTAACCCAATTGGCCCAGCACAGCAGTTTAGGTCCAAAATGGAGGGGTAACACACACAGAGTCCCAGCTGCAATAAAGGCAGGTTAGACAAGCTACAATTTTGCTAATGCTTTAAATGATTACAGGCAAACAGTTACAGCTTTCAGATGGGCTCCCTTTGCACTTCCAGTGACCGCAAAATGGAGCGATTACTCTGCAGCTCGGGCGGGATTCGAGCATTAAATACACAGTCCCCCCATACAATTAATTAAGTCTGCAAGCAGACAGCTCTTAAAGAGACAGTATGTGGAGCCTCAAATAGCACTCACTTGAAACCACATTTAAACAGCTCAGATGCCGAACACCGCCCAGACTTGGAGCATTCAGGCAAGCTCCTGGAAGACTTTTGGGAACCCCCATTTGCAGGGGGGTTACATTTGTAATCCGGAGCCGGAGGACTCAGTTTGTGAAAAGAAAACAACAAGACAATCAGATGAGACACTTTTAGATTAGGCTGTTGTTGCAGGGAGCTACCCTGATGATTACTCACGATACCTAAGACTGCACACAGGCTGGATGAAAATCGAGACAGCAGGTGGTTAATCTGGAGTGCCAGGAGAAGCAGGGTCCACACGATTCACCGAGGTGTCATTCCTGTTCAAGTGTGGAGCAGGGGGCTGATCCCCAGGCAGGTCTCTCGTCGGTGGCTTTCTCTGTGCAGTGGGGTAGTTTGGCAGGGCCAGCATGGCATGGCCCAGGCTGAATGAAGATGAATGCGGATTCAGTCCTATTAGGCTGGATAAAGGTACCAGCAAGCCAAACACAGTTCACACAGCGGGGAACCAAATCATGGCCCACTTTCAATACACAGCACATTTACACATAAGAAAATTCTACTTTACCAGGCAAACCGCTCTCCGGTCACGCTTGTATAGTCTCTGCACAAACCGGGGAATCAAAAGCAGCTAGAAATCCTGACAGGCCGGTCGTATTCAGCAAAATCATCGGTCTTCTTCAGGTATGAGCCTGGTTAAAATCGGTGGCTTACGTCGTTCTCACAAACTTGGAATTAGTCCGAAATAATTCTCTTCTCTCCCTCTCAGGGGCAGCAGGCAGACATGCAGGCCACAACTCAGGCCTTTTCACAGTTCTCCCATGGAAAACTAAACAGACCTGATGCTCAAATCACTTGAGCTGTTCTCATTTCACTTCCCAGCTCAGAACTAACTGAAAATTGCAAGCAGTCTGGGATTTCCCAAGAATCCAAAAGGTTTGGTTGGCTGATCCTCCTGTCAGTCACAACAAAGGCTCCCCTTCAGGTATAAAAGCCCAAAACTACAATTCCTACAGATTTTGACTCCAGACAGCTCCTGTAGTCCGGCTCCATTTTAGGTCCCACCAGAACTGATTGGTCTAATTCGGCAGTCCAGGACCAAGATAGTGGAGATAAACAAAACAGTCCTTGCTGCAAAGAAGGCAGATGTCTAACTACATTATCATTATCACTCTAAATGATTTTCAGCAAATAGTTACATCTTTAAACAGAGCTCCCGCTCAGATTACTGATGACTGCAATCCAGGCAGCTCCTAAAGAGACAGTACACAGAGGCTATACAGGCACTCTCTGGCAATCACATTTATTCTGCTAAAACGCAGGACACCAGCCTGGCAGTGAGCATTTAGGCAAGCTCGAGGAAGACTTTCCGGGAACCCCCATTTGTAGGGGGGTTACACATCCAAAAACAGTGCTTCATAAACAAACCAGAAGTAAACTCCCCCTCCCCAGATAAGAATGAACTCCCCCTCCTCCAGATAGCACAAATGATGCCAACTACGAGGACTCCCACCTATTAAAAAAGACACAATCAACCGTTTTTGCATCATATTATTTCTAGTTGAAAACTCACATTTTATGATTGCTTACCATCTCTGAAATGAATAGTATTGCTGGTTGTTTCATCTGCTTCATTTCTTAGTAAAACTGAAATGCATGCTTATGGTGTCATTATACCCAACTTTGTTTTGTTTCAGATCCTTGATCTACTCTAGTGGCATACTTCCTGAACATTAGGAACACCCCCAAACAGTGCAATCACTCCTGATGCAATAGTTTCCTCTCCTCAGACAGTATATTGAGTGGCAAGACTCTGTTCGGGGTGTACCCAAGTCCAGGAAAGATGCAATGGATGTTGATCAAAAAAATGTAAACATTTTTTTGTGTGGTAACACCAGTATGGTGGGCAGTCCGTTTTTCACTTCTAAAAGGAAAAAAATTAATCAAACTTCCAGTTACATCAACAATCTCTACATAAGGTGATCAATAATAAAAATTTGTTTTTTAAAATAGGAACAGTTTGAGGCCTAAGAGGGTTGACACTGTCCCCTTAAATGTTAGAACAGGTGCTAGAACAACAAAAGGTCATCCGCCAGTACTTGGTGGAAAATAACATTGGCAAAAGAGACATTACCATTGGTGCCAGACAGTGGTGACTCATGGAAACCTTAACTATACTGTGTGTGTAAGCCACTAAACATAGTAACATAGTAATTTTAAAGTGATTTTCCGATTGTCTTATCAAGCCCCACACCTGAAGCGGCCTGTAAAGCTCTTCAAAATGAATTTAATCTGCTGCAACATCAGCTTATAAACCAGAAACTGCTCTTAAATGCAAAAAAAACAAAGTAATGTTCCTCTCACCCCTTCAAAATGCAATAAATTCTACAATTGCTGGGACACTCCTGCAGATCACTACCATTCTAGGTGAGCAGTTGGACTACGTACCAAAGTTCAAGTACCTGGGGGTCTGGTTAGACCATAGACTTACTTTCACAGATCACTTAGAAGAACTGGCAAAGAAACTTAGACAAACACTTGGTCTGTTCTTTAGGATTAATAATTTCCTCACAAGAGACGCTAAACTGAAACTGGTTCAAACTACCTTTCTGTCCCTATTGGATTTTATCACGGGTCTTCCATACTCAACCCACCACTGTGCATTGTACACGGCAGTGGGATGGTTATCCCTTGCTTACAGACAGCAAAAAAATGCTGCGGTTTGGACATACAAAGCTATCTCAAATAAACTGCCCCAGTATATCTCTGTCTGTTTACCTTTGTGCACTCTGAGGAAGTATGCCCTGAGAAGCGCCTCATATGTTTATGACCTTTTATGTTTATAACACCTTTATGTTTACAAAGCAAAATCTCGCATTGGCAGAGCAGCCATCAGCTTTGTGCTCCCTCAACTGCGGAACAAGCTGCAAAAAACTTTTAAATTAACTCACCCCATCAGCCTAGCAGCTTTTAAATCTCTATATCTATATCATAATAAGGAGTCCTGTGCCTGTCTACCCTAAATAGTGACTCCTGTAAGTCCAAGCACACTCTAATTACTACTGTTAAAAGACTGATCACATCTATAATCAATTCTTCCCTCTCCCCTTTTTGTACCCCATATCTGTCCCTTCCACATTCCTTGGACCCTGGTTCCAGCTCTAAATTCTCCATACCGTATCACTATATATCTTTTTATATTAGGTTTTATTTGTGTTCGGTGCACCTGATATGTATATTTCTTTACTTTTATGAAAAATTGTGTCCTACCCAAAACTAGCTGTATCTTCTGTTCCAGACATATACTACTGTCAATGCTACCTGCTGTTACTTTGTATATACTGTATTATTGTATCTCACTTTATTTGTATTATTACTATTTTCTTGTGTGTTGCATCCCATGTATATTGTTCCTTGTTAACAAACCCAGGTCCACCTCGAAAAATGAGCTTGCTCAACGGTGATCGCCTGGTTAAATAAAGACTTTGATTGATGTATTCCTTACCATATTCAGTAGTTAAGGGCGGTGGTAGTCCATTTCTGCTATTTTTAAAATTTAATTATAAGCCTGTATTGACCTGGGAAGGACCATAGTTTTGCCCCAACAAGGTGACCAGCTGATCCCTTCCACTTCCCTATTGATGTACATGCCCCCTGCGCTTTGGCATGTTATGACGAGCAGCAAGGGAGATTACAGGGGCAAGGCCCATTGAAGTGAATGGGATTATATATTATTATGGCCAGTTGGACGTTAATGAAGGCCACTGCTCAGCTAATGACACCCTTGTTAGCCGAGCAGTGGCCTTCATTAATCTCCAACTGACCAACATAGTATATAAAATAGTAATTAAAATAGTCTCCCATTCGCAATGGGATTAGACGTTATGATGGCCAGTTGGAGATTAATGAAGGCCACTGCTTGACTATAAGACCCTTCTTAGTTGAGTGGTGGCCTTCATTAATCTCAGTTGGCCACCATAATGTATAAAATAGTAATTAAAATAGTCTCCCATTCACGTCAATGGGCTGCTCTCCACCCTCCACCCCGCTTTCCCTTGCTGCATGTCATAATATGCCAGAGCACAGGGCATGTGAAAATTGGAAGAGATTGGCTGGCCACCTTGTCGAGGGTCAAACTATGATCCGTTACAGCTCAATACAAGCTTACAATAATGTAAACCCCCAATGTCTAGGGGTTTGCCAGGTGGTCATTATGGGGAGGGGCACTTGCAGCCTGGAAAACACAGTCACAGAAATAAAACTAGATTACTTGGCTTCCAGCTGAGTGGTCTCTGGGGTGCAGCAGTTCCTTCTTATAGATTTTTAGCAGCTGTGGGGGCAAACTCTTAGTCAAACTCACAGTGTGCTTTAAATTAGTCCATTGTCCACTCGGAAGTAAAAGTGCAACAAAATGATTTAATGAGGAAATTGATCAGTTCACTCCATGGAGCATGGGGTGCAAAAATCAATGGTGGGCAACTTTCCTAGGCACAGAGCCTGGTGACAGTCTGCAGTAACCTTTTGTTTTCAAAAGCTTCTTTCTGAAGTGCTTTCCCTCTGAACCATGAAGGCTCTCGAATCCAGGTAGCAGCACTTTGCAGTGGGCCAAAAAAGCCACCCAAAACAGCTTGAACTTAGCTAAAGTTGCATACAAGCAGTCCTAATCCATTTAGTGGTGGTTCAAAAATGGAGCTCTCCCAAACTTTGCTGGTCTGCTTTCATGCAGAAACCCCACATAGAAACGGCCAAGTCCCCTCTCACTGATGTCAGTGCAAAGCTCTGAGCATCCCAGGGCATCTTAGCTGCAGCAGGGCCCTGGTGATCCTGGAGACACAGAGCACTTTCCCTCATTGGCTGCATAAGCTTCCTGACCACTTCCTGGCAGACCGCAGTGCCACATGGAAAGGAGACAGGCTGCCACCACTGCCTTCCCCACAGTGCGGGCTGCTATCACGGCACTGCCCCAACAGCCTGGCCAAACCAAGGACTCTACCCGCTCTCGCCCATGGATGAAGCTGCCTGGACCACACATGCGCCACTCTGCCTCGGTTTCGGAGAACACGAGGTGGGCGCCTGTTTAACTCCCTAGGATCCATCTCCCACAAAATAGGCACAGGCAGTCCATTCATTTGCTCCAGGAGATGTAAGCTACCTGACCACACACAGTACTGCTGATCTTCAAGGGCAGCGGGCTGGGGTGGCAAACAGCCAACCCCAGCCCAGAACCTCGGCCCTTATGGCCGAAATAAGAGCCACACTCCTCCCTCTTCCTCTCTCCCTGGCGTCTCTCTTTCCTTTTTTGGCACCAGAAACCTCCCTTTTAAACCCTGTGGCCTGTGACCCCCCCACCCCCAACAGCAGTCAGGGCCCTAGCTCCAGACTTAACGGCAACAGAGATTAACTAGTAAGTTCCCAAAGGGGCTTACAATAAAATTTCTGTAACAACATAAACAGACTATCGCTGCCCTAAGCTACAATTTAATGTAAGTCATATCCTCAAAATCATAAAATCATTTCAAGTTTGGAAGGGACTGTAGCTCCACCATGTCCACCCCCATGCTTCATGAGCAGAGAAGAAATACAATACAAATGTGCAAATGTGTGTCAATTTATACATTTAAGGAAGACACTTATGTCATTGGTGCAAATGCTAGTGGTCTAAACAAAGTACTGCTACTGACTGCACTCATCAGCCTCAGACTGAGCTGACCGGAGGCCCACTTTAAAGAGAAAAAGAGGACGACAATGCTGTGTCATTTGGGGACAAACTAAGAAACAGCTTCATAAATGACATAGACATTAGCAGCATGCAAACCGCTGAGCACTACATCTCTGCGACAAAATGAAATCCTCGCTTTGAGGACAACACTGGGACATTCTGGTGCCTGTATGCCTTGGACTGTTGTAGTCTCCATTTGTCTTTAAAGGGACACTGCTAACCCCCTTAGGCCTCAAAGTGTCTCTGGTTTAAAAAATACATGTTATGATTGGTCACATTCTGTAGACATTGTCGATGTAACTGGTAGGTTGATTCCGATTCCTTTTTTCTGTTTAAAAGAGAAACGTAAACTGCCCACCAAGTTGGTGTTACCCCACTAAAATGTGTTTGTTTACAGAAACATAGAAACATAGATTTTGACGGCAGATAAGGACCGCTTGGCCCACACAGTCTGCCCATTTTCCTTCCTTTTGAATAAGCTGCAGATCCTTGTTAACCAACAGCCTACCTCCTCCCACCCACCACTATAATTGCCTTATGTCAGTCCCATGCATTCTTGAATTCTCCCACTGTTTTTGACCCCACTACCTCCTCAGGAAGGCTGTTCCATGCGTCCACTACCCTCTCTGTGAAAAAATACTTCCTCAAATTGCCCCGAGCCGTCCCCCCTCTATCTTCAAAGTGTGCTCCCTTGTTCTTGCACATCTCTTTTTCTGAAACATGCTACCCTCTTGGACTTTGTTGAGTCCCTTGAGGTACCTGAAAGTTTCTATCATGTCTCCCCTCTCCCTCCTTTCCTCAAGTACATACATATTAAGCTCCTTTAGCCTCTCTTCATTTGGCTTCTGGTGCAGACCCTGCACCATTTTAGTTGCCCTCCTCTGGACTGCCTCCATCCTGTCTATATCCTTGCAGAGATGGGGTCTCCAGAACTGGACGCAGTACTCCAGATGGGGTCTCATCAAGTGTTTGTACAGAGGGACAACAACTTCCTGTTTTCTACTGGTGATGCCTCTCCCTATGCATCCCAGTATCCCCAAGCCCTCCTTACTGCCTTCTCACATTACTTGCCTACTTTTAGGTCATCTGATATGACTACCCCCAAGTCCCATTCCATTTTTGTTGTTGTTAGTACCTCTCCCCCCACCCAACTGTATACGCTTCCCCTGGGTTTTTGTTTCCTAGGTGCATTACTTTGCACTTCTTTGCATTGAATCTAAGCTGCCATACTTTTTTTTTTTTTTTACTTATTTTTCCTACACCTGCTGTCCCTCAACCTCCACTCCTTCAGTCCCCTAGGGATTATCACCCTCCCAACCCTACCGACACTCAGGGTCTGCCCCTAGAGTACTACACTCACTGCCATCGAGACCCTTTGATGGCCCGGATTACCCCCCCCAGGCGGGGCGAGGAGAGATCCCACCTTACCTCCCTCTATCCTTTTTGCAGTGAGCTGTACAGTGAAGTCTGCCCTGTTCAGCCGGCGGGTGGTGAGACTGGCTCCAGAGGACGTCCTCTAGGTAGGCTGGAGGGCTTTTTCCTCCAAGGTGTATTTCCCTGGTGCTGGTATGCAAGGAGGAGCAAGGCTGCCGGCGTGCATGGAAACACACGTCGAAGCTGGTCCTCTGCCAGCATCTACCCCTTGTGTCAGGCACTCCTCAACCGCACTGACCACCTTGAGCGTCCCCCAACAGGTGGCGGTATTGCGGTGGACAGCATGGTCCCCCTTCCCCGGAGAAGGAGAGCAGCTGTTGGGCGCTCAATCCTTTTCCCTCCCGGCTGACCCCTGTCAACCTGAGCTCGCTCCCGAACCCGGGTCACCGGTGTGGTATGAGGTATGGCATCCAGCACCTCAACCCTCAGCACCATCACGCCAGCTCAGCTGCCATACTTTTGACCATAACTCCAACCTTGTCAAGTCCCTTCTCATCCTTTCCACCCCCCCTTGTGTATCAGCCCTGATGCAGATCTTTGTGTCATCTGCAAAGAGGCATACTTTTCCTTCAGCCCTCTGCAATGTCACCTATAAAGACATTAAAGAGGACCGTGCCAATACTGAACCCTACGGTGCCCCACTAGTAACCCCTTTCTCGGAGTGGACTCTGTTTACTATTTCCTCTGTGTCCTGTTGTCCAGCCAGTTTTTACCCAGGTTACCACCATGGGACCCACTCCCAGGCTGGCTAACTTGTTTATAAATCTTTTGCAGTGGGACTGTGTCAAATGCCTTGCTAAAGTCTAGGTAGACCATATCCATAGCCCTCCCTGGTCTACTACTTTGGTCACCCAGTCAAAAAATCTATTAGATTTGTCTGATATGACCTCCCAGCTATGAATCCATGCTGCCTTGGGTCCTGTGCCCCACTGACCTCTAGGTACTCTACAAGTCTTTCTTTCAGAAGTGATTCCGTAATTTTCCCTACCACTGGGGTCAAACTAACAGGTCTGTAGTTTCCTGTCTCTGCCTTGCTCCCACTTTTGTAGTGGGGAATAACATCCGCCTTCCTCCAGTCCTCTGATACCATACCATCCTCCCATGATTTGTTAAAAAGGGTAATCAGTGGTGTCACTAGTTCTCACCTTGGTTCTTTTAGAATTCTGGGGTGAATCCCATCAGGCCCCATTGCTTTGTCTGCCTTGAGTTTTGGGAGTTCTTTCAGGACCCTTTCTTCTGTGAATGGACTGCTTTTGACCCTGTGTATCCAGAGTGCTTCTATTGTTTGGATCAGGTACCTCCCTCTCCTCTACTTTTGTGAATACTGAGCGAAAGTATTCATTCAGGATCTCTGCCTTTTCACTGTCACCCTCTGCCCACCTCCCTTCCCCTTTTGAGCCTCAGTATCCCTCCCTTGGTCTTTTTTTGCTCCCTAATGTACCTATAAAAGGTTTTATCCCCCTTCTTAACTGAGTTCGCTATCTTTTCCTCTGTTTGGGCCTTTGCTATTCTGATTGCTTTTCCTGCTTCCTTCTGCTTTAACTGATACAATTCCTTGTCCTGCTCCCTCTGTGATTCCTTATACTTCCTGAAAGCTATTTTTTCCTTCTAACCTTCCCTGCCACCTCTTTTGAGAACCATGGCGTTTTATTCCTTCGTTATGTTTTGTTTATTTGTTTCACACAAAGGCTTGTTGCCTCTGTGATGGCAGTTTTGATTTTTCCCCATTGTTCCTCCACCTCTCATTCCTGACCACTTGCTAGTGCATTCCTTATGCACTCTCCCAGTTTACCAAAGTCAGCCCTCCTAAAGTCCAGTACCCTCGCTTTTGTATGACTTGACTCCACAGCTGTGTTTATCATGAACCACACTGTTTGGTGGTCACTTGTTCCCAGATGGCTACCCACTTCTAAATCTGAGATCCTCTCTTCGTCCCCGTTTGAGAGTACCAGGTCTAAGATTGCTCCCTCCCGAGTGGCTTCCAACACTAGCTGTCGGAGGCATGCCCCCCCCCCCCGTAGGGCATCAAGAAGGACCCTGCTCTTGGATGTGGCTGCAGCAAATGTGCTCCAGTTAACATCTGGCATATTCAGGTCCCCCATCAATAATATCTCCCCTTTTTCTGCCATTCTAAGGATGCCTTCTATCATTTCCTTGTCCCTTTCCTCCCCCTGAGACGGGGGTCTGTAAACAACACCTGTGCCGATTGTGGTGCCATTTCCTGTCTCCAAGGTGACCCACAGTGCCTCCTCCCTTCCCTGTTTATCCTTTAGTTCTGTTGCTTTGATTCCTTCCCTTACGTAGAGAGCTACTCTTCCTCCTCCTCCTCCTCCTCCTCCTCTTTTACCTTCCCTGTCCCTAGTGTAGAATGTGTACCCTGGTATGTTGACATCCCAGATGTGGTTCTCTGTGTACCATGTTTCTGTGACTGCCACAATATCCAGCCATCTCTCTTCCATCAAGGCCACTAGTTCAGGAAGCTTGTTATCCAGACTATGGGCATTGGTACTCATTGCCCTCCATTTTCTGATGAGCCTTATCCCTTCTAGCCCCATCCCTGCCCTTACTGCCTTTGCCTTTTTCTCCATTGACCACTGTCCTGCTTCCCATCGACTTCTCTACCTTGGTGTTTACTTCACTAACTACCCCGTTTTGTGGGGGGAGGCTGGGAATCCCCTGCTCCTTTTCAGTGCCTCTCCCCTTGGCTAGTTTAAAAGCTTTCCTACGAAGCATTTAAACCTATCATCTAGGAACCTGGTTCTCTTCCTGGGCAGATGCAGACCATTGTGCCAGTATAGGCCTGTATCCCTCCAGGTGGACCCCCTGTCCCCAATGAAGCCAAAGCCCAGCGCACCCTAGCCTCACTCATGCCAAAGGGAAAAAGAAAGCAACTCCAAGAAGGTTACTGTGTGTGTTGCTTGTCTAAGGCCCCTCCCCAACTCCACAAACTCCTTCTGTACTGCTCTGATCCCATTCCCAGCTAGGTCATTTGTTCCTAGGTGAACAATAACATCCAGCTCTCTCTCCCTTGCAGCTGCTTCCACGATCCTGAGGATTCACTTCCTGTCCCTCCAAGCCATGGCACTGGGCAGGCACCTCACCTCCCTCTCCCCTTCCTCCCCCAGTTCTACCCCCCAACAACTGAGTCCCCCACCAGGAGCTGTTTCCTTCCCCTGTAGGGTCCCATGCCACCCTCCTTTGGGTCTCCCTTGTGGAGGTTCCTGGCATCCTCCTTGGTCTCCACTGCGGGTGCCTCCATAGAGGAACCATGCTCTGCCAGAATGGCATATGAATTGTAGAAAGGTACAACTGGAGGGATATGCCTCTGTTCCACCACCCTCACTCTCCCTGAGACCACTGTGGTCCAACCACTCCTCTTTCTTGGCAACCTCTGAGGCAGCGGCAGCAGCCTTGGTGGTCCTTGGGTGGGGGAGAAGGTTTCCCTACTCTTTGCCAGTTTGGCCTGGAGATGGGCAGCCTCCTCCCTCAGAGCAGAGAGGTGCCTGCTAATAGGGCAGCATCACAGCCTCCAGAATGTCTCTTGGAAGACTGCCACCCCACAGCCAGTGCATTGCACCACTCCTCACATGTCTCTCACCCTTCCTGTTTAATCTTTTTGTCCTTTTTTTTTTGTCTTTTTTGCTTGTGCGTGGGGTCGTTTACCCCCTATGCAGTGTGCTGGGCTGCTTAGGATATGACAGGTGTATGTCCTTTGCCCTTTTGGGGAAGTGATCTCAGAAACCCTGGTATAAAGGAAATGACTTCCTTGGGGTGGGTGGGGAGGTCCAAGCCCGGGGGGGGGGCCCTTCCTTTGGGGTGGGTGGGGGGCCCAAGCCCATTTCCTCCAGAAACAATCAGCTACAGCATCTGACCCACCACCCCAGTGAGTGCTTTCCTTCCTTTCAGCAAGACAACCTGCACAACAATCTTTCAGAAAATATACCTGCACAAAACAATTTCAAACACAGAAAACAGTTGAGTCCAATGCCTACAATGTAAGCACAGTCTTATGCAACCTAGTGGTTTGAGCTCCAAAGGCAATCAGATAAAACCAGTTTCTACCACCTGAGGCAATGTCTGGGTCACATACACAACCCATAACCTGCACTAGGACCTACAATGGAAAATCCTCAGCACAGTGAATAATTCACAGTACAAATAATAGTTTGATACAAAATGTCACCAAAATACTAGTCCACAACAAGCCAGCTGTCCAGAAGGGAAGAAAAAGTATGCAGTATTTCAATCCCTCTGGGTTTAATCTCTGAATCTACAAAGCAGTATTGGAACCCCCCCCCCCCCAAAAAAGCAATAACAACTGTAAAATTTAAAGTGAGGGACACCTCCCTCAGATGTGAGCAAGATTCTGTTTTCCTGCTGATTCCATGTTCCAAGTTGATTCCAAGTTCAGTATTTCATCTCCTTCCCAGCTCCCAGTTGTTTAGACAGCAGTTTACATCTTCAAGAAGATTGGCCTTTCACAGTCCTTAATCAACTTCCTGTGCATCTTTCCTAGACTTCAGAACATCCCAACATAGTCTAGCCACTCATGAAGTAGGGGGAGGGAAAGAAACTATTACATCATGAGTGGCTACACTGTTTAGGGGTGTTACTAATGTTTAGGTAGTACGCCATTAGAGTAGATCAAGGATTTGAAACAAAACAAGGTTGAGTATAAATTACACCATTAGCATGCATTTCAGTTCTACTAAGAAAATAAGCAGAATAAATAACCAGCAGCATAAATGAATTTTAGAGAAGGTAAGCAATCACAAACATGGGTTTTCAACTGGACAATATGATGCAAAAAGGGGCGACGGTGTCCCTTTAACTGTTACTATAACTTTCTGGCTAACTGTATCTGTTGTATATATGTAAAATTGTATCTGCACTTGCTTTGGATGCCTTTGTAAATGAACCTGTCTCAAGGGCTTTCCAATTCTCTCCCAAAAAGTGCTGTAACCCCCGGTCCCCTGAGGGTTACTAGAATCCCATCAATGTCAGTGCTAGGTGGAGAGGCAGCTGGTGAATAACTGATGAAATAGATTTTCACCTGCTCCCTCTCTGTTTACTTGGTCTCAGCTGAGAGAAGAGAGGTGATGTTATTTAGAACTCTCGCAGCAGCATAAGCCACGGTAGCTAGCTGTGAGTGAGGAGTTTTAGAACCTTCAGTTAGTTGTTGGTTGGAGATCAGAGTGAGCAGTTGGAGGAGTGAAAAGCTGCAGTTTGGGCTCTGAGGAGAGCCTATTTGCCTGCCTGCCTTGTAGAAGTGGTGGAAACCATTGTCTAGCAGGAGTTCCTGATTTTTTCATCCCCTGTGAGATGAGAAGAACTGCCAGGATGGATCCGAGGGACAATCCCCTATTTTGATCCAGGACATTTGATGCTGCCTTTTGTTTAATAACCGTGAGTAATCTGACTTTGGGTATCCCAGGAGAGATGTACCTGCCTGTTTTCTTTTGGGGTGTACTCTGACAAAGGGAAATATACACCAAGTTCTGTTCTGTTTGAGACTGTTCTCATCCTTTCTTAAAGTTGGCTAACAATTGTGGAGTCACCAGTGAGACTTGACACATTGTTCAGGACTTTAATTTACACTCAGAAGTAGTATGTTTCTAATGCTGATTGTGAAAGTCATTCCAAGAGGCATAGCTCTACTGTTTGCTAAATGTTGAGGTGTAACTCTGAAAGAATGGCTGAGTATGGACTGAGGAAGCAAAAGGTGGGCAGTCCATCATCTGGAGTGAGCAGATCAGCACTACAGGTTCCGTAAGGGTGCCTGCCTATTCAGGACATGGTGGACAATGCCTGAAAAGAAGGTTAACCCCCTGGTGTGGGTTTGTGCTAATTTTGAGCACCAGTGTGCTCTGTCATGGCCAGTTGCCACATTGCCAAAGGTTTAAATCCTATGCCATATGGGAAATGTTCTAAGTTGTGGTCAGTGCCACTAGAAGAAATGTATGTGTTCAGCTGAGGCTTTGCCGCTGAAGAGAGTTCAAGGTCCTATACAATATGGGATGTTTAAAGTTTCTGTCTGCTACAGACCTTTGGTTGTTCTGCATTGCCTTGTACCACAAAGTGTAAACCCTTGGGGGTCCACCTTTGCTTTTGTGTACCATTCTTTGGAATAAAGCCACACTCTAGAACCCCAACCTGGTTTGGACATTCTTGTTACTGCTTCTTGTGTGGAATTACTGAGTACTCCTCCAGAGGTTCAGACCTAGCATAGCCCCTAACAAAAGTTCTCTCCTCAGGACCTGGGTGTAGCAATGGTCATTTGTCTGTAATACTATGTTTTGTACCCCCACCCCTCTCTTTCCCCTAGACAGAAAAATATGGGAGGTGTGCTTACTAGTTAAACAAGTGGCCGGTGGGTGGTTTCAGTATTGCATGAGTTATTTGCAGTAGACAAGGGTTAGGATCTGGAATATTAAAATGAATGGTTGATTGAGATGGTATCTGCATGGATGGTTCAAAGAATGAAGAAACTGGCCATACCACAGACACAACCGCCCTTATCAGCACTCTACATATCATCTGGTGGAGAGAGCCCACAGATCTGCTGCCACTTCTGTGGACCACTCAGGGAGGTGGAGGTCCAACCAAAACCTACTATGGTGATTGCAAGACCATTAGTGGGTGCAAATCATTCTGAGATATGTTATGGCCTGATGGAAAAAACAGCATGGGGTCATAATGTCACAAGGCATTATGCCGCATGGCAAAATCGCACTGCCAATACAGCAAGATTTCTGCTATGAGGCATGTCTTTTTTTGGTGGGGGGGCTCTGCCCCCACACCCCCCATTAAGGGGGCCTGTGCCCCTCCGAAACCCCCTAATAAAGATTCTTAACTCCGGGAGGGAGTTTTACCTCGGGGACCACACAAGGTAAAAAAAAATAAAAAGATCTGGGACCGGGAATCAAACCTGGTCCCAGATGCAGCACCTGGGTTCCTGCTGCTGTAGCTCAATCCAGTGAACCACAGCAGCTGCTCGGCAGAACGCACTCCCTGCAAAGGTCTTATCCTCTGCTTGGGAGAGTGCGAATGGTGCAATACTGTGTACAGCAGTATACGCGGTATTGCACCATTCGCTCAAGGTACAGCGCTGTACCGGTTTAGCCATAATGTCGTACGCTATTAAGCGTGCGACATTATGACCAGGTAGGGGAAAAAACAAGGGCAACAGACAATCTGGTCTACTGGCCACAGGAATTCTAGCCATGAAAATGGTACGAGAATATCCAAAATGTTATATGCAACTAAGATAGTAATTTAAGGTCAGAATGGACAATAGGTCCAGTATGTCCATGCCCCTGCTTCAAAAGCAGCAATAAAAAGTATTCTCTGCAGATATTTAATAGTTCATAGGGGGTTCCCTGCCCACTCTGCTATGCAGGGTACCCATTGCTTCACTTGGTATGCAGAAACTGGTCCAGGCTTACTTTGAATGCCTGTACTGTCTTCATTCACATTCCAGTTACCAATTTTCAAATAAATAAATGATTAATATCCTCAATCTCCACTAGTGGGCTGATCCATATGTTCAGCACCCCCTGTGAGGAAAAAGTGCCTCTTACCCCTGAATTTACCACCTCTGAGCTGAAGGGCAAGTTCCTGCATCCAGCTGGAGGACATCAGCTCAAACACCTCTATATGTTCAGTCTTGTTGATAGCCTTGTTTATGCAGAAGACTAAGTTCATGCTCTCTCTCAGCCTCCTTTTCTGCAGGGGGTGGACATATTAAGGGGCCTCTAGCGTTCCTCATAGCTCCCCCCCATACTCCATTTTTGGAGGCCTTGTTTTGAACCTTCTTGACTGCTTCTTGACATTATGGCTAAACCGGTACAGCGCTGTACCGGTGAGCGAATGGTATAATACCGCGTATACTGCTGTACACAGTATTGCACCATTCGCACTCTCCCAAGCAGAGGATAAGACCTTTGCAGGGAGTGCGTTCTGCCGAGCAGCTGCTGTGGTTCACTGGATTGAGCTACAGCAGCAGGAACCCAGGTGCTTTTGGTACCGAGGAACTGAGAATGACATGCAGTACTCCAGGTTGGGCCTGATAGGACTTTGTAAAGTGACTGGTATGCTTCCCCATCTCCGATGGTAATCTCCTTTTTATGTACCCCAGCATTCTGACAGCCTTTCTGACAACAGCTGTTCACCGCTTGTCATGCTTAAACCCCTTGGACCAGATTTTCAAATGGCTTAGATTGCCGAAACCCCTGGGTGTGCCATGATACAGTGCACCAGGCTTGCGGCAATCTAATGGAATTTTTGATCCCATGTGGCAATTTCCACAAGTTAGACCAACTTTTTGTGGTCTAGCTTGCAGCAACACTGGGGGCCACTGTTATGAAGATTACGCCAGGTATTTGGCAAAATCTGCTGTAAAAAGTGAAAACTGTCGCAACTATGCCCAACATTGTAAAAGTGGGCATAGTTGCAGAAAAGGGTTTTGGCGCACCTCCAGAACCTAAGTGTTGCGGCTCAGGACTTGATGCAAGCCCCGTGCCACGCTTTGAAAATCTGGCCCCTTGTCTTTTATGATTTCCAGGTTCTTTTCCTTCTCAGCTGCAGCAAGAGGAGCTTCACACAGCGTGTAGGTCCAACTTCAGATTCTCCTCTCCAAGTGCAGCACTCTGCATTTGGCTATATTGAATCGGAGGCTACAGGAATCTAATCAATTGCCTAGCTTTTTCAGGCCCTTCTGAAGTTTGCTTCCATCCTCAGAGAGCAGGCCAAATGTGGAACAAGTTACCTAAGGAGATAGTGGAAGCCAAAACACTAGACTTCTTCAAATATTTACTTGATAGCTATATGTAACATACTGAATTGATCAAATAGTTTCACAAATGAGGAGGAGACAGTCTCGATGGGCAGTCGCCTTCTTCTGTCTAAATACCACTTATACAATGGCAAGAAAATTTCCTACAATTTGATTGGTCACTGGCCACCTTGAACAGTGATGTTATCCCAGCACAGCATCACTTTATCAAGGTCCAGCAGCCACATGACCTGCTCACATTTTCAGGTATCACAGCTTAATACAGTATAATCTGTAAAATGCCAAAACCTCCCTCCCACCATGTCCCAGTTTACTATTAGAGTAAAATATAAAACTTTAAAATAACCCGACTGCCTACCACAATGCAAATGGCACCACAAAATTAAACTTCTTTACAAAATGGCCACGACTTCACAGTGTGACACAAGACATGTGGCCGCATGCTTGGCTTGATGCCTGCCCCTTGGCTGTTTCTTCAGGATGCCACATGCAGCGGCTCTTTCCCAAAACTGTTTTTTTTTAACTTTTGCCTATTCAATTTACATATCTCTCCCCTCCCAACTAGTGTTGCTCAAATAGTGCTTTTGTGGGTCCTACCACTATCTGTCAGATAGTGCTGGTATCCTACCTAGGATCCTACCAGAAATCCTACCAAAGACAGATGTAGGATCCAGGGTCAGTTAGTGCTGGATCCTAATTAGGATCCAGGATCCTAGGTCAGATCCAGGGATCCTAGGTCAGATAGGATTTTGGGTCAGATAGCGATGGATCCTAATTAGGATGCAGGATCCTAGGTCAGATCCAGGGATCCCAGGTCAGATAGGATCCTGGGTCAGATAGTAATGGATCCTAATTAGGATCCAGGGATCCTAGGTCAGATAGTTAGGATCCGGGGTCAGATATCGATGGATCCTAGGTCAGATCCAGGGATCCTAGGTCAGATAGTTAGGATCCAAGCTGGATCTGTTGCTAGCAGGATCCACAACATTTGCAGGATCCATGTACTGGATTCTAAAGGGTAGGGTCTATAAGAAAGTTAATTAGCATACGCGATTTGCATATGCTTTACAAATGCATGTGCACTAACATGTATATATAAACTCTTACTTGGCAGGCAGAAGCCCGCATTTTCTGCATTTTTTTCAAGTGTGTGTTTCATACAGTAAATGCACCAGCTCACTCCATGTTGGTATCTGCGTAATTATTACATGGTGTCAGAATGGACCGCCTGCAGCCTCTCACCACTGTCAATTTACATGGAAATACATCTGAAAACTGGAGAAGATTTAAGCAGCAATTTGAAATTTTCTCAGTCACCAGTGGACTCGCTAAAAAATCCCAGAAAATCCAGGCTATGACCTTTTTGCACGTGGCAGGCCCTGATGCATTAGAGGTATTCAATACTTTCATTTGGGAAAATGAGAAAGAGACGGAGCAGCTGAATAACATTATGGGACATTTTGAGAGGTACTGCAACCCAAGAAAGAATGTGATTTATGAAAGACATTTGTTCAATACGAGGAACCAGAATCTGGGTGAGTCCATTAATTCATATGTAACTGAACTGAGGCTAAAGGCAAAATCTTGTGAATTTGGAGATTTAACTAAATCGTTGATGAAGGCCAGAATTGTATGAGGCATACAGAGTGAGCATGTGAGACGCAGACTGTTGAGAAAAGTGGACTTAACATTAGATGACGCTGTAGATATGTGCAGGGCCGCTGAACTGAGTGAAACGCAGATTAAACGCTTAAGTGGGAATGCTCAGAATGAAAGCACAGTGCAAGTAGCAGTTGTCCAGGAAGAAAGAATCAAAGCAAGTGCCAATGTGAGCAAGGGGAGTTATGCATCTTGAGCGAATTAAAGTCAAATGTGAAAAGTGTGGTCGTGAGCATGAGATAAGTAAATGCCCAGCATATGGACAGTTTTGTAGACTGTGCCACAGAAAAAATTCACTTTGCTAGGGTATGTCATGTGGGCAAATGCAGTGAGATCCATGTTGTTAGAGAAGATGCTCTGGAGAATGAAAGTACTTTCAGCATTGAAACTGTGACTACCTATAAGCCAGGCACTGATTGGAAAGTACATCTGAGTATAAATGGGAAAATGGTGATGTTCAAGTTAGACACAAGAGCACAGTATAATGTGATGCCTTTTTCAGATGTGCAAGACACTGTCTGGAGAAGTTATTCAAAGGTCATCAGCTAGATTAGTTTCCTATTCTGGGCATAAACTGGATGCAAAACTCAAAGTGATGTTGCTAACATGTTTTAAGCAAAAGTATTACCTGCTGCCATTTCAAGTGGTTAATGCAAACATGACCCCAGTGGTGTGCCTGTTTGCTTGCTTGGAAATGAAACTTGTAAAGAAGCTACTGTGGGGGATAATCTCTGAAGACTCCTCAGTCATGACATCATGGGTTGTGTACACCTGATAGGTTGCTTGACGCACATGTGACTTGAAGAAAGTCCATCCCCCACCTGAGAGGGGGGTCTGCTCTCCAAAGGTCAGTTTTTTATGTGCATCAAAACAGGTTGCAAGCACACCCTAGAGCTCCAGAGTATTTCTTGTAAAGAACAAATGTTTATTATAATGAACAACTTCATTACTAAGGTAAGAAGCCACCTGGCTAAGCCATTTATTAATATCCTACAACAAAGATCAAACAAGACCACAACAGTATGTTTCTTCAGATATGCAACTGTTTAAAATTGCAAAACTGGCAGTCTTAGAGATGTTAGCAGTGCGGCTTCTACTAGCGTCGGTTGTCTAGGAAAATTTTAGCTGAGAAATTGCCAGCACAGTATTCAAATTATGAACATTATCGCATTGTGCAACTATAGAGATTATTAGCTACTTGAACACCCCTCTAGTGGTGCCAGGAACTAAAATAATGTCTGATCCACATAATTGAACACAGAATCTATGCAGTGATTTACATGAGGTAATATAATAAAAAAATCAACCTGGTTCCTGAGTTGTATTAATCACCAACAACAATCTGGTGACCCTGCTAGCCTCACTAACTTGTAAAAAGGTACTCTCAAACTTACCCAGAAAATCTTCTTTGCTCTGGAAAATGCTTAAAATGCCTGAGCTGGATTCAGACATTACTGGAGTTCAGTGGCACTAAATCAAAGCACCCACAACCATCTTGTGCTATTTTCTACACAAAAACAGTCCCACAGAGAAAATGAAGTTCTATGGCCCAAAACTGAGCCATCCAAATGTTTCTTTATGGCCCCAGTTTCTCAAACAACTGCTAGCAGCATGACCATCCCCCCTACTTCTTTCTAGTTTACAAATCTCCTGCTACATGAGAGCTGCAAGCTGACTGGCTCTCAGCTCTCATGATAGTTCGGCCACCATCTTAGATGAGGATAAACAAACAAGATTTGACTAAATCCAACATATCTTGCAGTGGAGAATGTTGAGCAATTGCTACAGCTTCTCAAGGCAAAGTCCCCTAACTTACTGACCATGAGAGAGAACTGAAGAAACATGTTTTACAGAACAAAAAATGCTTCTGCCCCAAACTGTATCCTATTACAATAGCAGCCAGCAATGCAGATGACCCCTCACTCAGTTTACCACAGCCAAGGCAAGGTTTGGCTAAAGCAGCCTACCGCTCCCTTAAAGGCACATGCCTACTTTATCCCAGAGATAACCAAGGCATGCAAAAAGGGCCAAAAATGATACACAGCACTGTACTATATTGGGTGAACATACAAGGAGGTTTGATTAAAATAACTATTTGGGAAATAGTGAACTTTAATAGTCATTTCTTTCACTAATATTCAGTTGCTTTTTCTCTCTTAAAGGCACAATCACATATTAATTAAGGAGCTGCTACTATGTACTGTGCGTGACAAAAGTAATGCCTACCAATGTGAATGCATGACTTGGTCCTATTAATTTAATAAAAAAGGGCCGGAACAAGATAATTTATCACATTTTTGAAATTTAAAGGATGCTAAAAGAGTCATGTAGTGTTTGAGATCTGTCACAGATGACCAATCAGATTCCACAGCCACAGTTACCTGGAAGCCCCTACCAGCGGTCCCAGGAGCTCAGTACATTAGGGGCTACTACATAATTAAAGGCTCTCATTCCATACTTGGGCATATTATCTGAGTTCCCCTACATGTTGTTCAGAACAAACATAACACCTTACTAAGATGCCTGATGACCTGGAGCCCTGCCAGTGGCTCTAGAGTCTATACATT
Organism: Neoceratodus forsteri; assembly: GCA_016271365.2. Lineage (NCBI taxonomy): Eukaryota > Metazoa > Chordata > Ceratodontiformes > Ceratodontidae > Neoceratodus > Neoceratodus forsteri. The sequence goes on from CM028134.1 coordinate 153,679,550, forward strand.
GTTAAATGAGTAAGTGGCCACTTTAGAACATCTGGAGTATCCTGCCGGCATCCCAGACTTCTAAAATACTAACTAATGTGCCACAGTTCCCCATTACAAGCATAGTAGCACCTGAAGTGCTCACTCAAGATATCACTACACAACAGTCTCTGAAGCAATTTCTCAGTCCCTCTGTGCCTCACCTCAAAATTACATATTCTCTAGACCTTTTTTATGGCACATTATGTTTTTTAAACTCACTACCTTTTTCTATCAAAAGGTAGAGGAAATTCCTCTATCATCTACCTCACCAAAACACCATAAACAAGTAGGTCTCATGAGGAGGAGGAGCATTGAGAAACTAACCTAACTTGCCTATCCAGATCGGCAGTCTCAAGAAAGAATATCACGAGACTTGCTGCTGTGATCTCGGAAAAGCTCTCCACTCACTCCTTACCCATGCGGGATTAAGGGTGTAGGTGGCTGCCAGACAGGAGATTGACTGAGTGTCACTGCTGCCTTCTTGTGGAGAGTGTAACTATGATCATAATCATTCAACCAGCACAGAGCACAATTGTTAAAAGCACCAACCGATCTGCAACAGCAGACCACAATGTGAATTATTAAATGTAAGGGCAACAATTTGAAAATCAATTAACAATGGGGAAAATACACTGGGGGCAGCACCATTACCACAGCTGTGGGCAAGGCAGCATAACACTGAGCCCCTCACTCACTCTAATCACATTTAAAGGGACAGTGCACACTTTAATGCACAGGCTCAGCAATAGCCTGCACAGTGCAGAACATTATTTATTGTGCAGGGGAATAATAATAATAAGAAAAAAAATACACCCTCTCATTGTAATTTCTCAGCTTACTGCAGGGCAAAAACAAAGAGCCTCAGCTGAACCAAGATTGCAGCATACCCTACATCTCCAGCAATTTTAACCAAATCTAGAGGCAAAGGTAAGACTCATAATATTTCAATATAAGCTATACATACATAAATTATAGGACAATTGCCACTAAATACAGGGTGCTATCAAAATCCAGCATTCTGGTTATCAGTTTGTGCTTATACCAATAGAATATACCAGGCAAAAAGTACAGAAAACTAATGCATGATGTATAGCTTCTGAGTATATCACAACATTGGTTTACAAGACTTTTAAGTAGAACAGTGCAAGTTACAAGTAAGGAGACTGACCACCTGGAATCCTCTGCTAGCAGTTCCAGGAGCAAACTACCATAAAGTATACACTGGTCCTTATAATGTAAGCAAAATGACTACCTGGATACCCCTACTAGCGGTTCCAGGAGCAAACATCCATAAAGTATCCACTAGACCTTATAATGTAAGGAGATTTGACACCCTGCATACCCCTACTAGCGGTTCCAGAAGCAAACGTCCATAAAGTATCCACTGGGCTTTATAATGTAAGGAGATTTGACTACCTGGATACCCCTGCTAGCGGTCCCAGGAGCAAACATCCATAAAGTATCCAGTGGGCCTTATAATGTAAGGAGATTGACTAACTAGATTCCCCTGCTGGTGGTTACAGGAGCAAACGTTTCCAAAAAAAAAAGGCTCATCAAATGACCCACACAAGGACAGCAAGGCAAATATCAACCTGGCACCCCTTAGAGCAGTGTCTCAGTGCAGGACAGTGGCCCTACTTCCATTCCAGGTATCCCAGTCTTTGTGGCATGTCACCATTCAAACGGCCTCTAGCTACATGGTGGAACCTGACTAAAGCGCGGCTTTCTGTGACCGCAACACTACTGGTGTAGCCCATACAGGATATTTAAGGCTGCAGACCAACATGGAGCCAACCACAATTTTTTTTATGGCCCCCAGGTCTGTAGAAATGCCCAAATGACTCTCACCTCTTCCTCTCATCTCTTCTGGTCTGAGATCTCGCTCAACATGGGAGCAGCCCTTTGATTGACTCCCAACGCTGGCGAGACCTCAGCTGCCATCTTTCTGTGGGTCAAAACAGTGGGATCTCGCCATTGCAGAGACCCCATGATAACTACCGCCTATGCCCCCACCACACTGAAATACAGCAACATTTCAATTCCACCAAGTGCAAACAAGAGACAAACAGACAGTTCAGTTAAGGTCTAGAAAGATACCTCAAGGGAAAAGAGGATAAGGTACCAAAGACCAGTCAAACAGATCCACTTATCTGCCAGCTAGACAAACATACCGTTCTCATTCCTTTCGAGACAAGACAGGGGCAATTACAACTACAGGCTACACTACTACAGGCAGCCATACCCACAAAAAAGACAAAACAAAAAAAAACATTGCATCAGATATCAAGCTAGAAGGGTTCCCAAGCAAGGTAGAGGAAACTACTCCCCCTGCAGAACCCAGTTGAAACAACAACTACTATTGCTACAAGCAATACCAAAACATTCCAGTTGGTGACCGACTACTACTTTTCATGCAAGCATGGGAGCAAACTACACAAGACAGGTGGGTCCTTCAAATAATAAATGTAACCCCCCTGCAAATGGGAGTTCCCAAAAGTCTTCCAGGAGCTTGCCTGAATGCTCCAAGTCTGGGCGGTGTTTGGTGTCTGAGCTGTTTAAGTGTGGTTCCAAGTGAGTGCTATTTGAGCCTCCATGTACTGTCTGTTTAAGAGCTGTCTGCTTGCCGACTTAATTAGTTTGTATGGGAGGACTGTGTATTTAATGCTCGAATCCCACCCGAGCTGCTGCCAATTCGCTCCGTTTCTGCCGTCGCTACATGTGCAGAGGGAGCCTTGTTGAAAGATATAACTGTTTTCCAGAAATCATTTAGAGTGACTGAGAAAATGTAGTTTGTCTAACCTGTCTTTATTTTAGCACAAACTGTTTCAGTGTAGCTCTTTCATTTTTGTCCTGAACTGCTGTGCTGGGCCAGTTGGGTTAAGGGTTCCCTAAAATGGAGCCTGTGGATGAATCAGAACTTGGACTCTTAATTTTGAGCCAGCCACAAGGGGATTGTATGGGCAGTGACTCTGGGAAATGTAGTTTTGACCTTGGCGCCTTTTTCCACCAACAGAGGGAGTCTTATTGTGAGTGACAGCCGAACCAACCAACAGAACGGTGTGGAGCTAAAGGAAATGCCCTGCTCTGTGACTGGAAAGCTGAGATCAGTTGTGACAGTGAAGAGAGAAGGAGCTCTGTGCTTCTTCGGTGTATAGTTTCATGCGGGAAGCGCATGTGAGGCCCTGAGGTTCGGCCTGCAGCCATTGCAAGTGCCAGTTTGGACTGAATCCGATTGTGAGAAGAAAGAAGGAAGTTTGAAGAGTGAAAACCAGGCTCACCCTGTAGAAGACTGGAGAAATTGCTGAATCGTGCTCGTGTCTGTCAGGAACTGAAGCTGCTGTGTGTGCTCCCGGGTATTTTGCAGTAATTGCAATCAGAATTGAGGAGCAGCCTGCCTGGTATAGTACTTTCCTTTTACATATGAATGTGCGTAGTGCTTGAGGGGAATCGCTATTTCCAGTCCCCCGTGCTGTGTGCTGTGTGCCGAAGCTGGAAGCAAATCCCAGCTTAGCTTGGACTAAATACGTTTGCTATCAACAGCAGTGGGGTCCAGTCACAAGGACCTTGTCTCCATGCCCTGTTGTTCTGGCAATCCAGAAGAACATCTACCATCCGGTCCTCAGCTTGGGTATTGTGAGTACAAATCAGGGTATTTCCCTGCAGCCTGTTTTCAATCACAAGTGTGTTATCTAATTCTTGTTGTTTCACTGCTTCATGGACTGAGCCATCCGGCTCCGGATTACAATTGGGTGTTGTGCATATATTTTCTTCTACAGGGCTCCATCCATCTGCACCTGCCAGCCAACCCCGGGCAACGGACCTGGCTAGCCCTTCCCCAACCTGGGTACCCAGAGTGTGACTTTTCAGACCCTGTATGTGTGCACAGTACTGTGATTTAATGCACCAATTAACCTGATTTCCACCTCCCGTGTTACTGCCCCCTAAATAAATCAGATTTGTTGTTGCTATACTATATACTGTCTGTGGTATTGGTACTTATGGAAACAGTATTGTGTTTTGCTGTGTATGTTGTTTAACCTTATTTTACAGGGGGTCCTCAGAGACATGCTGCAGAATCAGTCTCGAGGGTAAGTGGTATCTATATGAGTGAACAGTGTGTATACGTGGGGAATTGGGGCTGTAACTCCGGGGTACTGTGTGAGCCACTAGAGGGAATAAAAGGGGGTCTCAGTGTCCCAGAGGGTTGTGACCAAGCTAGTCTAACCACTACAAACCCTGACCTCTTGGTGGAGGCACCCGCCATAGGACCTAGGCCCCTCAACCTGTCCGTAGTCAAACAGGCAGGGGTGGTACCCCTTGGGATAGCGCCACCTAGGGGTTACATAAGACTAGGATATGCAATACAACTTTCTCGCATATCAACAAAGAACCGTCTAGTCCTATTCCCTGTGCCAAAAAACATGTTACCCCAACACAAGTCCAAACAGTACTGGCAGACTTACTACACAACAAGACCATAGACAGGGTAACACATTACAAAACAGGGAAAAGGAGGATACTCCATATTTGACAAGGTACCTAAAAAGGGACCAGAGGGCTATGTCCAGTTCTGGACCTTAACAATTCTGTACAATTCAAACCCTAGAAATGGAAACAATCGGGTCCACCCTCATGGTAATAAGTTCAGGAGATTACCTAACTTCCCTATATTTGTAGGACACGTACATCACACTACAAATTCTGTCAGTTTCACATATTGGTAAAACTATACCAATACAAGTGTTACTATTCAACCTACCATCAACTCCAAGCTTGTTCATGATGGTAAAAGAGTTAAGGGCATACAAGTAATACCCTATTGAATGGCTGGCTGATCAAGACTAGAACAGTACAACAGTCCGTTCAAGAACAAATGCGGTAGTACACTGCCTACAAAATCACAGCCATGTAATAACCTATCAGAAAGCTACCCATCATCCCCAGCCAGTCTATAGATAGTCTAGGCTCACTGATCGACACAAATCCGGGTCTCGGCAACCCAGTAAATGCCCAAGTCCACTCAGTTATTGCACAGACTACACAATTACAGAAACACAGAAATCCAGACCTTCAAGCAGTTTCACAAGTACTGGGAGTAATGTCATCACTGATAGACATAGTGCCGTGTGCCAAATGCAACATGAGACCTCTCGTACCATTCTTGAGCAAACAGGGCCCAGCGCATGACATAGGCTTGGCACAGACATTAACAATTTCATCCTCCCTGATGGCACTAGCATCTGCCAGACGTGGAGGAGAACTACAGGCACACTCATGCAGACCTGTGCAGACTGTGTAACCTAGTGGTTAAAGCACTAAGCTGTTAACTGAAATTCCCTTTACCTTTCCTAACATTCTACACTGACAGAATATCCCTTAGTTTAGATCTATAATGTCATTCTGACCAATAGTATTATTGACAGTCCACATCAATCAAACTACTGAAATATCTGCAGAACCCCCTCAGGGGGAAATACAAAACAACCCTCAGCTTAAATTGCAGGGTATGGAAAGGATACTTAGCACATTCCTATCAAGGACAGAAGAAATATACAAAACAGACTGTTTGTAATGCTGCATGGAAAAGGAAAACTAGCTTTAATATCATTGATCACCATGTACCTTAAAACAGCAATCACTGAACCATGCAGAGTGAATAACTTGAGTGCACCAAGAGATCTGAAAGCTCACTCTACCACAGCAATCGCAACTTCCTGGGCAGAGAAAAATGGGAATACTGCAGAGGAAATCTTTAGCAGCATGTAAGGACTTGGTACAAGACAACACGTTGGACCCACCCTAGCAGAGGATTACTGCTTTTTAATGACCCATGATGTCATGAAGGTGGAGTGCCTCAGAGATTATCCCCCACAATGGTAGTTTACTCACCTGGTAAAGGTGATTGTGGGGGATACATTTCCGAGGCACTCTAAACCCCGCTCAACAGACGTGTGAAAGATTCAACAAGTTTTCATACATTGTATGAATGTATGAATGTATGATACTCGCTATTACAAATTAGCAGGTTCGGACATCACCAACATCTATATGTATAGTGCAATAACAAAATAAAGTTACACAACAATTTTCTACCTCTAAGTGGTCACTACTTATCTACACTCATTAACAGCAAAAGGTATTAACAGATTATTGTTACAGATACAGCTTTGGAATACATCGAACTGACCTTAGGAGAGCAGACCCCCCTCTCAGGTGGGGGATGGACTTTCTTCAAGTACCATGTGTATCAAGCAACCTATCAGGTGTACACAACCCATGATGTCATGAATGTGGAGTGCCTCGGAGATGTAGTCCCCCACAATCACCTTTACCAGGTGAGTAAACTACCATTGTTAGTAGGTGCTGCAAATGCAAGTGCAGGGGAAACCACAGAAGGAATACTGGCTGAATTTGCTGATGTAGTTGAGGAATTGGGATGCTTAGAAGGTGAATACCACATTAAAATAGATAAAACAGTCTGCCGCATGATCCACTTCCCTAGGAAAATGCCTTTCACATTACAAGACAAAGTGAAAACTGAACTAGAGAACATGGGGAGATTAGGGGTTATTGAGTAGGTGGAGAAACCCACAAGCTGGATCAACTCGATGGTGGTTGTAGAAAAACCAAAGTACGAATGTGCATAGATCCCAGAGATCTTAATAGAGCAATTAAAAGGGAACATCACCTGATGAAAACAGTTGAAGAGGTTGCAGCCAAGCTAGCAGGGGCCAAAGTATTCACAATGTTAGATGCTTGGCATGCCTTCTGGCAAATTTAACTGGATGGGCCTAGCTCTGATCTAGTGACTTTTAATACACTCTTTGGGAGATACAAGTCCAAGCGGCTCCCCTTTGGGATTTACTCAGCACCAGAAGTCTTCCAAAAGAAAATGTCACACATTTTTGAAGGGCTCGAGGGCACAGAGGTCATTATGAATGATATCCTAATATGGGGAGCTAATGTACAAGAGAACAATGACAGGTTACGGAATGTTTTGCAAAGAGCCAGAGATAAACATTTGTCTCTAAATCTAAAGAAATCCAAAATCAAAATGTCAGAGGTCCAATATATCAGACACAAGTTAACTAACAACGGGTTGTTGGCAGACCTGAGAAAATTAAAACAATTACCCAGTGCCTGTTCCCCAAAATAAGACAGACTTACAGAGATTTCTGGGTATGGTAAACTACCTGGCAAAATTGATTCCAAACCTATCAACTGTAAATAAGCTGTTGAGAGAGTTACTAGAGAAAGAAACAGCATGACACTGGGAGGAGCGTCACCAACAGGCCTTTCAAGAACTGAAAACAGTTGTTACTAACCCTCCCACCCCCGGTGCTGGCCTACTATGATCTACGGAAACCTGTTGAATTATCTGTTGACGTATCCTCTGAAGGGCTGAGTGCCTGTCTGCTGCAGGAAGGCATGCCTATTGCTTTTGCTTCCAGATCACTTAATAAAGCTGAGAGAAATTATGCACAAATTGAGTAGGAAATGCTAGCTATTGTGTTTGGTTGTTCAAAGTTCCACCAGTATATTTATGGCAGACCCCGGGTCCATGCTGAATTGGACCACAAGCCCCTAGAAAGCCTTTTCAAAAAAACACTGGCCACAGCCCAACCGGGAATGCAATGCATGATGCTAAAACTGCAAAAGTATGATTTGCGAGTACAGTACAAAGGGGGTAAAGAACATCACATAGCAGATGCCCTGAGTAGGGCCGTGGGAGAAAATTCTGTGCCTGAAACTGAGATAGACAAATATGAGGTTCACATGGTAGACTATATGCCAATCAGTGATGAAAAACTGAAATTGTTTCAGCGAAAGATGGATAATGATTCAGCACTGGTGAAGTCGAGAGACACTGTTTTGAATGAGAGGCCCAAGGGGAAAACATCAGTTCACCCCGAGATAAGGCAACACTGGCAGTTCAGAGATGAAATCTCGATAGAAAATGGACTTTTGCTGAATGGGGAGAGAGACTGATAGTCCCCACATCACTGAGATTGGACATGTTAACCAGATTACAATGCAGCCACTTGGGCATTGAAAAATGCAAGCGCAGGGCCAGAGATCTTTTATTCTGGCCAGGGATGAACAGTCAGATTAGTGACATGATGTGGCATTTGCCATCAATTCAGAAAAGCACAAGCTAGAGAACCCATGCAGCCACATGACATACCAGACAGACCTTGGCAAAAGGTTGGGGCTGACCTATCTGAATGTGAAAGGGAACATTATCTGGCAATAGTTGATTACTACTCCAAATACATCGAGATACCCAGTTGCAAAATGCAACAAGCGAAACGGTGATTAGCCATATTAAATCACAATGTGCAAGACATGGTATTCCAAAAATACTTGTAACAGATAACGGCCCGCAATTTGCCTGTATTGAATTCAAAGACTTTCAATAAAGGTACGAGTTTAAACATGTAACGTCTTCACCAAGATACCCCTAGAGTTATAGCATGATAGAACAGGCCATTTAAACAATAAAGATGCTGTTAAAGAAAGCACAAGTGGACCAACAAGGCCCTTACTTAGCGCTTTTGGAATTGAGAAATACCCCACTAGAGGGGCTAGGATCTCCAGCACAGCTGCTTATGGGCCACAAAACCAGAACTTTAATGCCTACCAGATCTGAGCTACTTAAACCAAAAGTACCAGAAGTTAAGGTGCGAGCTACATTGCAAAGGGCTCAAGAAAAACAAACATCTTATTAGAATTTGCACGCCCGATCACTCCCAGCCTTACAGCTGGGACAGCCTGATTACCTGCGAACACCTGAGAATACTTGGACCCCCGCAATTGTGGAACACCATACTGAAGAGCCACGTTCCTATGTATTCCAAGCAAATGGGAAATTGTATCTCAGAAACAGGAGAGACCTTTTGTTAACCCCTGAGCTGTGCCGCTCCTTTGGCCCACAAAACTTGCACACCCGAGGAGAGAAGGAGGGAAGTGAGCAGGACGACAGTATGGAGGACGATGGGATCCCTGAGGTGCCTGCAATGGAAGTCCCTCCACAAGTGACACTGGGGCAGTTACAAAGTGAGCCTGTGGTGTTGGCCCCACCCCTGGGTAGTTGGGACCAAGTGACTGGCACCAGCTCCAGCCCGAGAATCAGCCGTGTCAGTGGATGGGATATCTGAAGGCCCACCTGGCATCGTGACTATATAGACTCACAAAAACATTGAGCTATATAGAACTTTAAATATTTTACTTTGGGGGGGAGTTCAATTGAGAAGGGAGATGTAAGGAAATTAATTAGCATACGCTATTTGCGTATACTTTACTAATGCGCATGTGCTAACATGTATATATCAATCCTTGCTTGGCAGGCAGAAGCCCGTGTTTTCTGCAGTTGTTTCAAGTATGTGTTTCATACAGTAAACTTACCAGCTCACTCCACGTTGGTGTCTGCATGATTATTACAGGATCCATGGTCAGACAGTGCTGCTGTCCTACTACAGCAATTACTGTATCTGGTCAAATGGGAGGTATCTGTTGGTATCCCAGTTTCTAGGATACTATCTGAGCAACACTATTCCCAACAACTGGATGAGATCAGACCCGACAGCGGAAGTCTGCACCCAGCTGCTCCCCAGTGTTTCCATTTTCCAGCCACACATTTTAAAATGGCAGCGGTCTGTACTAACAAAAAGACTCCTTTCCATCCTGCTGTGAACACCCCTCGCTGCAGTCAATGAATGTCTCCTTTCCTTGCTGCTTGCAGCAGAACCGAGACAGCAACTGCAGGTGGGAGGGGAGAACCCATAGCACAGCAAGAACAAGCACAACGTGGAAAGGGGGAGACATGAAGTAGCAGCACCACCTACTGTACACAATGGAAACTGTTGACTTCTTTAAACAAATTTACCTCCACATACAAAAATCAATAAAAAATTTGAAAAATAAGTAATTTTACATTTTTCATTTTCACAAACAAGCTATTGTATAATAGCAATACAGTAATGCACTTTGGGGGGGTGTAGTGTGGAATAACATCACTTCTTGGGTGTTGAATGCTCTCAGCCTGCAGCCACGTGCTTCAACCACCAGAGGCATGACATTATCCCAGCACAACACACTCCCCTGTCGTGCATTATTGCTTAAATGTTGAGAGGTGTACCTTGCTAAAAATGAACCTGTCCAAATTTAGATGTGCTCCCAGATTTGTGAACGATGACAGTGGTTCTGTAGTGCCACTGAGCAAAGATGTTAGCAGTGGTGATGGCGAAGTTTTCTGTTGCTATTAGCAGTCCGCTGCTTTAGAACCATCTGCTTCTATGTAGAATGCTGTGTCTCCTTACATAATCCTGCTGGTCACTTTCACCAGACTCACTCAGCTACTGTATACCTGCCCACCAGTTTGTAAACAGTGAGAGCTCCCTTAGTGTATGTGACTGCATCCCAGCAGCAATATGCTGTAACATAATACAAAGGTATAAGGTTTTTGGAACTGTTAGCAATTATCTGTGGGGGCTGCTATGTCTGCTGCTGTTTACCTCATCCAGTCAGCAATTATCAATATGCTGCAAAATGTCACATGGCCAGCCTTTTCTGGAACCCTTGGTGGCCTACCCAGGGGGCAGCTGCAGCTGCCATGGACTTAACCCAGCTAGAAATATGCTGCAATATGGACCTAACCCATCCAGAAATATGCTGCAACATGGACCTAACCCAGCCAGAAATATGCTGCAACACGGACCTAACCCGGCCAGAAATATGCTGCAACACAGACCTAACCCAGCCAGAAATATGCTGCAACACGGACCTAACCCAGCCAGAAATATGCTACAACATGGACCTAACCCAGCCAGAAATATGCTGCAACATGGACCTAACTAGCCAGATATGCTGCAACACAGACCTAACCCAACCAGAAATATGCTGCAACACGGAACTAACCCAGCCAGAAATATGCTGCAACACGGACCTAACCCAACCAGAAATATGCTGCAACACGGACCTAACCCGGCCAGAAATATGCTGCAACACGGACCTAACCCGGCCAGAAATATGCTGCAACACGGACCTAACCCGCCAGAAATATACCTGCACTGGACCTAACCCAGCCAGAAATATGCTGCAACACGGACTAACCCGGCCAGAAATATGCTGCAACATGGACCTAACCCGCCAGAAATATGCTGCAATACGGACCTTAACCTGGCCAGGAAATATGCAAACATGGACCTAACCCGGCCAGAAATATGCTGCAACACGGACCTAACCCAGCCAGAAATATGCTGCAACACGGACCTAACCCAGCCAGAAATATGCTACAACATGGACCTAACCCAGCTAGAAATATGCTGCAACATGGACCTAACCCAGCCAGAAATATGCTGCAACACGGACCTAACCCGGCCAGAAATATGCTGCAATACGGACCTAACCCAGCCAGAAATATGCTGCAACATGGACCTAACCCGGCCAGAAATATGCTGCAACACGGACCTAACCCGGCCAGAAATATGCTGCAACACGGACCTAACCCGGCCAGAAATATGCTGCAACACGGACCTAACCCAGCCAGAAATATGCTGCAATACGGACCTAACCCGGCCAGAAATATGCTACAACACGGACCTAACCCGGCCAGAAATATGCTGCAACACGGACCTAACCCGGCCAGAAATATGCTGCAACATGGACCTAACCCAGCTAGAAATATGCTGCAACATGGACCTAACCCAGCCAGAAATATACTGCAACATGGACCTAACCCAGCCAGAAATATGCTGCAACATGGACCTAACCCAGCCAGAAATATGCTGCAACATGGACCTAACTCAGCCAGAAATATGCTGCAACATGGACCTAACTCAGCCAGAAATATGCTGCAACATGGACCTAACTCAGCCAGAAATATGCTGCACCATGGATTTAACCCAGCCAGAAATATGCTGCACCATGGATTTAACCCAGCCAGAAATATGCTGCAATATGGACCTAACCCAGCCCGAAATATGCTGCAACATGGACCTAACTCAGCCAGAAATATGCTGCAACATGGACCTAACTCGGCCAGAAATATGTTGCAACGTGGACCTAACCCAGCCAGAAATATGCTGCAATACGGACCTAATCCAGCCAGAAATATGCTGCAACATGGACCTAACCCGGCCAGAAATATGCTGCAACATGGACCTAACCCAGCCAGAAATATGCTGCAACATGGACCTAACCCAGCCAGAAATATGCTACAACGTGCCTTATGGCCATCATTTTTGGAACTGTTGGTGGCCTACCCTGGGGGCTGCTATAACTGCTGTGTAACTAATCTATCAAGCAATTTGCTGCAATGTGCCCCATGGATGTAGTTATTGCCTGCCCTGCAGGCTGCTCTATCTGTTGTTTCCTTCTTCAGCCAGCAAATATGCAAACAAGCAATCAGGCAGGCAACAATGGTAGTTTAATCACCTGGTAAAGATGATTGTGGGAATATACATCTCTGAGGCACTCTACATTCCTTACACATGGGTTGTGTCCACCTGATAGGTTGCTTGATGCACATGTGACTTCAAAGAAGTCCGACCCCCTTGCCCTGTGATGCTGCCTCTCCAGGATCAGTTTGAATTCTTCCAAAGCTGTACCTAATCTGCAACCAATAACTCTTGACTTGTAAGTAGGCAGCACAATGTTTCCCAATATGAATCTTAGCGTGTTAAATAAATTATAGTAGAGGCATTTGTTATGTTTTACCAAAAATTCTGTGGCCCATGAGGGTCCTCTCTTTATTTCTTATTCATACAAATCTAAAATTTCCATCCCATACAGCATGCTGATTGTTATATCTTGAAGCTCATCTTTGAGTCCTTTGTCTCTCTGACTGACTACCTGGGTGGGTTGTGGAGTGCCTCAGAGATGTATACCCCCACAATCACCTTTACCAGGTGAGTAAACTACCATTGTCGGGGATAATCTCTGAGGCACGCCACATTCCTTACACATGGGTTTTGATATAAAAAGCAGTACCCTAGTGAGAAGGGTGGGTAGTCAGTCCATTATGTTATGTTCGGCCTTGCGGCTAACAACACTACTTGAGTAAAGTTAGTTTTTGCTTCCAGGGCTACATCTACCCTGTAATGTTTAGTGAATGTGTGCATCGATGCCCATGTAGCGGCAGTACAAATTTTCTCTGTTGTGGCCATGTTTCTCTCGGCCCATGATGTGGCTATTGCTGTAGCGGAATGGCCTTGATTTTTGTTGGTGGTGTATGATTTGAGGCCTTATACGCCTCTGATTGGAGACTTAAGCCAATATGTGCCGTATGTCTGTCATTCTTGTGATGTAAGTTGACATTAGTCTCCTCATGGCTAGCAGTTGATGTTGAGGGTCCCTATCTACCTTGTCTGCAAGCATATAGACAGGTATTTCGATATCCTGTTTTGTGTGAAAATGTGTGCATATTTTAGGTAGAAAGGAAGGGATCATCTTTAAGCTGATCTTGTCCTCATGAAATACCAGATAAGGCAGTCTGAGGGATGATGCTTGCAGTTTGCTTATGCAACTAGCTGAACATATAGTGACCATAAGGGTTAAGTGTTTGCCCTATGAGTGGTAGTGACTCTAGAGGTTCAGATGGTAAGTTGGTCATTGCCCAGGCAGTCTGTGGGATAATGCTTGCAGTTCGCTTATGCATCTAGCTGAACATATAGTGACCATAAGGATTAAGTGTTTGCCATTTGAGTGGTAGTGACTCTAGAGGTTCAGATGGTGAGCTGGTCATTGCCCTGAGTACTAAGTTGAGATCCCGTGGAGTGGTCCATTGTTTTATCTTAGAATGTAGAATGGATCGATTGCTGCCACTTGTACTGTTAGGGATGCTGGAGATAGTCCCTTATCCAGACCTTGCTGAAGGAAGAGAAGTATGTTGGGCACTGTGGCCCTTAGAGGTTGTATTTTTTTTTCCTTCACACCACCTGTGGAATAATCTCAAATGTCTCTGATATTTTGAGGTAATGTGGTTTCTCCATAGTGTTGGCGACCTCTGGGTGGTATGGTATCCCTCTCTTAACAGTCTCTCCTTTTCAGGAGCCAGGCTGTTAGTTTGAGATTGTTCGGACTGAGGTGACATACCGGTTCTTGGGTGAGAATATCTTCCCTGAATGGTAGTGTCCATGGGTGGCCTAGTGCCATTGTCACTAACCATGTTCTCCTGGGCCAATGAGGGGTGATGACTATCACCCAGGCTCTGGTTCTGCATATCTCTTTTAGAACCTGTAGTATCGATGAAAAGATGTAGGTTACCTGGAATGACCATGTGGCTGTTAGTGCATCCACTCCCATGGATTTGTCATCCCTGAAGTGGGAGTAGAATCTGGGGCACTGATTGTTCTTGTTGGTGGCCATTAAGTTTATTTCTATCGATCTCCAATGTCTTTTGATCATTTGGAATATGTTGGAACTAATCTTCCACTCTCCCGGATGTATTAACTGGTGACCTAGCCAGTCTGCGGTGGTGTTCAGCCTGCCTGCCAAGTGTATGGCTGATATGCTCACCAGATGTTTTTGTGTCCAAAGAATGAGTCATGAGCCTCTCTTTGCATGGCTCAGCTCTTTGTTCCACCTTGCCTGTTGATATAGGAGATGATAACCTGATTGCCTGAGCGCATGAGGCAATTTCACTTTTTCCTGACTAGCCTTATGAATTGCAGTGGTGCACAGGATAGTGCCCTGATTTCCAGAATGTTTATGGCAATTTTTGACTCTTACATGTACCACTTTTCTAGGCTTCCCAGTGGAGTGTCCACTATGTAGAGGCTACTCAAGGGTGTATGGCATTATTAGCAGGCAAATGGTGTGGGTGCATGGTAGTATTAGCAGGCACATGGTGTGGGCAGTGTGCCATTAAGATGTGGGGATTAGCTTGGGTAGTGGGGTAGGAGTTGGTGTGACAAACCCCACCTTCGTCATTGTATTTCGCACTAATGCCTGTATCTGATCAGGCAAACACCATTTGGATGTTAGTGTTTGTGTAACCACCTCCATCTCTGTTTCTAGATCGGAGTGTGCTTCTGAATCCAGCTGTGGTGAGTGGGGTTCTGACCCTGCCAGTACCTGACTTTATTTCACATGGCGTTTTACATTAGTTGTGCCTGCATCAGTTGATTATTTTTGTGGGGAATTGTTGCTGTGTCTAAATCCTTCCCAGTGGACGATTTGGGATTGCAGGTGGCATATTTGTTTGTGCCTTGTCTTTTGTGTTTTTATAGGTGTCCTCCCCAGCGTCCTCCTGGTCAGATGGCACTGGTGCACCTTCTGCATCTGATGCACACAGTATACTTAGTTGTTTAGGGGCTAGCGGCACATTGCGTTGGCTGCAGCTCTTTGTTTTGGCCATTGTAGTAAGTTGTGAAAGGATACATAGAGAGAGTGGAGTTGGGGGGGGATTAGATATACTGTTTTATTTGTTTATTTATTATTTCCCTTAATTCTTGCACAGTAATCAGTAATGTTCTGTACCGTACAGTCTATTGTTGTGCCTGTGCATTAAAGTGTGCACAGTCCCTATAAATGTGGCTAGAGTGAGTGAGGGACTCAGTGTTATGCTGCCTTGCCCACAGCTCTGGCAATAGTGCTGCCCCCAATGTATTTTCCCCATTATTTAATTGATTTTCAAACTGTTGCCTTTATATTTAATTATTTGAATTGTGGTCTGCTGTTGCAGATCAGTTGGTGCTTTTAACCAACGCCCTCTGTGCTGGTTGGAAGTTTGTGAGCATAGTTGCGTTCTCCACAAGATGGTGGCAGTGACTTTCAGTCAATCTACACAGTCTAGCGACCGCCTACACCTTTAAGCCCACATAGATAAGCTTTTCCGCTATCACAGCAGCAAGTCTCGTGATGATATTTCTCACGGCTGCTGATCTGGATAGGCAAAATAGGTTAGTCTCTCCATGCTCCTCCTCCTCATGAAACCTACTTTGTTTGTGGTGTTTGAGTTGGGTAGATGATAGAGGAGTTTCCTCTACCTTTTGATAGAAGAAGGGGGTGAGTTTAAAAGACATAATGTGCCATAAAAACCTCTTGAGAGCATGTTATTTTGAGGTGAGGCACAGAGGGGCTGAGAAAATGCTTCAGAGACTGTTGTGTAGTTATGTCTTAAGTGAGTGCTTCAGGTGCTACTATGCTTGTAATGAGGAACTGTGGCACATTACTTAGTATTTTAGCAATCCAGGATGTTGGCAGGGTACTCCTGATGTTCTAAGGTGGCCACTTGTTCATTTAATAGTGGATGGCCTCTGGAGCCACTGGCAGGGGCTCCAGGTCATCAGGCACCTTAGTAAAGTGGTATGCTTATTCTGAACAGCTTGTAGGGGAACTCAGAGTATATGCCCATTTAAGGAATGAGAGCCCTTAATTATTTTGTAGCCCCTGATGTACTGAGCTCCTGGGACCGCTGGTAGGGGCTTCCCGGTAACTGTGGCTATGGAATCTATTTGGTCATCTATGAAAGATCTCAGACAATACATGGCTCTGTTAGCATCCTTTAAATTTACCATCCTTTAAATTTCAAAAATGTGATACATTATCTTGTTCAAGCCCTTTTTTTTGAAATTAATGGGGCTAAGACATGCATTCACATTAGTATGCATTACTTTGTCACACACAGTACATAGTAGCGGCTCTTTAATTAATATGTGACTGTGCCTTTAAGAGAAGGCAACAACTGTGGATATCAGTAAAAGAAATGACTACTAAAGTTCACTATTTCCCAAATAGTTATTTTATTTTAATCAAACCTCCTTGTTTGTTGACCCAATATAATCCAGTACTGTGTTTTATTTTTTAGCCCCTTTTGTATGCCTTGATATTCTTTGGGATAATGTAGGCATGTGCCTTTAAGAGGGGGGAGATGAGCAGGATGTCTAGGCTAGTCCTTGCCTTGGGTGTGGTAAGCTGATTGAGGAATCATCTGCTTTTGTAATAGGACACAGTTTGGGGCAGAAGCATCTTTTGTTCTTTAAAACATTCAGTTCTCCCTCATGGTCAGTGTTAAAAGTTAGGGGACTTAGACTAGATGAGCTGTAGCAATTGCTAGCTCCATTCTCCATTGCAAGATATGTTGGATTTAGTCAAATCTTGTGTGTTTATCTTCCTCTGAGATGGAGGCCAAGATCTCGCGAGAGCTGAGAGCCAGTCAGCTTGCAGCTCTCATGTACCAGGAGATTTGGAAACTATGAAGAAGCATGGGGGATGGTCATGCTGCTAGGAGTTGTTTGAGAAGCCACAAAATAACATTTGGGTGGCTCCATTTCGGTCTCTAGAGCTTCCTTTTCTCTGTGGGAGTGTTTCTGGAAAGAAAATAGCATGAAATGGTTGCAGGTGCTTTTATTTAGTGCCTCTGAATTTGAGGAATGACTGAATCCAGCACAGGCATTTTAAGCACCTTCCAATGCAAGGAAACTTTTCTGGATGAGTTTGTGAGTACTTTTTTACAAGTTAGTGATGCTAGTGGGTCACCAGATTCTTGTTGGTGATTAATACAAGTCAGGAACTGCTGGCAGTGGAACCAGGTTGAATTTTTTATTATATTACCTCCTGTAAATCATTGTATAGATTATGTGTTCATTTATGTGGGTCAGACATTGTTTTTAGCTCCTGGCACTGCTAGCAGGGGTGTTCAGGTAGTTAATAATCTCTAAGTCTGTACAAAGCGACAATGTTCATAATTTGAATACTGTGCTGGCAATTTCTTAGCTAATATTTTTCTAGACAACCGACGCTAGTAGAAGCCGCAGTGCTAACATCTCTAAGAGTACCAGTTTTGCAATTTAAAACAGTTGCATATCTGCCAAAACATACTCTGGAGCTGCTGCGTTGAAATATTTTACAGTACATCTAAACACAGGTACTGCTAGCAGGGGTACCAGATTTATTTTGCAATAATGTCATCATTTATTGTCTGCCCCTAAGGATAATCAGTTACTGTGCCCAGTCATTCAGTCACTGTGTAGGCATTTAAAAGTACTTGTATTCTATGCTCATATTGTTATATTAGCAGACGCTTTCAGCTCTCTTGATATCAAATGCTCTGAATAATGTAGTCTTCTTACCTGAGTTTAGCAAACTTCCATTTTATCAGCACACTGGAGATGTAGGATGTGCTTGAAATATTCACTTGCTGCAGCAACTGAACTCCATGTAGGAGTTGTTTTAAATATATGTGGGACAGCACTCCTGTGGCTCCTAGCAGGAGACATAGGGTGTTCCCAATCCCACCAGAGTGTAGTAGTGGGTGCAGGCTGAACTGGGACCGCTAGCAGGGATCTCAGAAAGCTGCAAACTGCAGTCATGAGTGCTTAATTCATCTTAGATTCGCTGAAAGGGAATCTAAGGCATCTGGAATTAAATTTATGGGCATGACACAATACCCTGAGTTGATCTCCTGTAGTGTGCCTCTGACAATAATTTAAATGCAGGCTGAGTGATTGTCTCTGTGATTCCTAGTCAGATACCATGAATTGGTTTTGAGTAGCGCAAAGGAAGTTATTTTAAACAAACAACTCTCCCTCTGGAATCTAGATTGAGCCATATATTTTCGCGATGTAATTCCATAAGACGCTTTGCTATGCTAGCATACCCTAAACTGCCAAAAAACCTTAGATATAAAATTGTTAAGCCTGGTGGCCTTACCTTTGTGTGATATTCTTGAAATAACTGCTTGGGAGCTGTTAAGATGTGCCACAGCCTGAACAGATGCACAATCAGAACTGATCCTGGAGAGGCAGCATCACAGGGAAAGGGGGGTCGGACTTCTTTGAAGTCACATGTGCATCAAGCAACCTATCAGGTGGACACAACCCATGTGTAAGGAATGTGGAGTGCCTCAGAGATTATCCTCATAATGCCTCCTTTGGCTGCACTCACAAGATATCTGTCTAATTCTCTACTTCACTGTAAATATCGAACCTGTTACTCCTTCCCTCTATCAGCAAACTTATTGTCCTCTTGAAAACTGTAAAATACAGCTCTCAGTAACACATTCAATGCAATGTATAGCTGATTTTGATTCTGCAATATTGTATAACTGAAAAAAATGTAACCTTTAGCTGCCATTCTATGTCTGTTTGTATTAAGTGTTTGTTTTTTCTGACGCGGAGCCTTTGTAAATGAGTCCCTGACGCAAAGGTTGTATTCCTAAAGTCTATTAAAGAAACAAATAAGGCACGACAGGACAGGTGTTATACTGGGATAATGGCACACTGTGAGGTAAGAGGCACATCCGTGTACCTTTAACCACCTGAGAAGTAACAATATCCCAGCATATCACAAGCCATGGGGTGCCTTATTCTGGCTATAAAATAGATCCTGTAGAAAATAAAAGTATTTTTATGCAGGTTCTTCTTTAGCTATGCTTCACACCATAGCAGATGGATGGAGCTGCCTCTAGACCAATCAGCACTGAGGATTTTTCTTGCCCATTTTGTAATGTTCTGCAACATGCCATATAACCATCATTTTGGGAACTAGTGATGGCTTGCTCTCAGGGCTGCCATGTCTTCAGCACCTCCCCCATCCAGCCAAGCGGGTTACAACAGCAGTATGTCGATTAGTGCCTGGGGTGGTATAGTCCTCACCCATCTGTTTAAAGCAACACTATATCAGTGAGTGGCTGGGTGGTATGCTCCCTCAACAGTTAAGAAAAGCACTATATTGACGATTGTGTGTGGGCAATCTGTATCCCCCCCAAGGTAGTTACAGCAGCACTATCCTACAATATCTTTCAACCTCTTGTCACTGACGCACAGGATGCTAACACTCAAAATATGAGAAAATGCTGACTTTAGCCCTCAGAATACAGAACACATTGCAACATATTTCTCAACTGGACTTGATTTTGCTTCTACAGTTTTCAAAGGCCCACCTAACTAAATGTGGCATTTCTGTCGCTTTAAAGTAGGGATTTGTAATATCAAATATTGCCAGGCATTAATGCTACAGCCCTAGTTCTCATTTGGAAGATGCTTTTCACACTAAAAAGCCCCACAGTGCAGCAGGTTTCCTGAGCTGATATTACCATTTTGCAATAAGTGCCTGTGATTCTGGTCATGTCACCCTTATTTTTATGCTCACCCTTGCATGTGCACAAGGGCGAATACGTTGCTGTGACAATGGCATATCAGAGGCGTATCACTGTTGGGCCCAATGTAGCTCAAGCTACAGTGGGCTCAACCGTGACAGTTCAATGATCGGTGAAGCTGATCATGACACTACTCTGCCGGTTGATGGGCGGAAATTTTGTGTAGTTGAAAAGAGGTAACTGCATCTATTAGACAGCGGTTACCTTCCTTCATCTGCATGACATCGCCCACCAACCAGCTGAGCAGGCATCGTTATCAGAGAGGTTTGCAGGGTCCTTCTACTTTGCATGCATTAACTAGAGTCTGGTAACTTATTATGCCAGGAATCTCAAGTAACACAACTAAAACTGCAACCACTACTCTCCCCTTCAGCTACAGTAGCTGCCAGCTACTCCATGCAGCAACATGCGAGTTTCGTGTTTGCAGAGTACGCCAAAATGTCAGTTAATTAAAATGATTTATATGGCCAATCAGAGTTAATCTAAAATGCAGTGGACTAATCTTGCAGAGTTCTGACACCGATTTTAAATATAACGTTATCTGTGCACTTTAAGTTACAAATTGAGACCAGTGCTAATAACGATGCAACAGTTCAGTCACTATGAAGTAAACAGGACTTATCTCCACAGTGATGTTAGCAGAAATAATAAAATGTTCAGAAGAGCAATAAAAAAAAAATCTGATTGTCAAACTTGTCTGGGCAAAACACTGCAGCAGCCGAGTGTCTATTTTGGTGCAGTCTCAACTGTGTGATGTCAATGCAGTATGCATAACCTGAGTGATGTCATGGCTCATGGAATGAGCAGCAGAGAAAGGTGGTGGTGGTGGTGGGGGGGTTCTGGTAAATGACCAGATGAAAAAGTGATAAATGAAACTACTAAAGTATTACTGATGTAACAAAAAACCAAAAAAAAAAACACTCGGACTTTGCTACACATACAGTATCAATAAAGAAAACTGTCTCTTATAGTCGTGTTTTATTTTAGTTTATTTTTTTTCTTAATTTCTCTAATCCCACCCTCTGGCAAGTATCCCTCCCATCTCCCCATCACTTCCCACCCTCCTACAAGTTAAACCAACACTGGTGCACCCAGTCCCCAGTATCGGTACTTGAAATAAAGAAAAATATCTGTGACAGACTAGTCTTTCCCAGACTTATCCTGTATCACTGTTACCAGCTTCCTCAGTACTTCAGTAGCTGCCATCCCTCAGCTTAGACACTCTGTTGGAGAATCCTTAGGTTCCTGTCCCTTCAGCACCACTGCTCACACAGTACAGTCTTCTTGCTCAAGGCCACATGACCCACCCCTCTCTGTCACAGCTGAGAACACCTTAGTTTAGAAATAGGATATGGTAATTGTAGCCTTCTCCTCAGTGGCAGAAATAGCTGTTGTCAGTGGATAGAATCAGGGGAAATGTAAGTGTAACCCCTAGATGGCGCTATCCCAGGGGCTACTACCCCTGCCTGATTTGCCACTAACAGGTTGAGGGGCCTGGATCCAATGGCGGGTGCCTCCACCCAGAGATCAGGGTTTGCAATAGTTAAACTTACTTGGTCACAGCCCTCTGGGACACTGCAACCCCCCTTTCTTCCCACTAGTGGCCCACACAATATATCAAATTACCTTCACAGTATACACTTACCCCCAGGACTAGTTCCGGCACTGGGACCTCCTGTGAAATAAGATACAGTGCAACAATCACAGTACAGTACTTTAACATGACAAATACCTCAGGCAGTATAACTTTGCTGAAACAAGCAGCTCTGATTTATTTAGGGATATAACAAGAACAGGAAATCAGATTAATTAGCTTATCACTTTACTATCTACCTATGGCTCTGTGCAAGGCCTATCCCTACCAGTTACTGTCCCTGGGTACCCAAGCCCTAGTGGCTAGTCCAAACCGTGGCAGCTGGTAGGGGCCCTTTCACACAGTGAAAAGAAAAATTAGCTTAAACAGTCAGCAGTACAGTGATTCCATTTGGATTTAATGTGGCAATTCAACAGGGAGCGATCCTGAATTAGTACTCACGACCTCCAAACAAGGTAGGGTCCTTCAACGTCAGCAGGGCTACTTTTGAGCTCCACGAGACTCTTCACACATTTATATGGTAAAAAATAAGAAAGTACTATACCAGGCAGGCTGCTTCTCTATCCCGATCGCAATTACTGCACAGTACCCGGGAGAACACACAGCAGATTCAGTTCCTGACAGACCGAGTGCAATTCAACAATTTCTTCAGTCTTCTACAGGGTGAGCCTGGTTTCTACTCTTCAGAGATCCTTGATTCTTTTCACAGGCCAGTTCAGTCCTAACAAGCAGTTACACAAGCTGCAGACCGGAACTCTGGGCCTTACACGTTTTGACTGAAACTGTGCACTGAAGGAGCACAGGGTTTCTTTCCTTTCACTGCCAGATCTAAAACTGAAACTCCAACAGACAAAACCAGGCACTTCCTTTGAGTTCCTCCCAGTTCTTGACTGGATTGGCTGTCACTCACAATAGACTGCTGCTGTTGGTCCAAAAGCGCAGTCTAAACTACATCTCCCAGAGTCACCGCCCATACAATCCTCTTGTGGCTGGCTCAGATTATGAGTCAAGTTCTGATTCGTCCAAGGCACCATTTTAGAGCTAGCTTACCCACACTGATTGGTCCAGTTCAGCGGTTCAAAACCAGAATGGGAACTAGGCAGACACAGTTCTGACTGCAAAGAAAGCAGGTTAGACAAACTGTAATTTCATTATTACTGTAAATGATTTCTGGCAAACAGTTACATCTTTCAGATAGGTTCCTTTGCACTCCTAGTGACTGCAAAATGGAGTGAATTGGCAGCAGCTCGAGTGGTACTCAAACAGAGAAGCACACAGTCCCCATACAAACTAATTATGTCTGCAAGCAGACAGCTCTTAAAGAGACAGTACCAGAGGTTCTAAAACACTCACTGATAAATGGCTAAGCCAAACACCATTCAGGCTTGGAGCATTCAAGCAAGCTCCTGGAAGTCTTTTGGGAACCCCCATTTGCAGGGGGTTACACCCTTCCTGCCTGGGAAAGCTTGCGTCCGTCAAGCAAGTACCCATAAGTTTCAACTGCAACCATATACATTTGCATTAGGCTCACATGTAATCATCAGTCAATATATCATTTTACCAAGAACACATTTCTGAAACATTGCAGTCGTCACTCTTTACACAGTATTACATACACATTGTACCATAACTCAAGTTATTACCTCTTGTACATGAAACCTGAAGAGAGGGCCCTTCCTATCAGTTACCTTGGGGCTGGATGGGGCAAGGGCACCATTAGAGAGCAACACAAGTAACTTGGAGTTAGCACTGATGCTCAGTTTGGGCAATGAGCTCGGGGACACATACACTCCTTTATGGACAACATTGAGAGGCAAGTCCACAGGCCTCCCAAGTGAATCATAACTGAGGTGCACCACAGGCTTTACAGCTCGACCAGTCTTTCTAGGGGAACTGTTACAGTCTCTGCACTCTGAGCCTCATTTTCAGCATTGTCCTCACTTGTCAGAGGTCTCCATGGGGGTAGAGGCTAGAACTTGGGGCACTTTCAGCTCCAGGAGTTACAGTTTCTGAGTCCACAACATTTGGCTCGCATGGAGAGCTTTCGGACACTGGCAGTGGACTGTCAGGGCACTCAAAATACTCTTCTTGTTCTGGTGTATCACCAGTCTGCCCCAATCTATCATTTTCCTCCCCTGAAAGTTCAAACAGTTCAACCATGCACAATGATTCCATTTCATCTGATCTGATGCTTTGCACTTCACTTTCTGGGAGCATTGGCTCCAGGGATGAAGCTGGGGGCTTAGACAGTCCAGAAGGCCCAGCTTTGTCTCCAGTATTGACTGGGGATTGCCCGAGACAATTGACTCAGTTCGTAGAAGGATAGTATTCAAAGTCACTCTCACTTTCTTCTGATATGGACTGACAGTCATGCTCAACTGGGACTTGTGCGGGGAACACTTTAACTCTGCTTCTGTAGGTGCAGACTTCCTTGATCTTTTCATAGCAGCAGCTCTAGTCACTGGTCCAGAGGGGCATCTTCTAGGGGCTCAGACTCAATCAGGATTTGTCCAATGGGCAGTAAATGATTTCTATGCATTGTTTTACATCTTTTGAATTGTTCTCAGGCCTTACTTTGTACACTGGCAGATCATCTAGTTTGCCCACTACAATATGAGGAGATGGTGCCATCTGTCAGCAATCTTGTGTTTGCCATACAGTCCCAGATTTCTTAGCAATACCGATCTCCTCCTGGAGTTCCTGTGCTTTCACCTTTTATCATACCGTTCTTTGTTGGCCAGATTTCTTTTGGCAGCCATGGTTTGAGCAGTTAGTACGCATGAGTTAGCTGGGCCTTTAACTTGCACATACTGTAAATAGTTGTCAGCTTGAACCCATCAGGAGAGACCCCAAAACACATCTACTGGTAGTTGCGCTTCTCTTCCGAACATCAGGTGTGGGAGAACCAGTGGCATCACTTTTGGTGCAGTTATAAGCATGTACCAGGGTGCTAATTTGTTAGCTCCATCTAGGCTTGTCCTTTGGGTGCAGGGTGCCTAGCATATCTAGCAAAGTGCAGTTGAAACGTTCAGGCTGTGGGTCCCCTGGGGTGGTAAGGAGTGGTTCTGGACTTCGCACTCCCCACAGAGAAAGCATCTCTTTGATCAGACGACTCTCAAAGTCTCTCCTTGATCAGAATGGATTCTTTGTGGAGCCCCATAGTGAACAAAAAAGTTTTCTACAAGTACTTTGGCCACAGTGGATGCTTTCTGGTCTTTGGTGGGGAAAGCTTGGGCATATCTCGTGAAATGGTCAGTGACCACCAGCACATTGCTGATATTTCTTTGATCTGACTCCAAACTCAGAAAATCAATACAGACCAGCTCCATGGGTGCACTGGTGGTGATGTTAACAAGGGGGGCAGCCCTCTGGGGCAAAGCTTTCCTCTGTAGCAGCGACTACAAGTTCGAATGTGTTGCTCCACATCAGCCCCATCTTAGGCCAATAGAATCTGGATCTCACCAAGTCAAGTGTTCTGTCTATACCAAGGTGCCCCATGTGGTTGTGCAAGGACATCAGTACTGAGTCTCGAAGGCAGTAGGCAGCACTAGTTGTTGTTTGTCTTCTTGTCCCCTCTGTCTACTGTTTCTCTGTATAACAGTTTATTGATCAGTTTCAACTTAGGACCTTCTTTGTATAACAGTGCAGTTCTCAAATCAGTGGGCGTAATTTGGACACATCTTTTCCTACATAGAGGGCTTCTAAAGCTGCTTTGATCATGGGATCGGGATTGAGCCCGCCCGAATACTGTCATTGTCCAGCTGAGGCAGTGCACCAATGTCTATTGCAGAAAAGTGGCAATAAGCAGCAGGTATGCAATTCTCAGAGGGTCCCAAGCAATCCACCATGCAGTCCACTGCGTCCGTGGACATTTGTTCCTCCCTGTCAAACTTCCGGCAGAGTGCCCGAATGTCAGGTTCTGCAATCGGACCCAATCATTCTGGGGAACAGGCCTCCGGAGAGAGCATCAGCATCTATGTGGTTCAGACCTGCTCGGTATGAGAGCATAGTCATATGTAGATAATGCAGAAAGCCACCTATGGCCAGTGGCATCCAACAGCTGAGGTCTGCACATAGGTCAAAGGATTATTGTCAGTTTTACTAGTATTTTAGCCCCATACAAGTACTCATGGAATTGGTCAACAATAGCCCACTTCAAAGCTAGGAACTCTAACTTATGTACAGGATAGTTCTCTTTCGGATGGGGTCAGGCTTCTACTGGCAAGGTCACTGGTCTCAGGCCATTCTCGTGCTCTTGGTACAACACAGCCCCCAACCCTTGCAAGCTAGCATCAGTGTGCAGGACATAAGGTTTTCTTGGATCGGCATAGGCCAGCACTGGAGCATGGCTAAGTTGATATATGATCTCATGAAAAGCAGTCTCACAATCAAGGTCCAGCGGCCCCAAATACTTCACTCAGACGAAAATACACTCTTTCAGTCTTGAGGGACGCTGACTTTGAGTATTTTTGTGGGTTGGGGATACCCTTGAGTAAGGTTAAGTAAGGACGGATCACTCTTGAATAGTCCTTGATGAAAGCGTCAATAATAACCACAGAATCCCAGGAATCTTTGCGAGTTCTTTTAGATTTTTGGGCTGTGGCCAGGTGGTCAAGGCCTCAACTTTACTTGGGTGGGTCTCTATTCCTCGGTGGATACTATGTGTCCCACATACTTTACTGATGTTTGAAAGAATTGACACTTATCAATGGACAGTTTAAGGCCAAAGTCCTCCAGTCAGTCCAATACCTTAAATAATCTGTCTCATGTTACTCCAGTGAGCTGGCAAACACAATAACATCATCTAGGTATACCAGGCACTCTAGTAAGTTCATGTCCCCCACTGCACGCTTCATCAATCGTTGAAAAGTGGCTGGGGCACCTGAAATCCCTTGAGGCATCCTCATGAATTCATAGAAGCACGGACAGATAAAGGCTGTCTTCTCACAGTCCTCTGGGGCCATCGGGATCTGGTAGTACCCACTGCGGAGGTCCAGCACAGAGAACCACTTGCTCCCGTTTAGGCAGTCACAAAGCATCCTGAATGCGGGGCATTGTGTACTGATCAGGGATAGTCCGCGGTTTAAGGTCGATAATCCACACAACCTTACTGTTCCATTCTTTTTCCTCACTAACACAATGGGGAAGCATAAAGGCTTCTGGATTCTTGTATTACACCAGCAGCTAACATTTCTTGCAGATGCCGTCTCACATCATCTATGTCCAGCAGGTGCCAGGCGTCGAGGCCTCTCAGAAATGGTCTTCGTCATGCAGCGGATATTGTGCTCAGCTCCTTGCGCGCATCCTACATCCCATTCCTTTAAAGAAAACACCTGGTCTCTCTGGGCAAGCTTCTCACTGATCCTCACTTTCCATTCAGCTGGCAGCGGGGAGTCGCCGAAATCAAACAAGTCAGGCGTTACTCTGTCATTCTTCCTTGAACTCTTGCTGCTGGGCAGCACTGCAGTGTCTGCACAATGCACATTAGCCAGGATGCAACCTCTATTTACTCGAATGTCTCTTTCAGACACATTATGAACTTGGACCATTACCCTTCTGGCATAAGCATGGGCTCTAGCGGGCAAAATACTAGGCTTGACCAGCAGTCCCTCTGGCAATTTCCATCGCCTGGTGCATCCAACATTAATATTTTATTCTCAACATCCTTTCTGATACGGACCTCTCCTGTAAGGTACACTGGGCATTTGGCGCCAGGATCAGAGACTCAGGATCCTTCTTCCATACAATTCCGACCGGTTCCTCTGGTTCTATTTTTTCAGCATCTCTCTGTGCCTCATAGGCCTTCTTAATTAAAGTTGGAACTCTTAAAGCTCTACTAGTTTTTGACCCCTGTTTTTCATAATACAACTGTGCCAGCCTTCCGAACATATGAGCATTTGTTCCAGTCAACAAAGGGACACCATTATACAGTCCAGTGGGGGGACACACTAAGGCTAGAGTCTCTACTTGTTTGGCCACTCCAGCCACGGAGGTGGGGAAAGACAGCCAAATTCGGATATACCCGGAATAGGGTGGGCCTTCTCACTTAACCCCCATACATGCAGTCCTTCTAATGGTTGTAAGTGTACGTCTGACAAATGCTTCTGATACCAATCCTGGAACATAATTGTCACTTGGGAGCCACTGTCTAATACAGCTCTTGTAGACACTCCATTCACCTTTACAGTGGTCTCCATGGAGGGACCCACTATTCTGGACCAGTCTGGAGAGGCGGTAGTGGGGGCCTGGGCAACTGACCTTGCCACAAAAGGACGTGAGTTAGCATTTTTGGTGCCCTCACTGGGATCATTTCGTGCACCTCTTAACCACTGATTTGTTCTCCGAAGCTCTCCTTGTAGCCTATATGCAACTTTGTCAGCGTCTTTTGGGGACCGGCATTCCCTTTTCATGTGCCCATCTTTCCCACAATTATAGCAAAACATACTTTCTGGAGTTTGAGCTGGCCGAGGCGCCACACTGGGAGCCAGGGCAGGGGTATTACTAACTGGAAACCTTGGTGCCATCTCTGTCTACGGCGTGATAAGCATTTGGAGACATCTCGTCAGTTTCTCCACTTCCATGGTCAAGGAATCGAGTTCGGAGCTGTTGTCAGCAGGAGATACATGGGTGGGTATCCCCATCTCCATAGCAGATGCAGTCGGATATAGGTCGGGGCCCGTACTTGCAGGCGTGGCCTTCATAAAGGGACTGTTTTTGAATTCCCGGATCTCTCTCAACAGTTCGCCCCATTGTGGCATATCTTTTTCCTTATCAGAGCACTCATTGACTGCCAACCTCTGCCCCTGAACTTCACTGATGGGCCACCTCAGTCACTGGGTCTTAGCCAGCTATTGGTGCAGGTCCCTCCCAGGTCGCCTTTTCTCAACTCCTTGAATTTCTCTCATTAACTCATCATAAGAGGGTGGGGATTCCAGTCGATTTGCCAGGCGTAACTGAAGCAACAGCAGTTCTGAGAAGGGGGCAGACTTAAGGATCCTGTCCAGCCTGGTTCGGTCCAGTTCAATCGCTGGCAAACTACCCTTTCTGAGGCATTCTTGCAACAATTTTCCAGCCGAGATACATACACAGACAACAACTCCCCTTGGTACTGTTGTGCATCTCTTACTCTCCACCATAGGTCTTCATCAGAATCTGGGCTCCCATACACATTCTCCAAGGCCTCAAGATGAGCCTGTGCAGTCACTTCAGGTTACTGGCCCGTTAGCACGGATGGTAGCCAGGGCAGGACCTGGAGGCTCTCACTAACCCTCTTTCGCTTTCGGCTTCGAGCATTGCCATTCTAGCACTTGGGGGGCAACATAGTCTATCCAGGTCTCCCAGTCATCCTCCCCTTGGGGGGTGGGGAGGGTGCCAGAGAAGATCCTCAACCTTCGGTAAGAGTCGTGACTAATGGCAGGTGCAGAAATAGGAGTCTGCATTGGTTTAGCCACCATTACGGGTACTGGAGCGGGAGAGGGTGTTGGGGGAGGAACACCCCCAGGTGGCAAGAATAGTTTCTTCAAGTCCTCCACAGTTTTCCCTTCCCCCAGCAACCATTTAGCAAATTTCTCCTCAAAAGTTTCAGACAGTGGTGGGGCTCATTCCCCCAGGTCTTTACTGTACTTAGTTATCACTCTCCAGGCAGTGAGGGCTCCCTCTGGGGTAATGGTCTGTGGCACTTTGGAGCTATCTATGGGATCCTTAAACTCTACTAGGGCCAGGAAAGTGTGGGTGAGCAGATTAGCATGCCGACCCACCACCACAGGGTTTTGTAAACCTTCCACCTTGGAAAGTACTCCCTGTACAGTGTCCGTATTGATACCCAGGGGGATGTCCAGGATAAGCAGAGCATTTTGGGGGTCAATCTCCTCCCCAGTACACCACTCCACCAGCCAGTGCACAGCCACTTCTGTCGGGGTACCCATTTTTTCTTAACAGTGGTTCATAAATATGGCCACTAGAGGACACCACAATCCCAGCGGTGAGCCTCCAAGATGTAACCCTAGATGGCGCTGTCCCAGGGGCTACTACCCTGCCTGATTTGCCACTAACAGGTTGAGGCCTGGATCCAATGGCGGGTGCCTCCACCCAGAGGTCAGGGTTTGCAATAGTTAAACTTACTTGGTCACAGCCTCTGGGACACTGCCCCCTTTCTTCCCACTAGTGGCCCACACAATATATCAGAATTACTTTCACAGTATACACTTACCCCCAGGACTAGTTCCGGCACTGGGACCTCCTGTGAAATAAGATACAGTGCAACAATCACAGTACAGTACTTTAACATGAGACAAATACCTCAGGCAGTATAACTTTGCTGAAACAAGCAGCTCTGATTTATTTAGGGGATATACAAGGACAGGGAAATCAGATTAATTAGCTTATCACTTTACTATCTACCTATGGCTCTGTGCTGAGGCCTATCCCTACCAGTTACTGTCCCTGGGTACCCAAGCCCTGAGTGGCTAGTCAAACTGTGGCAGCTGGTGAGGGCCTTTCACACAGTGAAAGAAAAATTAGCTAAACAGTCAGCAGTACAGTGATTCCATTTGGATTTAATGTGGCAATTCAACAGGAGCGACCCTGAATTAGTACTCACGACCTCCAAACAAGATAGGGTCCTTCAACGTCAGCAGGGCTACTTTTGAGCTCCACGAGACTCTTCACACATTTATATGGTAAAAAAGAAAGTACTATACCAGGCAGGCTGCTTCTCTATCCGATCGTAATTACTGCACAATACCGGGAGAACACACAGCAGATTCAGTTCCTGACAGACGAGTGCAATTCAACAATTTCTTCAGTCTTCTACAGGGTGAGCCTGGTTTCTACTCTTCAGAGATCCTTTGATTCTTTTCACGGGACGGATTCAGTCATAACAAGCAGTTACACAAGCTGCAGACCGGAACTCTGGGCCTTACACACGTTTTTTGACTGAAACTGTGCACTGAAGGAGCACAGGGTTTCTTTCCCCTTCACTGCCAGATCTAAAACTGAAACTCCATCAGACAAAACTGGGCACTTCCTTTGAGTTCCTCCCAGTTCTTGACTGGATTGGCTGTCACTCACAATAGACTGCTGCTGTTGGTCCAAAAAGGCGCCGAAGTCTAAACTACATCTCCCAGAGTCACTGCCCATACAATCCTCTTGTGGCTGGCTCAGATTATGAGTCAAGTTCTGATTCATCCAAGGCACCATTTTAGAGCTAGCTACCCACACTGATTGGTCCAGTTCAGCAGTTCAAAACCAGAATGGGGAACTAGGCAGACATAGTTCTGACTGCAAAGAAAGCAGGTTAGACAAACTGTAATTTCATTATTACTGTAAATGATTTCTGGCAAACAGTTACATCTTTCAGATAGGTTCCCTTTGCACTCCTAGTGACTGCAAAATGGAGTGAATTGGCAGCAGCTCGAGTGGTACTCAAACAGAAAGCACACAGTCCCCCATACAAACTAATTATGTCTGCAAGCAGACAGCTCTTAAAGAGACAGTACCAGAGGTTCTAAAAACACTCACTGATAAATGGCTTAAACGTCAAACACCATTCAGGCTTGGAGCATTCAAGCAAGCTCCTGGAAGTCTTTTGGGAACCCCCATTTGCAGGGGGGTTACATAAGGAAACACTTCTTCACAGAAAGGGTGGTGGATGCCTGGAACATGAGGAGGTGGTGGGAGCAAAAACTGTAATGGGATTTAGGAAGGCATGGGATAGGTATAAGGGAACCTTAGAAGCAAGGAAGGGAGGGGTAAAGTTGAAGATCAAGCAGAGTCTACGGTGTGACAGTAGATAGGACACATAGGCAAACTAGATGGGTAAGCGGTCCTTATCTGTCATCAAATTCTCTGCTTCTTTAAGGTGGTTAGCTGTACTTCAGAGGATTCAGTCACATAAATATAAAAGTTATAAAAATAATATTTTTAATATTTCAGGATAATTACACAGATTCTACAGGATAGTAAAACAAAACTATAGGGAGCAGTACTTACAGAGAAAAGACAAGAAACTGGTTTTAAACAATAGGTTACAAACAGAGAAATTAATTCTAACTCTCTGTCTCTTTCTCCATCTCTCTCTCTCTCTCTGGATTTAAATTGTTTATGACTGCAGGTCTTGACATGAGGCTAGAAGGGGGAAGACTCAAGGGAAACATTAGGAAACACCACTTCACAGAAAGGGTAGTGGATAGGTGGAATGCACTCCCTGAGGAAGTGGTGGGGGCCAAAACAGTGATAGGATTTAAGGTTGCTTGGGATAGGTACAAGGGAATTCTGGAGAGGGGGCGGTGGGGGGGGGGGATTACCCGGATCACCTAGAGTCCTTGGGTAACATGGAGACAGAACACTTGGGTAGACAGTGGGCCTGAATGTCATTATCTGCTGACAACTTCTATTACAAGGTAGGTTAGCTTACAGTGGCAGCCGTACACAAAGTCAGATATTTCCAGATATTTCTAAAGAGTTTCCCTCTGGTGGCCCACAGTGGTACTGCAGGCAGGCAGGGCATTTCTCTAGAGATCTCACAGGAATTTCAGGAAATACCTGACCATGTTTTTGGCTGCAACTGTATCATCAGACAGTTTGAATCAGGACAGACATGAGCTTCTAGCTGGTAGTTTGTTTGCAGTCCCAAGCTTGACTGACTCTGTGAGGCCCCATCAAACCTAAAACCCTCTAGATGCCCCCCTTGACACATCATCCAGTATGTCACTCTGACATCACAGATTCAAAATCTTTGTCTGGTGCGGCTGTTTGGAACCAGTCTGGACCAGTCTGAGAGATCATTACTGTGAGCCCCCTTACAGGAATGTTTGTGTTAGCCAGCAGCCCTGACATCAAAGACACTTCTAGTACAATAACGTGATTGCAGCTAGCTGGCTCTGTCACAAACAGTAACGCTGTAACCCCACACCCGTTTAAACCTACCTAAATTTTTCTTTTTTAACCAGCCATAAACTGGTTCAAGTAATCACGCTATTCAAAATATTCCTGGCTGGTTTGAGAGATTTGTCCTCACATTGTAGCACATAAACGGACCTACTGTTGCTTCATTCCTTGTTAACGTCAAACTGGAGCCGGGAGCCCCCATGTTCCCTACATTAGCACTAACTTTGTATGTTGCAGGTTCATGTGTGTTATTAAGGCATAGGTCAGGAGGCATAGGAAGACCAGGAGTAGCTGTAAAATTCATAAGAAATGGTTTATTATTATCAATAACAGTCAAATAAAAAACAAATTGTTCAGTATGACTATTTACAAAGGCAGTACAAACAGAGAAAACAAAGTCCTTCATCTGAGGGTATCTCCAATTCCGAGTTTCAGTCTCTCCCTCTCTCTCGGCATTACTAGGGTGTGGGTAGGTCGGCAATGGCGGTATAGGTGCCGGAACCGGGAGGGCGGAAGGGGCGGTAGCCCCTCCACTTTTTATTTCTGTATGGCAAAAACTAGTATAGAAAAAGTGCCCTTTACTCCCTTATAAGTGCCCTTTTGATTCTCAGCTCCCTCAGCTTTTACCCTCTTCCGGCACCCTTGAATGGCGGGGTGCAGCAGGCAGGATGGGGGTGAGGGGCATTGAGGTGGTTAGGTGCAGGAGATGTCCTGGGATTAGACAGAGCCTAGAGAGAGAGGCCAGACATGTTTGGTCTCTGTCCCCAGGATTCCTACTGGACCGAGTGAGCAGACAGCCGGTGAGCCTGCAGCGTCCACTTGACCCCTCCGGGCTGTGCTGTGCAAAGCCAGATCGGTGAGGAACAAGACTGCAATTATAGCAGACTTGATCTCTTCGGTCAATCTGGTGTGCATTACGGAGACCTGGCTGGGTGATGACGCTGGGCCGGTGTTGGAGGCGGCTATCCCCTCCGGGTATTCTGTAGTGCATTGCCCAAGGAGGGAATGCAGGGGCGAGTGCATGGTCATTTGTTTTAGATCCAGCTTGGGCTTCTCTGTGCACCCAGTGGTCTTTTGAGTGTGTGGCTGTGCATGAGGGTCCGGATACAGGTTGCAGGATCCTCCTTATATACCGCCCTCCTGGGTCGGGAGGAGAGTTCCTGCAGGAGGTTGTGGACTTCATCTTCAGCAAGGTTTTGGAGTCCCCGAGATGGTTGATTCTGGGGGACTTCAATGCCTGGATTAATGATGAATCCTCGCAATTTGTTTCCGACCTCCTCCAGTTGATGTCATCACTGGGCCTGACACAAGTGGTTACTTCTGCAACCCATCACCATGGCCACATACCGGATCTGGTTTTCTCACTGGGGCTTGAGATGACGAATCTCAAGACTGATCAAGTCATATGGTCTGATCATTGCACGGTGAAGTTCTTGTTTGGGGCCCCCCTGAAAGTTCCCCTTCCCCCGCTGAGATGATCAGCTATCGCCCTTTAAGGGGACTGTCTCCAGAGGGATTGCTGACAGTCGTTGACTTATCTAGTGTTGATTCTATGTATGCAGTGGGTATGGTTGAAGCAGTGACTGCCTATAATAGGGCAGTGTCCTAGGCTCTCAATGCCATCGCACCGGTCCGTATACAACCCAAATCTTATCACTCAAGATCCCCATGGTTTGATGGGGATCTCAAGGTGATGACAATTAGGGGTCAGAGGATGGAGCTGTAAGCCCCCTCTCTTTGGAGGGGCTTATGCTCCCATTAGGGACCCCCTTCCACCTCCTACCCCTCCCCCCAGAGCTTAGGAATTTATTAGTGCTCTGGGGCTTAATCCCTGCTGGATGCCTGAAGGTGGCAGCACAGGGCAGGTTAGGGAGGGTATAAAAGGAGAGGAAACAGGAAGTTCTGGGTCTTTTCCAGCCCAGGCAGTAGACCTGAGGCTGGAAGGGGCAGCTGGAAGAGCAGGAGGGGCAGACAAGGAGGGAGTTCATCGGTCTGGGTTGGGCCTGTGGGATGACACCCCCAAAGTCAGTAGATAGAAACAGCCTCTACAGCAATGTGGCATCGAGGAGAAGGGATGGGATCTCCGAGGAAGGATGTCCAGCTAGCCATAACTTCATCATCGGGATGGGGGAGGCCTAGTTAGTGGAAGAAAGGAAGGGTAGGCAGGAGCCCTGTTTTGATCCTGGTTAGCAGATGCTTAGACTGCTAGGGCTGTGGGAACTGTGGCAGGGTTCCCACAGAGGAGGGACTGGTGGCAGAGGTCCTCTCCTATACCCGGAGTGGCTGGGCAACCCAGGTGTGGAGGGGGCCAGGAGTGTCCTTCAACCACAAAAAGGGGCCTGCATGGAGGGGCAGGTCTTGGGGTGTCGACATTTTAGGGCCAGGTGGGCCACAGGCCTTTAGGGTAGGTCTTGAAGGGCAGCTCCTGGTTTGGAGCTTAGTTTAAGCCTCGGATGTGGTGGCAGGGATGCAGAGAGGAGGTTGGGGCCATCCCTGGATGGTCATCTGGGGGCACTTTAGAGAAAGAGGATGCCATGGGTGCCACAGAGAGATGGGGAGCTGCTTGGAGGGTCTGAGTGGTGGCAGTGCCCAGGTCTCTCTTGTGGCAGGGCAGCTCAGAGGTGTGGTTTGGGCATTGGGGCTGGGCTGGTGTAAAGGACCCAGCACCACCAGTGGGAGTGGGAGATTGAGGATGGTAGGAGTGACAGAACCGGTGTGGAACTGTTGGTACACCGGGGGGTTCAGGCTCAAATTGGAGGAGAGAAGGCAAGGGTTACAGGGCCAAGGTCAGAAAGGACAAAATCCTGGGACCCCTTGAAATTTGGGCCAAGGTCCAGGGGCCTGGTGGGGGAAGCAGCTCGCTTCTCTGCGCTGGAGATAGGGCAGCCGACCAGTGCCAAGAAGGGAGATCAGAAAATGATAACCAAAAGAAATAGAAGAGTTTGGCTTACCAGTGCCAGTGAGGCAGGATCCTGATGATTCTTCATGTCTGAAGGATCTGTGTGGGTAAAACAGCTGAGTTTCCAGAAAGGAAAACAACCTGCTTGTACTGACTGTATGCCATTTTGTGTCTGCTCGAGAGTTTCAGCATGGGTGATCTTGTAAAAAGTTTTAATAGCTCCATGGAGCTGCTTTATTTTCTGGGAGCAAGATGGAACTCCGTACCCCTGAAATCATTTGGGGTACAGGCAAACAAAAATAAAGAGCTGTTGGGAAGAAACTGAGTAGTGTTATTTCTTTATTTAAGTTAAAAAGGGGTAAATGAAATGAAATGAAAAGCCCCTCATATTTATTTTGTTCCATGAGTTGTACTTGTAGAAGGTGACCATCAGTTTTCACCAGGGTTGTGGGGCTCAGGAACTCAGGGGGAGCTGAAGGCTGCATACTAAATGGAGATCCTAGATCTGGAGGTAAGAGGTTTGGGGCTGAACCAGTCACAGACGTAGAGATTGAGAGTGCACGGAGAGCTGAAGCCATTGAAAGGTAGGGCATATGATTTCCTATCTTCATTTCAGGTGCATTAGCTCAGAGTTGTTTCACATTGCTGTGGTCCCTTCCATTTTCCCCGGTTCATCTGCAATAAATTCATGCCCCTAGACAGTAGGGAAGGGGGGCCACACATGGGGGCTCATCCAGGATGTTCCCTGTACCCCAAAACCCCGCCGGACCCCGAGTCCTTGGGTCCAAAGTGCTGGCAGGCTTCCTGGCCTAGGCAGGCCCTGCTGCACAGTGAAAATGGGTTGTGGGGTAGGTCTGAAGAGGAAGCAGTAGGCCTCAGCATGCTTGGTATGGTGTGCATGCATGACCAGCTGGTCATGTGACTCTCTGGTGGAATCCAATTGGCTGATGGTGAGGAAGAAGCCAGAGTAGCTGCTGAACAAAAATAAAAAGCTGTTGGGAAGAAACTAAGTAGTGATTTTTCTTTATTTAAGTTGGGGAGGAATGAAATGAAGGCCCTCATATTATTTTGTTCCATGAGTTGTACTTGCAGAAGGTGACCATCAGTTTTCACCGGGGTCGTGGGGCTCAGGAGCCCAGGGGGAGCTGAAGGCTACATATTGAATGGAGATCCTGGATCTGGTGGCAAGAGGTTTGGGGCTGAACCAGTCACAGAGGTAGAGTTTGAGGTGCACGGAGAGCTGAAGCCATCGAGAGGGCATATAACTTCCTATCTTCATTTTGGGTGCACTAGCTCAGAGTTGTTTCACATTGCTGTGGTCCCTTCCATTTTTCCCGGTTCATCTGCGATAAATTCATGCCCCTAGACAGTAGGAAAGGGGAGGGGCTACAGAGCATTGCTGGCAGAAGACCGATTGGAGGAGGAGGAGGGAAAACTGGCCTTGCGTGCTCATTATCATGAGTACTAAGGGGTAACCAATCGTAAGAAGGCAGAGTTCCTGTACAGGGAGATTGCTGCAGGGAAGAACAGACCATCTCAGCTCTTTCGGACTGTGGACAGACTTTTACATGCTGCCTGTCTGCAGCTGAAAAAAGCTTTTTCAACTGCATTATGCGATGAGGTTGTTCAGTTCTTCTCTGACAGGGTGTCCTCTATCGGGTTGGGGATCACATCAGTGAGGCAAGTTTTGCTTCACAGTGGTCAGCCTGGGGGTGGCAGAGGCACTCCAACTGTCTGGGGTGAGCTTAGACCTTTGGAGGTGGCTGAGGTCATTGAGGTGATCTCGAAGCTAAGGCACACTTATTGTGAACTGGACCCAGCCCTGACCCGTTTCTTGATGAGATGTGCTGGGACCGTTTGCTAGGATTGTTGGGTGCTTGATGTCGGAGGGAGTCTTTCTGTATGCCTTGAAAGAGGCTCTGGTGAGGCCCCTCTTGAAGAAGCCATCTCTTGACCCCGATGTCCTGGCGAGTTACTGTCCGATCACCAACCTTTCATTTTTTGGAAAGGTTGTTGAGAAAACAGTGGTGCAGCAGCTCGAGGAGCACCTCGTGTCCTTTGATATCTATGAGACAATCCAG
Organism: Neoceratodus forsteri; assembly: GCA_016271365.2. Taxonomy (NCBI): domain Eukaryota; kingdom Metazoa; phylum Chordata; order Ceratodontiformes; family Ceratodontidae; genus Neoceratodus; species Neoceratodus forsteri. Next base: position 153,717,133 of record CM028134.1, read on the forward strand.
TCAGGTTTCAGGGCTAGGCATAGCACCGAAATGGCATTAGTTAGGCTGCAACATGACCTCCTTAGGGCTAAAGATAGAGGAGACAGGTCAATTCTTGTGCTCCTTGATCTCTCATCAGCATTTGACACCGTGGATCACATTGTGCTTCTTGATTGTCTTTGAGAATACTGTGGACTCACTGGTACCATCATCACCTGGTTTGAGTCCTACCTCTCTGGCAAGAAGCAACGGGTGGTGATGGGGAATTTGTGGAGTGGCTCAGAGCTTGATCTTGTTGTCAGTTTTATTCACGGTGTACAAGCTACCCCGGGAGAGCTCATTAGGCATTTCAGTATGGGTTTTCACTGCTATGCGGATGATACCCAACTGTATATATCCTTTGCCCCAGGAACACAGAATGCTGTGGAAGTGCTTAACGACTGCCTGGTTAAGATCAATGACTGGATGTCCTCCAATTGCTTGTGACTGAACTCTGACAAGGCGGAGGTGCTCGTGATAGAGCCGGGTTGTGAGCATGATGGGAGTACCTCTGAGGCAGCTACATGATTGTTCCTGGGATCCACTCCATTGATGGTCTCTCCTAGGGTGCAGGATCTTGGCATTATCCTGGATAACAGATTGACTCTTGAAGCTCAGGTGTCATCTGTGGTCCAAAGTGATTTTTATCACTTAAGGGATATCACCAGGAGTTGCGCCTGAAGACCTGCTGTCACTAGTGCATGCCTTTATCAATTCCAGACTTGACTACTGCAATGTTCTATACTTTGGGGTCTCTGGAGGGACCCTCTGCCAGCTGCAGCTAGAGCACAATGCAGCAGCCAGGTTGCTGATTGGCCTGTCTAGGTCCAGTCATGTGACCCCGGTCCTGCGGTCTCTGCACTGGCTGCCTGTCAGGTGGAAGATCATCTTCAAGGTGGGCTTGCTCACCTATAAAGCCCTATATGGTCTGGGCCCGGGCTATCTGGCTGATCTCTTGACACCAGCCATCTCTGCTCACTCCCTCCATTCCTTGACCAGGGCCTCCTCGTGGTTCCTAGGGTTAGACTAAAAACATTAGGCGGCCATGCATTTGAGGTCACTGGTCTGGCCCTGTAGAACTCCTTTCCAGCTGGTGTGAGAGAGGCCCCAACGGTCGAGATATTTAAGAGGGGTCTAAAGGCTCATCTGTTTTCATTGGTCTTCCCTGTTGCCATCTGATACTTGACCAGAGCTAATTCAATTTTAGCTTTATTTACTTTTATAGTACTATATTTATTGTTTTAAATATCTATGTATTTATATGTATTGCCTGTAGATTATATGTTTTTATTGTTTTCCCTACCTGCTTTTATGTTAGGTGCCCAAAGCCTCAGGTATTGGGTGCCATAGAAATAAAATTGCCTTGCCTTGCCTCTAGCAAAAGTATTGCTGCTCTTTTTATAAGTCTTTGCCTGGGAACTCGTTAAGAGAACATTCTGTTTCTCAGAAAATATAACCGTGTTCTTGTCAGTTTCCTTGCAGGTGCAACAAACAGAACATGGTGACCCTGAACTGACATCTTGTTGACAGCTCTGCAAAGAGTTTGCAAACAAGCCTGAGAGGAGCTCAAACTGCATCTCAGATTAACCCCCTAAATTCCAAATAGCTTTTTGTAATCATTTCAACAGTATAACTATATACATTTTCAAACCAAGGGATCCCAATTTTACATAAAGATTCACATATATTTTTATAACTTCAGATATGCAAGGGGGAAGAAGAGACAGAAATAGCAAGTGAAGGTAGAGAGAGAGCGAGAGGCAGAGAATTGCAAGACTGTCAGAGTGATCAGTTCCTAGGTTTCACAAGGACATTTGGTTGTGCAACCAGATAGACGAGACAGAAAAGGAGAGGATAGAACAGATCCTTGGATTTAACTCTTTCTGCATAACAAATGGGACAGGGACTTATTCAACCCTGGCACAATGTGAATGGAGCAGAATGTATTAATGAGGGGGATAACTATACAGCGTTAGCAGCTATCGGGCTTTACAGTGTGTCATGAGAGCTATGGGGTTGCAGACTTCTGGCTTCCTTGGCCACTGTACTGCAATCAGTCTGCCATCTTCTTTTAAACTGCACTGGCTGTAGTCTGTGGAAATGGTGATCAGTAGTGTGGAGGCTGAGGGGACAATTACAAGCACACAGCCTTAGAATGATGTTGCTTGAGCTGGGGTTCTCCCCCACTCACCAACTCTTTTGTGTCTTTCTGACACAACTCCACCTTATGCTCCCCCAAATAGGAAGGGTACAGAGGTGTGGACGGTGCCAGGGGTTAGTGTCCATCGCTGGCAGCCGCAGAGAAAGTGGTCCTGGCTGGGGCTGGGCATAGCAGCAATAACCATGCATTCCTTGGGAATCAGTCAGATTGTATCTAGGAGCTTACAGAAGCTGGTGTGTGTCAATATTCTAGAAGTATCTTTTAAACCTGCTATGACCAGGTACAGAAGTCTGGCATATCAAAGAGTCCAGGATTAGAGCCATAGCTCCTCAAATGTAGCTAACTTGGCTTTTAGCAAGCAAGTACATAATGGTTGTATATGGATGACACGGGGTGAGGGAGGCCACTGGACCCATCCTCAAGGACTGGGGAAGGGGGATCAGATACTCCCCGTGCCAGCTGACATATAAACTTATCACCTGAGAGGTGCAGAATCTGCACTGTGGCAGAAGTACTTAAGGAGATATGCAATCCTGGCTTGGTCCTTAGCAGGTGCTATTAAAGGTTTAACCGATTAGAGCAATCAGTGCTAGAACGTGAATATGCTTCTGGAGGGATTGGCTGCCCAGTAGGATGCAAATACTATGTGGATGCCCATGCTTCACTCCCCCAGGCAGAAGGCATCAACCAGGTCTTTTCTCAATTATTCCTTTATAATACGGAGATGGAGTTGGCAGGTGTGATGTGGGTGCCCTGGGCTCTCCTATCACTACTTTAGCATTTAACAGCACAGTCTAACATAAGGATCCCTGACTTTCTAGTTGAACCCAGGGAGTCCGTCCTACAGTCACTTCCTCCCTTGTGGACTGTTCTTCAGTATACAATAATAGGTGGCATGAGTGACTGACTCTGCCTTTCCTTCACTCCCTAACCCAAGGATGTCTTCTTAGTTGAGGCACAAGAGAATAGGTGGTTACCTGGGTTCTTTACCCTCTTAAGTAGCAGGTTTTTCTGCTAGTCGGGGCCCACATGGTTGCTGTGCGTCACCCCCCCTCCCAAGGAACAACCATCATCTCCTTACAGAGGAAAGAACAACATCTTTCACTGCCTTGGAAGTTGATCAGAGACTTGAATCTTTGATCCCCCCAGACTCATGCCTCCAGAACTACTCGTTCCCAGGTTGTAGGTTCTCACCCTATTGGTGTACATGGTTACTTTGTTGCCTTTGTATATGTTTTGGATACAGTTGTATGTTTTTCACAGTTTTACTGTGGCATTTTGGTACTGTTCTTACAGAGTTGGTCTCTGACTTTTTTCACTTTTTCTTCCCCTTGCACTATTCTCCACTCCCTGTCTTTCACTCGCTACTTTACAGGGACAGGTAGGTCACACTACAGAGTATAAACCATTATGTGTAAAACCTAATCATAGCTAATCTATCAAAAGTTAGCATTCAGAAAGTATAAGGAAACACAGAAGGAGCAGGACAGAGAACTGTACCAGTTAAAGTAGGAGGACGCAAAGAAGACAGTCAGAATAGCAAAGGCCCAAACCGAGGAAAAGATAGCCAACTCGGTTAAGAAGGGGGATAAAGCCTTTTATAGGTACATTAGGGAGTGAAGAAAGACCAAGGGAGGGATAGTGAGGCTTAATAAAGGGGAGGGTGTGCCGAGGGTGACAGTGAAAAAGCAGGGATATTGAAAAAAATATGGCTCAGTATTCACAAAAGAAGAAAAGGGGGAGGTACCTAAACCAATCAATAGAAGCACTCTGGATAGGGGGGTCGATACCAATCCTTTCACAGAAGAAAGGGTTCTGAAAGAACTCCTAAAACTGAAGGTGGACAAAGCAATGAGACCTGATGGGATTCACTTCAGAATTCTAAAAGAACTAAGGAGAGAACTAGTGACACCACTAACTACCCTTTTTAACAAATCATGGAAGGATGGTGTGGTACCTGCGGACTGGAGGAGGATGGATGTGATTCCCCTTCACAAAAGTGGGAGCAAAGCAGAGGCAGGAAACTACAGACCTGTTAATTTGACCTCAGTGGTAGGGAAAATTATGGAATCACTTCTGAAAGAAAGAACTGTTGAGTACCTAGAGGCCAGCGGAGCATAGGACTCAAGTCAGCATTGATTCACAGCAGGAAGGTCATGTCAGACAAATCTAATAAGATTTCTTTGACTGAGTGACCAAAGTAGTAGACCAGGGAGGGGCTATGGACATGGCCTGCCTAGACTTTAGCAAGGCATTTGACACGGTCTCGCACAAAAGATTAATAAACAAGTTAGCCAGCCTGGGAGTGGGTCCCAGGGTGGTAGCCTGGATAAAAAATTGGCTGGACAACAGGACACAGAGGATAATAGTAAATGGAGTCCACTCCGAAGAAAGGGGGGTTATTAGCGGGGTACCACAGGGTTCAGTACTGGTACCGGTCCTTTTTAATGTCTTTATAAGTCACATTGCAGAGGGACTGGAAGGAAAAGTATCGTCTTTGCAGACGACACAAAGATCTGCAACAGGGTTGATACACGGGGGAGGGGGAGGAGAAGGGACTTGGCAAGGTTGGAGAAATGGTTAGAAGTATGGCAGCTTAGATTCAGTGCAAAGTAATGCACCTGGGAAACAAAAACCTAGGGGAAGAGTACACAATAGGGGCGGGAGGTACTAACAACCACAAAAATGGAAAGGGACCTGTGGGTAGTCATGTCAGATGATCTAAAGATAAGCAAGCAATGTGAGAAGGCATTAAGGAGGGCTGGGGGGATACTGGGATGTATAGGGAGAGGCATCAGCAGCAGAAAACAGGAAGTTGTTATCCCTCTGTACTGACAGTTGGTGAGACACCATCTGGAGTACTGCGTGCAGTTCTGGAGACCCCACCTCTGCAGGGACATAGACAGGATGGAGGTAGTCCAGCGAAGGGCAACAAAAATGGTGCAGGGTCTGCGCCAGAAGCCATACGAAGAGAGACTAAAGGAGCTTAATATGTATACTCTTGAGGAAAGGAGGGAGAGAGTGACATGATGAAACATTCGAATACCTCAGGAATCAACAAAGTCAAGAGGTAGCAACTTTCAGAAAAGAGATGTGCAAGAACAAGGGACACACTTTGAAGATGGGGGCACAGCTCAGTGGCAACGTGAGGAAGTATTGTTTCATGGAGACGGTGGTTGACGCATGGAATGGCCTTCCTGAGGAGGTCGTGGGGTCAAAAACAGTGGGAGAATTCAAGAATGCATGGGACAGACATATGGCATTTTTGGTGGGAGTTAGGAAGAAGTAGGCTGTTGGTGAACTAGGATCTGCAACTTATTCAATAGGTGGGGAAATGGGCAGGCTGGGTGGGCCTAGCAGTCCCTGTCTGCCGTCAAAGTTTATGTTTCTAGGTTAAAAGTGGTCTCCCTAAATATAAACGGCATCCATAACCCAATGAAGCAGTGCCTGCTTGTGCAGCAGTTGAAAAGAGAGAAGTCAGAGACTGTATTTCTACAAGAAACCCACCTTTCAGCGGTGGAACATGCAAAGTTCCAAAACAAAAAAGTAAAAAAATGATAGCGGTTTCTTCATACAGATCAGGCTGTAGGCATGGCATGGTGATACTCATCCCCAGCGGGGTCCCCTATGTCCCTCAGGAACAAACTGTTGACTCAGTAGGCCACTTTGTCAAAGTGGTAGGTAAACTCTATGAAACTCAGGTCATACTAGCTGGAATCTATTTTCCACCTGGCCAAGAAACGAATGTAGCGCAAAAGTTTCATAATCAGATATTACCAGTCCAGCAAGGGGAGCTAGTTATGGCCAGCGATTGAAACACAACCTTATCACCATACCATAGACACCTCAGGACCTGTGCAGTACAGAGCGTCTTCACTTCACAAATATCTGCAAGCCACTCTACCTCATTTAGGTATTATAGATCTCCGGAGGCACACCTAGCCAACTTCATGGGAGTACACTCATCACTCCCCCAAAACGAGCACCTCTGCCTGACTTGATTATATTTTTACAACCTCAGAACAACTTGATACCGTGTAAGACGTGGCCCACGGCCCTCACATACTTTTGAATCGTGCACCCCTGTGCACAACAGTTAGGTTAGGGCACACTCCCAAAATCACACAGTGGAGGCTTAATCTTTCACTTCTCTGGGACCCAGAATTTGCTAAACTAGTGGAAGTGCACCTCCCTCAGATAAAATCTGATAACCTCAGCCAGGAAACATCACTTCCTATTATTTGGGCCATCAAAACTGTCCTTCGAGGAGAAATCCTTGCCTATTCCTCCAGAAAGAAAAGGGAACAGAAAACCCATGTCTTAGTTTCAAGAAGGGTTCCTGCTATCTGACAGCACGTCAGTCCTCCACTAATTCGGTGGATAAACAGCTTAAACTGAGCCATAGGAGTCCACCCTCTAGCCTCTCCCTATATGTATTGAACTCTATGTGCTAGAGAAGCCGTGTGACTTGCTAAACAGTTGCAAGTAAAAAGAGTGCAGGCATGGGTGCATCATCAGTTGTATAACCCACCTACAGGAACACACCTCACTTAACCCTCAGGCGATGTGTTTGGCTTTCACTACATATTACCGTAGCTTGTATATGGCAGGGGAACTTCCCTCATCCGACCAGATAGTGGGTTTTTTACAAACCCTCCCTCTCCCAAAGATAGATGATCACACCGCACAATGTTTATTAGCCAGTATCATGAAAGACGAAATTACTCAAGTAATACAAAACCCTCATATCCATAAAGTACCAGGCCCGGATGGATATCCCACTTAATTTTATAAAAAATTGAAAGGGATTTAGTCACATTCTGCAAATGCCTGTTTCACATAATACGCCATTGCCACCCATGCTTTAGATGCTGAAGCTGCAATTTGTTTTTGTAACCCCTAGGTGGCACTATTGTAGGGGCTACTACCCCTGCCTGTATGGCTATGCACAGGTTGATGGGCCTGGATTCGCTAACAAGGTGTCTCCACCCAGAGCAGTGGTACTGGGGATGTTTGTCTGTTCTGCTATAGCTCTCAGGGAAGCTATAATCACCCACCAACCCTCCTAGTGGCCCAGTACCTGGCACAGTAGTAAATTCACAGTCAGTATGAACCAGTAATAATATGCACACACCTGTCACACTTACTACCAGGGCTGGACTTGCAGCAGCTTCCCTGGAGACCCCCTGTAAAGTAAGGTTAGCAATACAGTTGTACACAATTAACACTGTAACCCAAGTAATAATATGCACACTAGCCAGGTTAAATGTGAAAAAAGACAATCAGGTTTATTTAGGGGCAGTAAACAAGGAACGAGCTTGAATCTAATCAAATGATTAGCAATCTGACTTTGTTCAGTATTTGCATGCACTTTTTGTCCCAAACTGACAGTCACACAACACCGGATACCCAAGATGGAAAGTTTGGGTAGCCAGAGGCACTGCCTGGGGGTGGCTAGCGTTGCAGCATATGTTTGGGCCCTTGGTGGAAAGAAAAGTGGTTAACATGCAAAACAACCAGATTATTTGTAATCTGAGCCAACTGGCTCAGTCCCTTGTAAACCCAAGAAATTACCAGGATTCTGCTGCAAGGCAGGTGATATTGAGACCTCGTGATGTTCACCGATGAGCATGGGGAAACAGGGCCGACATGACACACCTCCTCTTCATGGCCTTTCCTCCAGGTGGCTGCAACCTGCATGTTGTTGTTGCGCAGAGGATAGATCCCCGATGCCAGTCTCTCACGAAACAGTCTCTGGTGCAGGAGTTGCGGCCTGAGATGAATTGGTGAGGCTCAGGCAGGATGAGCAGTCTGGCAAAGTTCGTGGTCTTCTGCTGGTGAAGCCTCCAGCTGGCATAACAGGTTTGGGTCGTGGGAAACAGGCCTCGACCCATGAAACACATCCAGCCCATTCAAAATTAAGTAGCACTAGCTTTGAACAGTTTGGGTGCAGTCCAGTCACCAGTTCAGCAATTTCGTTGAGCAGACCTCTTGATCCAGCTTTGTCTTGCACACTGCTGGGGTGATTGCTTCAAAAGAGCAAGTCTTCGGTCCAAATTACAAGAAGCACTGATAACCTTCTGCCACAGTTCCAGGCTGGAATCGGTCAAGTCTGACTTCTGCTATAAGGCAGTCCCAAGTAGGAGAACGTGGCAGGGAGGCAAGCTGGGTCTCTTCCCGCTGATTCCCCTACACTCCTTCTGGAAGTAACTGCTCGAAAGCTCGAGCTGTTCAGACTTCAGCCTCCAACTCTAACTGATCCACTGTCTCTTGGCACACTGGGGATTTCCCTTGTAAATCCAGCAGTTCAGTTGGCTGAAAGAGCTGCCGGTCACAGTTAAAGCTCCCCCTCCAGGTCAATATGGTGCCAACTGAAAAACTACATGTAACCCCCATACCCCTGCCTTTTTGCAAATGACAGGTGGCATGCTGTTGAAGCTGACAGCAGTACCTGGTGTGGACTGGGTTCAGGGAGGACTAGGTTACTCGGCACAGGGGGCCTAGGTTTGGCTACTCTGCACAGGGGCACCCAAGTAAATCCAAACACAGGAAGCAATAACTTTAATGTCCAACCAGGAATGGGCTTCTACAGTTTGGCTTTTATTCACATCCAAACTGAACAAGCAAAGCATAGACGGACCCCCACGGGGCTACATTCCTGGTAATGCAGATTAGAGACAACAGAACCCACCAGGCACACAGCCCGGACTTGCATGCAGCTTTGGGTACACAGCCCGACTTGTACACTACTTGGGTTTTCCCCCATGGCCCGGCTCCCCCGCCAGCCACTTGATCCACGGTCCATTATGGGAATGAACCAGTCTTCCAACTGGTGGCTCCCCAAACCACCTTAGAGCCTTCAACTCCTACAGGGAATTTTCCTTTCATCCCACATCTGGGTACTTCCCTCATCACTGGCCAAGTGCATGAGGCAAAGCAGAAATCCACAGAGTAAATCCGTAGAGGTGGACCTGGTTACTAAAGATGGGGGGGTCTCCCACCTCCAGCTCCCACAATCCATACCCGGCCATTTCTCTGGAAACTAAACAACTCTTTTGAAAGCTTGGCAATGTAGATTACTGGGTAGACGTATGTCACATCTCATCTACATGTCTTGACTTCCCCTATGTGCTAGACTTGAACATACTTTTACTTTCGGCTAAGCCTATTACTCTAGGCCTCCCACTGCTTCAGTAGTCCAAGCCCCACTTTTACACAGTTCAGGATGAAACATGGGCCCTTTAGAAAGAGCAGATCTCACCCTTCGGTTGCAGGTGCCCCACAAGCGAATCACAAAATCTTCTTGTACCCCACCCACGTGGACAAAATAAGGCAGCTTGTTCACTAGCAGTAGCCAGGGGGTTGCCCCTGGAATAGCAGGCAACCTTCCTGCCCCATCCCCTGAGGGATGGGGCTCAGAGACCTTTATCAGCGGTCTCCACCACTTTAAAAATAGCTCACTGTGTCTCTCTCTTTAGGTGGAAACACACACCTTTCCCTACTTGTAGACCTATTTCAGGGCTGAGGCTCCAAGAGCCTGAGCACAGAGCTGCTGTGCTCCTTTCACAACAATCTCCAACTCCAACTGCCTGCAGACTACTGTTCAAACCTCCCAACATTCTACTCTAACTCCCTGCTGCAGATCCCATTGTGGCTCATGCAGCTGCGATAGTTCTAGCGTGATGTCATCCCTCAGTCTCGGCTGAGACTGAGAGCAGAGTGAGACAGTGTGAAATCCATTTAACTGGAGTTTCACAAGCTGCCTTCCCTGCCTACCACTAGGTCTTACTGGATTTCTAGTAACCCTGGGTAACAAGGGGGTTACATACAAAACTACAGATTTTCCTTTTTGCAGAACACTGGAGTTTGGATGTATTTTAGGTCCCCGGAGTTCTACTGGTCCGATTACTGGAAGTCCCAGACCTAACATGGTGGCTCCCATCCAATTAAGCAATATGCAAATAAAGCAGATTAGACAAACTTCTCTATTTCTAATACAACTATGCACAAACAGTAAATAGGCACAGTTCCTACACAGGATTCCTCTGTGCAAATAGCGACTGCAGAGTGGAACAAAACAGATCACTTTCTGGCCAGTCACAAGCCCTAAATTGCTTGGAGCCAGCTCAGATTTTACTCAACACAGATTAGTTACTCTCTGAAAAGGACTAGCACAGAAGCATGATACAGCACCCTCACACAAATAATCAGAACTACTTAAAGACAGGACACCAGTCTGACAGTAGGCATGGAGAGCCCAGGAAGACATTAAGGTAAACCCCAAATTGGTGGTGGTGGTGGTGGTGGTGGTTGGAGAGGTTACATTTTGTAAAAAAAAAAAACCTGTCATAGTGATTTTTTTATATGTTTTTTTTTCTGACCGCCCTCCAGTTTTCTGCATGCGGCCAGACCCCCAGAATGATATCATGCAAGGGAACTGTCAATGTTTTACATACAGCAACAAGGAATTCTGGGTAAATTATTAAATTGACTTAAATGTTCATTACTCAGAGGTGCAGTCCCTTATTTTGGTAGTGGGGACTGCAAAATAGTACCAAACGTGTAGACATATAACCTAGTTCTACAGAAAGTTGAAGAAACTAAGTACATGCACACATGGGCAGTCTAGGTGGGCCGTAGGCCCTTATCTGGTGTCATCACCTGTGTACGTATATATATATATACAGCATATGTTAACCTATTGACTTCGACAAAGTTATTCTTGATCTCCTATTATCACATACTGGTACATTATTGTCATTTTATCTTGGCTTTTATCCTGTTATCTATTTCTGGTTATTATTTGCCAACTTTGACAAAGTTCAATATAATGACGCTCTGATTGTTTTTTTGTTATATCCTTGTCATGTTTTTGTTACATTGTTGTATTTAGCTAATTGTTATGATTTATTTTGGATGTGGAACTTTTGTAAATGAGTGTATGACTCAAAGGTATGCCAAATTCCGAGAGACTGTAATAAATAACATACATAATAAATAATAATATATGTAGGAAGGCATTGTGGATACAGTACATAGCTGATTTTTCTGTCTCCTTTATCAAAGGGTAGTCTCCTATGTCGACAGTGTTTACAGTAGTACAGTCTGTAGAAATGTTTCTGGAAAACTGTTTCTGTGATGCAGATAGGCCAAAAAGATAATCTGCCAATCTGTATAGATGTTATTTGACTTTTACTGCCTCCTGGTGAAGTGAGGGGTCTGAAGTGGCAGCTCCTGTCAGAATGTGGGAGCGTGATGATACTTTTCTACAGTATGTTTATGTTCTAGGGCCTGAATGACTATAAGTAGTTCAAGAGTATAATTATGGGTCAGACTACTTTTCTTTTTCTTTGGCATCCAGCTTCTGCTATGAGTCCAACATTGTGAAAGAAAAAGGATGTCTGCAATACCAAGACTAACCAACAGAGGTCTCTGTTTCAACAGGGTGCTTAAAAACTTTGTTTCCCTTGCATGATGACACGGTTGTGGCTTGCAGCACTGAGAAAACAAGCATTTGTTAATGCTGAATGTTTGGTTACTGGTATTGGCATTGGTAGTGCAGGAGTTAGAGAGAGAGAGAGAGAGAGAGAGAGATGTATAATAGGAATGGCAGTGAAGTATTAAACTATCGCCAACCCCCACCCTGCAGAGACTGGCAGGCGTTTGGGGGTGTGTCTTTGGATTGTCTGCCATAATGCTCATGCCATTCCACCTCACTCCACCCTGCAGACACCGACAGGTGTTGCAGTGTGCCTTGGAGTTTTTGGCCCTTATGCTCACCCCATTCCACAAGGAAATAAGCTGAAATGGGTGCAGTAGAGGAGAATGGGGTGAACGTTAGGGCCAAAGACCCCAAAGCACACCTCAATGCCTGTCACTGACTGCAGGGTAGGGGTAGAATGGCGTGAGCATTACGGCTGACGACCCCAAATCACACCCCCTATGCCTGTTAGTTTCTACAGGGTGGGGCGTTACAGTTGGAAACCCTAATGCCCTGGGCGTTTGTTGATATTTTTGCTCCAAATTTTCAACATGGGCTTTTTGAGACCCCACCTCATGAACAGTGGCACTATCATTTTCGTTACTCAATCTCAAAAGGTGATTTTGCACAGCGACTGAGCCATTTAGCGCCACAGCTGAGAAAAAACATTTTGGGCAGGATGTGAAAAATGACAGCTGTACTGTTCATGAGGAGGTGTGAAAAAATGACAATGTTGAAAATCTGGAGCGAAAATATGAAAAATTGGTGAAGTTACGAGTGTGTGTAGAAACAGCACAACACAAGCCTGTAACGCAATCATTATTTGGAATTTTTTCACCAAATTTTCAACATGGGCATTTTGGGATCTCCCTTCATGAACAGTGCCACTGTGATTTTGTTAATCTGTTCCAAAAGTTGATTTCCCAAGCAACCGCGCTATTCTGCGCCACAGGTGTGAAAACACATTTCATTCAGGATGTGAAAAATGACAACTGTACTGTTCATAAGGAGGTATGAAAAAATGACAATGTTGAAAATCTGGAGTGAAAATATAAAAAATTGGCGCAGTTAAGAGCGTGCGTAGAAACTGCAATGCACGCTCATAATGCAGTCATTTTTTTACATTTTTTCACCATATTTGGAAGGTATTTTGGAAGGCAGTAAGGAAGGCTGGGAGGATACTGGGATGCATAGGAAGAGGCATCAATAGTAGAAAACAGGAAGTTGTTATCCCTCTGAACAGACAGTTGATGAGACACCATCTGGAGTACTGTGTGCAGTTCTGGAGACCCATCTCCGCAAAGACATAGACAGAGTGGAGGCAGTCCAGAGGAGGGCAACCAAAATGGTGCAGGGTCTGCACCAGAAGACATATGAAGAAAGACTAAAGGAGCTTAATATGTATACCCTTGAGGAAAGAAGGGAGAGAGGGGACATGATAGAAATTTTCAAGTACCTCAAGGGAATCAACAAAGTCCAAGAGGGTAGCATCTTTCAGAAAAAGAGATGTGCAAGAACAAGGGGGCACAATTTGAAGATAGAGGGGAACAGCTCAGAGGTAATGTGAGTAAGTATTTTTTCACAGAGAGGGTTGTGGATGCATGGAACAGCCTCCCTGAGGAGGTCGTGGAGTCAAGAACAGTGTGGGAATTCAAGAATGCATGGGACAGGCATAAGGCAGTCCTAGTGGGGGTTAGGAGGAAGTAAGCTATTGGTTAACTAGGATCTGCAGCTTATCTGTTAAGCGGGAAAATGGGCAGACTAGGTGGGCCAAGCGGTCCTTATCTGCTGTCAAATTCTATGTTTCTATGTTTCTGCAGTGATGGAATAGAATAGGCTTAAAAATATGTGTGTCAACTACTAGATCTGAATGGTATTCTTCTATTTGCAACATTACAGGCTAACTAAGGGCTCCCTATTACCGACCTTTATTGCTACCTGCAACTCTGATCCTACTTGACAAGGGGGAGCCATGCAACAAATTGGCTGGAGAACTCCTAGCACTATTTCAATTACCAACAGCCTACCTGAAGGGAGACATCTGGGGCCCGATATTCAAAAATGTACAAAGTGAAGCACAAAGATTTGCACTCTGCCTTGTGATAGCACAGGTGTCTAAAGATGCTACATTCAGTGGAATAGTGCACCAGCATTCTTTGACTGAATACAGGGCCATGTTGCCCCAGAGCTAAGTCACTAAGCGCTGGCAGGCATGGCTCCTGAAATAGGGTGCCACAGTGGCTTGCACCCGTGCTAAATTTCCAGTATTCAAATGGAAACATGCAAATTAGCTCATTGGGCATGTAGGGTGCTAAGGGGTCATTTGCATGCCCATTATGTGCTCATTTGCATGGATAGCCCTTCAATTTAGCACAACGCTGACAACCATTTACTTAGTCCCAGAGAGCTATCTCTGGTGCTAATGGTCCCCCCGCTAATTACCATAACAATATATAATACATTATTTCCCTAGTACTAGTGGTCCCCCCCTGCAGATTGCCATCCCAATGTATAATAAAATTATTCCCTGGTGCTAGTGGACCCCCCACTGACTGCCATCCCGATGTATAATATAATCATTTCCTGTAGCCTACATGTGTGCAGTATTCCCTTGAAACATTTAGCCAGCCTATGCAACCTTTTGTTTCCACGACTTGCTTTTCTTATTTTATAAACACAGTCAAACACATTCACAATAAATCAATTTATAGCCACTGGAAAGGGGTCATGGAACCAGCATTTTGTCTCCATTTTGGCAGCCATGCCCCTATAACAAAAAGAAAGAGACTGGAGAGTAAGGGCTGTAGCAGCAATTTCTAAACATGTGGCAATAGGTTTCAGACTATTCCGGCCCACAAAGTCCAGAGCACTGTCTGCTGCATGTTGCCTTGCTGCAATGCTGCCTGCTGCTGCCCGTAACCCCACCAGATGGCTCATTCACAAAAAGCCACAGTTTTAGCCTACTGTTCAGTTAGTTTGCTGGACATATACTACTAGTGCTCCAGACAGTCCTCAGGCTCCAACGAACTCAAGCCTCCATTTTACCTCCTCCCAATAGCTTCCTCTCTGGGTGCTGTGCATGTGCAGTGCATCACTGCATGCATCCCACTGTTCCCAATGCTGGCACCAGCTCAGCTCAGCTCCCCGACTCCAGGCACCAGCAAAAGCCATGTTAACCTCCGTCCTCCTCCTTACTCCCCCATCCCGCTTACTCTCCAGTCCCTGTCCAGTCCTGACTGCTGTGCTGTGTGGAGGATGACATCCTGCCTTTCCAGCTCCTCCGATCCTCTTTGGCTTTTGCGGGCTTGTGTGGTTGTGGCCTCCGCTCCTCCTCTGCAACTTCACAACACCACAAACTGGTCTGCCTGGTCGGTCCAATCTCCACTCTGTCTGCTTCTTGGTGTCCTCGCAGTCTCTGGTCTGGCAGCCAGTGGCCCGCGCTCCTCTCAATTGCAAACAAACACAGCAGGGCGGTTAATGAAAAAAAGGCAATGGTGACTAATCCAATGAGGGGCTCTGCTCCCCTAGCCTCCCCGAAGCAACAAAATGTTGACTTGAGTCGATGAGTTGCCAGACGATGATCTAGTCCATGAGGTCCTCTGTCTGGATACACGATGCCGTGCACTGTGTGCAACTGTGCGGAGAAGGACATGCTGTGTGCGCAAACCGTGACATGACACCTACCAGCCACCACCAATCACCATCCACCAACCACCATGGCCCATATAATTGTCCCACCCCCACGATCTGCAGCTGCCAGCAAGCAAAGCTGAGAGCGCAGCCTAGGGCCAGGACACAGCCAACTTAACTGAGTATGGGGGGGGAGACAGTCACCTCTCTCTTCTTCCTCACTGATGTGGAGAGTTCCGGGACCATGGGGCGGAACTCGGAGTTGGAGTGCAGGGGGGCATGGGGGAAGGCCTGGGGGAGTGCTGCCAATTGTTAACTGATGGGGCAGATGCCGCCCAGGCCCCTAGAACTACAGGCCCGGGACAATTGCCCGGCTCTCCCCGTCGGCACCCTGGATGGAGCCAAATATAGCATAAGCTCCTATGCAGGAATCTGTGCTGGGTTGAATCGCTACGTAGAGTTGAACAGAAATATTAATATCACGACAGATGCTGAATTCAAGAGTGCTAATAATGTGTTTGTGGCTGTTATTAAAGAATACAGGGAAGAAGGTAAAGCTCAAGCCACATATCATCCTCGTATCAGTGACAGTGACCTGAAAAAAATTAGAACATGTAAGAAATTAAGTCCATATGGCTGGCCGAAGGGCTAGTTCGTTGGCTCTGGTTTAAGCTGCAATTGGGCTTCACCAGATGATGTTGAGAGGGCCTAAATAAATTAATCCAAAAGTCTTTCACCTTGGGAAAAGATGACAGTGGTAGAGAGTATCTTACAGTGTCCTTTAATGAAGCCACCAAAAATCACAATGACATCAATGAGACAAACTGTGAAGTATATCATGGTGCGATTTTTGTGCAGCCTGAAGATGTCAATTGCACTGTAGCTCTTTATAAAGAATACTTGTATCACTGTCCTGAGAATGCTCCTTCTTTTTATTTATGTAACCCCCCTGCAAATGGGGGTTCCCAAAAGACTTCCAGGAGCTTGCTTGAGTGCTCCAAGCCTGAATGGTGTTTGGCATTTAAGCCACTTATCAGTGAGTGTTTTTAGAACCTCTGGTACTGTCTCTTTAAGAGCTGTCTGCTTGCAGACATAATTAGTTTGTATGGGGGACTGTGTGTTTCTTTGATTGAGTACCACTCAAGCTGCTGCCAATTCACTTCATTTTGCAGTCACTAGAGTGCAAAGGAACCTATCTGAAAGATGTAACTGTTTGCCAGAAATTATTTAGAGTAATAATGAAATTACAGTTTGTCTAACCTGCTTTCTTTGCAGTCAGAACTGTGTCTGCTAGTTCCCATTCTAGTTTTGAACTGCTGAACTGGACCAATCATGTGGGGTAAGCTAGCTCTAAAATGGTGCCTTGGGCCGAATCAGAACTTGGACTCATAATCTGAGCCAGCCACAAGAGGATTGTATGGGCAGTGACTCTGGGAGATGTAGTTTAGACTTCAGTGCCTTTTTGGACCAACAGCAGCAGTCTATTGTGAGTGACAGCCAATCCAGTCAAGAACTGGGAGGAACTCAAAGGAAGTGCCCGGTTTTGTCAGTTGGAGTGTCAGTTGAGCTTTGGCAGTGAAGAAGGAAGAAGCCCTGTGCTTTTTCAGTGTGCAGTTTTAGTCAAAAAACGTGTGTAAGGCCCAGAGTTCCGGTCTGCAGCTTGTTAGGACTGAATCTGTCCTGTGAAAAGAATCAAAGGATCTCCAAGAGTAGAAAACAGGCTCACCCTGTAGAAGACTGGAAGAATTGCTGAAAATTGCACTCGGTCTGTCAGGAACTGAATCTGCTGTGTGTTCTCCCGGTATTGTGCAGTAATTGCGATGGGATACAGATGCAGCCTGCCTGGTATAGTGCTTTCTTTGTATGGATGTGGAAGAGGTTTGTGTACCTCAAGTGAGCCCTGCTGACATTGAAGGACCCTATCTTGTTTGGAGGTCGTGAGTACTAATTCAGGGTCGCTCCTGTTGAATTGCCACATTAAATCCAAATGGAATTACTGTACTGCTGACTGTTTAATTCTCCTTTTCTCTGTGTGAAAGGGCCCCTACCAGCTGCCACAGTTTGGACTAGCCACTAGGGCTTGGGTACCCAGGGACAGTAACTGATAGGGATAGGCCTGTGCACAGAGCCATAGGTAGATTATTAGAGTGATAAGCTAATTAACCTGATTTCCCCTGTCCTTGTTATATCCTCTAAATAAATCAGAGCTGCTTGTTTCAGCAAAGTTATACTGCCTGAGGTATTTGTCTATGTTAAAGTACTGTACTGTGATTGTTGCACTGTATCTCATTTCACAGGAGGTCCCAGTGCCGGAACCAGACCTGGGGGTAAGTGTATACTGTGAAGGTAATTCTGATATATTGTGTGGGCCACTAGTGGGAAGAAAGGGGGGTTGCAGTGTCCCAGAGGGCTGTGACCAAGTTAGGTTAACTATTGCAAACCCTGACCTCTGGGTGGAGGCACCCGCCATTGGATCCAGGCCCCTCAACCTGTTAGTGGCAAATCAGGCAGGGGTAGTAGCCCCTGGGATAGCGCCATTTAGGGGTTACATCTTGGAGGCTCACCGCTGGGATTGTGTCCTCTAGTGGCCATATTTACGAACCACTGTTAAGAAAAAAATGGGTACCCCGACAGAAGTGGCTGTGCACCGGCTGGTGGAGTGGTGTACTGGGGAGGAGATCGACCCCCAAAATGCTATGCTTATCCTGGACATCCCCTGGGTATCAATAATGGACACTGTGCAGGGAGTACTTTCCAAGGTGGAAGGTTTACAAAACCCTGTGGTGGTGGGTCGGCATGCTAATCTGCTCACCCACACTTTCCTGGCCCTAGTAGAGTTTAAGGATCCCATAGATAGCTCAAAGTGCCACAGACCATTACCCCAGAGGGAGCCCTCACTGCTTGGAGAGTGATAACTAAGGACAGTAAAGACCGGGGGAATCAGCCCCACCACTATCTGAAACTTTGAGGAGAAATTTGCTGAATGGTTGCTGGGAGAGGGAAAACTGTGGAGGACTTGAAGAAACTATTCTTGCCACCTGGGGTGTTCCTCCCCAACACCTCTCCTGCTCCAGTGCCCGTAATGGTGGCTGAACCAATGCAGACTCCTATTTCTGCACCTGCCATTAGTCACGACTCTTACGAAGGTTGAGGATCTTCTCTGGCACCTCCCACCCCAAGGGAGGATGACTGGGAGACCTGGATAGACTATGTTGCCCCAAGTGCTAGAATGGCAATGCTCGGAAGGCGAAAAGCGAAAGAGGGTTAGTGAGAGCCTCGAGGTCCGCCCTGGCTACCATCCGTGCAAACGGGCCAGTAACCCTGAAGTGACTGCACAGGCCTATCTTGAGGCCTTGGAGAATGTGTATGGGAGCCCAGATTCTGATGAGGACCTATGGTGGAGAGTAAGAAATGCACAACAGTACCAAGGGAGTTGTTGTCTGTGTATGTCTCTCGGCTGGAAAAATTGTTGCAAGAATGCCTCAGAAAGGGTAGTTTGCCAGCGATTGAACTGGACCGAACCAGACTGGACAGAATCCTTAAGTCTGCCCCTTCTCAGAACTGCTGTTGCTTCAATTCGCCTGGCAAATCGACTAGAATCCCACCCTCCTATGATGAGTTAATGAGAGAAATTCGAGGAGTTGAGAAAAGGCGACCTCGGGAGGTACCTGCACCAACAGCTGTGGCTACGACCGAGTGATTGAGGGTGACCCATCAAGTGAAGTTCAGGGCAGAGGTTGACAGTCAATGAGTGCTCTGACAAGGAAAAGATATGCCACAATGGGGCGAACTGTTGAGAGAGATCCGGAATTCAAAACAGTCCTTTATGAAGGCCACGCCTGCAAGTCAGGCCCTGGCCTATATCCGACTGCATCTGCTATGGGGTGGGGTACCCACCCATGTATCTCCTGCTGATAACAGCTCCAAACTCAATTCCTTGACCATGGAAGTGGAGAACTGACGAGATGTCTCCAAATGCTTATCACGCCGCAGACAGAGATGGCACCCAGGTTTCCAGTTAGTAATACCCCGCCTGGCTCCCAGTGTGGCGCCCGGCCAGCTCAAACTCCAGAAAGTATGTTTTGCTATAATTGTGGGAAAGATGGGCACATGAAAAGGGAATGCCAGTCCCAAAGACACCGACAAAGTTGCATATAGGCTACAAGGAGAGCTTCGGAGAAGAAATCAGTGGTTAAGAGGTGCACGACATGATCCCAGTGAGGGCACCAAAATGCTAATTCACGTCCTTTTGTGGCAAGGTCAGTTGCCCAGGCCCCACTACCGCCTCTTCAGACTGGTCCAGAATAGTGGGTCCTCCATGGAGACCACTGTAAAGGTGAATGGAGTGTCTACAAGAGCTGTATTAGACAGTGGCCCCAAGTGACAATTATGTTCCAGGATTGGTATCAGAAGCATTTGTCAGACGTACCTTACAACCATTAGAAGGACTGCATGTATGGGGTTAAGTGAGAAGGCCTACCCTATTCCGGGTATATCCGAATTTGGCTGTCTTTCCCACCTCCGTGGCTGGAGTGGCCGAACAAGTAGAGACCCTAGCCTTAGTGTGTCCCCACTGGACTGTATGATGGTGTCCCTTTGTTGATTGGAACAAATGCTCATATGTTCGGAAGGCTGGCACAGTTGTGTTATGAAAACAGGGTCAAAGACTAGTAGAGCTTTAAGAGTTCCGGCTTTAATTAAGAAGGCCTATGAGGCACAGAGAGATGCTGAAAAACAGAACCAGAGGAACCGGTCGGAATTGTATGGAAGAAGGATCCTGAGTCTCTGATCCTGGCGCCAAATACCCAGTGTACCTTACAGGAGAGGTCCATATCAGAAAGGATGTTAAGAATAAAATATTAATGTTGGATGCACCAGGCGATGGAAAATTGCCAGAGGGACTGCTGGTCAAGCCTAGTATTTTGCCCGCTAGAGCCCATGCTTATGCCAGAAGGGTAATGGTCCAAGTTCATAATGTGTCTGAAAGAGACATTCGAGTAAACAGAGGTTGCATCCTGGCTAATGTGCATTGTGCAGACACTGCAGTGCTACCCAGCAGCAAGAGTTCAAGGAAGAATGACAGAGTAACGCCTGACTTGTTTGATTTCGCGACTTCGCTACCAGCTGAATGGAAAGTGAGGATCAGTGAGAAGCTTGCCCAGAGAGACCAGGTGTTTCTTTAAAGGAATGGGATGTAGGATGCGTACAAGGAGCTGAGCACAATATCCGGCTGCATGACGAAAGACCATTTCGTGAGAGGTCTCACGCCTGGCACCTGCTGACATAGATGATGTGAGACGGCATCTGCAAGAGATGTTAGCTGCTGGTGTAATACAAGAATCCAGAGCCCTTATGCTTCCCCATTGTGGTAGTGAGGAAAAGAATGGAACAGTAAGGATGTGTGTGGATTATCGCACCTTAAACCGCGGACTATCCCTGATCAGTACACAATGCCCCGCATTCAGGATGCTTTGACTGCCTAAACGGGAGCAAGTGGTTCTCTGTGCTGGATCTCCGCAGTGGGTACTACCAGATCCGATGGCCCCAGAGGACCGTGAGAAGACGGCCTTTATCTGTCCGCTTGGCTTCTATGAATTCATGAGGATGCCTCAAGGATTTCAGGTGCCCCAGCCACTTTTCAACGATTGATGGAGCGTGCAGTGGGGACATGAACTTACTAGAGTGCCTGGTATACCTAGATGATGTTATTGTGTTTGGCAGCTCACTGGAGGAACATGAGAGCAGATTATTTAGAGGTATTGGACCGACTGGAGGACTTTGGCCTTAAACTGTCCATTGATAAGTGTCAATTCTTTCAAACATCAGTAAAGTATGTGGGACACATAGTATCCACCGAGGGAATAGAGACCGACCCAAGTAAAGTTGAGGCCTTGACCACCTGGCCACAGCCCAAAATCTAAAAAGAACTGCAAAGATTCCTGGGATTCTGTGGTTATTATCGGCGCTTCATCAAGGACTATTCAAGAGTGATCCGCCCTTTACTTAACCTTACTCAAGGTATCCCAACCCACAAAAATACCAAAAGTCAACGTCCCTCAAGACTGAAAGGTGTATTTTCATCCGAGTGAAGTATTTGGGCCCGCTGGACTCCTGATTGTGAGACTGCTTTTCATGAGATCATATATCAACTTACCCATGCTCCAGTGCTGGCCTATGCCGATCCAAGAAAACCTTCACGTCCTGCACACTGATGCTAGCTTGCAAGGGTTGGGGCTGTGTTGTACCAAGAGCACGAGAATGGCCTGAGACCAGTGGCTTTGCCAGTAGAAGCCTGACCCCATCCGAAAAGAACTATCCTGTACATAAGTTAGAGTTCCTAGCTTTGAAGTGGGCTATTGTTGACCAATTCCATGAGTACTTGTATGGGGCTAAAATACTAGTAAAACTGACAATAATCCTTTGACCTATGTGCAGACCTCAGCTAAGTTGGATGCCACTGGCCATAGGTGGCTTTCTGCATTATCTACATATGACTATGCTCTCGAATACCGAGCAGGTCTGAACCACATAGATGCTGATGCTCTCTCCGGAGGCCTGTTCCCCAGAATGACTGGGTCCGATTGGCAGAACCTGACATTGGGCACTCTGCGGAAGTTTGACAGGGAGGAACAAATGTCCACGGACGCAGTGGACTGCATGGTGGATTGCTTGGGGCCTCTGAGAATTGCATACCTGCTGCTTATTGCCACTTTTCTGCAATAGACATTGGTGCACTGCCTCAGCTGGACAATGACAGTATTCGGCGGGCTCAATCCCGCGATCCCATGATCAAAGCAGCTTTAGAAGCCCTCTATGCAGGAAAAGATGTGTCCAAATTACGCTCCACTGATTTGAGAACTGCACTGTTATACAAAGAAGGTCCTAAGTTGAAACTGATCAATAAACTTATACAGAGAAACAGTAGACAGAGGGGGACAAGTAGACAAACAACAACTAGTGCTGCCCACTGCCTTTCGAGACTCAGTACTGAGGTCCTTGCACAACCACATGGGGCACCTTGGTATAGACAGAACACTTGACTTGGTGAGATCCAGATTCTATTGGCCTAAGATGGGGCTGATGTGGAGCAACACATTCGAACTTGTAGTCGCTGCTTACAGAGGAAAGCTTTGCCCCAGAGGGCTGCCCCTTATTAACATCACCACCAGTGCACCCATGGAGCTGGTCTGTATTGATTTTCTGAGTTTGGAGTCAGATCAAAGAAATATCAGTAATGTGCTGGTGGTCACTGACCATTTCACGAGATATGCCCAAGCTTTCCCACCAAAGACCAGAAAGCATCCACTGTGGCCAAAAGTACTTGTAGAAAACTTTTTTGTTCACTATAGGGCTCCACAAATCCATTCTGATCAAGGGAGAGACTTTGAGAGTCGTCTGATCAAAGAGATGCTTTCTCTGTGGGAGTGCGAAGTCCAGAACCACTCCTACTCACCCCCAGGGGACCCACAGCCTGAACGTTTCAAATCAAGACTTTGCTAGATATGCTAGGCACCCTGCACCCAAAGGACAAGCCTAGATGGAGCCAACAAATTAGCACCCTGGTACATGCTTATAACTGCACCAAAAGTGATGCCACTGGATTCTCCCCTACCGCCTGATGTTTGGAAGAGAAGCTCGACTACCAGTAGATGTGTGTTTTGGGGTCTCTCCTGATGGGGTTCAAGCTGACAACTATTTACAGTATGTGCAAAGTTAAAGGCCCAGCTAACTCATGCGTACAACTGGCTCAAACCATGGCTGCCAAAAGAAATCTGGCCAACAAAGAAAGGTATGATAAAAGGTGAAAGCACAGGAACTCCAGGAGGAGATCGGTATTGCTAAGAAATCTGGGACTGCATGGCAAGCACAAGATTGCTGACAGATGCACCATCTCCCTCACATTGTAGTGGGCAAACTAGATGATCTGCCAGTGTACAAAGTAAGGCCTGAGAATAATTCAAAGATGTAAAAACAATGCATAGAAATCATTTACTGCCCATTGGACAAATCTTAATTGAGTCTGAGGCCCTAGAAGATGCCCCTCTGGACCAGTGACTAGAGCTGCTGCTAGAAAAGATCAAGAAAGTCTGCACCTACAGAAGCAAAGTTAAAGTGTTCCCTCCACAAGTCCCAGTTGAGCATGACTGTCAGTCCATATCGGAAGAAAGTGAGAGTGACTTTGAATACTATCCTTCTTACGAACTGAGTCAATTGTTTCGGGGCAATCCCTAGTCAATACTGGAGACAAAGCTGGGCCTTCTGGACTGTCTAAGCCCCAGCTTCATCCCTGGAGCCATTGCTCCCAGAAAGTGAAGTGCAAAGCATCAGATCAGATGAAATGGAATCATTGTGCATGGTTGAACTGTTTGAGTTTCAGGGAGGAAAATGATAGATTGGGGCAGACTGGTGATACACCGAACAAGAAGAGTATTTTGAGTGCCCTGACAGTCCACTGCCAGTGTCAAAGCTCTCCATGCAGGCAAATGTTGTGGACTCAGAAACTGTAACTCCTGGAGCTGAAAGTGCCCCAAGTTCTAGCCTCTACCCCATGGAGACTCCTGACAAGTGAGGACAATGCTGAAAATGAGGCTCAGAGTGCAGAGACTGTAACAGTTCCCCTAGAAAGACTGGTCGAGCTGTAAAGCCTGTGGTGCACCTCAGTTATGATTCCCTTGGGAGGCCTGTGGTTGCCTCTCAATGTTGTCCATAAAGGAGTGTATGTGTCCCCGAGCTCATTGCCCAAACTGAGCATCAGTGCTAACTCCAAGTTACTTGTGTTGCCCTCTAAGTATGGTGCCCTTGCCCGTCCAGCCCCAAGGTAACTGATAGGAAGGGCCCCTCTCTTCAGGTTTCATGTACAAGAGGTAATAACTTGAGTTATGGTACAATGTGTATGTAATACTGTGTAAAGAGGACGATGCAATGTTTCAGAAATGTGTCTTGGTAAAATGATATATTGATGATGATTACATATGCGAGCCTAATGCAAATGTATATGGTTGCAGTTGAAACTTATGGGTACTTGCTTGACGCGACGTCAAGCTTTCCCAAACCAGGAAGGTGTAACCCCTGCAAATGGGGGTTCCCAAAAGACTTCCAGGAGCTTGCTTGAGTGCTCCAAGCCTGAATGGTGTTTGGCATTTAAGCCACTTATCAGTGAGTGTTTTTAGAACTCTGGTACTGTCTCTTTAAGAGCTGTCTGCTTGCAGACATAATTAGTTTGTATGGGGGACTGTGTGTTTCTTTGATTGAGTACCACTCAAGCTGCTGCCAATTCACTTCATTTTGCAGTCACTAGGAGTGCAAAGGGAACCTATCTGAAAGATGTAACTGTTTGCCAGAAATTATTTAGAGTAATAATGAAATTACAGTTTGTCTAACCTGCTTTCTTTGCAGTCAGAACTGTGTCTGCTAGTTCCCCATTCTAGTTTTGAACTGCTGAACTGGACCAATCAGTGTGGGTAAGCTAGCTCTAAAATGGTGCCTTGGACGAATCAGAACTTGGACTCATAATCTGAGCCAGCCACAAGAGGATTGTATGGGCAGTGACTCTGGGAGATGTAGTTTAGACTTCAGTGCCTTTTGGACCAACAGCAGCAGTCTATTGTGAGTGACAGCCAATCCAGTCAAGAACTGGGAGGAACTCAAAGGAAGTGCCCGGTTTTGTCAGTTGGAGTGTCAGTTGAGCTTTGGCAGTGAAGAAGGAAGAAGCCCTGTGCTTTTTCAGTGTGCAGTTTTAGTCAAAAAACGTGTGTAAGGCCCAGAGTTCCGGTCTGCAGCTTGTTAGGACTGAATCTGTCCTGTGAAAAGAATCAAAGGATCTCTGAAGAGTAGAAAACAGGCTCACCCTGTAGAAGACTGGAAGAATTGCTGAAAATTGCACTCGGTCTGTCAGGAACTGAATCTGCTGTGTGTTCTCCCGGGTATTGTGCAGTAATTGCGATCGGGATACAGATGCAGCCTGCCTGGTATAGTGCTTTCTTTTGTATGGATGTGTGAAGAGGTTTGTGTACCTCAAGTGAGCCCTGCTGACATTGAAGGACCCTATCTTGTTTGAGGTCGTGAGTACTAATTCAGGGTCGCTCCCTGTTGAATTGCCACATTAAATCCAAATGGAATTACTGTACTGCTGACTGTTTAATTCTCCTTTTCTCTGTGTGAAAGGGCCCTACCAGCTGCCACGGTTTGGACTAGCCACTAGGGCTTGGGTACCCAGGGACAGTAACTGATAGGGATAGGCCTGCACAGAGCCATAGGTAGATTATTAGAGTGATAAGCTAATTAACCTGATTTCCCCTGTCCTTGTTATATCCCCTAAATAAATCAGAGCTGCTTGTTTCAGCAAAGTTATACTGCCTGAGGTATTTGTCTATGTTAAAGTACTGTACTGTGATTGTTGCACTGTATCTCATTTCACAGGAGGTCCCAGTGCGGAACCAGACCTGGGGGTAAGTGTATACTGTGAAGGTAATTTGATATATTGTGTGGGCCACTAGTGGGAAGAAAGGGGGGTTGCAGTGTCCCAGAGGGCTGTGACCAAGTTAGGTTAACTATTGCAAACCCTGACCTCTGGGTGGAGGCACCCGCCATTGGATCCAGGCCCCTCAACCTGTTAGTGGCAAATCAGGCAGGGGTAGTAGCCCCTGGGATAGCGCCATTTAGGGGTTACATTTACATACAAAAAAAAAAGTTCCTCAATGAAGAGAAAGTGTGGTATGGCAAACAACCCATGGGAATTAATTATTTGGGTGAGATGATGGCCCAAATTTCCGTAGATGCTGACCTGAGCCACCGCTACACCAGCCATTCTATTTGGAGCACGGTAGTACATTTATTATCAGAGGCTGGTCTAACTTCGAGGGCAATAATGAGCATAACTGGGCATCACTGCAAGATCAGTTTGAGGAATTATTGGTCTCCCACATGCTTGGACCACAAGAAATGATCAAACATCCTTTCAAAAACACCTTCTAGTGAGCAAGCATCAGCTAACAGCAATACTTCCTCTACCACGCCTGACAACAAGACAATGAATGAAATGAATGGTGTAACAGCCCACATCTCCATGAACACACCTGATGTCAGCAGTGCAACAACGGGTACCAAAAGAGAAGAAACAGTGACCCCAGCGAACAACCGCACACCTCCAGAGCACCCGGAAAGCAGATCACCTACTGCCACAGAATCCCCTGAGAAATCAACGCTAAGCACAGTCCCACACCAATATTCCTCAGCCATGAAAGGTTTCACGCCATTTAATTTGTCAAACCTTACAATAAATGGCCCCGTACATTTTAATTATTTCAGTGGCCCATCAACTGGAGAAACTCTGTGAACACGATGGTTGCAACACTGAAAGGGACATAAAAATCAACCAGTAATGTATAAATTGCAACAGGTTTGTTCCGATGCTGCAAATGTTAATAATTTGAGAAATTTAATGTTGCGTAGATGATGAAGCATTAAATAGGGAGTATGTGAGAAGGCACAACTATCGCAGTAGTAGGGGAAAAAATAGTAAATCACTCTCCAATGTTTAAATTTCTGCAGCAGTGTTCTGATGCAGCAAAAGTTAATTGTAAAAATTAAATGTAGGGTGCTATAAGTACCTCAATGTAACTGCACAATTCTGTCTCTCGAGGCTCTCCACACAGTGTTAACCAAAGTAGTCTTGGAAAACGCTGCATACTAATAATGCTGCATCATCAGAACAATCCCAGAATGCAGTATGGATGTTTCAGGAAGTAGAATTGTGTGATTCAAGGAGTTAGAATGTTAGTGTAATAAATGTTTTTCCGAGTACTTATTGTCAAAATTTTCATATCTTTATAACCGAAAGAAGTTAGTCCTCACAGCAAAGTTTGTAATATTCAGTGAAGACATCTTCACCTACCACTCTGACCCCTCCTTTCTTCAGTTGCTACTACAAGAAAGCTTCACTGATGTAGAGGCATGGTTTAAATCCCACAAGCTTATTCTTAACTACAGCAAAACCAAATCAATGCTGTTCCATGGTACCCACTGCAAACATAAAAACAGTGACCTCTCTATCTCAAACAGCAAAGGGGCCACCTTTGAACAAGTACATCTATTTAAATATCTTGGGGTGATTCTTGACCCAACACTTGGATACTCAGAACATATCAACTACGTAGCAAAAGCTGTGAATACCCACATAGGCCTGCTCTATAGACATAAGAACTGCCTCACAGATGAAGCCCTAAGCACTGCCATTCACAGTTCTGTAATCTCTATAATAGACTATGAGCTTGTGATCTATGGGTCTGCCACTGACAGCTCTCCGACGCATTGCCACAGCACTAAACAAGGCATGTCATCTACAAACATTTGCAAACCGCCTTACACACACCTGCGAGATCTACGAACACGAAAACTGGCTCCAACTATCTGGCAGAATTCAATATCAAACCTGCATCCTAGCAAAAAAGCAAACATTGGACCTACTACCCCCTGGATCACAGGCACTGCTCAGGCCATGTAGCGGCCCACGACAAACCAGGAATTCAAACAACCTGTCCTTCACTGTTCCCCTTTGCAGGACTACCCAAGGCCAATGATCCTTCCTTTTCAGAGCCTCTTCCTGGTTCAACACCCTGCCAGCAGAAGTTACCAGCAAAGCAACCCTGGGTGCCTTTAAGCTCAGCCTGCATCAGTACCTCATCTCCTGTGCCTCCTGTGACTGCTACACCTAAATGGTTATCCCTCCACCCCCCCATACCCCACCCTTCCCTCCTCCTCTACTCCCTCCACACCTCCTCGCTGACCCTGCCCCTGACCCACCTCACTCCCTCTCTTTTCTCCCTCTTTACATCAGCCTCTGGCCTTGCCTCTCTCTCTCTGTCAGACGGCTACCTATATGAATCTATATTGTTTAAATTATTATAGAAGTGATTTGCACAATTATGATGTTTTGGTAATTGACAAAGCCCTCCGGCTGCAATGCTTATTTCTCTTTTGCATAAAACCACTGCCTGTCCTAATGTTTCAAGTAACCTGACATGGAACCTTTGTAAAAGAGCCCCTGGCTCACACGTGTATCTGATTTCTATTAAATAAATAAATAAAGACAGCTGTAATCTATGTAAGTAGTGCTACGTTGGCGCAACATATGTCAATAAACCAAAGAGCTGAGCAAACCCCGTGTGTCTCAGCATTATTACTTGAGTCTAATCTGCAATGACTGTCTGGATTTAACAATAGTAGCAATACTCTTACCATAATACAAGAGCACTAAACCACTCCAGACCATGGTTCTACTGTGGAATTAATCCATGGTTGGGTGGTTGGAGGCACTCCCCAACCCTCCCCAACCATGGATTAATTCCACAGTAAAACCATGGTCTGTAGTGGTTTAATGCTTACAAACATCAGGCATGGGAGCGGGTGGGAGGAGGGACCACTGGACACCAGGGAATTATTCTTTTTTTTTTATAATCTCATCTTTATTGATTTTCAACATATTTACATAAAAAAAAAAACATTCGACAGGCCATATTCAGTACAGTTTATTGGAATAACAGATTCAGGAATAAGGAGATAATTTCTAAAAGGTATAAAGATGTATAATGAATAATTAGTTCATTCATTTAGGCTTCAAAGATCACCATCATAAGGCATCTACTCTCTTAATATTTCTACTGGTCACCATTAGTTCATTAAACCTGTTAAGTTGGGTATCCCGATATGTAGCACAGAGTGGACTGGTCTATCTCTATAGACCCACTACGTAAATTCTTCCCAAGGCAGTCATAACAGCTGCTGTGGAGTTTTCCTAATCTCTTTCACCCCCTGCTCATCATTCTCTTGAATTGTTTGGTGGGACTGTCTGGTTTTTCCCAACTGCTCCATCACCTAGCTTCCAGCTCAGTATGTAGTCTCTTGTCACTCCAGGGGGCTCAGCGATGGGCGGACTGACCCCATCCCCTCCCCCTATCCAGTAAACAGCATGCTGAAAGGGGTGGTATCCCACCCTCTGCCCCACTATGGGATGAATGTTTCATCCTGTGACATATAATATAGTTGCCAGCGGGTCCATCTAGAGTTGAAGATCTCAACTCTTTCGTTCCTATTATAGATGATTCTTTCTAATTGGTAGATCTGCTTGATTATGGCCCACAAGTCCTGTATTGTGGGTGTTTTGGTGTTTAGCCAAAGCTTTATGATTGCTTTCTTGGCTGCTGTTAAAAGCAGGTGTATGAGATACCTGGTGTTTGAGTTTCTGAACTCTGTCAGTAGGATGAGAAAGAGGTACACGTCCTTGGTTAATTGAAACTGAGGGCCAAACAGTTCCCTCAGGTGGTGCCCTAAGTGCTCCAGAAACCCACTAAGAGCTGTACATGTCCACATTACATACGTATGGGTGGCCCCTGCCTCGCCACACTGTCACCAGCATGCTGCAGGACCAGTGACCGAGTAGTCTCTGGTCATCACCGGGGTCCTAAAGTACCTGATAATATTCTTCCATGCGTACTCATGCCATTGATGCTGACCAGTGACACGGGCAGCATAGCCTCATGCCTTTTGCCACTTGTCTTGTGAGAGAGGACTACCAGTCTCCTCCTGCCATTGAAGGCCTGGTAGTAATGTGATACCAAGTGCGAACATTCTGGTGTCATGTTGAGGTGAAGCTGGACATGTAGCAGTGATGGGTATCTGTCCGGCATGCGGGTTGCCATGGGTAGATCCTGGCTAAAGTGTCTTAGCTGTAAATATCTGTAGAAGCTCCAGCGTGGCAGGTTAAAATGCCTCTGCACAGAGTCAAAGGACCAGAGCGCCCCCTATGACAGTATCTGGGGGAGGTACCGTAGTCCATATCTTTCCCAGGATTTGAAGCCATGATCCAGACTATTTGGGGGAAAGACGCTCAGGTGTGTGATCGGACAAAGCAAGGCCAAAAAGGGAGTCAGCTGTTGTGTTCTGTTAATATTTTGCCAGATCTTCCAGCCATGCCTCAGCCAGGGATTTGGGCTATCTGGGGGTCTTGGTTCATTTACCAGGAGATACAAGGTCTGAAAGTATTCATTATCAGGAATAAGGGATTGCTCTATTTGCATCCAGTGTGGTCTAGATGTCCTATTCTGTCTAGCCATTATGTTGGTTAAAAATGCTGCATGGTGGTAGAATTGTAGGTCCGGGGGGGATAACTCACCAGCATGACGTGGGA
The DNA here is from genome assembly GCA_016271365.2 of Neoceratodus forsteri. Taxonomy (NCBI): domain Eukaryota; kingdom Metazoa; phylum Chordata; order Ceratodontiformes; family Ceratodontidae; genus Neoceratodus; species Neoceratodus forsteri. The sequence continues at coordinate 153,747,607 of CM028134.1, forward strand.
GGGTAAGTACCTTCAGGCGGACACGGGGCTTTTGATTGGCCCAGGCGAATTTTGAAATGAGGTGGTTCCATTCCCTGAAGGTCTTCTTTGCTATAAAGATTGGCATATTTTGAAATAGGTATAGAGCCCTGGGCAAGGTAATCATTCTAACTAACTCTATCCTCCTACTGAGGCTTAGGGGTAGGGTGGCCCAGGATGCCAAATCTGCCTTCAACTGTAAAGTAAAGGGGATGTAATTATCTTTATATGCTGTCTCACTTGTCTGTGGTGTATATATACTCCCAGGTATTTTAGTTTTGCCAGGTTCCATCTGCCAGGGATGGTGTTCTGAATACATGCTGAGGGGGTGTAGTGAAATGTTAATATCTCTGTTTTTGTTAAATTAAGTTTTAACCCCGAGACTTGACTGAATTTATCTAGAGCTCACTTTACTGCTGGGAGGGTGTCTTCAGGGTTTGTGAGATACAATAAGACATCGTCCGCATATAGTGCTATACGATGTTCTGAGTTGCTCAACGTCATGCACCGAATGCTGTCGGCCTCTCGGATGGACTGTGCCAAAGGCTCAATGAAGGCCACAAACAGAAGGGGAAATAGTGGGCACCCCTGTCTAGTACCTCTTTTCAGGTTGAAGTATCTGGACTGATGGCCTTCCACCTTAACGCATGCCTGAGGGGATGCGTAGATATTTTGAAGCACTGTTATCAGGGGTCTGGGGATTCCTAGCCTTTCTAAGACTTTGTATAGGAAGGACCAGGAGACCCAGTTGAATGCTTTTTTGGCATCTAGGCTTATTAAGACTGAGGGGGCATTTGAAGTTTGCATTTTATGAGCCAAATGGAGGGTTCGCCTGATGTTATCTGTTGTAGAGCGGTTTCTCATTAAACCATTCTGGTCCTGATCAATCAATTGGAACATGATTTGATCTAGGCGCTGGGCTAATATGTGCATAAACAATTTATAGTCTGCATTCAGTACTGAAATTGGCCTGTATGAACTGCACAACAGCGGGTCCTTCCCCAGTTTCGGTATTACCAAATAGTTGCAAATGACCAGGAAGGTGGTGGTGGGTCACCCTCCAAGATAGCATTAAACGAAGAAAGGAGTCTGGGGGTTGTTTGCCGTTTCACTGATTTATAGAACTCACATCCATAGCCATCCGGGCCCGGGGCTTTAAGAGTCTTTATGGCTGATATTACAGCCAGGAGCTCCTGCTCTGTAATAGGAGTGGACAGTGCCTCTCCCTGTTCTACAGAGATTCTGGGCAGTGTTATGTTCTGCAAATATTCCGTAATCTGGTGTTCCCCAGGGGAGCACTCTGGTGTGTAGAGTGCAGACTAGTAGGCCGTAAATGCCTCTGTGATATCCTGCAATTTAGTTAAGGGTTGGCCCCCTACTGGATGTTTAAGTGCAGTGATTGCTGAGGCTTTTTTCTGCCTACGCACCTGATAGGTTGGCACTCTGGTAGCTCTGGGCCCCACCTCGCCGTACCTCCAACACAGGAATGTCAGTGCTGCTTCTGTCTGTTGCAGGGCAATACGGTCCAACTCAGCTTTTGTTTCCTGGAGCTGCGGCAGTACTGAGGGGTCCCCGGCCTTATGCACCATCTGCAGGAAATGGAGGGTCTCCTCCAGCCTGGCCCTGTGTTCCCTACGATGTCTGCTTAACTCCGCTGTGTGTTGTATAATCTGCCCTCGGAGTACAGCTTTGATGGTATCCCAGTGTATTGCTGGGGGGGTATCAGCCGGCGGATTGTGCTCCTGAATCTCGGCTATTTTATCTGAGATGAACTCCTGGAACTGTTCGGATCGTAAATGATATGGGTTGAGTCTCCATCTGATATTTTTAGCTTGGAGGCCCATTCCCCATGTAGATATTAAGGGGGCATGGTCAGAAAGGGTAATATCTCCCAATTGCGTGTCCCTGAGTCGGCTTACATTTTCTATTTGAGTGTAGGTTTGGTCGATTCTCGAATATGTCTGGTATACCATGGAGTAGTGTGAATAGTTCCTAACTTGTGGATGTTGGTGTCTCCATACATCAATCCACCCTACCTCCACGGTAAATCTCCTAAACAATTTTTGTGTGGGTGACTGCCTCGGGGTTCTCAGACTGGAAGAGTCCAGAGCAGGGATCTGTGCCAGGTTGAAGTCTTCTGCGAGCAGAAGAGTACCTCTTGTGTTCTGTACAATTCTGTCCAGGAGTGTCCTCAGCTGTGAGATTGGTAGCGTAGGAGGGAAATACGCATTTGCAAGAGTGCCTTGCGCACCGTTTATTGTGCCCTGTATAATTACCAATCTGCCCTCGGGGTCCTCCAGTGTGAGTTCATGCTGGAAGGGGGTACCCGATGGTACTATGATAGCCACCCCTCGACGTCTACCCCCTTTACTAGAAGAGCTATACAGAGCCCCACGGCTGAGCTTAGCCAGCTTGATGTGCTCCGCCCTACTCAAATGCATTTCTTGCAAATAGATCAAGTCCGCCCTACTCTTGCGTAGATACGACAGGACCTGTGACCTCTTAATTGGTGATGTTATCCCATTAATGTTTAAGGAGAGCAGTTTTAAATGAGAACTAGACATAAGCTTCCATTAGTCTAGCTATTCTGGGATGTACCTCATATTTGCAAATACATTTTTATTTATTTATTTGCTTTTGTTAACCAGGTAAGCACACTAGACAGCCAAGTGCCTATTTTCAGGTGTGACCCGGGAGATTACAAGGTACATACATGAACATCAGGCAAAAACAAATGAAGGATTACATTAAAGAGAATTAGTACACAGGGTCAATACAAGTAACAACAGGGGATTACAATGCAGGCAGTAGGTAGAAGAACAGTATGGCTTCATCGTTCCAGGCAGCAATGCTGTAAGGCTTGCAGGTAGGCAGAGAGGAGTCAAATTGGGAAAGAGTGGGCCCAGAGCAAGATAAGGGAGTTTGCCTTATATCTTTTGTAAAGTGCCCATCTTTTTCTGACCTGTACTGATCTGTAGTGGTTACAACTTTGTAAAGAACAAGAACATACATTCATAAACAGTACAAACAACAATAAACATAAACTAACTTGTGCCAGTACCAACCGGGCACTCCGCACAGGGGATGGAACGTGAGCACTTCCAATTATCAGAATCTCATTTGGATTCTGTAGTATGGAAATTTCCTTACTGTGAGGTCTCATCTCCAAATGAGATGCCTCTAGACACTAATATCATCTAAATGGGTAAGGGTAGAAGGGATGGGACGTCTAAGAGGGGACGTCCAGACTACCCATATTAATACAGTGTATAAGCAATGAGTGAAATATAGGTATTTTTCCTGTGTGGATATAGGTATTTTTACTGTTTTGGGTTAGTAGTCTTAGGGGGGCTTCAGCCACCCCAAATCAAAAAGAGAGCAGTGGGTACAGGCGGAGGACCAGGAAGAGAGGGAGAACAGGTGATGGGGAGAGTAAGTAGTTCCCTGACATACAGACCAGCTCGCCAGCACAACCCAGCCGAAGGACAAACAGCCATTTCCCTCAACTTGGCATAGTTGTCTACCCATTCCGATGCCCTACACTGAGGTGAAACCAGGAGGAGGTCGAAACCTCTGTATTCCAACGCCTGATCTGCTAGGGACAGAATGGCCTCAATCATTGTCCCCAGGGTGTGTGCCTTATGGGAAGCCCAGCTCGCGAACTCCAATCATCCCCAGGTACACATTGTAGTTCCCAACCCTCTCTTTATGTCCCATTTATCAGCCAAGCTCTATCCCTCTCTCCCCCACCCCCACCATTGAGGTCAGCCTAAGTGAGCCGAAATGGGCTGCATCATCGGTCAATGACAGTGGATAAAGGAATCCCTCCCGGGCTCCAGTTCAGGGTGAACTTCCAGGAAGGGGAGAATTAAGTGGCGTGGATCCCCTGCCCCCCAAGGACCCCTAGCAGGAGGGGAGCCGCAAGGGCATAATTAATCATTCACGGAATAGTGTGAGAGAAGACGGAAGGTAAAGAGAATGAGGTAGTAGGCCGCTACCCAGCAGCCTGGAGTCGCTCTCTTACGGTTGGTCACAGTATGCTTAGTCCACGGCAACCCCGCTTCCCAAAGACCCCACCACTCCAATTATGCAAGTTCAATTGTTGTCCACCCCTTCCTCCATAGGGACCCCCTCTTTTCCTCCCATCCCCCAAAACCGCAAGAATACTTAATTATTATTGTACTCGTGGGATCAAATGGAGTCCAGCACACAGTCAGGATTGTAGAAATCAAACTTAAATTTATTCATACAGCAGGAAAAATAAACGGACTAAAGGCGAAAAAATAAAATGACACTAAGCAGAATGAAAAGAAAATACAATTCTACAGTTACATTCACTGAAGAAAGGGTTTGCCTAGAAACTGACTAGACAACTGATAGGCTTGTCTCCCTACCACACACACTGAACTAATACACTCTTTTGCACTCAATATATACTGTGGTCAGATCACATGGTACAGGGAAACTCCTCCCTACACAGAATGAATCTAACTTTTTAACAGCAAACACAGTTTATATTTCACCTGAGTTTCAGTTTAGGCATTCATGTCACCACTACATGGTTTTCTGGTTCATTAAAGTCAAACATTTTTAGTAATTTCATCTTTTACCCTTTTCCTGAGGGCAGCAGACTCCTCCCATCAGCTTTCATCATATAAGAGGTGGAGCAAGGGCTGGACGGTACTATAGACAGAGGGAAAGCTAAGAGGAGAGGCTGCTGAACAAACAAGCCATTTTCAGGTCAGTTGTTTTTACTATTTACAACATTTGGAGCAAACAGCTTACACAGTGTGACTAGCTTAACAAAATAAGCTACCTAATATAATTCAGCAAGGCGGCTTTACAAACACCAAACAGCTCAAACCCTGCTTTACTTTTGAATGTTTGCACGCAGTTTGCTGGCTACAAGAAGCTGTATTCACTTCAGTGACTTCACTTGCACTGAAGAAATACAAACCCTGAGGTTCTAAGCATCAGACTAAAGTGCTATTTCTCTATTTCAGTACTGACATGGAAGTGCTCACTAAACAGTGCAAAAATTCACGTAAAGTCTTAGAAACCTTCCACGTAAAACTATATGGGGGATTTTCTACAGTCAAACAGCAATTTTGGCAATATCTGGACCAGGGGCGTCATGCAGTCACAAATTATGGAGGGGCACAAAATCTCAACCTCTCTAGGGGGGTCCGGGGGCATGCCCCCCGAAAAAATTTTGAAAAACTGAGGTCAAATGGTGCATTTTGGTGACTTTTAGTAGTCCAGAAAGCTGTTCTCCAAACAGCCAAGTGCCATAATACTGATATTGGTTAGATGAATGATCAGTTGTTTTTGTACCTTGTTTGTTCTACTAATAGTGTTACCTTTTGTATTAAATTTTATTAAGAATTAATAAGAACATGTGCATGTTGCAAGTCTTTTATCATGAAAGACTCACAAAATGCACAAGTTCAGTTTTACCATATATTAATCACATAACCACTTAGTCCACTTGTAGCTGATCTGTCAAAGTGTGCACTGGTTTACCCCCAGGGTGGGCCTATGGGAGTGGGACCCCACGGTGGACACTGTTGGCAGCGGGGTGGAATAGGGCATCATGCATGCTCAGAGGCCAGAATTTTTGTAGATGTGGCAGTACCTGGGGAAGGGGACATACAATGACAACCTTCATCCACCACCTTCAGGTGACGGCACCGACACAAACGGATCCCCTCAGCCTCCCTCAGAGGTCCGTGTTATGCTAAATACTCTACCCCCTCCCTGGAGAAGGAGAGCAGTCTCTATGACACTCAATCATCCCCCCGCCAGCCCTCCGATGTCCCAAGTCTGTTTCCGAACCTGGGTTGTTGGCATTGCAGACGGATACCCTGCCTCTGTGCTGGCAGGCCAGCCTGTATTTTTTCTGGTTATCCTTTCAGCCCCTAGACCCTCCCACCTCCCCAAATGCTGGATGATGACACGTCAGACCTTGCACACATGCAGCAACACCCTACAGAGATGGCAAGGTCCCTCACCCACCATTGGGTCACTGCAGTGGCAGAAGCATAGCGTCATTCTTCCCGGCTGTGATTGCTTGACACACAGCAGCACTTTCCCAGCTCCTTCTACTGCTTGACTCAGTGCCACAGTCCACTCCCAAACCTCGATCACCCACCGAGGCGCAATGTGCTGATTGGCTGGTCTATCAGGTGCCCCAAGTTCTTTTTGGGAAAAAAAATTGTTGCAAAATTTTAGTTCACTCATCATACAGGTTTGCATAATAAGGAGCTCTGTTCCCCTTCCCATGATTTGTTTTCAGATTTTATCTGCCTCAGTACAGAGATATCCATCTTTGCCAGTTTTGGCACAGGCACATAAGTTACACAAATCCTCCACTTATGCCCACACCAGGATGCGTCTGCACTTTATTCTGTACACAAAATGGTAGCCCAAAATGACATGGCTGTCACTTTTCACATCACTATTGGGGAGGGGTTACGCATTACAGTACAAACTACATGATAGTTATATGGTACCCAGATGATCATGCAGTCTGTACCTGGCAAACTAGAAGAAACTAAGGAACCAATGGTCCACAAACTTATATCAGACGTGCTAATCAGCTTATAAATAAGAGTGAGAAAAAAGTAATAAAAACAATAAGCAAGTGTAACGATTACATGTCTCTAGGTACACCACCAGTTCCTACTCTTTTTGTGATATCAGTTCCTTAGCTCAGAAAGTTCCGTTTGCTGTCATGCCAATTAAAGATATCAGCTCAGATCGCAGAAACTGTAGTTATCAGGAGTCGAGTCATACTGAGAAAGCGAAAAAGAGGTGATTCTAATGACGTTCGCAGCTCACGCATCCAGTGTCTAGAAGACAGTACATTGGAATTTTTTGAAAGGGATACTATCTCATCACGTACCTCCTCGCAAACGGTCCCCAACAATACAAGTGCAACGGGCTGCCTGAGGGCTGGCTCAGCAATTTCAAATCGCTTCTAGCAACTCCTTGAACTTGGAGTTTCCTGCTCCTCCCATGTGTGACAGTGTTCTGATCAAACAGCTGAGCCGCAATGCAACTTCCAAGCTGCTCTCTGTCTCACTGCCCCGAGCCGCGAGATATGGAGCTCAGGGGTCTTGCTGCTTACTGCTGCTCCTGTCTGGACAGATGAATGAGAGGATTTATGGTCAGCCAGCATGAACTCGCCCTGCTCCCGAAATCAACTGTAGCGGACCCGCAGGGGCAAAGTGAACTGCATACAGCAAAGAACTGCCTAAAATTAGCCAGCATGAACTCACGCTGCTTCCGAAATCTACTGCAGAGGCAAAGCGACCAGCAAAGATGGAGCAGGTTTGGCACCCATACAGAGAGAAAAAATGACCAGAGAGAAAATGATCAGACCGTGCATGCATCACTAAGTTCTTCACTGGAGCACAGTAGAACTGTCTGAATTTTTTTTTTTTTTTTGCATTTAAAGTCCAACGCCGGTGGGGACTGTAATAAACTTTACTCACTGGTAATAGTCTATGATGCTACAGCTTACTTACCATCAACCATTTGTTTATATTATAAACATTGGGCACCGATAGCCATAGAGCTTTGTTCTCTCTCTATTGTTGCAAATCTCCCGGCTGTCTTCATTCACTGCCTCTCATCGTCTGCGACTTTGGTGAGGTGATGGAAGCCCAAGCTAGTAAAGTTGGCGCCTCGTCGCCTCTCGTATGGACCCCTATTGCTCGCGCCTCAGCTACCGTGCCACCTGTAGACAGTTGATTGGTGGTAACTGCCAGCACTGTGATTGGCTGCTGCTGGTTTGCAGGATTTACCACCAATCAACTGTCTGTTGTTGTCACTACACTGTCTCGTCTGGCTTGCTCTGTCTTCCAGCCTCGTGGCGCAAAACACCGAATCCAGTCAGCAACTAGACAGTAGCTGTTTTGAAAACAAATGTCATCACATTTAGACGTCTTTTATTCCCGTTTCTCGTGCGCATAACACTCACTCACAGTTCATTCTGAACCCAACCTGCCCCCATAAAAGCAAGAAAAACACTACTTTGTTTTTAGGACCCCAGGACCTTAAAAAAGTGTATGTGCAGAATGAAAGTATTTGGGGGGGCACATGCCCCCTCGGGCCCCATGGGCATGACGCCACTGATCTGGACGCAAAACAAAGAGGACACAAAGGGAGATTAGGGAGAGAGAGAGACTACTCACAGGTGGCTATTCCATGAGCAGGGGAACAGATGAAATAAACAAAAGCATACAGGGACAGAAGAGAGAGCAGAGAGCTAAGTACTGTTGCAACAGGTTTCTACACAGAGGAAAAGTTCCTGTTTTCCAGCCCAAATAATTGAAAACTTTAGCTGCCATCTGACTGCAGATAGGTATTTACAAACACCCATTTAACACTTCAAAATACACGGGGATAGAGAGCAGACAGCCCCTACCACAATTATATCCTCCTCAGGCTAAAGAAGAAGTCTCTCCCTATCAACGAGGGATAATTTACATACAGCAATATCCTTCGTGCAGGTTTCAGCCTTCTGTTTCTCGATCTTCCAATCTGGTCGCCCTCGGTGGAGACTGTCTTGCTGTTAGTGTCTCTACAATATTCTGGATCGCTGCTACTCCCTGTCGACATCTAGCATCTCTTTGCCTGCTGTTCCATACCTTCTGGGAGAGTTTAGCTGCGATGGATGTTGCTGGGGTGGATCAGCTCTGTTGTGGCACCTCAATCTTCCTGCTCTTTAGTTCTTGCAGTGCTGCGGCTGGGGTCTTGAAGGTGAGAGGGACCTCCTTGAAAAAAACAGTAAGCTTTGCTGGATATGGAGTACAAAACCTAATCCCTGTCACTTTAATAGCATGCAGTATCGGGATGTAGGCCCTTTGTCTGGCCATTATTTCTGGGGAGAAGTCATTTTCAGAATAAAGCCTGTCTCCAGAGAAGGTCGCGGAGCCTGCCTTCCATGTAGTATGTAATACACATTCTTTTTACTGGTATCTTAGGAAATGTACCAGTACTGTTCGTGGGTGAGTTCCTACCGGTGGTCTTGGGCCTAAAGTACGATGGTCTCTTTCTATTTCGAGAAACAGAGTATTGGGTAAGGGTAGCAGGTCTCGGAGTGTCTTTTGTACAAACTGTAGCATTTCAGTGCCTTCTACCCCCTCTGGTATTCCCGAGATCCGAATGTTATTTCTTTGGTTTCTACTTTCTGCATCTTCTGCTCTCTCCTGCAAGGTTTTCATAGTATTGTGAAGCTGGAATAGCACGCTACGTTTTGGTCACCCTCCGATCAGTCTCCAGGGCCTGGGTCTTGATCGTCTCCTGGCTTTTTTTCTAGCTTATTAATGTCATTCCGAAGTGCTTTAGCAGTAGACCTCAGCCGGGATATTCAAACTGCGCCAGGCTGTGGTGCAAGCCTGGGCGCAGCTCAACTTTGTTGCGCAGGGGTGTGGCCAGGGCGATATTCAATGGAGCTGCGCTATGGCACAGCAGCTTTGAATATCACACCCTGGCCACCCCCACTGTGCATGGTGCAGTGGCACTGCGCCAGCGCAAGTGGCCAGAGTGGAGCATGGAGATGCACTGGCACAACTGCCATTGCGCCATGCACAGCACCTGCGATATTCAAAAGGGGACATGTAAATGGGGCCATAATTTATGCAAGGCGCACAGGGGGCCATTTGCATCTCATTACAGCCCCATTTGCATGCCATTAGCATGCAGGTATGCCGATGACTTGCGCCTGGTGCCCTGCCAGGCAGCAGCTGTCGGGGACCGACGCCCCCTGCAGCCCGATCGCTGGCATTCCTGTAATATAAATCAATCCGCCCAATATCCCTGGTGGTCCAGTGGACCGCACTGAGCCCGATTGCGGGCATCATGAATGAACCCTCCCCCCCAAGTCCAATATCCCTGGTGGTCCAGTGGACCGATCGCTGCCCGATCGAGGGCATCAGTACCCCTTCAGATCGCCTACTACCCTGGTGGTCTAGTGTACCCCACCCCTCCACCCACTGAGCCCCACACCCCACCCCCCATCATCCGGTGGGTGGCAGCACCCACCACCTGCCACCCGTAACTGACAGCTTGGTAGGGCTGCACGCCCATTGGTTCACAGCATGAGCCAATGGGCGCTGTCCAGAGACTATTAGTCCAGATATGTGAATGAATTCATTCACATATCTGGACTGAGTAGCAGTATGTAGGCTGCATGCCCATTGGCTCATGCTGTGAATCAATGGGCGGCAGCCCTACCAGGCTGTCAGTCATTGGGCGGCAGGGCAGAAGGCAGGTGGGTGCTGCCGCCCACTGGCTGACGGGGAGTGGGGCGGTGGGGCCCAGTGGGCGGTGGGTGGGGGGTACACTAGATCATCAGGGTAGTAGGCATATCTGAAGGTACTGATGCCCGCGATCGGGCAGCGATCGGTCCACTGGACCACCAGGGATATTGGATTGGGGGGGTTCTATTCATGAAGCCCGCGATCAGGCTCAGTGCAGTCCACTGGACCACCAGGGATATTGGACTTGGGGGAGCTATAGTGATGCCCGTGATGGGGCATGAGGGGGTGCCACCAGGTGCGGCTGGAACTCGGGTGGCCACCCACAAGTGGCAGCTGCCGTGTTGCACCCTGCAGTGCGGCAGCTCACCTGTGGGTGGCCATCACTTGTTCCTTTTTTATGGGGCGTAACTTTGTGCAGGTGCAGGTAGGGGTTGCGCATGCATGACTCTGCACATCCCGGGCTGAATATCGGGCTGTGCAGGTTATGCATGGGCATGCCTCTACCTGTGCTCAGACATTACTGATGCGCCCATGATCGACTTGTGTGGCGACTTTTCCTTTGAATATCGCGCCGGGATGCATCAGTGGGTTGTGCATGGTGCAACACTGTTACGCCATGCGCAACCCTTTTGAATATCTGGGCCCTCATCTCCTTCTAAAAATCTCTAAGTTCGGCCAGCATTTGGGTCATCTGTCATTGCAGTGTGTTGACAGGGATCTGTGCGCTTGCAGCAGCGCCACCTTGGGAGCCATTTGAGGCCTGTGAGCCCTCGCTTTCCAGTCCATCCTCCTGCAATCCTGCATCATCTGGTACATCTGGCAGTCTATTTTTCACTCGATCATTTTTCTTAGACATTATTTACCTTCCTAAGTTGTTTTCTCCGACATTTTATTATAAAAAATGCAGTATTTGAAGGTTATTCTGGGTGGTCTCGATGAAGCCTCCTGATCTAGGGTACGGTCAGGAGCATGATGTCACCGGAAGTCTCGGGAATTATTCTATGTTACATTGGGATGGCAATCAGTGGGGGTGGGGGGGTGCCACTAGCACCAGGGAATGATTTTATTATACATCGAGACAGCAGTCGGCAGTGGGGGGACTGGTAGCACAAGGGACTGTTTATAATATACATCAGAACGGCGATTGTCGGGGTCCACTAGCTAGCACCAGGGAATGATTTTATTATACATCAGGACAATGACCAGCATGGGGGCACCAGCACCAGGGAAGGAGTATAATATAGATTGAGATGGCAATCAGTTTGAGGTGTCCAATAGCACCAGGGAATGATTTTATTTTACATCAGCATGTCAATCATGGGGGGTCCACTAGTACCAGGGACTGATCTTATTATACATTGGGACAGTGACCAATTGGGGGGGTCCACTAGCACCAGGGAATGATTTTATTATACATTGAGATGGTGATTGGTGGGGGTGGGGACCACTAGCTTTAGGGAAGGAGTATTTATACAGCGGGATGGCAATCTGTGATTGGGGGGGCAGTAGCACCAGGGAAGGAATATATTATAGATCAGGATGATGATTGGTGGAGGGGGGACCACTAGCATCAGGGACTACTGTGTTGTGGGTTAGGGGTATGATGCACTTCCTCTGCCAACCACTATGGTCAGGCTGGAGTAAGTCGTGTTGTATATTGGCAGTATCTGCACCACGCAAGGAGACTGCACAAAACGGCCTTGCGTGGTGCAAATACTCTGAATATTGAACTGCACCAATATTCAGGTCCCCACCCCTTCATTTACATTGTGCTCCCCTATGAATATTACCAGGGAGCAAACCCTGTTTGTCCACATTAACTGGGCTTTTCAATATTGCACATCTGCACAAAAAATGATTTGCGCGAGCAAACTCAGATTTGCGCCTGGGCAATTTTTTGAATATCTGGTCTCTGGTCTCATCATATTGGCCAAACATATAAAGCCCTCCAACCAGTCTCCAGAGAGTCTTCATATGTTCTTGAATAATATACACAAATCATTGTAACTTAACATACATACTGTGAATCATTGCACATATCACAGTAATTCCATAGGAAAGCTTTAATGTACCCGACAAAGCCTATGGCTGCTTGAAACTACTGTACTTGTTATTGTCCGCACTATGTTCTATATTGTTTCCCTGACGTGGAACCTTTGTAAAAGAACCTTGGTTCAAGGGTGTCTTCTGAAATAATAATAAATAAGAGAGACAACAGTATCTGTTTTGTGAAAATGGAACTCAGAACTAGACTCAGAATATACTATAGAGCTCTGGGACAAATTTGCCCCACGAGCTCTATGTTTAACCTCAGCCACATACTGGAGGGAGTACGTTTGGAAGTGCCATTACTGATTTTTCCAGACACTGCCTATCCTAAGCAAATATGTCGGATTTGGGTGAGGTGCCTGTTGGAGGGATTGTGGTGAAAATCTGGCAAACCATACACATAGATTTGTGACTTACCCCTGCTTGCAATCATACTGGCAATCTGTTATCGGAGAAGTAGAACACACATTTGGCTGTCAAGGTGAACTCACCCCTTCGCTGATCCTCTTGGCAGTACCACAAGTGGAAAGCTATCTGGGGTGGGTCATCACAATCCTGGCAGCCAGGAAGGCCATTCCTAGTCTGTGACATACCGAGAGACTTCTCACACTTGAGGACTGGTGGAAAATTTTGCATGACATTTATAATATGGCATGTATGACCTATCAAAATTTAAATAAAATGCCACTGTTTGAACTCTGATGAGGAAAATGGGTGCATTATCAAACAGAGAGATATCTTAATTTTGTCCCATGAGCGTGACTTGCTTTTTCCTCTCTTTGCTTTCTTCTGTTTTCTCTCTTTTCGTGTTATGCCGTGCCCTGTTTCATTCCCTATCTTTCTTTCTCTCTATTACACTATTTAAAACTTTCCCTATGTGTCGCCTCCCTATTCCTTCCTTTTCTTAATGAATTACTGTGGAAAAATGCTCTGGTAAGTAGAGCCTTTATGCAACTAATATGATTCTGATGAGGTGCCATCTTTCAGATGAGACGTTTAACTGAGGTTCCATCTGCCTGGATTAGTGGCAGTTCAGGTGAATGTAAAAGATCCCATGGCACTTATCAAAAAAGAGTAGGGGAATTTCCTCAGTGTCCTGGCCAAATTTCCCCCATTCACTAGAAATACCACAAACAGCTTAATGTGGTTCAATCTCACTTGGCATTCATCTGTGTGAGATTGTAAAGGGGGAGGGGCAGCTGCACAGTGGGGTGCTAGCTTCACACTCAAGCAGACTTGACAGACCACATGGCCCATATCCGCTGGCAAGTAGTAGTAAGTAAGTAAGAGTATAGACTTTAGTAATTTTCATGCAAATCCATCCCGAAAGGTGATTTTGAGGTAGCTGCATGAAATCATCTTTCAGGCAGGATTTGAACATTTTCTCTACCCTTGTTCATGAGGTGGGATCATAGGAAAGTTATGTTGAAAATTTGAGGTAAAAATATTACAAAACAAGAAAGTTATGAGCATACTTTTAAATTTTTCAACACACACTGGTAATTTTGGTAATTTTCAATATTTTGACCCCCAAATTTTCAGCATAGACATTTTTTTCACACTACCTCATGAATGTGATAGCTGTCATTTTTCAGACCCTGGCCAAAATGTGTTTTCATGCTTGTGGCGCGAAATGGCATTTCGGCAACTATTTATATGCGACACCTGTCATAATTGGAAGGAGGGGTAATAAAAAGCCTCTGTTGAAAATTTGGGGTCAAAATGTAAAAAAAAAAAAAAAACTAAGTTATGAAGAAATGTTGAATTGTTCCAACATGTACTCATAACTTTATTTTTGCAGATTTGGGCCCCTGATGTTCAACATATTCCCAATTCCTGAACATGACAGGTGCCATTTTTCAAATCTCCCCCAAAATATGTTTTTGCAGTCACACTGTGAAATCACTTTGTGGATTGGATTTTAAAAATGCCGGCTATCTTGATCACAAGGCAGACCATAAAAAGATTGTTGGAAATTTGAGGTCAAAATGTGGGAGCCCACTGAAAATTGGATTTTGCCTCTCATCTGTCCTATCCTGGGTATAAACAATCTAAAACTGTGTAAAATCAGGACACTACTGAAAATGAGATGCTGCATTTCATCTGGTCTATCCTGGGTAACTATTTAGTAAAAATGTGTAAAAAAAAAAAAAAAAAAAAAGGTCCCCGCCGTCCCCACTGCAGCACAGCCCCCCACAGAACTATGCTTCTATGTTACTCTGGCCTGGAAAAAAAAAACACTGTAAAAGCTGGACCCTACTAAAAATTTAATTTGCCTTTCGGTTGCGATATCCTGGGTAACTACAATTTAAAAAATGCAGTATCAAACTGTATAAAATCAGGATCCCATTGCGAATTGGCATATTTCATCGGGTCTGTCTTTAGTATATCATAGTAAAAATGTGTATTGGCAAGACCTGGTACAACAGCAATGCAAGTGGAGAAATATTCGGAATTGACAAATGCTTGTTTAAACCTTGTACTTGTTTTGCAATTGCAAGGCAGGGGCTTATGCGTTGCAGAGGTTGTTCATAATTCACCACTGAAAGTGGGACCCAAACCCAACGCTTTGATTTGTGCACATTAGAATTTAGCATAGCAGATTGTGAATTTGTATTTCATAACAGTCTGAGTTTACTATGTTTGTTCTGCATCGGGATTGAAGTTGAACGTCTATCACGCGAGGCAGGGGACAGTCTGAGTTTACACTGCTCGTTCTGCATAGCGATTGAACAGCTGTCCTGCGAGGCAGGGCAAGGGGTGGGGGTTGTTGGACAGACCTGTCCCGACTCCTTCCTAAACGTCTGATGTGGGACAGACAGCAGAGGGCAAAGTGAGAGCACTTAGATGAACTGAGAGCGCGTATATCCTCGAAAGCTGGAACTGAACAGGACTGCGACTCAAGCCCGTCCCCCTCCGCACACTTCCCCACCCTCCCCTTCCCAGGAATGTGGCAGCAGTCAGCAGCCCTTCTGAATCTGATCCTTCTGTGCAGCCGAGCGGGGAGAGAGAACGGGAGGGAAGGCCGGGACCGAGTAGGGTTGATGATAAGCCCCTGGCTGGGGCAGTTAATCCGCTTCTTTCCAGGGACTGAGACACGCTCGAGGAACTGATTATTTGCCTCTTGCTGTGCAGTTGCTTGATACGCCTCGCCTATTCAAGGACTGAAGTAGGAAGGAAGAGGGCGGTGGGTGACGGGGATGATTATTTGCCCTCTCCTGGGCAGTTAATCCCTTTCACTTTTCCCGGGACTGAGGACACGTGAGGTCTGTGATCAAAAGGGTACCCTGGTTGGGCACGCTTGGTCACGTATATCTATTGCCTTCAGGAGTGAATCTCACGCTGCGGGTGACCCCAGAGCCTGACAGATGGCCCTACTTCTAGTCCTGTGCTCGGCGCTCAGGCGCTTGGGTCCCGGGTCCGGGTCGCGGTTCGGACGTCCTTCTGTGGGGGAGGTCCGAACTGAAGCCGCCCCTCTCTCCAGCTGGATGGCCAGCACCTACATGCCTGAAGCGACTGGGTTCCCGGCGGGGCAGCGGCAGGCCCCTAGTGGGCTGTACGACGTGTCAGTGGGCCAGCCCGAACTTTTCTGGGGTTCCGTGGGTCGGGAGAGGCTCACTTGGACGAGTCCGTTTCACAGCGTGCTGGAGGGGAGTCTGAGTGAAGGGACGAGCCGCTGGTTCCAGAGAGGTCGCCTCAACGTAGCAGGTGAGTGGTGGAGAGGAGGGAAACACAGAAGAGAAACGGTGGTGTGCTGCAAACCCCCCTCATCGTCAGCTCCGTTATCAACCACAGTCAGCAAGCCACATTTTGTATTAGTTTCTTTTTAATCCAGCTCCCCTTAAGTACCTGATACTTCCAATGCATCTTGACTCAAGTTTTGTAAAGAAATTATTCATTCCGACTGGCAGCATCATAACATCTGTGCCATCTGAAAGCATCTGTTTTTTTTTTAAGAATAACGGGACCCTTCTCACAGTTAACATTGCCAGCGTCACGTCTGTATTTAGATATATGTAGTCGGGCAGAGTGGCTGCGTTCAGAGTTGGCTTTATGTTCCTGGGGGCTACAGGAGCAAGTCTACTAATTGAAGGTCCCTGTGTGTACCTTAACAAGCATTTTTCCTGGCATTATAATGCCTAGCTGGAAGATGCTGCCCAACCGAGTGATGCCCCTTGTGTGATCTGTCAACAGTACACAGGGAGCAAAATGCCTAAGTTAAATCAAACATGAAACCTGAAAGACTGATGACCGGCACAGCTTTTTTCTGGGGGCAGCCTATGAGTCCCCCCCCCCCGCAAGCTGGGACTGAGGGTGCCTAAATCTGGCCCTGGCTGCTTTTGTTTTCAAGGGGTAGTAGTTTCTTTTATAAGTATAACTTTATTACATTTTTCAAATACGCATTGTGTAAATTCATTTCAGTTTTTTTTTCTAGTACAATAAAACATCCTGCCTGGGGATCTTCCCCTTGGAAATACAACACTAAAGAACTAAATTGAACAAATATTTCATAATCATAAAATGTACACTTATTTCATATAAAGAACTATATAAAAAGGAAACACGTGTAAGAAAGAAACCTAGAAATTACTACAAAGAACCATAAACTTCTTAATTTACAATTAACAGAAACAAGTATTATGCACTAATCTATATAGTCAAAATATATTAAATGCTACTGGACAAAACAAACATTTCCCTCACAATATTAATTTTTACACAAAAAATTAGTATGAAGAAATTTCATTTTAAATACCATATAATGTTCTATTTCATTTAAATGTGGTACTCTTTGTCAGTTTATTAAAAAGGCTGTCAAGTTGTCATGCAAGTTATTCTGTGTTATCAAAGAGCTCAGTTCATTATTCTCTACAAGTTCATCTTTGCTGGTTCCCTGCATGTAGATCCCCCAATCCCCTCTACAAAGGGAGGAGCAGCTATCTTTAAAACCATCTATGTCCTCTGCTTCCAAATTTCTAATAGTTGTCTTCTCTTCGTAAGATTTTCCATCCATCTAGCTCTACATTGTGATAAGCTTATCCAATCCCAGTGTGGGCCAATACTGCCAAGGGCAGTAGTTTCAAATGTGGAGTGGCCAGTATTTGGAGCAGTCAGGCTATGTTCCAGGTACTTTTAGGAGCATATGCATTTCCCATATTAGGAAGTACCTGTGCAAGGTCCCAAGGGGTGACTATATGGTATCTCTCTGCTGTCCCTGATTTTCAGAGATGCCCCTGATTTTTGCCTTGAAATTGTCCTTGGTCCCTTCCTAAAATTGGTTTTTGTTTCACTGAAGAGTAGGGATTGAAAGCATCAGCTGTTGCCAGCCATTAATTTGACAGCCTGGTTCTCCTTTAAACAAGCATTTGTCAATGGTGAATGTTCTCAGCTTGCATTGCTGTTGTACTGAGTCTTGCTTATAAACATTTTTACTACATATTTACCCAGGATAGACCAGATGAGATGCAGTATCTCATTTTCGGTGGTGTCCTGCTTGTACACATTTTAGACTGTATGTACCTAGGATAGGCCAGCGGAGAGGCAATATGTAATTTTAAGTGGGCTCCCACATTTTGACCCTAAATTTCCAACATAGTCTTTTTATGACCTGATGTTATGATGAAGATAGGTGGAGTGTTTTTTAAATCCCATCTGAAAGGCGATTTCACAGTGTGACTGCAAAAAGAAACTTAGAGAGGGATTTAAAAAATGACACCTGTCATGTTCAAAAGGTGGGGGTAGCACAAGGGATTTGTTAACCATTAGGGGCAAAAATCTGCAAAAACAAAGTTACAAGTAAATGATGGAACAATTCAATTTCTTCATAACTTAGTTGTTTTTTCACATTTGATTCCACATTTTCTACATAGTCCTTTTACGATCGCTCCTTTTGAACATGACAGGTATCATTTATAAAATAGTGGCCTGAATGACATATCACTGCACCAGTGGGAAAACACATTTTGGCCAGGGCTGGAAAAACAAAAGCTGGTACGTTCATGAGGATGTGTGAAAAAATGGCTATGTTGAAAATTTGGGGTCAGAATATTGAAAATGATTAAAGTTACAAGCATGCCTTGAAAACTGTCAGTGTATTGTCATAACCTTGTTGAGTTTTAATATTTTTGCCCCAAATTTTTAACATAGCCTTCTTATGATCCCACCTTATGAACAAGGGTGGAGAACATTATGAAATCCTACCCAAAAGGTGATTTTGCACCAGAAGTGTGAAAACACATTTTGGCCAGGATTTGAAAAATGGTAGCTGTCACATTTATGAGGCGGTGTGAAAAAACAGCTGTGTTGAAAATCTGGGGTCAAAATATTGAAAATTACCAAAGTTACGAGCATGCATTGAAACATTGCAATGTATGCTCATAACTTTATTGTTTTGTAGTATTTTTACCCCAGATTTTCAACATAGCCTTCTTATAACCCCACATAGCCTTGTTATGACCCTACCTCATGAACAAGGGTGGAAAAAATGTTCCAATCCTGCCCAAAAGGTGATTTCATGCCACAAGTGCAGAAAGATATGATTTCATGCCACAAGTGCGGAAATATATTTTGACCAGGATTTGAAAAATGACAGCTCTCACATTTATGAGGTGGTGTAAAAAATGGCTGTGTTGAAAATTTGGGATCAGAATATTGAAAATTACTAAAGTTATGAGCATGCATTGAAAAAATGTCAATGTATGCTCATAACTTTTTGTTTTTTAAATATTTTCACCCCAGATTTTCAACATAGCCTTCTTATGACCCAACCTCATGAACAAGTGTGGAGAAAATGTTCAAATCTTTTCCAAAAGATGATTTGGGGCAGTGACTATGAAATCACCTTTCGGGATGGATTTGCATAATTTCACTGCTATTGTTCATGAAGTGTTTACCTAAGAAGGCCACGTTGACAGTTTGAGGAAAAATATTTAACAATTTCCAAGTTATGAGGGCAAGTTCAAAACCCAATGAAATACATTGAATCGCATACCTGATTTCCTTGGTTCTCAGTCCAGCACTGAAGAGTGAAGATGAACCTCTGGTTCAGAGAGAATTACAGCATTGGACCCACAGTAGGTAAGTAAGGGGTGTTGGGTGCTGAGTGGGTGGGTCGGGCGAGGGGGAAGGTAACCTTAGTGGCTACAAACATTGATGGGTGATTTTATTTTTTAGAGGCTGTGTGTGTGTGTGCGTGTGTGTGTGTGTATATATTATATATATATATATATATATATTCCATCAACTTTATTTAACCAGGCATAGACACCATTGAGCAAGGTCATTTTCAAGGTGGTTCTGGACATAGATACAATACATAATGACAGATACAATAAATCAGTGTTGCTAGACCAATGTCCAGGTTGTCATCAATACAGTCAATGCATCATGATCTGCTGGAACTGTAAAACAGCTACAATTCATAGAATAGGTTTACAGAGAAAGAGGAAGAGCCAGCAATCCTAAACTATCGTTAGCTTATTGGTAGAATGAAGTAGAGCAGGGAGCGAGTAAGTAGAGGGGATATAATGAAAGTAGGGCCAGGATTAGAATGAAAGGTGGAGAAAAAGACGGTTTTCCCTTGATTGAGGAGAGAGGTGGATGAGTTTCTGGTCGTGGAATTCATGAGGAGATCAGTGGCTAAGGGCTCAGAATCGTCTAAAACAATCACATGCTTCCTTTAGGAAGTTGGCTATCAGGGCTTTGAATGAGCATAGGCCTGGAAGTGAGGAGATCTTTAATGAGCTTTGCATGGTATTCCGCAGTGAGGGGAGTGAAAAATTGATTGCGGCCTGGCCATAAGATGTTTTCACTCTGGGAATCTGGAGACAGAATATAGAGAATTGTCTTAGGTCAAAGGATTGTTTAGCCATATATATATATAATTATATATGTATGTATGTGTGTATATATATATATATATATATATATATATATATACAGTATATAAAATAAAAAAAGACTATGAGGAATGGTTTTCATTTATTTTAGGTATAGCAGCTGGGGATTGGGGTGCTATGTTTGACAGCACGGAAGTGGGTTCCCCGTGCAACACAGTGAAAACAGGTGGAGTGGGGGTAGAAGCTGGCACGGGGATTAGGCACCCCGGTGTCAGAAAATTAATCCGTGCAGAATGGGAGTGTCAGGTGGAGGGAGGGTAATGGCAGCAGCAACAGCCATTGATGTGTGTGTGTGTGTTTTACAGGGTATATAAAAATAAATAAATAATAATAAAAAGAAACAAACTATGAGGAACAGTTTTTTTATTTTATTTCGGGTACCACCACTGGGGATTAGGCACCTCAGTGTCGGTGTTATGTGTGTTGGCAACGGGGGTGGACTCCCTGGTGTCACACAATGAAAACGGACAGCATTATGCAGATCAGAGGAAAGAGCCGCCTTATGATTGGGCTGGCTCTTTGAACTACTCATGGTTTCTACCCAGCAACACCAGAACAGTGTCATGATCAGCCTAGCTGATGACTGGTCTGACACTGCTGAGGTTCACCCATTACGCTCTGACAGAAATTAGACTGCCGATTAGAGCTCCTCAAAAATGCTGACACTAGAGACAGTGCTACACAAATAGATTGACAGTGATGGGCACGCAACTCAGCAGTGTGATACTCAGGCAGTAAACTCTCACATGACCGCAACTGCACACAGTGGCTGTAACATACACAGGCAAGTTATACAGGTGCAGTAACACTGTGTTTTGCAGGGGGTGGGGCTGTGCCCCCCGCATTCCCTTGCTATTCTTATACTCCGAGGTGCACATGAGCTGGGAACCAGTGCAATAAAGGGACATAAGGCAGAGTACTTCCATGCTGTGACTTCATTGTGTGCATCCTCTATCCCAAAGGAAACCACCACCACGTGTGCCACTATGTCCCTCACTACCGCAGTTCAGTTGCCATCTAACATAATTTGAACAGAAATACCCACCTGATCAGGTACGTTTATGGCTCCCAACCATGGTCACAGCTCCTGCGGCATCTGCGTGAGCTTGTCCATTCTCTGTTGTGCTCTTGACAATCTCTGCTGACATACCCCGAATTAGACCTGCAGCACAGTACAAACCACGGTGTGCAGTGTACCTGGCCACAAATTCACACCACCTGCTCACTGTGAAACTGTTTGCATATGTTCTAATATACAACACTCCAAAGCCCTCCAATCACAGTAAACCATGAGATGCAGTCCTAAAATACAGCACGCTACCTAACATGATAGGCACTCTAATGCTGGTGCTCACATGCCGGTGACTTAAATTATTTTATTTATTTATTTATTTAGTTTTTGTTGACCTGGTAAGTGTGCTAGACAAATCCTGCCTAATTTCTGGCACGACCTGGGGAAGGGGGATACAGATGAATGCCAACTGACCTTGAACCAGATGAAAATGTGCTCTGAATACGTTGCCCCTATAATGGTATACCCATTGATGAGCCCCTTGCAGACTGCCCTGCATTGAACTGACAGTGATACAACTCTGAAAACCCACTATCGTACCAAAATGTTCATCCTTGTACGAGCGCAAGGGCGAACATAAAAATGCTTTCCCCACTAAGCCACAACAAAGCCCATGCCCTGAGTTGATAGTCCCATTTTATGAGAATTGTCTCTGATTTTGGTCTTTGGTCCCTGATTTTTGTAAACCCTGACCCTGATTTGCAAGGCAGGAAGCTGAGAGGTGTGAGCATGATATCTGATTACATGTGCGCCTCTAGCTACTATTAAAGAGAAGAAGACCTCCTGGGCTCCATTCACTGTCACAGTTTTGTGGCACAAAGTCATAACTGCTCTGTGCCACAGTTCTGCTTTGTGCCTATAAGCATTTCTCTGCATGGTGGCTCAAAACATTATGACTATGTGGAGAAAGGGGTGGGGGCCAGCATGCACATTAGGAGCTGAGCCATCCTCAGACTCTCGTCAGGCCCTGCATGTCTGGTTGTATACCACAGATCCTAGGCCCTTTGAAAAGACTGCTTCACCAACATATTTCCACATTCAGCACCTGTGACTGCTACCCCCACAGTCCCCATTGCCTACAGTCTCTGCCCTACCACTTAGTGACTCCCTGCATTGGCATGGCCCCTTGCCTCCTCTACCCACCCCCTCACTGCTCTGCCACTTAGTGGCTCACTGCACTGGCATGGCCACTGGCCACCTTCTACCCACCCCCCACTCCCTCACACCCTCTCACTATGACAATGTCAATGACTGCTGCCCCTTTCTTTCTCACCTCACTCACACCCCCCTCTTCTACCCACTGCCACCTTTAGCCCCTCTCTAACTCCTATCTGCCTATCTCCAACTATTTCTTCATCAGCTTATGGTGTACGCAAACCTAGGGTATCTTACCTATTATCGTCATGTTTCTTACACTCTTGCTTGTATAACCTCTGTAATTATTGTCCATGTTTTATACTCTGTTGTTTGTATAATCCTTTGTATTATTGTCTTCACTCCCACTGACGTGAAACTTTTGTAAACAAGCTCCCAGTTCAAAGGTGTTTAATCCTAGATCTCAATAAATAAATCAAATAAAACAAGCAGTTATACATGGCTTGCTGGCATGCCAGCAGCATCCAGAAGACCTGAAGTGGGGGTGGTGTGGGGGATTGGTGAGGGACCTGGCCCATTCATTGGCCATGTGGGGGAAGAGGGCTTGAAAGAGATCATCTACTGAACACCAGGAACTACTTATGGTCTGGGTACAGTGGTTGTGGGGAAGCACTGGACCACCAGTGATCGCTGCAGGAGCCATTGAAAAATTAGAACTTCCTGAGGACTTGAAGTGGCCAAGAGGCACATGTTGGGCTGCTCAAGATGGCTACGATGTGTGGTATGGCCATGTAACAGGGACACTGTGCATGGCATAGCACCATGTGACTGGCAGCGTGGCATGCACGGTTCTCTGTGGTTGTAATGTATCGTGTTAGCTGTTGAAAACCCAGGATTAGTGTCATCTGGCAACCAGCATTTGCACTGCAACTCAATTGCTGCAGAGACTCCTCCAACCAGGCAGTGAGGCAGGTCAGTCTCAAATGAGGGTCATTTCATAGTTTGCCACTCAGAACACCACTGTCCAAACCTCTCAACTGTCCCACATTGGGAAGAACATCCCTAATTTTACCAACACATCTCTGCTTGTACCTCTCAGCTGTCTCTCGGTCATTAGGTTTGACTTCCCCATCTTACCTCTAGAATTGCTCCAGCCCCCCCCCACCCCACGGAGAAGGTGCTGTCCCACATGGAAAAGATGCTATTGTCTCACATTATGAACTCAGACTTTAAAACAGGAATTCAGCAAGCAGTAATACATGACAGGGTGAGTGGTGTTGGGCTATACCTGCCCACCGGGAAGGGGGGGGGCATAGTGAGGCCTGGAAGAGGGACTTGCAGACTCCGGAAGGGTGGGTTTAGACAATACCATCTGCCCTGGAGTGTATTATTATGTTTAGAAAATTAGTATTTGTGTGAAAACTTGAAAAGTGTTTAAAAAATTAAAACATTACCAGTAGAAGGTTTTACAGCACATCTTTTTCAGCTGCACTGCCAGTTCTGCTTTGCATTTTGTTGTCTACCACATTACCTCTGAGTAACAGCGCAGCATGGCAAATATTTGTTTTAATTTTTGTAACTAGTGATGGCAGTTCTGTAAATAGTGATGGCAGCTGTGAGCATGTTTTCATGTACTTATGGACAAGGGGAGTGCAAGCAACTGCAGACCCGGTAAGCCTCAACTCAATTGTGGGCAAAACAATGGAAACCCTTCTCAAGGAGAGGATTATATCCTTTTTTCAAGGACAACAGCAAATTAGACTCAAAACAGCATGATTTTACCATGGGAAGGTCATGTCAAGCCAATCTAATTGACTTTTTTAACTGGGTGATAAAACTAATGGACCAGGGAGGTGTTGTGGATGTAGTGCACCTGGATTTCAGCAAGGCCTTCGACTTGGTCCCACATAGACGACTACTAAACAAGTTAGATAGCATGGGGGTGCGGCATCAGGTGGTAAACTGGGTAAGGAGCTAGCTTACTGGAAGGACCCAGAGGGTACTAGTAAACGGCTCACTATCAGAAGAAAGAGGCGTAGCTAGTGGAGTGCCACAGGGATCAGTGCTTGGTCCGATCCTATTCAGTATTTTTATTAGCGACATTTCTGATGGACTGGAGGGTAAGGTGAGTTTGTTCGCAGATGACACAAAAATAGGTAATAGGGTAGACACTCCAAGTAGAGTGGAAAAGATGAAGGCTGACCTTAAGACTCTGGAAATGTGATGAAAAACATGGCGACTAAAGTTTAATGCCAAGAAATGCAAGATCTTGCACCTTGGAAGGGCTAACCCAGGAGAGGATTACTACATAGGAGGAGAAACATAGAAACATAGAAGTTGATGGCAGATAAGGACCGCAAGGCCCATCCAGTCTGCCCATTTCTTTTTCTACCTTATAAATGTGCCATCGGCCTTTGCTCTGTCAGTGGTCTATCTATTCATAGTCATTTGTATTGCTCCCTTATGCCTATCCCATGCCTGTTTGAAGCCCTACACTGTATTCATAGCCACCACTTCTTGTGGTAAGCCATTCCATGCATCCACCACCCTTTCTGTGAAAAATAATTTCCTCCACATTCCCCTTAATCGTCCCCCTCTAATCTCATGCTGTGTCCTCTTGTCCTGCTATTTTCTTATATTTAAACATGTTAGACTCTTTCACCTTGTTAATGCCCTTAAGGTGTTTGAATGCCTCGATCATATCACCTCTCCCTCCTTTGCTCAAGGGTATACATATTGAGCTCTGTTAATCTGTCCTCATATGTCTTCTGATGCTGTCCCTGCACCATTTTGGTTGCCCTTCTCTGGACTGCCTCAATTTGGTTAATGTCCTTGTGAAGGTGTGGCCTCAATACTGCATGCAGTACTCCAGATGGGCCTAACCAGTGTTTTGTAAAGAGGATTATTACCTCCCTCTTACGACTTGTAATACCCTACTAATACACCCTAACACCCCTAGCCTTACCTACTGCTTTAGAGGTCTGCTTGGATGATTTCAGGTCATCAGTGATGATGATGCCCAAGTCTCTTTCTTCCTTTGTGACTGCTAGCAACTCCCCGCCCAGCCTATAGGTGGCTTCAGGGTTTCTCTTCCCTATGTGCATGATTTTGCACTTCTTTGCATTAAATCCCAGTTGCCACTCTTCTGACCATTTTGCTAGTTTATCCAGATATCTTCTCATTCTGCCACCATATCTGGATCATCTACTCTGTTGCAGATCTTGGTGTCATCTGCAAACAGACAAGCCTTACCCTCTAGTCCATCTGCAAGGTCACCAATGAAGATGTTGAAGAGGACTGGCCCCAGGACTGATCCCTGAGGTACCCACTTGTGACTTGCATCTCTTCTGACTGTATACCATTTACCACCACTCTCTGTTTTCTGCCCGTCAACTGGTTTGCCACCCAGTTGACCAACTTCTGACCAACCCCGAGCCTACCCAGCTTATTTATCAATCTTCTAGGTGGAACAGTGTCGAAAGCTTTGCTGAAGTCAAGACAGGCGACATCAACTGCTCCCCCTTGGTCCACCACTCTGGTTACCCAGTCAAAGAAATCTATGAGATCAGTTTGACAGGACCTTCCTTTTGTAAACCCATGCTGTCTTGGATCCTGTGCCCCTATGGATTCCAGGTGTTGCACTATCCTTTCCTTAAGGAGTGCCTCCATAATCTTGCCCACTACTGAGGTAAGACTGACTGACTGGTCTGTAGTTCCCCGCCTCCTCCCTGCTACCGCTCTTGTGAAACAGGATCACATGAGCCCTTCTCCAGTCTTCTGGGACCTCTCCTGTGCTCAGAGACTCACTAAACAGTTCTGCTAATGGCTCTGCTAGTTCCACCTTTAGCTCCTTAAGTACCCTGGGATGTATGCCATCAGGTCCCATTGCCTTATCCACCCTGAGCTTAGCAAGCTCTTGTAGGACCCTTTCTTTTGTGAAGGGAGTAGTGCTCACCTCCCTCTCCCCATGTCCATGATGCTGAGCTGTGGGCCCTGCCCTACCTTCTCTTCAGTAAATACTGAGCAAAAGTATCTATTTAGGATAGATGCCTTTACAGGGTCCTCCTCCTCACATGCTCCCTTTTCTCCATTAAGCTTAGCAATACCCCCTCTGGACTTTTTCCTTTCACTAATGTATCTATAGAAAGTCTTGTCACCTTCTTTTACTGTTCGTGCTGGTGTTTCCTCAGTTTGGGACTTTGCCTGCCTTACTGCCTTCCCTGCTTCCCTTAGGGCAGTTTGGTATGCCTCCCTATCTTCATCCCGCTGTGTTCCCTTATATTTCCGGAAGGCCTGTCTTTTGGCTCTGACCTTTTCTGCTACTGTATTTGAGAACCAAAGTGGTTTCTTTCTTCTTTTGCACTTCCTTTTCTGTCTAACACAATGGGATGTTGCTTCAAGTACTGCATCCTTAATGCTTGCCCACTTTGCTTGTACCCCCTCACCTGTGTTTCTTTTTGCCAGGGCTAGCTTAACGCTGTTGGCCATCTTATCAAAGTCAGCTCCTCTGAAGTCCCATATTTTTGCCTTGGAATGGGATGATTTAGATGTAGTAGCCAAATTGAACCATACCATGTGATGGTCACTGGCCCCAAGGTGACCTTCTACCTGGAGATCTGTGATCCCTTCCTTGTTAGTCAGTACTAGATCTAGGATAGCCCTGTCTCTTGTGGGTCGCTGTACCAGTTGTTTGAGGCCCTCCCCCTGCAGGGAATCCACTATGTGTCTAGTTCTGGCAGATGTTCCTGCTGGTATTGACCAATCTGTATCCGGCATGTTGAAGTCTCCCATTATTAGAACTTCCCCTTTAGCTGTCATGTTTTGTATATCTTCTAACAGTAATGTGTCTATATCCTCCCCCTGGTCTGGGGGCCTATAGACAACCCCAGTTCTTATAGCTGTCCATTTCCTGTTTCAGGGTGACCCACAGTTCTTCTGGCTCCTTATGTGTATTCTGAATTTCTGTAGCTTTGATATTTTCATTGACATACAAGGCACTCCTCCCCTTTTTGCACCTCGGTCTCTTCTGAGACAATACTTAGCCAGGTACTGAAGTCTCCCAAGTGTGGTTACTGGTAAACCACGTCTCACTAATTGTTACTATGTCCAGTTTAGCCTCTGACATTATTGCCTGCAGGTCTGGGATCTTATTTCCCAGGCTGTGAGCATTGTGTACATGATTTTCCATTGGCCAGATTTTGGTGTGTTAGTTGTTGGGTGAGGTTTGGCATTACCCTGTGCGTTGTGGGGAGACAAACCTTTTTCTTACCTGGTGATGCAAATGAACTGCAAACATGCTGAATCCCTGTTTGACCACTAGCTGAGGGGAGGTGTTCTTCCCATTCGACGTATGGGGTGCTGCACCCCTCTCCCCATTGCTAGTTTAAATATTCTGCAAAGATGTCAAACTTCTGCCCCAATGCACTGACTCCCTCCTTAGTCAGATGCAGTCCATCAAATTTAAAGAACTTTCGCTCCCAGAACTGTTGCCAGTTCCCTACAAATCTGTGTCCTTTTTCCTGGCACCAGCCCTTGAGCCACATGTTTAGCTCCCCTAGCTCCACTTCTCTGACCTTCCATCCATCTGCTCCCCTCTCCCCAACTGGCAGGATCTTGGAGAAGGAGATGCCGGACGAAATAGATGATAGTTTGTCACCCAGCCTGGTCAGGTGTTCCTTGGTCTCCACAGCTGACCAGCTGGCGAGATCATTAGTCCCTATGTGTACTAGGACATCAATGTTTTCTCCTGCTTTGTGAACAATTTTAGCAATGCAGTCAGTGTCTCTCCATGCTGATGTACCTGGGAGACATCTGACCATTACTCCTGGCTGGAGATAGGTATCAACTCCCCGAATCATGGAGTCTCCTATGATCAGAAGTTTTTTGGATTTCCTTTTTGCTTTCTTTGTTTTGGTTCCTGATATGGGTGAGTTTTGTTGTGCTAGCTCCTGTGCTGCAGTGTCCTGCTCTGCAGTATCTTCTGCCTCTTTGTTTGCTTTCAGAAAACTGGAATTCTCTAAACAAGAAGGAGATCTGGGAATAATTATAACCGATGACCTGGAAATGTCAAAGTGATGTGAGAAAGTGGCATTGCGAGCAAATGGTATGTTGGGCTATATAGGTTGGGGGATTACCAGCAGAAACATGGAGGTCATCCTGCTGCTCTGTAGATCACTGGTGAGGTCATACCTGGAGTACAGTGTACAGTTCTGGAGACCACACCTTAAAAAAGATATTAACAGACTGGAAACAGTGCAAAGGACAGTTACAAAAATGATACACAGACTGCACAACAAAACTTATGTTGAGCAGCTGCGTGACCTGAACATATATTCCCTGGAGCAGTGGAGGGAGAGGGGAGACGCGATGAAGACCTTTAAGTTCGTAAAAGGAATAAACAAGGTGCAGGTTCAGGACCTGTTCCAGATCAAAAATCACTCAAGAACCAGGGGGCACAACATGAAGCTGGGGGCAGATTCAGAGGCAACACATGCAAATTCCTCTTTACTGAGAGGGTGGTAGTTGCATGGAGTTGGCTTCCACATGTAGTGGTGGAGGTAAAAATGGTGGGAACTTTCAAAAATGCTTAGGATAGGTACATGGGCACCATAACCTGAGTTATCTTCTACGTATGTTATGCTTCTCCTGACCTCAGTGTATCTGCCTTACTTGCTTCAATTTGTTCTCTGTATGTTCTATTAATTTCCTGTACTGTCCTGGGTCATACCTGAAAATAGGCATATGTTTTGTGTAGTGTACTTACCTGGTCAACAAAAACTAAATAAATAAATAATAACATTGACTATCAGTTAAGGGAAAGGGGTAGGCTTATGGGCAGACTAGATGGGCTGCACGTTCTCCTTCTGCCATCATTTTCTATGTTCTATGTTTCTATATCTTGATCACAATTGGGAGGGAAGCAACACAGTAAACACAACAAGTCTTGTTAGTTGAGTTGTGGCTTTGATTTGATCCCACTGACTCTCTAAAATATAAAAAAATGTATTTTAAACCCTGCTCCCATTGAAATCAGCCACACGCTACAAACTATTACATCACAAAACGTGGTAGCATGGGGGCGGCAGGTGGTAGAGCTTGCTGCTGTTAGCACATGGTAGAGAAAGGAACTGGGCAGCCAAGGGGAATTTATGATCCATTTCCATGAAAATTCTACGAAGTGGACTGTTTCAGTCTGATTCAGGTAAGCTAACACGTGAGTGCCTATCAGTAGCTGAGCACAGTTGTTGTTCTTTAATATGTACTGATGTTGTCGACTGTGTTTGCTGAAGTGCATAACCTCCCATTTATCTTCATTGAAGGATGCATCATTTAGTCCTGCCAAATCTACTGCTTTCTTCCAAGTCATGCTGCAATGAAATTGCATCTTCAGGTGATTTCACTCCACTTCTGATTTTGCTGTCATCAGCAGGCTTAACCAGCAAATATCTTAAATTCCAAGACATGCTCTATGTAAGCATTAATCCCTGAGACAGGAGGGCATTTCCCAGGAATTAATGCATGGTTGTGGGGGGTGCACGAGG
The DNA here is from genome assembly GCA_016271365.2 of Neoceratodus forsteri. Lineage (NCBI taxonomy): Eukaryota > Metazoa > Chordata > Ceratodontiformes > Ceratodontidae > Neoceratodus > Neoceratodus forsteri. Next base: position 153,777,548 of record CM028134.1, read on the forward strand.
CTGCAGGCCGAGTGCTTCCCACTAACCAACCATGCATTAATTCTGGAAAAATACCCTCCTATTGAGGGGATTAATGCACTTGTAACACAACAAGTGCAACATGGGAATTCCTTGCATCAATGATGCGACTACCGGAACTAGTGACGTCGTTAATGACGGTTTTGCCGACTGTGAAAACACAGTACTGCCGCCCACACACAGCCACTTCCTGTCATACTGTGTGTTGGTTTTCTTACCTTTGAAATGTAGCCATGCATATCTAGGGATTTAATGCACGGCTACATTCGAGTCACGTTACCTGTTTCTTCCAATCAGTGTGTAGTATTCACGTTGTACTATTAATGGCGTGTTACAAATATACTATATCTTCTAAACAGAATGGGTTCCATCTCTGACCCGACTAGTCGCTAATCCTGAGGCTGAGAGATGTCTCTTGATGTTTACTCTTTGTGTTCTGCTGTCTAACCATTTCCTTGCCCGATTGGTTACATTAGCACTAATGTTCAGTTTTTCGAGCTTTACCCTTCATTTAATACAGGGTACATTATTGAAGGCTTTTGCAAAATCTAGGTGCACTTTGTCCGCAAGGGTGTTCAAAGCTTTGCTACCCTTTCCATAAAACTCTGGTAGATTAGTTGCCCATGATTTTCTATTTACAAAACCATGCTGTGATGTATCTTGTCTCCTTGATGAAAGCAGATGTGGCCTCAGTTTTGTCTCTTAAAAGTAACCCTATATTTTATTTGTTTATTTTTTAATTAAAATTTGGTGACAGGATAGGCACACTGAGCTGGGGCTCATTTCCAGGTACGACAAGGGGAAGGGGATACAGCAGGGAGTGAAACATCGATAACAAAGTGACAACAAGTGCGTGTACATAAGCAATAAAAGCACTGTACAGGTAATGAATTTCAGAGAAACAAAAAAAAAACAGGGTAAAAAGTGTACATGCGCATCTGTTATAGGGTAGCCTAGATGAAAGCTAAGGGATCCTGCCACCGGCATATTTGTACAGAAACACAGAGGTGTCAATTTCAAATTACAAAATGCACGGAGTTGTAAGCTATTTAATACATTATAATGGAGAAGATCAACCTTAGCCAATCACAATACAGAGTTACTATCTGGTTCTTCTGTGACTGCCAGACAGTAGATTGAATAATGGGACAGTGGCTCTGCATTCTATTGGCTGAGAACAATAATGGGACAGTGGCTCTGCATTCTAACTGGCTGAGAACAATAATGGGACAGTGGCTCTGCATTCTGATTGGCTGCTGTGTGTGTATGTACTTAGCCAGTCAGGGAGCAAGCCCAGTTTGCCCTCCCGCTTCAACATTCAGCAGCCTATCAGAAACTCGAGTAATACTGCACTGCTTCTGTGCGGAACAGTTCCTGCTTTCTCACAGATGTGCTATAGCGAGACACACTGATTCTGTGGTTTTAAACATTGTTTTTTGTTCTTTCCAGTATAGTCATGATAATACCATTAGTGGTCTGGGTTTCCCTAGTAATAACCAGACCGGGGTGTTAGTAAACACCACAGCCTTTGGCCTCAGTGTTTATTACCCCTGATCTGGATATTACCTCGTAAACCTAGACCACTATTGTCACTACAGTAAGGCAAAAATGGGTAAAAAAAAAAAAGAGGTAAAATAGCCGGGAGGGGGTGGATAGGACATGGCTTGTTGTAATGTGGAGAATGGATGAATAAGCCTCTCTGCAGGTGCATCCTGTTATGGTGTCAGTACTGGTTTGAGAGAGTGCAGGGAGTAAGAGAGATGGATGGAGAGAGGGAGGGTCATCCCAGGCTAGAGGTCTGACCTACAGGTCTGTAATTTCTTGTACCTGACATGCACCCTTTTTCAAACATGGGAGTAACCATAGCATCCCTGTAGGATTGGGGATACTTCCTGAAATCAAAGAGAAGATTACAATCTTAGAGTGCTATGCACAAAGCGGGTGGGGGTATGCGAAAAAGTTGTGTACCCCACCTGTGACCCTGCGGACAGGTGTGCCAATACCGACATTCACCAACATCGGCCACCTGTCCATGGCTTCTCCCTCCCCCGGCTTGCAGGACTTCACAGGGTAGCCGGGAGCGGGGTTGTGGACCCAGGCAGACATCCAATGGGATGCCCGTTCTGGGTCCAATAGTGGATCCTTCGCACTGCATTGTACGGGTCCAGGGTCGTGCATGCTGCCTAGGCACCTGGATCTATGTGGCATGGCCCCTACGTCTGGTCAGTTCACTGGCCCAGCCTCTGTGAATGGTGCAATCCTGGCACACTGCAGGACCCTTGCGTTGGGACCCACATCTGGCCCTCACACCTGCAGCAGCAGCTGTGCCCCAATACTATTGTGGCCATACCCCCCGTATCCCCAAGCCCCCATAGGGCAACATGTGCCATGGTCCGTCTCCCCCCCTGCAACATACCGGTGCCACCACTAATCAGGCGTTATGGGCACTTGCCCATCTCACTGCCCCTGCCCTCACCAGCTGCCTAGTGGGCCAGGGAAGCATGGAGAGCACTGTCCAGGTCCCCCAGTGTCTGGAGGTTGGAGACCATGGGGCCGCATGAGAGGGTTACAGCAGGGTCTTCCCTGGCACCCTCGCCACCCTCTACTGTCACAGCAAACTACATGGTTTAGTGACTACTGCATAGTGCTGCCATGTCCCAGAACACTCCCAGTGCATTGCTGTCTGCGGATGTGGGGATCAGGTGCAGTGGGTCTCTGCCTCTTGATGCATGCCGCTCTGGGACACACTGGGTGCAGGGTGGCTACGCACGTAACCACTCCGCACCTTTGTGCATAGCACCCAATGTTAGAAAACCTGTATGTCATCTGTCAGCATGTGTGGGAGTAAACTGTCAGGGCCAGGTGGTTGGTTCTGTTTAAAGGAGAACCGTGCTGAACCTGTAAGTCATTTCCCCCTATATAAGCTGCCTTTTAAATACTACTTGTAATTCTGTTATGTTCTTTTTTTTTTTTTTTAATTTAAAGCGTATTGATTTTCAAACTTCAACAAACGGGATACAGCAGAGACATACAAAACAGGAATATACAATCCTCCCCTGACCCCCCTCCACCCCAGCCCACCCCTCTGACACCAACATGTAAGCGTTACAAGACCAATAACATGGCGGGCTTAATCATCAGTGAGATCCTAGGGTCACACCGTGTATAAGGTATACAATTTGCCCCACATAGCCCTGTACTTATTAGGGCGGTGATGCAAACTGGCAGTCATTTTCTCAGTGTTGAGATTGAAGAGTAGCTCCTGCATCCATTAGGTATAGGAAAGAGGCTCCTCATCTCGCCACTGGCGAAGAACCAGCTTTTTAACCAAAAGGGCCAGAAGAGCCATATAGTATTTCCTGTCTTTAATGGAAATATTGCTGTAGTCTCCTACCTAACAGATCTCAGGGGTGAAAAGGTTGTCAAGGCCTAGGAGGGGATCAGCCCGTTGTATGAGCTTCCACAGGGGTTCTACCTTGGGACAGTTCCAAAAACTGTGAGGCATGGAGCCCTCCTCAGTCTTACATCTGACGCACTGGGATGAGCTAGAGACCCCCATTTTAAGCTGCTTCACTGGGGTCAAATACATATCACTCAAAATATGGAGTTGCATAAGCCGTAACCTATCCTGAGTAACATATCTATGGCAATCCCTCCATACTGTCTGCCATTGTGTAGTTGTCCTGGGGTAAAGTGTGGACCAGTATGAAGGGGTTCCATCTATTTTAGGGAACACTTTAAAGTACAACTGGGCATAAATATTGGAAACAGCATGGGAGGGGCAGAAGCTAGGAGTTGAAGTGTCTTGAAGAAGTCAAGTTCTGAGAGGCTGGTCAAGAAAGTAGTACACCACTGGACTAACATGTGCCTGAGTTGATATACCCTGAAAATCTCCCGGTTATCCAAGGAACTCTTGTCTATAATTTGTGGAGAGGTGAGCCATTGGCCCCCTACAGCTCGAAACTGACCCACCTCCACTCCAGCTAGATGAGGTGTCCGGCAGGGGGAAATCATCTGCCCTATTATTTTAAAATGTGGGTTGCTAACTAAAGGCTGCCAAAGATCCCGATAGTGTTTGTAACCTATTAGAAAACAGAGTTGAGAGTGAAAATGAATCGAGATCTCTACCATAGAGTTATGGAGAAGTGAGGAAAGATCCTTGGGTCTCAGGTGTAACAGCACTGGGGAGACAGTCCAGTGGCTTCTATTTGGGCTTGATCTATAGTGAGCCAGAGGGGAACATAAGATAGTCGAGCTCCACTTTCAGGGAAAGCCAGCAGAGGTATTTGCTGGCCTGGTTGGCCCAATAATGTAAACCAAAATGTGGCAATCTAAGCCCTCCCAGGGTTTTAGGAGCTGCTAACTTGTGATAAGCCCTCTTGGGCCTTTTACCCGACCAGATAAATTCAGAAATCTGGGAGTGCAGCTTCCTAAACCATCCTAACGGGAGCCAGAGATTCAATAGATTAACCGGGTAAAACACCCAAGGAAGGACATTCACTTTAACTAGGTTTATACGTCCCCAGAGGGTCAGAGGCAAAGAATTCATCTGGCCAGGTCCTCTTGGACTTTATTGAGTATAGAATCCAAGTTTAGCTTTTTGAACTGGGAGGTACTCCTTGCTAGGTGGATAACTAAGCACTTAATGGATTTCGGAACCCACTGGAGTCCAGTGGGTTGTATATCACTCTTAAGGGCTCTGGAGTTTTAGGGGAAGACTGCTGTCTTTTCAATGTTAAGTTTGTAACTTGATAAAGAACTATATTCCTGAATGATCCTAAGTGCTGCCGGTATGGAGATAGAAGGGTGAGTCAGAAGCAGAAGGATATCATCCGTATAAGTAGACAGTTTGACTTTGTGGGGATCTAGCCATAGCACTCGAACCACTGGGGACATTTTGAGTTTAATTAGAAGGGGTTCGAGATAGAGATTAAACAGGAGTGGGGATGGGACACCCCTGTCTGGTACCTGAGTAGAGAGGGAAGTTGGGAGAGAACACCCTATTACAGTATATGTGAGCATTGGGCTGGACATATAAACTTGAAGCCAGGTAATGAACCAGGCAGGGAAACCAGAATGGTGCAGGGTTCTGAACATGAATTGCCAATCTACCTGGTCAAAGGCTTTCTCTGCATCCAGGGATACCAACACTGCTGGGAATGGGGCATCTCTGGATGCAGAGAAAACATGAGCCAGCTTCCGAAGGTGATCCATTGATGATCTGCCTTTCATGAAGCCCACCTGCTCAACTCTAATAAGAGATGCGAAGACCTCGGCAATCCGCTCTGCCAAGAGTTTAGCTAGTATCTTGACGTTGCAGTTGAGAAGGGAAATCGGTCTGTAACTCGTGACACAACATGGATCCCTCCCTGATTTGTGTAGTACTATAATAAGGGCTTCAAAAAGAGTGTGATCAGAAGTCCCTGAGGTGAGAATACACTGAAACAATCTGTGGAGCCATGGTGTCAGTTTGGGAGCAAAAGTCTTGTAAAAGTTGGGGGAAAACCTGTCAGGACCTGGTGCCTTATAGGAGGAGAGGGTATGGATGGCCCTAAGTATTTCAGCCTCCATTAAAGGTGCTGTTAACTGACTACACTGGGCGTCAGAGAGTGTAGGAATCTGGATATGGGCAAGGTATTCATCAACCAGTTGCTGAGAAGATCTGTCTGGCATTGGGCTATATAAACTATGGTCGTACCCCTCAAATTCTTGGCCTATGTCCCGGGGCTCTGTCTTAAGGGAACCATCTGTGGTAGAGCAAATTCTGGTGACCACTCTGGATGCCTCCTGTTGGTGTACTCGCAGTGCCAATAGCCGGCCAGCCTCATCTCCTTGCTCCACGTAAGTGGCCCTTGTCTTCAGTATGGCCAGTTCAGCCATCTCCCAAAGGAGCTTGGCGTACTGTGCCTTAAGCTTAACCAGAGGCTGACGCACCTGGTCGCTCTTGTCCTTGAGAGGTGAGACTCTGCTTCTCTGATTTGGGATAGGAGGGATGTAGCTTAATTTTCCCTCTCTTTCTTCCTAGTAGAGGTTAATTTGATAAGCTTCCCATTCTACATCAGGTTTCCCAACAGATACCAAGTTGTCCTGCTCAAATTGGTCCAAACAATCTTCTATGTGTTTGATATGACGACTATCCTTCAGAAGCTGGGTATTAAGTTTCCATATGGTTTCTTTTGGATGGGCAGGGTTCAGTAATATGTGACAAGTAACTGGATAATGATCAGAGATGACACCCGGCTCCAGTCCACAGCCCAGGATCCCACTCAGCAATCCACAACTAATTAAAAAGTAATCAATACGTGAAGCCATGAAATGGGCTGCAGAGTGGAACATATATTCCCTAGCAGTGGGGTACAGAACCCTCCAGGGATCACAAAGACCAAGAAGGTCCAGTAATTGATGCAATGCCTTCTGAGCTGGTGTCAAGCCTGATCGGCGTTTGTCCAACCTAAGGCCGAATCATATGGGAGATTCCAATCTCCCCCCAAAATCAAAGGGGTGGGCCCAAAGGATGATAAGATGGAGACTAACCCAGTAAAGAAAGAGGGGGAGTCGATACTGGGTCCATAAATGCTACCCAGTACAATATCCAACCTACTGTATCTAGGGTACCTCTACTCAGGATATATCTTCCCTGTGGAGCTCTAACACATTGAGTACAGGTGAACAGGTTTTTACATGGTATTAAAACTGCACCCACCTACTTTGGGTACTGTCACCTGGTGCAAACACCTGACCTATATACTGTCTGCGAAACTGCACTCCTTCACACTCCTTTAGGTGGGTCTCCTGAAGCAGGGCCACATCCCCTTTTATGTTCCACAGGTGTTTCAGGATTTGATATCTTTTCCCCTTCTGCCGTGCTTCCTTCACATTCCAAGAAATTATATTTAACATGCTAGCCATAATAGAGGATTCCATGTAGCGAGTGCAGTATGATGATGCCTATGGGTTTGTGAGGACAAAAGGAGATCCTAGGTGCCCTGGATGATACAAAAAAACATTGACAGTGGTGTCACCCCTCCCCGACTACTGCAATCCCCCCAAAAAAAAATTAACGTGTCCTATATACTCCGTACACATGAAGAAAGATCAAACATGCAATACTTGGCATTAAATGTTATAACAACACTCACTCCTCCTCCCTACCCACCCAACCAACACAAAATGTCTATGTCCCATGATGGTCAGTTTCACAATTGCCACCCCTCCCTCCCTCCACCCAACCCCAGACAGTCTTAAAATTCAATGTTACAACCTCAGCTTTGAATTGGTTAATAAACTTCAGAATTAAAGTTGAATGCAAACTTGACTAAATACAGAGAAGCCCCTCGTAGAAAAAAGGGGGGGTATATGTACGAACAGTATTAACTGCTAACAGATATTAACAAGCTCTGCAGGCTGCACTAAGTAGTGCAGCACGAAGGGAAGGAAAGGGAGGACCCCCCTAGAAAACCACCTCAGCTGTAAGCGCTGGTCTTTAACCTTGGGAGTAGGCAGTTAGGCCTTGCAGATACCCACAAGCAGGGTGCTGAAGTCTTCAAACTGTGTCTATAAGAAAGAACCCTCCTTTAGACCCCAAGCTGTAAGCTCTGTGGGAACCCATTAAATGTCCCTACTGTGGCCCTCAAGGCAGAGTCACTGTGAAACCTCGATCGTTGCTTCGTGACCGAGGGGAGCTATCCATAGCACTAAAATGAATGAACAGAAAGGATATGACCGGTTAGTCAGCATTTCCAACTTGAGTGGGTCGACTTCCATCCGGAAGAGAAGAAGAGAGAAAAAGCCCCCGCAGGTAGAATTACACAGTTACCCAAAGGCACAAAGTCCAGTTCAGCAAGTTGAAGCAAAAGGGTCTCCTCCCAATGGGGGGGCTGTGTTAAAACTCTCACAGGTCCTAGACTGCACCTCATCAACATCTTACAGGTAGCTATTTAGCCACCAATATGGGGGAAACCAAAGTACTTAGCTGAATCAGTGATCAGAAAGCAGATTAGGAAAAGCCTCCTTCAGTTCTGTCTTCACCATATTCATGTCCTCGAAAGTAGCCCATGTTTCTGCAACTTGCACTTACAGCCTGGCCGGATAGCCCATCCTGAATTTTACCCCAGCAGCCATAAGTTTTGTGACGATGGGGTAGAATTGGGTTCTTCGCTGTCGCACTGCTGCAGGCAGGTCCTGAGTAACATGTAGTTTGGCTCCCTCCCACTGAATCTCTTGCAGCTCCCTCATCTTCCCCAGAAAATACTGTTTTTTGAGAAAATTCAGGAATTTAAAGATGAGAGGTCATGGGGAAGCTCCAGGTGGTGGCATTGGCCAAAGGGCTCTGTGGGCAAGCTCAACGGTATAGGATGAACCGTATGGGGAGTGGCCCGCCAGCTTCTTGATTAATTTCTGGATGAATAATACTGTATTGGTCCCTTCTTCCTTCTCCGGGAGGTCAATCAGCACCACATTATTCCACCTGCTTCTCCCTTCGAAGTCTTCTATTTTGGACTCTAAACGTTTGAGGTGCTGTTGGTTTGCCACTGTGTCCTTCTCCAATGCTCCAGATTTTTTCTCCAGGGATATGAGGTGGGCTGTATTATCAGCCACTCTTTTAGAGACCTCTTCGAGCACCCCAGACATTGCCTTCAATTCCGAAGTCAGGGACTGCAGATCATCGCAAAAGGGCTGGAATTCAGCTAAACACCGCTCCACAGTGAGTAGTGTGGCGTCTGCAGGTGAAGCAGAGCTAGCAGTAGTAGAGCGTGCGCTGGAGGGCAGGTGGGCCCTGGCCTTCTTGGAACTTTCCTCTGGTTTAGGAGGCGTGTGCTTTGGTAGCGCTAATTTAATTTCTGATTCCATTTTTCAGGATCACCACAAGCACCAGACACTAGTTAGATCGGGCAGGCAGGAAAAAAAGGTTTTAGAAGCAGTGTTGAGGTTGCAATTAATTAAAGTAGCAGTCGAATGGATGAAGCAGACACGAAGAGCTGCTACTCGAATCCCTGCATCACAGGGTCCCCATTCCGTTATGTTCTATCTATGCAGGCATTTTAGCAGAGGTGGCCATGCCAGAGCAGGTTCCAGCCTGGCTCGAGCTTAGTTCCTGGCTTGGCTTGCCCTGTATATGCAACTGAGAGTCAAGGTCAAACCAAGCTGGTTATGGTCAAAGTAAATATTTTTGTCAGCCTGAGCAGTTAGTGTAGTGTCGTAAACGTTCAGCTCCTATGTAGAGAACAGCCTGCCATAGTCAGGGTTCGGCTATTGTCTTGGCTCATGGAGTCAAGCCAGACCCCTGACTTGGCTCTAGGTGAAGAATTCCTGACTTGACCACCTCTACGTTTTAGTTATTATAGTGAGTGTTTCTGATTTATGCACTGGTGTTAAGTACCATTTTAGATCTGTATGATGTAGTTTATGTCTTTGTAAAGCTATTACTTTCTCACAATGTCTCCATGTTTTACACTGAATCTTTATGGTTGAGAAGGATGCAGGCTGCATCATACTGTTCCAAAACAGTATTTATCACAGAGTGTAAATCAGAAACACCTTCTGAGACTACTAAGACTGGTGTAGATGGAACAAACAGAAAATTGGAACAAACGGTAAAAAAAACCCCCACATTCTGCTGGTAAAGGGACTTGCAGGTTCAGCGCCGTTCTCCTTTAATGATTGTAGTTTTTCCTTCCACGAATGATTGATTAATTAGCATGTTGTGTACTGATGCTGTATTGCTGTTTAATTTAATACTGCTTGAATCCAGTGACTCCAGCAGATCGAATACCTAACAGAAATATCTGCTTAATGATTCTGGCGTATCCTGTTTCCCATTTAATTGAGTTCTGTTTTCCTCTAGTGAGCCAGTTTTTTATTGTATTGATCTCTAGTCTCCTGACCTGTCCCATCCAGACTAGTCCTCACAGACCTGCCACCCGGCTTCCCCGGGATTTAACCTGGCTTCATTGTCCTCTGCCCCAGGACTGTGGAGGTGCCCATTTGCTGGTGCAGGGCCTGTGGGGGACTAGGCCATCAGCTGCATCTGGGGTGTTGTCTACCATATTTCTTCCTGAGCCAACAGCGCATGCAGTGACACACTGTGTGAGCTGCCCCTCTGGCACACTGTGGGTGGGGTCCCGCCCCTTGCATCCCACTGCAATGCCATCCCGCCCCTTGCATCCCACTGCAATGCCGCCCAGCTTCCTCTAGGTGGCAGCCCTGAGCAGAGCACGCATATTTACCTCCCTGAGGGAGGAGAGGTGTCCTAGGGATGCTCAATCCTTCTTCCCCTAGCCCTGAGTGACCTGCATCTGTGCTGAACCCAGGTTGCCAATACAGCAGGAGATGTGGCAGCCAGTATCTTAGTCTGTCATGTCACTGGGCTAGCACTGGGCCAATTTTGTATCTGTTCCCTTAACTGAATATATGTATCTATAGAATTACTTAACATTACTTTTCTTGTTTCTTTTTAAATTGTATTTTATTCAGGTTTTTCATAAAACAACATAGAACAACAACGTTCTGCATATTGGTACATAGTAATTCAGTATATATTCCTTACATTTTGAGAAATACATATACTAACATACTAAAATGCCAGCAGAATAGGCCTAACGGTCTTTCGTGTCTGTTCATTTGGTCAGCCCCCACCCTGGGAGCTGACCTTGCTGCCCCCCTCGCCCTCTCTGGTTTCTCCCTTCCCAGTCCCAGATATTCTTGCTGCACAGGACTTTGCTTCCAGAATCCTTCCCCTGTACCTGTCCCACCCCCTCTTGAACCTCTCCACCGTCTCTGCCTCCACCAGCCCCCTGGGCAGCGCATTCCATGGCTCCACCACCCTCTCAGTGAAGTAGCACCTCCTCCTTTCTCCCCTGAATCTCCCCCCCAGCTTCCACCCATGCCCTCTAGTTGCCCCCCTCCTTCCTCTGGAGCACCCTGACTGCTCCTCCCCTATTTACCCCTTCATGTACCTGAAGACCTCTATCATGTCCCCCCGGTCCCTTCTCTCTTCCAATGTGTACATATTTAGCTCTTCAAGCCTCTCCCCATAGGTCCTGTCCCCCAAGCCCCAGATCATTTTGGTTGCCCTCCTCTGGACCCTCTCCAGGAGTTCGATGTCCCTTTTGAAGTGTGGCCTCCAAGACGGCATGCAGTACTCAAGGTGCGGGCTCACCAAGCAGTTATACAGAGGGAGTATTGCTTCCCTCCTTTTGGAGGTGACCCCCCTAGTGATGCATCCCAGCATCTGTTGGCCTTGGCCACTGCCCTCCTACAAGTCTCAGAGTTGTTCATCTTGACATCCACCACCCCCCCAGGTCCCTCTCAGCCATTGAAACTTGTAGCATCCCCCCCCAGTGTGTACTCTTGGCCCGGGTTTCTGGCTCCCAGGTGCAGTACCTTGCATTTCCCTGCATTGAACCTCAGCTTCCACTTTTGAGACCACCTTTCCAGAGCCTCCAGGCCCCTCTGTAGGGCAACCCTCCCCTCCTCCCCATATTGCTGCACAAGAGTCGATTGATCTATATGTAAGTCCACCCCTTCCCCGTTGTCGATGGGTATGATGTTGTATGTCCGTGGGGAGGGGGTGGCCTCAACAGCAGAACATCATCCAAGATGTCTGCGTTCACTCAAGTTCATGGCAGAAGAGGGGGGGATGCCACTCAACACCACCAGTGCTGGGCTGTGAAAAAAACAGTGTGGTTCGATGTGCTTACGCAACTGGATGAGATAATATGAGATGATGCTTGCGTAACTTGATTTGCTTTGTGGCTTCCCGCCTCTCTATCCATGGGATATACCACCCTGTAGGGGTGTGAGGCAAGGAACCCTAGAGAAGGGTTCCCCCCCTTACAGGTGCCACGGGAATGAATGTGTCGGCTAAAGTTAGGTTAGGAAGAAGCCCACAGGTAAGAGAGACAAGCCGCTGGAGAAGGAGGGGTGGATGGTGGGCAATGAAAAATGAATCTTGGCGAAGCCCAGGATGTGTGGCCTTTTAAGCCCGATGGGGGAGTGATGTTGTTACTCCACCCATCGAACCTCAGGCTTAAAGCCCTCCAATTCAATGTGCTTATGCAACTGGATGAGATAATATGGGATGCTGCTTGTGTAACTTGATTTGCTTTGTGGCTTTCCACCTCTCTATCCATGGGTTATACCACCCTGTAGGGGTACGACGCAAGGAACCTAGAGGAGGGTTGCCCCTACAGGTGCCACAGGAATGAATGTGTCATTTAAAGGTAGGTTAGGAAGAAGCCCAAAAAGAATACCCAAAGATGTCGAGCTTCAAAGAGGCGAGGATGATGAATAAATTCTGTGAAGTAAGGTTACCACCTACTCGGTTTTTGACCGAATGATTCAGTTTTCTAGGTCCAGATTCGGTCCTCCTGTTTTCACCATTGCAAATTCGTTTTTTATGCTGGGTCAAGCAGCACCTGTGAGATCCTTCACTAACTGTTTCATTTTCTTCTCATCTGACTGTAAGCAAGTGTCTGCCATTTCAGTGTGCTTGCTTGCTTGCAGTGCATGCTAATCAGGAAGTTCCTTCAAGTGCAGGGCACTTAAAGAGCCAAATGTGTCCCTGTCTGCACAGTTGTCACCTCCAACTGCACACCAGCAAATTGGAAGATTATTCGTGGGAAGGGTAAACAATACCACCTTAATTAACACCTTCATTTTTCTGAAACCCTTGGACATTCAGACAGGCACCACATTAGGGTAGCCTCTTGACCAGTGCCGGACTGTACAATGCGTTTCAGAAACTTTACCTGCTAATCAGTTTTATTCAGAGGTAGTGCTTTTCAGTCATTTTGAATGCTCACATACTTGTAAAACAGATTATGTTAAATCCTTCACCATTTTACTTGCATGTTCTTATTACAAACAAATTCTGATGTCATGTAAACCTTTGTTTGTATACCAGTAAATCTGAGAGGTGTAAAGTAGGGCTATTAAGACCATTAGCGGCAAATCAACCTAATCCTTTCTAGGCTGCATTGTGACTGCTTTGACTGCTGTGATAAGGAATACTTTTATACCTTTAAATGCTCACCATTTTTTTCTTTTGGGGTCTGTCCTATATTTTAATATTTGTTACCCCATTTGTTGTTAAATTAATAATCTAATATTTTATTTCATTTCTAGCAGTACTACACCTCTCTCTCTCCTCAGTAGTTATTGCTGTCAATTTTCATACTACGTGGATATTCCAGGAAGACCGTTCCAGGCATCTCAGATGAACAGCACAGAATAGTGTAGCTAATGTCATGCTAAGCCACAGAAATGAGAAAAGGAAAAGAGAGAGCAGTAGCTGGTGAGGAGAAAGGAACACAATCTAGATTTGATGGCACTGCAAATTTAGGTAATTTGTTAAACATTATTTTCTTTTTAACCAGAAGAGAGACACTAAGCTGAAGCTTGTTTACAGGTGCAACCTGGGAGCACAAGGGAGTGAAATGATTTGTGCAGGGTCACACAGTATGCAAGTCTGGGCTGTGGGATTCAAACTCTGGTCTCCAGAATTGCAGCTCAGAGCCTTAAACCACAGTGCTATACTGCCTCCACGCTACATATCACATATCATGCTGTCTGGTATGTATGACTGATATGGAAATACAATAGGGTATTTAACAGCATAGAATAGTTACTACCACTTTTAAAAACTTCTGTGACATTACAAATAGCTTTAGAGTAGGAGCAACGGGAAGGACAGTAGCATATCCTAAAATGGCAGATTATATTTGTAATTACAGCTCGTCCACCATTACTGGTGTAGTTTATTTATTTATTGAAAGAGTTTTACCAGAAAAGGCTACCTGTTCCAAAATAGCCGGTTGTCAGAGGTGTCCTTGTAGTCACTCGATGTGTCAGCTAAGCTGTGTACACAGGATAGAAAGTCCCCTGAACCCTATCTCTAACCCCACCAAATGTTAACACACACTGAAATTTAAAATATTTAAATCTAAATCAAGCAAACCAAAAATAATAATCATGATGTACTTTAAAGAAGTTGTACACAATGCAATATCAGCAACAATTCTGAATAAATCAAGCGAATCAGAGTCCAAGCGATGCCCTTCTAAGTCATAAAAGGGGTAGAGTTAGGGGTGGAGTTTGGGGGTGTGGTTTAGTATTCGGTTTTCATCTCATCCGAAGGTGGCAACCCTACTGTGAAGAGAAGTGCTAACTTCCTAAGGAGAGAGGGGAAAGCCGGGGCCACCATCCGCCTCCACCCAACAGCGGAACCTAACTAACTAACCGAAGAAAGCACTAACTCTAACTAATATTATGACCATTGGCAAGGAGGAGAGAAAAACCCCCCTTTGAGGAGGAAACCTCTGGGGATCCAAGGCCTAGGTCGACTTCCCTCCAGGCTGATGACGTTTGATTTGAGGACGTATGTCAGTAAAGAGAATAGTTCATTATGAGGGATATGAGTTAGGAGGATGATGATGGGTTAGGGAAAACTCCAAAGAAGCACAGGTTAAAGAAGGAACATGGGGCAGCAGGGACCCGAGAAGGGTATGCTCGAGTAGTCGATTGGAGAGAGTAAATCCATGTAGAAGTCAGAGGAGCAAGGGTTATCCAGATGTGCTCAGGAGGAGATTCCAGATGTGCTGATGAGGAGACTGAGGATAATGTAGACTGGCTTGACTGAGCGATGTGAGTGAGCAGACAGTGAGGTTGAAAAGGCATGCTTGATTATGCGATGTGAACGATTAGACCCTGAACAATTAGACCCTGAAGTAGTCGATGAGGTAGCATAGGATTCAGTGATAGGAATGTTCGAGTAAGCAATGTGAATAGATAAACCTTGAGGTAATGCTGAGTGAATAATGACTGGAGTTATGAACTTGATACATGCGGCAGGATGGCCGCGGGTTGATAAGGTGGCATAGGAGTCACGATAGGTATGCCTAAAAAGAAATATCGATAGCGGGCCACGAGTAGAGTGTATCCTGGATGGCTGGTACGGAATAGGAAGAGGAGGAGACAGGAATGATTCAGTGATAATGATGATTGCCGCAGGAGTGCAGTGGTTCAACATGAGAAGATCGGGGAAAAGGAGAATGGAAATGAACTTGAAATTGAACTGAACGATGGTGGAGAGCAGCCAGCTGGCCCATAGCAAAGGGCGACAGACAGGAAGGCATGGCCAGGAGCGGAGACAGAGCTGAATCGAGGTGACTGAGGAGATAATTACGGATGATGATTGCTGCAGGAGCAGAGTAGGTAGATTAGGTAGCATGAGACCTAATGGGAGGTAGCCCAAAGGAATATTGATTGCAGGCCAGATGAAGACAGCCGAGACATACTGATTGAGTGATTGAAATAGATGAGCAGGTCGAGGTGAGGTATTGTGGACCATCATGTCCTTGACTGGATATCGAGTCGATTTGAGGAAGCATGGAGATGAGGCGGCACAGGAGCCATGATAGGTATGCCCAAAAGAAATATTGAATGCAGGCCGCGATGGGAGTGAATCCACGAAGGCCGGTGTGGGATGAGTACCTCAGGAGGGCGAGTTGGAGGAGGTGAATCCCGATGGCCGGTACGAAGTAAGGCATGTGAATGATGAAACCTGCGTATGGAACTGGAGGCTCGAAAGCGAGGAAGCAAGATAAGGGAAGGAGCAATGATTAAATAGGCAAGTCCCAGCCAAGCACATCAGGCTAGAAACAAGGTCTCTGAATTCCAAAGAAACACAAGTGTAAATGCGGCAGACAAATTAAGGATGAATTAAAAGCAAAGCCTCTACCAAGCTACCATAGGTTGATGAGAACCCTGTCATGGGATCGGTGGAAATAATTTGGATTGTTTTTTTCTCAAGAACCGTGAGATTAGTCTGGCATCCCAGCTCCGGGACACAGCGGATGTACTAGACAAGGTTAAGGGTTTGGAATGGGATAAGACATACTCCTGGATGGGCAGCAATGTAGAATTCCTTTACAGCCCAAAACCGGCAGGCAAGGAAGGCAGCAGGTTCTGGAATGGGATAGAACATACTCCTGGATGGGCAGCGATGTAGAATTCCTTTACAGCCCAAAACTGGCAGTCAAGGAAGGCAGCAGGTTCTTAACTGTAACCCAAGCAAAGACTTCCTCCCTATGCCATGCCCATTAGAAGGCCCCAGATATGCATAAAACATAACTAGATAGATTGTGACAAGCCAATGATCGAGGCAAAGGATTGATTTGAATGATGGAATAACTGATTAGATAGCCAGGCAGAACACTGAGCCAAAGGCCCAATTTCAGGCGCAGCCCAGAGCTGCAAACAGCAAGAGCATCAGGAAATGCCGAAACAAACTGCTGCAGGTTAGAGAAATCAGCATTGCTACGAGCAAGGAGAGCACAAACAAGGTGATGGCAGGCCGACACAGCTGACATAATGAGCAATGGTGCAGGGGCACTCTCGGTCCTCCATGGAAATCCGAACATGTACCAGCTGTGCCGTGCAATGCTCTAGTCTGAGGCTAAATGTGAGGATTCAGAAGAAACACTCCCAACTGTGAGCTGCAAACACAGAAAACATGCAGGATATGAAGGAGAATAACCCAGAGTATATGTGATGCGTAGCGGAGACAGAAGAAGGGGATCTGACCCTGTTTGCGTTTGTTGTGATGTCCAAAAAGGCAGGAAACCTGAAGGCAAGCAGCAGGAAGAACGGCAGAAGTGACGCAGACACAGACTGCTAGGAAGCAGGAGGGAGAGCCCCAAGCGGGGCCAAGATCGGGAAACAGCTGCCGATGAGGACTCGGTGGCCACAAGGATGCAGTGGCGGAAGGAGGAATCATACAGCAGCTCCACAGTAGGCCCAGCAGGTACCCCATCATGCTAAAAAGAGGTAGGGAACAGGGCATGGAACAGGTGCAGAATGGATAAACAGTGGAAGGAGGTATAAGGGATCCAGGGCGGGGAAGGGGGAGAGAGAGGACAGCAGACAGCAATGGGGCCCCAGGGAGGAGCAGACCGAATGGAAAGAAAGCTGGAGGGAAGGCAAGAAAAGTGAGTGAGGAAGGAAAGTTCGAGGGGGCAAGGGAGGGGGAGACATAAATGAACTGGCAGCCGGAGGCAGCTGCCGAAACGAGGGGAAACCACAAATGAAGCAGGAATCCAGAGAGAGGATAGGAAAGCAGTGCCTCTGGCAGCAACAACGAAAAATGAATCCTGGCGAAGTCCAGGATGTGTGACCTTTTAAGCCCAATGGGGAAGTGACGTTGTTGCTCCACCCATCGAACCATGGGCTTAAAGCCCTCCCATTAAACAGCAGCAACAAATTGGAAAAAAAAAAAAGACAACTCTCACTAGCTTAAGAACAACAGGATTTTAAATTTAATAAACATGGTTCAATAAAAGTACAGCCACTCCATGGAACAGTTCATAGGTTAACAAAGGGGGGCAGCACATTATTCTTGACCATGGAGGTCATGCAGTTGATTCAGTCCCTTCAAAATAAGTCCATTCACGGGGCGTGATCCAGATGACCCCAAACTCAGGCAGCTCAGTTCATCTTGTAGCAAAGGAAAACACACAGTACTGCAGGGTTACTTTCCACACAGTCCTAAAATGTCTTGTCCGCATCTCCTCCACTTAACCTGGCCTCTCAGCTCGGGGCCAATGCTTCACTATCCCAAAAGTTCAAATTACTCACTGAGGCAGTCCAGCTAGCCTCTCACCTCAGGGCTACAGCTCCCTGCTCCCACTGGTCATACTTCAGGTCAAGGCCCTATAACACCCATTCGAGCCACTGCATAGTCTGTCCCAGGTTCACAGTGGTCCACAATCTCCACCGCACCTAAACACAATGGAATGAGAAGCAAGAAAGGAGGCAGAGAGAAAAAAAACTGGCATCCTTGAGGTGGGTGGGGGATGAGAGAAACTCAGTGTTGAGGAAGCTTCACAAAAGGGAGAAAGTGACCTCCCCGCCAAAACACTTCTCTCCCTCCTGATGGTTACTTACACATGGCTGATTTTATTCAGTAACTTTTGTGGAACAAAGCAATTTGGTGGTGTTGTAATAAAATAAGGACGGATGTTCCTCATAATTATGTGGGTCAGTCAGTGTCTGAGTGAGCGGCATGAACAACAACACAGCACAAGTGTTAACTTCAGCAGCCCCTGGTACCTAGCCTGTTGCTCTCTCTTGTCCTAACAATACCCTCTGGTTATCTTGGAAGAAAAGTTCTGATTTTACGTCTGCAACTGCTGTGATGTCTCACTTCAATACTCCAGGCAGACCACTCATCTTGTGCAGTACTTCCTTGCCACTTTGTTGAGGGGCCAGGGGATGATCCTCGACCATGTGGTCCCTCAATAGTCTGTTCACCGAGCCACCCCGACCTGCAGATTCTGACTGTCACTGACAGAATAAACCGGGAACGAGGAGATGCAGTCCAACGTCCCATCCGGACAAGTCTTACAGACTGTGGCTGTACTGGTATATTTAAATTTATTCCCAAAACGTTCTCGTAGCTCTGGCTCAGAGGCTGGAGCAAATTTCATCCAATCAGAGAGGAGTACTATCTCCTGACAGAATGTCACTCTTGCCAAGTAGTGTCAGGGGAAAACAGGGCTGCACACAGCACTTTTAGCTGCTTCTGGGGGTCACATAGCATCGAGTCCTCTGCTGGTGGTGCCACATCATGTCAAGTGGTGGTTATCATGGGGACGGACTCTCCCCTTGGACTGTCTGTGCCGGCACTCACACAGCAATGGACTGACTGAGCAGACAAAGTCAAATTTTGGGGCAAAAATGTAAGTATTTTAGCAGGAGATGGCCGAAAATTTGATACATGGTACAAACTAGGCAAGATCCGGTACTAGCATTAGAAATGCGGTATTGTACCGGCAAAAATGGTACAGTTGGAGGGTCTGAATGCACAAATAAGGTGCCTATAACCCCACGGGGGAGGTTACAACTCTCACCTGCCTAAACGCTCATTGACCTCGGCAAGCTTAGAAGCACCATCAGCCACCATCCTGGGGGCCCAAGCAAGCGGGGTATGCACTCCCCCCCGATAAACCTCAGAAGAGCTGTAGGCTGCTCAACATGAAGGTGAAACTATGGAACGCAAGGGACACTAATATTCCTAGCTCGACTCTCCCATATGCCCGATCCTATCTCCCTGGTCACCCACCCACCAGACCTCTCGGACCGATTTCCTGTGGCCTAGGGTGGCATCAGGCCAAACACTAACTCACACCAGCCTCCCACATTAAAAAGGCTGCCTGCCGCCTTTTAGGGACCATTTCTTAAGCGCTTCCTATGGAAATTGTACCCAACCCACAACAGCTACTGCCCCAATGTAAAACGGGGGACACAAGGCACCAAAATTCAGACATTTAATCTTTCAATGATGCGTCATAATAAGAACAGTCGACTCTCTGTGAAATAAATATGAGAAACATACACATTGCTCTAAACCCAATGATTATAACAGCAGCAATTAGGAAACAGTGTGAAAACAATCCCTCCAAAGTCTCAGATTTTAAGCTTAAGCGGCAAACAGTTACAAAAAGGGTTGATCTCACCCATAAAGTGGAATCCGTAGGGCATTGAACATCACCTCTCTCTGGAGCTTTATCATAACAGTGTTCTCACCTGCTGAAGTAATAATCGGGGGATTAATTCAAGGGTGGCCATATGAATCAGTGGCTCCCTGACAGTACTTGGTACAGCTACCATCGATGTCCTGTAGCAGAGTATAGTTCTTAAACAAAGCAAGTCCTTCAAAGAGCTCTTGGCACAGATGCCTTTGGCAATCCTCTGGGCCTCCTGCAGGGAAGACATGGGGCTGCTGGCATGCAGATTGTGTTTGCGGTACAGTTTTCCTAGGATGCCATGGAACACCCAATCAGATCTCTGCTTCTTTATGATATCCCAAACATGTAGGGATAATTATACTGGGGAAAGTTCTGCCGCACATGGTGCCCAACGTCTCTCAGCCTGCGACCACTCGGACAAACTGCAAATGGTCATCTTTGGGGCCTGCCCTTGAGGGAGTCACACTCCATTATTGTATTCCCATTCCTGCTGCTGGCATTCTTCTGCAAGTCCACACTATTCTTTGGTCCGACCATGGGAGGCACCCTTCCCCATAGATTCCTGTGGGGGCGACATCACCACCGAAGAGTAAGGGGATACAGTATCTCTCCCAGAGACCCAGTATTCCTCCTCTTCACTCTCTACTTGAGCTTTGGCCACACCAGCCTCCTGCTTTTCACGTTGGACACAATCCAATCTTTCCGCCAGTGGGCTCAGTGGTGGGGGTGCACTAGAGAATGGACCAGGAGTCACCAGATCAGCAGGTTCACTTTTTTGCTCTGGATTTGGAGCTAAAACAGTCTCTGAGGGCTCAGTTTGGGCTGCTTCACTTCGCTGCCTAACTGGGCCAAAATCTGCTGGGGCCAACAATCAGGTGGGCAATTCACCAACTGGGGCTGCTCACCCCCTTCCACAACCATGCCTTCACACTGTACTCTCCAGTGGGGTAGCTTCATGTTTAACTGCCATCGGAACAGGTTCAGTACTGCCAGTGGGGTTCAGATGAGCAGCTAGGTCCTCCCAGCCTCCCACGCTGGATAAGCTGGGTGCATAAACAGACAAAGTGGGACTTCAACACATTTCACACACGGGGAGCAATGTCACTCCAGGGCCCTTACTGGGACATAGGGCACACACTGCAGGCACAGTCAACTTTCCCACCAGCTCCCACATCCACTGGAATATTTCTAGGGGTGCTGTAACACCCAATGTTGAAGGCTCCTACACCATCCTGACACAAATCTGCTCATCAGTCCAAAAGCAAATGGAAAGGGCAGGTACAGGAGCCAAATCTCCAACGATCACCATCTTCCATTGCAGGCCTTCTGGTAAAAAAAACATGCACTGGGCAGCAGGAAACATGGACTCCACCCCACCAGAACCAAACAGTCCAATCCATGAATCTTGACCTGACCCACTTGCATGGAATTCACATGGGCCAGGTACAGGATCCCATTCCAGCAGACTCTCGGGCACCCCAAAGCCCAGTACAAGGTGCAAATTATCACAATTCACAGTGCCATGTTGATCACGCAACCATTCAAAGCAAACTCTACAACTCGGCAAATGTTTTCACCCAACACCAACACTGTGGTCCCGGGGGGCGCAGGCACCCCAAAACACATCCCAAATGAGCCTCCACGCGTACACCCTCCCTCTCCCCATTGTCTAGGTGTATGTTGTTGTATGTCCATGGGGAGGGGGAGGCCACAGCAGCAGAACACCTTCCAAGATGTCTGTGTTCACCCAAGTTCATGGCAGAGGAAGGGGATGTGCCACCCAACCCCACTGGTGCTGGGCTGTGAAGAAAACAGTGGTTACACAGCAGCAACAAATTGGAAAAAACAAGGCAACTCTCACTAGCTTAAGAACAACGGGATTCCAAATTTAATAAACATGGTTCAATAAAAGTTCAGCCACTCCATGGAGCAGTTCATAGGTTAACAAAGGGGGCGGCACATTATTCTTGACCATGGAGGTCATGCAGTTGATTCAGTCCCTTCAAAATAAGTCCACTCATGGGGCGTGATCCAGACGACCCCAAACTCAGGCACCTCAGTTTGTCCTATAGCAAAGGAAAACACACAGTACTGCAGGGTTACTCTCCCCACAGTCCTAAAATGCCTTGTCCTCATCTCCTCCACTCAGCCTGGCCTCTTACCTCTGGGCCAATGCTTCACTATCCCAAAAGTTCAACTCATTCACTGAGGTGGTTCAGCTAGCCTCTCATCTCAGGGCTACAGCTCCCTCCTCCCACTGTCATACTTCAGGTCGAGGCCCTCTACCACCCACTTGAGCTACTGCACAGTCTGTCCCAGGTTTACAGTGGTCCTCGGGCGATGGCCCCATGGAACCTCGCGGTGACTCATTCCCCATCTCCAGTGCCACTCTGCTCTTCCTGGTTTTATGGGATATGGGCGCGTCTGCAATCGTGCCGCCCAGAACAGCAAGGGAGACAGAGCGAACGTCACAAAGACGACCGCACAATAGCGCCAACAGGCCAAAAGGGCAACAGCAGCAAAGAGCGGCTGGAAGGGCACCGAGCACACAGCGCGTCCTGCAAGGCAGTAGATAGAAAGCATGGTGCGGCGTGGCCAGGCCTGGAAGGCTGCCCAATGGTGAGTGAGAGCCCTGAAGTACGAGTGACCATGGATGGTCGGGATGGGCATGACCACAAGGGGGGGAACGGCAGTGGCAGTGAGCCGGCACCCAGACACAGGGGAACCCAGCACATGGGCACGCGTAGTGGGTCAGAGGGATAGGCTTGATCACCAGGGGGTGCAGCCGAGGGGTAGTGCAGAGGCCCACAATGCAAATGCCCCCAGCATGTGTCATGTCGTGAGCGTGTGATGGCCCGGCATGCATGAGGGGTCAAAAAGGTGACTCCGGTGGGGGGGCGGCAGATGCGTGGGCAGCTCTGGAAGGGCATACCCACGCAGGGTGGTGCTGTTGGGCACACACCATGCACCGTGCGGTGCTGCACAGGACAACACTGCCCAGGGCTGGACATCGGCAGCAGGGGTTGCATGCATGAGGTGGACATGCAGCGGGTTAGACATTGAAAACATAGTTATGTGCCAGCCCATGCAGGTAGTCGTAGTGGCTTCTCGTGGCATAGTCGGCCACGATGGCGCAGATCCTAGCATCAAGGTCAGGATACTGTCTCCGTAGCTGTGGTGCCTCCGCCCCAGACAATAGCATCTCGGAATGCACAACAGTAAGTCGCTTCTCCTCTCTTAGGCACTCGAGGAGGCACCAGATGCTAGGGTGGCAGGCACCGACCTGGGTGTTGAAGGCCCTGTGCCACCCTTCCACCACATTGTTAGTCCTTGCCAGGCCCTGGAGGGTGGAGTCATAGCAGTTCCACTGCTCATTTGGGAATGGGGCATGCTGGCGTCCTGAACGCCCGGTGGGCTGGCCGACCCACATATCCTCCACATAGTCCATCAGGGGCTGGAGGACGTCCTCGTTGTTGGTGATGAACTCCCACTCCCTGAGCTCCTCGAGGACTGCTGGTCCAATGCCAGCAGCATCCAGACATGCAGCGCAAAGTCAGGCTCATGGGTATACCATGCCAGGACTTCTGGCAGCTGCTGTACTTTGTGCCACACGGCCTGGGTGAAGTGGAAAAAACAGCCCCTGACCTGTGCCTCGGGGAATACGGTGGTGGCCCCGCACCAGCTGACATGCTCGAAGTCCATCAGGACCGTGGCAGGTGTTATGTCAGGGTTGTGCAGCTTCAGCTGGCCTAGCAGTCTGATGTATGTCTGTGCCCGCCTGGTGCATGTCAGGGCATAGACGGCGGGCAGGACTGTACCCGACTGGATGGTGTGTATGGTGTAGAGTCGATCAAACAGGGCAGGGCACACCCTGAATGTGCCATCCATGAACCAGTCCATGCTGCTGGCCAGCTGCTGCATGCCACTGTCCGTGGCAGAGATAACGATGCAGTCTCGCTCCCTCCCACTGTCGTACAGGAGGAAGCGTGTGCCATTCGCCGCACGGGTGTACTCCTCCGGGATGATTAGGTGCTTGATGGACTGTGGGGTGGTTGGCCAGCTATGAGCCACATGTTGCACATGCTGTACCATCCGACGCAGTAGACGCACTCTGGGTAGTCGACCGGTCATGGCCGCAGGGATGCCCGACGTGCTTGCCATGACGACCTGTGAAGCGGAATCCATGGTACGCCATGCCCTGTCCCACAGCATTCCCATCACTCGCCGCACACCCACATCAGCCGCATTGGGGTGTGGTTGTGTTCCCTGATGGTGGCTACCACCATATCCTCAGCTGTGTGCAGGAAGGCCATGCAATGGTACCTCCTTGCCTTGGCACACCTCCAGTATATTTTATCATGTCCCTCCTTATCTTTGTGATATACAAAGCCATTGTGGACAGCCATTGGCTTGCCCTTCCTGCTCTGCACGTAACGCACCTCCATGGTGTTGATGCTGTCACATCTAAGGTGTGTGCTGCGGCTGTCATTGTTATGGGTGCTGGGTGCCCCGTCCAGAGTCTGCCTGGACATGCCCACTTCCTGTCTGTGCTGCTCATCCAGTGGTGTTGTTCTGTGCTTCCTCCCCATCGTTGCCCTGTACGTGGGCCCTGAGTACCGTGGACTGCCACCCTCCGCTGTGTTGCCCCTGTGCCTGTGCAATCCTGTGGGCTCCATCCCTCCCCATGCTGTCTTGTGAGGTAGGTGTATGTGTCTACTGTGGTGAAAGTGGGGTTGGGGTTGTTGTCCTGCACCTTGTCCATGTGTGTGGCCCTGGAACAACCAGGTGGTACAGGCTCGTATGTCCCCCCCTTAGCACTGTGCCCCGCCAGTGGGGCCCCATGGTGTGTGCCACTGCAGTGGTACTGTCCTCTGTGTGGCCTACCCTGCGCTTGCCCATTGCCTCCAGTTGCCACCGCTGATCATAGCCTGCTGTGCACACTGTCCAGCGCTAGTCATTTAGCTGTGTCTCCCTGCCGGAGGTGCCTCTCCCGCCTGGCAGCCTGCTGGTGCTCGCGGTGCTGATGTCTGCAGTTCGTGGGGGTGCTGTTACTGTGCGGCACAGCTTTTCGCTCTTGAGCTGTTGGTCTCCTTTTTGGCAGGTCACCCTTACTGTAGTTGCGTTCTTGCCTGCCTCTGATACCTCGCCATTTATTTGGCGCCCTTCTTGGCTGATACCGCTCTCCCTTGAGCCTCATCTTTCCCGACCACCTTCCTGCCACAGGGGTTTGCTTTCCTCTGATTCCCCAGAGATGGGAGATTTCAAATAAAGTGGCTGCCACCACATCCCACTACGGCTACGCAATTTTCCCTTCTCCCCTGAGAGAAAACTATCCCGCCGCTCAAGTGGACAGCTGCCCCACTTTATCCTGGTCCAACTCCTCTCTCTCTCTCTCTCTCTCTCTGTCCCTTCCGTGCTTTCCCCTTATATCTGAGACTGCTCCCAGGGTGCTCCCATGCCAGTAGCTTCTCCGGGCGGCAAAACTATTAACCCTTTGCTGGGACGAGATGTCCCTCACAGAATCCCCAAGGTGCGCATCCAAATGCACAAATAAGGTGCCTATAACCCCACAAGGCTGGGGGTTACACATACGTTTTCTCACTGTAATCTTTTAAGGTACTAAGTAGTTTCCCTTTGTCGTACTATAAAAAACCCACATGCACCATAGCAATTCAAAGCGAGGCATAGATTGTGTAACTTTAGCAGACATTGCTGAAGAACAGGGAAAGTGTGTCTCTTTGCAGATGATACAAAAATCTGCAACAGGGAGGACACCCAGTAGGTGGTGGAGAGAATGTAAAGGAATCTGGGAAAACTTAGAGTGATCTAGGGCGTGGCAGCTGGGGTTCAGTGCCAAAAAGTACAAACTCATGCAGCTGGGGTAGGGAAACCCAGGGACTGCGTTTAAGAAGGGGTGGGTGCTTACAGTTACCAAGAAAGAGAATGACCTTGGGGTAATCCTATCTCTCAAGGTGGCAGGGCAGTGCAACAAGGCAGTAGACCAGGCTAGCTGGATGCTGGGTTGCATAGGGAGAAGGGTTTCCAGCAGGAGAAGGGAGGTGAAAACCCACCTGGAGTACTGTGTCCAGTTCTGGAGGCCACACCTCCAGAAGGATATTGACAGGGTGGAAGTAGTCCATAGCAGGGCTGCCAAAATGGTGCAGGGGTTGCATGAGAAACCATACAAAGAGAGGCTGCAGGAGCACAACATGTACTCTCTTGAAGACAGGTTAGTGAGAAAGGACATGATTGAGACCTGTAAGTACCTCACGGGGTGAACAAAGTGCAGAAGGGCAGTCTCTTTCAGAGGAGCAGCACCAGAACAAGGAGGCATGTTATGAAGCTTGGGGGGGGGGGGTTAAGAGGGATGTGAGGAAATACTTCTTCACAGAAAGGGTGGTGGATGCCTGGAACAGCTTGCCAGAAGAGGTGGTGGCGGCAAAGGCTGTGGGGAGCTTCAAACATGCATGGGATAGGCTCATGGGTATAATAGGTAGAGGAAAGGAAGGAAGGAGGGACACCTGTGACTGAATAGGTCCCAGGATGTAGTAATAGCAGGGAAAACAGGGCAGATTAGGTGGGCCTATCGATCCTCTTTTGCCAACACAGTCTGTTCTAGCAGTGCGCTTTTCCATCGCATACATGTTCATCATTAAATATTGCCAAAGGTTTATCTGACAACCATTTCTTTGTGATGGCCTTTTTCATCACGAGGATACACATTTTCTGTAGTTTCCATGTATGAGGCAGGTGGAATCCTTCATGGATGTCTGAGACTAATAAAGTAGGCAGGGATAATAAGAATGTTGGGTCAAATATCTCTCTGAGGTCTGCTTGCAGTTTTCCAAAAGGGCGGCAGTGCAGGGCATGCCCAAAAACTGTATGCATGAGAAGCCTTTTCCTCCCCACACTTATGCCAGCAAATGACTTCATATTGAGGTAAAGCTACCAACAGTCCCTATTTTCCCAGGACAGTTCCTATTTTAGGCAGCATGTCCCAGTGTCCCCACAAGTTTTTGCAAAATGTCACTTTTGTCCTGGTTTTTGCTCACTTGTCCCAGTTTTGTCCCTTTTTTTTTTTTTGCTGACTGCTAATCCGTGAGTGACAGTTATTTCAGCACCACTGTGGCACTGCTCGGGCAGCAGTTTGCAACTTCAACCCCTGTGTCTGTGTTGCACCTCAAGCATGTCAGTGGGAGCACAGTAAAGCATGTTCCTTCCTGTTAGATTAGACTGGGTAGTAGTGCAAACAAGCACATGTGAACGTCTGCCTGTCAGCAGCTGAGAGGGACTGCAGACAGAGAAGAGACCGGCAGCAGTTAACTAAGGTACCCAAACCTGATCAGCTGTAGGGAAGTGTGTGTAAACAATCTAGTGTGGTGGTGGGAGTCACTGAAGTGAAGTTTGCTCAGCAATTGAGGTGAGTGTTAACGGGTTGGATGGGACTGTCAGGAGGAGCAATACATGCAGCTTGAATGTCTGATCACAATTTAGCACAGGTTTGCTTCTAATGAACTTTCTGTACATCATGATTTGGAACTTGCTGCAGCAGAATGATGTATTGTTTTAATCGGGATGTTTGCTACTGGTGTTACTGTGGGGCAGCATGGCCAGAGCAAGCAGCAAAATGTAATTGTGTGCAGCGGTGTCTGCGGCGGTGTCCGTGGGAGTGACACGGGGGCTTCATGATCAGGATGGACTGTCCAGGTTTTAGGCCTCTGAAAGTTGGTAGCTTTATATTGAGGGGCATATTTAAACTGTTGGGAAGGGGTGCAGAGAAAGCAAACCATACACTTGTAAGAAAATTCTTTCCAGAGATGGAAAGATATTAGTCTGTGTGTGTAAGAGGTATATCTGTCCTACTGCTAGTGAGTGAGGTTATTGCCAAGATCAACTTTCCATTTCACTCTGAGGTAGTCAGTGGAGTACTTGGTGAGCTCAGCGAGGACTTAATATAAATGTGAGATAAGGGAGCTGAGAGGTCCTCCCCCCACCCCACAATATGCAGTATAAGGATAATTAGTCCCGGAGTGGCCTGTTTTTTTGGGGCATGCTCTCAACTGTGTCTGGAAGTACCCTATAATCTGTAAGTAACTAAAGTCCAGTGTTGCAAACATCAGGTGAGAGGCCATCTGGAGGACCATGATCACCGTAAAGTGTGGTTCAATATAAGGTTGGCTGCAGAATCGAACCAAACAGGGATGAAGGTCCTTGACTTCAGGAGGGCAGATTTTATAAATATAAGTGAATGCCTCAGGGATGACTTGGTGGGAGGGGGGAGTGACCTGGGTGGGGTGGAGGAACAGTGGGTGAAGCTAAAAGGGGAGATAATGAAGGCAAACAGACCGCTGTGGTTCTTCAAAAGAAGTGGCTGAAAAGGTAAAGACTAATGGGTGGCATTCAGAAGAGGGAAGTGGATAGAGAGGTGTCTCTGGAAAAAAAAAAAGAGAAGCAGGGAAAGCAGTAAGGAGTGTAAAGGCACAAAGAGAAGAGACAATAGCCCAAGTGCTAACAAAAGGGGCAAGCCATTTTTATATTTGCTTGCACGCATGTGCAAGAAACATAGTGCCATCATCCGAGTTTTCGGAGGTGTGTTACCGCCTCTTCCAATTCAGTCAGTGTGTTGGCAGGCGCGGACCCAGTCCGCCAATGCATACTGGAGCTGTCTATGACAGCTCCAAAATGCAGTGACGTACAGTTGAAAGGGGGAGCTATGCTTCAGTGAACAGCGATAAGATATCGCCTGCTCATGCGCAGCTCCCCTACACACACACACACAAACACACGCACGCATGCTGGTGCTGCCCCTACATGCACACATTGTATAGCCGGCGGGGTGCCCAATCCCCATTGGCTCACTGTCCTCACCCACCCCCAGTACTGGGTGCCCGCTGGGAGCCCACCCCAGGCGGTCAACCTGATGTCTTCTAACGGGGTGCCCAATCTCCGTCGGCTCCACACCCCCAACCAACTGTCTTGTGCTACGCTGGGAGCCCACCCAGCGTGGCAAACGCCCCACGTCAGCTACTTTAAAAAAAAACACCTGTAAATTAAAACTGTCCTCGGCGCTTCTCCCTGCCCTCCCCACAACCTGCACCCACCCATCATGCGACCTGCCTCCCACCCCACCCCATACTTACCTTCGGAGCTCGGCGCGACGATCTTCGGTGGACCGGGAACACGTCTGCACTCTTCAAAGCCGACCGCGAACTGAGGAAATGCCGGTAAGCTGTATAATGGGATAGATAGGGTTTTTTCAAATTTATTGCATATCTCAGGCATTTTTTGGAATTTTTGCACCAAATTTTCAATATGGGATTTTTGGGAACCCTTCTCATGAATGCTGTCACTGTCATGGCATTACTCAGACCAGAAGGGTGATTTCGCAGCCACTGCGCAAAATCACCTTTCCGGAATGATTAATAAAATGACACTGCCAGTGTTCATAAGGTGGACTCTCAAAAAGCCTATTTTAATTTGGTGTTTGAAATCAAAAATGACTTTTCTAACGTCGTTCGCAGTTCCTACACAGGCTCATAAGTTCGCGAATTTTCAATATTTTCACTCCAGATTTTCAACATTGCCATTTTACCACACCTTCTTATGAGTAGTACAGCTGTCATTTTTCACATCTCACCCAAAACGTGTTTCCGTCCATGTAGCGCACAATGGCGCAGTCGGTGTGTGAAATCAATGTACGGGACAAATTAAGAAAATCACAGTGACACTGTTCATGAGCAGAGGTCTTAAAATGGCTATGTTGAAAATTTGGTGAAAAAATTCCTAAAAATGACTGTTTCTGATCTTGGCGGTGCACAGTTCACGCTCGTAAGTTGGAAATTTTAATATTTTCCTCAGATTTTCAACATTGCCATTTACCACACCTCCTTATGAGCAGTTCGTTGTCATTTTTCACATCTTGCCCAAAATGTGTTTCCTACATTTAGCGCACAATGGCGCAGTCGGTGTCTGAAATCAGTGTTTGGGACACATTAAGAAAATCACAGTGATGCTGTTCATGAGCAGAGGTCTTAAAATGGCTATGTTGAATTTGGTGAAAAAATCCTGAAAATGACTGTTTTACGAGCGCGCGTTGCACAGTTCCTACGTACGCTCGTAAGTTTGCGAATTTTCAATATTTTCAATCTAGATTTTCAACATTGCCATTTTATTACACTTCCTTATGAGCAGTACAGCTGTCATTTGTCATATCTTGCCTTAAACATGTTTCTGCCCACGTAGCGCACAATGGCGCGGTCGGTGTGTGAAATCAATGTATGGGACACATTAAGAAAATCACAGTGGCACTGTTCATGAGCAGAGGTCTTAAAATGGCTATGTTGAAAATTTGGTGAAAAATCCCTAAAATGACTGTTTTCTGATGCGTTGTGCAATTCGTCGCTCGTAAGTTGCGAATTTTCAATATTTTCACTCCAGATTTTCAACATTGCCATTTTATTACACTTCCTTATGAACAGTATAGCTGCCATTTTTCACACGTTGCCCCAAATGTGTTTTCGCACATGTAGCGCACGATGGAGCAGTCGGTGTGCGAAAGCAATGTTTGGGACAGATTAAGAAAATCACAGTTACACTGTTCATGAGCAGAGGTCTTAAAATGGCTATGTTGAAAATTTGGTAACAAAAGTCCAAAAATTGACTGTGTTACGAGTGAGCATTGCGCAATTTCCACGCACCCTCGTAAGTTCATGACTTTGTAATATTTTCAGTCTAGATTTTCACCAGTGCCATTTTTCCACACTTCCTTATGAACAGTACAGCTGTCATTTTTCACAACATGGCCGAAATGTGTTTTCACACTTTCAGCGCAGAGATGCATGGTCGCTGTGGGAAATCATTGTTCGGAACAGATAAAGAAAATCACAGTGACACTGTTCATGATCGGAGGTCCCAAAATGCCTGCGTTGACAATCTGCTGTAAAAAATCCCTAAACTAATTACAATACGGGTGTACGTTGCACAGTTTCTATGCACGCTTGTGACTTCACCAGTTTTTTTAATATTTTTACTGCAGATTTGCAACATTGCCATTTTTTACACCTCCCCATGAACAGTACAGCTGCCATTTTTTACATCCTGTTCGGAATGTTTTTGCACCTGTGGTGCTAAATGCCATAGTCGCTGTGCATAAGCAGCTTTCAGCTAACAAACTGATATTGCCACTGTTCATGAGGTGGGGTCACAAAAACCATGTTGAACATTTGGAGTGAAAATACCAACGAATGCCTGAGGTATTAGGGTTTCCAACCATAATGCCCAACCCTGTAGAGAATGACAGGCATCAGGGATGTGACTTGGGATTCTTGCCTGTAATGCTCATACCATTCCACACGCTGCAGCCAGTGAGAGGCATCAAGGTATGCCTTGGACTCTTCGGCCCCAAAGTTCACCCCATTCTCCTATACCGCACCCATCTCACCGTACTTCCTGATGGAATAGGGTGCACATAAGGGCCAAAGACCCCAAGGCACACCGTGACACTTGTCAGTGACTGCAGGGTGGGGTGTGGTGAAATGGTGTGGCCGTTATGCCTGATGACCCAAAGGCACACTCCAATGCCTGTCACTCTCTGCAGGGTGGTGTTGGGGTTGGCTTCAGTTCAGTACTTCACTGCCATTCCTATCACGCAGCTCTGTGACTTCTACGCTACCACTGCCAATGCCAGCAAGCAAACATTCGGCATTGACAAATGCTTGTTTAGATACAGTATGTAAGTGAAAACAGGAAGACCAGGGAAGGGATTGCAAGGTTAAAAAGGGATGGAGTGGGGGGAGGGAGACAGTGCAAAGGGGAATCATGAAAAGGCAGACATCCTGAACAAACACTTTTGTTCAGTGTTCACAGTGGAAGGAGAAGGGGAGGGGCCACAGAAAGTAACAGGAGCTCTGAGGGGATAGAGGTGGATACTAGACCTTTTTCAGACGAGAACATAGAAACATAGAAACATAGACTTTGACGGCAGATAAGGACTGCTAGGCCCATCTAGTCTGCCCATTTCCCTACCTACAGGATAGGCCGCAGATCCTATTTAACCAACAGCCTATATCTTCCTGCCCCCCACAAGAATTGCCTTATGTCTGTCCCATGCATTCTTGAATTGTCCCACAGTTTTAGACTCCACAACTTCCTCAGGAAGGCTGTTCCATGCATCCACTACCCTCTCTGTGAAATAATACTTCCTCACATTGCCCCTGAACCGCCCTCCTTCTATCTTTTAAATTGTGTCCCCTTGTTCTTGCAAGTCTTTTTCTGAAAGATGCTACCCTCTTGGACTTTGTTGATTCCTTGAGGTACTTGAAAGTTTCTATCATGTCCCCCCTCTCCCTTCTTTCCTCAAGGGTATACATATTAAGCTCCTTTAGTCTCTCCTCATACGGCTTCTCTTGCAGACCCTGCACCATTTTAGTTGCCCTCCTCTGGACTGCCTCTATCCTGTCTATGTCCTTGCGAGATGGGGTCTCCAGAACTGGACACAGTATTCCAGATTGGGTCTCACCAACTGTCTGTACAGAGGGATAACAACTTCCTGTTTTCTGCTGCTGATGCCTCCCCCTATACATCCCAGTATACCCCGGCCCTCCCTACTGCCTTCTCACATTGCTTGCTAACCTTAAGGTCATCTGATATGATTACCCCAGGTCCCTTTCCTGTTTTGTTGTTGTTACTACCTCCCACCCATTGTGTATTCTTCCCCTGGGTTCTTGTTTCCCAGGTGCATTATTTTGCACTTTTTTGCATTGGATCCTAGCTGCCATACATCTGACCATTCCTCCAACCTTGCCAAGTCCCTTTTCATCCTTTCCACGCCTCCCTGTGTATCAACCCTGTTGCAGATCTTTGTGTCATCTGCAAAAAGGCATACTTTTCCTTCCAGTTCCTCTGCAATGCCACTTATGAAGACATTAAGAAGGACTGGACCCAATACTGAACCCTGCGGTACCCCACTAGTAACCGCCCTTTCTTCAGAGTGGACTCCATTTACAATTACCTTCTGTGTCCTGTTGTCCAGCCAATGTTTTACCCAGGCTACCACCCTGGGACCCTCCCCAGGCTGGTTAATTTGACTGATAATCTTTTGTGTGGGACTGTGTCAAATGCCTTGCTAAAGTCTAGGTAGGCCATGTCCACAGCCCTCCCTGGTCTACTACTTTGGTCACCCAGTCAAAGAAATCTATTAGATTCGTCTGACATGACCTTCCCGCTGTGAACCCATGCTGCCTTGGATCCTGTGCTCCACTGACCTCTAGGTACTCAACTATTCTTTCCTTCAGAAGTGACTCCATCACTTTCCCTACCACAGAGGTCAGACTGACAGGTCTGTAGTTTCCTGCCTCTGTCTTGGTCCCACTTTTATGAAGGGGAATCGCATTCGCCTTCCTCCAGTCCTCAGGTACCACACCATCCTCCCATGATTTATTAAAAAGAGTAGCCAGTGGTTTCACTAGTTCCTCCCTTAATTCTTTTAGAATTCTGGGGTGAATTCCATCAGGACCCATTGCTTTGTCCACCTTCAGTTTTAGGAGTTCTTTCAGAACCCTTTCTTCTGTGAAAGGACTGGGATCGGCTCCCCCCCTATCAAGAGTGCTTCTGTTAATTGGATTAGGCACTTCCCCCTCCTCTTTTGTGAATACTGAGCAGAAATATTCGTTCAGTATTCCTGCTTTTTCACTGTATCCCTCTGCCAACCCACCGTTTATTCTATTCAGCCTCACTATCCCTCCCTTTGTCTTTCTACGCTCACTAATGTACCTATAAAAGGTTTTATCCCCCTTCTTAACTGAGTTGGCTATCTTTTCCTCAGTTTGGGCCTTTGCTATTCTGACTTCCCTCCCTGCTTCTTTCTGCCTTAACTGGTACAGCTCTCTGTCCTGCTCCTTCTGTTTTTCCTTATACTTCTGGAATGCTATCTTTTCTTCCTGACTTTCACAGCCACCTCTCTTGAGAACCATAGTGGCTTTTCTTTCGTTTTGATTTGTTTATTTGCTTCACAGAAAGGCTTGTTGCCTCTGTGATGGCAGTTTTGATAATTCCCCATTGTTGCTCCACACCTCCTTCTAGCCTGTTTGCTAGTGCTTTTCTGAGGCACTCTCCCATCTTGCCAAAGTCAGCCCTCCTAAAGTCCAGTACCCTCACTTTTGTATGGCCCATCCCAAAAAGACCCGGTAATCTGAAAGTGCACAAAGCAGTGGGACCAGGAGGGGTACATCCTAGGGTACTGAGGGATCTCAGGGAGGTACTGGCTGCACTTTTGACAGCCCTATTTAACAGCTCACTCAAAACAGCCACAGGATTGATTCTAGAGGATTGGAGGATGGCAGATTTAGTCCCACTTCACAAAAGCAGAAAGCACTGAGGAGACGGGCAAATATAGACCGACCAGTCAGTCTGATATCGGTAGTGGGAAAGTTAATGGAACCACTGCTAAAAGAGAGGATAGTGGAATATGTTGAATCTAATGGGTTACAAGACCCGAGACAGCATGGATTCACAGGTGGGAGGTCACGTCAAATGAATCTGATAGATTTCTTTGATCGGATGACCAAGAAATTAGATCAGAGTGGTGTGGTGAATGTGGCCTACCTAGATTTCAGTAAGGCATTCAACACTGTTCCACACAGGAGACTACTAAACAAGCTGGGTAGCTTAGGAGTGTGACAAAAGGTGGTAAACCGGGTAAGAAATTGATTAAAGGATAGATGACAGAGGGTGGTGGTAAATGGAGTTCCCTCAGAGGAGGGGAGGGTGACCAGCAGAGTGCCTTAGGGATCAGTTGTGGGATCAGTCCTCTTTAATGTCTTTATAAGTGACATTGCAGAGGAGCTGGAGGGAAAAGCATGCCTCTTTGTGGATGACTCCAAAATCTGCAGTAGGGTGGATGCTCTGTAAGGGGGTGGAAAGGATGAGAAGAGACCTGAGAAAACTCAGGGGGTGGTCAGGGGTATGGCAGTGGTGTTTCAATGCAAACAAGCATTTGTCAATGCCGAATGTTGTCTTGCTGGCATTGGTCTTGGTAGTGCAGGAGTTAGAGAGATGCATAATAGGAATGGCAGTGAAGTATTGAACTGACACCAACCCCATCCCCACCCTGCAGAGACTGACAGGCATTGGGGTGTGCCCTTGGGCCGTCGGCCATAGCACTCATGCCATTTCGCCTCACTCTACCCTGCAGATACTGACAAGTGTTGCGGTGTGCCTTGGGGTCTTCAGGCCTTACACTCATCCCATTCCATAACGAAATATGTTGAGATGGATGCAGTATTGGAGAATGGAGTGAACTTTGGGGCCAAAGAGTCCAAGGCACACCTTGATGCCTATCACTGGCTGCAGGGTGGGGGCGGGGGGGTGGAATGACATGAGCATTACAGCTGACAATCCCAAGTCACACCCCTGACGCCTGTCAGTCTCTACAGGGTGGGATGTTATGGTTGGAAACCCTAACACCCCGGGTGTTTGTTGGTATTTTCACTCCAGATTTTCAGCATGGGCTTTTTATAACCCCACCTCATGAACAGTGGCACTATCAGTTTGTTATTCGAAAGGTGATTTTGCACAGTGACTGTGCCATTTGGCACCACAGGTGTGAAAACACATTTCAAGCAGGATGTGAAAAATGATAGCGGTACTGTTCACGAGAAGGTGTAAAAAAATGGCAATGTTGAAAATCTGTAGTGAAAATATAAAAAATTGAAGTCACGAGCGTGAGTAGAAACTGCGTAATGCACGCCTGTAATTCAGTTATTTTGGGGATTTTTTTAACCAAATTTTCAACATAGGCATTTTGGGACCTCTGATCATGAACAGTGGCACTGTGATTTTGTTAATCTATCCCAAAAGTTGATGTCCCACAGCGACTGTGCCATTATGCACCAGATGTGTGAAAACACATTTTGGGCAGGATGAGGAAAATTACAGCTGTACTATTCATAAGGAGGTGTGAAAAAATGGCACTGTTGAAAATCTGGAGTGAAAATATTAAACATTGTCCCAGTTAAGAGCGTGCATGGAAACTGTGCAATGCGCATTCATAACGCAGTCATTTTTTGGAAATTTCACCAAATTTTCAGCATAGGCTTTTTGGGACCCCACCTCATGAACAGTGGCACTATTGTTTCATTACTCAACCCTGAAAGGTGATTCCGTGCAGTGACTGCAAAATCACCTTTCAGGACAGAATAATGAGATGACAGTGTATGTGTTCATGAGGTGGGGTCCCAAGAACCCCATGTTGAAAATTTGGAGTCAAAATTCCAAAAAAAGGCTGAGATATCCACCTAAGTCGACCCCCGATGCCATTAAACAGCTTACCGGCATGTCTTCATTTTGAAGTTCGGCTTTGAAGACTCCAGACGTGTTCCTGCTCCACCGAAGATCACAGTGCCAGTCTTCTTGGGGTGAGGGGAGTGGGGAGGTGGGGTGTGCAGAGGTTGGATGCGGGTTGGGGGGAGCACTGCGGACAACAGACCAGTTTCTTTTTTTCAGGTACAAAAACAAAAAAAGTGGACGCTGCACTGCGGGACCATTTTCTTTCTTTACAGGTGATAAAGCAAATGCGCTTTTATGGGATGGCTCCCAGTGTGCTCATATTTTTAAGTGTGTGACGTTGGCCACACTGGGGTGGGCTCCCAGTGTGCCACACAGTGGGGGTGGGGCGGGGGGCAGAGGCACACTGGGATGGGCTCCCAGCGTGCCACACAATGTTGGGGGGGAGGTTGTGGACATGTCGACACAGGGATTGCACCCCCGATGTCGGCCTTCTTTGTGGAGCCGCCACTGTCATGTTTATTGAAATGTTTCACCGGGAAAGGCACGTATGGGAGGCGTATAATCTGTGCCATGATGAGCTTGTCTCTGATTGCAGCAGCACATTTCTTACAGGCCATGTTTGTTTAAATGTTTCACCAGGAAAGGCACATACGGGAGGCATGTCATCTGTGCCACTGCATGATGAGTTTGTCTCTGCAGCGGCATATTTCTTACAAGTTGTGTCCACTTTACATAATTCTTGTGTCAGCGCTAGCATGCTGGCTAATTGGGGAATGAGGGACGCACCAACTAAAGTGTGCACTGCATTCGCCAACACTGACACACCTCTGCATTTCTGCCACTACTACAAGATGTTGCTTGCTCAAGCACAAGACAATGTAAAAAAGTGCAAAGTGATGCATTTGGGGCACAGAAACCCAAGGGCAGAGTACAGAACGTGAGGCATGTTATTGATGACCACCAAGCAGAACGGAGAGATCTGGGTGTGATGATCTCTAATTCCCTAAATATGGCCAGGCTGTGTGACAACGCAGTTGTGAGGGCTAGTGGGATGATGGTGTGTATAGAGAGGGGTACCACCAGCAGAAGCAGGGAGATGGTGCTGCCTCTACATAGATCACTGGTAAGACCTCACTTCGAATACTGTGTTCAGTTCAGGAGGCCACATCTTCAGAAGGACGTAGACTGAGTAGAGGCAGTCCAGAAGGGGGCAACTAAAATGGTGCACGGTCTGCATCAAAAGCCTCATGAAGAGAGACTAAAGGAGCTCAGTATGAACACCCTGAAACAGAGGAGGGAGGGGGGATATGATAGAGACCTTTTAAATACCTCATGGGGTATATAAGGTACAGGAGGGAAGTATTTTTCAGAAAAAAAGAAGCAAAAGAACAAGGGGACATGCTATGAAGTTGGATAGGGGTAGATTCAGGAGAGATGTGAGGAAGTTCTTCTTCACAGAAAGAGTAGTGGATTCCTGGAACAGCCTAAAAGCCGAGGTGGTGAGGACGAAAACCATGGGGAGGTTCAAGAATGTATGGGCTAGGCGTAAATGAATCATAGTGGGAAGGACTGGGGGGAAGGGAGAAAGAGCCCGAGATCCAGTAGGGTCTATGGTGATATTATAATTAGGGAAAAATGGGTAGACTGGGTGGGCCAAGTGGTCCTTATCTGCTGACAAATTCTGATCTGGATTCAGTGAAGGGACCTAGTTAAGTGAGTGGTTAGATGGTTGGAAGGTAGAAAGCAGAGGGTGGGGGTAAATGGGGTGAGATCAGGGGACAGGGCGGTCATGAGTGGGGTGCCTTAGGTGTAAGTCCTGAGAACAGTCCTTTTCAATGCTTTCATCAGTGACCTAGAAGAAGGAATCCAGGGCAAGATGTATTTTTTTGCAGATGACACTAAGCTTTGTGGCAAGGTAGAGAGCAAGGAGAGGGTAAGGGAGCGACAGCAGGACTTGCAAAAGTTTAGAGAGGTTATCCAAAGTTTGGCAGTTGAAATTCAATGCCAGAAAGTGCAAGGTGATGAATATAGAGAAAAAGAACCCCAGAACAGAATATTGGCTGGGAGTGATCAGGCTTCGATCTACACAGAAACAGACTGCGACAACAAATAAGGACTGCTCATCCCACCCAGTCTGCCAATTTTTCCCTATCTACATTATTACTGCAGACTATACTTGATCTACTGCTCTTTCTCCCCCCCCCTCCACTTTCTTTCCATTAAGATTCCTGAATGCCTATCCCATGCATTCTTGAACCCCACCACTGTGGTTGCCTGTACCACCCCCACTGGAGGATGTCTACTGAATCTACTCCCTCACCAGCTTCATAGTATGTCCCCTTGTTCTTTATCACCTTTTTTTTCTGAAAAATACTTCCTTCCTGTACCTTATTTACCCCTGTGAGGTATTTAAAGGTCTCTATCGTACCCCCCCCTTCTCTCTTCCAGGGTGTCCATATTGAAGTCCTTTTGTCTCTCATTGTAGGGCTTTTGATGCAGACCCTGCACCATTTTAGTTGCTCTCCTCTGGTATGCTTGAACTCTATGTCCTTCTAGAGATGTGATCTCCAGAAGTGGACACTATACTCTAGGTGGGGTCTTACCAGCAGTCTATACAGAGACAACACAACACCCTCTTTCTACTAGTGATACCCCTCCCTATGCACCCCAGCATCCCACAAGCCCTCCTGACTACTGTGTCGCACTACCTGGCCACTTTTAGGTCATCAGATATAATTACCCCCAGGTCTCTTCCCTGCTTGCTAGTCATCAGTACCATTCTACCCATTGTGTATTCTGACATTGGGCTTCTGTGTCCAAAGTGCATTATTTTGCACTTTTTTTTCCCCTCCTACTGCTGCCACTGATCCCTCTCTCAGAGCTCCCCTTGTAGATCCCAATTAGCAGCCCCAAGGAGTTGGCCCCGAGAGTGCTAATGCCATCCTCATACCTTCATGGCCTCAGATTACCCTCCGGGCAGGGTGGTGGAGATCCCTCTCATGTCCCCCTGAGCAATGTTGGGAGTGCACACAACGGAGTCTACTTCCTGGATGCTGCCCAGGAATCGATGCTGAGGCTCGTTGCATAGATCGAGGCAGGGTTTTCCGGTGTTCTGTTATGGACCCCCAACGCTGGCATGCAATGAGGAGCAAGGATGTCGGCGTGTGCATAGATGCACTTCGAATCCAGTCCTCTTCCAGCGTCGACTCTTACGTTGTTGGCATTCCCCCAGCCGCATTGACGTCCCTGAGTTCCCCAAACAGGCGGTGATATAGCAGCGGAGAGTGCGTCCCTTCCCACCCTGGAGAAGGAGAGCAGCTGTTGGGCACTTAATCCTTCTCCCTCTCGGCTGACCCCCGACAGCCCTGGCTTGTTTCTGAACCCGGGTGGCCGGTGTGGCGTCCAGCACCTCAACCCTCAGTGCAGGCGTATTTTTGCACTTTTATACATTAAAACCCAGCTGCTATACGCTTGACCACTCCTCTGTCTGGTCTCTGATCATCCTTTCCACCCCCCCCGGAGTGTTCACCCTATTGCCAATTTTGGTGTCATCTACAAACAGGCAGACCTTCCTCTCCAGATCCTCTGCAATATCACTTATAAAGACATAAAAGAGGGCCAGCTATAGCACCGATCCCTGGGGCACCCTACTTGTCACCCTCTCTTCCTCAAAGTGAACTCTGTTTACAACCACCTCTGTCGCCTATCCCCTAACCAATTTGTTATCCTAGTTACCACCTTTGGACCCACTCCTAAGGTAACCAGCTTCCTTACTAGTCTCTTGTGTGGAATGGTGTTGAAAGCCTAGCTGAAATCTAGGTAGGCCACATCCACTGCTCAGCCCCGGTCTAATTCCTTTGTCACCCACTCAAAGAAATCTATTACATTCATTTGACATGACCTCCCCCATGTGAACCCATGTTGCCTCGGGTCTTGTAACCCACTGGATTCAAGATATTCCACAATCCTTTCCTTCAGTAGTGACTCCAATAACTTTCCCACCACCGATGTCAGGCTGACTGACCTATAATTACCAGCCTCCTCCCTGCTACCACTGTAATGTAGTAGGACTACATCTGCCCTCCTCCAGTACTCCAGAACCACTATGTGTCTAGTGAGCTGTCAAATAGGACCATCAGAGATGCAGCCAGTACCTCCCTCAGCTCCCTTAATACCCTTGGATGCACCCCATCTGGCCCCATCGCTTTATCTAACATACTAAAATGGCAGCGTCTGCTTGTTTGGTCAGCCCCCACCGTGGGAGCTGACCTTGCTGCCCCCCTCGCCTTCTCTGGCTTCTCCCTTCCCAGTTCCAGATATTCTCGCTGCATTGGATTTTGCTTCCAGAACCCTTCCCCTGTACCTGTCCCACCCCCTCTTGAACCCCTCTACTGTCTCTGCCTCCACCAGCCCCCTAGGCAGTGCATTCCATGGCTCCACCACCATCTCAGTGAAGTAGCACCTCCTCCTTTCTCCCCTGAATCTTCCCCCCTCCAGCTTCCACCCATGCCCTCTAGTGGCCCCCTCCTCCTTCCTTGGAAGCACCCTGACTGTTTCTCCCCTATTTACCCCCTTCATGTACCTGAAGACCTCTATCATGTCCCCCTTCTCTCTTCCAATATGTACATATTTAGCTCTTCGAGCCTCTCCTCTTAGGTCCTATCCCTCAAGCCCCAAATCATTTTGGTTGCCCTCCTCTGGACCCTCTCCAGGAGTTTAATGTCCCTCTTTAAGTGTGGCCTCCAAAACTGCGTGCAGTACTCGAGGTGCGGCCTCACCAAGCAGTTATACAGAGGGAGTATCACTTCCCTCCTTCTGGAGGTGATCCCCCTAGCGATGCATCCCAGCATCCTGTTGGCCTTGGCTGCTGCCCTCCTACAAGTCTCCGAGTTGTTCATCTTGACATCCACCACCACTTCCAGGTCCCTCTGAGCCATCGACACTTGTAGCATCCCCCCCCCCAGGGTGTACACTTGGCCCGGGTTTCTGGCTGCCAGGTGCAGTACCTTGCATTTTACTGAATTGAACCTCAGCTTCCACTTTCTAGATCATCTTTCCAGAGCCTCCAGGTCCCCCTGCAGGGCCACCCTCCCCTCCTCCCTGTCCACCACAGCCCCCAGTTTTGAGTCATCTGCAAAGAGACTCATCTCACTCCTGTCTGTCCTTATGTCAGAGATTATCAACCTTCAGAATAGCGGGTCCCTTTAGGACTTTCTCCCCCGAAAATGGACTACTGTCTAGCTTC
Source organism: Neoceratodus forsteri (assembly GCA_016271365.2). Lineage (NCBI taxonomy): Eukaryota > Metazoa > Chordata > Ceratodontiformes > Ceratodontidae > Neoceratodus > Neoceratodus forsteri. Next base: position 153,818,621 of record CM028134.1, read on the forward strand.
CTCCCCTTCCCCTTCCTCTGTGAACACTGAACAAAAGTGATTGTTCAGGACGTCTGTTTTTTCCTGGTCCCCCTATTCACATTTCCCCCCTTTCCCTTTTTAACCTTACAATCCCACCCCTGAACTTCCTCTTTTCACTTACATATCTAAATAAGCATTTGTCAATGCCGAATGTTTGCTTGCTGGAATTGACATTGGTAGTGTAGGAGTTAGAGAGATGCATAATAGGAATGGCAGTGAAGTACTGAACTGAAGGCAACCACACCACCACCCTGCAGAGACTGACAGGCATTGGGGTGTGCCCTTGGGTCGTCAGGTACGACATCCATGCCATTTAACCACACCCTACCCTGCAGACACCGACAAGTGTCACAGTGTGCCATGGAGTCTTTGGGCCTTATGCTCACCCCACTTCATAAGAAATACGGTGAGATGGGTGCAGTATAGAAGAATGGGGTGAACTTTGGGACCAAAGAGTCCAAGGCACACCTCAGTGCCTGTCACTGGCTGCAGGGAGTGGGTGGGGGTGGAATGGCAGGAGTATTACAGGCAACAATCCCAAGTTACACCCCTGATGCCTGTCAGTCTCTACAGGGTGAGGCGTTATGGTCGGAAACCCTAACATCCCAGGCGTTTGTTGGTATTTTCACTCCAAATTTTAAATATTTTTTTTTTGTGACGTTCACCTCATGAACAGTGGCAATATCAGTTAGTTAGGGAAAGCTGATTTTGCACAGTGACTACGCCATTTGGCACCACTGGTGCGAAAAGACATTTCAAACAGGATGTGAAAAATGACAGCTGTACTATTCATAGGGAAGTGTACAAAATGGCAATGTTGAAAATCTGTAGTGAAAATATAAAAAAACTGGTGAAGTCACGAGCGTTTTTTTGCACAATGCACACCCGTAATGTAATTAGGTTGGGGATTTTTTACAGCAGATTGTCAACACAGGCATTTTGGGACCTCCACTCATGAACAGTGTCTCTGTGATTTTCTTAATCTGTCCTTAACACTGATTTCCCACAGCGACCATGCATTTCTGCGCTGGAAGTGCGAAAACACATTTTGGACAGGGTGTGAAAAATGACAGCTATACTCTTCATAAAGAGGTGTGGAAAAATGCCAGTGTTGAAAATCTGGACTGAAAATATTACAAATTCATGAACTTACGAGGGTGTGTGGAAACTGTGCAATGCATGCTTGTAACACAGTAATTTTATGGACTTTTGTCAGCAAATTTTCAACATAGCCATTTTAAGACCTCTGCTCATGAATGGTGTTACTGTGATTTTCTTAATCTGTCCCAAACATTGATTTCGCATACCAACTGTGCCGTTGCCTTGTGCACTACATATGCGAAAGCACATTTGGGAGATATAAAAATGACAGCTGTACTGCTCACAAGGAGGAGGTGTGGTAAAATGGGAATGTTGAAAATCTGGGTGAAAATAGTAAAAATCGCAGGATGTTATGGCGTGCGTAGGAACCGTCTTCATGCAGCTCATAAATTAATCATTTTAGAATTTTCACCAAATTTTCAATATAGGGTTTTGGGAGGCCTACCGCGTGAACTGTGACACTGTCATTTGCGTTACTCAGTCCGAAAGATGGTTCCGCATAGCGACATGAAATCACCTTCAGGGACAAATAACTAAATGACATGACTGACGTCCATAATTGGGGCCCCAAAACCATGTTAACTTGGTGAAACAATTCCCAAAAATGGGCGAATATGCACCAAAGTTGAACAAAAAACATTTATGCCATTATCGGCTTACCGGCATTTCTTCAGTTTGTGGTTGGCTTTGAAGAGTGCAGATGTGTTGCCAGTCCACGAAGATCATCGCGCTGGGCTCCAGAAGTATGTATGGGGTGAGGTGGGGTGTGGGAGGTAGGTGTGCAAGGGTGGGTGCGGGTTGGGGAAGGGGGCAAACTAGTCAACGAGGACGTTTTTCGTTTATAGGTTTTTTTTTTTTTAACAAGACGACGTGGACTTTTGCCATGCTGGGGTGAGCTCCAAATGTGGCAGCTGGAAGTGTCTTTGGGGGGGCAGCAGACAGACGTTTGCCATGCTGGGGTGGGCTCCTAGCGTGGCACCTGGAAGTGTCTTTGGGGGAGACAGCAGACAGACATTTGCCAGGCTGGGGTTGGCTCTCAACATGGCACTTTGAAGTGTGTTTGAGGAGCAGCAGAGCCGATGGGGGATTGGACACACCCATTGGCCATACGGTGTAGGGGGAAGGAGCGCATAAGCACACTGGGGTGGGCTCCCAGCATGCACATATGTGTTGGTGGGGGGGGAAGAACTGTCTATGACAGTTCAGATGCAGTGCTGATGTAAGCAATTTGCATACTGCTGATGGCAGTATGCAAATTGCCTGCGGCGGTGTTTTCCTTACAACTATACACCACTGCATCTGAACGGCTGTCATAGACAGCTCGGACATTCATTGGTGCGGTGTAGCCGCGCCTGCAAAAGGGAGCAGGGCATTGGAAGTGGGGGAGGCACAACTACGAAAACTCTTATGGTGGCACTACGTTTCTTGCACATGCGTGCAAGCAAACATAAAAATATCTTGTCCCTTTTCATTACCTCCTGGGCTGTTCTCTCTTCAGTCTGCGCATTTGCACTCCTTACTGCTTTCCCAGCTTCCCTCTGTTTCCCCAGTACACCTGCCTATCCTCCTTCCTCTACGAATCCGTATACCTTCTGAATGCTGCCCTTTACCAGCTCAGCAACCTCTTTTGAGAACCACAGCGATCTCTTTTTCCTCGTTTTTTTGCTCACTTGTTTGAGGCAGAGGTTTATTGCCATTACTATGCTCCCTTTTAGCTTCACCCACTCTCTCCCCCCCAACTCAGGCCACCACCCCTGCCAGGTATCCCTGAGGAATTTAGCATCTTTATAAAATCTGCCCTCCTGAAGTCGAGGACTCTTCCCCCTTATGTGGTTTGATTATACAGCTGTCCTTTTATTGAACCACACCACATAGTAGTCACTGGTCCCCAGGTAGCCACCACCTTGACGTCTGCAACACTGTCTCTGTTAGGGAGTAGCAGGTCCAGTACTGCAATATCACGAGCAGGTTCACTGACTAGTAGACTAAGGAACAACCCCCCTCAGAGAGTCTGCTTCTGAAGAAAGAGCTGGGATTCATGAATGACTCTCTTACACAATCTAGTCAATGCAGCAAAGCCCACAGGAAAACAACTCAAATGTTGGAGGTATCGGGAGGGGTTTTAATAACAGAAGGAAAGAGGTAATACTACCTCCCTGTAGATCACTGGTGTCGCCCCATCTGGAATACTGTGCCCAGTTCAAGAAGTCCCACCAAAAGAAAGAAATAGACAGGCCATAGATAATGCAGCATAGGGTAACTGCAAGTGACTCGGGGCCAGCATTGCAGGTCCTACAGGGATCAGTTTAGGAATCTAGACACTTACTCACTAGAGGCCAGAAGGGAGAGGGGCACATATGATAGAGGCTTGAAAGTTCCTGAAAGGAATGAACAAGGCAGATTGTGAGAAAATATTCAGCAGGACTGGCAAATAAAAAACATGGGGACATGAATGGAAGCTGGCAGGTGGGAGACTTGGGAGGTATGTGAGAAAGTTTTATTTTTACAGAAAGAGTGGTAGAACCATGGAACAGCCTACCAGTGGAGGTGGTGAGTGCACAAACCATTCATGGGTTCAAGCACAATTGGGGCTTTGTAGTTAATCAAGATTCAGCAGCTTGTCGGGGGGTAGCAGCAATGAAGGGACAAGGGAGTGGGTGAGGTGGGGGATTTGAAAGCCCCTCTTAGAAAGTAGGGTTTGGGATGTCATAGTGGATAAGAGGGCAGGCTGGATGGACCAAGTGGTCTTTTTCTGCTGACATTGTCTGTGTTTCTGTGTAAAGGCATCAGCTGGCTGTCAGTGATGTTTCTCTGCAATTACGCCTCTTAGTGAGGTTCAGTACAGGGCGATGAGAAGTTGGACTTCCATATGAGGTATGCCACTGTTAGGGCGCTATGATTAGGGCACTGTAATATGGGCACTGCAACAAGATCGTGAGTGACAGGGGCGTTCTGGATTTTAGAATGTCCCACACTCACACCGTGTTGGGCGTCACCACAATTCTGCTGCCCTTCACGGCATGCCCAACCCAGAGGATGTTATATTTATGTTTGGGGGGTGCGGTAGGCAAAATCTCCTGCAAAACTTCACTTTTTCACCAGATGGTTGTTGGACACTGTAACTAGTTTGTGGTACAATGTTACCCGTGCTAATGCCTGGCAACAAATTGCTTGTGCCCTAAGTGACCTCGCTCACGTTGCTCACGCACTGCCATGGTTGAACCGCCACATGATACCTCTCTAGATGTGACAAAGTCAGACCGCCCCCTGTTTTTTGTTTGTTTGCACTTGCAACATGGTGCATTTAATGTAGGGGCTTGCCTCTGCCCACAGTAATTGGGTGATAAGCAGTCTCACTACTTAAAGCGGGATTTCAGGGAAAATATAGGTAAAGTATGTGCTTAATAAAGGAAACAGGGTAGGATATTTATACGTATGCAGTCTACCCTCTGCATTAACATAAGACGTATAGACTGCCATCTAGTTATCCTAAAGGTCATACTAAAGGTGTAACGGAGCAAAGAAGGCAGTAAGCCCATATGTGCTCCTAGCCCTTCACCTGTAGTATGAGGGATTGTGACCCCCAAATATGTATCTATCGAGCTTAAACTCCATATTGTCCTTGCTAATTATAATTTCATCATGTAATTTATTCCAGAGGTTGACTACACACTGGGTAAGGAAACCCTTTCTCTTATTAGTACGAACCTTTTGTGGTTACATTTGTAATGGATGACCTCTGGTTCCTAAATTATCATTTTTGAATTCTAGGCCTAATTCCCTAATTAAATAATCATCTTGCATTACATCGCAGCACAATAACAAATCACTCCTCTTCCTTCTAGTCATTAATTTAAGATGTTTATGATGATTGGTGTAACTAAGGTGTTTGATATTATGTACCATTTTAGTTATCTGATGTATCCTCTCAATTCTGCATATTTCCCCTCTGTTAAGAGGGCACCAAACCTGACTGCTGTAATCCGGAATAGGTCTGACATAAGCTCTGTAAAGGGGCGTAATAACTTTGGCTCTTCTACTCTTGAAGTTTCACCTGATTGTCCACAGTATTTGCTTAGCTTTAGTAATCGGTATATCACAATGGTCTGTAGAATTTAAGTTATTATTTATAGTAACCCCTAGGTCCTGTTCGTGTTGAACCTTCCTAATGATATTAGCTTCCAGTCTATATGTATGTTTATTTGATTGCCTTCCCAAGTTCATAACGCATTTTTTAGAACTGAATATCATTCCCCATGTATCTGCCCATTTTTGAACAGTATCTAAATCAGCCTGGATTGACTCTATATCCTCTGCAGTGCATACCACACCAGCCAATCTGGTGTAATCTCCATACTTACTAGTCCAGTTTACAACCTGTGTACACATAATAGAGATAACAATTTGAAACAGTATGGGGCCCAACACAGATCCCTGTGGCACGCCGCTCGTCATGTTGCCGGTATTCAAGTAGTACCCATTAATACAGACTTTTTGTGTTCTGTTACTAAGCCATCTTTGGGTCCATCTTACAATACTAGAATGGATATTTAAGTTCACCATTTTCTGAATGAGTGCCCAGTATGAAACAGTGTCAAAGACTTTGGAAAAATCCAGGTAAATACAGTCAACTTGTTTACCTTTGTCTAATGCTAGTGAGAATTTCTCATAAAAACACAGTAAGTTTGTGACACATGATCTCTGTGCAGTGAAGCCATGCTGTTCAAGGGCCACTAAATTTTGTGTTCTTAAACAGTCAATTATATTATCTTTAATAATGGCTCCAAAAAGCTTACCGGGTACCAAAGTGAGGTTTATAGGTCTATATGTAATTATCCCTTTTCCGCTTTTTATGTATGGGTACTACAACGGCTGACTGCCAATCATTTGGGATGTCACTATTAGCAGAATATGCCATTGATAAGTATGTTAGTGATCTAGATATAAATGGTGCTAAAATCTTTAGCATTCTGACTGAAATATTACCGGGGCCTGCAGAGTTATGATTTTTTTAAATTCTGAATTTTCCTGGCAATGTCTTCCTCTGATAAAACTATGTTTGTACCTCCATTGATGGGAATATCTCCTGTATATGGAGAGGACTTGGATAACACAGAACAGAAGTATTTGTTAAATTCTACTGCCAAGTAGCCGGCCCAGTAGTGCTGAGGGTTGAAGTGCTGGACGCTACACCTCGCACCACGCTGAGGACTCCTGTTCGGGAACGGACTCGGGCTGCTGGGGGTTGGCAGGGGACAGGGTGGATTGAGCATCCCAGGACTGCTGTCCTCCCTCTGGGGTGGGTAAGGGGAAGCACATCGTGCTGGAGCAGACCCTGGTGACGACCGGGGGCAGCGCAGTTGCAGTGCTAAGAAGGGGTGGAGCACGGCAAAAAGACGTCCGCTTATGCATGGTATGTCATTGCACTGCCGACTCCAGGTACAATGGAGGAAAAAGGCTGGGCACGACCATGACAGCTTGATGGCTGCACTCCCACCGACCCGGAGGACTGCCGTGGAATCACGCTGGGGGGCCCAGTCCAGCCTGGCTCGGAGTGGCATGGGGAGGCCCTCTGGCGGGTTGGGGCGGCTGCACTGGACCCCCACCATGCGAGTGAGCCTGCTACTCTCCGGGGCGGTGGGACCCGGTGGCTGGATGCCCCCTGCTGGTGGCACTGCAGAAGGCGCACAAATAGAAATACGATAACAAAAATTCTACTGCCAAGTTATTAGGCTCATTAATTACTGAATTATTTTCCACAGTTGGGCCAAATTTAGTATCAGAATTTCTTAGTGAGTTTATATAGCTATAGAAGTCAAATTATTTTTTGATGTATTAGTTGCAAGTTTTAATTCAAAATTTCATTTAGATTTTTTTTATTTTACTTTTTTTATTTTATTTTTGTGTTGTTTTAATATGCTTCCAACAAATCTCCAGGAGTGTAACTCACTAGGGGGATTTAAAAGGGGACTCAAGGCCCACCTGCAGGAGCTTAACCAATGCACTTGTCACCATTGATATTCTCAACTTTGTGCTTCGTGATTCAAAAAAAATCTATTTGTGAGTGTCTGTGTCCACAGATGTATTTAAGTGTATTAACAAGTATTGTAAATTGATGAGTGTTATGTGGTGAACCATAGTATGTAATACATTCTATTTGTGAACTACTGCCTTTGTAACTCTGCAAATGTTGTACTCTGTAAGCTTTGTACTATCTGTAATTAATTCCGAGTCACCCCTGAAAAAGGGACCGTTATTGGACTCAGTGGCCTACCTGGTTACCAGAATTAAATAAATAAACAATGCAGACTTATAATCATTCCAAGCCTTTATGGATCCATCATTAACATACAAAATAATGAATGCCTAACTATCGGTAACAAGCCGCTTAGTTCATCGAGAGGTTCCTATGGTGACCGCTGGAACCTTGAGAGCGCAGCTTGAGAGGTTCAGTCACCATGGGAACCTCAAGATGCACTAACGTAGTTTGTTACCAATCATTAGGCATTCATTGTTTTTTATAGTGTATGTTGCAAAAAATAAGTAATAGGAGAGCCATCTTAAAATTTTTTTGCCTTACTTTGGCTTTTTTTATGTACGATGCTCTCCAATGGACTAGCTCTCACTGCCGCAGTCTCTGACAAGTAGGGGAAGATTGCACACAGCGCATGCTCAATTACATTCTAAATTGTTACACTGCACTACCTACATAGCTAGTACAGCATAACAAACTAGCTGACGTAGCTAGTATAGCATAACGACATTTAGAAAGTGATGGATTTCCGATGGTAACAACATTCCAACATACAATATATATATTTATGCAATGGGGTGGAGATAAACAGAGTGCGATAAATCTGTTTATCTGAGTAACTGTGTACAAAATTTCATTTATGCAATAGGTGTGGACATAAATCCTATGTGATAAATCTGAGCTACTATGAGATAAATTCAAAATTTTACATTTATACACATAGTAGACGCATCATCACAGATTTATATATATAGGGTGGGAGATTCAGACTGCGCTAGGCAGGGGTGCAAGCCTGGGTGCAGCGCAACTGGGATGAGCCAGGGCATGGCCCAGGAAATATTCAACGGTGCTGCGCCATGGCACAGCACCATTGAATATGGCACTGAGGGCCGCGCACCACCAGCGCAAGTGGCAGCAGGGGAGCAGGGGCTGCGCCAGGCGCAAGTGCGTTCGCGCTTAGGTGCAGCACAGCGATATTCAGCCGTGGGCATGCAAATGAGTCCATAAGGCATGCAAGGCACAAATGGGGCCATTAGATGTCATTATGGCCCCATTTGCATGCGGTAAGCTGATCCCTGGCAACTTGCGCCTGGCGCCCTACCAGGCTGCAGCCACTGGGGACTGACGCACTGATGCCCCTCGGTGGGCGCTGCTCCCATTCACCTGATCACAGGCATGCATTGAAATAATCCCTGGTCGTCCAGTGGACCGCCATTCCTTGCCCGATCATGGGCATGTGATGTAATAAGCCCTGGTGGTCCAGAGGACTGATCCCTTTTGCCCGATTGCGGGCATATTTCAAACTCCCTGGTGGTCCAATGGACTGATCCCCTTCATCCGCTCATGGGCATATGTCAAACACCCTGGTGGTCAGTGGTAACCCCTCCCACCCGCCCACTGAGTCCCCGCCACCCTGCACCCCGCCCAGTCAGCGGCGGGTGGCAGCTCATTCACAATCGGGACTGTGTAGTACAGTATGGTCTGCATGCCCATTGGCTACCGCAGTGAGCAATAGGTGGCACAGCCCTACTGTGCGCTGTCAGTCAGTGGGCGGCTGGGTGGCTTGCAGGCGTGGAGCTGCCGCCGCTGCTGACTGGAGGGTGCAGGGTGGTGGGGACTCAGTGGGGAGGGGTACCACTGGACCACCAGGGTGTTTGACATATGCCACAGTGAAGCGATGAAGTTGGTCCACTGGACCACCAGCTGTCCCATCACATGCCCATGATCGGGCAAGGATAGCAGTCACTGACCACCAGGGAGTTCCTTTACTGATGCCCGCGATCAGGCAATGGGGCAGGGGCGCACAACGCTCCCTGGGGGGGCATGTGGTCAGTGATTTGGGAGGTCGGATGGCCACCCATGGCAGGCAGCTGCTGTGTTGCGCCCAGCAATATGGCAGCCCACCTGTGGGTGTCCCTGACTTGTTCCCTGTTTGTATGGGCACAATGTGCGCCCCCCTGAGTGGCGCAAGGTGGTGTTGTGCCTGCATATGTGCCACATCCCGGGCTGAATATCGGGATGGCGCCCATATGATGGTACACCTCCGCACTTGCGGGCGCAAGATAAGGTTGCGTGGCGCAACACCTTTGATTATCCCACCCATAGTAGATATGTCACAATCACTCCAGAACTCATTTAGAATGTTCAGCCTCAGTAACAGTACTAACTATATTCAAATGCAAATAACTTTAAAATGAAAAAATATAGCATAGTGCTGTGAGCACGAAAGTTGTGCAGCACAAAATTATCTACAAAATGAGTGGTATTTAATTTATAGATACCTTATAGATTTTTTTATAATTAGCAAAAAAGAGCAGAAAATGCAATTTTTTGTTCACTTTTTTGACAAACATATGCAAAAAGAGATAAACAATCAAAAGCAAATGTCCCTGCACTGACAGAAAGCATCCCTATTGCATAAATGAAATATACAATGGTGAGCTGTCAGATAAATGATTTATCTACACTCGTGCTGTTTGACCTTGGACATTTCACTCGTGGCTTACACCACTCGTGAGGTTACCCGAGGTCAAACAGCACTTGTGTAGATAAATCATATATCTGACAGCTCACCATTGTATATCCCTTATTTATGTATACAGTGCTTATGTCATCAACCGTTTATCCACACAGTGCTTATGTCATCAGCCATTTATCTATACAGTGCTTATGTCATTTAGAATGTTCAGCCTCAGTAGCAGTATTAACCATATTCATATGCGAATAACTTTAAAACGAAAAATGATAGCATGGTACTTCGAGTACGAAAGTTGTTCAGCACAGAAATATCTACAAAATGAGTGGTGTTTTATTTATTGATACCTTTTAGATTTTTTGATATATAGCAAAAACACAGCAGAAAATTCATTTTTTTTTTCATTTTGTCTGCAAACAAATGTAAATAACTTTAAAATTAAAAATGATAGCATGGTACTGTGAGCACAAAGTTTATTCAGCACAGAAATATCTACAAAATGAGTGGTATTTCATTTATAGATACCTTTTAGTTTTTTCAGAATTAGAAAAAAACAGCAGAAAATTCAATTTTTGTGCACTTTTTCATCAAACAAATGCAAATAACTTAAAAAAGAAAAATGATACTGTGGTACTTTGAGCACAAAAGTTGTTCAGCATAAAAATATCTACAAATTGAGAGGTGTTTCATTTCTAGATTCCTTTTAGATTTTCTATAATCAGCAAAAAAATGGCAGAAAATTCAATTTTTATTCACTTTTTTGACTAACAAATGCCCCCTGCAAAAACAAAAGAATTGCATAAATGGAATATGCAGTGGAAAACTCATGTGATAAATGATTTATCCGCACTCGAGCAGTTTGACCTCAGACACCTCACTCATGGTTTACGCCACTCGTGAGGTTACCCGAGGTCAAACTGCTCTTGTGCAGATAAATCATTTATTACACTTGCTTCCATTGCATATCCCTTATATATTACAGATTCTCCTTTTCTTCCTTATTAGTCTTTTTATTTCCTTGGTGAGCCATCTTGGTTTAATTCCTTGGTTATTTTCCTTTTAATTTTTTTAATATGCGTATCACATTTAGAGATGATTTTTCCTTTTATTATTGTCCACATTTCCTCAACTGATTTGTTTTTTAACAACTCCTCCCAGCTAATATTGTTTAGATCATCTTGGATAGCTTGGACATTGGCAGTATGATAATGATAAATTTATCTACATACTTTTACTTTAACCATAGGATCTTGGATATAGAAGGAGGCACTAGAGGTCACTTGTTGCAAGCGGGCTTCCTACCACACAGTTGGAGATATTTATATTATGGAAGCTTAACAGTATATCTAATGTGTTCTCACATCTAGTAGGGTTTTTGGTATGTTGTATTAAATTAAGCTGCTCTGTTTCTCTAAGAAATTCTTTACTATGGGGTGCTAGTTTAGTTTCCTGGCAGATGTCACTGTAGTTAAGGTCACCCAGAAATATTACATCTCCAAAATCACAGGCTTGCTCCATTTCTTGGTAAATAGCTTTGTTAACAAAATTCTGGCATTAGGAGGTCTATAACACAGGCCAGTTATTTTGCTTTTACTAGCCTTATTAGTTAATTTAAGCCATATAGTTTCAGTGATGTTCTCCATCTTTCTAACTTTCTAAGAGATCTCAGTTACAGATTTTTTGTCGAAGACATACTGTAGATGGCCACACCCCCACCTTTCTGTCCCTCTCTTTCTTCACCCCAGGTATCATCTTTTGACCACCATGTTTCAGTTACAAATGCAGTATATGTTTCCTCCAAACTGAGTATTGCTTCTAGTTCTTCCTTTTTATTAAGACTTCTTGCATTACCCAAGTAGCGTTTGATAATATTAGACATGACCTTACTACAGTATTAGTACCTTGCTTCCATTGGTTTCTTTTTGCTTGTGTGTTCTTCAAATTGTCCCTCCCCCCTTCCTTATCAGTTGAAATCTTCCTTAGGCAATATTTCTTTAAGTAGTTTTAGACTTTCCTATTAGCAGATTATATCTTTTAGCCACTAGAGGGGCTCAGTTATAAGCACACTTACCCAATCCAATCCTCCTGACTGTCACATCATGTTGTTCCTCCATGCATTGCAGTTTCTGCTTCTCTTACTCTCATCCCTGTTTCTGCTTTTCTTCCTCCCTGGAGCTTGCTTCCCCCCCCTCAGCATCCTACTTGGCACTGCCTATCATCATCACTCAGGTACTCTCCATCATGAGCTTGCCCCTCCCTGGGTGCTCCCCTCTGCAAATGGATGGCAGTCCCCACCTACCACTGTACACAGGCCCTGGACACTCTCATCACTGTCACGTGCCATCACTCTGGGATCATTGCCACCAAGCTAATGTAAGCTCCTGCAAAAAACTGGCATGTAGACTCACGCTCAGGGGCTTACGCTGGTGCACCCTGAAGCTTGTGCTCCTCCTCCTGCTGCTGTCTGGAAACATCCATCCTAACCCTGGCCCAATCACCTCCAGCTTTATCTACCAGGAAAAACCCTCAGGAGCACACTCTCCATAATCTCTCAACATCTGTAGTCTACTACCCAAGCTGGATGCCCTACAAATCTTTACAAATAAGCACAGCCCAGATATCCTGGCTTACACCCAAAATCCCTGACCTGGCTATCACTCTTCCAGGCTACAATGTTTTCAGGCTGGACCAGAAGTCCAAAAGAAGTGGTGGATGTGCAATTTACCTTAAAGATTCACTACTGGGACACTCCATCACTATCCCCCTCCCAGCCACTGATGCGCAGATTCTCCCTATCAGAATCTTATTAGGTGTCCATAACAAATCCCTCACAGTTGCTTCAGTGTATATATCTCCCCAAAAGAATAAGGGAATGGCCTTAACGCTGTCTTGGAATTCACCAGGTCCCAACCTCCTGACTCTGAAATGATTCTGCTTGGAGACTTTAATATAAACTGGCTCACGTCTGATTCAGGGTCCATAAGGATTCCATCTCATCAGCCAATCTCACCCAGATGGTCATCTCTCCAACCAGGAAAAACTACAAATCTGGCACCAGCACCCTCCTGGACTGGATTCTTACTAGCCACCCAACTCGTATCACAAATACCTCAGTCCTCTCTGACTCGCTCAGTGACCAGTCCCCTGTCATCTGTGAATGGTCAAACAAATTTCGCAAGCCCCTTCCTAATATTATCACTAGTAGAGTCCTACCACGTGGGCAGTTGTCACACCTCAATACATGCCTCAACCTCCAAGACTGGTCCCCTATCTACAAAGCAACAGATGTAAATACTGCGCTGGATTACTTCATCAACACTTTCAATACAGCCTGTGACTCCTACGCTCCTTTTGAAAAGTGCAAAGTCAAAGCCCTTTGCAATCCCTGGCTCTCGGCCAATCTCTTACATCAACTAAAATCTAGAGATCGCCTCTGGGATCTGGCTAGAACCACTGGTAAAGAAATTGACATCCAAAACTATAAATGTGCACGGAATGATTGTACCAAATCTATCCGGGAAAATAAATCTACCTACTTCAAGAACGCTCTCCTGGATACCTGGGGTAATGGGAGGGCATTTTGGAACTATATTAAAGAGGTCACTGGGAAGCAGCCAAAAACCTCCCCTACCTTGCTCAACATAAATGGGTCTACTACACTTGACCCTAAAACCATTGCAAATACTTTCAACACTGCATTCACTGATCTCAGTAGTGTTCTCCCTTCTGACTTTTTCAAGGACTATGACTCTCCCTCTCTTCCCCACAATGCCTCCTCCTCTAGCCACCCGCCTTTTTATTTCAAAGCAGTCAAGAAGCATGATGCCCGCAAATACATTACCAAAGCCATCACCAAATCCAGATCCAGCAGTGATACACTTGACCTTAAACTACTGTCCCTCACCCTTGATGAGGTGTTATAGCCACTGACATATATTTTCAACCTCTCACGTAGGCTCAGCCAGTTCCCTGACAAATGGAAATCCGCCACTTTTACCCCTGTCCATAAAAGTGGTGACAGGGCCACTCATGGAAACTACCATCCGATCTTTATATTGCCACCCCTCTCCCAAGGCCCTTGAATGTATTGCAGCAGATCAGCTCACAGATTTCCTGAGCAAATACAATATCCTGTACGCGCAACAACATGGCTTCAGGAAAGGACACAGCACCTCATCTGCCCTACTGAAATTCTCTGGCATTCTTTACAGCTCACTGGACAATGATCAGTTAATTGGGTCCATCTTTATCGATCTGACTAAGGCATTCGACACTGTCCATCACCGCCTACTGCTTGTGCAACTTCTGAAAGCTGGGCTCTCTCCCGACTCCACTGCCTGGGTCAAAAGCTACTTGGAGAACTGGTCTTAAAGAGTAAAAAAAAACAAGAATGTCCTATCTGATACCAGGCCTGTTCACTCAGGTGTCCCCCAGGGATCCATTCTGGGCCCCCTACTATTCAGCTTGTTCTTGAACTCCCTTCCAAATTCTTGCTCCGAAACAATCATCCTCTATGCAGATAATGCTGTCATTCTTGCCTCCCACAAGGATCCTAAGCCTTTACAAGACAACCTTCAGCTTGGCTTCACATCTGTTGAAAACTGGTTCTCAAATCACAATCTGGTCCTCAATAATAAGTAAACAAAGCCTATGATGTTCAGCAGCTCTCATAACAAGCATAAGCTGCACCCCCTATCCATCAAAACCAGTCATGGAGTCACCCTGGAACAGGTTCAAGCCTTTAAGTACCTTGGGATCACTCTAGACCCTCATCTAACTTACAATGCCCACACTGACTCTTTAGCCAAAGCAGCAAATACTCGCCTTGGCCTTCTCTTCCGGCATAGGCAACATCTTACCCCAGAAGCCCCGACTGTCACCATTCAGAGCTCTGTTGTCTCCATTATTGACTATGGGCTTATCATCTATGGCTCTGCCCCCGCTACAGCTCTTAGACGCATATCCACCTCCCTCAATAAGGCCTGCTGACTTCTCACTGGATCCCACCACCTCACACATACGTGTGACCTCTATGCACAAACTGAATGGCTGCAACTCACCAATTGGATAAAGTACCTAACCTGCACCATGGTGAAGAAAATAACGATGGGCCTTCCGCCCCCTGGAGTGTGTGCACTCCTGTACCCTATCAATAACTCCCGCTCAACCAGGGGGTCTGAATCACAGCTCCTGCAGGTTCTACGTTGTCGTACCTCACAAGGTCAAAGATCTTTTGCCTACAGGGTGCCCAGCTGGCTAAATGGTCTAAACAGTTACATCTCCTTTACTCCTACCCTTGGTACATTTAAATCAAGGTGACGCCTCTCTCTCACTGCCTCTAGCTCCTGTGACTGCCTCCACTAGCTGACCCCATGAATATTTTCCTAACCTTATGCAGTTCTCTCTCCTATTAGCACTTGGTTACCCCTTAGCACGCACATCCCCATGTTATGTCTATGGCAATGCCTCTGGCTGCACTCCTCCTCTATAGCTCTCCGCCTCCCTCTACTCTTCCTCTCTCTTGTCCTCTATCCTCTCTGCACCTCATCCGCTATCTCCTTGTAACCTAGCCTCCAAAACTTGTTTTGTTTCTCAGATGCTTTGTAACTCTCTTTAGCTTACACTTTTGTAACCTTGTCCTATATATTGAATTTGTAATCTGACTTACATGTCTTATGTTTTGAATTGTAACCTGACTTGGAACCTTTGTAAAAGAGCCCTGGCTCAAAGGTATTGTAATCCTAGACCTAATAAATAAATAAATAACTAAAATAAATAAAAAATAAGATCATCTCTGAATGCCTGTAAAAGTGGGTGGTAATTAGTTGTCAGTAAACTGGTCAAACCATCTGTGAAGAAAACACCCAGGTATTCGAGGGCATGAAGTTCCCAATAAAGCTTGCCGCCTAGTCACAGGCAGTGACAGGTTAACTCATACCTGTGAGCTCTATGCTTTGGCTGGTTGGCTAAACTTCCAAGGAAGACTAAAGTACCACTCCTGCGTCCTTGCAAAAAAGATACATCTCCAGCTAGCTCCCATCGGCCTTCTCTCTATTATCAGCGCAGCCCCCCACATGCGTAATACAAGACTCACAGCAAACTCCTCATTCTTGGTTCCCCACTGTAGAACATCCCTTGGGCAAAGATCCTTCTGCTATTGTGCCCCACTTTGGCTCAGTACTCTACTCCCCCATCTCACAGACCCATAGTCACTCCCTATACAAAACAGGCCTCAAAGCACAACTCCTTGAGTCAGCAATATGTGACTGTGGTTAACACACAGCCCTCCACTTGTGCTTTCACACCTTCCCCCCTGACCAAATACCCGACACAGGGTCTCTCTAGATCCCACGAAACAGCATCCTGCACGTCTCTGACAAGGGACATCTCGAATGCTGCCAACTACTGTCACCGGTTAACTAAGATAAAGCCTGGACTGCACTACCAGTACTGTTAAGCTAATACTGTTTGTATATGTTCGTTTTCTGTAAATGTTTACCCTCCACCCTCTGTAACTGATGTGGAGCCTTTGCAAAAGAGTCTGTGACTCAAAGGATTGTAATTCCGATTATATTCAATAAATAAAATAAAAATAAAAATTTAAAGTCAGATTGTTGTTGTATCATCTCAATGGGGTTGTATTTAAATTTTAGGACCTCAGTTTTAGAGGTATTTAATTTATATCCCGCACATGCTTCAAAAGTTTGAAAGAGTTGCCATAAAGGTGGCAGGGATGTATCTGGTGATGTCAAATAGTTTTTTATTTATTTTTTTATTTATTGAAACTTCAGAGATAATCTTTGAACACAAGTGCTCATTTACAAAGGTTCCACGTCAAATACAAAGTCACAAAAAACATTACAAGTACAGTTAGTATTATTATTAGTTGAGCAGGTCATCAGTGTACAGAGCAGATTTCTGGTGTCTGCCCCCCCCAGCTGTATTCCCTGTATGTTCGGTGATTGGGGTATGGCCTCTGCCAGCAGTTGTAAATAGAAGTCAAACAGCCGGGGATAGGAGGCAGCCATGTCTTGTACCCCTATGCCGGTTAAAGGCCTGGGAAATGTGTCCATTAATTTTAACGTATGTCTGTGGGGCAGCATAGCAGTTTTGAAGGATATAAATAAAGGACTGTGGGAACTCCATCTTCTGGAGTGTGGCAGATACAAATCGCCACGCCACCCAGTCTGAAGTCTTCTCTGCATCCAAGCTAAGTAACAAGAAGGGGGTATTTGACCATGTTGGGTAGTGGAAAATATGTGAAGTACGTCTGATATTGTCCTGCATATGCCATGATTGGACAAATCCAGTCTGGACCTGTTCGACCAGCAATGGGAGTAGTCCATCAAATCTCCCAGCTAACAGGGAGGCAAATATTTTTTTAATCAGAATTTAAGAACGTTATTGGCCTATAAGAAGAGCAAAACGTCTTGGGCAGGATTTTCAAACGGCTTAGCTCTCCGCAAGCCCTGGGTGCACTGCCCTGGCACATGTGGCTTGTGGTGATCTAACAGAAGTTTCTGTCTCGTGCAGCAGTTGCCA
Source organism: Neoceratodus forsteri (assembly GCA_016271365.2). Lineage (NCBI taxonomy): Eukaryota > Metazoa > Chordata > Ceratodontiformes > Ceratodontidae > Neoceratodus > Neoceratodus forsteri. Next base: position 153,836,014 of record CM028134.1, read on the forward strand.
CAAGTTAGACCAACTTTTTCTGGTTTAACTTGTGGCAATCCTGGAGGCCTTTTTATGGTGCTTGTACCAGATATTTAGTGGAAGCTGCTGTAAATCATGAAAACTGTCGCGAGTGCCCGTGATTGTGGAGTTGGGCGCAGCTGCGGTAACAGGATTGGTGCACCCCCAGAACCTAAGTGTCGTGCGCAGGGCTTGGCGCAAGGCCTGTGTTGCACTTTGAAAATCCTGCCCTTTGTCTTTATTTGGTTTTAAAATGGCAGGTATTGTGGCTTGCTTCCAGGAGGTTGGTGCTGATTTCTCTTCTGTGATTTGATTACAAATCTCTAAAGAAGTTGTTAACCTCACTTGTATAGCCATCTGGGCCAGGGCTCTTGTTATTCTTAACATTTTTTAGAACCCTGTTGAAGTCTCCATGGGAGCCACACACAGATGGGGTGCTCACAATAGAGATAAAGATACACACGGCAGGAAATCGGGCACTCAGCCCTCCAGATGATAGAAGATGCTGCTCCAAAAATTATGTAGAAAAGGGGCTAGATATTCAAAGGGGTTGCGCCTGGCGCAACTGAGTTGTGCCAGTGCAACCCCAGAACTTTGCCCCAGGGCAATATTCAAAAGTGGGAATTGCACAGTGCAATTCCCAATGCACTGGTGTGCAAAGATGATGTATGCGGCACATCTCTAGAAGGTGTGCCCATGCATTTGTGGCACATCCCGATATTCAGCCCGGGATCTGTGGTGCATCTGCTGGCACAACCCTGTGATGTGGTGCATAATTAAGCCTGGAAAAATAGGCTCTAGTGCAGTCCACCCACTGGTGTGCCGCTGTATTGCAATGTGTAACACACTGCAGTCGCTGGCCGTGGGTGTCAACCCCCCCAACACTGTGCACAAGCACGCACAATAGGTCCTGGTAGTCTAGTGGTACCCCCCTCTCCTCCCGTAGCTCCGATCACCATGCCATCATCTTTGTGAATGAAGTCATTCATTCACAAGGTTGTGACTTATTACAGTATGCACTGCAAGCCCATTGGATCTCAATGTGGACCAGTGAGTTTGCAGCTCCTACTGTAAGCTGTCATTCGGCAGGCAGCTGCATGGTATACTAACATACTAAAATGCCAGCAGAATAGGCCTAACAGTCTTTCGTGTCTGCTCGTTTGGTCAGCACCCACCCTGGGAGCTGATCTTGCTGCCCCCTTCGCCCTCTCTGGCTTCTCCCTTCCCAGTCCCGGATATTCTCGCTGCACAGGACTTTGCTTCCAGAACCCTTCCCCTGTACCTGTCGCACCCACTCTTGAACCCCTCCACCATCTCTGCCTCCACCAGCCCCCTGGGCAGTGCATTCCATGGCTCCACCACCCTCTCAGTGAAGTAGCACCTCCTCCTTTCTCCCCTGAATCTCCCCCCTCCAGCTTCCACCCATGCCCTCCAGTTGCCCCCCCTCCTTCCTTCAGAGCACCCTGACTGCTCCTCCCCTATTTACCCCCTTCATGTTCCTGAAGACCTCTATCATGTTCCCCCGGTCCCTTCTCTCTTTCAATGTGTACATATTGAGCTCTTTGAGTCTCTCCCCATAGGTCATGTCCCCAAAGCCCCAGATCATTTTGGTTGCCCTCCTCTGGACCCTCTCCGGGAGTTCGATGTCCCTCTTTAAGTGTGGCCTCCAAAACTGCGTGCAGTACTCGAGGTGCGGCCTTACCAAGCAGTTATATAGAGGGAGTATCACTTCCCTCCTTTCGGAGGTGATCCCCCTAGTGATGCATTCCAGCATCCAGTTGGCCTTGGCCACTGCCCTCCTGCAAGTCTCAGAGTTTTTCATCTTGACATCCACTACCACCCCCAGGTCCCTCTCAGCCATTGAGACCAGTAGCATTCTCCCCCCCCCCCAAGTGTGTACACTTGGCCCGGGTTTCTGGCTCCCAGGTGCAGTACCTTGCATTTCTCTGCACTGAACCTCAGCTTCCACTTTCTAGACCACCTTTCCAGAGCCTTCAGGTCCCCCTGTAGGGCCACCATCCCCTCCTTTCTGGGTGGGTGGGCAGGTATGCCGCCTGCTGATGACAGGGGGGAGCTGGGTAGACTGGGGGTCCTGTGTGGTTGGGGGTTACCACTGGACCACCAGGGAACTGTAACTTACTAATTTGCTGGTGATCGGGGATTCAGGCAGGGAGGGGGTACCACTGGACTACTAGGGAATGGAGAATAGTCTATATTCGGTGATCGGAGTGTCGGGATGGGAAGGGGGCACCACTGGACCACCATGGATATTTATTTGACTATTAGCATGGTGATCGCTTCTACGGGAGGGGCGGGGAGGTTCCACTGGACCTCCAGAGAGACTAATTTAGATGATGGCACAGTGATCAGAGCTATGAGGGGGGTTCCACTAGACTACCAGGGATCCTTACAATATATTGTCCGGTGATCGGTGGGTCGGGATGGGCAGAGGGGAACCACTGGACCACCAGGGTGGATGCTGTTATATATTTACTGCAATCAGTGAATTGGGATGGGGAGGGGGGAGCCACTGGACCACCAGGGACCTGCTGTAGGTGTGCGATTGGCCATACGGGATAGTAAGGGGGTACTGCTGCATGCTGTGCAGGGTGTCAGGTGCATTTTGCTATCCAGCCCTGCACAACACATGCAAATGGGGCCATAATGACATGCAAATGGACCCATTTGTGCCTTGCATGCACTATTTTATTTATTTATTTATTTATTTTGAAAGTCAGATTTACAATCTTTGAGTCAGGGACTCATTTACAAAGGCACCTCGTCGCAGAGAGGGTAGACATGGTTACAGTGTGAGATACAACAGTAGTAACATACAGGTGTAATACAGATAACAAAAAGAACACAATATAACAGTGGTTTATGGAATAAAGTTACATGCAGTAAATAGTAATCATATAAAAAGAAAGGGGGGGGGGACAGTCCAACAGACATTGTCAAGGCTATGGGCAAGAAACGGGGAGGGACCCCAAACATTAGGTTGATTAAGGGCAACTACAGCTTCAAGCGCCAAAGAGGTGGTTACGGAGAGCGACTTTAAAGGGACCAATTTTGGTAGACTTAATGACAGAGAGCGGGAGGGAGTTTGGGCTCCATTTGCATATTGGTGGCCGAATATCAGGAATTTATGCACAGCGTATCTCCAAGGTGCTGGTGCATTTTCCATTCCTGGTATTCAGCCCTGTTTGGGGGGATGCGCCAGCACATTGTATTCGCAGTGCACATTAGTTGATATATTCAGAGAATCGTCATGGCTCATCTCTTTTGAATATATCCCTTAGTTGCTCCAGCGCACCTCAGTTGCTCAGCGCAAACACTTGCACCATTGCCAGGCACACATTTGAATATCGGGCCCTAGGTATTTATTCAGTGTATCAAAGTGCCAAAATTCCCGAACTTATAATGCCTAACGCATTTCAGAATATGTATTCCCTTATCAAAGGCATGAATGACAGACTAGACAAAACCATTATATAGAGAATAATGGATAAGTAAGTGTGCGTTATGGATTTTTTTCACACACCCAAGGTGTGTGATGACCCATAAACCTCGAGAGCGAAGCTCGAGAGGTTTATGTAGTCATCACACACCGGGGGTGTGTGAAAAAATCCATAACATCAAACTTACCTATCCTTTTATTTTTTATAATTGTTGGTGTGGAGGTTTAGATTGTATTTCTAGCAGCTTGAAAGAAAAATAATTTTTTTAGCTAGAGCGCAGTTTTATTTTTGAAGAAATTGAACTGTACATGAGTAAAACACAGCTGAAAATACTGCAGTTGAAATACTTTTTGTGAAATAATGGAATGCAGCAGTTTTTAGGTGTTTTCTGTGGGGAATGTCATATCAACCTGATTTCAGGTTATTATGAAGTGTCCTATCAACCTGATTCCGGGTTATTATTGCCTTTGGAGCATAATAACCTGAAATCCAGTTGATATGCATTTTTAACAAAACGGTAATCCGGTTGATATTTATGGTCACCAGTAATTATGTACCAAGTGTGATGCCATACAGAGACGTCAAAATTACAACCAAGTGCAGTTTATAGAAAGAAATGACAAAGCTAAAAACTAGATAGCATAAAAACATACAATGTAAAAACACATGTCCCAGAGTTAAATAAATATGCAATATCAGGTTAGCTGATGCTGCATATCTGTCAATTTCATTGTGATGGGCTACAAACGCATACATAACCGGTAAGATGTAATAGCGCCTTCCAATGCTACAAAGAGTATTTAAAGAGAGAAAAAACAGACATGATAGGGAAACTGGGGGGGGTGGGGTAGCAACAGATGGAAAAATCAAAGATAAAACATATTGTGCAGTCCTATGGTGTCCTGTAGCTATTGTGATAGTACAATTCTATTTCTTTTTGTGTTAATATACATTTCTTTTTGTACCCCCTTCTCACTGGCCTCTCCTAATCCTTCAGTCGCAGCAAGCGATCCCCCCCCCCCGTCTCCCCAGTCACAGTCACCCATCCCCATGGGGCTCTGGCTTCACCCTCCAGGTGGGTCAGGGTGGGAGGATTCCCTGAAATTGCATAGGGTGTCGGGTAGGTGCCATGATCCAGGGAAGTGGAGGCCCGGGGAGCTCCCATGCACCATTTTTGTCTGTAGTTCCTCCTTCCCTAGAAGACATTGCATTAATGGATCCCAAGGCAACCCTGCCCACACTGTGTGTGCGTCTGGTCACCAGTGTTAGCGACGTCTCCTCTCTCCCACAACCCTTCTATCCACACTGCCTTCTGTGGTACCCCAGGTGGCAGTACTGTAGTGGAAGATAGCACCCTGCCACCCCGGAGGAGGCGAGTATCCTCTGGGATGCTCAAGCATCCCAACCCCACCCCGGCAGTCCCCCAAAGACCCGAGCTTGTTCCCAAACTTGGGTTGCCGGTGTTGCGAATGGTAGCACTACAACTGTGTTGATGGGCTAACGTACAGTTCTATTTCTGGTAACACACTCCGCAAAAAGGAAAAGCACAAATACTTATTAAATAGCCGATATCTCCCCATATACTAAATCATACATTCTCATACCTATAGAAAGCAGACTTGGAAACAAAACCATTTTGTGCCTATAACAGACCCTAAAAGAAATGCAACAAATCCCAAAATATGTACATTAAACCTATACCATGAACAATTTCATTTCACAGAAGAAAAACCCTGGAGAAATGGCACAGTTCTCATCTCAATTGTCTCAAGAAAGGAGCTAGATCAAAGCCATCATTTAAACCCGAGTATTTGTCTGTACCCAGGTTAAAAATCCAAAAGCCTTCCTGTCTCAGAAGCAAATTATCAAAGTCCCCACCGCATGGGTTGGGGCTAACTTTGTTAATGGCTCTGAACTTGAACTCATGTTGTCCCCTCCCGAGTCATTTTAATATGTTTAGCTGTGGCATAAGTGTCATAGCTATTTTCAATGGCGAAAGTGCTTACCTACTCTACTCTCGGTTTAAATTTTCTTTTTGTTTTACGTAAATATAGAGCCCCACAAGTGCACCGAGCTACATGTATCACTCCACTTGTGTCACATGTGATCAACTGTTTAATGGCATATTCCTTTCCTGTATGTGGATTATGGAAAGTATCTCCCTGGGAGGCAGCCGCACAGTGAACACATCATTTACAGGGAGAACATCCCTGCAGGCCATTGGACAGCCAAGTCTGGCTATTCCTTATGGGTTGCCTACTATGGATCAAGGCATCAGACAGAGTGAGTGCTCTTTTGTATGCCTTCCTTGGAGGGGGTTGATTAATGTCGCCTAAATCCTGATCCCCCTGCAAAAACGTGACAGTGTCTTCAAAGAGCTTGGTATGTACCGCAAAAACAATGACAAAATTATACCTGCCACTGGACTGGGGTACTCTCGACTGACTATGAATAAGTTCAGATCTATTTTTTGTATGAGTTAAATTTGCTGCTGCTTGTAACATGTCATATTTATAGTCATTCTCACTAAAGCGGTCTGTAAGTTCAGCAGCTGCTGTTTCAAAACTGTCCTCGGTGCTGCAATTACACCTCATTTTTAAACATTGCCCTTTAAGTACATTTTCTCTCACATGGCATGGGTGGCAGCTCAAGGACAGCAAAAGTGTATTCTTGTCTGTGTCCTTGCGGTAAACGCAGATAGATAAATTACCCTGTCCATCTTTAGTGATCTGATTAAAGATTGAGAAAATTAACGGTGTGGAAATCGGCTTTATATGTAAATGTCAAACTCTTATTCGTAGAATGCAGACAGTCAACGAAAGTGTCAAATTCTTTCAGTGTACCAGAGGTTATGTTAATGTTCTTGTTAACCACTCCATTGGGACGTAATGTGGCACAAGGCGCAGCTGAGTGCTACATGCCTCAAAGGGGTGATTAACTAGAAGACTAACAAAACCCCTGGGAGTACCTTATTGTTATTATTAAATGGAGTCTGGTCAAAAAATCTGTACATTTCTAGTATATAAAGCATTTTTTGAATTTTTACATCCTTTATAATAAAATAATCCTTCCACATTGGTTTGTAAACTCGAGCACGGTCATGCTGCGTGTGCATAAGATGGAGTCCATGTCAGTCATCTCTGTTGCCATGGTGACTGTTGCGAGCGTGCTACGGAAAATAGCATTACAAACCATAAATAGAAGAACTTTAAAATTACATAATTATGTATTGAAGCACATTGTCAGAGACTCTTACCTTTTCCTCTGAGTCTCCAGGTTGCGCTGAGGAATGGGATAAAGCAGATACTGACAGTAACGGGGTACAGGTAATGCTTCCGAAACAAACTCTGCTCTGCAAATAAAAATGAGCATTTCCTGGCAGCGTGTAGTGTGTCAGCATTTTTTCTGCTCACTGAACATATACTGCTCAGCCGCAGACCACAGCCACAAGTAGACTTTTATTTTTTCTGGTATGTGTAAACTTGTGTTACATTTTTTGCGGGCCCTTTTGAACTTGCTAATGCACCCAAACTGAACAGTTCCAGCCACTGTATGCATGTTCACTTGACTGCAGTGCCATGCCTTCGAGACTCAAAAATTAAGTGTATGGGTATGAGACTTCAAAATGTTTATTCATTTTGAATCATGCGGTTCCCAATAATGTGAGACAGACAAGGTTTTTAATTTAAGTGGGGTGAGGGAGCAGACCACTGCTGGCAATTTAGATTTTTTTTAGTTGCTGTTTACATATACATTTGATAGTAGGGCTATTGCTAGTTTTAACGGCGGCTTTGTGTTCTATTAATAGAGCATTTAGAAAACGTAGGACCCGCTAAAGCATTGTGCCAGTAATCAGGCTCTACAAGCATATTAATTAAAGACTAATGTAGGGCTGATGGAATGTCATCAGCCAATCACATCTCTCCTTTTCATATACTCTTTTAATAATCCCAAATAACCAGAGTAGGGGTATAGAAGAGAAAAATGTCCTCCAGTTTCAGTCACCTCAGCCCTAAGCTGCAGGAATCTTCTCTGTCTTGCCTGAGTTTGTGGACTTACGTTAAGATGCTACTAGTGGTATCCCCCAGGGCTCTGTTTTGGGACCAGTTCTTTTCAACATATTGATTGCCACAATGCTCCCCTTGAATAATCACTGCTGGATGGCTAAATACGCAGATGACTGCAGACTGGGAGGCATGGTAACTGACATAGATTCTGCACTTCAAATCCAAAATAATCTTACACATCTTGAGAATTGGTCAATTAAAAATGAATTATTATTTAATGTACACAAGTGCAAGGTGATGCATCTGGGAAAAAAACAATCCATGTTATACTCACAAATTGAATAATACAAACTTACAAATTACTGAAAACAAAGACTTGGGGGTAACAGTTTCCAAAAACTTTTCTTTTGATACACATACAGCAAACATTGCTAAAAAAGGTAACCAAATACTGGGATTTATTTTAAAAAACATCAAAAGTAGGAATGAAAAAGTCGTAGTCCCCCTTTTCTCAAGTCTTGTTAGACCACACTTGGAATACTATTCTGCAGTATGTTCACCACAACTCATTAGAGGCAATAAATTAATTGAAAATATTCAGCGTAAAGCCACTAAAACAATTAAAACTGTGCTGAATTTTGACTATGGCACCAGGTTGAACAAATTGGGTCTTTACTCAGTGCAGTACAGAAGAATGAGGGGTGATCTGTGCACAGTACACAGAGTAATAAACGAGGAATCAACATTCAAAACTATCGGGTTGTTAAGTAATTCATCTAAAGCTAATACTAGATCACATGACAAACAAGCATTTGTCAATGCTGAATGTTGTCCTGCTGGCATTGGCATTGGTAGCGCCAGAGTTAGAGACGTATAATAGGAATGGCAGTGAAGTATTGAAGTGACTCCAACCCCACTCCCACCCTGTAGAGACCGACAGGCATTGGGGTGTGTCTTTGGGTCATCAGCTATAACGTTCATGCCATTGTACCTCACCCTACCCTGTAGAGACTGACAAGTGTTGTGGTGTGCTTTGGGGTCTTTGGGACCTATACTTACCCCATTCCATAAGGAAATAAGCTGAGGTGGGTGCAGTATAGGAGAATGGGGTGAACTTTGTGGCCAAACAGTGCAAGGCACACCACGATGCCTGTCACTGGTTGCAGGGTGAGGGTGGGGGTGGAATGGCGTGGGCATTACAGCCGATGATCCCAAATCACACCCCCTGATGCCTGTCAGTCTCTACAGGGTGGGGTGTTACAGTTGGAAACCGTAACACCGTAGGCGTGTGCTGGTATTTTCACTCCAAATTTTCAACATGGGCTGTTTGTGAGCCCACCTCATGAAAAGTGGCACTATCAGTTTGTTAACTAAAATGTGGTTTTGCACAGCGGCTATGCCATTTGGCGACACAGGGACGAAAACACATTTTTGGGCAGGATGTGGAAAATAACATCCATATTGTTCATGAGGATGCATAAAAAAATGGCAACGTTGAAAATCTGGAGTGAAAATATGAAAAATTGGTGAAGTCATCAGCATGCATAGAAACTGTGCAACACACGTCCATAACCCAATTATTTTGGGGATTTTTTTAACCACATTTTTAACATAGGCATTTTGGGACCTCCCCTCATGAATAGTGGTGCTGTGATTTTGTTAATCAGTCCCAAAAGTTGATTTCCCACAGTGACCACGCTATTGTGCAGCACAGGTGCAGAAACACATTTAGGGCAGGATGTGAAAAATGACAGCTGTACTGTTCATAAGGAGGTGTGAAAAAATGCCAGTGTTGAAAATCTGGCATGAAAATATTGCAAATTTGCGAAGTTACAAGGGTGCGTGCAAACTGCGCAATGCACACTTGTAACACAGTCATTTTATGAAATTTCATCACCAGATTTTCAACATAGGCATTTTAGGACCTCTGCTCATGACCTCAAAATGTCCCGAAAACTGATTTCGTACAGCAACCGCGCTATTTTGCACCGGACATGCGAAAACACATTTCGACCAGGATATGTAAAATGACAGCTGTACTGTTCATAAGGAGGTGTAGAAAATTCCAATTTTGAAAATCTGGGTGAAACTATACAAATTCATGAAATTCTGGCGTGCATGGAAACTGCGCAATGCATTGTAAAACACAGTCACTTTTGGATTTTTCACCAAATTTTCAACATAGGTTTTTGAGGCCCCCCCATGAACAGTGACACTGTTATTTTGTTACTCAGTCGCGAAAGGTGATTCCGCACAGTGACCGCGAAATCACTTTTCGGGACCGAATAATGCCATGACAGTGCCTGAATTCATGAGGAGGGGTACCAAAAACCCAATTGAAAATTTGGTGACAAAATTCCCAAAAATGGCTGAGATATGAACCAAAGTTGAAAAAACCCTGTTTACGCCATTATACAGCTTACTGGCATTTCTTCAGTTCTTGGTCGGCTTTGAAGAGTGCAGACGTGTTCCCAGTCCACCGAAGATCATCGCGATGGACTCCGCAGGTAAGTATGGGGTGAGGGTGTGTGTGTGGGGAGGCAGGGTGCACAGAGGGTGGGAGCGGGTTGTGGGAGGTGGCAGGGAGACCACGAGGGACCGTTTTCTTTTTTACAGGGGTTTAAAAAAACCAAAAAAAAACATTGTGGGACGGTTTTCCCTTTTCAGGTGATTTGTACATGAGGTGGGCTCCCAACATGCCACCTCAGTGTTTTGGGGGACGCTGTGCCGATGGGGATTGGAAACCCTGTCAGCACATACTGAAGGGGATGCTTTCGCCGATGAGGGTTTGGGTACCCCGTCAGGCACATACTGAAGGGGATGCTTTAGCCAATGGGGATTGGGCACCCCCTCGGCACATAACAAATGGGGGGGTGCATGATGCCAACGGGGAGTGGGCTCCCCCATCAGCACACACGTTGGGTCAGGGCATGCCGGCGGGGATTGGGCACCCCTGAAACTGGCATTATGGCAGGCAGTGTGCCGTCATGTTTTTACTTTTTCACCAGGGCAAGCACGTCGGGAGGTCTGCTGCGTATGATGAGCTTTGCTTGCATTGCAGCGGACCTTTCGTTAGATGTGCTTGCCATATTAGGTATTCATGGTGTGGCGCTGGCATGCAGGCTTATTGGGGAATGAGGGACAGATCCACTGGTGCGTGCCCTGCATTCGCCCAACAGTGACTGCGCCTCCAATTCTGCTACTACTGCAATATGTTGGCTACGCATAAGGGAGCCATCATAAAAATTTATGGGAACTTTAAAACAAACAAAAGAAATCGTTGGTTCACACAAAGAGTAATAACAATATGGAATAGCCTACCGAAAGTGTAATTGAGAGCAAAACAATTGACACTTTCAAAAACGGTCTGAATACATACATGAATAATAAAAATGTCTTTTTCCACCAATGAAAACTGGTGGCAAGCCTATAAAAGGCATAACTGCCTCCCTAGCTTGTAATTACCTATGAACCTACAGTATATGTATTTATATATATATATATGTGCACTTTCACCTGACGAAAAGTGAGAGCTCCTTTCAACTGATTATGGCCTCCGGATCATTTTCAAAGGGAAATTGAATTAACACTATTGACGTTTTTGTAGGTGGTGTTGTTTGTTACTTGGCAGGTTTCGAATTGGCATGTATTTCAGGTGTCCCACTGGAAAATGAGGCCATTGAAATTTTTCCTCTACGGGGGGGAGGGAGGTGGAAGAACAATCACTAAAAGTGGTACGGTATCCAAGCTGTAACCCAATGTTTTAATAAAGAGTTCTCACACAATCATTTCTGTAATTCAAGAGCTGGCAAACCAACTATGCGTAAATTAGTTTTTCTTAGGTTATTTTCAAGATTTTCAGTCTTGCGACTGTGCAGGATATTATCTCATAAGACTGACATAAGCAGTACAGAGTCTGAGGTAAACTTATCAGTAAGTGTGTTGTGCTCTTTAGTTAAAATAGTAACTTTTTTTTTTCAGTTTCCAGCAGTAAACGCTCTGTTTTGTATAATTTGGCAACTACCGCTTCCTATTTTAAGTCCAGCTTTTGTATGGCCAGTAATAGGGTTGAATACCATCTGTTAATGGCTTTAAATGAATCCAACTCCCCATGGGAGGATGCTCTAATGGTTTTGTCAGCTTTACCAGGCTCTCCTGCATGACATTTGATTGGTTCTTTTTGCACGGGCTCAAGGCTTGTGACCACATTTGTGGCTGATAAATCAAGTTTTCTGGGTGCTATCCAAGATTGAAGAACTTAGGTACTGTTCAGTGACATCCATGCACTCCTTTTTGTCAGGCTGAACCTGCTCCAAAGCTGAAATGCTGGTTTGCTTCCTTTTCTCTTTTTTCCCTTGCTCCAAAGGGTTTTTCCTTTCTTTTTTTAATAGCTTTGCCTCCTCTACAGTAAGATGCTCCATTGTAGCACTTGTAATCCATAAAGATCAACTTGAAAAGGAAGATTCCAAGACTTCATCTGTGTATACCACAGAGCACTGTACACACACAACCTCCTCTGGTTAGCCATCTTAACCCTCTCGGAGTAGCAGGTTTTAATTTAGCATCCCCTCATGAGGCGGACAAATAGTGTGAGGGACCAATAGAGCCAATGATTCTCCAGTTTCAGAAATGGCCAGTTCCATTTGACAAATTTTTAAATCCATTTTTTCCCCAAATTGAGGGCAAATTGGCATGCTTTGTACCAACATTTTGCTTACAATGGAGGAGTTTGCCCAAAAAGCTGGTGCAAAGTGTTTTTTTTAATGAAAAATTGACTAACAAGTTCCGATTTACAAATAACAAATTCTGTTTTTTGCCAATGTTTTCCACTGAAAATTGAAAATTCATTGTCCCAAGACCTAGATAAACCATTCCTGTACGAGGTCTTACAGTGGCTCATGGATGGAGTGTTTCTTTCAGTAGGAGATGTCTTATATCTACAGAGAGAGAGAGAGAGAGAGAGAGAGCTATGTGGGGTTCCTTTTTGGGAACAGCTGTGACATAGTGCAGTAGCGTATACACTTCTGAATCAAAGGTTCCAAGAGATAGATATTAAGTTCTATTAAATTAAGAGTCCATAGGCAGTCAGTAAAGAAACAGCGTGTTATGCTCTAGGGTCACTGGCGTTACAAGTCCAGATGCCTCAACAGAAAAATCAAGCAGGCTTTATATAACTGGACCCCTACTGCATATGTTCATCTTTAACAGTAATGCAACATGCAATCATTTTGCAAGAGTCTTTAAGAAGGCAGCAATAAGTAGTTCTATAAGAGTGTAACTCTTTCAAAAAGTAGACAGTGTGCATGCGGTGGATGGTTCCATATGCTTTCTGGCAGTCAGTATAACAAACTGGCTTAGGGGGTCTCAATAGGGAAGGCGTTCCATGCCCCCTTGCCCACCAGGCTATATACACCACACCCTCAGTTATACTGAGATATTAACTGCGGCCTATCTATTAGCAGTGCTGCTGCTAAATGTATAGTAATACAAACAAAGGTTTGTAGCCCACGGTGTGAGGCTAGTGTGACTCTGTTGTAAGTAGTGGTCCGAGGTGCGTCCCCACAGCTCCTGCGATAGCAAACTCAGCAGTACTGTTGGACAGCTTTCTCCATCACCAGTTCAATTGGTATTAGAGTGCACCTCATGATAAATATTTTGGCAGGCACAGGGAGTCAGGGGCCCCAGCCAGTTAAACTAATTTTATGGTTTACCTCCAGGGTGACAGCTGGAACATCCACATTCCTCTCTCTGCTGGAGAGACATGGAAATCAAGTAGTAAAGGTTACCATAGAGGGAGCGGGAGGTCTCAGTGGTGTACTCTGCTACAGGCCACAGTCATTAGGCCAGAACAAGAAGTGCGGATTAAAATTTGCAAAACAGGGCTTCAAGTCCTTGTAAAGGTATGCAGTAGGTTCTGAATGTCTTTGGTAGTTGCAGCCGACTGCATTCTCTGATCCTGTAGTGCTTGCAAACTGATTACAGGGCAGTTTTTCGGTGTCTCCTTTCTGGAGCTGGTGCACTGTGAGGTTTCACAGGTTTGATACTTTTTTCTTCTTTAATTTTAACAGAGCTTTTTCTGGGGTATCATAGAGCCCAGCACCAACCGGAAAGAACACTCATAGTTTTGCAAGGAACGGAGTGTGTAACCTAAGTTGCTTTCCACGGAGCATCGCTAAGAGTGGGCTAAGTTTTTTTCTGTTGTACCATGGCTGTGGGATTGTAGTGTTCATCCACGTAGATTCTTGTGCCCTTATAAAAGATTTCCTTTTCCTGCCAGAACCCCATTAAGATTTTCAGTTTGATATCATAACTCATAAATTAGAGGGCAATGGGGCAGAGTCTCTGTCTGTTGTACATTGGGACTGGGCCCAGGATGTGCTGCCCCTGATCAATATGACATTCAAAGTTTTCTGGTAGGTCTAGTTTATGTCAGAAAAATGTTTGCAGGAAAGTATTAAGGTCTGAGCCCCGCATTGACCCTTGGAATCCATATAAACTGAGATTTTTTTTCAGTGGGACTGGCCTTCTAAGTCCTTGACTTTGGCCATGAGGGAGTGAGTCTTGTATAGGGCCTCCAGTAAAAGATAGTTCTTGCAGTCGGCTCTGGCATCAAGTTCCTATATTGTCATCTAATGCTCTTTGGTAGTGTTCTGTAAATCAGCTATGACAGCATGTACTTTGGAAAAGTCTAATTTGGTTTCTGATTAAAATGCCTTTAAAGGACAACTAAACCACTTATTTTGCCCTTATACTATGACATGGATTTGATACCAGGATATGCTAGAAACTCCTGCACAATGAAACTGACAGTGTGTCAGGCATGGCATCTTGAGACCCTCCCCATCACGGATGCATTTCACTACATGCGAGGCATTATATTTCTGATGAAACCCGCTTACAGTAAATGGGGGTGCAATGATCATCAGTCTCGGTCAGGAGCAATTCTAGCCTTTTCTGACCCGAGTGTGAAGTGCATTTTGGTACTACCAGTAAGGACATGTCTTTGGACCATAAAGGGTAAACCTAATCGGTTTGTTTGAACATGCTAGCCGGAGTAACAGGTGTACCTGTTTTGATAATTTTGTCAATAGTGCAGCCAATGGTGAGGAGATGACATGAGGATGGAGAGAGAGCCAGCCTAGGCTTCAGGAAAGGGAGCAGTGGTGAGTCAGCCTGGACACGGAGAGGGCAAAGTGACAGATATTATTGTAGGCGGTATTCCATTTATTCATTACACATTTGTTAGCCTCAGAGTAAGGTACCAAACCATAGGTGACACTTAGCCGCAGGACACCTGGGCCATAGCAGCCAGCCTAGCGGCTGGAGTCAGGGATACCTGACTTTATAAGCAAGTCCTAGCTTCAAAGTTACCATCTTGCAAACTGTTGATATATGCAGACTCAAATCAAGGATAGGGTCCAAAGTGATGCCGAGGTTTTGGAAGCAGTCAACTGCATTAAGTGGTGAGCAATCAGAACAGTAAATAGGGCAGAGGAACTAGCCCTAATGCTAGGTACTGACACAAAAAAGTATAGAGTGGGTTTTGCTACTGTTCAGGAGAAGACTATTATGAGTTAACCATGACTGAACATTCCCAAAGTACACATTAAGCCTCAAGTTGATCTCTGATATTTTCTTTGAGCTAGTGTACAGTACCATGTCATCTGCACAGGGGTGTAGCCAGAAATTTATGTTCTGTACACAGTCTCCAACTCTTATACCCCCCCCATTAAAAAAACATATACATCCTTTCCAAATGGCACCCCCTTCCAAACAAGTCAGATTGTTGTCAGATGATTCCTCTAATCCCTAAAGGGATTATACATGTATCTGTCTCCTAAACAACAGAAGTTTAAACAGGTACACTCTGCAGTGGCCTACACTAACCCAAATATTACAGATTAAAATGAAAATGTTAACAGAAAGGCTTATGGTTTGTGACAGGCACTCAACAAAACTGTACACAAATGGGTACAGTGAGTATGCCTGCCTACACTCTTGCATCTGCATAAAGCACAGTGAAGCAAGAGGCAGTGGTTGTAGGCAGGTTATTGAGAAATTATATAAAGAGCAGTGGACCAAGTATAGGGAACATTGTTTAACCAGGAGTAGCACACTAAGCCGAAGCTTGTTTCCAGATGCGACCTGCCTGGGAGTACAAGGAAGTTAAGTGACTTGCTCAGGATCACACAGTATGTACCTAGGTGGCTGAGGGATTCAAACCCCAGTCTCCAGATCTACAGGTCAGAGCCTTAACCCACTCCGCAATACTGCTTCCCCAAAGATCCTTGTGGAATGCCAGTGTTAATAGGGAAAAGGTCAGATCTGACTCGGTTAATATTTACAAACTGTTGTCGCTCACTAAGATAGCTCAAAAACCAGGCAATAGCAAATGATGAGAAACCAAGGCTATACAGTTTGGATTTTAGAAAGGAGTGGTCCACAAGGTCAAAAGTCTTGGTTAGGTTGCTGCAGATAGCCCCTTGTGAGCATACCTTTGTCCATGGCAACTTTAACATCCTTTGTAAATTGGATGAGGGCAGTAGATGTACTATGAGATAGCCTAAATCCATGCTGTGCTGGGGATAATGGATGACATTTTTGAAGATGCTTCCTCACCTGAGAAGCAACAAGTTTCACCATTAACTTATCAAGCACAGACAGGACTGTGATAGGATGATAGATTTCCATGTACTTTGTATCGCCTTTTTTGATGGACCGGAACCACTTTGGCAACCTTCCAGAGCTTAGGCACTACCCCAGAGGAGAAGGACAGGTTACATAATCTAGTTACAGGAGCAGCTAGCTGAGGGGCAGCATTCCTGAGGAACTTAGGTACAAGGCCATCATAACCACCACTACCACAGGCAGATATAGACCTCATAAGATGTAATACCTCTCTTTAAGTGACAGTCCTAAGAATAAAAGGAGGGGAAACTGACCGCTAAACAGGAGTGATGAGATCAGTCACTCTGCTGGACAGTTTTGTATATTTGGAGAGATCTAAGAAATGAGAGTTGAAAGCATGTTTATTAGTTACCACATTATTACAATTAGTACCATCCAGTATCATATCAGATATAGTGGGACTAGCAACCATCCCCATAAAACCCTTTATATGACTCCAAAAACTACAGTAGTCACCTACAGATGACTGGAGAAGCTGTTTACAGTAATTACTTTTAGCAACCCACATAGCTTTTTTTACATTCATTTATTTGCCTTCTATATTCCACACAATCAGAAGGAGACTTAGAAACTTTAAATCTGGCCCAGAATATATCTCTAGATTCAAGAGATACAAGGAAGTTGTCCCAAACCCATTCAGCAGGTCAGGCCCTCTGCTCCCACAGTGCCTACCTCCGAGCACAGTCTTGTGAATAGTTAACAGAAACAGGATAACCCTACTGTCTGCTGTGTGGGTTTGAATCAACCTTTGGTCTCAAGTCTTGGAGGGATTCAAACTGTGAACCTCTTGCTAGCATACCCAATGTACAAGCTCAGATAATTCTGCTCGTTGGGGGGGGCCAGATATCTTTTGCCCACGGGCACCTAACCAGGTGTACAAAATGAACCCTTAAACCTCTATTAAAGATCTCAGAATAAATTCTTACCTTTTCCCAGTTTGGTATAACCAGTAAGCTTTGTGCAGTGTCAGCTTCCATGTATGCTTCCCTTGTCAAGAAAAAGAAATTCAAAGGCACACCAAGTAATCTCTAAAGTAGAGGTTTACTTCAAAATAGACAAAAAAAATGTAACATGTAAATACAGAACCATATATCACAAAACATACAAATCACTTAAACAAAACAGGTTTTAAAAAGTGCAGATTCCTACCACTAGTACACTTAGAATTGTCTGTTCTAAGGTATTCTTATCTCACAGTGCTGTAGATGTTGCTTTTCCGAAGTCCAAACATTTGCATGAAAATGGAAAACAGAATACTGTTTAAAAGCTGGCTTTGCCCACCTCTTTGCATAAGGTCACCTAGCTCCTCCCTGTCAGAATATATAAAAATATATATCAATACAAAAACAGGATGCCTTTTCCAGAAGGTAAATTAATATTCTATGATCTCAGCACAACTCATTTCCTTTTTCAAATGACATTTCTTTGATCTTATGAGCAGCTTCTCCTTTCCAGGACATCAAAGGACTTGTTATTTCTCTCTGCCAGATCTCATGGAGGTGCAACATGCTTTGTATCACCATGTGAATTTTAACTGTGTTTCCTCTGAATGTTATAAAAGTTTATGATCTATCTTGGCAGTTGCAAGCTGCAATTAGTCACATAAAAAGGAGATCCTAAATGTAGTCTCTTCTAACCTGTAATTAATTATGTGTGGTTCATAGCTCAGTGCTTATGTTACATGCTGTAGCCGGATGATGTAGATGGTTGTTCTATACAGAGGCCAGCTGGTAAGAGAACAATGTTTATTAGGTAGTAGTAGTATAGAATGGTTTGTGCTTAGGTACTTCAGCATGAGCATGATAGAGTCAATGACTATAGTACATATGAATTGGATAGTATGAGCAATGTGCTTGGATGCTTGAATTGAGAGTCACTTGATATTATTTGATGGTTTTGGCCTTTCTCTGTATCCCACCTGTAGGGAGGAAGCTTGGGTCAGTATTATGAGACCCCCCCCAAAAAGAATATGATATCAACGATTGTTCTGTATCCAACTGATGCAGGAGTCAAGCAGGAATACACCCTTAATAATAATAATATGACTAGATGATTACCTCCCCCAACTGAGGAGAGTGTGACCAGTAGCACGCAGGAGAGGAAAAACCACCTTGGGGGGAAACCTCTGAGGACCCATGGCTACTGACCTGCCCATCCATCTGGGCATACTAAAGGAGAGAGATCCTAAATAACAAATTAAATTAATCAGCTAATCTGGACTCCAAAGTTGTAGACTTGATCCAGAGAAATGGAGAGCTTAAGAAAATACTGAATTGTAACATGTCCGGGTGAACAATCGTCCTCCTAGTAAACTCCAAGTTCGAGAATCCATGTACAAGTTGGAACAATAGAAGAGTGGATATATGAACGGTCTGTCTTCTGGACTTCAGTTGATAGAAGGCATAAGAATCCAGGGAATTGTAGGATGGTGGAGATGAAGTTGATGACTGACGAACTCAGTACAGGTGACCAGATGAAGATAGTTGCATCCAAGCTTTGACGCAAATGAGGCAGAATGAAATAGAAGTCGTATGACTTCCCAGGTTTCTACTAATAGAGGGCTTGTATAGTATGTGGAATGAGAGAAGGCTTGCAGTAAGGCTACTGACTGACGAATCCAGTTCCAGTAAGTACGATAGGAGCAGAGTATAGTCTTAGGAGATGATATAGAGACAACGGCTGTAGAGCTGAGCTTGAATCATGGCAGGCTGTAAAGGATTAATCCGAGGCACTGGTGCGAGGTTAGGAAGCATCCAAGTAGTAGAATATGGCGAGCCCAAAAAGTAAGTAAGGCGGGTGGACCGCGAAACTGAAGAGAGAGAGGTAGTAGGTAGCAAGTAATGCACCAATGTAGGCAGGTGAGAAGGAATAGGACATGGCAACAAGCCCCTTGGTGAGAGCACAGATTAACTGACAGCTGGTGAGGTAAGGAGAGAGGCAGCTAGTTCCAGGTACGGGAACCGCAGCCAGACCTATGGAGGTCTGCTGGTAGAAGTAGAGCGTGGCAGGTAGTCCCACGGTGAGATGCGCAGCTTATCTAACAGCTGGTGAGGAAAGTAGAGAGGTGACTAGCTGCAGGTAACATGAAAATGCAGCCAGACTTACAGAGGTCAGCTAGTAGGAATAGAGTGTGGTACATAGCCCCCAGATGACGTATCTTGAGTCAGTTTAGAGCAGAGTAGTACTGCAGTTGTAAGGCAGACTTAAGAGAATGGAGTGGCGCTGAGGATTGACGTATCCATGGCAGTGAAGAGACTATGGTAGAGAAATGGCAACTTGACAAGAGGAAGAAACATCCGAAACTGTAGGCAATCAATATTTGAGACAGTAATAACCCAACAAGTCCTGAATATTCGCACAAAGGAATCCTAGATAGCGATAACTGAAGAGGCCGAGTCAAATGAAGTAGCATTGTCACAGGGTCTGAGAAGCGGTACAGTACAATCAGGATATTGAAGGTCTTCAGGAGATGCTAACTAAGGGTCCTGTAAAGGGTGAAGCAGCAGTAATTCCACAGCTGAGGCAGCAGGGCAAAACATCCAAGAATAGATGATGAACGAAGAAACGTCCAGATGCAATCCAGTAAAGGAGCTTCTGGCTGGCTGACACGGCAGCAGATAGGCGTATAGTAGAATGTGTGAATCTCCAGGCCCCGAGCTGGGCGAGGCAGGCATAGAGTAGAAGTAGGTAAACCTCCCAGCCCGAAGGGCGACGGCAGCTCATAGAAGCTGTGAATCTCCAGGCCCTGAGCTGGGCGAGGCAGGTGTAGAGAAGTAGGTATTGTAATGGAGGCAGTAGACTGAGCCAGTTAAGTGCAAAGTAGCATTGTAACTATAAAGCAGACTTGTGAAAGTAAAACGATGCTGTAGACCGACGTATCCTGTAGATTGAGGATGGTAGGGATTGCAGCGAAGAGATCTTGGCAGAAGAGTAAGCAACCTGTCGAGGCAACGAGCATCCTGAATCTGGTAGTCTATGATTGAGGCAAAAGTGCGATCACGTAAAGCAGTGCAGGCAAGCATGGTCAAGGAGCCGAATGGAACATCCAGAAGCCCACTTAAGGATATGGCCTGAGGAACCATACAAGCCATGCACAAGCCATGTAGGGAAGAACCGATGGAGGCTAAGGTAGTTAAGGAGCGGTGTAGGAGCCGAGTAGCCATGAAGGGGAAGAATCACACCTCCCGATTCCCCAGCATTGATCCAGAGCATAGCCTGTAATTCATAGGAATGGCCAGAAGGTGGAGCAAAGCCCAATGTGTAAACAGAACATGTCCACAAAAGTGGGCCCCATATAGGTAGGGACAAGGAAGGGGTCCATCAATGGAGTGCAGAATAGAAACAGTCCATATATCCAGGAAAGCAGCAACGTAATGAAGAACCAGGAAATGAGCAAGCGAAGGTAACAGTGAGCCAAATACAGAGCGCCAAGCACAGGGAGAACAGGTGAGAGGCATGCATACCTCTCAACTGTCCCTGATTTTCAAGAACATCCCTGACTGTGCCTCAAAATTGTACCTTGTCCCTCCTAAAATTTGTGTGTCCATAGCTAAACAGTGGGGATTGTAAGCAAAATAATGCCAAACATTAAGGCTACACATTTGTTCTTCTTTGGAAAATGCATTGCACACTAAGCACCATATTCTACCTGCTTTCTGAGTGGATATCACCTATTTTGAAGATGGGTCCCTGATTTTGGTCCTTTGTCCCTGATTTTTGTATGCCTTGTCCCGATTTATGAGGCAGGGGGTTGAGAGGTATGGAGGCATGGGATGGATAATCCAGGACATAAGGTTAGATTGCTGTAAAGGCAGAAAAGTAAATCCAGCGGCTGAGCCGACATGCTACGCTCCGTACTGACAGATAGTGGAGAAATAAATACTAAAGCCAAATAAACTTGTACAATGAAACACAATGGTTTGCACAGTATGCAGAGCTAGCAGCTCCATGTTGCGATGTGTCCCTAACTCCAAGGGTCTGAGTCCCACATTGCCTCTCATTACGAGCGACCAGAACTGCCATGTCCTTATTTCAGAGGCAAAGGTTGAGAGGTAGGAGTAGGAACGAGCCATGTAAGAGGGCACCCCGCAGGAGCCCGTAGGCTGCACAGTGTAGAGTGCGATTGCAAGGTGAGCTGAAGCAGCATAGATAATATCGCTGGCAGGTGCAAAAATAGGAGAAGCAAGGTGTTTCTCGGCTGAGAGCGGACAATCCAATCATGCAGCCAGTCGACTAGGAAGCAGCTGAAGGTTAGGCAGCAGAGGTTGTACTGCCGAGGAGTAGGTATTTGGCGCGGCGGCGAGTTTACGAAAACCCCAGTGTGAACCATGAAGGCAATGAGCGAAAGCGGCAACAGACTAGGCATGGAGCCAGGCTGCCCGAAAGGGGGAAACAGCAATGCAAGGATGGGAACACAGGAGAAAACGGAAGCAGGGAAGAATGAACAGGCAGTAGGCAGAATAGAGCTAGACCCCCAAAGAAACAGACAACAGGGAAGAGAACAAACGAGGGGGGGAACAAGGAAACGAAACTAACAGCAGGACGGGGTGGGGCAGAAACAAGCAACGGAGCAGCCACGGACCAGTGACAACACAACAGCGGGTGTGACTCGCTCTAAGCAGAGCGGGAGTCTGCTGCTTGGTTTATGAAGGATGTGGGGGAGGAGCTCTTCCCCCACATAACCACGGGCTTGCACCCTTCAATTATCTCTTGGCCTTCCAGGTAACACCTATTAGCTAAAACCTGGGAGGGGGGTTTGTCATTCCACAGATTGTCAGCATCTCTCATGAGAGTCATTCAATAACAAATTTTTATATTACAAAAAGCATAGGTTAATCAGAACCAACTGTCTGAGTGTCACAATTCCTCCCCCCCAGACTGAATTTGGGGGCTGTATCCCCAGCATGGGATGAGTTTCCCAAATCATTTCACTCCTCATACACGCGAGACAGCCCATCAGAGTTCTGATTTTTGGCTCCAGCCCTATGTAGAATTGTCATATCATACCCTTGCAAAGCAAGACGCCATCTTAGCAATCTACCATTGTTTTTTCCCATTTGCGACAGCCAAACCAGGGAGTTGTGGTCAGTCTGTACCACAAAATGCTGCTCCTATAAGTATGGCTCTAATTTCTTTAGGGCCCACACTATGGCAAGACATTCTTTTTCCACAGCAGAGTATGCCTGTTCCCTGGGAAGTAACTTTTTACTCAGGTAGGCTATTGGGTGATCCCTCCCTTGGCTGGATGTCTGACTCAGTACTGCCCCAAGACCCACATCTGAGGCGTCAGTCTGAACTATAAAGGGTTTGCTATAGTCAGTCAAAACAGGAGCACTGCACAGTGTCCCCTTTAGTTTGGAAAAGGCTTCCTCACTGGCTGGGCCCTAGGTAATTTTCTTTGGCATCCTTTTCTTTGTCAGGTCAGATAGGGGAGCAGCCAGGGCACTGTAATTGGGTACAAATTTCCTGTAGTATCCTGCTGTCCCTAGAAAACTCCTGACCTGCTTCTGTGTTTCTGGTCTGGGCCACGCCTGGATTACCTCTATTTTTATTTGGTTAGGAGGGAGCTGTCCCCAGCCTACCACGTGCCCGAGGTATGCCACTTCTCCCATGGTCACCTGGCACTTCCCAGCTTTGACAGTGAGCCTGGCCCTCTGTATCCTGCCCAGCACTTCCCTAAGGTGAGATAGGTATTTCTGCCAGCTGGCACTAAAGATGGCAGTGTCATCCAGGTACGTCACAGCGTACTCCTCAGTACCATTTAACACCTGGTTCACCAACCTTTGGAAAGTGGCCGGGGCGTTCTTCATTCGGAAAGGCATTACTTTAAATTCAAATAAGCCTATTGGAGTGATGAAGGCCAACCTCTCCCTAGCTCTGTCTGTCAACTCTACCTGCCAATACCACTTTGTCAGGTCAATGGTCATAAGGTAGGTCACCCCTCCCAACTTGTCCAGGAGTTTGTCCGTCCGGGGCATTGGGTGGGCGTCTGACTCCGTGACTGCATTCAGTCTATGATAGTCCACACAGAAATGAGTAGAGCCATCTGGGTGAGGCCCAGGGGCTGTGGGATCTCTGGATTACCCCTAAATCCAGCATCTCCTCCACTTCCCTTCTAATGTACTTTTGGACAGCCTCTGACACCCGATATGCTGTTCGCCATATGGGCGTCTGTGTCCCTGTCTCCACATTGTGAGTTGCTAAGGGGGTTAGTCCAGGCTTGGCGCTAAATAATGGGGCAAAGTCTGCTAAAACCTCCCTTACTGTCTGGATGTGGTCTAGGGCCAGCTGGGGAGACAATTTTACTGCCTCCACAGAGGACTCCCACTTACTTTCTTCCAGCAAGTCCAGAAGGGGTCTTCTTCGTCCATCCCTTCCCCAGGACTACACACTGCAAACACCATGTCAGCCCTATTTGCATATGGCTTCATCATGTTGACATGGTACATCCTTTCTGTCTGTCTTCAGTCAGGTAACTCTACAATACAGTTCACGTCATTTACCTTCCTAACCACTTTGTATGGTCCTGCCCACTCAGCCTGCAGCTTGTCTTTCTGGACCAGAATAAGGACCATGACTTCCTGACCCACCATGTACGAGTGAGCTCTGGCTCTGCGGTCGTATCACACTTTGTTTCTGTTGGGCAGCTGCCAGGTTGCTCTGGGCTGTCCCCATAAACTCCTTCAGCCTTTCCCTAAACCTAAGGACATAATCCACTATGGGAGTTCCCTGGGTAGCTTGCTTGCCTTCCCAGTACTCCCAGATAAAGTCTAGGGGCCCACGTACCCGGCGTCCATACAAGAGTTTGAAGGGGGAAAATCCTGTCGACTCTTGGGGCACTTCCCCGTATGCAAAAAACAGGTGGGGAAGGTATTTTTCCCAGTAACTCCCATGCTGTTCAGCAAATGCCTGGAGCATTGACTTTAGGGTACCATTGAATCTTTCCACATGCCCATTGGCTTGTGGGTGATACGATGTCGTGCATCTGTGTACCACCCCACCCTTCTCCCATAAACATTTCATCAGGTCCGACATGAAGGAACCCCCTTGATCGGTGATAACCTCCTGCAGAAACCCAACATGGGAGAAAATCCCAAGTAAGGCATCTGCCACTTTGTATGTCCTCAGAGAGGATAGGGCGACTGCCTCTGGGTACTGGGTGGCATAATCCACCACAGTCAGAATCTCTTCCCTGAGGAGCTGAGGGTATTTAAAGGCCCCACAATATCCATTCCCACCCTCTGGAATGGCTCCTCCACTATGGGCAATGGAATCAGGGCAGCTTGGGTTTTCTTGCCCGCCTTCCCTGTTTCTTGGCACCGGTGACAAGACCTGCAATACTCCTTCACCTACTGGGTGAAGTTAGGCCAATAGAAATTCTAGGCCAACTGCTGCATAGTGCGCACAATTCCCAGGTGACCAGACAAGGGAATATCGTGTGCAATCTTGAGCAACTGCTTACAATACCCTGGGAAACGACAAGCTGCCTGCCTAGCACCCCTCCCTCTGTCTGTACTGCCTGAGTATACATAAGTCCATTTTACCAATAAACCTTATGTCTGCCATCACCTCCCTGTGCGCCGTCCGAGTCTGCCCAAGCCCTCAGCTTCTCTAGACTAGGGTCACTTCTCTGAGCGGCTGCAAACCCCTCACACATTCCCAAGGCATGGGACAGGTCCCCTTCAGTCGCTAAACTAGGGTCCCTAGCACTAGCGTCAGGGCACTCAGGATCACTGTCAATCCCAACCCTCTGACAATGGGTCACCCCTTCCTCTTTGGAGCAACCCTCCATAGCTGTGTGGTTACTTGCTACTGGGAAAATTTTTACCCCCTTTTCTTTAGTCTCCCCATCTGGAGGCACAGGCTGGGGAACCAGCCTCTCAGTGGTTTCTAGAACGGCTTCTGTGGGTTTCAGGGAACTACAGTTTCCGCTTGCCGATTGGCTATGGATAACTGCACACACCATCCCTTGTTTGAGATTGTTGCCCAGGATCACATCCACTGCCAAGGTTTTGGCTACAGCCACCTGTTGCACAGTTCCCCCTGTTTCACCCCAGTCTAGGAGAACACTAGCCAGTGGCAATGTTTTCTCTTCACCAGTAAAATCCTGTACAGTGACATATTTATTGGGTATAAGCTGATTAGGCTCTACTAGATCCCCTTTTACCAATGTCAGGGATGCCCCTGTGTCCCTCAATCCTTGTGTCTGTACACCATTCACCATGACTGGGTGCATGTGTTCCCTCATGTTCACAGGCATGCTTCCAGGGACACACAAACAACTCACTTCTTTTCTAATACCATTCTGCGTATTATTGCTCATTCTTTTGGAACACTGTCTGGCAATATGCCCAGTTTCTTTACATAACCAACATTCACTTCTCTTTTCACAGAAATCTTTTCTCTGAAACCTGGGGCTAACTGGTTTCAGTGGAGGCAGTGAGGGTTTTAGCTGCCCTGAAGGTGCTCTTTTTCCATTTCCTGCGCTGCCATGCCGCCCCATTAGTTGTCAGAGCAGGTCTGCTCTTGGCATAGTGGTCCGAGAGTTCAGCAGCTTCTTGCACTGTTTTGGGATCTCGGTCCTCCAGCCAGATTTTCAGCTCTCAGGCATGCCCAATAAAACTGTTCTAACAAAATCACATTTTCAATTTTATCAACAGAGTTTGCCTCAATTCCTTCCACCAACGTTTTAAAACTGATGTTGTTTTCAGGGCTAGCTCCTGTAGCTCATATCAGAGCTTCTCCTGAGCTTCGGAATTTAGCTCTGTATGATTCAGCAGTTAATTCAAATTTCTTTAACAGTGCAGCTTTAAGTTTGCTGTAATCATCACTGTCCTCATTGTCCATTTGACCCAATGCATCCTGAGCTTTCCCGGTAAGTAGCGGGCATAGCTAGAAGCTCCAGGACTCCCTAGGAATTTTGGCCTGAATACAAACTTTTTCAAAAGATTTTAAAAAGGCATCCATGTCCTCCCCCTCTTTAAATTCAGCTATCAATTTGGAATTCAATTTGTAACCCAGTCCTGTAGTCCCAGTTAAACCCAAGTCACTTACCTGCTCTGCTGCCGCTGGTTGGAGTCGTAGCATCTCCAGTTCATGTTGCCTCTGGCGCTCACATGCCTCACAGTCTGTGTCTCTGCGTTCTCACTCCCTCTTCTCTGTAGCTTGCTGTTCATGCTTCTATTCTCTTCTCTCTGGAACTCCAGCTCCATTCTGCATAACTCAATTTGCAGCCTGAGTACTTCTGGATCCAGGATACTGGTGACCTTTCCCTGCTGCTGTGGTCCTTCACTGACAGTGGCTCTGCTGTCATCCTCACTAGATCTGGACACTGCACTGGCCGCTAGCCCTGCCACACTCGAGGTTTGGTCCTTTTCAGTCACGGTCTGTGACTTGCTGCTCTGGGTATCTGCTACCATCAGGGCATTCACGAGGTTCTGTTTGTAGCTTTCACTTCGAACTGGACTCCTGTGTCCCCGCACAACTGCTTTAAGTAGTCTACAGTGTGCCTGCTGTAGTTGGAAGACATCTTCTTCTGTAACTACTGCTACTCTGACTAGCACTTTAGAAAAAAAAATCAAATGGGTAGGAACTTGACTGTATGCCAAGTGATATAGTTCTGTCTCCTTTTTTAAAAATAAATCACTGCCTTTTTCTTTCTTTGCAAGTGAGCTGACGGTCTCAAGCTGACACCCTGGACAATAAATGCTTGTAATACCAAAATTTTACGCACCTCTGCCAACCAATCTGTCACAAACCCACTCAGTAGGTCAGGCCCTCTGCTCCCATAGTGCCAACCTCCGAGCGCAGTCTTGTGAACAGTTAACAGAAACAGGGTAACCCTCCTGTCTGTTTTGTGGGTTCGAATCAACCTTTGGTCTCAAGTCTTGGAGGGATTCAAACTGTGAACCTCTTGCTAGCATACCCAATGTACAGGCTCAGATAATTCTGCTCTTCTGGGGGGCCAGGTATCTTTTGCCCACAGGCACCTAACCAGACATACAAAATTAACCCTTAAAACTCTATTAAAGACCTCAGAATAAATTCATACCTTTTCCCAGTTTGGTAAAACCAGTAAGCTTTGTGCAGTGTCAGCTTTAACCATATATGCTTCCCTTGTCAAGAAAAAGAAATTCAAAGGCACACCAACACCAAGTAATCTCTAAAGTAGAGGTTTACTTTAAAATAGATAAAAAAATGTAACATATAAATAAAGAACCATATATCACAAAACATACAAGTCACGTAAACAAAACAGGTTTTAAAAAGTGCAGATTCCTACCACTAGTACACTTAGAATTGTCTGTTCTAAGGTATTCTTATCTCACGGTGCTGTAGATGTTGCTTTTTCGAAATCCAAACATTTGCATGAAAATAGAAAACAGAATACTGTTTAAAAGCTGGCTTTGCCCTCCTCTTTGCATAAGGTCACCTAGCTCCTCCCTGTCAGAATATGTAAAAATATATATCAATACAAAAACAGGATGCCTTTTCCAGAAGGTAAATTAATATTCTATGATCTCAGCACAACTCATTTTCTTTTTCAAATGACATTTCTTTGATCTTATGAGCAGCTTCCCCTTCCAGGACATCAAAGGACTTGTTATTTCTCTCTGCCAGATCTCACGGAGGTGCAACATGCTTTGTATCACCATGTGAATTTTAACTTTGTTTCCTCTGAACATTATTAAAATGTATGATCTATCTTGGCAGTTGCAAGCTGCAATTAGTCAAATAAAAAGGAGATCTAAATGTAGTCTCTTCTAGCCTATAATTATCTTGGCTGTGCCTTCACCACTAAATATCTTTAATGCTATCAAATTTGGGTCGACCTGGATCGGAAAGCTACTGATAAGCTGCATTAATCCAGCAACCCCACTGGCCCCTGGGCTAATTGAGTGGCTCCTTTTTGAGGTACCATCATGTCAGGCCCTATATGGCTCCTTTTACTGCCCCTTCGTCTGCTGATACCAGCTGCCCAGCATTGGACACCTGAACTACCATCATGTTTGGTCTAGCGGCACCTTGTGCTGTATACCACATGGCAACTTATCCTTTAATTGCCTCCGTGATTCCAAGTACCAATACCTCAAACCCTGCTCTTGGACCACACATGCCAGTAGTACTTATAACACTCCCCCACCACAAGGCCCACCTCCCACCACGCAGACTTCTATCTCCTCCCCGCCTATTGTGGTAGGGGTACTAGCTCTTGCTACAACAGATCAGCTCTTCTATGGCGGCTACTTTCTAGTCCCTAAAAACATCAGATCTACTAGACGGGAGAAAGGCAGGAATTACAAGCTTATAATTAGCGCTCTTAGAAAATCCTACTTATCCTCCTGCTTTGTTCAGGCAACGTGGAACTCAACCCTAGCCCCCAGAAGCTATTGCTTTGCCAGCAGAACTAGCAAATTTAAAAGGAATAAGCTTCTTGCATATTAGCAGTATGTAGCCTCCTTAAAAGATAACCTTAATACAAACCTGGGTAAATCATACCTCTCCTGACATACTTGTGATTTCGAAACTTGGCTTAGAACCAGCAGCACTGATAGAGAACGCACTAACTGCCTTGTTCAGAGCTGATAGGCATGCCAGAGGAGGAGGGGTAGCTATCTAAGTAAAGACAAATTTTCTGCCTCCTGCTTATCCTCGGCATCTGTCGCCAGTGAATTCGAATGCCTAATTCTCAAAGTGGAAATTACACAGACTACTGCACTCTGCGTAATAGGATGCTATAGACCACCGTCTGCTGGCCTACAGCTTGTGTCATATCTAAGTGACAAGTTGGGACAGGGGCTGCCAGAAACTATTATTTTAGGAGACCTCAACTTTGACTGGCTCTCTAACACAGCTGCCCCCCTTGCATCCTTCTGTGATGAACATGGGCTGACGCAACTTATTACTGAACCAACACGTAAGCGTGAAGAACCCCAGTAAAGTACACTTTTGGATGTGCTAATGGTGAGCAAACCTCATCTCTTCTCCACGCTGATGTCTTCTTCTCAGGCCTTAGCGAGCATTGTTTTATTGCGGGGAGTAAGATCCACCAACAACCCAGCACCCATCAGCAAGTTCTCTATGAAGAGATCCAGGCGCAACTTCAATGAACATGCCTACCTAAGCGAGCTTAAGTACTCCCCTGAGTGGCAGAGATTTCTACCTGGCCAAAGCGATTACGTCAGCTTACAATATCTTCCACAACATTCTATCAAGGGCTCTTAATAAGTATGCTCCCCTTATTAAAGTTCGAACTAGGACCAAAACCTGTAAATGGTTCACCCCTCAGATCAAGTCCTTGCTTCTAGAAAGAGATAAGCTCTGAAAAAAGCATGAACTGAACACTGCAGAGGATTGGAACCAGCTCAGGAGATCTGAAATTTATGTACCAAAACAATCAGAGAATTGAAGGCCACCTTCTTCAAATCCGAACTCGACTCTGCCACAAAGAGCCCAATCAAGCTCTGGAACACAATCAGTGATCTGCTAGGCCACTCCCCAGGAAATTCACTCCCGACCAAGATTACCTCTGGCAACTTGACTATAACCGAAAAGATGGATATACTTGACGCATTCAATAACCACTTTGCTACTGCAGGCATGGCATTTGATAACTCCCCTGCAAACATACTTAGCTCCCAGACTGCCAGCCAACTGCCTGAAACTCCGATAGCTTCGCCGCCTTTCTCACTTCAACCTGCCACACTGAAAGAGGTAGAGGACCTCTTGCTTCAGTTGGATACTAGAAAAAGTGCTGGGGCCGACTCCCTTGACCCTTACTTCCTAAAAATTGCCTACCACATACTAGCAATACCCGTCACCCACCTTTTTAACTTATCCCTGTCTCAGGGCACCTTACCACCTATATGGAAGACAGCACATGTCATACCACTGTTCAAATCAGGTGACCATGGTGATCTCAATAACTACAGGCCAATTTCCCTCCTTCCGGTCCTGTCCAAGCTCCTAGAGAAAATTGTAAATGCACAGCTGAGGACTCACATTGAGTCTAGAGAACTGCTAAATCCTATGCAGTCCGGATTCAGAGCTAAACATAGCACTATCTCAGCCCTCGCCAAAGTTACTAACGACTGGCAGCATAATCTTGAGAGCAGAAACTTTATTTGTGCTGTTTTCCTTGATCTAAGCAAGGCTTTCGACACCGTCGACCATTGTCTGCTCCTCTCCGCCCTTCAAACCATAGGTGTGGACCCCTCCTCTCGTTGGTTCACTGACTATCTTACAGGCGCCTTCAACAAGTTAAAGCTGAAGGGCCTGTCCCCTTAAAAACTCTGCAAAGAGGGGTACCTCAAGGTTCTATATTAGGGCCTTACTTTTGCAATCTACATTAATAACATTGACTACTGTATAAAGAAGCCAACATCCATCTGTTTGCAGATGATACAGTTCTCTACATGAGTCGCCCAACACCTGAAGCTGCCTGCAATGACCTACAGTCAGAATTCAACCTTTTGCCAAGCAACTCCTCCAAAAGCTACTCCTTAATGCCAAAAACTAAAGCGATAGTCCTCTCTCCTTTTATCTGTACAGCTAACCCTGTGTCCAGTGGGACAGTTCCCCAAATTACCACAGTTCTAGGTGAAAAACTAGAATTTGTTACAAAATTCAAGTATCTGGGAGTTGGATAGACCAAAGACTCTCCTTCATTGAACATATCGAGGACTTGCTAAAGCGACTTGGCAAAGGCTTGGACTGTTTTTAGAATCAGCCAATTTCTCACCAGAGATGCCAAGAAACAACTGGTCCAATCCATTTTCCTATCATTGGTTGATTCGCTGACTTCCTCTACAGCCAATGCCCAACTCTTTATATGGCTAAACTGGACACACTCTACCATCGAGCACTGAGGGTTTATACATGGACTCCCTTGACACACATCACTGCACCCTATATGCGGCAGTGGGATGGACATCACTAAAGTTCAGGCAGCCACAGAAGCGCTCTCTGGACCTATAGAGCCATCTCTAATAAGCTGCCTTACTATATCTCCTGCTGTCTTCCCCTGAGTATAATTGGGAAATGCAGCGTTAAGAGTTACTCAAGCTATTACACTTAAAGTACCCAAAGCAAAATCCCGCTTCGGCAGGGCAGCCATAAGCTTCGTGCTACCTACCTTATGGAACGATCTACAAAAAACCCTCAAATTAAGCACTCTAATCAGTATAAATGCTTTCAAGATGCTTTATTTCCATACAATCAAAGAAGTATGTAACTGCTTCACCCACTCAGACCCAGTACCGGTGTCTTCACTGGTATATAGCCACGCCTAGACCCAATTTTAAGTACTGACCCCCCCAGCTTGCTCCTCACCAGCCTAATCATTCTTTCTCTTATCCCCCTGTCTTATCAACACTAGGCCCATCCATCCCCTTATTCTTCCTTTCCCAACCTCGGATAGGAGCTCACTACCCTGGGTTGTGACATCCTACCATGCCCCGTACTTTATAGCATTCAATCCTGGGGCTCACACATACTCCTTTTCTCCATCCACCTTCTCTACATCCAGCTTTACCAACTCCTTTCTGTGCACCGTGCCCTCCTAGCCTTTCTCCCCTACTTCCCTCCCTCTCTTCCCCTACCTTCACCTCTACCTGGTGTATATTTTATTTTATTTTTTCTTCCGTTACTTCCTCCTGCAACCTTAGATAACCTGCTTTATCTTCCTATAGACACTTCTATGTATGTAAATACCGTGTAATCTGTACAATATCTGTATAATTCTATGTACATATGAACTTCTTTTCTTCCTCTCTGTAAAAGAGTATTATCTGTATTACCTTGTAAATACCTGTGTTGACCTGTATATACAATTGTTCATGCTCCACCCAGGTCCATCTTGCAAATGAGCTTCTGCTCCACGATGAACGCCTGGTTAAATAAAGACTTGATTGATTGATTGATTGATTGATTGATCTCTTGGCCTTCCAGGTAACACCTATTAGCTAAAACTTGGGAGGGGGGTAGTCATTCCACAGACTGTCAGCATCTCTCATGAGAGGCATTCAGTAACACATTTTTATATTACAAAAAGCATAGGTTAATCAGAACCAGCTGTCTGAGTGTCACTATGCAACCATCGAGTGGCAACCCCTCTAATCCTATGCCTTGTTTGGGGAATATGCTTGTCTTGCAAGGCCTGAAGAGTAGAAACAAAGAAATTGAGTGCATTGTCTACATTGGAAGTATGATATAGGGACACCAATCTATGGGATGTAAATCCGCAATAAGGGCACCATAGCTCAGTTTAGAAAAATTTCTAATTACTATCTCTTTGGGAGGCAGTTTCTGGGTTCAGGCTTTCTTAATACAAAAACTGGCAAATGATCATTAGCGGATTCAGGCAGCGTGCCAGAAGTAATGACCCTACCATTCTATTGGTAATGATCCAGTCAGTAAGGGACTGGTATTTACTCCTTACTGATACCCTAGTCAGACAAGTGATCAGTTGGGACAGATGGAGCTTCCCAAGCAAAGAGTCATGCAAACTTGTTTTGTTCCCAAGCCAATACAGAGTAAAGTCACCTCAAAGGAGAATTTCATTTTTCCCAGTGCAGGAGGCCCGGTAATGTAATATCAGTTAGCCCAGCCAGACCTTGTTTGGTGGGATTATAGACACATACAGCATGCAGTTTCTTGGTATTTCCAAGGATGAGTAGTGAGTGTAAGGCTTGACAGGAACACTGAGGGCCAGATATTCAGAACCGTGCCAAAGGCCAGCGCAACCCCGGCACAGCACAACTCAACTGCGCTATGGTGCAGTGACTGCGATATTCAATGGTTGTGCATGGCAACATGCGCCAACGCAACACAGCTGAATATCGCAGGGATGTGTTATGGCGCAGCCAGAGGTGCACCAGGGAGCAACCCAACCAGCACCATAGCGCAACCAGAGATGCACAAGGGAGCAATGGAAGATGCGCCAAGGCACTGAAGGACCAGCCCTAGGCACAGCTGGGAGCAAGGCAGGTGAGGGGGGAGACAGCCCAGGGAGACAGTGGAGCCCTTCCAGAAACAGTGGCAGGGATGCACAGTGGTGGGCCACAGGTGACCACCGCCCGCAGGGTGCACACAGGCAGCTGGCCCCCCCACCCCCAGCACCAAGACAGTAGCCACTTGGAACAGGCGGCACCATCGGCCAAGAGTGAGCTGCCACTGACCCCCGCTGGACAGCATGCCCCACCCACCCACCCACCCACACCATGGCAAGCCACACCCTGGCACATGGCACCCAACACAAACATGCCACACATCCTGAACAGCCAGCCCATGGCCACTCCAAGGCACAGCCACCAGCCGAGAGGCAGGACACTACCATGCACGGCCCTCACAAGGACATAGGAACACCACACAGACACCCACCACACCACTGCAGCATGGCGCCACTCGCCAGCCGCAAAGCAGACATGGACACAGGCAGGTAAGGTAGAAAAATGTATTGAAAAACTATTTACAAGACAACCAGAGGGACAGGGTAGGAGAGTGAGGGATGGGGAGAGGGGACAGGGACTGTACAGTGGGACAGGGGAAGGTGGGGGAAGGGAAGGCAGGGGCAAGGAGGAGGTACAGGTCCCTCTACGGGCGGCCATGTCCTGCCGCCGCCTGGTGCCTTCATCATCGCCTGTCATGCAGCAGAATTCATCTTGTCTGCTGGTCGATCTCCATCGTGGTGGAGGTGATCAAAATGATCTGCCTCAGAAAATGGCAGTATAACGGAAGTTGCGATCTCCTCTGGATGCCTATGACAAAGAAATACACCGGTGATCCATGCATGTCAACAGACACCATGCCCTCGCACTGTGCGCAGTGGACAGTGAGCACACATGCTCCCGGAGTGGCACCCAGGTCACCCACAGTGGGTGGGCCAACACCTGCCAACACCCCAGCATGCCACAACAGTGCACAGCGGTGGACACTGCTGCCCAAGGGCCACCCAACTGCTCAGTGGCAGGCAGGTGGCACAGTGCTGCAGCAGCACCACAGCAGCACCAGTGGCAGCCGGATGCACACCCATCCCACCATCAGCTGCCACACATGTGCAATGGGTGTCCCACGGGGGCATGCACACCGCACAGTGTGCTGCACACAGCTGACATGGCACAAGGCACAGGTGGCCATGGCCACACCCCCCCCCCCTGCCAAACACCTGGTAAGGAGTAGAGGAACAGAACAGTGCCTACCTGCCCACTGCGGCGCCGCATGTGCTGGTCCTGCAGCCGCTCCACCTGCTCCATGGGGGCCAGCTCCCCCGACTGGTCCAATCGCAGCGGCCTGCTGTGGCCCGCCTGGGCACCCCGGCCGCCCTGGTACAGCACGGATCCTCAGGTCCTAGGGAAGGGACACAGACAGGCACACATCAGAACACAGCCACAGCATGAGCCCACCACCCCCACCCCTATGCACAGTGTGCACTCCAGCCGGGCATGAGCCGCAGGGCAGTGGCGCAGCGCACCCAGTGACTGGCAATGCCACACCACAGGGCATATGATGACAGTGCCCCCCCCCAGCATGGCAGGCAGCCCAGCCAACACCATGGTATGGCACCCATGCACAGACGCAGCATGTGCCCACTTACCTAGCCATGGCACTGCCCCCCTGCAGACACGTGCCTGCAACGCCCTCAGCCGTTCCAGGTCCCTCTGCATCAGGTCGCCGTATCTGTGGTGGTATTGCTCCCCAGTGCACTGCACCCCTGTGGCCTGCACCAGGCCAGCAGATATGGCCTGCCACACATCAGTCCTGGCCTGCTGCAGGGGCTACTGCCCAAACAGACCTGCAGTATGTGGCTCCACCTGTGCCACCAGGTTGACGAGCTCAACCTGGCTCCAGTTTTGTGCATGATGAACATCACAGCGCGCAATGCTGCCTATACCAGTGTTGAAACAAAATGGTGCCCAGTAGCGCACTTGCACAATGTGTGCGGGATGCGCGCCTTGTGGATGGTTGCACGGCGTCCGGCAATCGCACATCACCGTAGATGTGTGGCATGGGCTTGGCCATACCGGCATGAGTAGCAGGAGTCTCAAGGGGGCATAGAGCAGGGCAGGGGTCAGGGGTCAGCACGCGCAAAGTGTGCATGGGTGCCATAGGGCCTATATCGCATAGTGCACAATAGGGCCTATGGCGCACCATGCTCCATGGGCCCCTATACTGCCTAAGCACCATAGGCCTAATGGTGCCTGAGCACCATTGGCCTAATAGCACCTGAGTGCCATGGCCCTATAGCGCCTGAGCACCATGGGCCCTCTAGCACCTGAGCGCCATAGGCCTAATAGCGTCTGAGCACCACGGGCTCTATAGCACCTGAGCGCCATGGGCTCTATAGCGCCTGGGCACTATTGGGTCCATGGCGCACTAGGTGCTATGGCCCCTATAATGCTCCTAGCGCACAGTGCGCAATAGGCAGTAGCACATGCCATGGCTCACATGTATTGTGGGTGGCGCACTGTGCATGTCACGGCATTGTGCCATGACGTACACCAGAGCAATTCCATTGTGCAAGGTGCAAGTGCACAATATTCAGCTGTCACATGCACATGAGCTCATCAGCCTATCCGCAGTGCAGTGGGAATATTTGCAAGTCATTAGTGTTGCACAACAGCTCATTTGCATGCAATGCGCTATAAAGGTGCCGCACAACAGCACAGGCCATGGACTGATATTGCAACCAACTGAGGTAAGTTGTGCCTGCCATGGGGACAGCCAGCACATCAGGATGGATGGGGTGGGCTGTTGCAGCCAGTAACCACATGTCCATGTCCACAGGTAGCAACATGTCTGAGCATGAGGAGGGCGAGGAGCGTGGGCCTGCCTGCAAGCACAGGCCCAACTTTACAAACGTGGAGGCTGATGCCCTGTTCGAGGCATACCTTGACAGGGAGCCATTGCTGAGTGGCGCCACTGGCACACCACAGGCCAGGGCCGCAGCCTGAGTGGAGGTGGTAGCATCTGTGAACCAGCAGGGCAGCCACAAGCGGTCTGCGCAGAAGTGCAGAAAGAAGGTGGTCACTGTTAAATGCAGGATAAAGGAGAAGGTGGCGGCCATACGGGCTGCCAGGACAGCCACTGGTGGGGGCCAAGCTGCTGTGCCACAGCTCACAGCTCAAGAGGAGCTGGTGGTGGCCACCATGTGGCACAGCGTAGTTGAGGGTGTGCCGAGCGGTGGCTTCCAGACAGGAGGAGCCCATCACTGCATGGTGGTATGCGCGGGAGGAGGCCGCGTGGCACGGCACTGACACATCTGTTTTCCCTTACAGCACTAGCTCATCAGCATGCAGTGGCAGGGGCGCCTGCGGCTGCCATGGGGGCAGGCACAGCCCCAGAGGACTAGCTATCCACCTCCATGGGCATCCGGGGGCCCGATCGGCTGCAGAACACCACCGTCATCCAGCTGGATGTCCTGGGCATGGTGGTGTACAAGGCCCTGGCTGTGTTCCAGCAGGATGCCAGCCATGGCTTACTCTGCGTGGAGACACAGATTGGGGTGGGGTCTGACACCGATGGCAACATGACCATCATCCTGGACAGCAGAGGTGTTGTTGTTGGGGAGACACCCATACCTGCTACCATCACTGGCAGCATGGCCAGTGCCCTGTCGGCGGTGGAACAGCTGCCCGCCACTGCCCCAGGGTCTGTTGTGTGCACAGGCACAGCGGTGCTGGGTGGTGGTGGTGGTGGTGCAACCGCCCAGGCACTGGCCAGCAAACAGGGGCTGGAGGGGTGGAGCAGCAGATGGCTGGGGATGAGGGGCAGCTGGGCGCAGCATCCGCCGCTGGTGCGCCTGACAATGACCTACCCCATGGGGACCCTGCCGTGCAGCGTTCACCTGAGCGGGGGGCAATGCAGCATGGTCGTACACCACTGGTGGGACGGCGACACGCCCATGCACCCCTGGGCACTGTCCTGTTGACTGAGCACACACGATTGCTGCGGGTCTCCATGGAGCAACAGGTGCTGCTCATAGCAGGGGTGCATGCACTCCATGCAGAGGTGTGCCAGACAGCCAAGCAACGCGAGAGGGGCACCGCACAGGTCCTGGAGGCCATACACTGCCTGTGGGAGGACACAACCGCATCTCTGGACCGCATAACCAATGCGATCTTGATCAGACTTGCGCCACTGGCTGCCACGGGGCATGTCCACCTGCCACAGTCACCACGGAGTGCACTGTCCACCCCACGGACCCAGCATCGGGTGACACCCTCAGTGTTGACACCGGGCTCCGCTGTTGGCATCCCAGGCATGCCTGGGGTGGGCCTTTTTGGGTGCCTGTGGACCCCTGCGAGGACCCAGTCGCAGTCCCGCAGTTCAACCCCTGGGGGGCAGTCGCAATCCCCCCCCGTGGCTGTTGAGCAGCTTGTGGCTGCCGAGCGCTCGCGGTGTGGCTGCCCACCCGTGTCTGTGGCGGCTCTGTGTCTATGCGGCGGACCTGATGTGTGTGCCACCCTGTCTGCTGTCTGCTGCCACCACCCTGTGTGCACCTGGGCGATGTGTGTGTGTGCATGACACAGTCGTGGCATCTGTGTGTCATGCTACACATTGCCCGTGTGCGCACCCGCATGGCCACTGGCCCATGTGGCATGTGCATGATGATGGCAGCACAGCGCTGGTTGCACCTGTGCACCGGCGCCCTGAGTCTGATCCATGCCACATGTTAGCACCTGGGCACGTGCCTGCGGATGCCAGAGTGTGTGTGTGTGTGTGTGTGTGTGTGTTGCTGTACAGTGCTGCGTGGTGTTGTGTGTGGCTGTGTGGCACAGTCCCCCCGCTCCTGCCCCACGCCTGCGTGTGCATGCCCGTGGCCATGCCCACCCATGCCTGTGTACCGTGCCAATGTGTCTTTTCAGTGCATGGGGGTTTGTCCACCTACCTGCGTGCGCCATAGTGCTCCTATGCGATCGTGTCCCGATGCTGCCGAGCCATCCTCAGGAGCCAGGGATCCCTCTGCCTGGGATGGGCTGCCCACCACCTCCTGGGCCCATTGCCCATGGCGTCCTCACTGCTGTCCTCCTCTTTGGCCTCGATAGCTATCCCATGGTCAATGGCCATGTTGTGCAGCATGCAGCAGGCCAGGAATAGGCCACAGGCCTCAAGGGGCTGTACTGTAGGGCACTGCCAGACCTGTCTAGGCAACGGAAACGTGCCTTCAGCATCTCAAACACATGCTCAATGATGTTCTGTGTGCTGGTGTGTGCCTCATTGTACTGGTCCTCTGCTGGGGACAATGGGCACCGGTAGGGGGTGAGCAGCCAGGGATTGAGTGGGTAGCCACTGTCACCTGTGTGGACAGAAGTATGGTTAGCCTGGTGTCCTCTGTTGCTGTGCCCCGTGCCCATCCCTGGTGCTCCCATCAGCGCACCTGCCCGCCCCCTTCCCATGTCCTGCTGTACCCAGCTGCTCATGGTCTTGCCATACTGACCCAGTAGGTGGCCCGTGGGGATATCCCCACTCTCGAACCTGTGGCACAGTGCTGAACTGTACCAGATGAAGGAGTCATGTGCGCTCCCAGGGTGTGTGGCACAGAGATTGGTAATGCACCCCCTGGCATCGCACACCACCTGGCAGTTGATACTAGGGTAGCCCTTCCTGTTCACATATGCTACCCCCTCCGGGCCAGGTGTCATGCGGATGCCCACATGGGTGCAGATGATGACCCCTAGCACACCAGGCATCCATGCTACCCTGTGGAACTCCTGCATGGTTGCTGTACGCTATGCCTGTGTGCTAGGGGAAATGGATGTAGTCCACAGCATGTGGCAGCAGGGCATTGAGGAATTGTGTGAGGAGTCGTGACGTGGCTGACTGGGTTATGCCTGTTGTGTCCCCTGTTGGTCTCTGGAAGGTGCCTGTGGCAAGCAGGCACATGACGGCTGTCACCTTCATCTCCACTGTCAGGGCATGGCTCAGTCTAGTTGGTGCCTGTGTCTCCTCACTGCACAGCTCATAGATCTGCCTCAGAATCACCCGGTTCAGGTGATACCGGCTCATGATCTCTGTATCAGTGTAGGTCTCAAAGCTGATGTGGGGCTGGTACCGCCTGTTCCTGGTGTACCGCTGACGGCCCTTCCACGGCCACATCGCTCTGCCTCCTGCCTCCTCACACCCCTCATTACAGCCTCCATCTGGAATACTGCACTGGCCATGACCCCTGTTGTCCTGTCTCCCCCTGGGCATCTGGCTCCACTGGACCGCTTGCCACCGTGGTGCAGTGCCTGTCGCTCTGCCAGGCTCCCTCCTGTGCCACCTGCCCCTGGCTTTCAGTCGCCTGCGACCTCTGTCCCATGTCCCTGTGGGTGCCTGTGTCGCTCCCTTCAGGGTCTGGTGGATCCTTCTTTTTCTCATTCTCTCACTCTGTCTGTCTCCCTGTCTCTCACACACACTCTCTCTCTCTCTCTCTCTGTCTGTCTCTTTCTCTCTCTCTCTCTCTCTCTCTCTCTCTCTATGTCTGTCTCTCATTGTGTCTCTCTCTGTCTGCCTGTCTGTCTCTCTCTGTCTTGCTCCCCTCTGGTGCAAGTGCTGTCCCCCTGCTTGCTCCCTGTTTTTATAGGCTCAAGTCTGCTCGGCGCATCTGGCCGTTGCTCACTTGCGCCATGGTTCGGGGGTTGAATATCGCACTGTGCCGCATATTCATGGGTATGCCCCCTGCCCTTGCGCATGCATTCATTACAGTTGCGCATTGGTGCATTGCTACTTGAGCTGCACCATGGCTCCCTCTGAATATCGCTCTATGGAGCATTTCCACAGTTGCGCATGCTCAACCCAGTTGCGCCATGCGCGACTGCTTTGCATATCCAGGCCTGGGTGTTTACAGTTTGTGCAGAGAGATTCAGTTGTTCTCTAAAGTGAATTGCTACACCACCTCCCCCTTAGAAGTAGGTCAGTTGAGCCTAAGAAGCTTGTGTCTGGAAAAAGCACACATAGAATCAGGGATTGTAGACTTTAACCAGGTCCCATGTAATCCAAATGCGTCCAGGGAATAGTAAGATACTGTAACGGTAAACATCCCATAGGCCAGTAAAAAGAATATTTAGACAAATAGTTTTAAAATAAGTGAGACTCGATTTTGAGCAAGACACCATGTCCAGTTTGGGGAAGTATCATCAGCCACCAAAAGGTTAGAAATAGAATGTAGCCTTGTTATATGTGATGTGACTAGCCTGACGGTCAGGGACAAAGGTAAGGTGGTCCATAAGGGCTAGTTGGACCACTAGAGTAAGCCCCATAGAGATAGATGACCAGAACGTCTTCTGCATACTAAAATACAGTATTTGGGATAAATTGGGTTTGGCCCACACCCAAGTGTTGGCTGCCTCCGGAGGAGGTGGAGACAGCTGCTGCCGTACGTACGCCGGTGCGGGGAGAAAAACAGAGGAAAATACCAGAACCCAGCAGGGACCCATGATGGCCCCGACATGTGCCAGAGAACTTACCTCCGGGGAGGGGGTTGTAGCCCTGCCAGGTCCGCATGATGACAAAATAATGTTGTGATAAAAAAGTATTTTGGATAAATTATATGTACACCAGGACTAAGAGAAAAGTACCTAACCTAAATACCTAACAATCCTTCTGGGCCTGCAGATCAAATGCATAAAGCATGTGACAGGGACTCCACAGTATGGCACT
Source organism: Neoceratodus forsteri (assembly GCA_016271365.2). Taxonomy (NCBI): domain Eukaryota; kingdom Metazoa; phylum Chordata; order Ceratodontiformes; family Ceratodontidae; genus Neoceratodus; species Neoceratodus forsteri. Next base: position 153,876,806 of record CM028134.1, read on the forward strand.
TTGCAATACCAAACAAAGCAACATTAGTAAGCCAGAATCAATCATAGAAACTAGAAAACAATCAGTTACAGAGTTAGCTCTATATGGTACCTAGCCTGGACTGTGGAGCTGGAAGAAAAGGCATACCCTAGAACGGGTTTTTGCTGAACACTAGTGCAGAGGACTGAGAAAGCTGGCACAAGCCTATAATCAGTGGTAAAAAAACAGCACTTAGATTTTGGGCCCCATAAAGGGACACTTACTATGACTGACAACAACACAGCAAGAGTATCACCAGTTAAGTAGCTTAAACTAGACACAATGCTACTGGTGTAAATTAGACGTATACTTATGCATTAATGCATGACAAAGGAGGGCTCTATTTGGATATTAATGCCCGGTTGGAGCACAAGGCCGAGTGCCTCCATCCACCAACTAGGAATTAATTCCCTAGCACAGCCCTACTTTGGAGTGCATTAAAGCACTTGTAACCTGGCAAGCACTTAAAATGTTCACAGAAAAGCATATATGTGTGAAAGAAACACACAGACTCTGGGTTCTGCTGTTCGAATGTATTGTACTGTGCAACTGTGGTTTTGATCAAAGCCACATTGTTTAATATTGTGGTTGCTGACTAAAACTTTTATTTCTAAAAATGTAACCATCTGCTACACTAATGCTCACTAACATTAGAAAGTGTCTTTAAATTTTGTAAATATTAACATTCATTGAGATACAACACTCGAAAAAAGTTAGTTTCAAGATGCATGGAATGCTGGCATACGTCATTTGCATAATGCGATCCTACATACATGCCGGTTATGGAAAGCACTGCTACAGCTAACAAAACAAAAGAAGTACTAGGTTCTTCATGTAGAAATACAAACTTTGGGTTACCTTTTCACTGTAGAAATATATAAACAAGTCGGGTACAAATGCGCAATTCAGGTGCAAAATGTGAAATGCTCGCTTCGGGTACACAACGCAAAATTTGAGTAGCAGTTAAGCAATTCGAAATTCGGGATACAACCAGATATTTAACTATGTGAATTTCACTTTACTGTGAGACTTGCGGAGAGTTTTGCAATGGCCACGGGGCGGGTGCGTGGGAGATAACCAGTGCGTTGCTGAAATGCACACTTGGCAATTTAAATGTGGACTGTTTTAGTATTGCACAATGACGTGGACATTACTAGGGAATTAATGCACGCTTCACTGTGTACCACGGGGTGTGATTCGGCAAATCATAAGAATGAACTGTTTTGGTTTTAGTTGTATCATGTTAATTATAGGGGTGTATATGGTATGCTTATTTTCTTTCAAATATGTCAGAATTGTATTCTATCTGCTACTTTATATAATTTCATCTATGTAAATTTTGCATAGCACTGCAAGACGATGATGTTAACTATCTGTTGTTCTGCCAGCCCGGTGGTGCTGAGGGTTGAGGCGCTGGATGCCTTACCTCGCACCACGCCAGCGATCCGGGTTCGGGAGTGAGCTCGGGTTGCTGGGGGTCAGCAGGGAAGGGAGTGGATCAAGCATCCCACAGACTGCTCTCCTCTCCCAGGGTGGGTTGGGGTACAGTGTTCGGTGTAGTCTGACACCCAGCGGAGGGTGGGTGTCGGCACGTCTGGCCTGATAGAATGGGATGGTAGGCAGGGCAGCCGGCGGGCACACTGCATGTGGATGCTTGCGCAGGGAGCCCTTGTTGGCATTGCATGCCCTGCCTCCAACAGAACACGGAAAAAGGGGGAGTGCCCAGCCATTGCGGCTTGATGGCCGATCGCGATGTCCTGCGCTGTTCCGAGGGGACCACTGTGAGCGGATCCATTGTGGTGGGGGAGTTGGTTGACCCCCGCCACCCCACCACAGGAGGCAAGCCATGGGGTGATTGGCGGTTGCCCTCAATAGGAGACGACGCAGGTCAGACGGCGGCCAGATCACAGGGATGCAAGGAGGATGAGGCCGGCTGGGACCCCCCATGGGGAGAAAAAGTAATACAAAAACCAAAAAAAACTGTTGCTCTTCTGGAAAACAATAAAATTTATAATGGAAAAAAAAATCCATATTGCCCCTGGAAGGTCTGGAACTCGGAAGCTGTGAACTGTGACCCATTATCTGTAACCTGTTGTTCTGGGATCCCAAAGCGAGCAAATATGCATTTCAGTCTGGCCACTATTTTGCAAATAGTTTCTGGTATATGTACAATCTGAATGTATCTGAAAAAGTAGTTGATAACTACAAGACAATGTTGTCTGCTGCTACTTTTTCCCATGGTCTGGCAGAGGAGTACTAATTAGACGTTTTTGGTACTGTGTTGGTTGATTTATTTGTCAGGGTTTACATGAGGTCACCATATCTTTAATGTCCTTATATATCTCTGGCCACCAAACTGGCAGCTTGGCGTGTTTGTTTGTAAAAGTTTATTCATTAAGATCATTCCAAGGAAAAGGCTAGCCCATTTGAGCATTAACTCATTTTCAGTGGGGTCCACATTCATACATAACAAGTAATTCAATAAATATACAGCATAAATAATGCACATTTTACATAGACACACAAAAATACTTATACAGTCACATACATTCATAAAAATGGATTTATTTGGCATGGTCTCTGCACTTTGAAAGACCCTGATGTCCTTGATAAATTTGTCTTCTTTTTTTATTTAGTATGGTAAATCCTGTCTAGCACTTCCTGTCTCAGTGCAGCGGGTACCACAAGTTCCATAAATTAATAGTCCATCAAAATCGATCAACTGACCTCATCTGACACAGAACTGTCTTCCATAGGCATGAACCTGATGAAGATATTCTGACTATTCATGTCTCGGTATATAGCAGAACTTTCTGTATTTCGTCATTAGTTGATGATAACTGCCTTAACTGGTTCAACTTCTGAGTCGGGCCTGGTCTGTATGCCTCTACAACTTCCACAAAAGCTTCAGCTATTTCCTCCAGCTCTATTGGTTCTGAAGTAATGATGGGATGTCTGGATAACACGTAAGTGACCAGTAGATTTTTCCGTGGAGAATATTCTGCTGCAAGACTCAACCTCATGAATTGCATGAGTAGGAGCTGGCATCGTGGCAACACTGGGTCCAAGTCTTTGTGATTGATAAGTGGCACTAAAGGCTTGTGGTCAGTGATTACCTTAAAAGGAGTTTAGTCCACATAAGTACCAGGGAAACTTCTCACAGGCCCATACGCTCGCTAAACATTCTGTTTTGCTCTGCATATATCTGTGTTCTGCTGGTGTCAACATCAGTGAGCAAACTGCAACGGTTGGTAAGTTTGAATTGTGCTGTTATAGCAGTGCCCCTCCGATGCCATAGCAGCTAGCATCTGCACTTACTGTTGTACGTTTTTGACATGTCATAAGATGCTAACCCAGGTGCTGTGGAGATGGCTTCTTTCATAAGTTTATAAAAGCACCGGGAGGGCCTCTTATGGATTTAAGAGTGTCGCCTCGTGTGTTTTTAGGGCTAGAGAACTGCAAACTGGAGCAGTTTTGGTGCCCTAAGGACACAAGAGATGACATTCTTGTATCCATAAGAGGCCCTCCTAGCACTCCTATGAATTTATTATAGATTGTGCCATGATTTAAAAAAACAACACCTTTTTTGCTGTCCCTTTCTGAGGCTTGAGCGGTACTAGCCAGAAATCTGTTTAACAGGAACAGTGCGCGAGACACTCTTATGGTAATAAGAGTACCTCATGCACAACTGAAGGAAGTCCTGTGATTGGTTGGGAGCATCACATGACACTCCCATAATCTATAATACCTTTTAAAAGGCCTGTTTTTGGGCTGGACCCCATGATTTCAAAAGTTCACAAAGGGGCTAAATGACTGTAGAAATATTGTGTAAGTACCTGCACAGATAATTAACCATATCCAGCACGCTTCATATCTCCTTCTCATTGCAGGGTGGCTGCAGCTCTTGATTAGCTTTGATCTTTCCAAGATCAGGGCTGACCCCTCCTTGGCTGATCTTCTGACCCAGGAAAGTAAGCTCAATCTGATGCAAACAGCATTTCTCCTGGTTTAGTTTTGAACCTGAGGCCCTTATGGCATCTAAAATCTTATTCGGTCTCTCTTTGTGTTCTTTTGTGTCCTCTGTGGTGGTGCCATACACAGGTATATCATCCATGTAGCACATCGCACCTTCTGTGTTTTGTAAAAGTTCTGCCATTTTCCACAGGAATATTTTTGGCATGGTTGTAATCCCAAACAGGAGCCTATGGCAACAGCATCTCCCAAAAGGTGTAATCAAATTTGTGAGCTTTGCACGTTCTTCACCTAATGGGATTTGCCAAAATCCACTAGCGGCATCCAAGGAAGAGAAGACCTGCACCCCCTCTAGCTTTGGCATGATATATTCTAATGTAGGAAAGACATATTTTTCACGTACCACTTCCTCATTCATCCTCTAACAGTCATCACATATACATATATCCCCTTTAGTGACTAGCACAGTCAGTGCATACTGGGTTGTTGGTGCTGAAATCTTTATGTAAGCCCTCCTCTAAGGTCTAGAGGTATACAGATGAGACAGTTTTTATGAATGAGATCCATACAAACTACTTACTTAACCTTCCAAATATGAGGTGACCCCCTGCAGCTCAGAGGTTCTTTAGGCCAGTGCAGGGCTGTGAAGCAAGAGCTTAGTAGAAACAAAAACACCAAACAAGAACTGAAAGTCCAGAACAGTATTACATTCAAAGGTGTCAGTAATAACAGCAAGCGCAAAACTGTGAGGAACAGAAACATCAAAGACGAAACAGCTATTGCCATTTTGGCAACTTCAGCGTTCCCTCCTCCTCAAGTTGCAGCTCTCTAGAGTTGGCCCATACTTTATTCTGTCAGACTGCAAACACAACAAGGGCATTTAGCTCTATAAAGCTGCCTGAGGAATTCCACCATTTATCCATCCTCTAAACCCAGTACACAATCAACCCACTACCTGCCCAGACGGGGACTCAGTGTAACGGCATCCAAGCTCTTAGATCTAATAGTGCTCTGTAAGTAATCTTTCGTAGAATTAAGGTTGAATCCAACTGGAGGGTTGCCCCACAATATACACAGCTAGGGGAGGTAGGCACACCCTCAGGGTATAAAGCTGCCCCAGCTGCCAATCTACACTCTCTCCCCCAAGTACTGACCCACTTGGGTGGAGAGTCCAAGGCCTAAATAGTAACCTTGTAGGCTTCATCCCCACTTGTGAGGATCTTTGTGAGCTACCAGCCCAACTTTTTTTTTTTTATTTAGTTGTTTAACCAGGAGTAGCACACTAAGCTGAAAGCTTTTTTACAGGAGCGACCTGGGAGCACAAGGAGGTTAAGTGACTTGCTCAGGGTCACACAGTATGCAAGTGGAAGCTGTGGGATTCAAACCCAGGTCTGGTCTGCTGAATGTCACCAGATTTGCAGCTCAGAGCCTTAGACCACTGCGCTATACTGCCTCCAACTTAGAAGTGCAAGGAGAGGCTGACACCCCTTGGAGGTCCGAGGCTTCCATGGGTTCTGCCTCCGACCTTCCCCCAAGATGTGATCCTCGTGGGTAGAGGGTCCCTGGCAAATTAAGTCACAGTCATAACTTTTACCCCTTCTCTGCCTAGTGCAAGGAAGGAGGACACCACTATTTGCTTAAATCAGCCACTGCATTAGAAAACCATGAAGTTCACCACAGATGCAACGATTCACAGTTCACGTCTGTCTTTGCTCCAGGATGTTTTGTTTGTCCAAGTCTATGTCCATCTCTGGGTTCTTCTACATGGAGATAGGGGGATGGCCTCTCAGTTGGGGATCTCAAACAGTGGCAGCCACTACGATTTTCTGAGTTTTGTGCAAATAACACTCTCTAGAGAAAAGGCTCAGAATCAGAATTGATGGGCCCAATTCTTCTACCTGCACCTAACTGTGGAAACCTCCTGTCTGGTGTTACATATTTTAGCTCTGGTTTTATGTACTTGTCTTTCCCATGATTAATGCTGTGTATCATATTTTGTGATGTATTTACTGACTTGGACACCTTTGAGAAAGGGCTCTTGAGCTGCAAGGTCTTCCAAACACAAATAAATACATCAGTCAGTCAGTTAGCAGGGGAGCAGGCACTGCATACCTGGCATACACCTCCCACTGCACTGCATGCCTGGCATACACCTCCAACCGCACTGCATGCCTGGCATATACCTCCCACCGGCTAACTGCAACCAGCTCTTGCTCTACAGCTCCAGCCATTTGACCCCTCCCCCACGAGTTCTGAAACAGACCAGCTGGCCCAACCCTCTGAGAGACCAGAGCTTAATTCTTTGAGGTCTCGTAGACATTATTATTTATTTATTTACACGGTAGGAACGTTAGACATAAAACAGTTGTCTGTTTTTCAGGCACGAGGTGAGAGAATACACCAGAAATGTTCAACAGTAAGGTAACAGGACTGACAAAGTAGTCCCTAAAAAACAGGGTTCCGTACATGAAATACAAAAGTGCTGTGATAAAATAGTGTTAGTAGTTAACGCAAGACAATATTCAAGGTCATTGATTCAGTGCATTACATTTTAATAAAGGAGCCATTGACAGTGCTCCTTAAAGGGGCTGCCTTTACAATGATACCCATTGTTTCCATCCTGTTTATTTCCGCTCTGATTTATTGTAACATAGGAACTGGAATTCTAGTAGCTACACTGACGCTGTGTGGCTCAGCACTGTGCTTCAGAGTAGTTTTTACAAGATCCCCCTTTAGAAGCCCTGCAGTTCCAATTGTTAACATCTTCTGCTCTGCACATCAGGCCCATTTTGGCAGCTGCTCCTGAACCCGGGAAGTTATTTACTGTAGCTCTACCAACCAAAAAATGTTAAGGTCATAGTATTAACAAGTCACCTCAGTCATTGCTATGGACTGATCTTTACACTGCACTACTGCCACAGGGCTGTTTAAAATAACACTGGGCTAGTTGAAAGGAGGTTGAACTCGTAGACCACTGTGCGCTGCTTCAGAAAGTATGGTGGCATCAGCTCCTGAATCTGTTTTGAAGTTTACCATTTTTCTTTCAATGTTCAAGTTCACGCGCCAAGGTGGGACTAGATCACTGTCACAGCAGATCAATCCCAAGAAAAATGACAGAGGACTGGTATCAGCTGGACAGTAGTCATGCTGGCTATGATCACTATTGAATCTTGAACATTGGGTGGTGCAATTTGATGCTTTACTTGTGTTTTAGTTCCAGGACCTCTCAACACCCACCTTCCAGAAGCTTTCTTTAGCTTTGCATTGCCCGGTTCTACAGCCTCAAGGTTTTTCTCACTCCCATGCTGTTCTGCATTCTGACTTTTATTTATTTATTGAGTTCTTGGATTACAATTACCTATGAGTCTGGGACTCTTTTTACATAGGTTCCATGTCAAGTTCAACATTACATAGTAAGGATTAGGAAGGAGGGGGGTTGGGTGGAAGCAAGGTGCGATAAGGCGGAAGCACTAAATGAGTACTTCTGCTCAGTATTTACTAAAGAGAAGAGGGAGGTGACACCCAAGGGGGAGAAATGGCAGAAATGGGGGTGACAGATGGGGAAATCATGGAGGGCAGAGTTCGGGAGGGTTTGAAGGCACTGAGAGTGGACAAGGCGCCAGGCCCAGATGGCATCCACCCCAGGGTACTGAAGGAGCTGGCAGAGGTCCTCGCAGGACCTTTGGCAGACCTATTTAATGCCTAACTACATTCAGGGTGTGTACCTCAGGACTGGAGGATGGCTCATGTGGTGCCCCTCCACAAGAGTGGCCCCAAGGATGAACTGGGAAACTACAGAGCAGTGAGCCTCACATCCATCGTGGGTAAGCTAATGAAGACTATCCTGAAGGACAGGCTGGTGGCCCTCCTAGAGGCCAAAGGACTACAGGACAGCAAACAGCATGGCTTCATACAGGGCAGATCCTGTCAAACCAACCTGGTGGAGATCTATAACTGGGTAACTAGGCAACTGGACAGGGGCCATGCAGTGGATGTCCTGTATCTGGACTTCAGTAAGGCATTCGACTCGGTGCCGCATGGAAGGCTGGGAAGTAAGTTAGTAGGCACAGGGGTGGGTGCAAAGCTGGTTAGATGGGTAGAAAACTGGCTTCAGGGAAGGCAACAGAGGGTGGTGGTGGGTGGGGAGCTCTCACATCCAAGGGTAGTGACGAGTGGTGTTCCACAGGGCTTGGTGTTGGGACCAGTGTTGTTTGGGATATTCATTGCAGACATGTCATTGGACATCAAGGGCAAGATCAGTCTGTTTGCTGATGATACCAAGGTAGGAGCAGCGGTGGATGACCTAGAGGGATGGCAGGGGTTGCAGGATGATCTGGCAAAGCCTGAAACCTGGTCAGACACCTGGCAACTGGGGTGTAATGCCAAAAAGTGTAAGGTGCTGCATTTTGGGATAAAGAACCCAAGAAGGAGTTACCAGCTAGGGGGAGTGCAGCTAGCCCAGACAGAGGAGGAGGAGAAGGATCTGGGAGTGCTCATTACAGGGTCAATGAACAACTCGCACAATGTAGGAAGGCAGCTGCAAAGGCCAACAAAATGCTGGGTTGTATTGCAAGGGGTATATCCTCGAGGAGGGAGGGGGTGATTCTGCCACTGTATAGGTCATTAGTTATACCGCACCTGGAGTACTGCATGCAGTACTGGCGCCCGTATCTGAAGAGGGACATTAAGTTACGGGAGGGTGTGCAGCGCAGGGCGACAAAGATGATCAAGGGGCTGGGGGACTTATCATATGAGAGGAGGCTGAGGGAGTTGAACATGTACTCACAGGAGGAGAGGAGGGACGGGGGGACATGATTGAAACCTTTAAAGTACATGAAAGGAATAAACAAGACAGGTATAGAGGGGCTGTTCAAAGTAAGAGAGGGGATGGACACCCGAGGCCATGATATGAGACTGGAGAGAGGAAGGTTCAAGAAGGAGATGAGGAGACACTTTTTTACACAGAGGGTGGTGGCTGGGTGGAATGCGTTACCTGCAGAAGCGGTATCCAGTAGAACAGTGGATTGCTTGGAAAGGGGATGGGACAGGACAAGGGGGAGGGTTAATGAAGGGGAAAGGTGGAAGGGAGGGGCAGCTGCAGAATAAGGGGTGCTAGCTGCACATTCGAGCAGACTTGATAGACCTCTAGGCCTTTATCTGCTGGCAAATTTCGTATATTCGTTTGTTCGTATTACAATACACACAGATAAAGCATAAGGGTTAGAGGCTCGTTTGAATATGTGCAAACATCCGGTGAGTATTTTTACAAGACAAAACAATATATTCAGAGAGGGTCTAAGAGTCAGCAGCTCTTTAACATCACCAAATTGCAGCAATACATGATAAAACAGGGTATCGAGAGATTCAGGAGGTAGGCAAGGAATGACAACCGGCGGGTAACAGGAGGAGAGTAGAATTAGTTGGCATAAGTAAGGGGGGATACAGATTAAGTGAGAATAAGGTTGGAAGTGACAATAAGTTTGGAATCACTATGTGTGTCAGGGGCGAGACAAGCAGGCATACAGGAGGTGAGGGCAGCCTGGGGCTGACTCCGCCAGGTGGTGGGTGTAGCCAGAGGTTGGCTTTGTCAGAGAGCTGTAGTCAAACTGGCAGCTCAAGTGGAAAGGGGAGGAGAGGGAGAAGCAGAGGAAGAGAGTACTTTTAATTAATTCATAGCTATGGGCTGTCTGAATTGCAGAGGCCAAGGTCAGCTTTGTTTGTAGCTGCAGTTTTTCTGGCAGTGCTTTATCTAAAGACCTATTACAATTCTATCTCTGATATATTCATTTTTAGTGGGTCAACTCACAGTTCTATGCTACATTGTACAAACTTAGAATAAAAGCTTCAATTGACTCACCCACTTTTTTGTTTCTCTGTTGGAAACAGGCACCCTCATAGCTATTTTTTTCTTGTGTAACCCCTAGATGGCGCTATCCCAGGGGCTACTACCCCTGCCTGATTTGCCACTAACAGGTTGAGGGGCCTGGATCTAATGGCGGGTGCCTCCACCCAGAGGTCAGGGTTTGCAATAGTTAAACTAACTTGGTCACAGCCCTCTGGGACACTGCAGCCCCCCTTTCTTCCCACTAGTGGCCCACACAATATATTAGAATTACCTTCACAGTATACACTTACCCCCAGGGCTGGTTCAGGCACTGGGACCTCCTGTAAAATAAGATACAGTGCAACAATCACAGTACAATACTTTAACACAGACAAATACCTCAGGCAGTATAACTTTGCTGAAACAAGCAGCTCTGATTTATTTAGGGGGAATAAAACAAGGACAGGGGGAAATCAGGTTAATTAGCTTATCACTTTACTATCTACCTATGGCTCTGTGCACAGGCCTATCCCTACCAGTTACTGTCCCTGGGTACCCAAGCCCTAGTGGCTAGTCCAAACCGTGGCAGCTGGTAGGGGCCCTTTCACACAGTGAAAAGAAAAATTAGTTTAAACAGTCAGCAGTACAGTGATTCCATTTGGATTTAATGTGGCAATTCAACAGGGAGCCACCCTGAATTAGTACTCACGACCTCCAAACAAGATAGAGTCCTTCAACGTCAGCAGGGCTACTCTTGAGCTCCACTAGACTCTTCACACATTTATATGGTAAACAGTCACAGGCAAAGTCCTTTAATGGCAGCAGGATTCACTTGAGCTGCACAAGCCTCCTCACACATTTATATGGTAAAAAAAGAGTACTATACCAGGCAGGCTGCTTCTCTATCCCGATCGCAATTACTGCACAATACCCGGGAGAACACACAGCAGATTCAGTTCCTGACAGACCGAGTGCAATTCAACAATTTCTCCAGTCTTCTAGGGTGAGCCTGGTTTCTACTCTTCAGAGATCCTTTGATTCTCTTCAGGACGGATTCAGTCCTAACAAGCAGTTACACAAGCTGCAGACCGGAACTCTGGGCCTTACTACACGTTTTTTGACTGAAACTGTGCACTGAAGGAGCACAGGGTTTCTTTCCCCTTCACTGCCAGAGCTAAACTGAAACTCTAACAGACAAAACGTGGCACTTCCTTTGAGTTCCTCCTCAGTTCTTGACTGGATTGGCTGTCACCACAATAGACTGCTGCTGATGGTCCAAAAGGCACCAAGCCTAAACTACATCTCCCAGAGTCACTGCCCATACAGTCCTCTTGTGGCTGGCTCAGATTATGAGTCCAAGTTCTGATTCGTCCAAGGCATCATTTTAGAGCTAGCTTACCCCACACTGATTGGTCCAGTTCAGCAGTTCAAAACTAGAATGGGAACTAGGCAAACACAGTTCTGACTGCAAAGAAAGCAGGTTAGACAAACTGTATTTTCATTATTACTCTAAATTATTTCTGGCAAACAGTTGCATCTTTCAGATAGGTTCCCTTTGTACTCCTAGTGACTGCAAAAATGGAGTGAATTGGCAGCAGTTCGAGTGGTACTCAAACAGAGAAACACACAATCCCCCATACAAACTAATTATGTCTGCAAGCAGACGGCTCTTAAAGAGACAGTACCAGAGGCTCTAAAAACACTCACTGATAAATGGCTTAAACACCAAACACCATTCAGGCTTGGAGCATTCAAGCAAGCTCCTGAAAGTCTTTTGGGAACCCCCATTTGCAGGGGGGTTACACTTGGAAATATATGTTCCTCAAACTTTGGCAGAATCACATCAAAACTATTAGAATCATCCTCTTCAGCAAAGGTAAATGACTTGAAAGTGTGTCCTGCTTCTTGAGTTGACCTGCACTGCTCCATCTTCCTCAGTGAGCTTTTTTCCAATCTGAAATGGACTGAAGCATTGCCTCCCCCCGAGTCATTTGCCTGGTTTCTCAAAATTAAAACCTTCTGAATATGACACTTTGACATATCAGACCTCTTCAGCCTTTCCGCACTGTACACTAGCTAAAAGATTTCAGTTCAGAAAGTAACACAGAAATATAGAAACACAGAATTTGTTGGCAGAAAACGATCATTTGGCCCACCAAGTCTGGCCAGCTGGTCCCCACCTAGTCTGTCTCCACATACCCTAACTGGTCTCCCGTGACCTCCCCTCCTCCCTGCTGATTTACTAATGTAATGCCCCCACCCCTCACATGCACTATGGCAGGAAAAATCAACCTTGGCCTCACACCACCTGGCGTCACTGCCTTGTTACAATAAAACTCCAATCAACGGAACACCAGGAGTTCAACCCAGAATCTGCAAATTCCTCATTGTTGCACTACACAGGGCCAACGCCCCTTCGCCTATAGGGCTCCTCTATGGCTGAATGGTCTCAGCTACACCATCTCCTCAGCCCCAACACTAGGAATGTTCAAAACCAGGCTACGGCACCATCTCACTGCCTCCAGTTCCTGTGACTGCCTCATCTAACCCCTTGCCTCCATCGCCTTAGTCTGAACTCATGTTTTGCCTAACCTCCTGGCCCCCCTCAATGTCGTCTTTCTGCTCCTGTGGTGCCACTATATATCTTCAGGTCAACTTACCACCACTGTAACCTCTCTCTGCCCCCTGAAGCACTTATCCCTTCCCCCCATTTCCCTATCTCCCATTGATCCCACTTCCTATTCTGCCATATCCCTTGCCCCTCCTCCCCTGCTTCCCCTTACCCTCTTCTTTCGCTTCCCATCTCTTTCCCCACCCTCACCCTCCCACTCACTACCTTTCCCTCACACTCTCACACCATTGTCCGACAATTGCCACTGGCTGCATCAACGTCCTCCCCTCCTTGTTTCCCCCTGTCTCTTTGCCACCCCTCTGTGTTTTTGACCTGTCCCTTTTCTGTGGGCATATGCCCCCTAATTGTGCTTCTCTCTTTTCTTCATAGTTGCTCCTTCTAACTTGCAGCCAGAAACACAGTCCCAGAAAATCAAACTTGTTACGTGGGGTGCTAGTAGATGTATTCAGAGGGGTGCAGGCTATACTTAGCAGCGAGTGGTGGCAGCAGCTGTGGGGGAAGACAGTTAGTGTGATCACGCTATGCCATAAATAAAGTCCATTGTCCATTCCAGGTTAAAAGAAGAAGAAAAAAGGATGTAATTGCATAAGTTTGATTCAGTCACTCCATGGAGCATGGAGTTCTAATCACATGGTGGGTAACCTTCAGGGCAAACTGACCGAAACACTCTGCAGCAAACTTTTGTGTCTAAAAAGCTCTTACACTGCAGTGCTCCATTAGGGCCAAACAGGCTCCTCTAATCCTGGCAGCAGTAACGACAACGGGCCAAATACCAGGCTGCAGACGATCTTGATTCCCAACTTACTCTCCTGCACAAGATTTACTTTTTTTTCCTCTCGGTGCTCTTAGCACACTGGCCACACACTGCCTTAGCAGCTACAAGATGTAAGGTAGCAGATGATTTGAGCAGTACCTCCCAGTGCCAGTGGTTTGAATCCGGAGCTCCCACAGGACAGTTCAAACATCTGGAGTCTGCTAGTGTAGGGTGTGTACTGCAGTGTCATAAGAATAGAAAAGTCTGGACTTACCAGTCCCTTGTAGAACGACAATGGCACCAACCTGGTCCTCAGCCAAAGACTCTCCCTGGCAGCATTCTTCCAATGCAGCTGGGCGGACATCTTCCGGGAACGACAGGAGGGCACATCTGGAAACTGCTGGGTTGATGCCATCTCTGGAGATGGAACCTTGGAACAGGAACAACAAGGAAAACAGCTGGTCTGACGTCATCCGGTTACCAGGCGATGAATCAGGATCAGCTGGGCTGGCGTCCTCTCTGGATCTGAAGTCATCTGGTGGGCCAGTCGATGGATTCTGGAAAGTCAGTACACTGTTGAACTGATGAATGTGGGGCACCTGAGTCCTGGACGTCCATACTGGCAGAACAACAAAGGCACTGCAATGGCTAGAGTGGCAGCACTGACTACCACTGCTCTGCTTCCCATTTGGTAGGCATGGGCACATTCGCAGGGAGGTCTTTGCATTGTGGCCAATAGCACAATGGGTCAGGTGCTTGAATTATTACCCCATCTGGGAGCACATAATTCACACTGTGAAAGGTTTCACGTTCCTCTCCATCCACTATTCGAACAGTGTCCATTAACAGTGTCCTGCCTCTTTTCCACTGGCTGTATTTGTCATGAAACATTCTGTTCCTGACATGCTTGTTTGCACCAGGATGCACACATTTCATTGCTTCTGCCCAAATCCAGGACTTCCTGTTTTGTTCAATCTCCTCCCAGACTCTCCGAGGAAAGGTAGGAAGGACATCCCATAGATTTCATTTGCCTTCCTACGAACCAGTCTCTCCTCTTTACTAGCTTTGGTCAACTTGAGACCTCTGGCCTGGCTTGGGGGCGGCCAGTCCTGGTTCTGCCAGCTACGCATTCTCAAAGACACAAAAAATGGATCCCTGACTTCTATTTGCACAGCCAGGGCAGTGGAATCACCACTCTCTTTCATGCATTTCTCTGAGGCAAGAGCTTGAGGCTGTGTACCAGTTCCTTTTTCACAAGGCCACATAGGTTCCCCCTCTTCTTCCTCACTGAGAATCTGTGCCCAGGAGTGCATAGTCGTCCTCACTCCTGAGACTATCCAGTCTTCGCTGGGCACGAAGGTCGAAACCTCCCACTCAAAGGCCTCCCTCATCTCGTCTTCTCCTATGAGACTTGGGCTAGGCCCCGCTCTCCACAGGTCTACTGATGCTCTTCCTGAATTCTCTCTCAGCGATTCAGAATCCGAAACATCAGCACATTGTTCTGTCTGTAAATCTGCACCCTCTAGCTTTGTGCCACACTCCGCCAAGGGGCCTTCTCCAACAGGCTCCGCCTGGTGCTGGGTGCTGCCAACTGCAGATTCTTGAACTTTTGTCCATGTGGGAGCCAAATGAATCTTGGGCACTTTAAATAAACTGTATTTCTCTAGGCATCCAGAACAGTGAGGTACCATGAAGATGTCCCTTCCAGCATTTAAGCATATTAAGCACACTTGCACTGGATATCCAGGAATCGCCACATGAGGAGGCAGTTGTCCTCCGTAGTAACATCTCTCAATGTCCCTTAACTTGTTTACTTCTACTGCTACCACAGCCCGGGCATGATCCGGGTAGCGGGCTGGTCCTGAGGTCATGACTGCAGAGAAAAACAAACGCACGCTCACTGTTATTGAAAGTCCCACATCACTGAACACTTTCTTTCACTTTCAAAATGGCTCCTCTGCTGCTGTGTTTACATTACTAATTACTACCCCATCCTGTAATGGTGGCGGCAGCACTCCTACGCATCAACATTCTGTAATTGGGTCAAGCCACTGTGCATCCAATTTACACACTCTACTGATAACTTTGCTCAAACTGCACAAACTTGCACTGTTCTTTTTCCTAGCACATTTTTATGATTTACCACGGACTTTTCACTTGCTGAAGACATTGCTCTAGCTCACAGTCCCTTAAAGCTTTAGTATTTCAAGCACAGGATTGCCTGTAACTCTTGCTGCATATCTTGATACAACTCACAGTCTCTCTCATGGCTTTGAAACTTACACTGACGCTGAACCCATAACTATGCTCACAGTCAATGGCTTAAAAGGCTTGCTTTTGCAGGTAAACTTAACACAGTCCTTGTTTTCAAAGTGATTACACTGTTACACTCAGAGTCAGCTAGTTTTTGGCAAAAATCACTTGTTTGAGCAATTATTTCTGTTGGTACTCACTGTTATCAGTAGCTGTTTGCTGCGATGGAAAACGGCCTGCAGCCAGTCTTGTAGGCCTCTGGACAGAAGCAGGTTGGCAGTCCTGCCAATCGTCCCTCTGAACACCACACTCACAGTCCAATCGATCGAGATGTGGGTTGAGCCTGAATTTAAACAGAAAAATCAGTTTTTTACTCTTCTTACAGCGCTTTCAGTCACCACGACGCTCCTCCTGTAAGCCAGTACACACACTCCACTCACACTCCTTCTCGAATGCTGGGCAGTCGCTGTAGAGCTGGCTTGGGGGCGGGACTGATTGCAGTCTCACACAATCACACAACGCCATGCAAATGAGCCTCTTTCCTCTCGAGTGCTCTTCTCCTCACAGCGATCGTCGAGCAGGCAAATTTAAACTGCAAAACCACACTTTTTTTTTTTTCTCGACTGACTCCACGGCGGGAGCCCATTTCCACTATTTTTTATGACCATTAACACAACAAGTCTCTCAGTTCACAAGAAAGCATTTCCAACATCCAGGGCACAATTTTCCTTTTGCTACCCCTAGTTTTCCACACTTTTCTTTGTCACAACAGTTTTAAAAGCTAGCAAAATGCTGTAATTTTGATGCAGGACAAGGGCACACACTCTCAGGCTTTACTGCTCCTTGGTAAACAGTTAGCATTTAACAGCAGCACATGGACAACAGCACACAGCGGCACGTTAGGTAACCTTGCTTCAGATTTTTGGGCTACCCACTGCCAGATAACCAAAAAGCTAGCCCATTGCTCGAGCACCTTTCTTGCATTCCTCCCTAGGTTCCAAACCCAAATCCTCAGCGGTGCCTCCATTTTTGTAACCCAGGGCCGGTATGCCATTTGAATCTGACAGCAATACCCGGTGGGCTGGGTCTCGGGAGGAATAGGTCACTCGGCACAAAGGCTAGGTTTATTGCTCTGCACAGGGGCACCCAAGTAATTCTCAACACAGGAAGCAATAACTGTAATGTCCAATACCAGAAGTGGGATTCTAAAGTGTGCCTTTTATTTACATCCAAACAGAATAAACAAAGCATAGATGGACCCCCACGGGGCTACACTTCTGGTAATGCAGATTAAAAGAAACAAGAACACTTCCTCAACAATTTAGCCCTCAGGCTGTGAACCCACCGGGCACACAGCCCGGACTTGCATGCTGCTTTGGGTTACACAGCCCGAACTTGTACACTGTTCTGGGTTTTCCCTGGCTCGGCTCCCTTGCCAGCCACTTGGACACCTTCCATACTTCATGGAAACATTTTCTGGTGGCTCCCTAAACCACCTAAGAGCACCTTGGCTCCATCAGGGACTTCTTCCTTTCATCCCCACGTCTGGGTACTTTCCTCAGGCACTGGCCAAGTACCTGCGAGAAAGTAAAAGGTGTCTCAGAGCAAATCTGTAGAGGTGAATTTGGTTACTACTGATGGGGGGGGGTCTCCCACCTCTCACTCCCACAATTCTTACCCGGCCATTTCTCTGGACAGTAAATACCTCATTCTGTAAAGCGTTGCAATGTAGATTCTTGCTAAATGTATATCATATTCCATCTACTTGTCTTGCTTCCCATTTGTGCTGGACTTGAACATACTTTTAAGTGGCAATGTCCATTTCTCTAGACCCCCCACTGAGTTAAGCAGTCCAATTCCCACTTTCCAACTGTTTAGGTGAAAAAACACTCAGCCCTTTTTCAGAGCGAACTCACCCTTTGGTTGCAGGTGCCCCACAGGCAATTCCTCCACAAGGAATTTCTCTCTCAGAGCTTCTGGTGCCTCAGCACAACTTGAATAGGCAGCTTCTTTCCCTTAGCTGGACACAGGAGGGTTGCCCGTGGAAAACAGGCAAAAACCTTCCCCCATCCCCTTAGGGATGCGGCTCTTGAACCATTGAAAGCGGTCTCCACTACTTCAATTACCAGTTCCTGTGTTCCTCTTTAGGTGGAAACACACACCTTCCAAAAGTAGCTCTAAAACAGAGCTTAAAGCTCTGAGAGCCTGCACACACTCAGCTGTACTACTGTCTCTCACTGAGACTGCACACAGACTGAATTCAAAATCCCCAACGTTCTACACTAACCTCCAACTGCAGCATTCAAGTGTGGCTTATGCAGCTACGAAAGTTTTAAGATGATGTCATCCCTCAGTCTCAGCTGAGACTGAGAACAGAGTGAGACAGTGTGAAATCCATTTAACTGGAGTTTCACAAGCTGCCTTCCCTGCCTACCACTAGGTCTTACTGGGATTCTAGTAACCCAGGGTAACAGGGGGGTTACAATAGCATGTCATCTTACGCTATGCAATCTTAACTCTGCATTAGCTCAAACTGTCCCTCCAAATCATTTTTATTTATCCGCTAGAATTGTAGCATTGCCATAATTGTTATTATTCTGCTACTGTTTGTTTTATATATGTAAATTCTCTTTAATTGTATATTTGCGCTTTCCTGAACCATGTTTTGTCCTCTTCCGCATTGCCATTGTATTCGTTGTTTTGATCTGTCCTTAGCAGGACTTCCTTATAAATGAGCTTGCTCAATGGAGTTTTCTTGGTGAAATAAACTTGAACTTTAACATAGGTTAGTTGTGAGAGGCATGTTGTTCTCACTAAGGGGGGGATCAAATCTGTTGGTCTCTGTTAATGTGGGTAACGGTAATCGCTCTCCTTTTTCATTTATAATACCTACTGTTATTAACAAGTGTCCAGTCCTCATTGGTTACATTGTTATCTTTTCTATTAATTTCATCTGTCTTTTTCAATGTGCTAGATTTGCTCATTAGACAGTCTCTTTGTATCATGTTAGTTAGTTGGTTGACTGGGTGAACTTACTGGAACAGAGTCCCTTTGGCAGCAGAGACCTTGGAGACGAAGTAACGACATTAAGGAACGTAGGACAGAAAACAAAGTACAGGGCAAATAAGGTGTACAGAGTATCAGAGACCATTGCAGGCTGTGTTCACAGAGAGGAGGCTGAAGAGAAGAATTATTATGTATACAGCACCTCTCAAATAAATTGTATCACAACATGCTTTGCCAGCAATGCGAGACTGGTAGTGAAGCGACCGTAAATGTAGCCATTTTGCCTTGGAAAATTGTATAAATCATTTTATTGGGGGGGGGGGGACATAGGCCACCAGGGAAAATTCCTTACTTTTGTGAAGTGCCTTGGGTTCTTTTACATACACCTAGACACCCATGAAAACAGTCCCAGAGATGGGTGGAAGGGGCTTTGGTTTAACATGTCATCCCAAGAGCAGCACACCCTGACAATACAGCACCCCTCCAGTACTGCACTCTGTGGTTCGAGCTCAATTCAGTGGGGGACTAGAATCTACGACCTTCTGGCCCATAGGCAGATGTGCTATCAACTGAACCACACTGACATCTGTTCCTTAAGTCTTAATTTGTAGGTAACATGTTTTTGTAATCCAAATGTGAAGCAGTAAGGAACTGAAGATATCTGAGGCCCTGAAACCAAAGGGTTTTTGCCCCATGGTTGTCTTAACTGATAAAACATTAAGCAGATCAGTGTTCCTGGAACGAAGAGCCCAGGTTCTAGTAGTAAAATGTTTATTTTTCAACGGAAATTGCACCTATAAGCTCTATTTACAAGGCAGTCTTGCATGATTACATAAGTGTTACATTAAATTTGGTATTTGACATTACATGCACATAAAATGTACAAGTGCGTAGATACTAAACATAAAAAGCTAATTACATTAGTACGTTAAATATACAAAACAATTACCTTTCACTCAGGGCACTCTAGTTACAGGTTCTAGCAGCGGGTGTCAACTGGGAGGCTAGGCATATCGAACAACTGTTTGTGAGCAAGAGAACAGATGCTGAGAGCGTCTTTATTGTCCAGTGATAGCCAGTTGAGTCTGGAGTACAGGAGGAAATTTTACATTCATAGGTCTGCAGTCAGTGCAAACCATGCAATACAGTTTGGAGCACTGCTTTCCTGGTGAGCTCAGAAGCTGGGGCCAGACTGTAGACTAGTGACTCAAATTCACTTAGAGGAAGCAGTGTCTGCTGCGCAATGCTGACTCTGTGTTCGGTGGTCAGACAGTTCCTGACCTGATATAGCATACCA
Source organism: Neoceratodus forsteri (assembly GCA_016271365.2). Classification (NCBI taxonomy): domain Eukaryota; kingdom Metazoa; phylum Chordata; order Ceratodontiformes; family Ceratodontidae; genus Neoceratodus; species Neoceratodus forsteri. The sequence continues at coordinate 153,896,562 of CM028134.1, forward strand.
AGTTTCTGGTGGACCTTTTTATGTTTGTGTGTACAGCAAACATTTTGTTACAAAGAAAGATTTCAGAGGTGTGACACTCTCAGGCCCAGTGCAGCTCAGAATGCAGTAGGCTCGGCAGTGACAGCCCAATGATCAGCGAGGCTGACCATGACATGTTTTTATGTTTGTGGGTGTAAACGTCTCATAGTTGAAAGGAGCAAACTACTCCATTCACAGAGTGCTGGCTTTTTTCATCTGCCTAAACCCACCCAGCTGAGCAGTGGCACAATTAGTTGGCTCCATTTGGTGTACAGCAAACATGAAGGCCACTTTGCTTTACAAAGCTACTGATTTTACTGTAGTTGCAAATGTGACCCCCTTACAAATGGGGGTTCCCGAAAAGTCTTCCTTGAGCTTGCCTGAATGCTCACTGCCAGGCTGGTGTCCTGTATTTTAGCAGTTTAAATGTGATTGCCAGAGAGTGCCTGTATAGACTGTGTACTGTCTCTTTAAGAGCTGCCTGGATTGCAGTCATAAGTAATCTGAGAGGGAACTCTGTTGAAAAATGTAACTATTTGCTGAAAATCATTTAGAGTGATAATGATAATATAGTTTGTCTAACCTGCCTTCTTTGCAGCAAGAACTGTTTTGTTTATCTCCACTATCTTGGTCCTGGACTGTGATTTGGACCAATCAGTACTGTCAGGACCTTAAATGGAGCTGGACTACAAGAGCTGTCTGGAGTCAAAATCTGTAGGAATTGTAGTTTTGGGCTTTTTGTGCCTTTTTGCACCTGAAGGAGGAGCCTTTGTTGTGACTGACAGGAGGATTAGCCAACCGAACCTTTTGGATCTAGGGGAATTTCCCAGGCTGCTGCAGCTAGTTTCAGTTTTGAGCTGAGAAGTGAAGAAGCAACAGCTCAAGTGATTTTGAGCAGCAGTTCTGTGTAGTTTTGCATGGGAGAACTGTGAAAGGGCTGAGTTTTGGCATGCCTGTCTGCCTGCTGTCCCTGAGAGGGAAAATAGAGTTTATTCGGACTGAATCCGAGTTGTGAGGACTATTTAAGCCACTGGACTGTGACCAGGCTTTAACCTGAAGAAGACTGAAGATTTGCTGAATGCGATCGGCCTGTCAGGATTTCCAGCTGCTTTTGAATCCCCGGTTTGTGCAGAGACTTTGCAATTGTGACCGGAGAGCGGTTTGCCTGGTACAGTAGAATTTCCTTACATGTAAATGTGCTGTGTATTAAAAGTGGGTAGTTATTTGGTTCCCCACTGTGTGAACTGTGTCCTGCTTGCTGGAAGCTTTATCCAGCCTAATCGGACTGAATCTGCGTTCATCTCCTTTCAGCCTGGGCCATGCCACGCTGGCCCTGCCAGACTACCCCACTACACAGAGAAAGCCACCAACGAGAGACCTGCCTGGAGTTCAGCCCCCTGCTCCATGCTTGAACAGGAATGATGCCTTGGTGAATCATGTGGGCCCTGCTTCTCCTGGCACTCCAAATTAACCACCCGCTATCTCGATTTTCATCCAGCCTGTGTCCAGTCTTGGGTATTGTGAGTACTCATCAGGGTAGCTTCCTGCAACAACAGCCTAATCTAAAAGTGTGTCATATGATTGTCTTGTTGTTTTCTTTTCACGAACTGAGCCCTCCGGCTCCGGATTACAAATAGTATGTGTTGTGCATGTTGTTTTCTTCAATTACAGGGCCCCAACCAGCTGCAACGTTCCTGGTTAGCCCACCATTCTCCACCTGGGTACCCAGAGTGTATGACCGTTTATGGACCCTGAAGTGCATTCATAACTGTTTGATTGATACAGCCTTTAAGCAAACTAACCTGATTACGCCCCTCCCTCGTTCAAGCCCCTTAAATAAATCAGTTCTAACTTTTTTTTGCATTTACCCTGACTGTGGTTCCAGTTTGTGCAAGAGTACTGTACTGCTGATATTTGGTGTGTATAACCTTGTTTTACAGGTGTAACCCCCCTGCAAATGGGGGTTTCCAAAAGACTTCCAGGAGCTTGCTTGAATGCTCCAAGCCTGAATGGTGTTTGGCATTTAAGCCATTTATCAGTGAGTGTTTTTAGAGCCTCTGGTACTGTCTCTTTAAGAGCTGTCTGCTTGCAGACATAATTAGTTTATATGGGGGACTGTGTGCTTCTGAGTACCACTCGAGCTGCTGCCAATTCACTTCATTTTTGCAGTCACTAGGAGTGCAAAGGAACCTATCTGAAAGATGTAACTGTTTGCCAGAAATTATTTAGAGTAATAATGAAATTACAGTTTGTCTAACCTGCTTTCTTTGCAGTCAGAACTGTGTCTGCTAGTTCCCCATTCTAGTTTTGAACTGCTGAACTGGACCAATCAGTGTGGGGTAAGCTAGCTCTAAAATGGTGCCTTGGACCGAATCAGAACTTGGACTCATAATCTGAGCCAGCCACAAGAGGATTGTATGGGCAGTGACTCTGGGAGATGTAGTTTAGACTTCAGTGCCTTTTGGACCAACAGCAGCAGTCTATTGTGAGTGACAGCCAATCCAGTCAAGAACTGGGAGGAACTCAAAGGAAGTGCCCGGTTTTGTCGGTTGGAGTTTCAGTTGAGCTTTGGCAGTGAAGAAGGAAGGAGCCCTGTGCTTTTCAGTGTGCAGTTTTAGTCAAAAACGTGTAAGGCCCAGAGTTCGGTCTGCAGCTTGTGTAACAGCTTGTTAGGACTGAATCGTCCTGTGAAAAGAATCAAAGGATCTCTGAAGAGTAGAAACCAGGCTCACCCTGTAGAAGACTGGAGGAATTGTTGAAAATTGCACTCTGTCTGTCAGGAACTGAATCTGCTGTGTGTTCTCCGGTATTGTGCAGTAATTGCGATCGGGATACAGATGCAGCCTGCCTGGTATAGTGCTTTTCTTTTATATGGATGTGTGAAGAGGTTTGTGTACCTCAAGTGAGCCCTGCTGACATTGAAGGACCCTATCTTATTTGGAGGTCGTGAGTACTAATTCAGGTCGCTTCCTTGTTGAATTGCCACATTAAATCCAAATGGAATTACTGTACTGCTGACTGTTTAATTCTCCTTTCTCTGTGTGAAAGGGCCCCTACCCGCTGCCACGGTTTGACTAGCCACTAGGGCTTGGGTTCCTAGGGACAGTAACTGATAGGGATAGGCTCTGACAGAGCCATAGGTAGATTATTAGAGTGATAAGCTAATTAACCTGATTTCCCTGTCCTTGTTATATCCCCTAAATAAATCAGAGCTGCTTGTTTCAGCAAAGTTATACTGCCTGAGGTATTTGTCTATGTTAAAGTACTGTACTGTGATTGTTGCACTGTATCTCATTTCACAGGAGGTCCCAGTGCCGAACCAGACCTGGGGTAAGTGTATACTGTGAAGGTAATTTGATATATTGTGTGGGCCACTAGTGGGAAGAAAGGGGGTTGCAGTGTCCCAGAGGGCTGTGACCAAGTTAGTTTAACTATTGCAAACCCTGACCTCTGGGTGGAGGCACCCGCCATTGGATCCAGGCCCTCAACCTGTTAGTGGCAAATCAGGCAGGGGTAGTAGCCCCTGGGATAGCGCCATCTAGGGGTTACATCGGGGATCCCCAGGGCCGGGCCAGAGGAAAGCCCTGGTGGTATGTGCAAACAGTGTGGGTACTTGTGTGGTGTATCAGGGGTATTGTGAAAGTGATTATTGTGTATTGTTCTGGCCACTAGTAAGGAAAGAGGGGGTTTACAGTGCCCCGGAGGGCTGTGCCCAGGTTAGCTTGACCACTACCAACCCTGACCTCCGGGTGGAAGCACCTATTTCGGAACTCAGGCCCCTTAACCTGCTACTAGCCAAGCAGGCAGGGGTAGTAGCCCTTGGGATAGCACCACCTAGGGGTTACACAAAAACAAACAGCCATTCCTTCTGCAGTGACTTGGAACAGTTGTTTCTGCTTATCTATCAGGTCACCCTTTTTTGGGTGAGCTATTGTTAAATACGTAATTAAACTTCAATAGATGACAAATAAATGTGCTGTAAGCTATTTTAACTGTCAGCACCTACTCTGTGCTAAATAACCTTCCATTGGTATTATTTTTAATTTCAAGGAAGCTGCAACCTTCTAGCTTTGCAAAACTCTTCTGCCTGCTTCAACATGCACCATTCAACGAAGAGAATGGGTCACCTTAGCCGACTGCATTTTGAACCAAAATGCACCAGTCAGTTTTATGTCCAGTATTTTCCACTTTTGGTATTTCTTTTTTTGAAATTCAACTTCTTTATTGATATTATGCCTTGGCACAGAATATATAACCAGGACAGATGTACCGCACATTAATAACAACCAAAATGGCTGAAAGATGAGATGAGACCAGAATGTCATTGGATCCAGTATAACCAATAAGATAAACTAAAATTTAAATGCCCTCTCCTCCTCCTTCCCTCCCAATACCCTCCCCACCCTCCCTGGAGTGCTCTTATTACTAACAGCAAAACCAATTGATACAAGTAGACAAACAACAGTCCAGCAAAGCCAACCATCAAAAGGAAGCTGAAACTAATTAAAACAGTCAGAGGCATGTGTTACATAAGTCTACTTTAGATACAAAGCATACAATTTACCCCATTTCTGGTTAAAAGAAGCTATACAATTCCGGGAGCTTGCTATTAACCTTCCGGTGTTAAAACAAAGCGACGTTTCTTTCAGCCATTCATCATACGATATGGTCAGTTGGTCCTTCCAGTGTTTAAGAACCAGTTTTTTGACTGCTATAGAAATTAGAGCCATGTGAAATCTACGCTCTCGAATTCTAATATTAGAGAACACCCCTAAAATACATATTTCCATGGTAAACAAATCACCCAGTCCCAGAAGGGGATCTAGATTAGTTTGAATTGTATTCCATAAAGGAGCCACCTTATCACAGTGCCAGATGATGTGTATCAGGTTCCCATCAGCCGCACCACACCGTGTACAGTTAGCCAGAGGTAGTCTGCCTAATTTGGCCAATTTAGTCAGGGTATAGTACAGATTGTTTAAAATATGGTACTGTTTGAGTCTGTGCCTATCTTGAGTAAGATATCTATGCATGTCCACCCAAATCTGATTCCAGATCAGGGAGGAATCTGGCAGAAGAGAGGACCAGATTTTAGAACCTGTAAGGGCATTAGGGTATTTAATATCCAGTAAGAAGGAGTATATCCTGGAGATTCCATGGGCCTTATTTGCACATTCCTGAATCTGCTGTAAAAAAGGCCAGACTTGAAACAACATAAATGTGGTCCCAAATAGGGAGACCATAAGATGTCTTAACTGAAATACCTTAAAAATATGTTTCTGAGGAATATTCAGTTTGGCGATTATGCCAGTTGAGGAGAGAAGGGAATCTTGAGAAAACAGGTTTTCCACAAGAATATCTTGTATCTGAGGAAGCCAGTCCGCTGAAAGCGGAGAACCTACTATTTTGATATTAGGGTTTAAAATGAGGGGTTGGGCCGTGTCCTTTTTGGATGAAATGTTAAAGAAGTTCCAACACTGGGTCAAAACCTTTATAGCAATCCCCACCGTCGAATTTTGTATGGAGGGAGGTAGCGCCGAAAAAGCGTAATAAAAAACTCTGGGTGAATTAAGATTATGCATGTCCAGAAGCCTCTTCTCCAACTGTAGCCAGATTGGAGAATGTTCACCCGATGTGGGCTCAAACCATCTCCCCATTTTAGACAGATGACCAATAATAAAAAATAAAGTTAGGGAGGTGGAGTCCGCCTCTCTCCTTTGGTAAATTGAGTTTAAGGAAGGCCCGTCTAGGGTGTTTACCCTGCCAGATAAATTTAGAAAGAGCAAGGTGAAACTGTTGGAAGTAAGACAGAGGGAGCCAGATATTCAGTAGATTTAAAGGGTAAAAGAGACTGGGTAGAACATTCATTTTTATAATACTAATTCAACCCCATAATGACAAAGGGAGTTTGGCTCATCTTTGGAGATCTTGCTGAATATTCAGCACCAAATCATCCAGGTTGAGCCTCCTGAGTACCTCTGGGTCTCTAGTGAGATGAATGCCTAGATATTTGATAGAGGAGGAGGACCATTTCATACCAAAATGAGAGAAGTTACCTTGGTGCACGAGAACATTTAATGGAAATATAACTGATTTGGATAAGTTTAGCTTATAGTTAGCTACTTGTCCGAACTGTTCAATAATTTGTAACACATGTGTTAATGAAGTTTCTGGATTGGCCAAATGTAAAAGAATATTGTCTGCATAGACTGAAAGGGTCAGAGATTGCTGGTATACCAGGCATCCTGTGACCTGAGATGAATTCTTAATACTAATTAGAAGGGGTTCCAGATATAAATTAAACAAAAAAGGAGACAGGGGACAACCTTGCCTAGTGCCTGTAAACAGGGGGAATCGAGAAGAAAAAAACCCATTGCAATAAATTCTAGCCATAGGCGCCTTATATACCATCCGAATCCATTGAATGAAGGATTCCGGAAAACCCAGTTTCTTGAGAGTAGCCCAAAGAAAGTCCCAGTTTACCCTGTCAAAAGCTTTTTCTGCATCTAATGAGACTAAAGCCATGGGGATCTGGGAGTCTTGGGCAATCTGGAAAATATGTGAGAGGGTTCTCAAGCGGTCAGCAGAAGATCTGCCTTGCACAAACCCCACCTGTTCAGGACTCAACAGATGGGACCAAACCTATTTAATTCTAAGAGATAGGATTTTAGTTAAGATTTTAATATCATAATTTAATAATGAAATCAGATGGTAACTGGCCGGCTCATTCTGGGGTTTGTCTGGTTTCAGGATCAGGACTATCATGGCTTCCAGCAGAGTAGGGTCCAGGGAATCTGAGGTGAACATATTCAAAAAGTTTCAAGAGAAGAGGAGCCAACTCCTTACAAAAAACCTTGTAGAAATTAGAAGGGAAACCATCGGGACCTGGAGATTTGTCAGGAGCTAGCCCCTTGATTGCCTCCACTATTTCATCCAGAGCAATAGGAGAGGTCAAGATCGTGCACTGCTGGGCCTGTACAGAAGGGAGATTAAGGCCTTCCAGAAAATGTTCAATACGAGAATGGGAAGTTAGAGAGGTACCCTTACTGTATAGGTCCCTAGAAAGGCTTCAAAAACTTGGGAGATATCTCGAGGAGAGGTTTTAATAGAGCCATCTGGAGAATATAGTGCAGGAATCAGTCTTGAACTTTCTACTTCCCTCAGTCGAAGAGCTAACATTCTACCTGGCTTCTCCCCTTGGTCTAAGTAATGAGCTTTGGTTTTAAGGATGGCATATTCTGCTTTTTCTCTAAGCAAATAGGCATATTCATTCCAAAGCTTCAAAAGGGATTCCAGGTCGGATTGGGAAGATGAAGAGGATAGGCTGTTTTCAGCCAACCTTATTTGATTCAACAACGAAGTAACTTTGGCCTCTCTCTGTTTTATCCTTTTGGAAGCTAGCTTGATAAATTCTCCCCAAATGTAACATTTAAAGGAGCACCAGATCAGGTCCTCTCTGCATGTGGAACCTGTATTAAACTCTAAAAAGGAAGAGATTTTCAACTTAATGTGGGATATTAATCGTACCTCTTTTAGAAGTTGTGTGTTTAACTTCCATTTGGTGTCCTTTTGAAAGTTTGGGTCAGGAGAAATTAGGATCCATGCCACCGAATGATCAGATATAACAATTGGTTCAATTCCTGTCTGGTGAATACCAGCCAGAAGAGTGGTGCTTATTAAGATGTAATCAATTCTGGACCATGATCGGTGGACCTGGGAGTAAAAGGAGAAGAGCTGGCTAGAGGGGTTAAACAGACGCCATGGGTCGCACAGACCCAGTAAGTCCATACAATCCACACGGCACTTTGTGGAGGGGTGAGGGGTCTTAATGGCCTATGAGTTCTGCCTAGGTCTTGTGATGGAGCAATATTCCAGTCACCCCCTAGAATAAGCAGGGAGGGCAAGAATGCACTCAGTTGGTCGGCCAGACTCATAAGAAAGTCCGCATCCCCTCCAACTGGACCATATATTGCCCCTAATACCACCCTAACATTGTTTAATGTGCCCTTAACAATAATAAATCTGCCCTCTTGATCTGTTAAACTTTCTTCTGCCACAAATGATATGTGTCTTTTAACCAAAATTGCCACCCCTCTACTAGAGGATGACCCACAGGACGTGAAAATTTGAGAAAAACCCAGTCGACGCAACCCATTTGTTTCCGAGGTTGTGAGGTGGGTTTTCTGCATCAAAAGAATGTCAATATTTAGGAAGGCACAATTTTTGAGAACCTGATATCTTTTGGGCAGTTCCCTGATACCTCTGATATTCCACGTTGCAATCTTAATTGGCTCTATGGTCATGTAGCATTTTAGAGAAGAGAAAAGGAACAAACACCATTAACTGACCCGGCAATCCCATAAGGCACACTCCAGTCCCGCCCCCTATCCCCCACAACCCCGGTAGAAAAGAAAAAAAATGAAAAAAAGGTTCCCTTCCCAGAGAAATTTGTGAAATGATCGAGACATTGAGAGAGTAGAACACCTTAACCGGCCAGTGGTAAACACAGACCATGAAATCAATAGGGAAGAGATCGAGACAGTAACAGAAACCCCCCCATTCCCTCCCTAAACCCCTCAACCTATATACAAAAGGTCCCTTCCTGTGTACTAGGAAAGATTCCAGAATCCCTGTTACATGTGACGAGAACCAGACCCAAAAGGTTGCCCTCCTATGAGAAGGGTACGCTACATTCAAGAACCCAACCTGATCTATAGTGCCGTGGACTGAATCTGGAGAAGAAAACTTGCTATAATGAGGCATTCTCTGAACCCCACATCCCACAGGAGGTGCACTCTTAGCCCTCTTCCTAGGTGCGTTATGCATTGCTCCCAAAGTTACCTCAATCCTGAAGCCCTCCCGCCATCGACCCTCCGGAGAATTGGCTAACAAGAGTCCTAACCAACATTATAACGTTCCAAAGGGTTGCACTTGGCATGCCAAAAAAATGATGGGAGTCCTGAAAATCGCTTGTAATTTGCTCACTCACAAACCCTACCCGACTGTCCCCCCCCCCCAAGGAGGCACATAACTCCCGTTAGTGCTTTTGGACCAAACCCAAAAGGCCATCTCTCGGGAAATGGGAAACTCCAGGGTTCCGAGTAAGCTTGCTGGACTTATTAACTCACTTAAGGTGAGTCCTGCACTGAACAATGCGAGGATGTAAGGGGGGAAATGAACCAGAGGGACCTACCAGTCTGTCCATAATAACAGCCTATGGAAAACACCCCCTGAAACAAAGTATCCACCCCCCCCACACCAGAGTACACAAACATTCCGCCAAGCCAGATCCAGGCCCACTAGGCCTCACCACAGTCCACCCTTCCCGCCCATCCACTCCCCGAAAGACCAAAAGAAGAGAGACAGGAAAACATCAAGAGGTAAAGAAAATGAAAACACAGCTTCACAGCAGAAAAGAACGATTGTCCTCAGGCAACTGCAGTGAAAAGCTCATCCTGCTTTAAACAAATTAGGTAGTCTGTTGGGAAGGTCTGTGGCCACTTGTTCCGGGGAATCATACGCATACCACACTCCATCAACTGCCACTTGCAGCTTAGCAGGGTAGAGCATCTTAAATCTTATTCCTGCCGCGATTAGTTTGTTGACTGTGGGATGAAAAGCAGATCTTCTTTGTCGATTTTCATAAGGGAGATCTTGGGTGATCCTCAACTTAGAGCTGCCCCACAATATAGCCTGTAGTTCCTTCGCTTTAGAGTGTACATGTTGCTTTTCCAGGAAACTTAGGAATTTCACAATTAAAGGCCTTGGGGATGCGCCAGGTGGAGGTTTTGGCCTCAGGGAGCGATGGGCTCGCTCAATGTGATACTGTGGGTTGACGGGAGAAGGGCCAACAACTTTAAGGAGGAATTTCTGTAGGAAGGTTATGGTGTCAGAGCCTTCCTCCCGATTCAGGCAGGCCCAGGATCAGCAGGTTGTTCCTTCTACTTCTCCCCTCTAAACCTCGGTTTCAGTTGGAGTTTGCTAATCTGCTGTTTCAGGTGTACAATTTCTGCTTCTGATTTCTCTCTCCATTTCTCCAGCGAAGAAGTTCTCGCTTCTAAATCGCCCATTCTTGTAGATAGGGAACTTAAATCTCCACGAATAGATTTGAGCTCCGCCGAGATATCCTCTAAAGTTTCTTTAAACAGAAGCAATTCATGAAGAAAGCGGTCCTCAGTAAGAGGAATCGCTAACGTGCCAGAAGTAACAGACTTGGGAGCGTTCCCAGAACTTTGCTGTTTTGATTTCTTAGATAGTTTTTCTGGTGTGGGTGGTGGGGTATGTCGGATACCGGCCTGCTTCATCTCTGCTTCCATTTCAGCTATAAAGCCGATAACGTTGTTACGAATCAGCCAAAACTCTGCCACGGAGTTACCAAACTATAAAAAGGCTTAGAATTAATGTCTAGCTGGTACCTTTTAGCATATGAAGGGCAAAAAGAAGGTTATAATCGGTCGATAAGCAGGAGCTCCAGAATAGTGCTGCTTTCAAGCGCCCAGCATCACGTGACCCCCCCACTTTTGGTATTTCTAAACTATTGTAAGACTCCGCACAAATATTTGAAAATGTAAGATTGTGGAATTTTCATAGTGCCTTGGATGTCTCAGGATTGGAATTCCCCCACCCCCGAAAGGGGAATGGTGGCTGGAAGGGGAGTGGTGGATGCTGGTGCCTGTCTCCTTGACTACTGCAATGCATATTATCAGTGTATCTGTCCTCAGTACCTGAAATAAGTCCCTTGTAGTCTTTTTTTAATTTTACACCCTGTTGAAAAGAGTCCACTAATATCTGTTGCTGCTGCCATTACCCTCCCCCCACCCGATCCACCTACTGAGCACCCACCACCCCACACCCCTCTATCTTTTACTTACTTACTTGGGGTCCAGAGCCATAACCCACTCTGGAACGGAGACTCATCTTCACTCTTTAATGTACAACCAGGAACTGAGGAAATCAGATAAGCCCATTAATGTATTTCAATGCGTTTTGAACTTGTACTCATAACTTGGTCATGTTTTAATCATTCTTCCCTCACATTTTCAACATGGCCTGTTTGAGAGCTCATGCACAAAGTAGGTGAATTTTTCAAATCCGGCTTTAAAGTTGATTTTGCAGTCATTCCACAAAAATCACCTTTCAGGTGGAACATAACAGTTTTCACCTACCGGCTTCAAGAGGTGGGTCATTAGAAGACTATGTTAACTATTTGGGTCAAACTATTAAAAAAAAAAAAGTTGGCACCTTAAAAAAGAAATGGAAGCCGATACAATTCCTAAAATTAAGAATGAGCAGGGAGCAATTATATCTGTTCTGAACCCTTTATTAATTAATACTTTTTTTGCAAAATATTACAGTACCTTATACATCAGAAGGAAAATCAAATCATAAAGATATAGAGACATTTCTACAAAGCATAAACTTACCATCAGTACAAGAATCCCCCCAAAATGCATTAGATCAAGAAATCTCTATTACAGAAATACAGATGGCAATAAAATCCCTGACTAATGATAAATAAAAGCAACATAAATATATTAACCCCATATTTAAAAATATTATATGACCACATATTGCAATATAAGACAATGAATCCCTCAGCGTTAGAAGAAACAATATTAATATTTAAAAAGAAAGATAAAGACCATACTTTAACATCCTCATACCAACCAACCAACCTCTCTAATAAACACAGATAGCCAAATCTTAACTAAAATCTTAGCTAATAGACTCAACAAAATTCTTCTGAATTAAATTCACTCTGATCAAAATGGCTTTATACAAAATAGACAACTAAAAACCAATATAAGAAGAACAAAAAATTAAATTGACAAAAGTAAGAATGATAATTTTTCAATATTAGCACTAGACGCCAAAAAAAGTGTTTGATTGGGTGGAATGGGGGTATATTAACACTCTACTTAAGTTTATGAATTTTGGACCAAAGTTTAGAACCTGAATAGATATCTTATACACAAATATAACAGCTAGAATCAAAACAAATGGAGAGATTTCAGATACAATAAAACTAGAACGAGGAGTCAGACAAGGGTGTCCCCTGTCCCCATTAATATTTGCTTTTGCCATAGAACCCAATTGCAAGAGCCATTGCAATAAGAAGTAACAACAAAACACAAGGCCTTAAAATAAACCAGATGGAACACAAAATCAGCTTATATACTGACTATGCCCTAGTATATACTGCAAATTTAATTAAAATCTATACAGAAAGTACAGTTATGTAAGAACTTACCGTAACAGCAGATATTCGAGAGAGGCCTCTTGCAGTAAGTAATCACGCTGAGGACTGCACCCCCTGGCATCAGGACCACACAGAAATGTTAGCTAGCAGTGTCTGACGGGGGACTGCCCACCGACGTCACATGACCGATGTCAGCGTGGCACTATATAGTCGGCAGTCCTCACGCTTGCCTTTCAGTTATCCCACCGGAGATCTCCCAAGGGAGCGACAGGAGAATGGAAAAAGAGGCTCCTGAAGCCAATGTACAGTGAAAGAAAAAGAGCAGCAGAAGATGGGAAAGGAGGGAGGGAAAAAAAAGGTTACCTACTGTAAGAGTCTCACTCTAAGATCTACTGTTACGGTAAGTTCTTACATAACTGTACTATCTTACTTCGAGAGAGCTCTTGCAGTAGATAATCACCCTGAGGACTAAATCTCAAGCAGTGTGAATCAGAAGGAACTGAAACACAGGAGGCAGGAAAGATCTGCAGAAAAGCAGAGAGTTTAGAACAGGAGGCCTTAGAGGACGGCTAACCCAAAGCCAGCCCTGTGGCTAGAGGCAATGTCCAGACTGTAATGCTTGGTGAAAGTGTGGATGGAGCACCAAGTGGCTGTTGCACAAATGTCAGCGGCTGATACATTCCTAAATCAAGCAGTAGAAGCAACCATGCTCCTGGTAGGATGCCCCTTAATCTCCCACGGGAGGGTTTTACCATACTTCTGGTAACAGAAAACAATACCGTTTGCTAACGTTTTGGATAGACACTGTTTGGAAACTGCTGCACCCTCTCTCTTGGGTGCAGAAGAAACAAAAAGTGGTCCATTTTCTGGACAGACTTGGTTCTGTTGATATAATAATGCAAGATGCCATGAACGTCTAAGGTATGCAGAATTTTCTTCCCCTGATAGGAATGCTCAGGGTAATACACTGAAAGTTGAATAGAGTGGTTCAACGTGAACTCAGAAACCACCTTTGGTAAGAACTGAGGATTGATACACAGAGCCATCTCTGTGAAAAATTTAATAAGGCTCCTTATACATCAGGGCCCGAAGCTCGGAAATCCTTCGAGCAGAAGTGACTGCAACTAAAAAGAATGCTTTCCATGATAAATAGTGCATATCACAACTACCAGCTGGTTCAAAAGGAGGCAAGGTCAGTTTTTCCAAAAGAAAACTGAGGTACCAAGGTGGCGCAGGATTGCACACCGGGGGTTTGAGGTAGAGGATCCCTTTCAGGAAAGTTTTGGAAACTTCCAGCTGAGTCACAGCTTTGCCCTCCACTAAGGTGTGATAGGCAGAAATAGCAGACAGGTGAACCTTCAATGAAGAGTAACTCAGGCCCAGGTCAGAGAGGTGTAGTAGATACTCCATGACCTGAGGAGCAAGGCATGAAAAAGGGTCCCAACCCTTCGAGGTGGCCCAAATGGAGAAATGCTTCCATTTCATGGCATATGTCATCCCTGTATAAGACTTTTTGGCCTCTACAAGGACCTGAGCCACTCTGGAGGAAATTCCATAACATAAAGCAGCTATGTCATGAGGTGCCATGCGTGAAGGTGAAGGAACTTCAGCCCTGGATGGACCGGCGCGCCCCTCTCCTGAGTCAGGAGATCGTGCCAGAGAGGCAGAAAGACTGGAGGCTCCACTGCAAGCTGCTAAAGAAGCAGAAACCAAACTTGGCGAGGCCAATATGGGGCAATCAGAACCATGTGAGCCCCCTCCTCATGAAGCTTGAGCATCACCCTCTGCAGAACTGGAAAGGGAGGGAAGGCATACAAAAACCTCTCTGTCCAGCAGAGAGATAGTGCGTCTCACTAGAAAGCGTCATGCCTGGGAGCGAGCAAGCTAAACCTGGGTAGTTTGGCGTTGTATGAGGAAGTGAACAGATCCAAGTCTGGATGACCCCATAGGTCAAAAATGTGTTTGACCACCTCTTGCTTGAGCTCCTATTTGTGGGCTCTTACTCTGGTGAAGCTGAGGCTGTCCACTAGGACATTTTACATGCCCAGAACGTGAACAGCTGTTAGGTGAATTCAGTGCAGACTGCCCAACTCCACGCCCGCATCACCTCCCTGCAGAGGGGATATGAGCAAGTGCCACCTGGCTTGTTGAGGTACCAGACTACATGCATATTGTCCAACTGGACTAATAGTGGGTCCTGGTGAAGCAAATTCTGGAAGGCTTGAAGAGCATACAGCACTGCCCTCATTTCCAGCACCTTTATGTGCAGAGAGAGCTCCAACTGGGACCACAGTCCTTAAGTCCTGTGGTTCTCCATGTGAGCACCCCAGCCCAACCCTGACACATCTGTAGTTAAGGTCTGGGTGGGATGCAGGAACTGGAAAGGGACCCCCTTAGTGAGGTTGTTGAGATCTTGCCACCATAGAAAATCTCGCTGCATCGAACTGGAGATCATGACCACGTGGTCTAGGTCATCTGACCTCTGATCCCACTGCGCTCTGAGCGTCCACTGCAAAATTCACATGTGGAGCCTGGCCAGAAGCCAGTGGGAATGGCCACTGCCATAAGGCCAAGGAGTCGGAGAACCGACCTGGCCGTGACCCGCCTGCTGAAGGCTACTAGATGAGCCTGTTTCTGCAAAGTTTCCACCCTGTCCAAAGGTAGGAAAGCCATACCCTGGGCCATATCCAGCACAGCTCCAATAAACTGGAGACACTGGGGCAAGCTGGGACTTGGGAGGGTTGCCAGAAATCCCCACTTGTGCAAAAGGGTCCAGGGTAGCTAAGAGGGAAAGTTCCAACTGCTCTCTCGACAGGGCTGACAAAAGCCAGTCATCGAGGTAGGTGAACGCATAGTGGCCCTGGTGCCTCAGGCAAGGCAAGTCAAATTTTATTTATTTATTTTTTTCCCCATTGTAACTCCTGGGTGGTGCTATCCCCAGTGTTACACCACTGCCTACTACCCTGGACATAGGCTAAGGGGTTTGGGTTCGCTAACTGATAACCATATTTTAAAACCTTTGCGCAGTGCCTCCACTCAGGGTGCTTTATGTGGGTAAGCTGGCAAAGGTATAGCCCCCGAGATGCTATACCACCCACTATAACCATTAACCTTCCCAGACATGCCCAATAAACATCTCCCCACATTTCAACATTTTGTATTTAAAGGCTCTCTCCAATAGTATGCTCACACCAAATATTTCAACAACAATAACAAGATATTTATTTAGGTGTATAAGGAGTTAGGAACGGGGATGTGGAGTAGAGGTTATTTGATTACTATTTACATATGTTCATAGATTAGTTTGGTTTTGCTGGTAAACCCTCCAGCTGGGTGGCTACATACTAATAGGCAAAAAGGCAATCACATTTCTCAGTTCTACACACGATACCCAAAGCCCTGGATGGCTAGCTGCTGACATATCAGGTGGTACATAAATAATTATTATTTGATTATCCACACTGGTACCAGTCCCAGAACACTATGAAACCCCGCAATCCCATACCATACTGGTTAACTCATTATACCCTGGGTGGCCATTTTGTATCAGGAGAATCAGTGGATGGTTCGGACGTCATACAATGTTAACCAGAGACCACAGTCCTAGATGTTGCAGGCCTGGTGAACGTTGCAGCTGGTTGAGGTGGCTGGCTATTGATCTGAGGGAGTGGGCAACTTGGAGAAAGATTCCTGCAATGACTGCAGATGTTATTTACAATGAAGGCAGGGATTGCCCTGCAATTAGCAGATTAACAGGAATTGACCCTGCTGGTCACAAAGAGCCAGGGATTGCTTGCACATTACAGAACGACAGGGATTGCCCTGTATTTACAGAATTCTGAACATGTCAGGACAAGCTACTTGGATTTAACATCCTGAACATTCAGCACAATATTTGAAAGTCCCATCCAGAGTAATTAGCAGGCGATACTTTTATCAAGCATCCAAAATTCAATTGAAGCAAGGTCACATCCAGTACTTTTATATATACCAAAAGGCATCCATCCCGCATAGGCAGACAGCGACACTTTTATCAAGCATCCAGTATTTAGTTACATGAGGTCACATCCAGTACATTTAAACACCAGAAACAGCATTCATAGACAAAGTCTCATCCAGCACGTCTAGACAATTTTACACTTATGGCAAGCTCTCTCAGATGAAATCCAGGTAAGACACAGGTAAATTCTCTTCAGAATAACTTAGACATAATATGCGCTAGGGCCTCCTGTCCCATGAAGTGGCAAATGTGGCTTGGCAGTCAGCTCCATGTAGCCAGGACTCTAACTCATAGGGCAACAACAAGTTACAACACATTTATATGTCTCGCTAGCCAGGCATCTTGCTGCACCTGTGATTTAGCCATTTGGGCAACAGACAAGATGCATCCATTTTAACTTTGAACCAGGCAGTCTCTGATGGGGTTAGTAGCCCAGACTGATAATTCAAAGATTTTATCACACAGCAGAAATATCTGGAGCGGGTCTTGAGGCCCCCAAGATTGCTTTGGAAACTTCTCCCTCGCACCGGGGGGTACGAGGGTACTCACTCAGGTCCTCCACGGGTCGCATCCATAATCGAAGGCTTTCTGAATTCTCTTCAACTCTCTCACAACTGAGGCATGGAAGTGGGTCTTCTTTTCCACATCTTTCCCTGACATAGGTGGGAGGGCTAGCCTCTGGAGGACATTCTTGGCAACCTCCAGACTAGCAGTTGCAGAAACTCTAAATCTACTTTTAAACTGAATACTGAAAATAACAAACGCCCCCTGATGACTGAAGGGGCTTAGCTAAGTGACCCAGGCCTGTGGCATGGCTGGGGCCTGAGCTCCCACCCCTGTGGGGGGCTCCCAGCAGGCTGGAACCTGCTCTCCTCTTTTCACTCTGGCTGATCTCTAGAAAAAACTGGCAAACACTGTCTCTTATAGGGCTCCTAGTTTGACTCCTGACTGGCAACAGAGATGAGGTGACAGGTCTCTGAATGACTGAGGGATTTGTCAGTCGCAGTACTCGAGGCACAATTGGGTTGGAAAATTGGCACCTAAAATGATGTCCCTGTAAGTCACTGTGAGCACTTGGGTGGTTACCCATGAGGTATAGTGAATGTCCCACAAATCCTGGCTTTTATTTATTCCTGGCTCCCAACTGGCTGTGACTGCTTTCAATGGCTGCTTGACCCACTGTCCCTTATAGCAGATTAGATACAGTCCTGAATACTGCCCTGGTGCAGCCAGAAAAAAATTATTATTTGCCCCATTGCCCCACAGTTTTGCAGCTCAGAGGGTGTGCTTGCAGTCGCTACACAGATGAAGAATGTGGCTCCTTTGGTTTTCCTGTCACTACTACACTTAGTAAAGTTCCCCCTGCAGCAGCTGACAGGCTGACACACAAGAGTCCCAAAGCACTGGTTAATCCAGGGAAAAAGTATTTATCTTTAATTTCAAACACTCTCCCCTGCAGTGCAATACATCCCCAATATGCAGCAACAGTTTCATTATTTAAAACATTTAATTTCTCTGCTTTTCATCTGAAGCCGTTTAGGGCTACCCTGGAGGCAGCCAGACACAAGTTATGAATTATACAGATGACTGGGGCCCTTTTCAGGCATATTTCAATGAGCCCTGGCCAAACTCTTTAACTGGGCATCTGAGCGGCCCCCCCCAGCAGGCTGTCTGTGGTCACCGGGTCCCAATTAGGTGGAAGGGATCCCAGGACCCACGGCACAGTCCCCGAGGTGACCGCAAACCGAAAGGTTGCATTTTGAGGGCAAATTCGCGCTATCACGAGTCTCACTGCTCTGGAGGAAGCACTTTTAACATGGGCACTCGCAATTCAATTTCTGCTGTCCTGGAGGCAGCACCTTTACAATGGGCACTCGCGAGTGGCATTTTTTAAGCCCTGAGAGGCTGGATTTTCATTTGGGCAGCATAGCAGGGCACTGGAGGAGCAAGCAAGACCTGGGAGACCAGAAAAATTTTGGTGGCCAAGTTGGAAGAAACCCGGGAGACAGCAGGAGGAGAACAGAAGGACAGGGCTAAGGTAAGCCCAGGCTGGCACTTTTAGGAACCCCCATTTGCAAGGGGGTTACACATAATAGTTTTTATTGATTTTCAAAGAATTAATCAATTACAGACATTTCATATAGAAAGAAGGTAAAAAGAAAAGACTATGGAATAAATATTACAAGAAATATAAATATATAACAGAAAAACAGGAAAACCTAAAACTACATCTAAAGAATACCATAAAACCATAATAGTATATGCACTAGCTTAGGATAGGGTAACATTACAATATTAACAACATTTAATTTGTATTTTCGGTGTTTATTTTGAAATTACACTTCTTAGAAGATTTTTTGTTCCCCCATCAAAAAAACAATTAAATCAATAGACAGTGTCATATCTCCTTCTTGTAACTTAAGCACTTTCCTTTGACACTGTTATCTATTGTACAGTCCAAAAGGGGGCCCAGATTTCTGGCATAGTATCTAACTTATCAGCCGTGGGATAGGAGATTCTCTCATTATTGAGTAGAAATACCCTCTGATTGTACCATTCAGTAAGCAAGGGGATCAGAGTACTTTTCCAATTTTGAAGTATAAGTCTCTTTAGAGAAAGAGAGGCTTGGGAGATCCAGATTTCCTGTTTTTTTTTTTTTTTAGATTTAATGATTCTGGGAATATCCCCAGAAGACAAATCAATGGTTGGGGGGGGACGTTTTGGCCTGCAACTAAGTTACAAATGGATAAGATTAACTTCCAATTTTTATGTTGTCTTGTGCACGCACAAGCAACATATTGGGGTAGCTTGGAATAGCAGGTTTTGGAGGCACAGTCGTGTTGTGGCCAGTGGCGCCACTGCTTTTTCGGGCTGGGCTCCGTGGCATGAATTAGACTGCACACTGTCTATGACAGTAGTGCAAAAGTGTGTCACCAACTTGAAATGATTTAACTGCTGCAATGAGAGAGCTCCCCCTCATTGTAGGGCATGCCTTGCCTGGTGTAACATTTCAATAAAAGAGACATCGGGGGTGCCCAATCCCCCTGTCAGCATGCCCCCTTCCCAGTTCAGTTTGCTGACAGAGGGAACCCAATCCCTGTCAGCATAATGGCCCCTTTATCATTTAATTTGTGTGCTGAGGGGATGCCCAATCCTCCTCGGCATCGTGCACCCCTGACACGTTTCTGTGCCAATGGGGCCCAACCTGGCTTCGGGTTCCTCCACACACAGGTGGCACATCAGAGCTCATCCCAGTGTGCCAAACACACCTGCAAAATAAGAAAACTGAGCCGCTGTCTTTATGTTTTTGTAATTTTACCTGAAAAATGAGAAAACGGTCCTCAACGTGTCCGGTGCCCCTCCCAACCCGTGCCCACCCTCTGTGTAGCCCACCTCACACCACACCACCTCATACTTACCTCCGGAGCCTGGCACGACGATCTTCGGTAGACCGGGAACATGTCTGCTCTTTTCAAAGCAGACCGCGAACTGAAGAAATGCCGGTAAGCTGTATAATGGCATAAATGTTTTTCTTCCAACTTTGGTGCATATCTCGGCCATTTTTGCAAATTTTGGCACCAAATTTTCAACATGGGGTTCTTGGGACCCCACCTCATGAATTCACTCACTGTCATCTCGTTATTCGATCCCAAAAGGTGATTTTGCAGTCACTGCGTGGACTCACCTTTCAGGACTGATTAACGAAACAACAGTGTCACTGTTCATGTGGTGGGTTCCCAAAAAAAACTATGCTGCAAATTTGATGAAAAAATTCCAAAAAATGACTGTATTACGAGTGTGCATTGCACAGTTTCCATGCATGCTCATAACTTTGATAATTTTTTATATTTTTACTCCAGATTTTCAACATTACCATTTTTTCACACCTCCTTATGAACAGTTTAGCTGTCATTTTCCACATCTTGCCCAAAATGTGTTTTCGTACATCCGGCGCACAATGGCACAGTCGCTGTAGGAAAACAATGTTTGGGACAGAGTAAGAAATCACAGTAACACTGTTCATGAGCAGAGGTCCCAAAATGCCTATGTTGAAAATTTGGTGACAAAATTCCACAAAATGACTATGTTACGAGCGTGCATTGCGCAGTTTCCATGCACAGTTGTAACTTCGAGAATTTTTAATATTTTTAATTCAGATTTTCAACATTGCCATTTTTGCACACCTCCTTATGAACAGTACAGCTGTCATTTTTCACATCCTGCCTGAAATGTGGTTTTGCATATCTGGCGCATAGTGGCGCAGTTGCAGTGGAAAATCAATGTTTGGGACAGATTAAGGAAATCATAGTGCCACTGTTCATGAGCAGAGGTCTCAAAATGCCTTGTTAAAAATTTAGTGAAAGAATTCCAGAAAATGACGGTGTTACGAGCATGTGTCGTGCAGTTTTCACGCACGCTTGTAATTCAAGATATTTACACTACAGATTTTCAAAATTGCCATCTCTTCACATCTCTTTATGAATGGTGCAGCTGTCATTTTTTCACATCCTGCCTGAACTGTGTTTTCACACATGGCGCAGAATGGCGCGGTCACTGTGGGAAATCAACATTCCAGACAGATTAACAAAATCACAGCACCACTGTTCATGAGCAGAGGTCCCAAATGCTTTCATGAGGTGGGGTCACAAAAAGGCCATGTTGAAAATTTGAAGTGCAAATACCAACAAATGCCGGGGGCGTTAGGGTTCTAACCATAATGTCCCACCCTCTACAGACTAACAGGCATCAGGGACGTGCCTTTGGATTGTCAGCAGTAATGCTCATGCCATTGCACCCCTCACTCCCACCCTGTAGCCACTGACAGGCATCAAGGTCTGCCTTGGACTCTTAGACTCCAAAGTTCACCCCATTCTCCTATACTGCACCCATCTCAACGTACTTCCTTATGGAATGGGGTGAGCGTAAGTCCCGACGACCCCAAAGCACAATGCGACACTTGTCAGAGTCTGCACAGTAGGGTGAGGTGAAATGGCATGAGCGTTATGGCCAATGACCCAAAGGCACACCTCAATGCCTGCCACTCTCTGCAGGGTGGGGTGGGGTTGATGTCGGTTCCATACTTCACTGCCATTCCTATTATGCATCTCTCTAACTCCTGCACTACCAATGCCAACACCAGCAAGACAACATTCGGCATTGACAATTGCTTGTTTTGAATTCTGGGACAATCCCACATCATATGTTTTAGGGTAGCTTTCCTACTGTCACACCTCCAACAGTTAGCACTATTCAGATATCCCATATCATTCAACCTTTCTTGGCAAAGATAGTACCTATGCAGCAACTTAAATTGGATTAACCTACCTTGCAATTCCTTGTGAGCTCTGATGGCCATACCCCAGGTGGATTTTCACTCCTCATCATTTATTTATTTATTTAGTTTTTGTTGACCGGGTAAGTGCACTAGACTAATCCTACCTATTTTCAGGCACGACCCGGGGGAGGGGGATAGAGATGAATGCCAACTGACCTTAAACCAGATTAAGCTGTTGGTGGTATTTTTAGTGAATGAGGGAAATTTGGCCAGAACACCAGGGAAATTCCCCTACTCTTTTTGATAAGTGCCATGGGATCTTTAACATCCACCTGAACTTCCACCAATCTAGGCAAATGGGACCTCAGTTTAACGTCTCATCCAAAAGACGGCACCTCAGAAGTGCAGCACCCCTCTCATGCTGCACTACAGTGTCAGTACTGGGATATTAACCCAAGTGCCAGATGTGGGAACTGAACCCACAGCCCTCTGATCTCCCGGCCTCAGAGGCAAGTGTGCTACCTACTGAGCCACTGATACTGCAGTGTAGCTCTTCCTTCCATTTCTGCTTGGCCTTGATGTTTAGACATGTAGAAGACAGGTTGTTAGTCATGAATTTGTATAAAATATGTGCCCCTTTTTTTGAGAGATGTTAAACGTATTAATTGGTCCCACTTATCACATTTTGGCAGAGAGAGATTCTGATCGAGTATGTTTGAATTCTTAAGCATTTCCCAAAGTTGGACATAATAATGAAAGTGATATTTACGAATACCGTATTTATCTCTGAATTCCTGAAAAGAGAGCATCTCCCTGGTCTGGGTATCTGTTAAATGCGCAAGTGTTAGAACCCCGAGTTTAGACCAATCAGAATTTAGTATGTCTTTTTTTGTCCCTACCAACTTGGAGTTGTTCCATAAGGGCATCAAATCGAGAGCCATCTGCTTGGGATTAATAATGGCATTTATTTTTTTTATCTCCTGCGTCAAACCCTGTAAACAAGGATTATCTAATGTATTTGCTTGTTGTGCGATATATAAATGATCAAAAAGACAGTCTGGTCTAAGTATTTCTTTTTCCATTGCAAGCCAGAGAGGTTGGGGTTCATCATTTGCTGTGGGATTCACTATGTGCCTTAGAGCATGCTTAAGAATGAAAGCCAGTTGGAAGCACTCCCACTAAGGGAAGGCAAAACCCCCAGTGACACATGGTGCCTTTAGCTTAGTTACTCCTAATCGAGATGGTTTCCCTTGCCATAGAAAATTTTGTTTTTTAGGCTTCCATTCCTGGAGGCTCTGAGCACTGCACATAAAATCATTAAATCCAACAAACAACAATAAAACATAAAAACATCAAATAAAGTGCATTAATACAGCTATAAGAATAAAAGTTGAAAGCAGGTCAGCTGTCTACCCTGAATATTTAGGGGGCTACATCTGGGTAAGCCACAGCAAAGAGATAAGTTTTGTGGTGGCCCTTGAGCACCTCGACTGAAGGGGCCTCCCTGATGGCTAAAAGGAGCGAATTCCACAGGACTGGTCTGGCAACACTAAAAGCCCTGTCGCCGTCGGTTTTAAGCCTCATTCTGGGAATCACTAGGAGGCCCCTAGAGGAGGATCAGAGGGAGCAGACTAGGGCAGCAGGTGTTAGGAGATCTGACAGATAGCCAGGGCCAAGTCCATGTAGGGCCTTAAAGGTGAGTAAACCCACCTTGAAGATAACCCTCCACCTGACCAGCAGCCAGTGCAGTTCACACAGCACCAAGGTTACATGACAAAACCTCGGAAGGCCCATCAGCAACCTGACAGTTGCATTCTGCACTAGCTGCAGCTGGCAGAGGGTACCTCACGAGACCCCGAAGTATAAGGCGTTACAGTAATCAAGCTGGGAGGTTACAAAGGCGTGAACTAGAGTGGGCAGGTCCTCCGGTGGAACTAATGGCTTGATCCTGGCGATGTTCCTCAAGTGGCAAAAAACACTTTGGACAATGGATGACACCTGAGATTCAAATGTCAAACCATTGTTGAGAAACACACCAAGGTCGTGCACCCTAGAGGAAGCTTCAGTGGTTTTGGCCCCTGGAAAAGTCCAGTTGCCACACCAGAGGCATTCCTGTCATGCCTTTGGCCTGCTCCCATTATCAGAACCTGCGTCTTGTCTGGGTTGAGTCGCAACCAGGTGGAGGACATCCAATTGTTGATCTCGGCCAGGCAGGCATTAAGCACAGTTACAGCATCAGATGTTCCAGGGGCAAAGGACAGATATGATTGGGGATCATCTGCATAGCAGTGAAAACCCACATTGTACTTCCTAATGAGCTCACCTAGGGGCAGCATGTACACTGCGAACAAGATCGATCCCTGACGTACACCACATGACAGGAGCTTCGGGGAGGAGAAGATATTCCCCATCACCACCCATTGCTTCCTGTCAGCAAGATAGGACTCAAACCAGTGGATGACAATACTGGTGAGTCCACAGTACTCTCTGAGACAGTCAAGTAGCATGAAGTGACCAACAGTGTCAAATGTTGATGAGAGATCAAGGAGAACGAGAACTGACCTGCTTCCTTGATTCCTAACCCTAAGGAGGTCATTGTGCACCCGAACTAGTGCTGTTTCCATGCTGTGTTTAGCTCAGAAACCTGACTGGAATGGCTCATAGATATCAAAGGTCACAAGGTGCTTCTCAAGCTGAAATGCCACAAATTTCTCAACAACCTTACCCAAAAATGGAAGGTTGGAGATAAGTCAATAATTTGCCAAGACGTCTGGGTCGAGAGATAGTTTCTTCAGGAGGGGCCTCACCAGAGCCTCTTTCAAGGAATCCAGGAAGACCTCCGATGACAATGAGCACTGGACGATCAAGGCAAACACTGGTCCGATGGAATCAACGCATCCCATTAAGAAACGCATTGGTACTGGGTCCAGTTCGCAGTATGTGTGCCTCAGTTTCAAAGCAACCTCAATGACCTCAGCCACCTCCACCAGTTTAAACTCCTCCCAAACAGATGGTGTGCCTCTGCCACCCTCACAGCAATCACTGTGAATTGTAGTATGACTCACTGTCGGGATTCCCTGCTGGATTGAGGACACTGTCCGAGAAGAACTGAGCAAACTTGTCGCACAATGTGACAGAAAAACCTTTTTTCAGCTGTAGACAAGCTGGGTGCAGTAGCCTGTCTACAGTCTGAAAAAGTACTGCTGGTCAGTTCTTCCCTGCAGCAATATCCCTGGACAGGAACTCTACCTTCTTATGGTTGATTGCCCCCTGGTACTCACTGTAGTGAGTACACAGGGCCAGCTTGTCCTCCTCCAGCCTGGTCCTCCGCCAGCAACTCTCTAACTTCCAACCCTTAATTTTCATTGCCTTGAACTCCCCACCAAACCACGGAGACCTCAAGAGTGAAGATTTGGGTCTTACACGGATAGTGAGAGTACATCGAGTGCCATGGACATCACCTTATTATAGGTGGCAACCGCCACATCCATGCCACTTGCACATGCAGCGTCTACACTTGAGAAATCAGCTACCAGCAGAAATCCCTCTGGGGACAATCCCCTCAAAGGGTGGTAGCTGACCATCTCAATAGGGGGAGGGTTCTTTTGGGGGGGGCCCTAACAAGAACTTCACCGTGCAGTGATCAGACCAAAAGACCCCATCAGTTTTGAGGTTACAAACCTCGAGCTGCAGTGAGAACACCATGTCCAACATCTAGCTGCCATGGTGGGTCATGGAAGAAACCTCTTGTATCAGGCCCAGAGATATCATCATCAGAAGGAAGTTGGAACCAAGCCTGGAGGACTCATCTTGTGCCCAGGCATCAAAGTCCCCCAGAACCAGACATCTGGGGGACTCCAACACTTCCCCGATGGTTAGATCCACCACCTCCTGCAGGAACTCCCCCGCAGCCCCAGGAGGGCGATAGACCAGGAGGATCCTGCAGCCTGCACCTGGACTCCCACGCACTGCAACACATTCAAAGAACCTGGTAGTTCCCACTGGGTGCACAGTGAAGCCCAGCTCAGATCTAAAACAGAGGGCTACTCCCCTGCCCCTGCATTCCACCCTAGGGCAGTGCACTACAGAGTACCTGGGGGGGACGGCTGCCTCCAAAAGCGGCTCAGCATCATCACCCACCCAGGTCTCTGTGATGCAAGCCAGATAGACCATAGAAATCAAGTCCCCCATAATTGTGGTCTTGTTTCTGATTGATCTGGCATTGCAAAGCACTGCCCTAAGGGAACTGGTAGGTGCTGCAGCCCCTCAGGCAGTCTGCCTACTCGGTCTGGTGGGACCCCTAGAGATGGGAACCAAACATGTCTGGCCTCTCTCCAGGTCCCGTCTACACCCAGGACATCTCCTACACCTAACTACCCCTATTCTGCTCACCTCCAACGAATCTCCACCACCCCGCCACAAGCGATCAATCCGGTTCCTTCTGATCCCAACCTCTTGACAGCGCCTCACTATCATTGCTGACATTGAGAGGTTGGTGAAGGGCTGTAGATCATGCAGTTGGGATGCTGCATAGGTGATCCAAGCCTGCCCCAGATCCTTACATGTCCCAGACGTAGTGGGCTCGTTCCTCCCAATAAATACTGGGATTCACTAGCAAACCTCCCAACAAGTCTTAAGGTACACTAGCACTCACGCACCCAAACGCAATAAATTATACTAAACACTCACTTCTCAAACAAACATACAATACTTAAAATCCCAAAATAAAATCCCCACTCCACCATCACCCTTATACAAAATCCACCCCTACCCTTTTAACCTTCCCAACCACCCAAGCAGAGTTAAGTAAAAACCTTAAAAGTCAGCAAGCTTATTCCAGGAGGAATATAACAGAGTGCAAATACTGAGTTAATACATGCTCCACCGAAAGCCAAGTCCACCGGGAGCCAAGTCCAGGATAAATAACAGTTTTTAAATGAAGATGATTCAGCAATCTTAAGGACAAACAGTTACCAAACCAAGGGGCCAGTGTTGGGATCTGAATACTTGGAATCTGCACCGGGCGTATCTCCAAGATGTACTGTGGAGTCCCATTCTAGGTATTCAGACCTGATCGGGGGATGTGCCGGCACATCTTTGGTGGTCCCCATCTTTTGCTGTATTCGATTGGGTTGTGCGATTGTGCATCTCATTTGAATATAGCAATGTTGCACTTCGGCGCAACCACTTGCGCACTTTCTAGGCACAGTTTGAATATTGGGGCTAATATATAAAATCTCTTCTATATGACTGAATAAAGATTGTGAATGTTTATTATTAACATGGGATATCTGTTAGACAGATGTAATAACTTACAGCAAAGATTTATTCTTTTAGCTATAATCAATGTGCACAAATGCATTCTAATGAAATGGAAGGATGAAACTCTGCCAAAATGTAAGATGTGGTTAAATATAATGATAGATTCATACCGAATGGAAAAAAGTACATTACATACTAATAGATCATTATATGTTATTTGATAAAATATGGCAAAGCTTTGGAAACTATGTAAGATCAAATGATTTGTTGAATAAATTACGAACATGATAGAATAATAAGTAAGACTTATGACGACAGAAAAGCTATCTTTAAAAGAATACTGTATATAATATGATTATACTGTATGATCTGTTTCTTCTTCCTTTTTTCTTTTGTGATTTTTTACTATTCTTTGTTCCCTGTATCACTATTTTCGCTATTATAATAAAAATAAAAACAAAGTTATGACGTATGTTGACATTTTTCAACGTTCACTCATAACTTAAGTAATTTTCAATATTTTGACCCCAAATTTTCAACATAGTCATGTTTTCACACCACCTTATGAATGTGATGGGTGTCATTTTTCAAATCCTGGCCAAAATGTGTTTTGGCACTTGTGGCACAAAATGACGTTGCAGCCCGTATGTAATGGACAGCCGACCTCAAATTAAGGATTAGATTTGTCCAAAAACATAACAAACTGGAATAACTCCTCCACCCTCCTGCCCCACACAATCAACATGTCCTCAGTATAATGACACCATAGATCTATAAGATCAGAAAAGGGGTTTACTTCATGGTCATACAGTACTTCCTTTTCCCAGCGGCCTAAATAAAGGTTTGCATAGATAGGGGTGAAAGTCATCCCCATTGCAGTACCTTTGATTTGCAGAAAATATTGCCCCTGGAATAGGAAAGAATTGCTTTTGAGCAGAAATTTAGAAATTCTGACCTAGAACTGTTTAAACCCATCACTGTACCTAATGTCCCTGTCTAACCACATTTCCAGTGCCCTGAGCCCCAAATCATGGGGAATTTAGTGTAAAGCGACTCTACATCCAGAGTCACCAAAAGTCAATGTGATTCTGTTTGTATGTTCTCCAGGATGTCTGATATTTGAGTAGTGTCCCCATAATATCCCTAATAAAACAATCCACATATCTGGATAGTGGCTCAGTTCATGATTGGACATATGGCGGTTATCCAGTTTTTTTATGGACTTTTGGTAACACACAGGTCATAGGCCATACAGGATGACTGACAGTAAGAAAGTCCGCTGTTTGTTCAGAAATAATGTGATTATTGTGTAATAGAAGCAAACAGGCATCAATGTCCTCCTTGAATCCCCATAGTCATATTTGACTTCAAGGTGACACAGAATGCTGTATCAGCCAGTTGTCTGTAGATTTCTTCAACACGTTGGTTAGTATTCAGAAGAACAACAGAGCCACCCTGGTCCACCAATTTTATAATCAGTAATGGAGTTTGCTCAAGTTCTTCAAAGCAGGTGTCTCTGCTGATGTGATATGAACATAATGTGGTCTGTTGTCACCTTCAAACAGTGCTAGGGGTGGGCGGATAGCATAATTTTCCCAGATATTGGATACGGATTTATCCATCAATATATCTGACCGGATCAGGATATTTATCTGGTTGGATATAGTGATGGAGAGAAACAGTGGACTAATAAAATGTTTACTCCAAAAACACATAATAACACACAATGGCAGAATAATCAATTTAGTGAAGCACTGTAAAGAAATCAGAAAAGATACAGGGACACTTAATTTTTATAAAAATTGGCCATGTTCTGTTTTATGAATAGTACAACATGTTCGCATTTTCAGGTGCGAGTCAGGAGCACTTCTGTGTTATTATATCGCCAGCAACACTAAACATTATCTCGCTAGGCACACTGGTGGGTGGAGTGGACAGGTACTGTATTGCGAGTTTTTTCAGCACTGGAAACCTGTGTCCTTGCGTTTTCCAGAAAGTAAGAGCATCAGGTGTATTTTTTTTAGGAACCTGATTTTTAGCCAGGTAAATATCAATCTCCTGATTGTGACTGGACACACCTGAAGCTGCAAGATAATTAAAAGCGTGCTATTACTACGCAGTTAATGGAACACATATCTTATCACAGAATATGCTGCTAAATGCTAGTTGTAATTTTTTTTTACGTACTGACTTCGGATAGTGAGTTGTTCTGTGAGAAGACATCCCATGGGTCATTTGTGTTACAGTCCTGCTTGATGTTTTTTCATTGAGTTGCTTCTGTACTTTACTATGTGGCTCATCAGACATCTCGTAATGCTCTTCAACGAGTTGTTTAATGGCAGCTTTAGCAAATGATTTACCGCACTCAGTTCTGAAAAAGTGAAGCTTGTATCTTGCATCTATGACTGTAGCAACGGCATTCTCCCTCATGGACTCGTATTGCACTAATCAATTGTAAATGGATTCAAGCATTGCAATTTTCATTGCTTGCAGCATCGGTACTTTTATTCCCTCAGTTGAGTGAAATAGCACTGTGGAAGTAGGAATAATGTCAGAAACACAGGCACAATCAGAACTTAACCATCTGGTTTCAATCTCAAATGGCCTTCATAAAGTGCAGACATTCTCTGAAAGAGACCACTGTGAGTTAGTAAATGTTCTGGTCTCACATTTGGCAGCATAAACAGTCAACGCTCTCAGTTGCTCTAGTAAGTGTTCTAGCATGTAAAAAGAGCTGTTCCATCTTGTGGGCATGTCCTGCACCAAATGGTGCTCTGGTAACCATAGGGCCTTTTGCAGCTCTTTAATCTTTTCTGATGCAGAGGCAGAGTGCTTAAAGTGTCCCACAATTGCTCTCCCCGTGGCTAGTAACTCCTCAACTGAACGCTGCTTAAAAACTGAATCATGAATAATCAGCTGTAGTGTGTGCGCTAAACAACCAACACTTTGAACATCCCTGAGTTTCATTGCTTTTGCAATGTTTGGGCCATTATCCCTTACAACTAGATGCCTTTGACCACACTTTATCCCCTATGTGTTGATAATATGTAAAAAATCCTTTGAAAGGTTTTCTCCGGTATGTCTGTCAGCAAGGTGCTTTAAGAACAAAAGTGCAAACTGTCTGTTAAAGGATTCATATATCCCAGTGTGCTGTCACTGGTAGGTGGGACACGATTGAGCAGGCTGTTGTCCAGGTATCGCTTATGAATGAAAAATGCTCAACATTTGCCAACTCATCCTGCGTTCTGGACCATATCTTATTGTACAGTGAGGGGATTGTTACCTTGGCAAAGTGGCTTCTTGATGGTAACATATATCTTGCCTCCAATACTGATAACAGCCGTTTGAACCCAACATTCTCGACAACAGAAAAAGGCTGCTCATCAGCTGCAATCATCTCTGCAATGGAATTAGTGATTTCAATTGCCCGGGGGTGTTCACTACGGAATGGGTTAGCACGAGCAAGACAGGATTCAATAGTCTGGCTCTCCCGTTTTATCTTTTTAGACGTTGGTTCCTGAAGTGATTCAGCTTGCCTCGTTAATTCATTACGAGCTTTTTCCCCTTGCATATCGGCATACTCGGATCTGTGCTTGTTTCGCAAATGATTTAAGAACCCAGAAGTTCTGAAGCTACGGGCAGAGGACCCCCTGCTTATGAATGTGGGACTGTGGCACAGAGTACACTTAGCCTTCGAGCTAGAGTCACTGTCCAATGTAAAATATGCCCATACCAAACTTTTTTGTGACATTTTATGAAAGCTGGCAACTTAATCGCATTTCGGGCACAGCACACCACAACCTGCACCTCACATCTGCAGCGTGCATGGTTGGTCTACAACTTAAATGTATGAGATTAAACAAACTGGTACACACATGCTAATGGGACAGGTTATTGCTTATTAATAAATCAATGATACCTCAACAATGGTTAACTAGCTGCCTAGTTGGATAATCACTTTCACCTAGCAACTGGTGCTCAAAACATCTCGCAACTCACACCTAGCATCTGTTGTCAATCTGCCAAAAACAGAACTTGCATTAAGTGCATTAAGTAGGAAATGTAGAAGCATTGTTCCATGCTGATATCTAAAAAAACTCTGATCGGATCGGTTTGCATGAAAAATCAAGCTATCCGTTTGGATTTATTTATCGGAATGATTATCCACCCATCCCTAAACAGTGCACTTCTCAAATACTGACACTGTCATTTAATATGGTGGAATACAAGTGGGGGCTGTTTTAGGTTTGCTTGGATATACTGACCGGAAATGGAAGGGGGCCTCTGTTTTTGTGATTTGGCTCACAGGATTTGTGCTTATCCCCATGTTTGGTTTTGAATAGAAAGCCTTAAGGTTGAGTTTCCTTGTAATTTTGTTTCAAATTGATGAATAGATTGTATTGGGCCTGATTTTTGAAGGGCTTTGGATTGACGCAAGGGACTTGTGTCAAAGAGTTTGACACAACTGTTAAACATTGCAACAGTCGCAGTTTTGTAAGGCAGCCTGCCGCAAACCCTGACGCAAGTCCCTTGTGCCAAATGCCACAAGTTAGACCAGCTCCCCCCTGCTCTAACTTTGCGCCATTTGGGGACCCATTTTATGGGGCTCGTGTCAAAGCTTTGGCGCAAGCTTCCATAAGGTGTGGAAAATGTCATGGCTGCACCAAAGGTTCTAAAATTGGGCGCAGGTGCGGCCAAGGAGTTTGGTATAGGGCCTGACCCAAGCCCTGCATCAGCTTTTTAAAATCAGGCCAGTTGAATGTCACAGATGGAAACAAAAACCTTTATCACGTAATACTAAGCTGCTTCTCAGTAATGAAGAATAATGATTAATTTATTACATTTATTTCTTTGTTGTTTTGTTACCTCCCCCCTCCCCCCACCACCACCACCATGGTTCTCTGATTATTAGGCGGTTGATTCCATGGTTGTTTTTTTGTTGCAACTTCTCTTTCTGTCCCCCTCCCCCGGTGCTTGCTGTCCACGGAAGTGAACCACGCAATCACGCCTCCTCGGAGTTCGTTTGGCATGGGGGAAGGGTCTGTTAATTCTAAAAATTCCACAAAAACACTCTATCTTCTAGGTAGTCCTGTTTGTGTGTTTCAAAATGTTTGCAGTTTGTGTGTCTTAATCTTAGAGTCTTGTGCAAGTTTGTTTTAATTCTTCCTCATATGCAGGGTAATCAGGGTGATCTTTAAATGTGCTAACAGCTGTCTTCTTCACTTTCAGGTCAGCCTGTAATTTGTCCCGTTGAGCCAAATAATCTTTTATTATACATTCGACAAAAAAGCATGGATGCGTTTTGCATGGCCTCTTTTTAAATTGCCATAAACACTTCACAGTCATGTCCATATCCCAGCCATTTAAGAACTCTGAGGCCCCGGGGAACAAGGCCTACTTGTACATAAGCTGCAAGGGATGTTCTATGCCAAACATTATGCCTTGCCTTCAAGACTGACTTTTGTAATTGTTGGAAAGCTTGCACGATATCAGGTATCAGCAGGAGCAGTCAGAGGCCACAGTGGAGCACCTACTTGGGTCAGAGTAGGTCATGAGAGGCTCTGTGGCACTAACTGTGGGCTAGGCTGTGATTTTTGCAGCTTAATGGCATTTGCAGTTGCAGGGCCCATGGCGTCTATTCACAGGGACTGAGCGAACAGTGAAGAAGGAGAGTTGTGAGCAGCGGGGGAAAGATAAAGCAACCAGGCTAACATCATTTCTTTTACAAGTAATGCTGTAGAAGGAGAGCTAACACCATACCTTGCCATGTGTCCTTTGGTTTTACAGGAGCAACCCAAGATGAGGAAACGAGTCAATACTTAAAAAATAATATCTTGTTAGGCTTGATTGAAAAGTTACAGAAGCCTTCCCATGGCATAAATTTACAGAAAAGTGGTGCTAGGAACCTGATAGTACCTAAAGTGACAAATAATTTTAGTAAAATGATGTTTCAGTTAGTAAAGCTGCCAGCTGCTGGAATGTGCTCCCCCCCATCTCCAAAATTTTTAAATTTCATCAACTACTTTTAAGACCGCTATGAAACTAGAATTAGCATTTTGTTGTGCTTGCTTTAAATGAGCTTAGGAAATTTACATGCATTGGATCAGCCTATTGGATTTGTGAATTGTATAATTGTTAATAGATCTAGCGTTTTCTTTGTATTTATGTACTGGATCTGTTTATTGAACTTTTGTACTGTATAACTGTCAATGGATTTAGAGTCTCCTCTGTACCATGTGTTGGTATTATCTAGTGTAACTTGTAGATAACTTTATTTAACAGGTACACCTTGTAAAAAGGGTATTTATAACCCTAATGGTGAAATCTCTGTATAAATGAAATGTTACTACTACTACTACAATACCCAGCTTGGTGAACTTTGTTTGTCGGTAGAAGAAGAGAGTTGATTTGTTTTTCTTAACGCAGGCAGATGTGGAGGAGAACCTCTCTCCCTTTCCCCATCCCACCCACCCGGCTCGTCTACTGATATAGGACTCACCCTATTTGTAGTTGCATACTTCTGTTTGGAACCAGGAAAGTGCAGGACAACCTAGCATAGTGCAATAGGGGGGAAACAATTTAGTTCAGTCATTAGTTGGGGTCAGAAAATGATTAGGCATAGATGATAGTATAAATAACATATATGGCGGTACTAAGGTTATTGGTCACAGTAGAGCCAGGAGAGTAGCAACAGGCAGAGAAGAAGGGAGACAATGCTGGGAGTG
Organism: Neoceratodus forsteri; assembly: GCA_016271365.2. Lineage (NCBI taxonomy): Eukaryota > Metazoa > Chordata > Ceratodontiformes > Ceratodontidae > Neoceratodus > Neoceratodus forsteri. Next base: position 153,930,041 of record CM028134.1, read on the forward strand.
GTGCAGTGCAGTGGCTGTGGGATGGCAGTCTTCAGAAGATCCTTCTGGATACTGCGGTGCTGCCCCATCTGCAGGCACCTCTCTGGGCTGAGGGCGGAGGTTGCCACTCTTCAGGCCTAATTGGCTAGGATTCAGGAGGCCTCATCCCCCACCCAGAGGCCACCAGATCCACATGCACTACCTCAAAGGTTGCCTAGCAGGAGGAGTGGTTGGACTATGGTGGGCTCAGGCAGGGTAAGGGTGGTGGGTCAGAAGCACATCCACCAGCTGGTGCAACTAAGGAACTCCTACGCTGTGTTGGAGGAATGGGAGGGCCCCACAGGGTCACCCAAAGCTGCACCCAAGGTGGATGAGTGGGACCTCCAGAATGGAACCCCAAGGGTTGGCGGTAGAGGACCCCAAAGGAAGAGGAAGCTAATCCTGGTGGGGGACTCCATTGTCCAGGGGGTACAGCTAGAAACAGGAAGTGAGGAGGAGAGGGAGGTAAAGTGCCTACTGGGAGGTGCAGCTCAGAGGGAAGGAAAATGGATCCATAGGATCACTAGGGTGGTAGCACAGAGGGGGAAGCTGGATGTCATTGTCCATCTGGGTACAAATGACCTAGCTGGGGACAAGGCAGATATAGCAAGAGTGAAGGAGGAGTTTAGGGGAGCTGGGGAATGGCCTGGGGCAGGTAGCAAACTCCATGACCTTCTTGGATGTGATGCCTGTCCATTGCAAGGAGGAGGCGAGGGATCTCCGCACCAGAGACTTCAAAGCTTGGTTGGAGCGCTGGTGTGGAGAGCAAGGTTTTGGCTTCATTGGGGAAATGGAACCCACCTGGAGGGATTCTGACCTGTACCAGGATGACGGCCTACATCTTTCTGGAAGGGAGACTGATGTCCTTCGTCAATGGTTTAAATGCTTCATTGGCAGGCATTTAAACTAGCCAAAGGAGGTGGAGAAAGGAAGCAGGGGAAATCTAACTGCCCACCCCCACAGGATATTGTAGCTAGCAAGGACAATAATGTCACAAGATTACCAGTAAGCACCGAACTCGGCAGGAAAGTGGAGGAGAGGGGTAAAAAGGGGAATGAGGAAGGACAGGAGGCAAGTTTGCAGAACATGGAGAGCCATGTGCACGAATGCCCGCAGCCTGGAGAACAAAATCTCTGATCTGGTGGCCTTGCTAGCTGAGACTGATCTGTATATTGTAGCTGTTACAGAGACATGGTACAATGCAAACCATGAATGGGATGTAGCTATCCCGGGTTATACTTCATTCAGGAGAGACAGGGAGGGTAAAAAGGGAGGAGGGTGGCTTTCTACGTCAGGGAGGGTATAATGGCGACGGAGGTGCAAGGAATGCATGGGGAGGCAGATACACTGTGGTTCACCCTGGAAATGGGCAATGGCATAGCCATTAGAACAGGTGTAATCTATAGACCCCCCAGCACAAAGGAAGGCAATGGACAGGGATCTACTCAAAGCCATCCATAAGATGGCAGCTAAAGGGGAGGTGCTGTTGGTACTGTAGGTGACTTCAATGTGCCAGAAATTGAGTGGAGAATCCTAGCGGCTGCAACAGCCGGGGGCAGGAACATCCTGGACTCCCTACTAGGAGCATGCCTCAAGCCAGCCCAGGAGGGTGCAATTTTGGACCTGGTTCTAACCAGGGTGGACAGAATTTCAGATATCTGGGTGGGAGTCCACTTGGGGTCCAGTGACCATCGCACAGTGTGGTTCAATATACACTACCGGTCAAAAGTTTTAGAACACCCCGATTTTTCCAGTTTTTATTGAAATTTACGCAGGTTAATTTCTCAATGTACTCTGAAATTAAAGCATAGAACAAATAAACAATTGTAGATAAAAAAGAAATCATAGAATCATTTTGTTTAACAAAATTAAATCTAAATTTTTGACTCATCAAAGTAGCCACCTTTTGCAGATATACTGTAACCACCGAACACACTCGTGGCATTCTTCCTACAATGGACATCAAATATTGTTCGGGAAGTTCTTCCCAACACTGTTGCAGAAGTTCCCACAAATGTGTTGGTACTTGTAGGTTGCTTTGCTTTCACCTTCTGTCCAGTTCATCCCAAACCAGCTTGATGGGGTTTAAGTCTGGAGACTGTGCTGGCCATTCCATGATTTGAAGCCTACCGTCTTGTTCTTTTTCTCGAAGGTAGTTCTGACATAGCCTGGAGGTATGTTTTGGGTCATTATCTTGCTGTAGGATGAACCCCTGACCAACTAGGTGTAGACCAGAGGGTATTGCATGGTGCTGCAAAATGCTGTGGTAGCCCATTTGGTTCAGGGTGCCAGTCACTCTGTGCTGTTGTCCTGTGAGCCGCCTATCATGCAAGCTGTTGACTCTCAGAAACTTGTCTTCTGATTCTGTTTTCCAAGTGCCTTTTGATGGTGTAGGAAACTGTACTCACTGACACCTTGGGTTTCTTTGCAATTTCTCTACAGCAGTTTTTGCTAACCTAAACTTTTTTTTTAACCTCTAGCAGTTTATCGCTTACCTTTGTACCATTTCAGGTTATTCACTGGACTTGAATTGCTTAAATTTCAATAAAAACTGGAAAAATGGGGGTGTTCTAAAACTTTTGACCAGTAGTGTAAGTACTGCAACAAGGTTATGCCACACAAAAGCGAGGGTTCTGGACTTCAGGAGGGCAAACTTCACAATGATGGGGTTGTGTCTCAGTGAAGCCCTAGCAGAGGACGAGAGAAAGGGGAGAGTTGAGGAAGTATGGGCTCATCTAAAAAGAGCCATAGAGAGGGCAACAAACCTTTGCATTTGGGAAATAAACAAAGGCAAGAGAAAAAAAACAAAAAACGCTGTGGTTCTCGCAGGAAGTGGCCAGTAAAGGCAAAAATGTTGGCTTTCAGGAAATATAAGGAATTGCAGAAGGAAGAGAACAGGGCAATGTACCTAGAAAAGCAAAGGGAGGCAGGAAAAGCGGTCAGGAGCACCAAGGCGAAGACAGAGGAGAAAATAGCAAAAGAAGTTAAAAAGGGGGGCAAGACTTTTTATAGGTACATTAGCAAAAGAAGTAAGATGGGGGGTATTGTTCAGCTAAAAAGGGAGGGAGGAGTGGGAGTGGAAGGAGACCAGGATAAGGCATCAGTCCTGAACAAATATTTCTGATCAGTTTTCACAGTGGAAGGGGAAGGGGAGGGACCACAGCTAAGATTCAGAACTGATAGGGAGGTGGACAGCAGTCCGTTTACAGAGGAAAGAGTTCTAAAAGAACTCACAAAGCTGAAGGTGGACAGGGCAATGGGACCAGATGGGATACACCCTAGAGTATTAAAGGAATTAAGGGAGATACTAGCTGCACCTCGGACATCCCTGTTCAACAGGGGTTCCATGACATTACAGTGAATGAACTACAGCAAGTGCAATTTCAGCAACTTTTTCATAGCTAAGCTAATTTCAGCGATCAGTAACTTCAGCAAGTGCATTTGCAGTGCACATATTTACACTTGCAATTGAAAACTGTAGGCCAGTCCTCGTAAATAATCATACCATGACCGTGTGCTGCACTCCCATACAACCTGCAACAACCATTCTGTCAAATCACGGTACCATCGTCGACCACCTCCTGCATGAGCCCCTGACACAATTTGCTCCATCCGTACCTCTGCCATCCTTTGTTCCTCCTGCAACCCGTGCAAAAACCTCCAAATGTTAGGGTGTGATAGATGTTCTGCCATGTACAGGGCCACCTAAATAGCCCTGTCACACCTATAAGCAATCAGACTATCTGTTAAGCAGGGGCTATGCCCCTGCACTTCACTGAGGCTGTGCCCCAACCCCCATTTCTAATATAACATCCTCTGAGTTGCTGATTGACACAGGAGGATCACTGTAATGTCATTCTCACTGTAAAGTGTCTTTGCTATATTGCTGCAGTCACTATTATTGTAATCGCCAAATGTAACTCGCTGAAATTCACTCTCTGTATTTGACTCGCTATCCTAACTTTTAGCCAAGCCCTTTTTTCACACCATGACCTGTATGACCATCTAGTCAAGCACTTCTCACATCGGTGTCTCCTTCCCACTCTCATCCCCACCCCACCCCCGGCACCCGCCAGCCACATTATTTACTTCCTATCTTGACAAGGCCCCAATTTTGAGTCTGCTTCCTCTACAAAGCCTACCCTCAACATGATAGGGGTCCCCTCCCATGTATCCACACCACTTCTCCTTACCCCACTTACTGACGCTGTAACAAACCCACGGTACTAGTGATATTCCACTGTATTATTGTAACTCAATGTATGTGTTATAACTGTGTCATGTACTGTACTCATCTAGTGATAGTTACTGTAGTATTTGTAACTCAGTTGTATTATAACTGTATTATGTGCTGTATATTGTCTGTTGTTATGTTAACCTGACGTGGAACCTTTGTAAAAGAGCTTGCGCTCAAAGATCTTTTCAGAACTCTAAATAAATAAATAAATACTGTTGTGCTACCTTCAACAGGTCACTGGATATGGAAGAGGTTCCAGAGGACTGGAGAAGGGCCGATATAGTCCCTCTTCACAAAAGTGGGGGCAGAGAAGAGGCTGGAAACTATAGACCAGTCAGTCTGACCTCGTGGTGGGGAAAATTATGGAATCGCTGCTAAAAGAAAGGATAGTGGAGCACCTTGAAGCTAGTGGAGCACTAGATTTGAGGCAGCACGGATTCACATCAGGAAGGTCATATCAAATGAATCTGATAGATTTCTTTGACTCAGTGACCAGGGAGGTGGCTCAGTGGAGAATGGTGGATGGTAGCCTAAGGCGTTCAACACCGTTCCACAGAGGAGGCTTGTGAACAAGCTGGGTAGCCTGGGATTGGGTCACAGGGTGGTAAACTGGGTTGGGAATTGGTTGAGGAATAGAGTACAGAGGGTGGTGGTAAATGGAGCTAAATTCGAGGTGGGCAGGGTAACCAGCGGGGTGCCATAGGGATTGGTTCTTGGGCTAGTACTTTTTATTATTTTCATCAGTGATGTTGCAGAGAGGCTGGAGGGAAAGGTGTGCCTCTTTGTAGATGACACCAAGATCTGCAATAGGGTAGACAGTCCGGGAGGGTTGGAGAAAATGAGAAGCGACCTAGCTAAGCTGCAGGAATGGTCCAGAGCGTGGCAGCTAACATTCAGTGCAACAAAAGTGAAAAATCATGCACTTGGGGCACAGGAACCCAGGGGAGGATTACAGGATGGATGGAGAGTTGTTAGAGGCCACAAAACAGGAAAAGGATCTAGGGATGATCATATCTGATTACCTAAAGGTGGCCAAACAATGTGTTAGAGGCGGTGGGGAGAGCCAGTGGGATGCTCGGGTGCATAGGGAGGGGTATCACCAGCAGAAGAAAAAGAGGTGGTGATGCCACTGTACAAGTCATTGGTGAGGCCTCATTTAGAGTACTGTGCCCAGTTCTGGAGGCTGCATCTCCAAAAGGACATAGACAAGGTAGAGGCAGTTCAAAGAAGGGCAACAAAACTGGTGCAGGACCTACACCAGAGGTCATATGAGGAGAGATTGGAGGAACTTAATATGTTTACCATGGAAGAGAGGAGAGAAAGGGGTGACATGATTGAGACCTTCAAGTACCTAAAGGTAATAAATAAGGCACAGGAGGGCAGGCAACACGAGAAAGTTCTTCTTCATGGAAAGGGTAGTGGAGGCATGGAACAGCCTCCCAGCAAAGGTGGGGGAAGGGGGAGTCGGTGGGAGAATTCAAAATTGCATGGGATAGGCATAGGGGAACCCTAGCGGGTCAAAAGAGGAGGTGAGGCTGGAGATGAAGTAGGATCTGCGGCATTTTAGTAGGTAAGGAAGAAAGGGCAGACTGGATGGGCCTGGTGGTCCTTATCTGCTGTCAAATTCTATGTTTCTATGTATCTTCCCTGTTTGTTGGCATTTTTGCTGGGAACTGCTAGTGTCTGGATGATTGTCAGTTGTTAAAAAAGGGCTGAATGCCTCTGAATTACAGAAAATAGAAACATAGAAACATAGAATTTGACGGCAGATAAGGATCGCTTGGCCCACCTAGTCTGCCCATTTTCCTACCTAACAGCTAAGCTGCAGATCCTAGTTAACCAATGGCTTACTTCCTCCTACCCCCCACTAAGACTGCCTTATGTCTGTCCCATGCATTCTTGAATTCCCCCACTGTTCTTGACTCCACGACCTCCTCAGGAAGGCTGTTCCATGCATCCACAACCTTCTCCATGAAAAAATACTTCCTCACATTACCTCTGAGCCGTCCCCCATCTTCAAATTGTGCCCCCTTGTTCTTGCACATCTCTTGCCGACACCAAGCATCTCCCAATATAATGTCCCCAACTGATAGGGACATGTCAGGTTTTGGTTTTTTACATTCAATATAATTTATTGGTTTTGTTACACATGTACAAACAGTGAACATCACAGTACAAGGACAAATAAGACAAACACATCCCCAACCTATGTACAATAGGAATTCATTTTTATATAATGTATGAGGTGTGGACTGTGGGGGTCTCAGTTTTAATCAGTCCTGTAGATACTGAAAAAACTAGGGCCACTTCTCCACCCAAACCAAGTAAATTAAAAAAGACAAAGGAAAATCTGGCCCAGTGGCATGGCGTGCTGAGGCAGGGGGGCCTCACCACCCGCCATACCGCATCCCAGGTTCGAGAATAAACTAGGGTTGCTCAGAGACTGTCTGGAGGAAGGAGGATCCAGCACTCTATGACGGCGCTCCTCCTGTCGGGGGGGGGGAGGGGACAGCACCTAATGGTGCTAGTGGAAGCTAGGTGGTGTAGCAGCAGTCACCTGCCTGGTTGGTGGGGTGCTGATCACTGAGGCGTACTGTGTCGCAGTATGTGTGTGCCACAGCATGCATGCCAGCCCATGGAGAAAAGCTGAAGGGCAACAGCTTGGGTAAGCCGGATGATGGTGGCATACCCCACAGGCTGTGCACCACCCACCCACAGATGGAGGTTCAAGATGTAGGAGGAAAGTCTTCGGTTGGGTGGGTGATGAAGCTGGGGGTAGCTGCCAGATAGGGCCGCCCAAGTGTAAGGTGGAACAACAGAAGATGGGAAAAAAAAAAAAGGAAGGCAAATCACTGTTTGTGGCAAGCACATTCAGAAAATTATTACTGGAGCTCAGTAAAAACAGCTCAGCTGCACAGCGTGCTTGCTCAAGACAGAGACTTGGGCAGCCAGTAAAGTGGCACTGCCACAGAAACTCCAAGCACACAATTTAGTTCAGTATAGTATTTTTTACCTGTGCCATACCATCAGCAATATTCCCAAGTCACAGTTTATGGGAGTTCGGAGGAACTTTTCAGAGGATATTACTTTCAAGCAGAGATGTGATGAAATGGCAGACAGATCTGTGAAAAGGGCTATAGCTAAGATCTGGTCAGGAAGGTGAGGGGGTCAGGTCTCAAGGATGCCGAGACAAAACCTGCTGTACTACAAACCAAAAAATGATTCTGCTAGTGAGAATATTAATTTTGTCACCCAGTTCTCCCTCAAATCTTAACAGATTTCTAACATTTTCCAGAAAAAAACTGGCACATCCTTGGAATAGACCCAGCACTTCAGGATGTAGTTACTAAAGCAACAGCTTAATCTGGTTCAAGGTCAGTTGGCATTCATCTGTATCCCCTTCCCCCAGGTCGTGCCTGAAAATAGGCAGGATTTGTCTAGTGCACTTACTCGGTCAACAAAAACGAAATAAAATGAATAAAAAATAAAGAGCCAAGCCAAAGTAACTCATCAAAATAACGTTGCACAAGTACTTACACAGCTGGCAGCCACACACTGAACAGAGGAGTTTTAAGGCTCTTTTAAAAAACTACACTCAGGAGAGCCAAAGTAACTAAGATGGCACAGAGTTCCACACTGGCAGGAGGCTACAGAAATGATCCTGTCCCCTGAAGACTTCAGGCGAGTACGTGGAACCTCTCAAAGATTGTCCTCAGCAGAGGAGCCAGTCTGGAATACATGATTACAGGGAGGTCTTTAAGTAGTCAGGATCCGAACTGTGGATCGTGAATACCATCAAACAAATCTTGAAGGAGGTGCGCCACCTAATCAGTTCCAGTGCAGATCACACAGCACTAGTGTGATACGATTCAAACTTCTTGTCTTAGATAACAGCCTTGCTGCAGCATTCTGCATCAGCAGGAGACATGCACCGCCAATCCCAAATGCCCGAGATACAGAGCATTACAGTAGTCAAGATGGGACCTCACAAAGACATGGACTACAGTCACTTAGTCATTATTTAAAAGAAGGGGCTTCAACTGACCACTGACCACGATCCCTAACTAAACATGGCCTACAGCCATGAGCTTTGATCATGATCTGTAACTAAAGGTGACCCACACTGATGACTGATGATGATCCCTAACTAAAAGGAACCCACATTGACCACTGACCACGATCCCAAGCTATTGTGGCCTTCACTGAGCACTGACTATGATCCCTAACTAAATATGACCCACACTGAGAACGGACGCTGATCCTGAACTAAATGTGCCCCCATCTAACAACTGATCATGATTCCTAACTTAACGTGGATGGTACCTGGGGTTTAGCATACCTGATCTGCTGTGGTGGCATCATTGCACCCCTCTTAAAAGAAGGTTTGGATAGCGGTCTTGCTTAATAAAGGACTACCAGTTGGTGTAACTGCCTTGTACTCGGGTCACGGGGGACAGATAGTGGTGATCTCATTAGAAATTAAAGGTTTGATACTGCATATGTGTTCTACTTACGGCTCCACCTATACCACATCACAGTTTTTCTCTTCTGTGTTTCCTAAGTTGGCAGACCTGCTCCCAGATATATTAGTAGTGGCCGGGGACTGGGATGGAACAGAAAACCTCATAATAGACAGGCAAGAGGGCAATCAGACTATTAAGGATTATACGTTTTAGTTCCCACCCAATAACAGATACACCAGACTGGATAATTTCTACCTTACACAAACCTCACCTGGTATGGATTGCTCTATCGGGCCTATAACCTTGTCAGACCATGTCCCCATCTCCCTGACCTTGGAGCCTAGTCAAGTGGAAAACAGCTGTCTGTGGCATTTAAATGATAGCCATCTTAAATGAGCAACTACTGGCTCGTATTCATCTTGGGACTAATGACTACCTGGTGCATAACTTAGATAAGGGAACCCCTTAAAAATTTGCTTGGGATGGGCTGAAAGCTGTACCATAAGGCCATTTTATTTCTTACACCTCTCACAAAAATAAGCAACAGTTACTCATACAGAGACAGCTAATGGATAAACTGGCAGAGTTAGACTTGTGGTACAAAATGTCAAGGGATTATCCAACACTGCAGGAAATAAAAAGGGTAAGGGCAGAGTTACAGGAGCACATAACCAACAAAATAGAAATCAGCTCTGATTCACAGGCCAAAAATATTATGAACATGGCAGTAGCATTTAACTGCCTCAGTTGGGACTTTTTATAAGTGACTTTACATAAAATGATTTTGGGGGGTCGATTTAGTGAGTGCAGAATATTCTGGCCCTACAGCTGTTGTCTGGGTGAATGGGGTATTGTCGCAGGCACTGTCCATTAAAAGAGGAATGAGACAGGGTTGCCCCCCCATCTCCTCTCCTTTTTGCAGTTAGCATAGAACTATTGGCCGCAGCCCGTAGGGAAAGAGGTGATATCCTGGGATGTAGGGTACATGGAGAGAAGGTTAAGATTGTGCTCTGTACAGATGACACATTGATATATCTTCAAGACCCAGAGGAACTGTTACCGCCTCTTTTACAGATGGTGATGGCATATGGTGCAAGTTTGGATATAAGATAAACCAGGACAAGACAGAATGAATGGCTCCCCATCACCCCACCTCCGGGACTCTGCTCCTTTAAGTGGACAACCAAAGGCTTTAAATACCTGGGAGTGTTTATTTCTAGAGACATAACCCTATATACAGACTTAACTTTGACCCACTTTTAGAAAGGAGTCAGGCAGACTTAGCAAGATGGGGGGAGCTCTCCCTTACGATGGTGGGGAGGGTTGAGTCCCTCCGTATGAATGTTTTACCAAGACTCCTATATCTTTTCTCAACACTACCTATTGTCCTGCCTAAATCACTTTAAAAACTAAATTTAGGAAAACAACCTCCAAATTTGTTTGGGAAGGTCAACATACTGGTTAAAATGGGAGTTATTAATGCTGAGCAGAAGCTGAGGAGGTTTAAATAAAGCTACCAACTTTTCGAAGCCTAAAACTGGGACATGTTATAATTTGGTAATAATTACTTTTTTTTTTTTGTTTAAAGAAACCCTAACCATAACCCCTAATGTATCCCTACCCTCAACACTGGTAAGTACATTTTTCATATACTGTACTGAAGATTTCAGTTCTTAGTGAAATGTGACTGTCAGACTTGGTCAGTTAGTCAAACTCAAATGCCGTGCGGCTTCCAAACATGGCTGCTGCAGGGACAAACTGAATTGATTCCAATATTGTTTCCAAAAAGCATAAGCCTCTCTCAAAACCTGAGGAGCACCACATCATATTCCCAAGTGCCCTAGAAACCTCTGCGCCTGACGATCCAAATTGATCGTGACCCACCGCCCCATGTCACTTGCTCTCTCACCAAATGGACAAGGCTGTGCTGCACATTACAAAAAACATTGAGCTGAAAAGTAAAAAAGAAACCTCATTTTCTGCAGCCATCCTGTCCATGACAACCCCCCGTGTTACTCGCTCCCAACCAGGCAGACAAGGGCCAGGATGAACATTCATTCATTGCTGCTTTGCTCCAGTCCTGCCCACTCACAGTAACATTAATATTTAAAAAAAATTCAACACTTAACTTTTCACTCCCTCCCAGCACCGGAGCAACTTTCTGAATCAGCATACGGTACCTTTCCTTGTACCTTCTTTACAATGCCAGCAAACAAATGTCTCCCTGGTCTGACTCTGGAGTCCCTCAGCTGCTGGCAAGCAGGTGGCCGCCTCGTGTGCTCGCACTACCCAGTCAGTCTAAACCAGAAGGAAAGGTGCTTACAGTGCTCCCCCTTGCCATCTGACTACCGCTGAGGCATCTTTCATGGCACAACTCGGGCAGGTGCAGGCGAAAATTGCTTTCCAGCTCGAGCAGCACCACGGTGGTGCAGAAATGTAAATGTCACTGGATGTAAACAAATCACAGACCAAAAATGGGACAAAAACAGGACAACCAGTGAAAACCAGGACAAAAGTGAGATTTTGCAAAACTTGTGGGGACACTGGGACATACTACGTAAAATCAGGACTGTCCTGGGAAAATCAGGATGGTTGGTAGCTTTAGGCCTAGAAAGCCCTGATATTAAGAAGTACTTCTTGGCCTGTTAGGCTCAGTATGTGCTGGCACATCTAGAATCCCATAATGCTCCTTGCAGGTGGCTCTTGAGGATGGTGGGAACATTAGGGATGCATTAGAGATATTATTACGGGCCATATAGACAAGTTGAGGATCAACTCTATCAGCAATCCATGGGCTAAGCAAGCGATTAAAGCTTGGTTTTAGGCTACTCACTTAATCAAGGGAAACAACATCACCAGTGAGTTGACCCCAATCATGCCTGCAGGGATTTTCTGCCAGGGAGAGTGGACATTAGTTTTGCCCGTTGGGCTCAAAGGGGCCTGGTTAGGCTTGGTCAGCTCTTCACTCAGGGGACTTTAAATTTTCAACAATTAGAGACAAATTCTGTGAATTCTGAACTCAGAAAAACAACTTAAGGGACCCATTTGACCCTGTCCAACTGCTGATCAAGATATATGTGGATTCACCAAGGTTAAGTAATATAGTTTCTATTATACACAAAATAATTTCACCACTGGAGGCTTCATGGATAACAAAATCCAAACCAAGTGGGAGGAGGAGCTGCTGATTCACCTGTCAGACAAAGAGTGGTCATCAGTCTGTGAGGGGGGTGGCTAGAACCATGGCCTCCTAGCAGAAGTCAACCTTAACTTTTTTTTGCACTAGGCAGCCGGACAAGTTGATTAAAAATTGCACTAGCCCGCAGATGGTTGCACTAGCCCGTAATAATAATGGTCAGTTTTGATCGGTTATACAGGAAAAATGCAAGCCAAGAAATACTCTGATTATTGCATATTTATTCTGCTCCCACATTGCATCCTGCCCCAGCAGTGTGTAACCCCTTTGTTTTTTACTATGTGCCCCTTGCTTCCTCTTTCTTCACCCCCTCCCCGACAAACCAGAGAATACCATAATAGCAAATGTTCAACCAGGTAGTTCTAGCTCTGCACACACAATAGCCAACATCATCATGTACGTCACCACAGTCCCACCCTGACCTGCAGGGCAATGTACAGAATCAGGCAGAAAAAGACACTCTCATCCCCCACCCTGTGATTAACTAGAACTGCACTTCTGGAAGTTTTCTTACACTGCAAAGTGAGCCTGGGGCAGTTCTAGGATTTCTTTGGAGAGAGTTAAACAAACACAGGGTGCTGGGATGTAAGAAACTTTGAAATATCTGTTTATATATACCAGGCACAAAAATATTGATTTAACATGCTCTGCCCTAACAAAAACAGATTTTTCATAACAGTGTCCTTTCATCAGTCAAAGGGGAGCAGTATACAGGTATGATGCTGTACTACCTCTCTTTCTATATAGGTGATCTATGCACACCAGGAATACCTATTTTTACCTTTCAAATTATATATTTTACTAAGGTTTTGCTTTGTACCATACATGCTCCAAAGCATTGTTTTTAGGATGAAATGACATGCTAGGCGGTACTGCATTGATGGCATTGACTGGTGTGATCCATTAAGAGGAGCTGAGAACCATACACCAGTCAGTAATGGCAGCTATGGGTCTATGGATGGCCACTTCAAAGCCTAGTCTGCAGTGGTGTCCAGGGAAAGTATAGCGTGGACAGAACACCTGGCTGGGCAGACCGTGTATACATGATGGCATTCTGTCACTGCAGTGTTGGATACAGGCACTCAAAAGGTTGGGAAATGAGGCACACTGGTTTTAATATTGTGGGACAAATCAAAGACAAGTTCAGCAAACTGGAAGCTAGTTACTTAACAGCACTCTGCCCTTGATCACAGCAACTAGCTGAATGTCCTAACAATTGAGGATAATGACTCACATTGAGTTTTTGTTGGATCCCCTCTTAAACGTTAGATAATTGCAGCTCTTAATGAGCTGTTAATCACACCAGGCCACCTGGAACACTGAAGGAGATTAGCAAAAAGGACTACAGCCTGCTAAGGTGGGGACTTTTTCAACTTCATTAATAGCCATGAAAAACCTGCACTAGTCCAGACAGACAAGTAGAGGGTTAGCTGCACTAGCTCTGGCCAATTTTCACTAGGTTCAGGGCTAGTAAAACAATGTTAAGGTCGGACCCTGCCCCCCTAGGAATGCAGAGAGCACCTTTGGTAGCACAACCTCAGACACATGCTTAGAGTGTCTGCGAATCATACTCATGTTTTCTGGGCTTGTCCTACCCTAGTGCAATTCTTTGGAGAGATGACAGAGGCTATATCTAACGTTTTTGAACAAGTCATTACTTAACAGTTTCAGATATTGGTCTTGGGACATGTCATTGAGGCACAGATCAGGAAGCATAGGAAAACCAGGAGCAGTTATACATTTTGCACGTAGCATTTTATTATTACTGATAACAGTAAAATAAAAGATAAAAATTGTTCAGTATAACTATTTACAAAGGCAGTACAAACAGAGAAAACAAAGTCCTTCTTCTGAGGGTATGTCTAATTCCAAGTTTCAGCCTCTCTCAAGCAAAAGATTGCTGCTCTCTTTATGATAAGTCTTTACCTGGTAATTAACTTCTGCAACCTCAGCTCATTAACAGACATCCTGTTTCTCATAAAATGTATTAGAACTTAACCAATTTCCTTGCAGGTGCAACAAAATAGAATATGGTGTCCCAGAACTGACCTCATGTTGACAGCTTTACAAAAGTTTGTGCTGCATCTCAAGGTTAACTCTTGAGTTCCAAATAGCTTTTTTGCAGTAATTTCAACAGTATAACTATATACAGTTTCGAACAAAGATTCACATATATTTTTATAACCACAGATACGCAATGGGGAAGAAAAGGCAGAAACAGCAAGTGAAGGCAGAGAGATAGCAAGAGGTGGAGAATTGAGAGACCGTCAGAGGGATCAGTTCCAAGGTCTCATGAGAACATTTGGTTGTGCAACCAGACAGACAATAGACAGAAAAGGAGAGGATAGAACAGCTCCTTGGATTTAACTCTTTCTGCATAACAAATGGGACAGGGTCTTATTCAACCCTGTCACAGGACTGATTCCAATGGGGGCCTTAAAAATAAGCATAAAACCTACCTGTTTCAGGTCTTGATCAGCTCCGTCCTAACCAGATAAAAATGGAGGTAATACAGGCATGGCCAGACCAGAAACTCAGAAGCAGGTCAGGAGTTTTCTCAGGACAGCAGGGTACTATCAAAAATTTGTACCAAATTACAGTGCCCTGGCTGCTCCCCATCTGACCTGACAAAGAAACGGATGCCCAAGAAAATTACCTGGGGTCCAGCCTGTGAGAAAGCCTTTACCAAACTGAAGGAGGCACTGTACAGTGCTCCTGTTTTGACAAGTCCGGACTATAGCAAAACTTTTGTAGTTCAGACAGACACCTCAGATGTGGGTATTGGGGCAGTACTAAGCCAGACATCCAGGAAAGGGAAGGACCACCCCATAGCCTACCTGAGCCGAAAGCTGCTCCCCAGGGAACAAGCATACTCCATGGTGAAAAAGGAGTGTATTGCCCTAGTGTGGGCCCCCAAAGAAATTGGAGCCATGCTTGTATGGGCAGCCTTTTGTGGTGCAGACTGGCCACAGTCCTCTTGTTTGGTTGACACAGATGGGGAAAAACAATGGCAGATTGCTCAGATGGAGTCTTGCTTTACAAGGGTATGATTTGAAAATCGTACATAGGGCCAGAGCCAAGAATAAGTACTCAGATGGACTGTCTAGCGTTTATGAGGAGTGAGCTGATTTGGGAAGCTCATCCCATGTAAGAGATGGATCCCCCAAATTCAGTCTAGGTGGGGAGGAGTGTGATGTAGACAGCCAGCTCTGAGTGCTCGAGTGCTGTATTAATTTTTTTTATTACATATAAAATATGTGATAGGAAGGTCAGTTTGAGGAAACACAATCTTGCTGACCTGACACATCAAAACCCCCCAAGAATAAGTTCAAAGGGCAGGAGGTATTTTAAACTGCAGAGATCTGGGGTGCAATTACCTTGTAAATTTGCTTTCATCCCAGGAAATAAGATTAGCCATTCATAATTCCCTCAGGGGAAATCCTTTAACTTGCATAGTTGCCAGGAAGGACTTGTGGGGAGGGGTGTCGGAGAGGCCAGAATGGACATTGAAGAGGTTTGATGTCTGAGCCAGGGAGGACAAAGACGAATTTGGAAGGTCAAATGCACATTCCCAGGAAAGCCTTGGGAGGACATCACAGAACCTGTTTATGTGGGTGTGTGTGGCAGAACAAAAACCAGTTCTGACCAGTTACCCTGAGGAGAGGAAATTGAGTATGTCACTTATCATTTTTTTTAAATCTTGTTGGGACATCCTGTGTGGTAACAACATATAACTTTTAATACACCAAGGTGGAGTTTAATGATCTCAGAGAGGAGGCCAGCTCAGAACTCTTTTATCCAACTGAGCAAGCCTTAGAGACACACAAGACAATATTTCTGACTGAGAGAAGGGAGACCATCAGAGCACTGAAATAAGGACCTTAGACAAGATTAGTCTGAAGTTATAAATTGTAAGAACTGCACTTTTACTTATTTGTTTTAAGGCTGTATGTGTTGGGATATATATTTGTTCTGTAATTATTGTTCTGTTTTGATATTTTAAAGTAAAGAGATTTTACAACGAAACTGTCTGGAGTGCCTTGACATTTCTTTTTATTTTAAGTGGAGCTTTTAAAAGGTTATAGTAACACTGTGTATGGGCTTATTGTATACCAAACTGGGAAATTGATAGAGTTCTCTAAAGTCTTGCATAGAGTTCTAAGGGTTCATTTGAAAGACCTGATTGGGTGCCGTAGGCAAAGATATCTGGCCACCCCGAAGACAGAATTATCTGAGCCTGATAATTAGGTATGCGAACAAGAGGTTATCAGTTTGAATCCCTCCAGAGCTTGAGAATAAGGTGACTTGAACCCACAAAACAGACAAGAGGGTTACCTTGTCTGTTACACTGTACACAAATCATATGCTCAGAGGCTGGCACTTTGGAAGTAGAGGGATGACCGGCTGAGTGAGTTTGGGACAAGCCACACTGAGCACTCACCATAATCCCTAAGTAAATGTGAGCCACACTGAGCAGTGACTGTGATCCCTAACTAAATGTGAGCCACACTGAGCACTCTCCATGACCCCTAACTTAATATGAGCCACAGTGAACACTGGCTGGGATCTCAAACTAAATGTGAGCCACACTGAACACTGACCATGATCCCTAACTAAATGTGAGCCACACTTTGCACTCACGATGATCCCTAATTAAATGTGACCCACAATGAGCACTCACTGCGATCCATAACTAAATATGAGCCACACTGAACACTGACTGGGATCTCTAACTAAATGTGAGGCACACTGAGCAGTGACCATGATTCCTAACTAAATGTCAGCCACACTGAGCACTCACCATGATCCCTAACTAAATGTGAGCCACACTGAGTACTCACCATGATCCCTAACTAAATGCGACCCAGACTAAGCACTCACCATGATCCCTATCTAAATATGAGCCATACTGAACACTGACTGGGAAGCCTAACTAAATGTGACCCACACTGAGCACTTGCCATAATTCCTAACTAAATATGAACCACACTGAACACTGACTGGGATCTCTAACTAAACATAAGCCACACTAAACAGTGACCATGATCCTAACTAAATGTGAGCCACACTGAGCAGTGACCGTGATCCCTAACTAAATGTGAGTTACACCGAGCACTCACTGTGATCCCTAACTAAATGTGAGCCACACTTGGCACTCACCATTATCCCTTACTAAATGTGAGCCACACTGAGCACTCATCATAATCCCTAACTAAATGTGAGTCACACTGAGTAGTGACCGTTATCCATAACTAAATGTGAGCCACACTGAGCACTCACCATGATCCCTAACTTAATATGAGCCACACTGAGCACTGGCTGGGATCCCTAACTAATTTGAGCCACAGTGAACTCTGATCATGATCCCTAACTAAATGTGAGCCACACTGAGCAGTGACCATGATCCCTAACTAAATGTGAGCCACACTGAGCACTCACCATGATCCCTAACTAAATGTGAGCCACACTGAGCACTCACCATGATCCCTAACTAAATGTGAGCCACACCGAACACTGACCATGATCCCTAACTAAATGTGAGCCACACTGAGCACTCACCATGATCCCTAACTAAATGTGAGCCACACTGAACACTGACCATGATCCCTAACTAAATGTGAGCCACACTGAGCAGTCACCATGATCCCTAACTAAATGTGAGCCACACTGAGCACTCACCATGATCCCTAACTAAATGCGAGTCACACTGAGCACTGACCATGATTCCCTAACTAAATGTGAGTCACACTGAGCACTCACCATGATCCCTAACTAAATGTGAGCCACACTGAGCACTGACCATGATCCCTAACTAAATGTGAGCCACACTGAACACTCACCATGATCCCTAACTAAATGTGAGCCACACTGAGCAGTGACCATGATCCCTAACTAAATGTGAGCCACACTGAGCAGTGACCATGATCCCTAACTAAATGTGAGCCACACTGAACAGTGACCATGATCCCTAACTAAATGTGAGCCACACTGTATACTCACCATGATCCCTAACTAAATGTGAGCCACACTGAGGAGTGACAGTGATCCCTAACTAAATGTGAGCCACACTGAACACTGACCATGATCCCTAACTAAATGTGAGCCACATTGAGCAGTGACCATGATCCCTAACTAAATGTGAGCCACACTGAACACTGACCATGTTCCCTAACTAAATGTGAGCCACACTGAGCACTGACCATGATCCCTAACTAAATACGAGCCACACTGAGCACTCACCATGATTCCTAACTAAATGCGAGTCACACTGAGCAGTGACCATGATCCCTAACTAAATGTGACCCACACTGAGCACTCACCATGATCCCTAACTAAATGTGAGCCACACTGAACACTGACTATGATCCCTAACTAAACGTGAGCCACACTGAACACTCACCATGATCCCTAACTAAGTGTGAGCCACACTGAGTAGTGACCATGATCCCTAACTAAATGTGTCCCACACTGAACAGTGACCATGATCCCTAACTAAATGTGAGCAATACTGATCAGTGACTATAATACCTAATTGAATGTGAGCCACACTGAGCACTCACCATGATCCCTAACTAAATGTGAGCCACACTGAGCAGTGACCATGATCCCTAACTAAATGTGAGCCACACTGAGCAGTGACCATGATCCCTAACTAAATGTGAGCCACACTGAGCAGTGACCATGATCCCTAACTAAATGTGAGCCACACTGAGCAGTGACCATGATCCCTAACTAAATGTGAGCCACACTGAGCAGTGACCATGATCCCTAACTAAATGTGAGCTACACTGAGCACTCACCATGATCCCTAAGTAAATGTGTCCCACACTGAACAGTGACCATGATCCCTAACTAAATGTGAGCAATACTGATCAGTGACTATGATACCTAATTGAATGTGACCCACACTGAACACTCGCCGTGATTCCTAACTAAACGTGAGCCACACCAAGAATTAACCCTGATCCTAAGATAAATGTGACCCACTCTTGGAACTGACCATTATCCCCATTCAGCCATCATCTATAATGGTACTTTGAATCTGATGGGTTAACTATGTTAGGAAAGTGATGATGAGACTGTCAGTAACAAGTTTTCAATGCAGGAGGACTCTAGACCTCGAGCGAGTGGGGATGATTCTGATGAAAAGTTATCCTCCATCCAGAACAGGAGCTGGTATAGGGCAGTTTAATGGATGTGAAATGTTAGACGAGCTAGAGCCTATGTGCTGCCTTGGAGCAACAGTGTTTTTGTGGGGGGATATGGGGTGTTGTGTAGAACAGGTCTGTCACCAGAAGCACCATTTTATGATGCACTGATTGTTATTAAAAATGCAATCTAGCCACCTATCATCCCACAGCTAATAAATTCCCCCTGTAATTTCCCTCTTTCCAGTTAACTGTATAGATCGGCATGTCCACATTGCTCCGGATAAGGTCGCATTGATCTGGGAAAAGGATGAACCAGGGAACGAGGTCCGGGTCACCTACAGGTCAGTTGAAGAATATTACTGTTACATCGACATGAATATTTGTTCCTGTATAGAAATCTTCAGTGTCTGCCATAGGTAATATTTCGCCTTTTCAGTCTTCCCTCAGCAGTCCACAGGGTCTACATTGACTGTGAGAGGAATCACGTGCTGTGAATAAAGGATGAACAAACTCGCTCTGAAAAAATTGGAAGCCCTTGGAACTGGGCCAGTTCTGGGGCCACTGAACTGACTATTCAGAAATGACTCTTCACAAATTAGAAGGGACTTGCATAACTTAATTATTCTTTTATCACATTTGTTTGTTATTCTCTGTATCCACTTTTGTTATTTTTGTTATCCTATTTTCTATTACAGTACTCATTCCATCTTTTTTTTCTAATTTTCTTTTTATTTAAATTTTTAGTGTCCTTTTTACCCCATTATTCTTATATCCTATTTTTCTATTATTCCTTTTATTCCATGTTTTAGTATTTATTTTATCCCATTTGTGTTAATTTTTCTTTGTATCTCACTATGTTTCCCTGTTCTCCACCCCCAGTCTCCAGGCATGGTTACCATGGCTGCACACTTCTTCCATCCAGGAATGATAGGTGATTGGATGCCTCACAACCCCACTGCCCTCCTCTCCAGAGCCCAGTGAATCACCTCTGTGATGTGCCATGGCCTCAGCCAGCCTCACTGTGGGGTTCTGGAGCCCAGAAATGAGCCCCAGCTTCCCAGGTGGCTGCACAGCATGTGGCCTGCATGCCATGCGACCTGTCAGGCTTAGAGAAAATTAACATATTAATACGACATAATCGAAACCCATTCAGGTATGAGTTTGGAGAAGTTCAGACCCAAACTGCGAAGGATGTGCTCATTTCTAGCTAGTCATGTCAACAAGCCCTTGATTTTGTACCTTCCTGTCATAGAAGTCAGTAACAGTAACCATAGCTACAGTACATGTCCTAGAAATCTGCAGTCATGCTGAAAGGCAGTCTGCATTCCACAGCATTCTGCCTGGAACCTTATCACCCCAAAAGAAGGGGTACAATATTCCGAAACCTACGTTTAGTGTCCTGGCCATTCTAGAACAACTTGGAGTATTATTAGTTAATCAATAATACATGACAGAGAGTGGTACAGCATGGGACGCTGTCACACCTCAGGTGCTGTTTGATGCACAAGGCATAGCAAAGTGAATTCAACCACCAGAGAAGTGATGATATTCCAAGATACACCATGTTTTGGAGTGCATAATTGCAAAAGAAAATGGACCCTGTAGGACTTTTAAAAAGACTAGAATACCTTTTTTTTTTGTTTAAATTTGTCATTGGTTTTGGAAGGTTTTACTTGGGCATTTAAAGAACTACTGATGCGTCAAAGAAAACTTTGAAAAACATAATAATTGGGTTTAATTTGGTTTGCATTCCAGATATATATTCTATATACAGTATTTCTCCACTCCTTTATTTATTATTGAGGAAATGTGCATGGATACATGGTCTTTATCCCTCTGTGTTCCCATTAAGTTTATCTGCCTCTTTAGCTTACTCCCTACTTCAAGTCGTAATCATCTGTCGTGACATCACAGTCTGTTGCCATGAGAGTAACTGTGATGTCACAAGCAGTGGATTATGACTTCAGGTAGGGAGAAAGCAACTGGAATAGATGAACTCTTCAAGAGCAAAGAGCCTGTTTTCATGCAAAAAAACTCAGTAATAAATAGTGGGGAGGAGGAATACAGAACTAGGGCAGGATTCACAAAGAAGATGCCCTCAGTGCAACTCGGCTGCCCCAGCACAGGGGAGATGCACTGAGGGCAAAATGAGTGATTCACAGGGGAGGTGCAGGGAGATGCCCCTGGCGTATCCCCTCTGTGAATAGCACAGGCATGCCCCATTCAGGATGCAACAGAGCATCCTAGGCTGTGCCGCCGCATCCCCCATTGCAGGCTGTGAACCCTTATGGGGAAGGGAGATGCCCTGCACCAAAAAACGTGATTGACAGCCAGGGGAATGCAAATGAGGTCATTAGGCATGCATGGTGCAATGGGGCCATTAGCATCTCGTTATGAACCCATTGCATTGCGCCAGCAAGATGCCTCAGCAGCGCCGACCAGTAAACGCCGCATGCCACCCTCCCAAGCCCCGGTAAATGCTGCACCCAGTGGCAGTACATGTACTGCAGAACTCCCTCAATCCCTCCAATGCAGCCATCCTCCCGGGTGGTGGTGAAAGTAAAGAACAACCCTCTCCATCCCCAGAGCCCACCGATGCAGTAAGCCCCAGCGGTGGTGAAAGTAAGAACAACCCCTCCATCCCCAAGCCCTCGATGCAGCTGCTCCTATGGCAGCAGTCCGTTGTGGACAGACCCCCACACCCACATTCACCTCCACCTCAGTAGGCTTCAGCCGGCAGGCGGCCCAGCTCACCTCACACACCGCCATGCCGCCCCCGCTGACAGAGCTGTCTGATAATGACACCACTAGCTGACAAGCTGTCATTGTCAGACAGCTCTGTCAGCGGGCAGTCAGGCGGTGGTGCGGTAGGCTGAGCGCCACCGACTGGTGGGACCCCAAGGTTGGGGGGTGAGGGGGGTTGGGGGGCGGGAGGTTGTCCATAACGGACTGCTGCCACGGGAGCGGTTTATCGGAGGGCTTGGGATGGGAGGGAGGTTGTTCTTAATTTCACCACCGCTGGAGGGAGGCTGCATCGAGGGCTTGGGGGAGGGGTTTGTACTGTACTGTCACCACCGCCACCAGGTGTGGCTGTTCACGGGGCTTAGCGGGGGTACACTGACTGCCAGGGTGAGCAGGCTGCCGTGCTGCTGCCTGCAGTACGGCAGCCTGAATGTGGGTGGACACCCACTTAAATCTAGTTCTTCTAGACTTATCTTTCTGTGGTGCATCTCCGGACTTGCCCCGGGTATGTGCCACTGAATAGGGCTGTGAATGAGGTTACACCGGGTATGCATGGGCATGCCCCCTTCACAGCTCCTCCAGATGCACTGCATAACATTACTGGTGGTATGCGGCGCATCTGGGATGTGCTGGTGCATCGGCACCCTGCCAGAATCACCCTTGGGCGCATGTTGGGGATGCCCCGGCGCATCTCGGATGCACTGGGTGCATCCCTTCTGTGAATCCTGCCCCTAATGTGAAATATAAACTGAACTGTGTTTAAATATTATGTTTTGTTAAAGTTCTCCTGAAGGTTTTCAGCTGCTCTTTAACTATTTTTGATTTACAACTTGTTTACACTGGATAGCCCACCTGAGGTGCAACATCCTGTTTTCAGCAGGGTCCTTCTACACATTTTTGCAGCTGGTAGACTAGAGCACTGGGAGGTTTAAGTGTCTTGCTGACTTGCTCAAACTTGCACAGTGAGTAACTGGCTCTGATGGGGTTTGAGCCTGTGACCTACTGTTCCCCAAGGGTATCACCCCACCACAACGACTTTTATACAGCGAACACCACCACAGCAACAAATCTCGCCAGATCGAGATGAGTCGCTGTGGTGGTCCACTGTCTGCCAATGCAGTGATTCTCAGTGTTGGCGCCTCTCTACCCCAAACCAATTCCGACTGAGTTGGTTATTTAGAGATGGAGTGCAGGGGTGAAGCCCCCCGCAGAAAAACACTTAGTGCTGTCGGGAACAACACCTACTGTTATCATTGTTCCCGTCACTGTTGGGGGTGTCAACATTGACACCATCGATGTATTGACGTGGAACCTTTCCCAAGTAGGTGCTCTAACCACCAGACCCTACTGTCTCCATAAAATTGCATAAAGACATTCCTTTCATATTCAGTTCCTATTTATTTTTAAACCCTCTAGATGGGGTTGAGGAGATGTATTACTGTATGATTTTTAGCAGACCAGAAGGGCTTTCATGAAGTGTGCCAAGCAGCCATGTTTAAAGTAAGCCCACTGGGCTACATGAGGAAAGGTGTTTGGGAGAGCTGGCAGGGTTATCTGCAGTTAAAATGGCCCTATTGATACAGGACTGGTGAGATGCATGGTATTAAAAAAAGAACCGCTGGCTCAACTGGAGATATAAATCTGCTTCCTGCATATCAGATTTGGCAGCACCATGTTAATTGTTTTGCTGGGTTATATTCAGAAAGGGTTTGTGAGAGATGATATCAGGCTGTGGGAGTGATGCATCACCAGTACTGTGAGTCGCCAGCGGAACTGGCAGTGTAGATGGGCTATCCACATAATTGGATTTTGAAAAGAGACGTCGACTCAGTTGATAGGTGCTGCACATGTGGTCAGAACATAGTTGCACCCATCGGTGGAGATTAAAGTAGACATAGTGGAGAAAGAGAGTCACCATGGAGCATATGTAGGATCTGCCATTGTTTAGGAGGAACCAAGGTACCAATGAGCCTATAGAGGAACTACCATTGGTTAGGATTGATGCCACATTGACCATATTCTTTAATGGCATGTAACTTCCCCACCGGGAGGGGACTTATCTGGACTGCATTGCTGATGCCCTCCAGAAGCTCACAACTGCTGTTACTGTTGGTTCCTTCCCGCTCAACTGCATATGTGGCAGTGGGAGAGAGTGGCAGCGCTGACATCTTTGATGCCTTCTGCAACCATTGTGGCAGTAGCCCCGACTGCATTCTTCAGTCCCAGTCCCCCATTCCTGGCAAAGGTATCTGGGATCAATAGGGGCACCACCTCTTCTGTGCCATGAGCATGCTTCCATCTTCTCGAATGGGCACATGTGCCAGGAGCTTCTCCCCAGTGTTCCCAACTCTCTACCCTGCCAGCAGCCACACTAATGGATCCACTACTCCACCACCACAGCACACTAACCAGAGGACAGCCCTAAGGGCTACAATAAAACCTGGGGGACCAGAACACCTATGTGGGCAAATAAATACTGTACAACAGCAGACTTTGGAGCACAAGGTTGTCTCAACCATGCACATGGCCATCTTTGCAATCTCTGACTCTGCTGGTCAGCCAGTCAGTGGCCTAGATAGCCCAGAGATAACACTGAGAGGAAGATAGAAGTTCTGGGCTCATAAGAAGCTCATGGCAATTGAAGAAAGACTGTGAAGTAATCAGACCTGCTGCTGTGTGAGCAGGTTGGAGGCTTAGCCAGCCTAAATCTGGTGAGCCCTCTCCGGGGTTCACTGTTCTTCATTCCTGTGAGTCATATCCTAGCCCCATGTTGTTGAGACTGTGCCAGGGAAGGCACGTGTTTAAATGAAAACTGTGAAACTGTACCAGAAGGGCATCTGCTGAGAAAGCCATTGAAAATCTGTGCCTGGTGGGGCATTTTCTGCAGGATGAAGCTGCAATGAGGAAACCTGAGAGATTCTATCCCAAGAAAACTGGTGAGATGAGAAATTGGAGACAGAGACCTTTGTCTCCTTCAAGGTGCTGCAGAGCCAGGAAGGGGACATATTAGCCCTTATCAAGTGGATTGGATCAGGGAACAGGGAGTCATGGGGTTCATGCTGTGAGTATGTGGGTACTCTTGATCCAGAGGAGAGCTGCACCTTGGGGGTCACTCCTGGACTTTGGGCCCCTTGGAAACCATGAAGTCACTGTGTAGTGCTTCTTTGACTGCTGTGAGAGTTGAGCAAGAAGGGCTGTGCTTGCAAAGCGTCTGAGAGTGAGTCTGAAGTGAAACATAGAAACATAGAATGTGTCGGCAGGAAAGGACCGCCAGGCCCACCCAGTCTGCCCAGTGTGCCTAGCACGCCGCTAGGACTTTGCTATTGCCTCTGCCTGCCCCTCCCTGGAACCAATAGCCCCTTTGTCTATCCCACACTTTAAAAAAACACAGTTCTTGCCTCTACTCCTCCCTTAGGAGCCTGTTCCAGTTGTCCACCACCCACTCCGTAAAGTAGACTTTCCTGATGTTTCCACTGAACTTCCCCCTAATATCTGTAAATTGTGCCCCCTTGTTTTCGATTGTTCCCTTAACTGGAAGATATCCTCTACTGGTGCCCTGTTTATACTCCTAATGTACTTGAATGTCTAAATCATGTCCCCTCTTTCCCTCCTTTGTTCATGTGAGTACATGCTGAGTCCCTTAGCCTTTCCTCATATGACAGATGCCTGAGACCCCCCACCATTTTTGTCACCTGTCTCTGGACACGCTCGACCCTATCCACATCCTGTGCTTCATCTCCAGGTTGCTGGGGCCTAATCCTGAATGCTGCTCAACCTGGTGCTGTGTGCTGGTTCCTGCCTCGACAGAGCTGTTGCCTCCATGGGTCACGTACATGGGTAGGGTCTTTGTACTTTTTCCATTTCAATTACAGTAACCTCTTTGGGATTACAAAGCTGGTTTTCAAGCAGTTCCCATTTGGTACCTCAAGTTCTCTTTAATTGTGTCAGCACACCATTGCCTGTTGCTTATTGTTTCCACAAGTGCACCTCAGAAAGACCCCAGACAACGTAACCGCCAGGCCTGCACTGGGACTTAGTGTAACTCCTGGGTATCCCGATTCATTGTTACTGTTTCACTCTTGAGGTCATAGTTTTAGTGCAGGTACCAACTAAAAAGTATACCGCACCTTGTATAGAGTAAGTGATTCTATTGTGCCCCTTTTGGGCAGGTGCATCAGTGATTGCATTGCATCTGAAAGGGTAGTAGTGACCCACAGTACAGTGGCACCCAGAGGATATCATCACCTGGTGCGAGTGCTTAAAGTGACTTGCAACTGTTCAACCCCCTCTTTATTTCCCACTTCCAGGCCTGTGTTACACAATAAAAGCACTGTTACTTTGTTGAATTCTGCTTCTGTATATGTGACCATTTTGGGTAACCTGATTGTGCTGTCTATTGGTAAAGGTAACAACTGTCTCAGGCCCTGTACATACTAGGGAACTTAAATTGTTTTAAGCCCTTCATGCACGGTTTGCATCCACACTGTAGCACAGTTAAAACCACGCTACAGCTGTGTTCTAAAATCTGCAAAAACACTGCTCAGAGCAGGGCTTTAGCATGGTCTTAGACAAATGCAGTTGCCTTAAGCCATGTTAACAACAGTGTGGACATGATCCATGCTGTAACTCAGGTTACGGCAACCAGTCCTGTAACAGAATCGTCATTTAACCTGCAGGAAGTAATGTAATGACACAGCTCACATATGCCTGCGCTCCAGTGAGCTCCTGATGTTATAAATGTTATTTGTTTCCTGATACATTTCTGTGACCAATCACGAGTATCTCACTGTGCATTGTGGCATCTGCAATGCTTTGTGCTGGTGTTGCAGTCATGCCCAGGAACTCGCTCGGGCAAGCACGGTGTCGGAGTGCACTGTGGACGCTCCGACAACTATGCTAGGGTTCAGTGATAGAACAGTTTTGAAAACATTTTAAAATCAGTACCTAGTCTGTACAGGGCCTAATTGGTCTTCAGGAGTTGGGGGTGGTTCAGTCGAGTGTAGGGAGGTAGGTAGGTACTGCATCCATGGGCCTAGTACTGCATATGTCTGGTCCGCACATTCTCTCTCTGGGTGGAGGCACAGTGCTAGTTCTTATTAAAAAATAGAAACAATTTGTCAGCAGATAAGGACTGCTTGGCACAATCAGTCTTCCCAGGTGGTCCTTGTCTAGTTTATCTCTGCAGACCCTACCCGGTGTTTGGTGACCCTCCCTCCTCCCTGCTTATTTACTAGTACTCCTCTATGTCTGTCCCATGTATGCTTGAAGCCTGTCAGTGTTTTTTCTTCCACCACTTCTACTGGCAGTCTGTTCCAGGTGTCTACCACCCTTTCAGTGAAGAAGGACTTCTTTGTATCCCTCCTGAACTCCCTTCCCCCCCCAGATTCATCACATGCCCTCTGGTCCTGGTGGTCTTTTTCATTTGGAAGAGACTCCCCTCCTGTACCGTGTTCACCCCACTGAGGTACTTGTAGGTCTTTTATCATGCCCCCTCTCGCTCTCGTCTCTTCTAGGGTGTACATGTCGAGATCCCGGTCAGTTTACCCAAACAAATTCCCCTGCTTACTTGATTAATATTTCAGTCAAGATCCTGAACAATCGGACATGTACAATGTTTTCAGTTTTTTTGTAAACAATGTAAACAAACAACTTTTGTGATGTACGTACAATACCATTTCTCATAGTAAACATCACCCAGTTATTGGGAGGGCCAAAACTTGCACACTTATTTTCAAACCAACCAAATTAATGCAGCAAGTGCTACCATCCCAGAGAGAGCAGTGTGTCTCCTTGAAATTCACCTCTGAAACTGTGGCATCGATTCTATATAGGTTCTGCAGAGCCGTGGGAAGGCATTTTGGTACCTGGGCAAAGACTAATTTTGCACCGCCTCAAAAGAGCTGGGGTCTGGGGTCGAAGGCCCCAGAAGCTCTGAGGGGTTTACATGCTCTATGGTGAGTTTTGGGCCTTTTCTTGAAGAAAAAACACACTTTTGTTACATGTTCCCAACCCCTGAAGTTGCACAGTTGTATCCTGTTTTTTTCTGAACCCTCCCCAACTTCTTAAATCTTCCTTTTTGTACCATGGCATTTCATAAATATTATCACCATAAATTATAAAATCTATATATTTCTTAGGTGTGCTCATAACTGTAATTGTGCTTTTCAAAAGAATCACGTATGTGCCTTTTTCCTGATTTCAGTTTATGTTATAATGCAACTATGATAGTTTGGTGTGGACAGACTCTGGATAGACCAGAAGGCAGAAGCAAGATGGTTCGAATTAAATCACAGCATAATACTGTATATGGTGTTGTTTATTTGAACCACCTTGATCCTGCCTTTTCCAGAATCCAGACAGACTCCACAACAGACTGCAGACTACTAATTTAAAAATAGATGCATTAAAATACAACACAATAAGCTGGTAAATCAGGAGGAAACAGTACATTCACACTGCACAATTGCTGTGAAGACTAGAGCAGTTCTAGGAAACATATATTATTTTGGGTATTTTACTACTCGGAATCACTATTGTAATGTGTATAATGTATATATGTATGTATATATATGTGTATATATATATATATATATATATATACACAGTACACACACACACACACACACACACACACACACACACATGCTTAAATACAACCAGTGCCAGTGCTGCTTCTGCACAGTGCATGGCTGGCTGTCCTGAGTGCTGCAGCTGATTCTTTATGAAATAGCAGTGAGTCTGGTACTGAGTACTAGTACTAGGAGACTGGATCCAGGCTGGCAACATCACCAAAGCAATAAATCACTGCCCCTACTCTCAAACACATCAACAGGAATTAAAATTCTTAATGGCTGCATATATGGGGGGGAGCCAAGGCCCCGTCTCAGTACTACTTGATACAGCCAAGTAGTTAGTGTGACCCTTTAGCACAAGCAGTAAAAATGTAACCCTCTTGGTCCAAGTCTTGGCTAAATTCAACTGGAATCTGAGCCCCTTCCTGAATGGCTGAGATACTTCAGGATAGTGTGGCTGGGGGTGGATGGGGCTACCACACAAATGGACCACAGTACCATTCACATAAATGTGGCAGCCCTTCCACAATTGGTCTCAGTTTCTTGTACCTAGGGGTTGACATTGGGTCACCAGGGAATGAAGCCACTAGGCCATGAAGGATCTGGAATTAGTGAAACACAAGGGCCCTATATTCGAGGATTATCAGTTTAGAAGGGGGGATGCTTTTCAGGCTGGATGCCCCTGCACTGACCATTACAGCCAATTCACAGAATGGCATTCATTGAGATTAGTGCAATTCCAGTTTGTGACTTGGTCCCAAGTGCAATCCAGCCTGTGTTTATACCTCTAACAACTACAGAATAATTCACCCAGCATTGTGTACTGTATGGCACAATCGTGGAAGCACAATGGTGCAGCCAGTTTCCACCCATGAAGTGCTGCTACCCACCATAGTTACTGAAAATTGAGACCCTGAGGTTAAAAAAACAGACTGCTGTGATGCACCGAATAATGAGGAGTGAAGTTGATTTACTTGTTTGGACAATTTGTACTCCTTCACAGTGAAGGAGTGTGCTGCAAATTGCACAAACAAGTAAATCTGTTACCTCCACCCCAGCAGTTAATTTTACCTTTCTGTAGGTAGGTAGTTCATGTCAGTCAATTCTTATGTACCACAGGAATCTACACCTGTGTAAAGTTATCACTAAGTCGCCTCACATCTTTTTTGGAATGGATTTCTGCATTTCTAATTACCCTTACCCTGAAGAAAATTCGTACTGGTATGGTACAGGAAAAGCCTAATTAATCAATCATTTTATTCAGGAGTGGACTCAGGAGTGGTACAATTTAAATATTCAGAAGTTTACAAACTTTCCATGTCTTGTCTTTTACTCTTTTTCTTTCTCTGTTTTGAAATGATTTTAAAGCAGAGAAAGAATATAACACCTTCAGAGCTGAAGGGGCCTGACTAATTATTAAAGCAAGTAAGCAACATCTCATTCTCGAGTCCCAATCTACTCCTATATTCTTGGCTTGACACAAAAAACAGAATTTATTTGAAATTGATAACTTGAATTGCTTGAACTTTTTTTGAATAGTGTTGTTTATGTTGTGCACTGAGACTGTGAGACAGAGGAAATTAAATATGCTGACTCCCCGAGGTCAGCAGCACCGCCCGCCTGGAGTATTAGAATGGGGGAAAGCAGCGCGGGGGAGCCTGCATGATGTGGAATGCATCACTGGGTGTGCAAGGGATGCGGGGCAAGAGAAGGAGAGAAAAAGACGAGGTGGGAGGGATGGTGCCATGTGGCCTGCTTGCACCATGGCAGTCTGCCAAACTGAAGAGCCAAAGAGGGGGCAGGCGGCAACTGACAACTTCTTCACTCCCATCCCACTGTCCCAGTCGGAGTCCCGTGAACTACTACTACAGCAGCCAGTCACTACACCACCCACCCACCAAGCCAGGCTGTGGGCCCAATCAGATTGGTCCCGCAGCCTGGGCCTGGCAGTCGGCTGGCGTGGATGAGAGCTGGCAATTGGCTAGATTTCTTTCCCATTCCTCCTCCTGATGATGAGATCAGTGCAGTATCTGGATCAGATCAGTACCTGATTTCCAATTTAAATTCTAATTCCATTTTTTCAAATCGAGAAAATTACCCCCCCGGCACTGCCACGCTACAGATACACTCATTTTAGAAATCAGACTAGAGTTCAGACTCACTTACGCAGTCCACACAAAACTAAACAGCAAACAGGACACAAATTTGATTTTTAAACAATATGGAATTCGGCTTTCAGGGGATCACACACGGGAGACAGGATGACAGACTTATTACCAAGGCCCCTGGAATTCTGTGGTTCTGCGGTTGCAGAATTTGCCGCAGAATTTGCATCATGCATCAGAATTTATATAGTGCCACAGAATTCATTGTTTTTGGTGAATTTTCATATAAATATACTGTTTTTCCATAGTGTCAGGCTTTCTTTTCCACCCTGTTTATCCTGAAGCTCCTCCTCTATGCTCAGCATATGATGTCATCGATGACATCACATCATATTTAGACAATGACAGGACTGCATTCTGCCAGAGAAATTAATAAATCATGCCTCAGAAATCAGAAAATGTTGCTGCAGAAGTCAAGCAGCCCTGCCGCAGAAATCAGAAAATTCTGCCGCAGAACACCAGGGGCCCTGCTTATTACTAATATGCTTATGCTTATGCTTACAATTAAAATCCAAGATGGTCTGGACAGGACCTCACTAATGGATCTCTTGTCTCTCACACCTCTTTCTCTCTACTCTTACAAGTATCACAATAATATATGACTGTTGGCTGTACTCTCAGTCTTAGTGTCAACCACTGTCATTACTTTTATAATGTGCGTTGCTGACCCACCTACAGTTTCTCTTTCTTTCTCACTTGCTGTACTACACACCACTACATGACTATTTGCCTGCAGCTCATGTACCCCCACCAAACTTGCTGATCTTTGGCAGATGCACCCTTGCTGACAGCCAGTTATAATTACAGTCTAAGTGAGCAAAAAAAAAAATTTAAAGTGGTACTGCAAGTGAATAAATACTCAAACTTCCATTGAAAATTGTGCCCCTTGGAGGCTTGCGCCCCACCCTTTCTACGGTACTGGGTTCTGCAGATCATACCAGTTGCTGTAAAATACCTTACCCAGTGTGGTGGCTCACCACTACTATTTGCTGATGGCACAGTATAGCCACACCGACAGCAGTATCACTTGGTCCATTCTGGTTGGTGAAAATTATTTACGAACAAAATATAATATTCTATTCCATAGTTTTTAAATTGAATATATTTTACTGGTTTCATATAAATCACTAACAACACATAACTAAAACAATACAGATGGTCCTGATCTCCCCTCAACATTCAGGGGTGCCAGAGACGCAGCATTTCGGGTAAAATAATGGTAACCCATTACTATTTATAACTATCACTTAAGATGTCCAATACAAGAGTTATTATACATGCCCTTGACTGTCAAAATTCATGCTTAAACAGACTAGTCCACTAATTGCAGAAACACTTGCAACCACTCCCAACCCTTGCTAAAGCTCCGTGATCTGTGCCTAATGCTTGCAACAGTTTTCTGCATTCTCAAGGCCTCTAGCATGACTGAGTGCCATTCTGGGCACCTTGGTATTGCTCATTCACCATGTGTCTTAGAATAACTCTTTTTGCTGTGGGCACAGAAAGCACCACATGGTATTTTTTGGGTCCTGTCAGCCTTTCTATGTGTAACTCCATTACGGACATTACAGGGGTGAAAACTTCTTTCAGCCCTAATAAGGAGTCCAGTTTATTTTGTATCTCAGCCCATATGGGGTGTACTTTAAATCACTTTCACAATATGTATTTCAGGGCACCCCTATGTTCCTTACACCTCATATACACATCCGTTTCTTGCTTCAGCATTTTGAAAAGCTTGACCGGAATATAATACATATTGTTAAAGGGGAACTGTCAGCAATGGAGCCTCACACCCAGGTGTGAGACTGATTCCAATTAGCACTTTGTGTGCAAAAGCAAAAACATGTTTATTTACTTACTGTTTACTGCAGTGTAGTAGACTGTATCAGGCTAATTTCATTGCCTTGTAGGGTAACATTTCCTGTAACCAGAAATCCCAGAATCCACTGTAGCTGACATCAGAGGAGGGCTGCAGTAGTGGAAGATTCAATAGCTTGCAGTGAATGTTAGAGTTTTTATAAGCTGTAATCTTCTGTTTGCTGGTCCTCTGTTTTCCTGGGGCTAGGTACAGTCACTGAGGACTGTACTAAGCCCAGTGAGCACAGTGGGACCAGCAAACCTCTGATTTCAGCTTACAAAATTGTTAACATATATACTGTGGGCTATTGAATCTCCCAGTTCTGCAGCCCCCCTCTGATGTCAGCTACAGGGGATTCTGGGATTTCTGGTTACAGGAAATGTCACCTTACAAGGCTGCAAAATTAGCCTAATGCAGTCTACTACACTGTAGTAAACAGTAAGTAAATAAAAATGTTTTTGTACAGAAAGTGTAAATTGGGATCAGCCTCACACTTGGGTGTGAGGCTCTTATTGCTGACAATTCCCCTTTAAGAATTTTATATTAGGCCAATTTAAGCACAACACACTTTATATACTTGTAAGGGTTACCTCAAACTCTGTCCCTGTCTTTTGGGTGGGTCCTCTCATTCTGGGAATTCTGACTACCAGTCTTCCATTTGCAGACAGGTTTCCTCAGAAACCATGTTTTGTACTTTTGTATACTCCAAGGCCTTGAGTTAAATCAAATCTGGGACCATTTATGGGCCAAGATTAAATACTGTCTAGACACCTTGGTCCCAAATAGACAAAAATATAATAAAAGCCTCAGAACACCAATATGGTGGAATAAAGGTATAAAGAGGGCAAAAAACAAACAAAAAAAAGAAATATTACAGCAAATATAAAAGGAATCCTACAGTAACTTTTTTAAAATTTATATAAGGAAAAAATAAAAACAGTAAAATACAGTATAAGAAAAGCAAAGAGGGAACTCGAACTAAATTTAGCAACCAAAACTGTAGATAATCGTAAATCCTTCCATAATTATATTGGCTCATTAAAAGGAAATATCTCCACAGTAGGCCCAATTGAAACTAGCAAGGGGATAATAAGTAATGAGCTTGCTATGGCAACTGAATTTAAGGAATATTTTACTAGCGTATTTATGTCGCAAGATACTCCGCTAAGTAATACGACTTATGTACAGAATAAACAGTATTTACCAATTACCGTAGAGGAGGTAAACAAACTATTACAAAATGTTAAACCTCATTCATCCCCAGGGCCCGATAATGTTCATCCCAGGTTCCTTAAATAAACATATAATGTTATTTGTGGTCCTCTAGCTGTTTTGTTTAAAGCCTCTCTAAATCAAGGTGAAACTATTAATTCATGGAATGAGGCACTTGTTACCCCAATATATAAATCTGGTAATAAAATAATTGTGTCAAACTATAGACCCATCAGTCTTACGTCAGTTATAGGTAAACTTCTAGAAAGATTACTGCTGATCCGAACTGAAGTCTCGGTAAACTTCTACAAAGATTACTGCTGACCCGAATTGAAGTCCATATTTCAAGTAACAATTTACATGATCTTACTCAGCATGGTTTTTGTCAGGGAAGATCTTGTTTGACTAATTGGATGAACTTCTTTGAAAATGTCAGTGCATCTCTTGACCTGGGGCTTCCAGAGGATATAATCTTCCTTGACTTTTCCAAAGCTTTCGATAAGGTTTCTCATCAAGTTTTAACAAACCACATGAACAAGTTTGAATTTCATCCCAACATAATAAATTGGGTCACATCTTGGTTACAAAACAGACTTCAACGTGTTGTCATTAGAGGCCACCATTCAAAATGGGGTGTGGTCAGTAGCGGGGTACCACAGGGATCTGTTCAGGGCCCTGTTCTTTTTAACATATTGATTTCAACAATGCAGACGTCTAGCAATATTTGGATGTCTAAATATGCAGACGGCTGCAAACTAGAATATATAATCAGTAATGTACAGGCTGCAAACAACTTCCACAAAGAATTAAACAAGATAGGTGTCTGGGCTACTGATAATAAAATGCTTTTTAGTGAACAGAAGTGTAAGGTTATGCACTTGGGTCAGGTCTACATGATAATGGTGAATGCCTAAAGGCGATCACCGTTATCGCACAGTCAGAGTGCCGAAAACATTTTCGGCACTCTGACAACTCCGGCGCACAGGACAAGCGGTGCCAGGACAGTTTTTTTAATGCTTTCTGTGGGGGCTGTGCCTCACACACACTGCACCCCTACTTAAGGATTCTCAACTCCAGGGGTGGGGTGAAAGCATTAAAAAAAAAAAAAGGTTTGGGCCGGGCACAATAAAATCGCACCAGTGCCCGGACCCGAACCCGGTACCTCACCCACCCCAACCACTAGCCAACCCCCGATGCCATGACGTAGCTCAGCCACCCACCGCAGCACCACCCCTACAGCCCTTCAGCCTCTCCCAGCCACACTCACCGTGCTCGCTCCCCCGCACGACAATATAGCTTACATCCTGTCGCCTCAGTTCGCCCACCCCCTCATCCGGTCGCCCTACCCTCCCATCTCAGTGAGGATTTCACCGGGAAGGAGTCGCCATTACGGACGGTGCCCTTCCTCATGCGCCCATCTCACGGGATACCACTTGGGGGCATAACAATCTGAACTTTAATTAGAAATTAAATAATGTGCAACTTACAGAAACAACAAATGAAAAAGATTTAGGTGTTCTAGTGAATAATAAATTAACTTTTGATACCCATACCCTAGTGAAGGTTAAAAAGTGCCAAAGAATAGTTGGCTGCATCTTCAAACTTATAAAAAGTAGGGATTCCAGGGTAATTCTTCCACTTTATACAAGCCTAGTTAGATCACATTTAGACTACTGCTCTCTGTTTTGTGCACCGGCTACAAATAAAGGAAAGAAACTAGTGGAGGGAGTACAAATGAAACTAACAAAACGAATTAGGGATATGAACAATTTTGAATATGAGGCAAGGCTAAAAACATTGGATCTCTATTCTATGGAGTATAGACAACTACGTGGTGATCTCTGTTTGACATGTAAAGCAATTCATGATCTGCTTCTTTTTGAAACACTGGGCTTAACAAGAAACAGTTCTAGCACTAATACTAGGACACATAATCTTAAATTAAGAGGAGATAACTGTAAAACCCACAAAAGATGCCACTGGTTCACTCAAAGGGTGGTGTCGCAGTGGAATGCTCTACCAAGTAAAATAGTTATGAGTAACACTATGGAATTATTTAAAAGACAATTGGACATTTATATGGGCAGTAGAAAAATATCTTACCTCTGATATAATTTTAATCCACCATATTGGTGGCGAGCTCTGTAAGGGCATTTCGCTTCCTGAGCTCATTGTGTCCTGTGAATCCTATGAAAAACGGCACATCTCTGGCTTGCCAACCTGTTCAGTACCATCCCATATGTCCGACCAATTGAAGTGCCAGAAATAGGGTCCAACACTCTAAAGAACAAATGCTGCAGTTGTATTAAGGGGGAGACACTGCGAGGTGTGATGTTGTTTCAAGCTTTCAATGTGGCGAAAGTAATTATTTTGCCACTGTCCACTAGCTATGCCAGCGTGTTTATATTGGTCTTGTGAAGAAAATGATCAGGTATCACTGCACTGCCTATTTTAGCATTTGGATTATGTCTCAGCGGTTGGGTTAATTCAAATAATGGTTTGGTCCCCAGGAAGTAATGAAGCTCTTTACATGCTGAGATTGACATTCCAGTTGGACTCCATCTCAGACTCGGCGTCAGATTCCTCAAAGGGATGCTCATTACTGCTTGTATTGCGACCCCTGCCTGTTTACACAGGCCCACTTCCATTATTTTGTATGGCGGTATGTGGGGATTTCCCTCCAGACCTGCTTCGCCATCTCTCCACCATAGAAATTGGCTTGCATGGCTTGCCAGGTAGTACAGCTGGAAATGTGGAAGTTGTAGTCCCCCTTTCATCTTTGCTGGAGACAGTTTACAGTACACTCTTCTTTTTTTTTATGCGCCTCCCACACACCCTGACTGGCCACTCCTTCGGAGTGCCATGACCTTCCTGCCTCCCTCTGACCTCCTGCCACCTACTCCCAGCCCCAATTGCAGCCTACCTTGGGTAGCCTGGTGTATCCCTATGCTGGAAGGGTCCCTCTCTTCCAGGGGGGAATGGCCTTTATGGCTGACTTTGCATCCCAGGTGCTGCGGGGCTGGATCCGGGCTGGCTCCAGGGCTTTGGGTGGCAGTGGCCAAGGCGCTCGTCATCCGGTCGGAACGGGGCATAATTTTCCATTTTCTGTGCCCCGGCTACCGCAGTTCTCAGCCTTGCATAAGCATGCAGGGTATTCCATGGGCGGGCTATGGCGCAGCCGAGGCAGCATGTCCCTGCGCTCGCCACCAATCTGCCCACAGGTCCCCAGGCAAATCCCTCCCAGGAGGGAAGCGCCCAATGGATGCTTATAGAACCCTCCCTTGCCGGTTCTCCGCTCCTGGTACCCAGGCTCGGGGCGCGAACCCGGGTCGCCAGCGTGCCGAGTGAACCCCTTCGCTCGGCGCCATGGAGCCGGCTCTCAGTACACTCTTCTGGGGAGGTTTTGCATCCCCAAAGAAAGGAGGAGAAGAGTGTCCCAAGTCCTGCAAACCAGCTCAGAGGTAGAATCAGACCAGTCATACTTAATGGGTACAACACCGTCAGGAGCACATTCATTTTCATTATGTTAATCATTGCCCTCAGCATTAATGGCAGGGCTGGCCACTGTGCAAGGTCATTTTTAATCAGTGTTAATTTTTTATCAGTGTTGTGAGGTTGTTCTCAAGCATTCATTTTCTGTTCCCGCTCTGACCGCTCACCTCTATG
This sequence comes from Neoceratodus forsteri, assembly GCA_016271365.2. Classification (NCBI taxonomy): domain Eukaryota; kingdom Metazoa; phylum Chordata; order Ceratodontiformes; family Ceratodontidae; genus Neoceratodus; species Neoceratodus forsteri. The sequence continues at coordinate 153,967,321 of CM028134.1, forward strand.
CCTAGGTACTTTAACGAAAATGGCGCCCACGTGCTCCCCCCCACTTCAGAACATCTGCTCTTACTGTGAGAACATTGAGTCATAATCATAGTCTTATCCAGATTTAATTTATAACCTGACAACCTTCCAAACACATCTCATGCCTTAAAGACTGCTGGGATTGAGGTGTCCGGATGTTCCAGGTGTAACAGGACATCATCCATGTAGGTGGACATTCTGTATTATTGTTCTCCTACCCTGACCTATTTCATCTCCTCTTTCTATTGATGATTCTTGTCGCAGGTTCCAGGTACAAGTTAAAAAGAAGAGGAGAGAGTGGACACCCCTTTCTGGTACCTTTTCCAAGCCAGAACTTATAGGACTGGAGCTCCCTGCAGCCTACCCTCACTGTGGAGTGAGAGTATAGCAATTTAAACCAATCTGAAAAGGGACCTGGGAACCTAAATGCTTCCAAGGTGAAGAATAGATACTCCCAAGAAACCCTGTCAAAGGCTTTCCCATGTAGAATCGTAGGGATGCTGGTATTCTCAGATGCGGTGATTATATGCCCCAGCTTCTGCATATGCTCCTACCCTGCAATGAATCTTACTTGTTCCAGGCCAATGACAGCCCCTCATACTTTGCTAACCCTGGCCACCAGAATTCCTGTCATATTCTTACTGTCCATATTCAAGAGGGAGATCAGCCTGTAGTTTCCCACTAGTTCCTGATTTTTCCCAGCTTTGGTGAGAAGGTAATAAATGCTTCCTGCACAAGCAGGTCCAGTTGTTTGTTTTTATATGCACGATTAAAGACTGCAGCAAGAGGTGGTGTTAGGTCCTTTTTTAAGAGACAGGAAAAGTTCAGTAAGAAGCCGTCTGGACCTGGGGCCTTATCCAATTACAAATCGTGGCTTGCCCATGCCACTTCCTCTTCTGATATCAACACCCCCCAACATCTCCAGGTGATCATCCGCCACCTTGACAGATCTGCTGCCGTAAGAAAGGCCCTGATTTTGCTACTAGTGGCTGCAATGTCTACTCTGAATAGCTCTTGGTAAAATTCTCCAAAACCCTGTACTATGTCCCGAGAATCTGTCAGTAAGGGCATCCCCCACTCACTCCTGACTGCTGCCACCATGCGACAGGTCTCCTACTGCCTCAGCCAAAGTGCCAGTAGGCATCCCGCTTTCTCACCATGATCCACATAAGAGTCTGGCCAGGAATATTGCTACTTCTGCTGGCTCTTCGGGTATTTCATTTAATCCATTCCTCATCTTTTAATGTGCCATTAATCCCCCTTTCCAAGCTTGTAATCTCCCTCAAGAGGTTATTGCGTTCACCTTCCCTCTTTCTCTTCCGGGTAGCTGCTGAACATATGAGTCCCCACCCCGATCATACATTTAAATGCTCCCCACAGGAGGTTCAGTAATCAATAACACACAACAAGGTGTGCTGTTATTGGGTAACTCTGTGGGTTGGAGGCACGAAGCATTAGCTGAGTGCCGTTCAACCACAGGGTTGGGGGAAGCGCAGTAATTACCCAGTAATTCAATAAGCCCTGAAGTGTGTTACTGCATTTATAAGATGTCACCAAAATAATAAAAAACGCAGGACTAAATAATCTTTAAATTAAGAATAAATGAATCATTGGCAAATTGGTTCTCACACCAGACAGCTGGGTTTGCCCCATCAAAAAGGTCAAATTGGGCGACAGATAAGTCATTCATGTTAGTTGAACCTTTTTTTTATTGTTTTTCCTGTCTCAGTTCTGAAGCAGTGCAGTGATGTGTATGTGCAGTTAGGTCAGCCAAGGAAATAAGTTCTAAGACTTGCAAAGCGCTTTCTAGACCCGTGCGGTTATTAGGCAATTACTGCATAGGTCTGGACAGTTGTTGATGAATCACATCACATCACTGGATTTATCTTGCCCATTCTATAAAGTCATTTACTGTGCCTATATTTTCTTTAAATAACAATGTAGTGGTTTTCTCAATTTTTTATGCATTTTTCATCTTTAAGCAGATGATTGTTAACTTAAATCGAGACAGAACCTGGAAAGTTATTAGACCATGTAAGAATGAGAAAATACACAGGAAAGTGATCAGAGATCACCCTTGCTGTTATCTCACATGCTTGCCCACCCTTCAGAAGCCTAGTACTGATTAAAAAGAAGTCCAGCCTAGAGTCTGTACCATGCATAAAGGAGTGGAACATATCCCTCACGTCTGGTTACAGAGTCTTCCATGGGTCCCCCAGCTCCACGTCATTCTACAACTTCCACAGTGCTCTCTGGGCCAGTGAGTGCCCCTTCCTTAAGGTACATGGTTTGTCTTTAGCCCCATCCAGAATTAGATTTCAGTCCCCTGCTGCCACTATAGGAACCTGTGGTGTATTGCCCAGTAAAGCCAATAGAGTTGAAAAAATTGCAGGTCATCTCTATTAGTACCATAGACACAAATTAAAACAATTTCTGGTAGTCCCAACACTCCCCTTAGGGTGATATATCTACCTTCTGGGTCCTTCTTCTCCTCAGTCAGTCTGAAGGGCACACTTCTTGCCACCAGAACAACTACGTTGCCCTCTTGTTGCTATTGCCAACTGCGTAGGCTTGCCCTACCCATTCCCTGCACCATAAAGTACTATGCTGTGTCTTTGTGTTTCCTGAAGCATATCAATCTGTATTCCTAAAGACTTAAGATGCCTTAGAATCTGATGGTGCTTTTCTTTTATCTGAGCCCTCTTAACGTTCTAAGTGCTGAATTTTAATCCCGTCATCAACATGCATGGTTAATCGAATGGCTTGTGTCTGTTGGGGTTTCCCAAACCCAGGTGTATTCGTGCCTTGCACCTCCTGGATGACATATTTAAATGCCTCTGCACTTATAATTACTGTTAATTAGGTGTTCAGACTAACCACATTCTGATCTTTTGTAACTGCTTCTTTTTGTCTTGACACTCCATCTATCTATAGCAGACCTTATTACCTGAATACAGTCACAACCTTGTGTGAAACATATGATCTCCTGTAACAAATAACAAACAGCAGAAGACCACAACAGAAAAACGCAGAACAGCAAACAACTGTGCCCTTGCCCTTGACTTTTTCAGATACACATCCTTCCTAGGGGGAAGGCCTCATGCATTCTTAACCAATTCTTCCCTTTTTTTTTAAATTATATTTTATTGTTTTTATATTAAAAACAATAGCATACAACTATCACATGCAAGAGATCCCATGTGATACAAGTGGATACATTAAATGTAATAGTGAATGGTAATCTATGCAATCTGGATTACGAATGTGCAGGTATTCCACGTATATCAAGTCCACATATTGTCCAAGATATGCTGCACCCTACAAGACTTTGGGTGGTCATTCAAAGAAAATCATGAAATCCAGACATTTTAACACAACAACCAGTGTTGATGTGACTCCCTGTACAAACATTTAAGATCCATAACATAGGTAGTGCTTAAGGAAAAAACAAAACTCTGACAGACACCCTTTGAGGATATATCTATTATAGCAAGTGATGACGGTGACAGTATCAGCCTCATTAGAAATTCGATGGACCGCACAGATTCCTGCCACATGGCCTCCACCATTACTCAAGCATTTCTGGTATATAAACACTACAGTCATATATTGTAAATATTAATTCTATCTCTTTTTATATATCTTTTTTTTGAATGTTGTAAAATAAACATTTCATTTGAGCAACATGTACTGTAATCAAACTCTATTAAATCTAAACCAATAATCAGCAGTTCTAAGCTACTGAAACAGTAACTAGCTAAACAGTAAATGTATGTCTGCCAATTGTAAACTTTTAAACCTCATTAATAAGCCACCACTTAAGTCCTGTCCGATAATAGCCCTCTTCCAGTAGCTTCATCCAAGTCAGAAGACTTCAGCTGCCTGGAGCATTCAAATTAATTGGCAGTGGCCTCCACTTTCTTACTCGTTTCGTCTGGGTCAGTGAATTGGAAAGTGTGCCCGCCATAGTGGATCTTCAGGTGCGCAGGCATAAGCAGTGAGTGAGCAACTCCTGGGCTTCTAACCTTTGCCCGGACCCCATCAAATTTCTTTCTTCTAGACCGGGTAGCAAATGAGAGGTCCGGGAATAGGTGGACAGTTTGTCCCTGAAATTTTAGAGATCCCAAAATCCTCTGGCAGTCTGCAAGATGAGATCCCGGATGGAAGCACCAGATGTGGCTAAAAGGACCATCCGAGGTAAGTCACTGTGATTTGAGGCACCCAGGGGGAAATTTGATAGGCCTTAAGAAAATTGCTTGCTAATGGGGCAGATTCTACTTTCAGAGTCTCTGGTAACCATCCTTGAGGGAATTCTAAGAGATCCTTTCCCTCACAGTTGTCCGGGAAGCCCATGATGTGAACATTTGGAGCCTGCTGTGCATTCTCAATGGCCTCCATGCGATATCTCAGCTGCGTCAATTCTTGTGTTATTTTACTTATAGTGGTCAGGGCCTTTGTAGCCATTGATTCAGCCAATGTGGCTGCTTTGGTAGCATTCTTGATCTTGGCATCCTGTTCCATGAGCCGAGTCAGTTTGGATTCAATTTTAGGATTAATCACCTGCATGGATTTTTGTAGGGCCCTCCATGGGGGTTCCATCCCCGATAAGGGCTAAGAGTCAGCCGCTGCTTGTGGCTCCACTGGTGGCTGGTTCTTCGGGCTGCCTCCAGGGGCCTTATTCGTGCATCCTATCTTATAAAAATACACACTCTGGTTCAGCACAATGAGCTGATTCCACTACCGCTCTGCAATTATCTTCATGAGTTAAACATTGATTTTTAGGTTTTACATCCTCGTTTGGTGCAGAGCTCTCTTTTAGCATGTCTTGTCAGTAGGCGTACCCCATAGCACCCCCCATTCCCCTTTTTAGCCCACTGTCTGGTCATGGGCTTGGAAAGGAGAACTCCCACAGTGACTTGAGCCCTGCCAATTGCACATATCCAGTGCATGGAGAATTCGCCATCTGGGGCTACTTCACGGCTTGGGACCAATGGTGTAGCTACTACAATAAAGTTTAAACACCATTTTGTATACCATTGCCTTGTTTGTTGTCCCCCCCATTTTCTGCTCTCAGTTGAGCCCTGTTTAGTGCCCCCGTTGCACCCTGTTTGATGCACTACAATCATATACACCAGTGCTGTTTCAAGCATAGGAGAAAACTAAAGCAGCACTCAGCTGTATGCATTTACTTAGTGACTTGCTGACATAGAGTACAACAATCATATTATAGCACCAGAAGGTGGGGCAAATGGTATCCCTGCAGTAGGGCAAAATATTGCCTCTCAGAAATAAATTTGTACACCATGGCTTATATGATGTATGTGTTCCTACATCCTTGCTCTGGACCAAACCCAATGACATTTTACGTATACCAGTAAATGCATTAGTAATAGCCCATTCCCATCAGGACTGTAATTGACACAGGCAATTGCTTATTGTTGGGGCACCCACCTTTTAAATACATTTCTTTTGAAAGTAAAATGTTTCTGGATATTAATATTTTTTGTTTGCACTACTGCTTTTTCATGTCAGTTAATCGTAACACCCTGATGATGTTGCTCTAAATTATGTATACTGTTTGCTGTATATTATTCCTCCTGTTAGTCTGTAATTCTTCTAGGTTGTGCCTGAAAATAGGCATACATATGCCGAGTGTATCTCACCTGGGATCAAAAATAAATAAATCTGGGAACCATTTCATTAAAGGTTGGCATGGAAGAGAAAGCTAGAGTCCAAAATTAAATGTTCAGTATGTGTATAAGTTAAGTACTCCCTCTCATAGCCATATGTTGGACTGGTCCATCAGTTGGCCAGTCCAGGGCTGCAAACTGTGACCTGTGGTGCAAGGTCAATGCTGTCAGAAAGGGGGCTGCCTACCCCTTAAACACACGAAGCAAACTGGTTTTGTAGAACTCGAGAACAAGCACATAATATCAGGACTCCATGGTATTCAAGAAATAATTCAGTCTTTATTCCTCGCTCAAGATGCAGTTTCAGACCTACAAACTAAAGTAACAGACTTGAAAAACCCAAAAGGTAGTCCCGTGCAGTGAGAACTGCTCACCTCTCACCCCAGCGCTTCAACTACGAGAGAATTCATTAGGGGACTGGTCAATCAGGCATTTGTTCAAAAAGTTTCACCTGTGTTGCATCTACCTTTTGTGGAACCTTAGTCTTGCTTACCCAACTGCATCCCTCCCTCCAGGGGGTTGGCCTTACCTGCACCCCCCAGCTGGCAAGATTTAGTTGAAGCGTTACCTGAGAAGGGCATCAGATGTTGCAGGTTTGCTGCTGGTTCCAAGCAATAGGGTACATGGTTATGCCATTAGCTTGGGTACACGGTTATGCCATTAGTTGGGCAGTAAGGCCACTCAGGCAAACGAGAATTTGGGAAGGCAGCTGACTGCACCATGAAAGGGTCGCTTCTGTGATCCTCGACGGTCTCACCAGTAATACAAATGTCATTTTTTATTGTTTACTTCCTCAGCACCATCATGACATCCATTCTAGTTGGATAAGCTCGCAATGTAGATAGCCAGTCTGCTTGTACCTGCCCCAGATCTGGGTCTTTGTGATCATCTTTTCTGGTCTGCCACGAGACACTCACAGAGGCACCTGCACTGCCCTGCCTGGAAGATGTTGCAGTAGCAGAAACTGGATTGCCCCGTTTTGGGGGTCAGGAGAAGAGTAGCTCAAGAGGGCTTTCAACAACTGTCCCGCCCCCCGCACCACTCCACCCCACACGCCCGGCCCTCACACTGCCCCCCACCACACCCCACCGGGTGAGTCAGAAAACCAGAATACGTGCAACAGCTGTCATTTTTAGCCCACAGCCAAAGTCTCTCTTTCCTTATAGCCAAAAAAGTGAAGGCTCAGCAACTCTTATCTACAGCTCCTGAAATCAAGTCTGGTGTCAGGTCCCCATCTGTTTAAACTTTATACAATCACGAGACATTTATTTGCACACTCTGACTTTGCCAACTCTGTCTATTTGTGAGGCCCCTGTTTTGTGTCAGTCAACCAAGTGAGCTTGGGGGAAAAGCCAGGATAACTATTTCCAGGCAGCTTCTGCTGAAGCAAAGTCATTTAGGCCTTGCTTAGTGGAGATAACCAGCCTGGCAGGGTGTAACATATAGAGGGGGACGCTGGCTTGATGTAAGGCTGTTTTGTATGTTTGTTAACGATTTGCCTTTCCTCAACAGCAGGAGTAACATCACTGAAGATAAGGAACTTATGCCCCTGCCACACCAATTTTTGCTTCTCTTGCCTTAGTTTGGATACATGTCTGGAAGGTTTAAGCATTTTAATATGATTGCTGTGGACTTTCCATTCAGGGGGTGGCATTTGTATGAGGGTATGATGGACCCGCTCAGTTGTATAGCGGGAATCCTCTGTGGTTTTACTGGCAACCTCCAGTTGCAGAATGTGGTTGAACTCTAGCATATAATTGCCCTTTGACTTATCTGGGAGACCAACAATGTTTTTTGCAATTAATTTTCTTTATTGGAAATTGCAACTCAGAACACATACCAGTGAAATTTAATAAACAAATATAGATACATGACTTGTCCACATAAGCAATACACGGACATCACAGAGTAATATGCAGTGTTTATCATAAGACAACTGTGGTGCTAGATACTGTAACAGCTAGACTATATAGAGAAAGACCATCCTTTACCACCTATGTTGTCAATGCTAAAGTAACATACTGAAGAACTTTTTATTTTTTATCCTGTTTATCCTTCCGTAGCCAGGACAGGCTCGGCTCCCCCTCAGCACTACCTCACTGGTCCCACCTTCCTACATCTCCCCTGAACCTTGAGAGCTTGAGTACCCCCATGGATCCCCCTTCCCCCGTAGCAGGGTCAGGAGGGGGAGGGCCATCATCCCCCCTCCCCAAAACACACACATCCAGTCTTCGGCTCCAGGGTCCGGTGTTGCAGTGGGTGGAGATCAGTGGGCAGGCATTATTCTTGCTTTGCCCTGCCACTTTTTTCTCTATAATTTAAATCCCTTCCCAGCACTGGGGTGCTCTCATAAGTGTACGTGTGGAGGCACGTGCATGCTATGGAGTCCCACAGCACATCCTTCGTCTGCCCTTCTCGACCTACACTGCTGCTGGGTGGCAGTCATTCGGTGGAGTGTGCAGTTCTCCCCACCATAGAGGAGAGAGCACTGAATCCTCTCCCACCCTGGCTGACCCCCGGTAAACCGTGCTGTTTCCCAGACATGGGTCACCGGCATGCTGAGAGGTAAGGTGCATAAAGCGCCTCAGTCCTCTATGCCACTGGGCTGGCTCTGAAGAACTTTTATGAAGAAACATTGACACATGAGGGAAGCTGGGAGCTCTACAATGCTTACTCAGTTCCTGAGCATGCTCTGTAAAATTAAGAAAAGTGTGAGCCCTCCCTTCCCCTTAGGGAACTATTATTACTCAAGATGGTTTACAGAGGGGGATGTTTCCCATCATAGGCAGGGTAAGTTAGAAAAAAAGAGGGGCGTAACAGCAAACAGGGGGAGGGGATGTGGAAGGGTAGCAAACAGCTCATGGGGGGGGTCTCCACATATCCTTACCCCTAGTCCTACAAGAACCTGTATCCAAAGTGCAGAGGGGGGGATGAAAGTTATGACACCCACCAGTCTTAGTAGGACTCTAAGGAGCCTTTAGCCAAATGTGACATTCTGGCCAGTGTAGCCAGAGAAACCAGTGTGGATCTTCATTTCTGGACAGTGGGAACCTCTGCTGTCCTCTATCTATGGAGGAGGAGATGTTTAGCTTCCAGCTCGTAGACACCAACCAATGTACCTAATAGTCAGTATGTTTACTACCAGGTGGAGGATACCTAGAAGAAGGGTCTGCGGGGTGATAAGAAAAGCAGGACCCAGCACACTATGGCAGTCAGTGTGTATTGCCATCCAGAAGGACTGTATGGCAGACAAGACCACATGATAAGGAACAGAATACCTCTGGGACCTCTAGCAACAATCAGAATCTAATAACCCCATTCTGTGGAGTTTTACCAGTGTTTTTTTTTTATATTTTATTTATTTTTCAATTTTCTCTGTACAACAAAATAACAATATAAAGCCCATAAAGAAAAAAAAAGATGAAAAAGGCCATTGTTACTTTACTTGTATGATGTGTCTAGCCCAAACATACGGGGGGTGGGGTGGGGTGGAGAAGGTCAGTATAACTCCTGTTTCTTTTGAAGCTTATAGCAGCTAATTATAGATTTACAGATATTTAGATTCATATTTAACAGATTTCTCTACTCTGTGTCCCTGTGTTATAAAAAAAAAAAAAAAACAGTAATTAATCAACTTTCCCCCATAGAACTCACAACCCCTTCACACCTATGCTCCACTCTTGTGGGCCACTTTGCATTGATTTCTATTTAATTCAGGTGTGAAAAATAAAGGACATCCTCTCAAATGCCCCTTCAGCCTAATACATTGCAGTTAAAGTATTTTTCATATCATTTTCATCATTTCTTCTTCTGAAAGTATTGGAGATGTCGAAGATTCCATCTTGCTGTCTTGGTCGTACTGAGCTCTGATAAATGCAGATACTTGATCAACATCAAAAAACATATGTTGTACCCCTTTAAATTTTATGTGAAGCTTCGTCGGTGCCAGAAGTTGAAACTCCTCTCCCATTTCTAATAACCCTTGCCGGTATGCTAAAAAATGGTGGCGTCTCTGCTACGTGGGGTATGAATAATCCGGGAAAATCGAAAATTTATTGGACTTGTATGTTAGTGAAGCTTTAATTTGTGAGAGCCTCATAATCAGATCTCAGTCAGTTTCAAAAGCAAGGGTTAACAGGTTAGTTGATTTCTTTTGGGAAACTGATTGCTCTTGGTTAATAAATTTCGATGGAGTCCTGTAGGCATGAGTTATAAAGGGGAGGTCATTTTCAGGTAGTTCCAAAACATTTATAAAAACATTTTTGATCATATCTCTAACATAATCTAACATAAGATTGAAACTCTTGATCCAGAGTAGGCGGCAAGCCAGTTAATCTGAGGTTATGATAGCTTTGCTGGTTCTCCAAGATGTTGATTCTCCTGGCCATAGCATAATTATCCTTCATTAAATTCACAGTAGCAGCCTCCATTCCTAAGATTTTATTTGTGGTTTTCTCAATTTATTTTTAATTTTTGTCCACATCTTTATTCAATTCTTCAATTTTTTCTTACTCTGCTTTGCATCTTTTTGTAAAAAATCCACCTTCTCGGATAATGTATTAAATTTCCTGTTGAAAGTTTGGGTCCATGTTAACAGTTTTTCTAAAATATCCCCAAGTGAATCCATTGTATATTTTGTTTCAGTCGCCATCTTGGTTTGCTTCATGTTGAGTTCCACCAGTGAAGTTTGTGCTGTTACAAGTGGGGTAGCAACAGTGTTTCTAACAGGTGATTCTGTTTGGGTGTCTGTTGATTTCAGAGAGCTTGAAATTGTAGTTACTGAACTTATTGAGTTACTTTGAAGTGTTTCAATGTACTAACCTTGGAGATGAGGGCTGAATTTTGCTCTTCTTGGGAGGTTGTAACGCTGGATAACACCACAGGCTCTTGTGAGTCAGCAGCTGGTGTCTTGTTCAAGAGCCCAGAGCTTCTCTCTCTCTCCCTCCGGCTCTCCTGGTGTCGGCAGTGCCAGTAGATGATCTGAAATATTTCTCCAATGACTTGATTTTTGGCGAAGCAAATTCTTCTGAAAATGATGTTAAAATTTTCCTTGTATCAGCTATAAGTAAAAGATTTGTCTCAAATTTTTTTCCCCAATGTTTTAGCATTTAAAGAAACCACCAGCATGGAGCTCACAAAGAAAGCTGCTAGCTTCGGTCATGTTAACTCCGCCCCCTCTGATTTACCCCTCAAGTTTGACCAGTGTTCTATACCAGAGGTGAAGCAACTTGAATTGAATTAATAGGCTATGACTGTCAGGGCATGCCAAGCAGGCCACCTTCCAAGCACTGGCTCATTCCTTGGGAAGAATGGAAGTGCTTAGTAGTGTCTTGTATCTTTGTCTAGCTGCCTCTGTCTGATCCAGTATGGCCTCTATAATGCTCCTGTAAATGTTGCCCACAAGGCCCATAACACCCTTACTGCAAGAAATAAGACCCAAACTCCCCTCCGTTTCTCTGGTACCTGGAGCTACTGTGTGCAGTATGGGAGTGACCACACTCCGCAACTGCATCTATCTCCAAAATTCCTTATGAACCAAAGAGAACCGGAAGTGAATCTTCTCAAACGAGTCTATGTGAAGAGTGCCCGGCATGAGCAGTTGTTTGACATGATGGTTCCCAATGGCTGCCCATGTTCACCAGTGGAGCAGGGCTTGACCCACACAGATGTCCTTGTTGCGCAAGACAGGCAACCAGTGTATCGGAGTTAAGGACACTTTTGTTGAGTGGGAGAGTTGGTGTCATGCCTTGATTGAGGTATGAAAGGTAGGCTACTGTCGAAGCCTATGAGGGATCTGATTATATAGCAGAAGTGAGGGGGAAGTTCCCCCCCCCCTCCACAGGTACTATTCCATTTAGTTTAGTTTATTAATTTGTTAGAGTGCTGTAACTCATTGCGACTCTAGGCATTTTACAGATACCTGAACAATATAGATACAGACTAAAATATACATTAAATGTAAACTACCACAGTAAGTTAAAAGGAGGGAAAGGCTTTATTAAATAAAAAGGTCTCCAGATCCATCTTGAAAGCACTAACCAAGGGGGCCTCTCTGAGCAACCGAAGCAGTGAACTCCACAGGGTGGGTGCCGCAACCAAAAAAGCCCGGGCACCAGATGATTTCAAATGAGCCCTGGGAATCACTACGAGGCCCTCCTCGGCTGACTGGAGGGGACGGGACAGGTGGTAGGGCTGTAGGAGGTCTTGTGGTAACCAGGCCCCAGACCATGTAGGGCTTTATAGGTCAGCAAACCGACCTTGAATGTGATCCGCCACCTAACAGGAAGCTAGTGCAAAGAGTGCAGCAAAGGCATACTATGACATGACTTCTAAAGGCCAGTCAACAGCCTGGCTGCTGCATTCTGCACTAGCTGTAGTCGGCAAAGATCAGCCCCTGATAGCCCTAGGTAAAGGGCATTGCAGTAATCAAGCCATGATGTCACAAAGCCATGGACTAGTGATGGCAGCTCACCCGAGGGAATCAGGTGTTTAATCCTGGCGATGTTTCTAAGATGATAAAAAGCACTCTGGACCATGGCCGATACCTGAAATTCAAGCATCAAGCTGCTATCCAGCACAATGGCAAGATTTTTCACCTTAAAAGGAGTGAGAAGCTGGGAGTCTCCAAGCTTAAGTCTGGTGACTTGACCAGCCTGCACATCAACCCTCGGGTGACCAGGTTCCACCACCAGTACCTCTGTTTTATCCGGATTTCACTTCAACCGGTTGGCACTCATCCAGTCTTGGATTTCAGCATTTGAAGCCAAACTGGCCCATTTATAGCTGGTTCTAATGAGGAGGCTTCTGCTTCCATAGAAAACTACCCAGAAGTGAATCAATCTTCCGAAACCATACCTGGGGAACATTAACTGGAAGATGGGACAACCTATGAAGAAGCTTGGGGGTAGTGATCATTTTCAGGGTGGAGATTTTGCCAGCCATACACAAATTCAGTTTACACCATCTGCCACAGTCCCTTTTAAGTTTTTCCAGCAGCGACTGCAGATTAATTTTGTAGATCTGGGAGAGATCTGGAGTGAGTTGAATACCCAGGTACCTGATGGCAGGGGGGACGATTTAAGGCCTCTGGTCAAACAGTGGGCTGATAGACACAAACTAGAAATTGGGAGAATTTCCATTCTAGATCGATTTATTTTAAGACCAGACACCACCTGGAACTCCTGGAGAAGATCCAGTAGTGGGTCTACACTGGGCATTGGCTAATAAGACCAGTGGAGTAGGTCATCAGCATATAACTTTGTTTTACAAACTGTGTTGCCCACCTTGATGCCTAGTAATTGCTGGTGTTCTCGTATAGCCACTGCCAAGGGTTTGATTGCCAACACAAATAAGAGGACTTAAAGGGGGCACACCTGTCCGGCCCCTCTGTGTAATGAGAAAGGATCGGATAGGACATTAGTCAGAACTTTTGTAGTGGGACGGTGTACAAGGTGTGAACCTAACTGGTTGAGTTAGGGCCAAATCCTATCACCTCCAGGTACCTGAGGAGGCCCCCCCACTCCACCGAATCGAAGGCTCTTTCAAAGTCTATAGTGACTGCCATTGCTGGAGTGGGGGTAACTTGTACAGTTTGAAAAATGTTAATGGGAGCCCTCAGATAGTCAGAGCTCAGATGTCCTATCATGAAACCAACTTGCACAGGATGAAAGAGGGGCAGCAAGATACTATCTAATCAGGATGCCAGGGCTTTTGCCAGGATCTTTGAGTCTGCATTCATAAGAGAAATGGGGAGATACCTCCCGGCAGGGTTGGGTCCTTCCTCACCTTAGCCATAACAGTAATCACTGCCTCATTCGGGGTAGGAGGGAGAGTACCCCGAGAGTGTACCATCTCAAAAACATTGCCAAGGATGAGGCATAGGAGTAGAGCCAACGTCTGGTACAAGTTGACAGGAATGCCATCCCCGCCTGATGCCTTGTTACTGTTTATAGTCTTAACAGTGCAGGAGAGTCCCTCAACAGTCAAAGGCCACTGCAGCCTGTGGTACTGGTAAGCAGTCAGATGGGGAATGGATGCTTTCCCAAGAAAGGCCATGATGCAATTTACAGTAGTAGGTCCTTGCAAAGAGTAGAGGGACTCATAAAATGCTGTTATGGTAATATTAATGTCCTTTTGCTGATTAGAGAGCAAGCCCTTCATATCTCATAGGGCCATTATGTGGCACTCAGCCTGCTGTTTTTGAAGGTGATATGGCAGGAACTTAGAAGGTCTTTCCCCTCCCTCCCACAACTTATCTTTGAGTCAGAGAAGTGCCAGCTCTGCCATCCTAGAAAGGAAATAGTCGAGTTGAAGCCTGACTCCTGCCATATCTGCTAGGAGAGAGCTTCTTTGTTTGGGACAGGATTCAGCTTTAACAGCAGTTTCCAAAGCGGAGAGCTTGTCACACAGGGTCTTAAGTTGGGCTTCCCTTTCCCATCTTCTCTTAGCTGCAAATCGCATAATTAATCCCCCTATGGTGGCCTTATATGCCTCCCAAAGGGTGGAGGCAGAAACCTCCCCAGTGTCATTGGCCTTAAAATACTCTAGCATTTGCCTGCTCCACCAATTCTGGGAAGGATATGTATATATCATGCAAGGGATCAACCTGCATGAGGAGAATTTTCGGCTCTCTGCCCCATACCAGGGTCAGAGAAACAGGGGCATGACCCGATAAGATGATTGGTTCAGTCTTCGCGTGGATGAAGACATGTGTGATGGCTGGAGACCCCAACCACCTGTCCAGTCTTCTGGCTGACCCATGAACCAGGGATATATATACAGTACATGAATAATCCCTTACTGGGCGGTGAAGGGTACGCCAGAGGTCTGACAGGGAGAGAGGCTTCATCATACTGTGGACCACTTGTGCCGCCTTCTAATGTGCCTTCTCCAGAGCAGAGGAGTCACATAACAGCAGCTCCAATCTTAAGTTAAAATCCATCCCCAATGAGGGGCTTAGGCGAAGGAGAGGACAAACCCTGGGTTGTCCATATTGGGGACATATAAGGAGCCTACCACCAAAGGGCCCTGTGGAGTGGAGAATGTAACCAAATGTCAGTGGTCAGCGCGGTCCGCAGCCTGCTTGGTGATTTACCATTTCAGGGATTTGTGCAGTAATATGGAAACTCTCCTTTTGGATGACAGGGCACAGCTGTGGGCTTCCACCCCATCCATTCATAGATTCATAGATTCTGTTAGCAGATAAGAAATGCCAGGCCCATCCAATCTGCCTGTTTACGCTAGCTCACAAAGCAACCAGTGACCCTTACTGGTCATTGGCTTAGCCTTTTCTTCCTACCTCTATTATTCCTTTGTTTCTGTCCCATGCATGTTTAAAACCCATCACAGTACAGGCTGCCATCACCTCCTGGGGCAGGCTATTCCATGCATCTACCACCTTTTCCGTGAAGAAGAACTTCCTAATATTTCCCCTTATGCAGCCACCCTTCAATCTCATGTTGTGTCCTCTTGTCCTGGCACTGCTGTTGAGCTGAAATATGTTGTCCTTTTCCACCTTGTTTATGCCCTTGAGATACTTAAATGTTTATATCATGTCACATCTCTCCCTTCTCTGTTCCAGCATGTACAAATTTAGGTCCCTCACTCTGTCCTCATAAGGCTTGTGATGTAATCCGTTCACCATTTTGGTCGCCCTCCTCTGCACCATCTCTATTTTGTCAATGTCCTTTTGAAGGTGTGGTCTCCAGAACTGTACACAGTATTCAAGGTGAGGTCTCACCAGGGTCATGTACAGTGGAACCATTACCTCCCTCCTTCTGCTTGTCATTTCCCTTCCAATACATCCCAAAATTCCACTGGCCTTTCCCACCACCTTGGCAGTCTGCCTAGCAGCTTTCAAGTCATCTGTGATCGTGACCCCCAAGTCTCTCTTCTCCTTAGTTACTGTCAGCAGCTCCCCCCATCCTGTAGCACGCTCCAGTGTTCCTGCTCCCCACATGCATGATTTTGCATTTCTTTGCATTAGACCTTGGCTGCCATGCCCCTGACAATCTCTCCAACCATTCTAGGTCTCTTCTCATCCATTCCACCCCCTCCAGGGCATCCACCCTGTTGTAGATCCTGGTGTCGTCTGCAATAGGCAAACCTTTCCCTGCAACCCATCTGCTATGTCACAGATGAAGACACTGAAGAGGACTGGCCCCAGTACTGACCCCTGAGGTACCCCACTGATCACCTCCCTTTCCTCTGATTGGACTCCATTTACCACTACTCTCTGTTTTCTGTCCCTTAACAAGTTGCCAATCCAGTTCCCCACTTTGTGTCCCACCCCCAGGCTGCCTAGCTTGTTGACCAGTCTCCTGTGTGGGAACGTGTCAAAGGCTTTACTGAAGTCGAGGTAGGCAATGTCTACTGCCCCCTCTTGGTCTACAGCTTTTGTCACCCAGTCAAAGAAATCTATCAGATTTGTTTGACAGGATTGTCCTGCAGAGAACCCATGTTGCCTGGGATCCACCAGCCCATTGGCTACCAGGTGTTCCACAATTCTTTCCTTGAAGAGTGCCTCCATTATCTTTCCGACTACAGAGGTTAGACCTACTGGCCTGTAGTTCTCTGCTTCTTCCCTACCACCACTCTTGTGAAGAGGGACAATGTTTGCACTTCTCCAGTCCTCTGAGACCACTCCAGTGTCAAGGACTCACTGAACAGGGCTGCCAGAGGGGCTGCCAGTTCAGTCCTCAGTTCCTTTAGGACCCTGGGATGTATGCCATCTGGACCCATGGCTTTTTCCACCTTTAGCTTTGCCAGTTCCTCTAGGACTCTCTCCTCTCCTCTGCTCTCAATTCCTTGCAAAGTTTTCACGGCTTCAGCATCCTTTTGCTTCTTTTCTTGCAGAATTGCAACCTGAGCTCCCAGCTTTTTCAGGTGGTTGAGAATGGTCTTTCTTTTGCTAGGTGAGTCCAGCCCCCTGGTGTTCCAGGCAATGCAGTGCACGTCAGCCACAAGGCAGAGGTGGGCGAACAGTGATCATCAGCAAAGGATACTTATGGAGAAGAAATATCTCTTCATCAAGAGGGAGGTAACATACCTGGGCACTGCTCCGGGGGCTCAAAGCTTCCTAAAAGCATGCACAGCAACCACAGTGACACAAACAGCAATAAACAAGTATATGTATAAAAAAAAAAACTAGAACCAGCAAATCTGTAAACATCAAATGTTGAACTAACAATGCCTAAAAGGATGATGGTCAACTCCAAGATGTCATGGATGCCATAATGGCACAGTGACCCCCATCCCAGAGGGATCCAAAAGGTATACCCGAAAAGGGACCAAGGAGAGGGTATGAGGACCAGAGGACCCCGTCTGCCTGGGGTCCCAGAAATGGGAAATAGGGGGTTGGAGGCTTTACACACATGAAGGGGATAGAAAACAGCTTTCCCCAATGCATCTAGAGAGCTCCAACCCTGGGGAAGGGGCATCCGTACTAGGTGGGAGATGCACACCAAACACCAACTGCACCCAACAGTAAGGCCGGAAGGCCACCACTGTCCAACTGAAAACCCACCTATTATGAGCCAAATGGTGTACTAGGGAAATAAAGCTGCTAAACAATGTGCACACCCCTCATGCACCCCAGTTGATCAAAAGCAAAAGTGGTCATTTTTTTTTTTTTTGACCGGTAGGCCCACTGAGACTAGAAGTCCCTTTTTCAGGTGAAGACCTGGGGGGGATACAGATGGTAGCCAACTGAAATTGAACCAGATTAAGCTGTTGTTGGTTGTATTTTTGCTGAATGGGGAAATTTGGCCAAAATACTGGGGAAATTCCCCTTCTCTTTTTGAGAAGTGTCATGGGATCTTTAATGTCCACCTGTACAACCACAATAACAGGCAAACGGGACCTCAGTTTAACATCTCATCCGAAAGATGGCACCTCAGGAGTACAGCACCCCCCTCATGCTGCACTACAGTGTCAGTATTGGGATTTAACCCAAGTGCCTGGTGTGGGGATAGAACCCACAGCCTTCTGATTTTCCAGCTTCAGAGGTGAGTCTGCAACCTGTTGAGCCACTGACACTGCAATCTCAACAAACAAATTCACAGAATCAATGGCACCTCAGGTGTTCGAAAGAAGTTTAATAAGAGCAAACAAAAGGTTTGGGAGCCTGTACTGCATGGGTGGCCTTGCTATTGTTTGCTCTTATTAAACTTCTTTCGAATACCTGCGGTGCCATTGTTTCTGTGAATTTATCTGACTTTGGACTATTATTTGGCACTTGTGTGTGGAGCTGAGGATTCTTTCTCTATGGAATCTCAACAACTAACCCACCAACCCCAGTATAAACCCCACGAAACCACAGGAAGGGGAGGAGGGGGGAGAGAAGGCCCCAGGCTGCAAAATTAAAGCCCAGGGAGGATTGGGAGGGGCTAGACATCCATCTCAGTCATACAGTCAGTATTCTGTGATACCTGCCCTTGAGAGAGGAAAGCAGGAGGAGTCCCGGGGGGGGGGGGCCTTATGCATGGACGGCAATCTGGCGGAGAGGGAGAGGGGGGAGGAGAAGAAGCACTTGTTGACTTGGATAGATTATTGGAAGGACTAAGGATAGGAGACACTATTGTACACTCACCCTCAGTTGAAAGGATGTCACCGCCAGGGACCCCAGGGACACAGCCAGGCACATGAAGAAACACGGACGTCAAGCAAAGAACCTACAACTGGTGGTTTTGCTACAAACTGGAGATGTACCTCAGTTGCAGAATTGCAGTGTCTAGCACATCTGGTGTCCCCTGGAGCACTCTGGAAGTATCAGGGTTCCCAAATTAGAAGATATTATGTCATGTAAGTACAACCTCCTATGTCACCATGCCTTCCAATGGCCTGGGGGGAAAACGAGTGTCGCCGAAGGCCCCTCTAACTTCTCCATGTCAGCAGCAAATTTAAGAGGGCTGAAAGCAAGGGCATTAGAACCCAGGTGGTGGCTTAAAAGTTATGTAGAGTGGGGGAGATGGATGTGTAGCACATGAGAGTAACAAAGATTACTGGACAGGGTGACAGGCTGCCACCCCACACCCTCCACCAAAGACCTCCCGGGTCTACCTCACAGAGATTAACCTTAAGTGACCTAGTCCCATTCTCTCAGGCACATTCAGAACAACAAAACAGCTAAACTCTAAAAAAGAGAGGTAAGAGTACTACCTAAATTCAAAAGCATATAACAGTTCAGAAGGACATTTCGGACTCATGCATCCACCCCCCCCCAACAACCATTGGTAGTAGCACAGGCTTGCACTAGTTAGATGCAAAGTGCAAAGCAGCTTCAGCTCCCCCCCCCAGTCCCAGCCACTGGAGCAACACAGTTCTGGAAGCTGTGGCATGATGAGGGGGTCTGCTTGGAACACCATGAGTAGGCAGGTGAGGGAGACAGTCTGGTGAGTGTGAATGATCAAGTCTCTGTGGCAGGAGAAGGCAAATCCAGAGAAGTATTGTCGTTTCCCCTGACAAGGCAGTACTATGTGTGGTAGAGGAGACATCCAGTTTCCCTTACCACTTCCAACCAATGGAGTCAATCAGAGCTCTTGCCCAATCCCAGGCAGCCAGTGTCATCGAAATAAATGTCCAGCTATAACTGACACAACCTACCAGCCTTCAACCTAGGCCCAAGGTGGGAGGAGCAGATTTCTTGGGTGAGAGAGAGAGTGGATTCCTCTGGCCCCGATGACAAGACTACAGGGAGAGGCATAGAAACTGCCACCATAGCCCAGGATCTGTGCTGTGGGGCACCTGGGTTAGGTCTGTGTTCAGTAGGTCCAGGAGTAGGCTCTGACTGGGCAGGCCCAAGGCTGAAAGTCTTCTGGGGGCTGAAACATATTTGGTGTGATAGGAATGTCGATACTCTCAGTTGAGGAGGCTGAGGCGATGGAACTCTTCTGCTGCAGCTTAAGGGATGCTGGGCTGGGGGGGAGGCTGACTTTCTGCTGCAGTCTACCCTTCCAATGTCCCCTCTCACTCCTGGCCACTGTACAAGTCTCTTGCAGCAGGGTCAAATCAGGCCCTGTCATTGCTCCCAGTGGGTTATGTGGTGGTGACAGGTTTGCAGTATCTATTGGAGTGTGGGTGAGAGGGCACTACCTTTGCAAGACATTGTGACTTCCATCCCGAGTGGCATCCTGTTGCAGTCGAGAGATCAAGGCCATAGCTGCTTTAGGGCTTGCGCAATCATGCGGGATGCTGTTTGACCATGATCTGGAGACAGAGTATTGGAGGGCAAACTTAATCTCCAGGGCTGGCAACTGCTTCCTGCCAGGGGTGAAGGCACACCGTCTTTGCATTAGCTTTATGGAGAAGTCCTGGAAAAGGCTTACTGGGCATTTCTGCCATTGCAGAAGTCCCCGCATCTGAGCTAATCATAAAATATTCTCCTTGACAGGATATCGAAGTAGATTTTCCAGGATGTGCCACTGTCAAGCCCTAGCTGGAGGTTTAGAGACTAATGACTGGTGAGCCTGTTCAGTTTTGATGGGCGGGCAAATCCATTGCATTCAAAATCTCAGGAATAGCCCACTGCAGAAACTGGACCACAACCAAGCCCTCAACCCCTCAGGGAACCCGATTAAAAGAACAGTTATGTACTTACCATAACAGCAGATCTTCGAGAGAATCTTCTCCATTAGCCTGACGACAATGGTGTCCTAACATCCATAATAGGTACTAATAGGTATGGCAGTGCCTAAGCCAAACCCCGACCCTGGAGTCTCATCATTGGTCAGGGGGGGCTGTAGTCAGTGCCATCAGAGCGGTTGATGACTCAGTAGAATTAACTTGTTTCGCTGGTGACCTGGACCTCATCAGCAAAGAAAATTTCTCTTTATCTCTATGCTTATGCTAGTGGCCCAAAAATGAGGAGGGCCGTGATGCTGACCGTTCTCTATACTAGTCCTTTGATGTTGGCGGACATTTCTTGGCCAGTGGTGGGGCTGCAATCAGTTTTTGGACTCAGTTTCTTCTCCCTGACAAAGTCTACAGGAGAAGATAATTTTTCTAGAGCTTTCATTCAGCATCACCTTGTAGCTTGTTTGAATCTCTGTCAAATCTCACAAGTCCTCCCACTGTGAGAAAGGCCCTGGCAGCAAGTACAAACTGCTTGTGTGTCTTTGTAAAGAATTTTCTCTCCGCACTTACAAAACCAAGATTAAGGGGCTTCCTACTTTGGCAGCACGGAGGGATGACGAAATAAACTTACAAGAAAAGTAAAAAGCATAAACGGCAAAGGCTAGTTGACATTTCCATCAGCAGATATGAAGAGTCTGATCAGCCAGAAAAGAACCAAGGAGTGATGGGGCTGCCACGTTTATATAGGTGCTGATGCATGATGTTATTCTGGGTGGCTCCCAGCTAGCAAAAGTTTCCACGTGATGAAAGTGCCTGGTGGCTGTATTTCCAAAGGTGTGGACTAATGAAGGAGATCTCCTTGAGGAAGATCAAATGTCATTCCATCAAGCCCTGTTCTCGAGGTTGTCCACTTTAGATAGTAGATAGATTTGAACAGCCTGGTCCCAAAGCGTGGCTTGTAGAAATTCCTCAGTCTTCTCCATAGCTTGCAGATGAGCCTATGTCCCAGCCAACTTCCTGGAAAGTTTCTGAATCTCTGATACAATCTGTGCTGAAGTGGCTTTCAAAGTAGCAATGTTCCTTAGTATCTGCTACACACAAACAGATGATTTGATACCTTTTATTGGACCAACAGAGTTGTTACAAAAGAACACAGGTGCTTTTAGCTTTCAGATTACACAGAATCCTTTGTCAGAAAACAATAGCAGTTGTTTTGGAAGAACATACTTTCTCAAAAACTCAGATCATACATAAAAACAGACGAAAAGTTGTTAAGAATCCCATTCCTTTTATCTGTTTTTTTAGGTTTGATGCACATGTACAACAAACCTTTTGTTATGAGTGGAAGGGGATTTCAGAGGTGTGTCACTGTGAGCCTATTGCAGTTAAAAACTGTAGGGCCGCAGCAGTCTAGACCAATAACCATGCACTTTAACTGTGACACCACTCTTCTTTGGCTGAATGCACTTCAGAAGAACCAAACCAATAAATTAGAGGGCTTCAGTCCTTTGATGTGAATGAAGCTATTCAACAAACAGCTGATGGGCTGTCAGCACCAGCAGCCTGTCATTAAAATCAGCAGCAGTGACAAGCTGACCAGACTACATCAGAAAATTGAGAGGAGATCTACAGAAAGTTTAAATTGTGTTGCGCCAGTCTTCATTATTTTATTACTGTTAAAGGTTTTCCTACTTCTTCTGCCTAGTCTGTAGGCAGTTTGAAACTGGCCATGGTATCTCAAATTACAGCCTTTTTTTTCTCCTAAACTAGCAAGTCCCCTAAAGAATAATTAACTCTTGCCTGCCTCTCTGTAGTATGGAAGTTAGCCTCCTTACTGTGGCAACTTTTAAATATGGGAAAAATAATAATATACCTCTGTTTCTCTCTACCAGCAAGTGCATGTTGCAAACAATGTTAACTTACGCAAAGATTCATATCCATTCTAAACATTTTTGTGTCTGTATTACATGAATGCCATTTGAAAGGTGAACCCACACTTATAGAAGTGTGGGTATATGGATGTCACCAACTTTTGCAATCCTCTCCTGCCCCTTCCCCCCATTTCCTTTTTCACGATTCCTCCTCCCATAACCCTTATGTTCCCCTCCCCATCCCTAGCCATCTATACCCCTCTCCTGTATGTTACCCTTACCCCTCCCTTTTTAGCTCTTGCATATATACCAAGACCTTCCATGATCTGAGTGCTACACAGATTTTAACACTTTAACTGTGACACCACTCTTCTTTGGCTGAATGCACTTCAGAAGAACCAAGCCAATAAATTAGAGGGCTTCAGTCCTTTGATGTGAATGAAGCTATTCAACGTTGATGGTAATATAGCCTCCGACCCGGCCATTGTGTCCGAACTCTTCAACTCGTTCTTTATCTCCTGCGCCAAGCCCGATTCCCCCCCTCTACCTCCTCCAAAATTCCCCCTCCCTCTCACCACGGCTTCCACTTTCCCCCTTTCACATCCCTGGAAGTGTACACTTCTCTCTCCTCCCTAAACCTGTCAAAGTCCAGTCCAGACGGCTTGCATCCCAGTCTGCTCAGCATCCCGCAGCTGCCATAGTCACTCCTATTACCCACATACTAAATGTCTCGATCGACACAGCCACCGTGCTCCTCCGCCTGAAACTCGCCAAAATCCTACCTCTCCTAAAGGTGTGCACCCTCCTCCCAGGAAATTATAGACCCATCTCTCTCTCCTCCCCTCCCTTGCCAAACTCCAAGAATCTCTTATGCTATCAAAGCTGTCCCTTTTTCTCTCTACAAACAGCTCCCTCTCCCCTTATCAACCAGGATTCAGAAAATCTCATTCCACCACCACCGCCTTGCTACGAGTCACCGACTCCATATTTTCCGGCCATGGATGCAGGGCACATAACTACTGCCATTTTTGTTGACCTAGCCAAAGCCTTTGACTCAGTCTCCCACCCTCTACTGCTAGGCAAATTGCACTCCTTCGGCCTCACAACTCAGGCCATAAACTGGTTCCAGTCCTACCTCCAAAACAGGACGCAGCAAGTACAAATCAGGGACACCCTCTCAAACCCTCGACCCATCCTTGTGGGCATCCCCCAAGGCTCCATCCTTGGCCCTATCCTTTTCTCCCTTTTTATAAACGACCTCCCCTCAGCCTGTCTCACCTCCAGCGTGCACCTATACGCTGACGACACAGTAATCTATGCCTCAGGCCCCTCCCATGGCAGCGTTCACCCAAACCTCCAAAGTGATTTCAACTGACTACAAGCCTGGCTCCAGAAAAATCAGCTAAAACTAAATGCAATTAAAACTGTCTCCATGGTTTTCAGCACAAGACAAAAGCTCCTCCCTGCCTTCCCCCCCCCCCGATCTACACCCTGGAAGAAATACCCCTCGCAACTATACCCACGTTTAAGTACCTGGGAGTCTGGCTGGACTCAAACCTACATTTCTCCACCCACGTCAACGCCATCTGCACCAAACTCCGGCCCAAACTTGCCATCCTCTACTGCCACAAAGCCTGCCTCCCTCCCAACTCTGAGTGAACCTGCATGTAAAAACCATCCTACTGGTACTAGACTACGGACGTCATTTATGGTACAGCCCTTTCCTCCCTTGCTGCTTGATGTCCTGCTAAACTCCTTCATCCGCTTTCGCCACAGCCTCCCCACTCACTCATCACTGCCAACTACTTCAACTTATCGCTGATGCCACTCTCACATAGGTGGAAAACCCATAGTGCCTCACTCATAGCGAAATATTGGCTTGGCTCCTTTCCCCCCTACCTCTCCTCCTGCCTCTGTCAAGCCAACCCTTCTGGCTACTCACTTCGCCACAGACATGCTCGTACCTTCCACCTCTCACGTCCCCCCTCAGCCTCCGGGCAAGCTGTTTTTTCCTACCAGCTCCCACTCCTGTGGAACAACCTCCCTCCCAACCTCCACCTGGCCCCCTCCCTATCCGTCTTCAAACAGCTTCTCAGGCTCCTCCCTCCCACCCCTTGCCTCAGCTGTGCACCAAATCCCCCCCTACCCGGACCTAGTGTAACCCTAGTTTTTGAGAAGTCCACTGTAGGAATCAAACAATTGCATGCTCTTATCTGAAAGTCCAGGGAATTTTAATGGTCTAGAGAAGAAATATAAATTGTTTTTCACTCTGATGCTTTCATAAGTGTAACTGTACCACCAATTTCTCAATGTAATTTACAAATACTGTACCATTTTTTATCTTCTTTTTCTTATGCTAAGTGTTATCATTTCTGTATATCTATATTTTATCTATATCTATGTCTCCCTGTATGTACTATGCACCCGGGTCGCACCTGGAAACGAGCCTCGGCTCATCGTGCCTTTCCCGGTCAACAATTTTAAATAAATAAATAAAAATAACATGGTTATGACATTATATATATTGAAATTCAATAAAAAGAATAACTGGCAGATCCCTATATGTATTCTCTTTTTTTCGTGTGCATAGCTGTTTTCCTTGCCATCCTTCCTGCAGTGATCCCAGTATTTGCCTTCTGTCCATGGTGATCCTCTACACCAGCTCTTTCCTAGCCTCAAGACTGTTACTATTCACCTAAATGCCCCGTCTTTTCAGTATCCTTGATATCTGTCTAGGTGTAAAAAAACAAAATGGATTTTTTCTCTAAAGTGAATCTTACGCACTCAGTGTTGTCCATAGCATCCTGTAAAAGAGCTGTTTGCTGTACCCAACATTCCTTGCACTCACAGCCCAAGTGCCCATGTAACATTTGAGGATGTACTGTTGCAAAGCATCAAACCTTCGGCATTGACAAATGCTTGTTTTTATGTATGATCTGAGTTTTTGAGAAAGTATGTTCTTCCAAAACAACTGCCATTGTTTTCTGATGAAGTATTCTGTGTAATCCGAAAGCTAAAAGCACCTGTGTTCTTTTGTAATAACTCTGTTGGTCAAATAAGAGGTATCAAATCATCTGTTTGTGTGGATCTTGTGTTACAAGGACCAATACGGCAACAAGTTTTTCAGAATCCGCTGTAACATTTGTGTAATGCCTTGCAGATCCTCTGATCCAGCCAACACTATCACCATGATTGCTGTCATTCACGCCAAGCAATGCAGGAAATCACAGAGGTCAGAGAAGCACCCAGGCTGCACTGCACACTGGTCTAGCCCAAAGGGACTGCCGTTGCATTGAGGCTAAAATCAATAGGATCACCCAGACAGCCGGGTCTCAGCATAAAGCTGGAGTTGCAGGTAAGCACTTCTCACATCTTACTGCACACTCAGTTGGCTACAAACCCTGGATGACAGGGGATTGCACTGGGGGTGTTAGCACTGCTAAGAACTAAGCAGCCATCTTGGTTGCTAACAGACCACACCCCTGAGATACCAAGAATGACAAGTGTTTTGCATCTTCTTCTTCTTCTGGCCTCTTGATCTTTGATTCTCTCTCCCAGTTTGTGGACCGTTCTTCTTCGTTCCCTAATTTCCTGTTCTTCTCTGTGCTGTGCATCCTCAAGTGAGCTCACCCTTGTTTCAGCATCCTCTAATCTCTGGTTAAAATGTTCCAGCACAGGCTTGAATAGCATAAATTCCTGAGAGACCTCTAGCAGTGTCACTTTTACTGAGGCCAGTGCATTGAAAAATGTGTCCAGCTGGTCATTTACCCCTTCAGACTTTGGCCGTGAATCCAGGGATGACTGCTGCTTGGGTGGTTGCTGTGGGACTGGTGGGATCTCCTTCATCTCAGCCAAGTTGCTCACAGAGGTAAACATCATCATCTAAGATCTGTTTGCTGGCACTACAGGCATTCTGAATTGCTAACACTATTCATTTCAGTCCTTTTTGTAGATCATAAGTTTAAATTTTGGTGCATTTGCAGTCAGGTTTAGTGGATCTGATCAGCAGTCAACCTTTTAAGCTGAATGCATCATGTGACTCCCACCGATTTTATTTCATTATAAATATATCTTCATAGTTAAGGCATTAGCACATTTGCAATGATTCATTCTTGTTGCCAGAGCGCTGCATGCTCTGTATTGTACCAGTACAGACTTTTTCCTTTAGTTAAAGAGACATAACTGCATCACAAAAATTTGGGTTAGCATAATACAGCTGCCCAGTTCAAAAACTACAGGATATTTGATTTACAACTATTCTGGCTTACAACGTTTATTCTGCTGAAAATGAATTAAGATGCAGTATGAGGCACTCACCCGGTAGCTGAAAAAACATCCTCATTTGGGAAGAGTATAATACTGGCATTATTTGTGCTCTGAGTGCTTCTAGTTGTCTCATTTTATACTGCCACACTGAGGGTGAACTTGGTCACATGGCAGACTTCCAGCTCCATGCATCACATGGTGATGTCTCTGCACCAGCGCCTGCCCCGGCCGCTGTGACCAGCCCTTGCTAGGCAACAGCATGGCAGTCGTGAGTAGCACTGTCAGCGTAGGGGTTGAGTTCATGACAGAACTCGCCCTCAAGTCCGGGTGTAGGCTGTTATAAAAGGGAAGCACATGGACATTTACTTCTAAAAGCTAAAGTTTTTTAGTCTAGAAATTAAAGGTCCCTTGAAAAGTTGTGCATACTATTGTAGTGGGTTGAACCCATGGGGTGTAATTCTGTACATCAAGAATCTGGCAGTGCTAGCTATTTATATGGTCACTAAAGTGAGGTTCGAGGAGAAATAAGGAATAAATCGGCAAAAGGGGGTGCATAGGGGAGTTTGGGGGTTAAAATCAGATGTCTGACAGTCTGCAGCTGGGACAGTCCTAGGGCAGAGACCCAGCAGCTGGCTGAGGCAAACAGAGGTAGGGAATTACTTATGGACTGGTGTGTAACTTTTTACTAACACACCTGCCAGTTTTCTTCCTCATTCATTCATTCCAGTTGTTTTGTTCATTGTCCCTGGCATGAAAATCCAGGACATCTCAAGCTTTTCCAAGTGTTTATTCCAGCTGCCACATTTGTGAGGTTCTGGGGCATGTTCAATGCTCCAGAACCATAATGATGCTGGGCTGTGACCTGCTGCATTCAAATGTGCTGCCTCAAATGATTTTTTTCTGCATTGAGTCTTATATTGCTCTTACTCTCTAATCCACTTTCTCAGTGGTCTGTCTGGTAGGAGTTCACTTGTTTTTTTTCTCGGATAGGGTATCCTCCATTAGAGCTGGGATTGCCTTCTCTGGACAGTCATGGTCCAGCAGTGGGGAGATGGGATGTTGTGTAGGCCTTCAGTGGTCATGGAGTGAGTTTCAAGCAGTTACAATGGAGGAGATAATCGAAGTGATCTCGGAACTGTAACCTGCCTGCTATGAACTGGGCCCAGGTCCAACGCAGCTCTTAATGGGCTGCATGGAACAACTGGCTCCAGTATTTGCTAGGATTGTTGGATGTTCCTTGTTGGAGGGGGTTTTCCTGGCTGAATTAAAAAGCACACTGGTGAGACCCCTTTTGAAATAAAAAAAACATTGGACCCAGATGTCCTAGCGAATTACAGACCTGTCTCTAACCTGCCGTTTTTAGGTAAGGTTATTGAGAAGGTGGTTGCATTTCAGCTTGAGGCTCACCTTGAGACCTTCGATATCTATGAGCCTCACCAGTCAGGGTTTCGACTGAGATTCAGCACTGAAACTGCTCTGATCCAGATGTACAATGATCTGCTCATGGTGAGGAACAGAGGAGAAAGATCAAGTCTCGTACTGCTAGAACACTCATTGACATTTGACACCATTGACCATGGGCTGCTTTTGGACCATCTCAGGGAATATGTGGGACTCACTGGCACAGTTTTGCACTGGTTTGAGTACTTCCTTCAGGGCAGGTCTCAAAGGGTGGTGATGGGTAACTTCTCATTGCACCCAAGGGACTTGCACTGTGGGGTGCCAGGGATTGGTCCTTTTGCCCATGTTGTTTTCAGTGTACATAATACCCTTGGGAAAGATCACAGCAGTATGGGGTTGCTCACTACTATGTAGATAACACACAACTGTACCCATCTTTTGCGCCTCTGGACCAGTGGGGCGGTGGATGTACTGAATAACTGTTTAGCTGAAATCCAGGGCTGGATGTCCTTGAGCTGGTTGAGGCTCAAGCCCTCAAAATACTGAAAGTGCTGGTGTTTGAGCCGGGTCAGAAAGGGGGACAGACAGCGTCTGTGGGGTTACTGAACCTTTGTCTTGGTGCCTGTCATCTTGATGCTGTCCCTCAGGTGAAGAATCTAGCCTTCATTCTGGATGAAGGGCTGACACTGGAGGCTCAGGTGTTGGCAGTTGTCCAGAGTGGTTTCTATCATCTCAGAAATATTAGCCAGATTCTTTCCCTTGTTCCCCCGAGGACCTGCCTTCACTAGTACATATCTTTGCGACGTCACGCCTAGGCTACTGCAACGTCCTCTATCTCGGGTTTAGTGGAGGTGCACTACAACACCTGCAGCTGGTGCAGAATGCAGCTGCAAGATTAACAGGTCTTTCTAGATCTAGTCACTGGCTTCCAGTAAAGTAGTGCATCTCTTATAAAATCAGGTTATTAACCTATAAGGCCTTGCAAAGCCTGTTTCCTGGCTACCTTCGTGATCTCTTGCAGCCGTACTTTCCTGCTGGCCCCCTCCACTCTTCCAATGAGAGCCTCTCAAAATGTGATTAAATACATCTGGGGATATTCTCAATTGTCAAACCTGGCTCACACCCAAGATTCCTGACTACGCAATTGCCCTGCCTGGTTACACTGTTTTCAGGATGGATTGGCAGGCAAAAACAGGCGGGGGCTGTGCTTTATACCTTAAAGACTCCCTCCGGGGCCACCCCATAACTGCCCCACCCTCAGACTCACTGGCACAGATTCTCCCAATCCGCATCATACTTGGAGCCCATGGCAAAGTACTCACAGTTGCCACAGTCTACATCCCCCCCAAAGACCAAGTGAAAGTCCTAAATGCTGTCCTGGATTTCACCTGAATGCAGCCACTTGACTCTGAGTTTATCATGCTCAGGGATTTTAACATAAACTGGCTTGCCCCGATCCTGGAAGCCTCAAGGACGCCATTTCCTCTGTTCACCTTGTGCAACTGGGTCGATGCCCCCACCAGGCACAACTACAGAACTGGTACCAGCTCTTTACTTGACTGGATTTTATCCAACCACCCCACCCAACTCTCCAATATCTCCATCCTTCTGGATTCCCTCAGTGATCACTCTCCTGTTACCTGTGGGTAGTCCAACAAATTCCACAAACCCCCTCCATCAGTCATCACCAGCAGCATCCTCCCTCGTGGAAACCTGAATCTCCTCAAATCTCATCTCAGGAACCTTGACTGGGCACCAATCTTCAAGGCAAAAGACATCAATACAGCCTTGGACTCTTTCATCTCCATCCTCAATGAAGCATGCAATAGCTACGCCCCCCTACAACAAGCGTAAACTTAAGTCCCTTTGCAACCCATGGCTTACCACTGACCTAATCGCACGGCTAAAATCAAGGGACCATCTCTGGCTCTTGGCCCGTGACTCTGGATCACCAAAGGCCATCCAGAACTACAAGCGTGTGTGGAATGACTGCACCAAGGCCATTAAACTACACAAAATCAACTACCACAGGGAAGTCCTCACTAACACCTGGGGTAATGGTAGAGCTTTCTGGAACAACATCAAAGAAGTGACTGGTAAACAGCCAAAAACCTCCCCAGCTATGCTTAGCATCGATGGTACTGTCACACTTGACCCAGCAACTATCGCTAATACCTTCAATACCGCTTTCGCTGACCTCAGCTCTGTTCTCCCCCTGATGTCTTCACTGAATCCAACACTTTCTATGCTCCCCACTCTACTCCCTACCCACCCTTCTACTTCAAATCAGTCAAGCCACATGAAGCTTGAAAATACATCTGCAAGGCCATTGCCAACACAAGGTTTAGCGGGGACATGTTGGACCTTAAAATACTATCCCTTATGCTCGACAAAGTCATCAGACCTCTCAACAAGATCCTAAGCCTATCTCTCTGCCTTGGACAGTTCCCTGACTTATAGAAATCCGCCATTGTCACCCCCATACACAAGAATGGGGAAAAGACTTACCATGGAAACTACCGACCAATCTCGATAATACCACCCCCCCTCAAAGGCACTTGAATGCATTGTCACCGACCAATTCACCGACTATCTGGACAACCATGACATCCTGTCTCCTCAGCAACACGGCTTTAGGAAAGGGCACAGTACCACATCTGTCCTTATGGAATTTACGGCAGCAATCCACAGTTCCCTGGACAATGGCCACCTTACCAGGGTGGTCTTCATCGATTTAACAAAGGCTTTCGATACCATCCACCACAACCTGCTACTGAACCAGCTCTCAGCCGCAGGACTCTCCCCAGACTCTACAGCCTGGTTCCAAAGCTACCTGTGAAACAGATCACAATAAGTAAAGATTGCAGGGCCGCAGACACTCTCTCCAACCCTCTTCCAATCCGCTCGGGAGTCCCCTAGGGCTCCATACTGGGACCGTTTCTCTTTTTCCTCTTTTTGAACAACCACCCTAAATCCTGCCCGGGACAAATTATTCTCTACGCAGACGACGACGTAATTCTCTCCTCCCATAAGGACCAGCATTTCCTGCAAAAAAACTCCAACTTGGCTTCTCAACAGTGGAAAAATGGTTCAGTACTCAGAGACTTATTCTCAACTACAAAAAAACCAAGACTATGCCTTTCCGTAACTCCCACAGTGAACACGGTACAACCCCCCTGATCATATCAAACCATCATGGCTCAGTCCTTGAAGTTCTTACCTTCAAATACTTAGGGATCACCATTGACAGCAACCTGTCCTACGTGTCCCACATTGACAATGTTGCTAAGGCTGCCAACATGCGTCTTGACCTTCTCTACAAGCATAGGTCCAGCTTAACTCCTGCTACCTTGCACCTTGCTGTGCAAAGCTCAGTTGTCTCCATCATCGACTATGGCCTCATCATTTATGGCTCAGCCACCTCTACTGCCCTCAGACGTATCTCCACCTCGCTCAATAAAACTTGTCGTCTCATTACTGGAACCCACTGCCTAACCCACACCTGTGACCTCTACGCTCAATCTGGTTGGCTGCAACTCTCTAATCACATAAAATACCAAACCTGCATCATGGTTAAGAAGATCACCATGGGCCAGGCACCCACTGGGGTCCTATCTCTCCTCGGCCCTAATAGTAACCCTCATCACACAAGAGGCTCGGAATCTCATCGCCTCATGGTCCCATTCTGCAGAACCTCCTTGGGTCAGTGCTCATTTGCCTATCCAGCTCCTTGTTGGTGGAATAGCCTTAACACTGAAATCCCCTGCGCTCCCACTCTTGGGCAATTCAAATCAATGTTCTGTCTCCACCTCTCTGCCTCCAGCACCTGCGACTGTCATACCTACCTGTTGGACCCCCTCAGCCCGTCCAGCAGCCCAATCCATGTGTCCCCCCTTGCACCTCCTTCCTTCCTCTCCTCCCTCCACCATTTCCCCTCCCTGCACTCAACCTTTCTCTCCACTCCTCCTCCCACACCTTTGGTCTACTTGACAATTGCCTCTGGCAGGCTATTTTTGTGTGTATTATTATAAAACTGTATTCTACTCTGTTAAATCTGCACTAAATCTGCACTCTCTTTTATTTTCTTATTGCATTTTGCTCCACTGTGTACCTCTGTATTATCTTGTCCATGACATGGAACCTTTGTTAAAGAGCCTTGGCTCAAAGGTACTTGTAATCCTAGACTTAAATAAATAAATAAATTCTGGAACTCATTACTGAGGGCTCGGAGAGAGGCTCCATTGGCTGAAATATTTAAAAAGAACCTTAAAACCCATCTCTTTGCCCAGGCTTTCAGCTCTACTATGGATTTTTGATTTTAGTTAAATAATTATTTAACTTACAAATATCTGTGAATTTTATGTTTATGTTCATATTTGTTTTTATTGTATATCTTAATTGATGCTAGTTAGCTAACTGTTTGTGGGTGAATTTTATTCTATTTTATGAACTGAGGATCGTAAATAGAGGAATCTGATTGGCTGAGAGCTCTTTGAAGCTGCGATGATATCGGGCTACATCATCACGGCTTCAAAAAAGTTCCGGTGCCACCAGCCTCCTTGCTCTCTACTGCCTTGAGAACTGTTTTTTCAAAATGTACTCCTACACCACCCAGAAACTCATTCATAAAACATTTTAAAATCTGTTTCTTTCTTTTTTTTTATTTATAAAACTTGAAACTCAGTTCATAATAGCAATAAGTCACTCCAGGGTGTGGTATATCATGGGATATTGTCACTTCGGGTGGTTGAATGCTCGGCCTCGGCTCATTCTCAACCACCCGAGGCGTGGTGATATCCCATGATATAGCACACCCTGTCATGCCTTATTGCTTAATTATATAGTAGGTGAGTGTTGATCGACATTATTTTTGTAATGGCATCCTGAGTCTTTGGGGAAGGGTGCCAGAAATAAAGTTACCAGTACTACTACTACTAGTCTTTCCAATGTATACTTTTGAGCAGGGGCAAGTGATTAAATATATCACTGATTTACTGTCACAGGCTGTCTTTTTTTTTTTTCTTCCCCTGTTATGCGGAAGTAAATGTCAAGTGCTTCCGTTTCATAACAGCCTACACTCAAACTTGAGGGTGAGTAGCAGGTGAGTTCTGTCAGTAACTCACCCCATGCTGAAAGTTCTACCACGCTGTCACCTAGCAAGGGCCTGGTCACAGTGGCAGGGGTGGGCGCTGACGTGATGACATCATTACGTGACATATGGGTCTGGATATCTATCATGTGACCAAGTTTGCTGTCAGTGTTTCACTATAAAATGAGACAAGCAGACATGCACAGAGCACTAATAATAATAATAATAACTTTATTTTTAAAGTGCCTTTCAAGAATATCAAGGTGCTTTACATCAAACACAGTATAAAATATAAATTTAAAACATATAAAAATACATTAAAACAACATGTAGTTAGAACAAGCCATACAATCATTCAAACAATAACAGATATTTATAAATAATTTCCACTAATCATCAAGATAAGCTAAATCCCCATAGGTAGGTTTTTAAATCTTTCTTAAATATCTCCATGGAGGTGCACTCCCTTAACTGGCGTGGTAGAGAATTCCAAAGAGTGGGTGTGGCATAAGAAAATGCTCTGCTACCTGAAGATTTTAAATTCACTCTTGGAATCTCTAACAACCCCCCGTCGGCCGAGCAAAGCGATCGGCCGGGGGCAATAAGGCACCAGAAGTTCTTTCAGATAGGTCGGACCCTGATCGTGAAGGGCTTTGAAAGTCAATAAAATGACTACTATTGCCAGTACTATACTCTTCCCAATGGAGGATGGTTTCTCAGTTACTGGGTAAATGCCTCAATCTGCAGTTTAATTCATTTTCAGCAGATTAAGCTTTGTTAGCCAGAATAACTAGTTGTAAATCAAATATCCTGTAGTTTTTGAACTGGGCAGCTGCATTATACTTGCCCAAGTTTTTGTGATGCAGTGTGTCTACTTAAGTAAGGGAAAACGTATTTTGAGTACCTGTGCTGATACAATACAGAGCAGGCAGCATCCTGACAACAAGAATGAATCATTGCAAATGTGCTAATGCCTTAATTATGAGGATGTATTTAAAATGGAATAGAATAGGTGACAAACTCACTATTTTATATATAAATAATTGTTACCATCCAGAATTTTATTTTTATTTATTTCAGTTTAGGATTAATACCTTTGAGTCCAGGACTCGTTTTCAAAGGTTCCAGGTCATTGTTGAACAGACATTACAAATATAACAGGTGTATCCCCCTTGCAAATGGGGGTTCCTAAAGCTTCCCTGGAGCTTGGATAAATGCTCTGTGCCTGGTTAGAGTTCGGCGTTAAAGCCGTTTAAATGGGGAGCCAGTGAACGCTTTAAAAGGCCTCCGTATACTGTCTGTTTAAGGGCTGCTTTGGTTTGCAGTCATAATTGATCAGGGAAGGGGTTTGAGTGTTGCTATGCTCGAGTCCCGCCCAGGCTGCTGATTTTTCACTCCGTTGCTGCCATCGCTAGTGGTGCAGAGGGAGCTTTACAAGGGGATGTGAATGTTGGCTTTAAATACTAGGAAATAATAATGACAATGTAGTGTTCTAACCTGCCTTGTTTTGCAGCACAGAAGGTTTCGATTGCCTCCTCCATTTTGGTCCCGAACTAGTGAATTGGGCCAATCAGTACCTTGGGACCCTACAGAGCTGCTCTACTGACCAATAGGGGAACAATTTGTATTTGAGAGAGGTATTATGGGCTATGGCGCTTTTTCGCACCACTGAGAGCTAAAGGAAGTGACTGGCAGGTCTCACCAGCCAATGGAAGCGGGTAGGCCCGAAATGAAAGAAGAGCCCCTTGTTGCTGGAGGGCAGATGCGTTGTGGTTGGTGAAGGGAGAGGAGCTGTGTGCTTCTGCGCTGGAGAGTGTTCGCCCGGGAAGGCCTGAAGCGGCCATTTGTGTTTTCGGCTCCAGCGGACTAAATCCGTCGGCGGGCGGTCAGAGGAGGCTGTGCTTTGTATAGCTACCCACCAAGCTCGACCTGTAGGAGGATTGGAGAAGATTGCTGAATTGCGCTCGGTCCAAGAAAAGTGGAAGCTGCTGTTGCAGTATCTCAGTGGCTGTGAGTTTGTGGGAGCATTGGAAGCAGCTGCCTGGTGTGGTACCCCTCTGTTGCTGTTTACCATATAAATGTGTAAGAAGACTGGTGAAAGTCAGGCTCCATCCTGGTATCGGTGAAAGAATCGTCATTTGCTGGGGTTGTGAGTACTAATTCAGGGTCGCTCCCTGTAGTGTGTCTATGCAGTGGTTTCAGTGCACCATTTAACTTCAGATTACTTAACTGAACTTTCCTCTTACTTTGACCTGCTCAGGACTGTAAAGTTTGTGTGTGCTAAGGGCCCCAACCAGCTGCCACGTGTGGACTAGCCGCTAGGGCTTGGGTACCCCAGGATAATAAGCTGTAGGGTTAGGCCTGTGCACAGAGCCCTAGGTAGATAAGTATAGTGATAAGCTAATCAACTTGATTCCCCCTGTCCTTGTTGTTTTCCCCCTGAATAAATCAGATTGCTTTTTGTACAGCTACATCCTGGCTATTGTGTACATTAATGGTGAACTGCTGCCTGGTGATTGCAACATAACTGTACCTTACTTTACAGGGGGTCCCCGAATGGAGCTGGAATATATTTTCTGTGGGGTAAGTGTACTGGTGAACAGAATTGTTGGTACCCAGAGTGAGTCACTAGTGGGACGAAAGGGGGGTTGCAGTAGCTCAGAGGGCTGTAACCGTGGTAGTCTTAACTGTGCTAACCCCGACCTCTGGGTGGAGGCACCCGTCAACGGATCTGGGCCCCTCAACCTGCCTCTGTGGGGGCAGACAGGGGTAGTAGCCCTAAGGGTAGTGCCCCCTGGGGGTTACACAGTGTTTACAGAGAACAGAAAACAGTTACACAGACATTCAAATACCAAAGAAATCTTATATAGCTAACTAAAGGTTAAAGAGGATAGGGTAAATAGGGTTCAGCCTTGTAGTTCACTATTTAGTTGGTCAGTCTAGCCTAAGGGGGGTAGGGGGTCAGCCAGGGATGGCGTCGTCATGGTGCAAGTGGTTTGTCAGCCGAGTGGGCCTCGTTCAGGGATGGGGGGTTGATGAGATAAAAAGGAGGGGGGGTGAAAGGGAGAGGGTTGGGTGGCTGAAATTCTGCCATATTAGTGCAGGCAAGCACAATTCTTTTTTGTGTCAAGAAGGGATCTGAGCCCAGATTTGAAGGTACTAATGGACTGGATGGTAGAATGGACTGGATGATACTTCTGTCAGCGTGGCTATACTGTGCCATCAGCAATTAGTAGTGGTGATCCACCACACTAAATAAGGTATTTTGCGGCATGTGGTGTGATTGCAGCTGCTACATATGTAAAATGGGTAAGGAAATCCCTGTTTCCTGACTGGTCAAGACTTGGTTCTATCCATGACCTTAAGCATGACTAATGGTTAATAACAAGACCCTGAAAACCCGGGCACAGGGCATTCCATATTAGTGCACCAGCTTCTCGGAATTTTCCTTTTTAAACTGGCATCCATTTTTTTTTCATTCAGCAAGTCAACATATAAAAATATTAAACATACCTGCTGTGTTATGTTTCTATGTTTCTATGTTATGTTGTTGAGTGTCCTCTTTTCATAACAGATTTCTATATGTAAGTTGTTTTTGTAGGACGTCTGTACTGTTTATTTTTCTATATACTTTTTTCACAGAGGTCTGCTTCTTGACCCACTCTCCTGACTGCTTTCATGTCTCCACCCTTGATCACCAGCCGGACCTGTCCCATGGCTGCTTCCTGCCCCCCTTCCCTATTTATATAACCCATCATTATAAATCATATACTTGCTATTATAAATCCCACCAATTGCCACAGACCCAACTGCTTGCTATTTGGTGTAAGAAAGGCTCATATCCCCGCCACATGCAGCATGGTATCTCTGCTGCTGCCTCAATCACAATGAAAAGTCACACTTAAAGAGCTACTGATGCCTCAAAGAAAACTTTGAAAAATATAATATTTGGGTACAGTTCAGCTTGCATTTCATATGTATTCTATATATTTCTCTTCTTCATTATTTATTACTGAGCAAACTTGCATGAATACATGATCTATATCCCTTACAGTTCTCTTAGAACTTATCTGCCTCTATAGCTTACTCCCCTACTTCAAGTCATAATCCACTGTTGTGACATCACAGTCTCTTGCCATGGGAGTAACTGCGATGTCACAAGCAGTGCATTATGACCTAAGGTAGGAAGAAAGCAACAAGAATAGATAACTCTTTGGGAGCAAAGATCATGTTTTCATGCAAATTACCTCAGTAACAGATAATGGGGAGGAGGAGGAACAAAGAACTAATGAGAAATACAGTATATGCCGAACTGTGTCTAAATATTATGGTTTGTTAAAGTTCTTCTGACGGTGTCAGATGCTGTTTAATGTAGTAGAACTACTAGAACGCATGTGTCTTTTCCTGACCACTTGATCATAGTGACCATGGTTCTGTAAATAAAAATAAAGAGGAGAGTGCTCAGTGTGCCGCAACCACCAAACACATAGCCGCATCACCGTAACAAACCAAGCACAACCCACACCCTCTCATATCTTATTGCTTAAAGAATCAGTGACACAGTTTCAGAGGGAGAATTTCAATGAGAGATACTGCTGTCTCTGTGTGATGGCAGCACTTGGTACATTAATTTGGTTGGTTTTAAAAACAATTATGTAAGTTTTGGCACTCACGATAACTGGGTAATGTTTGCTATGAGAAAATGGCATTGTGCTTACATCACAAAAGTTGTGTAGATGGAATCACTGTGTATTTATTCTGTGGTGTTGCTCTTGTTTACATTTCCAGGTCCTCCTTGAGGATGGGCATTTAGAGCTCTTGAGTCCTGCCCCATTAACAAATTAGATAGAGAATAATGGATAGGCAACTGTGTATTATGAATTTTTTTTTACACACCTGAGGTGTGTGATGACCCACAAACTTCTGAAGTGAAGCTTGAGAGGTTTATGAGGTCATGACACACTGAGGGTGTGTAAAAAAAAAAAAAAAATCCATAAAAACACAGTTGCCTATCATTTATTTTTTTATAATTACTGGTGCAGGAAGTAAATGGCAAAATTAATTATACAATTCTCACACACACACACACACACACACACTCCCCGTCCAATATGGGCATTGTTTTTTTTCGTTTTTTTATTTAAAAAATAAAAGTGTTGAACTACAGTTAAGAGCTAGGGTGGGATATTCAAAGGTTGCTTGGCACAACAGAGTTGCGCCATGCGCAACCTGATGTGCCTGCGCGATAGTCAGGAGGGGATCATGTACCGCATAAATCCCGGCGCACTGGGGTGCAACAATAATGTATGCGGGCAAGTAAGGGGGCGACCCACGCATATTCTGCATTATCCTGATATTCAGCCCAGGATGTGCTGAGCAGATGCAGGCGCAACCCCTACTTGCGCCGGACACAGTTGAGCTGAAAGGAAAAGGAGCAACAGCTGGCCACCCACAGGTGAGCCACCATATTGCAGGGCGCAACGCAGCAGCCGCCAGCTGTGGGTGACCACCTGAGCTCCAGAGCCAGGGTCCGTCAGCGTCGCACTCCCCCACCTGATCGTGGGTTGTTTTAAATAATAGAATCCCTGGTGGTCCAGTGGACCTATCTCCCTGCCTGATCGTGGGCTGTATTAGTTGAGAAACTCCCTGGTGGTCCAGTGGACCTATTTCCCTACCCGATTGTGGGTTGTATTAGTTGAGAAACTCCCTGGTGGTCCAGTGGACCCATCTCCCTGCCTGATCGCGCGCTGTAACAATAGCTAAAATCCCTGGTGGTCCAGCGGTACCTATACCCTCCTCCCAACCCACCCACCCATTCCCACCACCCTTCCCCAGTCAGCGGCGGTGGCAGCTCCCCACCCAGAAGCCGCCCGCCGCTCGCTGACTGACAACGTGATAGACGGTTGTACGCCTATTGGTCTACAGCAGGGTTGACGGGCGGCAGACCGTTGTATTATATAAAACCCATATGAATGGATCCATTCACATATCGGACCGTAGTATGGCATGGTCTGCACATCCATTGGCCCACGCCAGGATTAATGGGCTACAGCTGTACTGTACGCTGTTAGTCGGCAGGCGGCGGTGGAGCTACCACCGCTGACCGGGGAGGTGGCGGAATGGGTGGTGGGTTGAGGGGTAGCGGTACCGCTGGACCATCAGGGATTTTATCTATTGTTACAGCCTGTGATCGGGCAAGGGGATAGGTCCACTGGACCACCAGGGAGTTTATTTAATATTATGGCCCATGATCGGGCATTGGAGTGCGTTGCCGGTGAGGGGCAGGGGGCGTTGATCCCCGACAGCTGCAGTCTGGCAGGGCGCCAGGTGCATGTCACCAGGGATCAGTGCACCTGCATGCAAATGGGGCCATAATGACATGCAAATGACCCCATTTGATCCTTGCATGCATTATGGCAAAATTTGCATATCCACCGCTGACTATCACGGTTGCTGCGCCTAGTACAATGGCACTTGCGCTGGTGCATCCCCATGCTCCTCTCTGGCCACTTGCGCTGGCACACTGACACTGCACCATGCACAATGCGAGTGGCCACAGTGCCATATTCAATGGTGCTGTGCCATGGCGCAGCACCATTAAATATCACCCTGTCATCGCCCTGGTGCATCCCAGTTGCGCTGCGCCCAGGCTTGCGCCACAGCCTGGCACAGTCTGAGTATCCCACCCCTAGTGTACTGCTTGAAATTAATAGTTATTTGAGATGCAGGCAGCTATCACTTCCAGTATCTGAAGTATTTTTTATTTTCTGTTGGCTAATTAGAAGTTTACCTGGCAGTACTTGGGTGATGTGTGGAGCAACACTCTGTCTGGAGGAAAAAAGTCAGTTCTGCTCCTCCCACTACATCGTCAGAAATGAGACCAAACACCTTGAGGCACCACAATCCCTGTAGCCTGAGCAGTGACTTTCACAAGCTACCAATCCAAATGCAGGAAATTGTGACATCACTAGTAACCAGGGAGAGCCAGTCCCTGCTGCTTCATGTGAAAGTGAAACCTGGCAGTGAGAAATGGTTCTCACTGGTTGCTAGTGATGTCATAGTCAGTGTGGTTTCAATGTTGATGAAGTGGGAGGAACAGAACCGAGTTTTTTTTTCTCCTCCAGACAGAGTGCTGATCCACACATCACCCCAATACTGCCAGGTGGAAAATCTTCTAATCAGCAAACAGAAAAGAATAAATACGTAAGATATAAGAAGTGATAGCTGACTACATCGGAAAGTTACTATTAATTGCAGGCTGTTTCCAGGTAGTATGCTAGCTCTTTAAGTCACGGTTTAGAAGTCAGGCACAGTCTCACTGACAATTGCGCGGAGTTTGACTCACAATTTACTGAACCTGACGCTCAGCATGATCAACCAGATACAATTTAAAAATTGTAAAGACAGGATCAACCAGATAAATCCTTTACAAAGTAATAAAAATGAGTTAAAAAGAGTCTTACCATAAGGGAAAGTATCAGTTTCTGTTGCGGCTCATTACTAAGTAACAAACTGAGCCACCATGTTTGTGGAACTGTTTAGCCTGCCCACACACACAGTAGGATCCAGTGAGGTAGTGTGACGAATGTGACTAATGGGAGACTTAAAAGGATACGCTGTAATAACCAAGTAACCCAGTTATTACGGCATTTGAAACATGACTCTACACCGTGCATTAAAGGGGGTCACCAGTAATTATTAATAAATAAAAACTGTAGACGCTGTACCTGTCTTGATTGTTAAGAATCTTGACTGAAACGTTGTACAGCAATTCATCCAGTAAGAAGGGGAATTTGGGTGTATTACCAGATATACTATTATATATTATTATTTCTCAGAACTTAAAAATATCAGTAATAATTAATTTAATGTTGCATTTTAATAACTATGTATATATTTTACACGGTACCCCCACAGAGGAAGCCCTAAGTGCTGAAACATTCGGTCCTTTATATGATAAACTTTAAATGTAATATAAAGGACGAAAAAAATTTGACTTGTTTGTGATGTGGCTATTATCTGGTGTGAATCAACGTGGATGTTGCCAGGATGAGCCCCCACCCATAAAAATGATTTGGTCCAAACCATAGGGGTGTACCCAGTAAGGTTTGTTTGACTTGTTCCATAACTGCATCACCTTCTTGCATATGAAGTGTCTCCAAACATTACTCCTAATTTTACTACTACCCCCCACCCGAACTTCAGGGCATGCCCCCGTGTCCTGCTCCAGGATACCATTTAAGCAATAATGACTGAGAAGCCAGTCATTTCTGAGGGATTAACAACCAGTTGGGGGGATGGATGGCCCGAGGCACAGCCAAGGGCCACCACTCCCCAGACGGTAGTTAATCCAAGGAAATACCGACTTCAAGGTTGTTATTGCAATTATAAGTCTAATCGCAATAACAACTTTCATTTTTGTTGGTTTTATTTAGCTTTTAGCTGTGTTGTACAAGCCATGTGTGCCACACAGCATCAGTCTGCAGCTGGATATGTCATTTGCTAGACATTAATGACCGATCCAGTAGCCAATCTGGAGCCTCGCTAGGCTCATGAATAATTAATTAGACTTATAATTAAACATCTCTGACTGTTTGATCTTGTCAACTGAGATCATGTCGCCTCTTAGTCTTCTTTTCCCCTCACATCACTCATACCAAGCACTGACCAGTACTGTGTGTAGTACTTGGGGCTGGGACATGGGTTGATACCCAGCACTGGCAGTGAAGTGCTTACTAGGTATCCCATAAGTGGTGTAGCTCAGAAAATAACATTTGTACTTCCGATTATGAGCCTGCTGAGGTAAGCAGTTCTT
Source organism: Neoceratodus forsteri (assembly GCA_016271365.2). NCBI lineage: Eukaryota > Metazoa > Chordata > Ceratodontiformes > Ceratodontidae > Neoceratodus > Neoceratodus forsteri. Next base: position 154,009,042 of record CM028134.1, read on the forward strand.
TAAGGAACTCCATTCTTCAACCCCATAAATTCAGATTCCAAAAGCAAAAACATAATCTCGTTGAGTTATGTTTTACCTTTCTTGGCAGAGTAAACACTGATCTATTGCTGGGAACATATGTTTCAGCTCAACGATGGATGTGAACATGAAAACTCCAGTTAGGAACACGCCGCTGCTAACTCCCGACCGTGCTACGAATTCAAAATGGGCCAAACAATCGGCAACTAAAACTTCTTCGACTCCTACAAATACTAATCTCCTAACAGAAGACAAATTCATGCAAGAAATTGAAGATTTGAAAGAAGCAATCTCCTCATTGATGGAAGAAGCCAAATCTGTAAGGGGTGCCATTGAAAAGATAAACAGAAGACTTGCTGACTCCAAGGCCAGAATTTCTTCAATACAGGACTGGAGATATAAACTAGAACCTAAACTTCCTGATATTCATCAAAAGATATCCAGGCTGGATTCTGAACTGGAAGATCTGGAAGGCCGATTGTGTAGAAATAACATTGTGATATATGGTCTTCCAGAAAATTCTGAGGGCACGCATCCAATACATTTTGCCCAAGTCCTCAGAGAGAACCTTGCTGGGCAATCTCCCAATGCGGCATCGTATATAATCAAAAGAGCCCACAGAGCTCTCAGCCCACTACCTCCAAAAGAAGACTCACCTCGACCTTTCATCATTAGATTTTTGAATTACTTAGATCCCATGTGTTAACTAAAATCAAGGATGTCTTGAGATCATTCATGGGATGGCAAAAAAAATCCGAATATCCCAGGATCTTCCTCAGGAAGTACAACTAAGAAGATGACATTTCTCCTCAATTGTCAATAAACTAATAATGGCAGGGATCAAATTCAGGATGCTGTATCCAGCTTGGCTAAACATCTCCAAAGATGGTAAGTCACATTCTTTTGAATCCCCAGAACAGGCTTCACAGCAACTCACCAAAATGTTTCCTGAGCTCTTCAAATCCGGATGAAGCAGTTAAACGTTGTACTGATGTGGTAAAGGAAAAAATGTTACAGGACTCAAATGACGTATTAGTTAAATTACAGACACTGTAAGATGAGAAATGAAGAATCTTGCGATAAGACTAAATTAAGTTATACTTGGATTTAGGTTACATTTTTTTGACTGCTACAGGAATTAATACCAGAGCTCTAATTTCTTTTCTTTTGTGATATTCAAGCTCAAAGGACAATTAACAAGAGGTGAACTTCAGCACTTTTCCCCAGCTTCTTTTAAGCTGCATTAAATTTGTGAGCTTGTACATTAAACGGATTAAAGTTTGTATATGGGCTAGTTATAAGCCAAGGATTTTCAACGTGATAAGAGAATTTTCTAGATTGTTAGTAAGTTATGCGCCTCTGGTTCTGTTTTTTCTAGAATGTTAATTAGTTTTTATTGCTATGATATAGATTTAAAGTATAACTTTTAGATTTCTATTGCCGAATTGTTTTGGAAATAATACCGAGGTGAGGTGGAGGACAAGGAGATCTGAAGAACAAAGAAATATAAACTACTATATTGATGCCCTTTATGTTAGTTTTCTTATAGGGAGGAATATTGAGTTAACTAGATGGAGGATTCAAAGCATGAAACATGAAGCTAAGATTTTGTTTCTCCATGCATCCCAATTCGAAAAGGAAATTCACCATAATTTTGTTTCCAGAACAGGAAGGAAATACATTTGTGAGTGAAGTGGCTAGGGATAAAGTGTTCTGGCTGGACCAGTAAGGAAAATCTATTTATATCTGATGTCAGTTTTCCCCCTGCACACTTCAAAACTTAAAGAGGACAAAGAGGGTAATATATTTGTTTCTGGCTTATGCTCGAGGTATGATTTTATATAATATCAGTATGGTGTTGATTGTTTAACATTACCCCACTTCCCTTACTCTTGTTTTCTACCCTTTATTTGGGGGGGGGGATTTGGTTAGGGAGCCACTACTTTCATCATCTTACTATTTCAAAGGTTATAATCCATTAAATAGGGGAATCTTTACATTCTTATAAACTTATTACTTTTCTGAGTAGTGGGATTCTCCCATTTCAACCTGTCCTTTAAATAGGGCATGTTTACTACGAGAATATTATATAATTTCCATCTTGGATACCCACTGCCGTACTGAGAGGTAAGGGATTAGCCTTATAATCATACAAAGTCACACAGCTTCATTTTGTATGGTCGTGCAATGGAACTAGAAACCTGTTTCATATATATATATATATGTGTATATATATATATATATATATATATATATATATATATATATAGTGTATGTGTGTACCCAACCCCTAAACAAAAGGAGCAGTGGCGACATGAACCCTAAGAATAGGGTTTGGTGTTGAGAGCATCGCTGCCAGTTTTTTCCACTAAATAGGGTTACCAAACTGCCCTTGCTCTCTACTACGGCACAGCAGTTATATATTTTGGGGGAAGGTTGACACAAGCAACTTTGGAAAGGAGATCCATCCTGTGAAGTAGGGGAAGCTTTTAGGCTTTCATTCCCTACAGTATATTTGATTCCAAGTTAGCTGTTGACCCATTGTTGTAGAGGTATGTCAGAACATTGTTATAAGCTTATATGACTCTGACTTACTGTATATTTTTCTAACTTTCCCCACTAAATAGGGACTTAACCTCTTGCCTCGAACTCCTTTTTCTTTTACCGAGCAATTGTAGCGGTTGGTTTGAGAGTTAATAACTTTACTGGCTGGAGTCTTGGGTCCCTCTAACTTAGACTCTATTTAATCTCACTGCTCTTAATCACTGGTTTCAGATGACGGCGGTGTAGGGGTTTCCTAATCTTCCCCGCTTTCCCTCCTGATCAGATTCCTTGGGCCCTAATATTGTTTGGAACTCGCTTACAGTACTATGTGCAAAAATATCATTTATTTAAGATATTTTAAAGAAACACCATCCGAACTTATTTAATGTGGCTCAGTAGGTAGCACACTTGCCTCTGATGCCGGGAGATCAGAGGGCTGTGGGTTCAGTTCCCACATCTGGCACTTGGGTTAATATCCCAGTACTGACACTGTAGTGCAGCATCAGAGGGGTGCTGCACTTCTGAGGTGCCATCTTTCGGATGAGATGTTAAACCGAGGTTCCATCTACCTGGATTGGTGGTAGTTCAGGTGGATGTTAAAGATCCCATGGTGCTTATCGAAAAGAGTAGGGGAATTTCCCCAGTGTCCTGGCCAAATTTCCCTCATTCACTAAAAAAATACCACCAACAGCTTAATCTGGTTCAAGGTCAGTTGGCATTCATCTGTATCCCCCTCCCCCTGGTCGTGCCAGAAAATAGGCAGGATTTGTCTAGTGCACTTACCTGGTCAACAAAAACTGAATACAAGTCTACTCAGGTATTGTTAAATTAGTTCATGGCAACTTATCTTAATTTTAGGTTTGGGGGCAATAAAAATAAACTGTATGCTATACTTTGGGTATTTATATTCAGTATACCTTCAGCTTTGATTCCTTTGTTAAACTATTGTGCTATGCCTTTAGTTAAAAGGTCATGGTGCTTGTCCTTTGGGTCTGCCTGACAATTGTTACAGTCATATTGAGAATATCTTAACTAAGTTTACTGGGTTTACTTAAGCTCTAACATTAGGGCTGAATCAGCTAAAATTGACCGCTGCTACTTGTTGATTAAAATTCTTTAGTTTAGCAAAGTTGCTAGAGATTGACTGAGTCGATAAGAGGTTCATTAAAATCTGGTAGGAGAGTTACCTGTTCAAAATGTAATGCTTAGATTTCCTCAGACCACGATTTGTTAAATCCTGAAGGAATATGGATGGCTAAGGATAACTCCATAACACAGGTGTTACTTTTGTTTCATTCTACTTAAATTTAGTCCTGTTTAATCAGAAGAATATTAGATGGTTTTAAAGGCTCTTCCTGCTATTACATGATAACGATAAAAGCCATGCTATCCCTTATTTTCTTGCCTTAAAAAAAAAGGAATGTGCATTCACTAGCCTGATTTCACCTAACAAATAAAGCCTCCATTAAGGGTTGAGGAGCGAAGAAGCTCAAGTAGGGATTATGGCTGTGAAAGTGTTGTTGGGAGTTTGGTCTTTGGGACTGGGGGGAGGATTATTCTATGTTAACTTTCATGACTTTCTCGTCAAATACTTTCCAGTGTTAGATTTTGATTCTATTTGTTTTGTGGGTGTGGGGAGGTACTTTGCTGAGGGAGGTGTATGCTCTCTCCTTAAGAAGTTTGAACAGAATACTGTGGTTTACTTAGACATTAATTGACTGCCTAAACATTGCTTCTATTTTGCCTTATATGGCGACCACACTTAAAGTCGCCTCTTGGAATGTCAAAGGCCTTCGTCTCAGAGTCAAAAGAATGCAAGTTCTTAACTATGTCAATTCTTTAGGCTATCACCTAGTTTTACTACAAGAGACCCACCTATTAACTACAGAATTAGACCTTCTAAAGAAATTCAACTTTACCCAGTTTCTAGGGATGGGATGCCATACCTCAAAAGGAGGGGTACCTATTCTTGTAAATAAATCATTACAATTCACTCCTTTACAGACGGTACAAGACACTGAAGGCAGATTCATTATAGTTTTAGGGAAATGTAATCACTCATATTTAGTTATAGGTTCTGTATATGGCCCCAATGTCAAAACATCTCTTTTCTTATCAAGATTATTAATGGCACTAACTCCTTTTCTGTCACATAAAATTTTACTTGGCGGGGATTGGAACATTCCCTTAAATTCCTCACTAGACAGGTCAAACCCCACTAATACTTCACTCCAAACAGATATACATGCACTTCAAGAATTTATGGATATTGGCAAATTAGCAGGCCTCTGGAGAACTTTGTATCCAGATATTAAAAAGGTCTCCTTTTATTCCCCGGTCCATAATTCTTACTCACGCATAGACTTTTTCTTAATTACTGAATCCTGGATCAGTGATGTCCAAAGTTCCCAAATATTTGGTAGATCACTCTCTGACCATTCTCTGATTAATCTTTGTGTACTAGTATCCCAGCCTTATCCCAGACAGTCTCTCTGGAGATTGAATAATACTCTTCTTAGACAAGAATACATTATCAATTATATTAATCTTTCTATTAAAAATTTTTGGAAAGAAAACCTTGATACTGTTGAGAGACTTGATATTATTTGGGCATCCAAACATAAGAAGCAAACATCAGAGAAATAGAAGGTCTTTCCTGGAGAATTGATATTTTAGAGCGCAAAGATCAGAATTCTCTATCAGATTTTGAGAGATGGGAATTAAAACACTGTAAAAATGAAATCTTTTCCCTTACTAAAGAAAAAGTGGAAATTATAATACTTAAAACCAAGGCTAGATATATAGACCTAGGGGATACACCCAATAAACTATTAGCCAACAGGCTTAAACACCAAGAACAATCCAAACTTATAGAATCAATAATAGCCTCAGACTTGGGTGAGGTTATAAGTGATTCAAAGACATTTTGTCAGAATTTCATAAGTATTACCACAATTATATGGATTAATGAATAACCCTTCCTCTAAAGAGGAGATCCAAGAGTACCTAAATAGATTTACTTGTCCGAAATTGATTCTGGATCAAATTAAAGTCTTAACTAATCCTATAGATCAGCTGGAGATTCAGGAGGCTATAGATTATCATTAAACAAATCTCTGGGCCCAGACGGGTTCACCGTTAACTTTTATAAAACCTTTAAAAACTCCCTCACTCCACTTCGACAAACATTCTACAACTTTATATTGGACAAAGTAGTAGCAGAAAATTCTTTGCTTGAAGCCCTTTTAATCCTGATCCCCAAACCCAACAAACCAAAAAATAAGGTAGAAAGCTACAGACCAATTTCTTTAATTAACTATATTAAGATTCTTACCTCTATACTGGACCAAAGGATTAAAAAGGCATGGCACCCTTTAATGTCTAGAGAACAAGTTGGCTTTATTTCTAACAGGCAGGCAGCCAACCATATTAGAAAGCTCTCTCACATTTTTCTCTACATCTGATGGCTCCAGAGTTCCTATGGCTCTGGTGTCATTAGACGCAGAGAAAGCATTCGACAGGGTTCACCATGACTTTCTCTTTTTAACTCTGCTCAGATTCGGCTTTCCCAAATCCTTTGTTAAATAGCTTAAGATTCTTTATTCCTCTCCCACAGCTAGACTGAGTTATAATGGGTTTATCTCAGATCCAATCAACTTGTCTTGTGGAACTCGTCAACGTTGCCTCCATCTCCTCTCCTGTTTAACTTATATTTAGAACCCTTATTATTTTTTTTAAATTCCAACCATTCAATTGAAGGCATTGTTTGTAAAAAAGTACATCTAAAAACTTCTGCTTTCGCAGACGGCATATTGCTCCATGTAACCAACCAAGTCTCATCTATAAAGGCTGCCCTTCGTACGATACTGGAATACAGTGTTTATTCTAATTACAAACTGAATATAGAAAAAACAGAAGTCTTGCCGCTCAGTTCTGTCTCGATTAAGAATAAGATTGTGGGGTTAGGCTTTTCATGGTCCCCATAAACTAAAATACTTGGACATTTACCTTACTCCAGAGAGATTCCAACTCATTAAATTAAACTTAGAGGACTTAGTCTTAACAATTAAACAGGACTTGATAAGATGGTGTAATCTCCCTCTTTCATTTTGGGGCAGGATTAGCATAATCAAAATGAATGTTTTTCCTAGGTTATTTTATCCTATAAACCTGCTTAATGTTTTTATACCTTTAGAATGGTTCAGAAAATTACACTCAGAATTTATCAGATTTATCTGGGTAGGGAAATCTCTTAGAATAGCCATAAAAAAACTATTCCTTGCTAAGGACCAAGGAGGGGTTAAATTACCAAATTGCATTTTATATTACATGGCCTCTCATATTAATAAATACATTAAATGGTCATTTTCATATAATGATCATGGAAGTTAAATTCCCATTTGGTTAGAGTTAGGGTTAAGCTTACTTGAGAAGTTTGAGCTACACCCAGGTGCCATACTATATGTTAGACCTAGTCTTGTATCTGTCAAATTGAAATCTTCCGTAATTGGTATTTCTCTGAAAATATATCAGCAGATTCTAGATTTTTTGGATTCCTACTGTTATCATAGCTTCAATCAAATGGTTTTAGGTAAACCTGATTTTAAAATTAATGGAAAGATTATTTCTCTTAACTGGCTTCCAAAAAGGCATCAATCTCATGGCTTCTTCTTTCATAAAAGAGGGGTCTTTAATCCTTCTCCAGGACTTACTGGAAAATAAAGGACTAAGCAAAAAATATTTACCCAAGCTTCTTCTGATCAAAATAGTTTTAAAAGTATTTTTTGGTCCTACTCCCTGGTTTCTTAGCTCCCATGATCTAATAAAAGAAATGGAAAAATGTGCCTCAAAGTCTCACCCTATCGCCAATCTTTACAAATCTCTATTGATCTTGAAAGTTTCATCTGATCTGGTTATCCCTTCCTGTTGGAGTAGTGAAACTGAAGATAGCCCCCAAATGTGGTCTAATTTATGATGAAATATATATCATTATATCCTACTGGACAAGTTAAGATTGATAGAGTACAAGATCTTGTATAATTCATATATGACCCCACAAAAAATGTTTAAGTGTGGACTAGTAGGATCACAAACATGTCTCAAATGTAATTTAGCTGAAGGGACACTATGACACATCCTCTGGGAATGCCCCAATGTAAGACACCTTTGGAATACAATTAAGCAGGACTTTGGTAGTAAATTGTCTCTACAATATGCCTTTAGTTTTAGGACTTGTATTTTGGGGTATTTGCATTCAATTAAAGAGCCAGAGGATAAGGCTTTAATATCTACGATCACTGTTTCCACAAAGCAATTTATAGTATGACATTGGCTTTATAAACTACCCTTAGTATAAATGAATGAATCTCGACTATCTTGCTAAACTTACAAATTACTAGATTAATTTATCTATTTTGCAATAATTTGGGAAAATGTCATAGCAAACGGGGAAGAATTTATAAACTTTTGTTATAAAGTAATTTCTTTTATTAATTTAATAGCTCCTTTACTAAACTTTTGATTCTGAGATGTTAACGATAGTTTTATTCTAAGGAAAATGCCATATCACCTTTCTGTTTCAAGATTCTTTATTTCACAAATAATGGATATTTAAGTATTGTTTATCTAGGATTGGAGCACTTGTTTGGGGAGGGACATGTGAATGCACATGTACAGGTGAATGCATTGTATGCCACACTAAAATGTTTATGTTGTTTATTATTTTTCAAAATATGCTGAATGTTTTCTTTTATTGTATTGTTAAATACTAATAATTAAATAAAAGATAGTTAAAAAAAAGAAAATAACATGTAAGCCAGAACCTTTTTTTCTCTTAAACTTCTATTTTTGCATTTTTACAACAAACATGAAATACAGTAGTCCATCACAATAACGAATGGAAAGGGGTCCCAAACAACAGTTCATTATAGTAACCTGTTCATTATTGCAAGGAACGCTATTGCTAACACAGACGCTCAAACTTGGTTTGGAGTTGGACCAAATTTATTTCATCCAATTACAATACTGTAGTTTAAAAAAAAATTCAACAGCCAAATACAACTGGAGCAAACTGACATTTAATATTTAGTCAATCTCTTGTGAGAGACTGAAATATTCTGTCATCTTACTCTGCTGTCACTGTTTTTGTTAAGGACAGTGTCTTCTGAGTATGATAGTATTTGGCGGAGTTGCATTACCTTCAAGGGCTCCCTTTGCTCACACATGAGCCATGCTGACACAGTCTCTAACTCCTGCAATTGTTTCTTGGTGGCTAGGTCACTCTCTCTCTCTCTCATCAACGTTCCCCTCACAGCTCTCCTATGATTAAGTGATGGCTGTCACTATCTCAGCACCTGACAGCTGCACATGCATTTGCTCAGTGTTGTCACTGGTTAGCTGTGTCTCAGTTATGGCATCAGCATCTGCACTTTTTTCTTTTACGTTCAGGTTGGTGGCTATTCTGGCAATTTCAATTAGATCATCGGGCTCCTCATCATCAGTGGGGGACAACTTGGGGGTGCTGAAGGCTAGTCTGAGAGTCCAGTTCCAGCAATGTTGTATGGTGTTTTGAGTAACACTGTCCCATGCCTCACCAGCAAGCAGTAATATACCCTTAATGGTAAGTTTTTTTTAAGGAATGCCTGCACCTTCGAACCATCACTCGAACATGTGAACTCACTCAATAACCTTTTACAGTAGTGATTTTTGGAGGTGGCTGTCACATTACCATCCATTGGTTGTATTCTAGATGTGATATTTGTTTGGTAAGAATACAGCCTTAATTTTCCCACTTGAAGATCACAGCTCATTTTCAAGGGGGTGAGTGGGTCACTGATCAAGAAGCAGGATTGCTTTTGGTGGGTATTTCAATTTGCAAAGGTGAGTTCACACAGAGGGAACAAACTCATCAGAAAACCAGGACTTAAAGATATTGGATGTCATCCAGGCATTTCTACTGTTGTTGCAGGTGACTGGCAATGAGGTGAGGTCAACATGGTGGAAACAGCATGGACTTTGGAATTTTCCTATGCACAGTGGTTTTAGCTTATGTGATTCTGTGGAGCTGGTGACCAAAAGGAACTTTGGTCTATCTTTACTGACTCTGAAGCCTTTGCTCGCATTGCTTTCAGACTGAGCTGCTAATGTGACGTCCGGTAGGCAGCACCAAAAAAGTCCAGTTTCATCAGCATTATACACCTGCTCAGCATTATGCACCTAGCATGCACTTCACTGCCAGCGCTGGATATGAGTCCATGCCCCAACCCCCAGTGCTATACTACTGCTGTATAACAGCCAGAATCTATGATGTTTTTCAATTTTGATAGGAATTCTGTGGCGGATGCATCATCGCAGGACCTCTGTTCCCCAGTTATGGCAACTGTTCTTACGCCATACCGGAGCTGAAATTGATATAGCCAACCAACTGACGATTCTTGTGACGGACTGAAATATTCCGTCATCTTACTCTGCTGTCGCTGTTTTTGTTAAGGACAGTGTCTTCTGAGTAAGATAGTATTTGGCAGAGTTGCATTACCTTCAAGGGCTCCCTTTGCTTGACAAATTGATTGGCCTTTTCTCTGACCAGTGATTGGGTCACAGGAACACCATCTGCATGCTGTGCAAACCACAGCTCGGTATTTAGTTGATTCTGAGTATCCAGGCTCGACTGCTATTTTTGACAGACTTTCTTCATTTTTAAGTCTGTCTAGGAGCACAATTTTTGTTTGTACCTGGTAACTGGACCGCTTCCTGACTTTACTCCTTGTCTCAGTGTAACCCCTAGGCGGCGCTGTTCTGGGGTTACTACCCCTGCCTGTAAGACTATACACAGGTTGAGGGGCCTGAGTTCTCTAATAAGGTGCCTCCACCCAGAGAAATGATACTGAGGTTGCTTACCTGCTCTGGTATAGTCCTCTGGGAAGCTATAACCACACACCAACCCTCCTAGTGGCCTACTATATAACACAGTGGTAAATTCACAAGTAATAATGTGCTCTCACCCTTCTCACTTACCACCAGGGGTAAACCTGCAGCAACTGCCCTGGAGACCCCCTGTAAAACAAGGTTAGCAATACAGATGCACACTGTGAATGCAGTACCCCAACTAATAATATGCACACTAGCCAGGTTAAATGTGAAAGAGACAATCAGGTTTATTAAGGGGGCATGAACAAGGAAGGGGCATGAATCTAGTCAAATGGTTAGTAATCTGATTTGAATCAGGCTTTTCTGGCATGCACTTCAAGTCCCAAATATACAGTTCAACAACACTGGGTACCTAGAATGTTATGCAGGCTAGTCTGCAGGCTAGTCTGAAGCGTTGCCCGGGGGTGGCCGGCGCTGCAGCTGATGTTGGGACCCTTGATGGAAAGAAAGGCAGTTAGACACGCGAACAACCCAATTATTTGTAATCCAGGCCAGTTGGCTCATTCCTTTACAAAACCCAATGAATGAAGACAATTAGATGGTACCACACTGATTTAAGCTTTCGTTGCAGGGAGCTACCCTAATTTGTACTCACGCTACCAGAAATCTGCAGTAGAGCAGGTGAGATGGAGACCTCGTGGTGATGATAGGGAAGCTTGGGGGAAACATGGCTGACATGATACACCTCTTCTTCACATGTTGTTGCTGTGCAGGGGCTGGATCCCTGAGCCGGTCTCTTGCCGTGACACTCTCTGGTGATGGAGTAATGGCCTAGGCCTAAATGGTAGTGCCCAGGCAGGATGAGCAGTCTGGCAAAGTTCGTGATCTTCTGCTGGTGAAGCCTCCAGCTGGCGTAACAGGTTCTTTCATGGGGAACCAAATCTCAACCCGCGGAACACATTCAGCACATTTAAATCTATAACTACTTCTGAAGACAGTTCGGATTCAGTCTGGTTGCAAATCAACAGCTTCACTGCACAAACCTCTTGATCTGAGTATACTTCACACACAAGCTGGGCTGATCGCTTCAGGAGCAAGTCTTCGGTCCAAATCGCAAGTTGCACTAACAAACAACTTATTTTCTTCTGCCGCAGTTCCAGGCTGGAATCAGACAAGTCTGACTTCTGCAATAAGGCAGTTCAATGCAGGAGAAGGTGGCAAGAGGCAAGTTGCACCTCTTCCTGATGATTCCCCTACTCTCCTTCTGGGAGCAGCTGCTCGAAAGCTCGATCTGTTCACACTTCACCCTCCAACTCTAACTGATCCACTGTCTCTTGGCACACAGGGCATTTCCCTTGATAATCCAAAGTTTTGGTTGGCTGGAAAAGCTGTCAGTCACAGTAAGAGCTCCCCTTCCAGGTCCATTTAGGCACCAACTGAATAAAACTACAAGACTACAGAATTTCCTTCCCACAAGACCCCTGGAGCAGGATCCATTTTAGGCCCCTGGAGTCTAATTGGTTTGATTACTGGAAGTCCCGGACCTAACATTGTGGCTTCCATCCAATTGAATGAGCTGCAATCAAAGTGGGTTAGACAAACATCTCTATTTCTAATATAACAGCAGATAAACAGTAAATAAGCACAGTTCCTACTTAGGCTCTCTTTGTGCAAGTAGTGACTGCACAATGGAGCAAATCAACACACTGTCTGGTTGGTCACAATCCCTAAATCACTTGGACCCAGCACAGACCATTTCTGAACACAGATTAGCTATTCTCTTAAAGTACAGGTGCGGAGGCTTAATGTGGCACTCTCATGCAAAGACGCAGAATCATATTGGGATGGGACACCAGCCTAACAGTGGGCATTAAAGAGCCCAGGAAGACATTATAGTAAACCCCAAATTTGTGTGTGTGTGTGTGTGGGGGGGGGTTACATCAATCTCCTAAAAAGTGCTGCTCCCACAGCAGGAATTTATAGGATAGCTAACTGAAAGTGAAAATTTCCAGTAACTGTCAGCGGTCATTAGTGAAATTAGTTGGTATCCAAGTCAGCAGTTCGTTATAGCTGACAGTTCACTATAACCATGTTTGTTATAGTGAAGGACCACTGTACATACTTTTCTGAACATGTATAACAAGAATTAGAAGTTAATACAGTAGTACATTAACAAAGGATGGCATTGGTACGGCATGGCAGGATTGCCAGAATTAATATGACAGTTTAAATCATTCTTAGAGCTGGTATTGCAGCTAATGCCCTGTAGGTGGATGTCCCAATTTATAAAGTATGTAATTATTGTAACGGACCTCTACAGATCCTTGATTAAGTTTCCAACATATAGAAGCATAAAAAGGACATTGTAAAGCCCTTGTGAGCCCTATATTTAAGGAAGTTATTCTTCCACGTAACTTCTCCGTGCACTATACACTGTTGTATGCTGATTTCATGGAACAATAAAGGTGAAGGTAAAACTCCTTGGTCTGCTGAATTGATTCTTTTAAAGTAAAGTGAGGGAATACCTCATTTCAGCACTATGTGCCCGAAACTGCGCAAAGTGAGGTCACTGCTGATGGTGCCCAGGCTCCCCTGTGACACCACCATGATCCGACACTCAACTGACACCCTTTCCCATTGAGATTACCAGATATACCGGTGTCTAGGAACCAAAGCAGCACTACCATGTCTCTAACCGCCTATGAACTGTTTAATTAGGAAAAAATATTCAGAATTTTACAGATATAGAATCTAACACGCCATTGCTTTGTTGATTTGCTGCGCTAAGTGTGCAAACTGCACCAAGGAGGAAAGGGTTGGCACCGTTTTAAAGTCTTCAGCGGGATAACTGCCACCCACTGTCTATGAAATCAATTGTTAATGGAGATTTTGCAATCAGAAACATTATCACAACCATAAAAATTTGTTTAGTATGCCTCAGAAATTTAATATAGTTGGATTTTTTTGTTTAAATCAATGTTTATTAAGAGATTTTTCAGTACACAATACAGAGATGTAACCATTCAACTGCAATGATAGTATACAGAGAAAGTATAAACATCCACATACCAAATCAGATCACACAGAGAAGCCATATTTGGACTCTTTTTTTTTAACAAGCATAAAGAAGGCATAGCTTACTCACCTTGTACTGGCATATAGTCCCCCAAACAGTTTTTTTCAGAGTTTATGTAAGTTCCGAACATACAAAGTGGAAGGTGCCAGCAAATTAAGGCCTAATGCGTGTCTATAGGTAGAAAAATAGGGCAGACTGGGTGGGCCTTGAGGCCCTTATCTGCCATCAACTTCAATGTTTCTGTTCGCTCAGATTCCAAGCACAGTACCTCTACCCACAAAATCAGTCCTCACATTCCAAGTCACTAGCAGTAGCCTGCTGTCTGTTTCTCTGGGACACAATCCTTTCTACACAATTGCGCACTTCACGGGGGTTGGAAAATCTGTTCTGGCGGCAGCCGACAGTAAAGCACAGCCTCACTGGGAAAGCCAGGGGATGTCCAATTCTCTGAGCTTATTCTTAATGCCAGTGGACACTTTTTGTGGCATATTCAGGTAGCATAAGCAATGTCTGGGAACATAAGTGTGCGTTTATCGTTGTGCATCATCGGTCCATGAGTTTGTGGTTGCTTTCAGAATGGCGTCTCATTCTCCAGCCGAAGATAGGATCACAAGAATGGTATGTGGAAAGTCCTGGATATTATTCACTTTTTGTGTGGCAATCCTGTAGGCTTTTGCAGTCTTAAAGACACTGTACTGAGTGAGTTCAGCAATCCATTGTGTTAAAAAAGACAACATCCTCTTCCTCGGTCCCTTCCCTGAGACTGAGGATCCAAATGCTGGCTACTCAGACTGCATTCTTGAGTTGCTCAATTCCAGTGCTGTTTGGTGTTTTTCAGTTGTGGCTGCTGCTGCCAGGGCTTTGCGTACCATCACCTCCGATATCTTCACTGTCTTACCCATCACCTGGATTTCGGTTTCCACAACCACCATTCTTTGGGTGAAGGAATCTAGTTTCTGGTTGATTTGTTGCACAATTCTGGTGAGATCATTCAACCAGACCTGCAGTAAGTCGAGAGATGCTGATGAGGCGCTGGCCTCTGAGGTGCTTGGATCCGTGTAGTCGGACTGCTTGGATGTCGCCCTATGCAGCTGAAAAAGTCTTGTTTTGCTCCTTTTGGTCGAACCACTTTCATCAAATTTAGTTTGAAAATGCTCCTGTGCAAATGTTCCATTGAACTATATAGCGCTGGTAGTGATTTAACTTGTGTAAAATACTTTTAATTGAAAGTTAAAGGCTTCAGCTTGGGAGCTCCAGAAAAGTGCTGCTTCTGGCCAGCCACTAGCTCCACCCCCCCAAGCCAGAACCCTTTAGTGCTACTTTGACGTCCCTCTCTTTGCAGATGTGCCCATATTTGTTACCCCAACCCCTTGTACACCCGATCAGGAACTACATTATAGGAGGAAAAATTGTAGCAGGACTTAGTTTTATACATTTATTGTTATGTTTAATTCAAACAGATCATAACAATCATAGTATATTACCAATAGGATGCATATTAGACAGTAGGAGTAACCGCAGTCAATGGTCAGGACTAGGGTTGTCAGAACTAGTTCGTCAAAGATTCGAACCCTCCTCGAACCCTGGTGTTCGAGTTCTAACTTAGAACTCAAACACTAAAAGATTCACAAAAGGGTTCGAATCTGAGTCCCAGCTGATGACTTGTGTGTGTGGAGAGGAGGGCAAAGGCACATCCCAGCAGGCAGCTCCGATGTGGGGGGGGTGTAGGGGTATGTGTGGAGACTGGAGGAGGCATGTCCCAGCAGCAGCAGGCAAGTGGCAGCCCCGATGTGGTGGGGGGGTGCAGCAGCAGCAGTGTCGTTGGGGTTTCCAGTCTTGCCAGATCCACCGCAAGTTGTCTCACAGTTTGTGCTTGCGTAACCTACTTACGTACACTCAAGTGAAGTCATCCTCACCACCTGACCAATACTATGTGGTCAGGTGGGGGTGTCTTCTGTGACATGGATCTGTGGGAGTATTTATTTAGGCAGATGCAAGCCGAGACAGAGCGCCATTTGCGGAGGATTTCATGAGGCAGCAGCAGCCTACTTAACTGTAGCGTACCGCTACTACCGCAGCCAGCATTCTTGCCCGATACTACTTACTAGGCCAGGGCCCAGGTCGGTGTGGCTGCAATCGGACTGCAGCACTTGCTAGTTGCTGCAGTGCTTATTGAATTATTTAAAAAATTCCATCATCCATTTTCCTGTGAAAAAGGGCTAAGCAGGCCTGAGAGACTGAGAACGAGAGAAAGGCTGAAAAAAAGGCTCAATAAATTAATGGTCGGGTGTGGGACTGGTTGAGGTTCAGGTGGAGGGATTAATCAAGAATTGGGAAGGAAATAGGGATCGAGACTGAGATCAATATCAGGACTCAGGCGAGAGAGAGAATAAAAAAATAAAGAGAAGAACCTTTGTGAAATGTGATTGTGATTGAAACTGCAGCACTGCACAGTGGTGCACACTCAGCAGCTGCCAGCAACAAGCATATAACAAAGGGGCCAAAAAAAAGGCAAATAAATCTGTACTCTACCCAGTATGTGTCACAGAGAGAAGCCCAGTGGCCAGTTGTGTGGTGGCATTAACCTTACATGACAGAAATGTAGAAATATAATTCTCATTCCCTGGGTTGTGTATGTGACTCCGTCTCCTGTGGTCAACCCATCATCCTGCTGCTGTGTGCCCCTTGACTGCACTGTACCCTACCCAGTGTGTGTTACAGAGAGAAGCCCAGTGGCCAGTTGTGTGGTGGCATTAACCTTATATGACAGAAACGAGAAATATAATTCTCATTCCCTGGGTTGTGTATGTGACTCCGTCTCCTGTGGTCAGCCCATCACCCTGCTGCTGTGTGCCCCTTGACTGCACTGTACCCTACCCAGTGTGTGTTACAGAGAGAAGCCCAGTGGCCAGTTGTGTGGTGGCATTAACCTTACATGACAGAAGCGTAGAAATATAATTCTCATTCCCTGAGTTGTGTGTTATGTATGTGACTCCGTCTCCTGTGGTCAGCCCATTACCCTGCTGCTGTGTGCCCCTTGACTGCACTGTACCCTACCCAGTGTGTGTTACAGAGAGAAGCCCAGTGGCCAGTTGTGTGGTGGCATTAACCTTACATGACAGAAGTGTAGAAATATAATTCTCATTCTCTGAGTTGCATATGAGACTTTGTCTCCTGTGGTCAGCCCATCACCCTGCTGCTGTGAGCCCCTTGACTGCTATGTGTATGCCTATGCCCAGCAGCCCAATCATTCTGTAAGCCTTGGACCTGGGATCCTTTAGTTGCAAACCATCATATTCTTTAATTACTTTTAGTCTACTGCATCACAGTGTCACACAACCAAAATAAAATTTTGGAGTTGTAGCTAGCGATCACAGATCACATTGCTTTCTTACACAGGAATTGTTTGGGTGTGGGTGTGTTCACCACAGTATACTGGTACTGTTATGGCTGACACCAACATAGATGAAGCAGCTGGTGATGGTGTTGGAGTAGGTGTTGGTGGTAGTGGTAATCCTGGTGCTAGCAGAAATAACCAAAATGTTTCATGTGATAAAAATTCAAGAAACAGCAAAAGAGCAACGGTGAAGTGTGGTAAAGGGGACCTTTTAAGAAAACCTGTACAGCTGCTGGGGTCACACGAAGACGCACCATAAGGTATGCCATTCATGTTGTTAAGATCCCTGTGATTAGCAGCAATAATGCAAGTGACAGTGAGTCCTCTCTGACTCAGGCAGTAGCTCTTTGTCTCAGTCCGACACTGTTGTGTCTCGCGACGAATCATTACTTCCTCAACAAAGTGAAATGAGCAAGTCTGCTGACAATGAATCAGGTAGTGCACTTGCAAATACATCCAGCACTGTTAGCAATGAAAAGGACATGTCCATTGAATCCACCACTTCTGTGTTGGCCAGCAATGAAAATCCATCAGAGTCTTCTGCCCACTCTTCTAGCACCAAGGAGCATGCCCCGGGTTCTGTTAGGATGGGTGAAAAGACACAAACAGTCTTTAGCTATCTTCCTAGCACTCGAACAAAATCTGTCACATCTGAGGTGTGGAATTATTTCTCTGTCATTAAAACTGATCCATGCAGAGCAATTTGTTCCCTGTGTAAACAGAGTGTAAGCAGCGTAATGTTGTGTCATGCCTTGGCACTACAGCTCTTAACGCCATCTGAAAAAGCATTCAGTTTTGCTTGATCATCCAAAACCCATGTCCTCCATCTTCCAGACCACACGTGAGAAGGGTCAGGAATCTGAAATGGATACTGAATTGTCTGAACTTGATGCAGGCAGAACCACTGCCAGCCCTAGGATCACTGTTACCACCAATGCCAGCACCATTAGTATCAGTTTCACATCCAGTGATGGCACTGAATGTATAAGTCCTAGTCCACCATCTCTGCGTCCATATGCCCATCGAAGCATGGTGTATAATAAACCAGCAGGGACATGTTGTAAACAGCTAATACTGTCTCAGGCATTTGAAAGGAAGAATACCTTTACTAGAAATCATCCAAAGACCCTTAATCTTAATCACAGAATTGGTGAACTGTTAGCTGGAGCCCTTCTCCCATACTCTTTGGTAGAGCATGAGGATTTTAGGGAGCTCATGACATTAGCAGAGCCTTGTTACAATGTTCCTCATCGAAGGTACTTTTCCTATGTTGAAATACCAAACATTCATTAGGCTTTAAAATGACAGTGATGCTTGCACTTAAAACATGGAGGGTGGGGTTATTCATTTCACAACAGATATGTGGACCAGCACTCAAAACATAGATTACATGTCCCTTACCGCTCATTGGGTCACGTTTTCTTCTGCTTCTTCAAAAACAAAGGCACCCCAAAAGATGGCGCTGCTGCATATAAAGAAGTTTGGGCAAAGTCATACTGCTGCAAACATCTTGCAGGAACTAAATGACCTTGACAAATGGGTTTATTCTCACAGTCTAAAATGTGGCTTCATAGTAAGTGACAATGGAGCCAACATATTGAAAGCAGTACAGGATGGAGGGTTTCTGCATGCTTCTTGCTTTTCACATTGCTTACATTTAATTGTCATGGGATTTCTCAGCAATGAAACACAAGTGGATGGCATGATTGCTGTTTGCAAAAAAATTGTGACTCACTTTTCACATTCAACCAAGGCTATGCGGACATTGTCCGAACTGCAAAAACAAACACAAGCTGCCCCAGCAAAAGCTGATTCAGAATGTTTCCACTCATTGGAACTCAACGCTTTATATGCTGCAGCGCCTCTTGGAGCAAAAGCAAGCTGTACATGAGTATTGCTCCAGTTACATTATTGGAGATGGCATTATGCTGTCTGTGCTGCAGTGGAAATTAATGGAGACAGTGTGTTGCATCCTAGCTCCTTTTGAAACAGCTACAAGGGACATGTCTTCTGAAGGCGCATCTATGAGTCAGGTTATCCCACCCATAATGCTCATTTCACATCATCTTAGTGTTCTAAATCTACAAATAGAAAAGACAGATCTGAAGCAGACAACATGTCGCCTGTATCATGGGAATCTCAGAAAGAGAATGAGCAGCGCTCAAACCAATGACAAATTAGTTGCAATGACAAAATCAAAACACTACATCCTTGCAACTCTCTTAGATCCCAGGTTCAAGGCTATACATCTTCCAAAAACAGATGATATAGCGCAGTACAAACGTCTGTTGCTAGATGAGCTGCAACACTCACAGGAGTCAAACACAGACACGCACAGTACCCTCAGGTTGTCATCACCACAACATGCAGGTTCATCTTCACAAAGGGATACAGAACTGGAAAAGTCACCAAACATTAACAGTAGTTGTTCCACAACTGCCACTTCTTCAACCCTTAGTAGCAAGCTAAATCTGTGGCAAAACCTTTCTAAAATTGCTGCCATACCAACTTCTGCTGATTCCTCTTCTGAGCGGTCTCTGTCCATCATGGTAGACAGTTACCTGCAAGAACTGCCTATTCCTATTGATGCATGCCCTTTTGAATACTGGAGATCAAAAAAGTCGATTTGGACAGAGCTGTATGATGAAGCCTGTAAATATCTTGGTTGTCCTGCAACAAGTGTCTCTTCAGAACGCATGTTTAGTACAGCTGGCAATATTGTGACAGACACCAGAAATAGGTTGCTGCCAGAAAATGTACACACGTTAACTTTTGTTAAAGTTAATAAGTCAAGATTTTCGTATCTCTACAAGATTATACAAACTGATCCTGAAGTGATTGATGTTGTGGATGTTGATAGTGATGACAACTCAGATGGTGGTGGCTGGTAAATATTGTGTGGGACAGAGTCTCTCTGCACCAAAAAGGAAACTTTTACAGACTGTGATGACTTTGGTTGTCTCTCTCCTTTTTCGATCTACTACCTTGGACTATATACCCCCCAAAACTTTCACCATTTAATGGCAAACTGCTTTGTAGCTAGGGTCTAAACTAAAGTCAACAAGTTTTATATACAGGGCAGTTTTGTCCCTGGAGTGAGGTTGTGCAATGGCGTCCATGCACCTTGCGTGCTGACGCCCCCTGCCATTCCACCCCTTCTGTGGCAATGCTAATTGCAGTGCCCCTGATCTCCACCGGGGGCCACTGATGAGCGATGCAAAGCCTACTACCCACCCCGGGAGAGGACAGCCATCCTCCAGACGCTCAATCCTCTCCCACCCCAGCTGACCCTAGTCCATTCTATAAAAGCATTTGTTTTTAACTCAGATATACTTTAAACTACAGAAAAGAGCAGGGCACTTATTGTGCCTTGAAAAGTTTCATGGCCACATAAGACAAGAATATAGGGAATGTAGAGGACAGCAACAGCACTGACTGATACAATATAAATACTGCAGGCTCAAGCTCTAAAACATTATAAAATCCCAGGATGCTTTACATGAGTTGGGTCATGAGCTGTGCAATGGAGTCGAGCAGGTTTTTACACCAGACTTAAGTACCCTCATTTACATTTAAATCCTGAAGAAATGAGGGTGCAATAGAGGCAATGATTGTTCATGCCTGCAGACTACACAGGTAAATGGAATAAAAGGCTGAGGGGACCATGGCTCTAAGTTCAGGTTTTTTTTTCCAGGAAATTTAGTTGGCTTTTTCCAACAGAGTTGTTTTTCTCACATGACAATAAACTGTGACCTTATTCATAAGGAACAAGGACAAGTTTGTTTACTTTCTATGTAAAATACATGTTCTAGTTTTTAGTGCATTCATCAGAGCAGAACTCCAGCATTTACTTCTCCCTGAGAACGCCATGACCACAGCCTATGTGGCAGGGACAAACTGGGGAACCATGTCCTCTAATGTGGCCAAGAAGCAGAGGCTGCTAGATGGTTTCCAGCATGTAAGGGAGCCCATGAGGGAGGGCCATGTTCTGGACATGGTTTTGGCGGATGGGGATCTGGTAAGAGACCTGGTTGTAGAGGATCCCCTTACTGGGAGTGACCACGACACTGTCTGGTTTCAAATTAACATTGGGTGGAGGAGGGGAGAGATCTAGGACACTGGCAGTAGACTTCAGGGGAGAAGACTTTATGGGCATGGGAAATATTCTAAAGGATCACATGAAAAGGATTACAACAATGACGGACGTAGAAAAGAGATGGCAGGTCATAAAACGGGGACTTCAAGAGGCAGTCAGGACCATGCTAAGGTGAAGCGCAAGGAAGCAAGGTCACATAAACTGTGCTGGTGGACCAGTGAAGTTCAGGGAGTGGTCAGGAAGATGAAGGCTGCCTACAAAAAATACAAAACATTGAAAGGGGAAAGGGAAAGGGAAGGTACTGTCCTGCATCTAGAAAAGTTACCCAGATGGTGCGGGGGGGGGAGGCCAAAGGCCAGTAAACAGCAGAGGCTGGCACAGAGGATTCGGGAAGGGGAAAAGGTTTTTTTTCCGGTACATCGGGGAGCGTAAAAAAACTAAGGGCAAGCTTGGCAGACTGAGAACAGATGGTGGGTGGGTGGAAGAGGTGAGGGAGCAGGCAGAGGTATTAAATGAGCACTTTGCCTCGGTGTTCACTAGGGAGGGGGATGGGATATTTGCTAAGCAAGGCACGAAGGGGATAGAAGCAAAATCGAGTGGAAAAATGGGGAGTAACAGAAAGGGAGCATAAGAGAGGGAGAGAGACCCCTGGGGTTTCACATCAGGATAAGGATAGAAAGCCCAGCAAGGAGGGGGGGATGGACAAAGCTATTGCCACCGAATGGATGTGGCAAACCCTGAAGGCCCTGAAGAAAGCTAAATCTTCTGGACCAGATGGTATTCATCCTAGGGTACTATGGGAGTTGTCGGATGTACTGGTTGCGCCCCTGGCGGGGCTCTTCAACAGGTCGCTTGAGACAGGGATGTTACCTAGGGATTGGCATGAGGTGCATGTGGTGCCAATCCATTAAGGGGGGTAGAGGGAAGTACCAGGTAACTATAGATCCATCAGTGTGACCTCGGTAGTGGGAAAAGTAATGGAGAGTATACTAAAGGAACCACTGGGGGTGTTCCTGGAGGAGGAGGGAGGGCTGGACAGTAGACAACATGGGTTTGTGCCAGGTAGATCATGTCAAACCAACCTTGTGGAGTTCTATGAATGGGTAACATCAGAACTGGACAGGGGGAAGCCTGTGGATGTACTATTCTTGGACTTCAGCAAGGCATTTGACTTGGTCCCCCACAATGGGCTGGTGGAGAAACTGACGGGGTTGAGAGTGTGCCTTTGCTGGTCGGATGGATAGGAAACAGGCTAGCTTTATGCACACACAGAGAGCAGTGATCGGTGGGGAGCTCTCGAACCCTAGAGAGGTCAGTAGCGGAGTTCCGCAGGGCTCAGTCCTGGGGCCGATCCTGTTTAATGCATATACAGTATATCTGACATCAGGGTGGGTATAGGGTGTAAGATGAGTCTCTTCACTGATGATTCCAAGGTGGGAGCAGTAGCTGAGGTGGAAGAGGGGAGACTGGCCCTGCAAGGGGACCTGGACACCCTGGAAAGTTGAGCTCTCACAGGGAAGTTAAATTTCAATACAGCCAAGTGCAAGGTGTTACATCTTGGGTGGGGAAACCCCAAACACAGGTACACCCAGGGGTGGTGGTGGTTCTGGAGGCCTCATCTGGGGAAAAAGATCTAGGGGTCATGGTGGATGCATATAGGAATAACTCTGAGCAGTGCAGGAGAGTGGCTAGCAAAGCAAACAAGATGTTGGGATGCATTGTAAGGGGGATCACCTCTAGGAGCAGGGAAGTGATTCTGCCACTGTACAATGGGCTAGTGAGGCCACACCTTGAGTACTGTGTACAGTACTAGAGACTGCACTTAAAAAGGGACATACAGCTCCTGGAGAGGGTACAGAGGAGGGCTACCAGGATGATTCGAGGACTGGGGGAGTTGACGTACGAGGACAGACTTGAGGAGCTCGGCCTGTATACTTTGGAGGAGAGGAGAGACGGGGGGACATGATTGAGGTCTTCAAGTACCTCAAGGGAATAAATAGGGTAAACATGGAGGGGATCTTTAGATGAAAGGAGGGAGGTATCACCAGAGGGCATGGTTTGAAGTTGGAAGGAGGATTTTTTTCATGGAAAGGGTAGTGGATCCTTGGAATGCACTGCCTGGCGAGCTGGTCCAGATTTCCAATGTGGAGGACTTCAAGAGAGGGTGGGACAGATACAGAAAGGGGCATTGGAACACAAGAGGGAGAGCCTTGGTTCCCAACAGGGGATCTGGTGTTCGAGCAGACTCGATAGACCATAAGGCCTAATCTACTGGCTAAGAAAAACAGTGCAGAGGAAACGAGGGCACTCAGTTGCCTTATTTTATATCTGTTGTGTGTGCTGTGTTGCTTTTAGTTTAGTGCAGTGTATGTGCACATTGGAGCCCTGCTTTTGGCAAAACAGGAAGCAGGAAGAGAACACTGTAGTTTTCAGGGGTAACTCTGGGACTACAAGAGTTGCAAACTGCTGTTATTTTAATATTCTGGGCAATATTCTCCTGCGCCTGGGTCATGAATGAGTTAAAACAAGTGCTTATTTAATGTTTTATTCTCGCAATGTTTGCGAGTGCCTGTGACCTCCATACACTACTTCCGGGTCACCACCTGCTATTTCACTTGGCCCTGCAGCAAGCAGGGCAAGCATGGGCAGAGCGCACATTCGTGTGCGAGGCAGCGCAGAAGACAGCGTCGGTGCATGTCAGCTGAGCCAGCTGAGATAACCAGGAAATAGTGTGTGGAGTAAAAGTAGGCTAATGTTGGCTCGTAGTCCATGTCATATGTTTAAGCTAGGGGAAGAAATGGCAAATTATGTTTGCTGCAATTGCATTGAAATTAGGGAGCTAAAAAGTGAGATTGAAGCGCCCAAAAACAGACTGAAAGTTCAGTCAGAAATTACAACACTAGAGCACTTTATTGACTCCAT
Source organism: Neoceratodus forsteri (assembly GCA_016271365.2). Classification (NCBI taxonomy): domain Eukaryota; kingdom Metazoa; phylum Chordata; order Ceratodontiformes; family Ceratodontidae; genus Neoceratodus; species Neoceratodus forsteri. Next base: position 154,032,961 of record CM028134.1, read on the forward strand.
GGCTGAGGGAATTAGCAAGGATATAAATCAGGATACTAGGAATGCTGAGAAACAGCTGCTAATTCACAGTGAGAAGATAGAAAGTCCTGAGGAATGGTGTATGGTTCATAAAAAAAAAACACAAAAGAGAGGTAGGAGAAATATTGGTGGCTCATCAAATCTTTTAACCACAACTAGATTCCAAGCCTTAGCTTAATTGGAGGACACTAAAGTAACCTTACCACTAAGCACTCAAGCATACCCTGGGTCATCAAACATCGTTTGCACAAGCGCTCAGTATATTGAACAGGATAGAAAACAGCAAATTCAAGCACCTGAAATCAATACCCCTCGTTATATATTATTTATAGGCTATTCTATGTCATGCTATACTGACAATATACTGTGTAAACAACAAAATGAATATGTAAGCAATAAGACATGATGGGGTGTGCATTAGACAGTTCTAATGCACGGCTAGGGGGATGTAGTGAGGCACGAGGCCACAGGCTGTGTGTGTCCAGTCCCCTAGCCATGCATTAGAACTGTCTAATTCACATTCCTGGAGTGGCTTATTGTGCTTATAAATTGGGCCTGTGTATTCTAATTGGGGGTTCTAGTTTTAGATGTGCATTAGACACATCTAATGCACGGCTAACAACCAATCAGATTGCTTGAAATCCTTTGCCCATATTATAAACAACAGTTAGCATATTGCCAGGAGCTGGCATAGGTGATATAAAACAGCTCCTTCCTGGCCTGTTGGAAAATACTATTACTTCTATTACAATTTTGCATGTAGGGGTTAATGATGTGGGTAAAAGGGACATTCCTGACATACAGAGGGATTTTGAAGCTGTGGGCGCTGCACTAAGAAATAAAGGGTGTGATGTTTTGATTTTGGGGCTTCTACCTGTCCCCCATGCAAATGATATAGTAAATAGGGAAATATTTAGAATAAATGGTTGGCTTAAACGATGGTGTGCTAGGGAAGGGTATACTTTTATTGAACATGGGCAAGAATTTCAGAATTTCCAACTGTATGCACATGATGGGCTGCACTTGAATAAAATTGGGAAACGATTACTGGCCCAGCAATTAAAAAACATTGTACACTGCCATTTAAACTTCATCAGCAGGGGGATGTGGGGGATACAAAACCAGAGGTACTGTGTACCGGTAAAACTTCATTATTAGACTGGAACTTTTTGACAATTAATGCTAGGAGTCTTACAAATAAGTTCGATGAGCTTCAAGCTACATTACACACACTGAACATTCATGTATGTGCCATTGTAGAAACCTGTTGGCAACCTGACAATACTTGGGATAGACATATCCCAGGTTACACAGTTTATAATAAAGACAGGTCCCTATCAAGAGGATTAGGGTGGCTTTGTTTATTGCAGACTGTATCTCCTCAGAATGTATAGACACATCCAAATGGACAGGTATAGAAGCCTTATGGATCAAGATTAGTCCATCTCGGGCAGCAAAAATCAATCTGGGTGTAATTTATAGGCCCCCGTCCACTAGGACATTGGAGGATGAGTTTTTATTAGACTTTATCAACCAATTGACATTAGCGGGGAACGTAATATTGGTTGGTGACTTTAACCTCCTGGATATTGACTGAGTATGGAAAAAGCAAGCACTACCATGGAGTTTAAATATTTGGAGATCTTTAATCTAGGAGAGTTGGAGCAATATGTAACAAATAGTACTAGCGGTAACCATATATTGGACCTAGTATTAAGCAACCTTAGTAATAATATTAGAAATTGCATTTTGAAACCCCCACTAGGTCATAGTGACCATTCCATGATTAGCTTTCAGTATACTGGTACTCTGGGGGAAAATATAGGCAGCACAGTAATATATGAGTATAATCTAGCCAATTTCCATTAAATGAGACTAGACCTGGCTAAATGGAACTGGGAGGCGGATTTTGAAAATCAGTCATTCTCTGGGATGTGGACAAAGTTAGAAAGTATTTTAAATCACTTGGTCCAAAGGCATGTACCAACCAAGAACAAGTACAACGGGGTTAAAAAAGCCCTTCCACCATGGATGTCCCCCTCAGTTAAAAAAATTAATTAAAAACAAGAATAGTACATACCACCGGGCAAGGCACAGCCATGATGAAGCAGATTGGGAGATCTATAAAAAATGCCTAAAACTTGCTAAAAGGGGCATTGCCTTGGCTAAAAGAAATTATGAGCATACATTAGCTACCAGAGTCCAGGATAATTATAAGTCTTTTTATTCATATATTAATAGTAAAAGGGGAAAAAATAATACCTTTGGGCCCCTAAAAGCACTGGATGGGTCACTGATAACAGAGAACAGAGGACTAGCAGAAGAATATAACAAATATTTTTCTTCAGTGTTTAATGTGGGATCACAAAACAAATGGGACTCTGAGGAAACGTTGCAATTGGGACCTAGGTTTAAGGTAGGTCCAACTGTTGTGGGTAAAAGACTGAAAAATGTTAACCAGAATAAGGCACAGGGGGGCAGATAACATCCACCCAAGGGTAATTAAGGAAATGGCAGATTTACTCGCTGGCCCAGTTTCCTGGCTGTTTCAAAAATCCTTGAATTCAGGTGAAGTTCTTGAGGTATGGAGACAAGCAATGGTTTTCCCAATACACAAGAAGGGATCTAGACAGGAGGTCTCAAACTATAGGTCTATTAGCCATACCTCGGTATTAGGGAAAATTTTGGAGGGTATAATCAAAGATTTCATTATAGAATTCATATCAGTATCAGGCAAGAAGGATATAACACAACATGGGTTTACCAGTGGGAGGTCATGTCAAGCCAACCTTCTGGAATTTTATAAGGTTAGCAAATCCATGGATGCGGTAATTTTGTAGACATTATTTTCCTGGATTTCTCAAAAGCATTTGACAAAGTTTCCCACATAGGGTTGGTAAAGGCCTTAAAGGACTTAGGTTTCCCTGTCTGGGTCTCTCAGTGGGTAGAGACATGGTTAAATGAAAGAAGCCAGAGGGTTTGTATAAAAGGGGAATATTCTGGCCATGTCAGAGTGACTAGTGGGATACCCCAGGGTTCTGTCTTGGGACCCTGTCTTTTTGAAAAAAAAAAAAATATATATATATATATATCATCGATACAGGTACAGTCAGGGGTCTGGCTCTCAAAATTTGCAGATGATACCCGAATTGGATGTCCAGTAAACAATGTGGAAGATCACCTTATTCTACAAACTGCTTTAAATAAACTGGAGACATGGGCTTTGAATAAAAAATCTATCTTCAATATTGATAAACGTACGGTTATGGATCTTGGTAATAATAGCAAACAATTCCAATATACCCTGGGGGGGTACTGCACTAAAGGCCATCAAAGATGCAATAGATTTGGGGATATGTATTAGTAGCGACCTCAGTTTTAGCATACAGTGCAATAAAACTATTAAAAAGGCAAGTAGCATAATGTACTGCATTCAAAAACATATTAAGTGTAGGGATAGAGAGGTTATGATCCCCTTGTATATGGCATTGGTGCGCCCCCATGTGGAATATTGTGTGCAGTTTTGGGCTCCTTACAAAAAAGGAGATATTGGATCCTTGTAGAGAATCCAGAGAAGGGCTACCAAGGGATTAAGGGTACTGAAAGACAGAGCTATGTGTAAAGGTTGCAATATTTGGACATGTATTCCTTAGAATATTGTAGACTGAGAGGGGATATGTGCCTGATCTACAGGGCCCTGACTGATATACATCTGTGGAATCGCGTGGGACTCGTGCCAAGAGACCAATCATATAATACCAGGGCACATAGCTTCCAGCTGGTTAAAGGTAGATTTAGAACCAACAAAAGGAAATATTGGTTCAATATTAGAGTGACTGAGATCTGGAACACCCTGCCATGCGAGGTTGTGGATAGTAAGACAATGTTAGAATTTAAGATGAAGCTTGATAAATATATTATAAGTATGGATATCAAAGGATATTCATAAAATATAAATGGCGAGCTAATGGACTAACGTCTTTAAATGCTCAGTAATATCTATGTAATCTATGTCTATGTAATTAATATGTTAGTATTTTATATAAATAGCCTCATGTGTTTTAGCAAAACAAATGAAGATTCTTGGAAGGGAGAGAACATTGTTTCCCACAAATGAATTTAGGGAGCCTGCCGTGATCATACATAAGTAGGGTGTCTGGGCACAATCCCACACGCTGGTCCTTTTTTGCCTCCAGCCATGAAGTGGGTGTGGTTCCCCCATCTCTACCTGGGGAAGGTAGGGAAACTCATATAGCTGTGGTTAGGGGTGTGCTGACTGCCACCCCCAGGGCCCTAGTTCTTGTAGGTCTTGCACTGGGACTAACCCTTCTTCAAATGGTCACCTCCTCCCCAATATCATTGGGTGACAACTGGAAGTGGTCTTCCTCCCACGAGGAAACTGACTACTCCTTCTCTAATATTCTTGTGATCAACAGGGCACACTGATGTGTTACTTGCTGCCTAGACCTTCAGTGCCTTATGTACTCAGCCAGGGTCAAGCAAATCCGAGCTAAAATGCGCCCAGATGGCCATCCACATATTAGGTGGTATCTCCCCTGGCTCCTCCTCCTTGCATTACATCTGGCCGGAGATATTGAATCCAACCCTGGACCATTAAATCTGACCCCCAATATCCCTACTGCATGGAGCATGGGTAAGGGGCTAAGAATAGCTCATCTCAATATCAGGAGCTTGCTACCTAACTGAGATTAGCTATTAGCGTGGGTGGCACTCTATAAACCTGATATCCTTGGAGTGACTGAGACCTGGCTTAAACCCTCCATCCCTGACTCAGTCTGTGCTCTCACTGGGTATGAGTTCACTTGCCTGGACACAGCTGGGAGTAAGTGGGGGTGGCATACTAATCTACTACAAGAGCCACCTAAAATCTCCCTAGTATCTCACCAGCAACCAGGCAAGTCCCCCTGTGAGCTACTACATGTGCTTCTGCTACTTGGGGATACAAAGAAACTGCACCTAGTGTGTACCTACAACCCTCCAAGGGGAGGACTACCAGGACTAACCCACCTTCTGGACTCAATTGGTCCCATTGTTGGGGAAAATGAACTAATAATCATGGGTGATGTCAATCTAAACTGGGAGAGTGGCAATGTTAACAAATTTGAGCCCCAACTTGCCAACCTTGCCCTGACCCAACTTATCCAGGACCCAACTAGATGGACAGCAAACGGATCCTCCTGCACCCTGTTGGACTGGATCATTTCTAATCGTCCGGATAGGATCGCATCAGCAGGCACGCTATCCGACTCCATCTCAGACCACTCCCCGGTGTTCTGTGTCTGGAAAATTCCCTCCCCAAAAATTCCCCACAAAATCATACATGTCAGAAACTACTCCAGGTTTGACCCAGGGGGGTTCCTGGAGGACTTAAGACTTACTGACTGGTCTAGGGTGCTTGGCGCTTCAGACCCCTCCGTGGCAACCTCTTGCTTCCTTTCCACCTTCGGGGCCCTGCAAGACAAGCATGCTCCCAAGGTCACTCGTAGGGTGAGGGGATCTACTACCTTCTGGTTAAATGGGAATCTCTTAGCCCAGATGTGGGAGAGAGACAGATGTTGGGCCCATATCAAAGGATCCAGTGATCCCTCTATTTTTCAAAGATATAGGCACCTCAGAAACCAGTGCAAAAAGGCTATCAGGGTTGTGAAAAGTGACTTCTGCAAGTCTGCCCTACTTAGCTCTTCCAGAGATCACAGGAGGTTTTGGAGGGGATATTAAATCTCTTGTCAGCAGGTCCTCCCATCCGGGGGTCATGGACATGGTCATAAATGGAGTCTCATGCAATAATCCACATACCATAGCCAACTCCCTAAATACTCACTTCACTGACCTCTCGGCCTTCACTTCTCTTTTCCCGGCTGGTGAGAGCCCGCTCCTCACCCCTCCCTCCACGTGGCAGGAGGATCACCTTTCTCGGCAAATGTTTTACCTCAGGGCTATATCAGTCCAGGACATGTAAAGACGCCTAGCCGGCCTCTCCCAGCACTCTAACCCAGGCCTTGACAAACTGGAACCTAAGCTTCTAAAGCTTGGCGCTGCTTACATTGCCTCACCAGTAGCCCATATCTTTAACCTGTCCCTTGGATCGGGGATAATCCCTGATATCTGGAAGGAGGTGAGGATAGTCCCCGTACTGAAGCAGGGCAATCCTAAACTGCCACATAATTACCGTCCGATTGCTATTCTCCCATCCCTTAGTAAGCTCCTTGAAAAGGTGGTGGCCAAGCAGCTCTCAGAGTTCATCCACGCCCATAAGCTGTTGTCCCCAGTCCAGCATGGCTTTTGAAAGGGACATAGCACCACAACTGCCTTGATCTCAGTTACATCAAGTATCAGGTCAGCCATGGAACAGGGCAAACTCTCTGGTGCCATATTTGTTGACCTGTCAAAAGCCTTTGACCTTGTTGACCATGAACTGCTTGGAGCACAGCTGTGGTCACTTGAACTCTCTCCCCATGCCATGAAATGGCTAAAAAGCTACCTGAATGGTAGAAAGCAGTGAACCTGCTTCAATAAGGTCCTCTCCGAGCCCCGGCTGGTGACCTCCGTAGTCCCTCAGGGCTCGGTACTGGGCCCCCTCCTTTTCTCCCTCTTTATTAATCAGCTACCCACAGTGACTACCAACTGCCGAGCCACCATATATGCGGATGACCTGGTGATAGTGGCTCACTCCCAAAATGCCATCGCCCTAAACCAGTGCTTGTCTGACGACCTCAACAAAGTCTTGTCCTGGATTACTAACCACAAAACTGGTACTGAACCTGAAAAAAACACAGGCTATGCTCTTTGGGTCCACGGCCAAAATCAAAGCCTCATCGGCCTTGCTAAACATCACCAGTGCTGATGGCCCCTCGCTACCTACTGTGAACTCAGTCAAATATCTTGGGGTTACTCTTGACCCCCAACTTGATATAGGGAGTCATATCCTAAACATCTGCAGGGCAACGAACAGTAAGCTTGGCCTGGCCTGTAGGGCCAAGTACAACCTTACTCCGGCAGCTAGACTTGCCCTCGCGAGAGGTGTGCTTCTTCCCTCCCTTAGCTATAGTCTGCACCTATTTGCTCGGTCCCCTCAAATTCGTCTCACTCGGTGGAACACTGCATATAATAACATGTGTCGTTTTGCACTAGCTGCTCCCCGACTCACCCACCGATGTGAGTTATATGACAAACTTTGCTGGCTCCCCCCAGTCAAATACTGGCATCCCTCAGGGGCTGGCCCTGCTTCTACCACAAATGGACCCTACTCCCTACCATCTTAGGTCCCTGACCGCAGGGATGCTTAAAGTCCCCCTCCACCCGTACCATTATGGGGGATCGTGACTTTGCCGTATGTGCTCCCAGACTCTGGAACTCCCTCCCCAGTCATATCCATTCGGCCCCCTGCTATCAGAGTTTTCGCATTTCCCTGTGGGGTTTCCTGAAACTAACATCCGTGTGTGACTGTCCCAAGCTCCCCTAGAGTAATGTATCATGCTGCCGGTAACATTCCCAGTTGCCTCTGCTAAAGCTGTTGATACTTCCCGTAGCTCAAATGATTTCTATCTACTCTATTCTCAGCTACCCATTTTCCCAATTTGTGGGCATCTTCTGTGTCCACAGCATAGCACTCTGGACTTAGGTAGTACTGCCTACTGCCAAGTACAGGTAGTACTGCCTACTCTCCCTAGTATCCTGGTACTGCCAACCTGTATGTCTTAGATAATTGATGACCTATAAATAATCTGCCAGTTGAACCTGCTAGTTCCCAGGGATTGCCTAACTATAAAGTTTAAGTTATATTGTTACTAATCTACTCCGTGGATAGTACTCCACTCCTATATAGTTCCTCCTACTGTCAATTATGTATTTCTTTCCCATACGTTGTACTATTGTCGATTCTTGTATTTTCTTTTTTCACGTTTGCTTATTTAATGTAATATGCTATCCATCCTTGTTGTACCTTATCTGTATTCCCCATGTTGTACTCTCCCGGGTCGTTCCTGAAAATAGGTATAATCCTTGTCTAATGTACTTACCCGGTAAACAAAAGCTAAATAAGTAAAATAAAATAAAGCAGGATTTTTCACCAGCAACTCGGCATCTTCATTGTTCAGTCTTTAATAGAAATAGTTCCAGCCTGATCAAAGAAAACTAATATGGGTGACAATGCAGCACAGATAGGAGAGACTACTGATAACTTTTTTTGAGTACTCTAAAGAAAGCCTAGAGAGCTCCAGCCCGATCATTTTGCTACACACATTTGCAAATGTAGCTTAGTGTAAAAGATCTTTAATGCGCTAGCTGGCCTTTTACTGCCATTGTTTTTAATGAATCGATTAGTTCCTTTAACCATCTGGTTTGCAGTAATCATTTTGTCTTTCAATATTTCTGACCCACTTATTTTCAACAAAGGCACCTTCCAAATTCTTCTAACCCTGCACTCTTTAAATAGCACTCCTGTCCAAATACCACTCAGACTGACATTTTACCTTTCTCAGAAGTCATGCTATAAAATTTGAATTTTCAGCATTTACTGTCGAATCCCATTTCCTTGCCAGACTTACCAGTCTAAAGTTTCCTCTCTGAACCAGTCGTTAAGGGAGACAACATCAAATTACCAGTATGATGTAAGACAGGTATTCTGCGCTCAGCAATTTTTGGTGATGGAATTATGGTTCTTATAAATCTATTACAAGACCATTAAAGCAGCCCCCACTAGTCCAGCTCCCTCTCCAAAAGCAACCCCCGATTATGGTTTGAAGTTAGTAAGCAACATTTTTCATTTTTCATTACCTTAAAGCAGCAGTGCGGTGAAAAATGTGTTGTCCAAAAAGTTCATTTCAGCTACAGTTAATAGAATTATTAGCATACCTGTCAAATGTGTCCAGGTGTCTCCTTTGTTGTACAGCTTGACTTTTTGTTTTGTTTTGTTTCTCATTCCTAACCATTGCAAGGTCTACAAAGCTATTTCTATGTCAAAAGTGGCAGCCATCTGTTTTTCTTGAGGAAAAAAAAGTAAATGAAAACATTTATAAAATACTCAAATTTTGGTGGAACTAGAAAATGTTACTGACAAATGAAACTGAAGGATGCCTGGAGTCTTTTATAGAGAAAAAAGTAAGGTCAGATTTTTTTGCCCAATTTCGTTGCACTGCTGCTTTAAAGGATGCGTAAGAGGGTTTCTATGAATGCTCTGTAACTTTTGCTGTTGACTGTTGACAATCCTGTTCTGCAAGCAGCAGCACACTTCCATTGCTCTATCTGTGCTAATGACAGCTGCCAACTGGCAAAGGTCTGTAGCTCACACTGGCACCGTTGGAGATAGGGTTACCACCTTTTAAGAAGTCCAAAGTGGCCTGGTCGATGAGCCCCGAGGGAGATAAGTGATCAGCAGGGCTCAGGGAGATCTTTGTGTTACTGGTGGGTGGCAGATGGGCTGTTAGTGGCAGCAGCTGCCTGGCAATTAAGCCCCCGAGGGAGGTGGGCAATCAGCAGGGCTCAGGGAGATCTTTGTGTTGCTGGAGGGCAACAGGTGGGCTCCAAGCAGCAGCAGCCACCTAGCAGATGAGCCCCCAAGGGAGGTGGACGATCAGCAGGGCTCAGGGAGATCAGTGTCATGTATGACTGTTGAATAATGTATATCTGAGTACATTGGGTGTTCTGTGTAACAGGCTGTACGGATTCTCCCTTGAGAGAAACTCAGGGACTCACCACTGCTGACTGACCCACAGCATGCTTGCAAAGCACCACAGAGATGTAATTTGCCACTGATTGTTCCCTAGGGAGTAAAAGTACTGGCACGGGGATGAGAATTGTTATCGATGATTCCACGATGATTCCAGAGAGTGTAGAGAAAGTACCATGGAAATTTAAATTAGATTTTTTAGAATAATCCATGTACACACCTCCTCCCATTAGAGGACAGTGAGTCTTACTGTGCCATTTACTTATGTCCCTGGCAGAGTAGCTGGCAGTCCATGTGAAGGTTCTGAAATGGTTAACCCTGGGTGTCAGTTGGCAGTGGGAGGAGTCCTAGTATAAGGGGACTGTTGTAGTGGCAAACAGAGTTCACCATGAAGTAGCATGGCGGAAGAGTGAATTGTGGGAAGGATGCATCCAGATAACTTTCAGGCCTGGATGTTAATGTTCTGTTAGGCTGGAAAATATCTGTACTGTATGCTCTGAGAGCGAGAGGAGAGAGAGAGAGAGAGAGAGAGCAGGAAAGAGAAAGAGAAAGAGAAAAGAATAAGGTTCAACCCTTCAGATGAAGTGCCTTATGGTGGGAGTGTAGGATGGTCACATTTAGTCTGTCATGGTCAGTCTTGGGCTAGACCCATGATGTTATCCCAGTACAATATCACGGCTCTAGTGTCAGCTTCACTGTGAACCCATATGGATATGGACCACCTTTTTGTTTTGCATTTCCTCTTAAGAAACAAAAATATTTTCCCACTCTAATAAAAACATTCTTTAAATGTATTTTTTTATTTTATATATATGACAACAAGCCATTGTATAATAGCAATAATGCCGTCCGGGGTGTGTGTCGTTTGGGATAACGTCATGCCTCAGTTGCTGGATGCACTCAGCCTGCGGCCTCGTGCCCAACCACCTGGGGGGGCGTGACGTTATCCCAGCACGACACACACATCCTGTTGGGCATTATTGCTTAAGTGGTGGCATGTCCTAGTACATCTGGAGGAAGGAATCCCATTTGTCTGCCCAGAGCCAATTGTCATTCTGACTACAGATATGTCTCTGGTGGGGTGGGGGTGTGGAGCACACCTGGGGGACCACAGAGCCCACAGGCTGTGGAACCCCAAGGGAGTCTCATCACCACATCAGTGTGCTGGAGCTCCATACAGTGCACCTAGCTGTGATGGAATTCGCTCCTTTTGTCTGGGGTCAGGTCATGCAAGTCCGGATGGACAACATCATGACCATGTTCCACTTGAACAAGCAGGGTGGCATGCACTCACTTCCCTTGTGTCAGGAGGCCCTCTGCACCTGGACACTTGTACACAGCTTGGGTACAGGTCTTCTGGGGATTCATGTCACAGGAGCAGACAACCAGCTAGTGGGTGCTCTGAACTGGGTGGACAAGATGTTGCATGAGTAGTCTCTGCATCAAGAGGTGGTGTAACACCTGTTCTTCCTGTGGGGCACTCCTCTGGTTTACCTCTTTGCCTCCAGGGAGAACGAAAAACTGAGGCTGTTTTGTGCCTACCCCCTCAGTCTGGAACACTGCTGGATGTCTTCGTGAGGTCCTGGACCCCAGCCCTTCTCTATGCTTTTCCTCCCTTTCTCTTGATCCTCAGGCTGGTGGTCGAGGTGTGGAGGGACAAGGTGCAAATGATCCTGATTGCCCTGGCCTGGCCCTGCCAGCTCTAGTACCCATATCTCCTTGGCCTCAGCAGCAGACCTCCATGGAGGTTATCCCTGCTCCCAGATCTGAGGTCCTGTCATCGTGGGCAAATTCTGCACCTGGATCTTCAGTCCCTGCACCTCACAGTCTGGTTCCTGTGTGGCTAGAGTTCCAGGCTCTGGGACTTTCAGACAATGTGCTCCATGTTGTGGAGGCATCCCAAAATACAGAATTCATGAACCTGGTCTCAGACTGTCTTCAAACTGGATTCAGATATGTTTGAGCTTCCCGAGAGCCAGGAGCTCTGTGTAGGATTTCTGAATAGATCCAGGGGAGGCCTGTACACTCTCCTCACCTAAGGACAGTGCTGAACCAGTTGTTTGGACAGCCATCTGCAGAAAAAGAAAATGATCTGCCTGCAGCAGAAAGAGAACTACAGATAAGAAAACTCTTTTCTTCATGCTGTCTCAGTCTGTGAACTGCACCAAAACCAGTAACTACGGTGTGACTTCTGAGGTAATACCTTACCAACTCATGATTCTGAACAACAAGCTAAAGGCATCCTACATTTGCTGTGAATTTTCTGAACTTTGCTACCTCAGTGAACTGTGGAATTCAGGTGCATTGCAGCTTGAGACTCCAAAAAGAGAGCCAGTGGGCTCTGTACTGCTTCGCAGGAGAGGCCTGTATTGCACCCTGTGATCTTTAACTCAGTCCAAAATGGGGTCAAGTACCTGGAACTGCCCTGTGAGCAGAGGCAGTGGCAGCTGCTACACCAGGGCCCGCCAGGGCACGTGCCTTGGTAAAAAAATGCTGTGCCCCAGTTGGTGCCCCATATGGTGCAGAGATTCCCCCATAGTAACAATATATCAGTGCCCTGGCTAACATCTGTTGTGCCTCGGCTGTGCCCTGGTAACCATTTGTGGCTAGAGCCCTTGCTGAGCAGAGGTTTCTCAGTAAGAAGCTGAGGGAGAAACCGGCCAGAAACCAAGAAGGAAAGGTTTGCTGTTCCTTCAGCCACTCTGAGTGTGGCGTATCTTGTGTGTGGAGAAATTGATCCAGGGACTCCTGTAGCAAGTCAGGAGCCATTTGTATGCAGAAAGGACTTTTGTCTAAAACCAGCTGGAGGGTTCAACAACACGCAGATCAGAACTTTCAAAAGACAGTTTCTCTATCTGGGCCTATGCCATCAGAAGTCCAGACAGCTTGTTCCTGTACCAAAGCCAGCACCATCTCAGTGAGAGACCAGATCTGGGGAGACAGCCCCTGCACTACAGCTACACACAGGTGGCGGCCACCTACATGGAAAGGCCGTGAAGTGGAGATGAGTCGTGTCAGTCCCAGTCCCCACCAACTACTCAAGAAAGCAACAGGTCTTGATGTCGCCAGTGCCTTCATTCATCTGTTGGGGTACAGTGAGTAAAACCAGGGTAGCTCCCTGCAACCAGCAATAAATTATTAATGTTACTACTACAAGTAAACTAAATCGAATCTTTTCCCAATTCTATGTCCATCTCTTCTTGCACTTCTTTTTGTTCAGTCATTACTGCTCAATGCTGCACTACTTGTACTGTTTATTGCCTGCTGTTTTGTTGACTCAATGTACCAAACCACCAAATGTAATTGTACTTGTTCACCTATTATGTTGTACTGATGTATCCCGGTTGTACTCTCCCGGTCGTTCCTGGAAATAGGCATATAACTTGTCTAGTGTACTTACCCGGTTAACGAAAGCTAAATAAATAATCTAATTCTGTGTGTTTCCAGTTTAAAGTGTTTAAAGTGACTGGGCCATCCAGCCATGGATACAATCAGTTTTGCTTGTTAAATGAGTTGTTTGCATTCTAATTATCTCTTCCATCAGGGCCCCAACCAACTTCAACACCGGCCAACTGATCAGGCATGCCTGTTTACAATCTGGGTGCCCAGTAGTTGCCAGGACTGTGAATGCAGGGCTTGATTGACTTTAATGCTAAACAATTTAATTCATGCCAAGTGCTTTACCTTTTGCTTTGATTCTAACCCTGCTCTTGTTAAACTTCCCCTAAATAAACCCATTTGATGTTTTCACATTTAAACTGAGCCATGAGCATATTATTACTCTGTTTACAGTGATAAGATATATGCAAATTGTCTTAAAGTGCATGGTGGTTGTGAAACTGTCTTTTACAGGAGGAGCACAGGGTGCTTGCCAGAGATCCAAACCCTGTGGATAAGTGGACTGAGTGTGAGCATATCATTAATGGTCAAACTACTTGGTATTCTAACTGTTAAGCACTGCAACTGTTCAGTTAATTCAGAAAGGCCACTATGCAGGGTTGTGGGGGGTATTAGCTTCCCAAAGGGCAATATCTACTGTGATAATTGCCCACTGAAATACTACTCTGGGTGGAGGCACCAAAATTGTAGTACTACTACTACTGGTAGGGGTACCCTGGTACCAGTTAGGCACAAACCCAGGCCCCTCAACCTGCAGTCAGGGAAGCAGACAAGAATAGTAGCCCTTGGTATAATGGCACCAGGGTTACATTTATTAGGCCTTCTTTGGAGGCCAATTGCAGGCTCCACACCTTGGGCCTGCAGCATGCACTCTCTTATTATAAGGAGCATACGGCTGGAGTTCGAAGTGAGGCCCGCCAGCTGTTTGTCACATACGCTGAAGCCACACCTGGCAGACCAGCAGCTAAGAGGATGATTGGTGGGTGGATTATCTCCTGCATCAATCTCTGCTATAGGGTGGCTGATAGGGAGCTTCCCATAAGGCTTAGGGGTCATGCCACCAGACATACTGCTGCCTCGGTGGTTGCTTTTAGGGATGTCCCCATTTAGGAGATCTGTAGGGCGACTACTTGGAAGTCAGCACACATCTTCCTTTTCTTATTACAGCATCGTCCATGGGATGCTGCTTTTGGGACCTCAGTTCTCCACTCTGTGTTCACCAAATAGGGTTGCACACCTTGCCCCCTCCTCTGCTGGAAGTCTGCCAGAAGTCTGGATAAGTAAACCATATCCATGTCCCTAGAAAAATAAGTTACTCACCTGTAACTGTAGTTCTAGGAGTGGTATATGGTTCACATCCACACAGCCCACCTGACCTCCCCTGGCAAGTGGCACATTGATCCCTGCTTCCAGCATGCAAGATCTTATGTCACGGGGGGGGGGTGCAATAGATATACCACTCGTGGTGGGAGGAGCTTCGCTTAAAGACAGTTTGGCAAATCAGCCTTTAAAAGGAAGACTGCCAGAGGTGTGGCTGTGAACCATATACCACTCCTAGAACTACGGTTACAGGTGAATAACCTATTTTTTCTGCACGGTGCCAGCCAGTGCCCCCTCCCCTTCCCATGAACAGCTCTGACTGCACTGCTACCTATGGTTACCCAAGTCACAGTATTGCAGTGGAGCTTACTGCCTCCACTCCTCAGAGGTGGAGCATATCCACTGGGACTCTTGAGCGTCCTTCCACTGGCCAGCTCCCCCCCCCCCAGTTGTCCCGGACTCATTCCTGAACCCAGTTCTTGAGTCTTATGCATGGCATTGCTGCAGATGTGTTGATGGGCCAGCTTATCCGAGCAACTGTAATATAAACTGTCCTTCACTGTCCCACAATGTCTCCCAGTAATGCCACCAAGAAGTAAATTGTCATAGTCCCACAGTATGTATGAACAGTGCCTCTGAGATTAAATTATTATTTTTTTTTTTTTGCTTTCTTGGCATTTTAAAATGAATTGTGTTCGTGTTTCACCCTGTTCACTCACTCATTTCCATTTCATATATTTTCTTCTAGCATTCACGTCCTCCACCCCTGTGAGTAAGTGACTGTTTATACTTTAGTGTGGAACACATGACCTGCGCATGGCATGTTAAACGGGAGCCCAGTCATAGTCCGCTGTGCACTTCTGCACTCTTTAACAGGCCATTAATTGTTGTTTTGGAACTGCATCTGCATTTCTGTTACAGTGGAATGCAACAACATGTCATGTGGCTAGTCAGAAGTTTGGAAAACATCCCATAATACTTGTCACCTGTAAAGGTCTCAGGGGTCAGGGTGGGGGAAATGAAGCGCAAACTGATAAAATGCAGGCATCTAAAAGAATAAGAATTTTGCCTGTACAGTCAGTTCCTTTTATATGTATCATTTCAGGGTCGCCCAGTTTTGTGCATGTAACTGAAATGGCACATAACATCGTTCAGAAATTAGTAATTGATTAGGGTAATAGCACTGCAAGTGCCTCAGGCACACCGGTATATAAGCATAAACTTAATGAGATAAAATACGCAGTGTTAAAAATGTTTGAAATAACTAATACCTTTTTTATTCAATCTTTAATCTTTATTTTTTTTAAGTTTAGCTAGACTATATATTTAAAAACAAACTTTGTCAGGGAGGGATAGAGTTTCTCATTTAGACAAGATGATAGGTGAGCAGGTGAAATGGGGGCTCTTAAGTACCTCCAGCACATGCTGTCAGCTCAAATTAGGTTGGCTAGCACCTATGTCAGCTGCTGAAAAGTGGTTAAGAATAACAAAAGCTGGCAGGTCAGCCTGGTAGCCATCAGTCTGATGGAAGATGTCTGCAAAGTACCTAGAAAGTAGTCTGAAATGTGTATATAAGCAAAAGGCAGAGGATTGGAACTTCCTGTATATAGAGTTTGTCATACATATGGTGTACTAAAGTGCTTTACAAACAATGCGAGAGACTGGCAGTGAAATAACTGTAAATGTGTAGCAGTAACTATTCTGGTCATCAACACAGAGCCATGGATAATTGCCAGTACCAGTTTTGTGATGCATTTGCCAAGACACCCGGGAAGATCCCCATCTTTTCTGGAAAGTGCCTTGGGTTCCTTGAATTACACCCAGACACCCACCAGAGGTGGGCAGAAGGGACCTCGGTTTAACATCTCATCCAAAGAACGGCACAACCCAACAGTTCAGAACTCTCCTAGTACTAGAAGGACAGAAGTGGTAGCAATTTAAATACAGAGACAACAGGAGTGGATATACTGCAGTTCAGATCAATTTATTGAACAGAAAGTGGCTAAAAAGGCTGACATAATGCAATTTAAAATACGTACATGCATAGAGCTGGCCTGGCGGCACGGAGGGCAGAGGTACCCATTTTGCCTCACCTGCCACCATCCCAGTGACCCAGGTTCAGTGACGGACTCAGTTTACCGGAGCCTGGCTGGGGAGAGGGGGGATTGAGTGTCCGGAGGATGGCTCTCCTCCTCTGGGATGGGAGGATTGCGAGTCATGGCACCTGTCTGGCCCCTAGTGGAGGCTTATGGGTCAGCAGCCAGTGCCAGTGTAATGGGGTGTGGAGGTTTGGCTGTCCTCAACGTCCTACGCACGGTTGCATGCGTGGGGTGTCTGGATGACATTGCACGTCTGTCCCTCCATGACTAATTAGAAAAAAAAACCTGGTCACAACACTGTGTTTTTTGTCTAAAACATCTTGCGTCATTGCTCCCTGTGTTCTCCAGTTACCAACAACATTGAGACCTGCTTTAAAGGGGGCGGGTACCAGAGAAGCAACGTCAACCTTCTGGAAGGTAAGGACTGCAGTTTAAATCTCATACTGAATCTGCACGAACGTGAGTGGCACGAGCGCCACTCGGTAATAAAACAGCAAGGTAAATTTAAACATCCAAAGTAAAGTGCTTAAAGGATTGGCTAGTGTTTACATTTTTAAATATTGATGTTTAGTAAGTTAATGTGATTTTAAATATTGTTGTTAAAACTATAGTTACCAAGACAGTGAGAAGTACTAGAGAATAGTCTGGTAAAGAGGTTTCTGACACATTGTTAACCTTTAACATGGATCTGTTATGTAGGTTACTGGTACAAGCATGTATAATATTATTACTAAATGGAAAGTTTGCTACCCTGAGTCAAATTGAAGTAACTAGCTCCTTAGCAGTTGAGATTGGGGTTGCTACAAAATTTGGGACAATCTTAATTGGTAGAGAATTGGAAGTTAAAGGATGAGGTAGAAGCTCCTTTTCCAAAATTAGAATCCAGTTAAATAATAAATTGTTTGTAACAAGGTATTAGCACATAGACAAATTAAATCTAGAAATTACCTGTTGATTTCATTATTAATGGGTGGTGATATAGAATCCAATCCTGGTCCTGGTGGAAATGGAGAAATTAAAGTTATATACAATAATACTAGGAGCCTAAGAAAGAAAATTGATCAATGAAATCCTGGATAAACACAGAGACCCCAGAAATAGTGGCATTAACAGAGATGTGGCTAAATAAAAATATAGATACTACAGAACTTGTGCCTGAGGGCTTCTATAGCCACCGTTTAGATAGGGTTGGACGGAAAGGTGTGGAGTCATTTTATTTACTAATTGGGAGCTTGGTCAAACTTCAACTTTATATGCAGATCAAATAGTATTAGTTGATTGCCTATTAATAAAGGTCCATAAATTGGAACTAATTATAGGTGTTATTTATGACCCCCCAGGACCCCTATAGGGGAATTTGAAAATCTAGCATCAGTGATTCAGAGATTCTCAATGGGCTATGAATTAATGTTGATTGGTGACTTTAACGCTGCCTGGGGCAAACCGTGAGGTTTGGCACTGGAAAATAATTTCAAAGCTTTAGAGGTAGAGCAGAAAATTATTTTTCCCACAAGGAAAACTACACAATTTAGTATAGGAAGCATACTGGATCTAAACTTTGTTACAGCCAAAATTTGCATTAAATCAGTAGAAGTGAAACAGCCAATAATGGGGGACCATAGCTCAATAAGTTGTGTATTTGCAGTTGAGGGCAAAAAATGTAACTATATTGGAAATTCTCCCTTAAAAATAAATTGTGGGAATTTCAAAAATTATAATAAAGAAGCATTTGTAGCTAAATTGATGTCAGTTAGGTGGGATAGACTGTTTCTAGTACCATCTATGAATGTAGCAATTCAGGAATTTTCAGAATGGTTCTTGGATATATGTAATGAAATGGCCCCTTACTGAATATGTATGCAAAGAAAGTCCCATGTCCCTTGGATATCGGAAAAATTTAAAAAACTGATATGTGGAAAGGATCGATTATGGAAAAAGGCAGGTAAGACTTTGAAAACAGAAGACTGGGAAAAATACAAAAAAGTTAGAAATCATTTGAAATTTAAAAAAAAAATCAAAATTATTTTGAGGAGAAAACTAAACAAACTACAGATAATAAAAAAATACTGGTCTTTAATAAAATATTTTGAAACACCACAAACTTATGGTCCCCCCATACAAATGTCAAGCAGGGGTGTTCCCCAGAATACTAAGCATTCAGTAAACTTTATGAATGATTATTTTGTGAGTTTGCCTGATCTAGATTTCTCTGATATGGTAGGTAAAGACAGAGTTAAAGAGAAGATGACTATAGATGTACCAAAGTTTAGATTTAAAATAATTTCCTGTAAGCAGATAAAAGCTGAGATTAGAAAGTTAAAATCTAAAAAGACTTTCAGCTTGGATTACATTGAAAATCACTTCCTTAAAGAGTCCATTCAAGTGATTGCTCTTGTATTAACTAAATTATTTAACTGGATTCTTACTGAAGGTATTTTTCCTAACAGCTGGAAAAACGCAAACATTATACCTATATAAAAAGGAGCTGGGGACCCATTTCAACCCACAAATTATAGGCCTATAGCTCTGTTATATGGGTTATCCAAGATTTTGGAAAGATTAGTTGAGGTACAGTTTACTGATCATTTAGAAAAATATTCTTTGTTAACAAAACAACAATCAGACTTTCATAAGGGATACTCCACGGGCACCACACTCACCGATATGGTAGACATCATAGCATCAAAATTGGAGGAAAACCTGTCGGTGGGTGCGGTGTTCGTGGATTTATCCAAAGCCTTTGATACAGTAAACCATAGGCTCTTAGGGGAACGACTGACTGAGATTAGATTAGCTGAAGAATCATGCAGCTGGTTTAGGTCCTACCTTTCGAATAGAACACAGCAAGTTTGTGCAAAATGGAGTGTTATCTGATATAGTAAGTGTGCAGAGAGGAGTGCCCCAAGGTTCTGTCTTGGGGCCAATATTATTTTTGATTTATATAAATAATATTGTGGATAGTATAAAACACTTGAATATTAGTCTTTACGCAGATGACACTCTCTTAATTGCCAGTGGTAGAACTTATAGTGAAATGGAGAAGAACTTACAGGCAGATTTTGCAGGGCTATGTAAATGGTTGACTGAATCTGGTTTAATACTCAATAGCAAAAAAAAAACAACTTATGGTTTTTGGTAAAAAAACATGCACATTCAAGTAATTGTAAAGAAACAGTAATTATAAAAACATTACAAAATGAAGTATTATCACAGGTGTCGGAATACAGATACCTGGGGGTATGGATTGATGCTACCCTTAAAATTTGATTATCATATACTAGATACTGTATTAAATAGAGAATAATATATGGGGTGGTGTGTGTATCGAGATTTTACACACACCGGAGTTTGAGGGATGCTACATAAGCCCTCGGGTTTATAAACTGCATCCCATAGCAGTGTGTGTAAAATCCGAGTTTTACACACACTACCCCTTATTTTATTTGTTATAATTGCTGGACAGCAATTTTTTCCAGCCCTGTGTCTGAATCTCTCTCTCACACACACACACACACACACACACTCTGACTCTATGTCTCACATACACACACACACACACAAACACACACACACTGTCTGTCTTTCCAGTCGTCTTTTTTTTTTTCAGTTTGTTTTTTAATCGTTGCTTGTTTTTTTAATCTTTGGCCAAAGTTCTGTGTGGAAATCGCGATTGTCTTACCTCAAGGAGCAAGGTATGAGCCGTTCCTGTTGTCTTCTATGGCTTTCGAATGGCGCGATCAACCAGATATTTAAATGACTGTTTAATTTTTTTTTTTAAAAAGACATTGAGTACTCTCGGTCTGGCGGCTCGGCAGCTCCTCTCGACTCCTCGTTATGCGGGGAAGGACGCACCATGTTTGCTCATGAGTGGAAGCCCGCCCAGTAGGACATTAATAGTCAATCAGGGAGTGGCTGTTCTTAATTGACGTGGAGCGTGTTTGCCGTTATAACCCACAGGTTATAACAGCAAATTATAACTCAGTCAGCCTATGGAAAAAATTGCTGGCCAGTAATTATAAGTAAATAAAAGGCTGGGAGCTTTTAGGTGTTCTGGCTTTTGTATGAATAGGTCCATGAGGGAAAGTGTTATAAACCAACTTCTCCTTCCAGTATTGGAATATGGTAGTCATGTTTATGGTTTGGCAACAAAAAGCCTGTTACTAAAAATTGATCAAATATACTATAGGATGGCAAGATTTATAACACAAAAAGATTATAAAACACATCATTGTGAATTGCTTAATGAACTAGGATGGCTTACACAGGATAGCAAATGCCAGATCACTTGGGCAACTCAGATCTATAAAGTAGTAAAACAGGAACAGCCCAAATATATTTGTGATAAATTAGAAGTGAAAAAACATGTTTACAACCTACAAGATATTAATTTAAGGAATTTTGTATTCCCTAAAATTAAAAATACTTATGATAATCTGCGGTTTCCAGTAATTGTTACTAGGATATAGAAAGTCATAAAACCAGTTTGCAATCAAATTCAAGATGTGAAAATGCTCTCAACTAGTCTAAAGATAGAACTAAGAGTATGTTGTGAATGTCATGGTTAGGAAATAGACCATTTCACTGGAATTAACGGAGAATATAATACATGTATAAATTAGTGTTTGTATTACTGAGTATATGTTACATTGGTATTTTGAAATTAATGATGTATTGGAATCCTACACTGTAAGGAATGAGATTTATATTTGACTGTCTTATGATCTATATGTAGTCTATCTGTTTTATTTAAAATTTAACAGGACCATCTAGTAAATAGGACTATGTCCTAATGATGTGTTATATAATCTAAACTCCTGTCTAAAAATAAAGGTTTTAACTAACTAACTAGATGAAGCCAACCCACCGCTGGCTCCATGCTGGACTGCAAGACCCCTCTCCAGTACTGGAGCCATACTGTCGGCATGTAGCCCCTGTCATCGGACCCCACCATGGGGGGAAGCTGTGGGGAAAGCAATCCAGATTCTGTCTTTCAGCAGTGGGGAGCCCCCCTGACACTTCGCCATGAGGGTAAGCTGCAGGGGAAGATTGGGGAAGGTGAATACCTGGATGCTGGCAACAGGGCTGGGGGAGGGGAGTGATAGAGGGTTAGGCTGTACTGGACTAAAACAGATTAATTGCAAAAATACATACATCCGTAATATACCAGAACCAGTGCTAAGGAGACCTTCAACAACTACCCCGGCGCTTCGGTCCACACAAAACCTTCCTCAGGAGACCACCTCTGGAGAAGGGTCTTGTGGAGACCGAAGGCTCAGGGTAGTTGGTAATGGCCTCCTGAGCACTGGTTCCAGCATGTTATTCATGTATGTATTGTGCAGTATATCTGCATTTTTAGTCACTTTTCTCACTTTGTATTCAATAAATTATTTCTTCAATTCAATAAATTATATCTTGACAGAATATTATGAGGTGCATGTGCCTTCCCACAAGTCCTTTAGGCATGTTGTGTCACCTTTATGGTTAAAAAGAGACTTCGAGTGAAACATGAGTAGTCTGCCAGCAATGATGGTTAGCTCCGCAGTCATGCTGACTCCCAGCAGATCAGATGTAGGTATTCCTTTGCACCACGAGCATTTACACAAGTTGTTTTTACTTATGTGGTCACAGTGGAATATGTGTATGTTTGAATAAATTATGA
This sequence comes from Neoceratodus forsteri, assembly GCA_016271365.2. Classification (NCBI taxonomy): domain Eukaryota; kingdom Metazoa; phylum Chordata; order Ceratodontiformes; family Ceratodontidae; genus Neoceratodus; species Neoceratodus forsteri. Next base: position 154,055,144 of record CM028134.1, read on the forward strand.
ATAACAAAAGTGAACCCTAGCTGCTTTTGCTTTAACCACAGAGATGGCACATAGTGTCTAAAGCACTAGCAGAAAGGCAGGTGCACCTGTTAATATTCGTTTGAACTTGAATTTAATCACAGGGTTGCACCACCATTACCTGTTAGTGGAGCAGCCATTTGTTGCTTGAAATAAATTAAACATCTTAATTGTATTCAGTAAAGTATATCTGCTTCTGTTGTCTCTGTATTTAGAGTTTTACCTCTTCTGTTCTTGCTCTGTCTGAAGTTGTGGAACTGGCCTTTCCATGTGGTGCGCACCAACCACAGCACTGGGCACAGTTCCTCTGGTAGTTTATACCCCCCTCTGTACTGCACTGGTGGGGCAACGTTTGGGATCTGAGCCCAAATCATTGTGCATTGTGCAGAACTAAAACCCACAACCTTCTGGGCCAGAGGGTGAGGTAATACCAACTGAGCGACACTGCCACATACTGCAATATCTACTGAAATAAGTAAGCAATAACCCACGACAGGGTGTGTGGTTATTGGGATTAATCAACACCCCAGGTGCATTGTGAGTCACGAGGCCACAGGGTTATTGCACTTATATCATGGGCTACGTGTGCTGCTGAACACATCTCTCTCACTTAGCAGGAATTAATGGCTGTCTTGCAAACTGTGCTTCAGGCACAAATGCCTCACAACGCACCCGGGGTATTGATTAATCTCCAATAACCGCACACCCTGTTGTGAGTTATTTATTGCTTACTTAACAAATACTTATTTCACTGTCTGTTTCAAAAACATCTGACTGCCCCCAACTGACCACAGAATTGCTGTGTGTGTGTGTGTGACATCACAGACTGTGGTGATATGCACTGTGATGTCATAAGTGCACTCTGAGATCAGAAAATCCCAGTGAAAGCTTTCATAAGGCCTCATGGATGAATACATTAAATCATAAAATAGGCAAAAAATGTCAAATCAACACCCCAGGTGCATTGTGAGGCTCGAGGCCACAGGCCGAGTGTACTCACAGTGCCCGGGGTGTTGATTAATCCCCACTAACCGCACACCCTGTCATGGGTTATTGCACTTATAACATGGGCTATGTTTAAACAACTTCAAAATACCCAGAAAGGTTTTTTTTTTGCTGTTTAAATAGCACAACAGGTATTGTGTCCTGCCACCTTGTAAAACAGTCCATCACAAACAATGTATACTGCACTGCAGTTATGCACATAGAAATGTCAGAAATACACCACTGATGTGATTTCTGACATTTCTCCTACTTTACATAACCTGCTTTCTTACTCTTCCTATGCCCTGTACTCAGCCCCCCACCCAGATACACACAAATGCAGTTGTATCCTGTGTGTGTGCTGTGCCTCTCTCTCTCTCTCTCTTTCATATAAAAAATGTATTGAGGAATAATTCTCTACTGGCTGTGGGGACTTACTTTAACATGCCATTCAGCTAGGAATGTGAACTGTTCCACGATACTCACTATTGTGCTCTGCGCTCCAAGTGTGCCCGACAGGAGACCGGAGACTGTCACTGTGCACACAGCCTAACAGCCTCAGTCAGGGTACAAAAATTAGATTTTTGCAGGTACATTCTTTTTGTGGATGTGGCATGGATTACAATGAGGGAACCATATTGAGAAGGCCCATGAGATGACTTCAAGAACTATAGGACTTGGAGTATTTTGACTTCCAACGTTTGTCGATCTGAGTTATTTTGACTTCCAAAAATTCACAGCTGGAAGTATTTTGACTCCAATAAAACTAAAATTACTTCCTAAGTTCAACCCATGGAAGTATTTGACTTCCATCCAAAAAATATTATTTGAAGGCCTGTTTAACACCTTTTTTCTTTTTTTTTTACTTTTTTATTTCTACTAGGGACCAATAAGACACTCCGAGTGTAGGTTATGGCCTGATAAAACACTTCCCAGGTGCTAAAGGACTCAGCGCAAGCACCTTGTGCCTCATAACACACCTGGAGCGTGCTCTTATCAGGCCATAACCCACACCTCATTGTGTCTTATTGCTTACATATTCTATTAAATCTGCAAAGGACAAGTCAAAGTTATCTCTAGTAAACTGAAATGTAAGGAGGCAGTGTCGTTTAGTGGTTAGAGTACGATCTTGTAAACCAGGATTAGAGCACCGTCTTGTAAACTGGGAGATCAGAGCATGTTCACACCCTGCTAGAGCCCAGTAGTTTCAAATACTCACAGTGTTTGACCTTGGGCAACTCACTTAACCTTCCAATGATGCAGCCCATCAAAGTGCAGAAATGGGCAAAAGTCGGACCACACCGGAAACAAGATGTTGCATCACAGCTAGGCTAACCTGGGTAAATGTATTGTTAAATAGATTATTGCAAAAGAACTATATTAATACACAAGTTAGAATTTATCAAAGAAGCAAAAATAGGGAAATACATTAGGGTTTTTGAACTCTAACTCCACTTGGCCAACGGTTCTTTGCATACAGGGCTCCTTCTTGGCTAAATGAGATACCACCATGCCTTTTACTCATTAACAGCCTCCCCATCTTCAAGGCGGAACTAAAACACCACCTGGCCAAGGCTGAGGTCTATAGCTGCAGGTAACCTGTAGCATTATCACCCGGTAGCTTGGAGTCAGCCGCTACTGGGCTGCATTTTTCAATTTCTTGCCCATTAACCCTGAGTTTAAACTCCTACTTCTCCCTTGAACTTGAGCCTTCCACAGCCACAGCCTGTTGATGAGCCTTCTACCTACTGTCCTGAACTCTGCACTCTGTTTTAAGTCCCTCCTCTGCCACTGACCCTGCACAAATGTGATTGTCTTAAAGCACCTGTTTTCCCCCAGCTTATTCTGTGTACTGTCCTCCCTCACATTGCTCTCTAGTATGTTCCTACTAGGTCAGTCCTGCACAGCGAATTACCCCCAACTAGAATTAACGACAAAGCCTCCTCTTGGCTGCCTTAACATACAGGGTGTGAAAGCTTATGTTGAGTCTCTTCCCCCCCAAGACTTTACATGAAATAATGACAATGCCACCCCTGGCTGCTTTACCTCTTGCTAAATTAGTTCCTTAAACCCACAGCACTCACCATGTACCTTGGGCTGTACTAACTGCAATATGTACCTCTATGTGAAATAGCTTACAATTGTATATACTGTAATCAGACTAAGTGCTGTTATTTCTTGTACTTTTTGTCTCTGTACCTGTGCACCCATACTCTGCAACTACCTTTCTGTCAAGATGTGGAACCTTTGAAAAAGAGCATTTTGCTCAAAGGTTATGTCCAAATGATGAAATAAATAAAATAAAAATAAATAAACTCTGCCTTCTTACATGTACCACCCCACCAAACTGAATGTCAAGGCACAGTTCAGATTTCAAACATATGTTTTAACATCATGGGCCTCTGGGCCTACTCTGCTGGCATCTTAGTATGTTAGTATGTAAATATGTGACACTGTACAAGTAACACAGTTACACCCCATGATGGACACTGTACTCATATGTTGTGAGATGAAAGGCTGCAGGATACCATACTGTGTGTGTGCGTGTGTGTGTTGGTGTTGTGAGTGCCACTCACAAACCACCTTCGTCATTGCACATATTGCATGCTACCTGTTCAACCTTCAAGAGCAACTGACATGTCCCAGGCAGGCAACTCGTACTAAGGAGTTACAAGAAGAAGAAAAGGTGGCAATCATGGTGAAGACTGGGTGCTGTAAAAATGAACATCCAACAAGCAAAGGGAAGCCAGCACTCCAAGCATCAGTTTTCAGCAAACTTTACTGTGTACTTTTCCACTTTTACATCGTATTGACAAAACTACAAAAGACAAAGGACTAGGCTCCCAACCCTGGAATACCAACCCCATACTAAGGAGTTCCCTGCCCGAGGAGCTAATTTAGCCCAATAGGGAATTTTTTGAGGGCACTAATTAAACTACTCGTGTCTGTATGCCTGGATCATAACTTCTGAGTATGAGCCGAGTGGCTGCTGTGCACTGCAGCCTCGCCCCCTAAAAATAATACTTTGATGATGTGAAGTAGGGGATGGGGCTGCGGATGTGTTATATAAAGAATAATGAAACTGGGGTAGGGGAGCCTTCTAAACATGCATACAATTTCTTTGCTTCCAGTTATATGTGTATGGGGCTAAAATACGATGGCCTGGATATTCAGACTGTGTCGGGCAGTAATGATCCACAATGCAATATGTGTGATTCAAGGGGGTACACATATGCTAATTGCTCATGGGCAGCACATAATCAGGAACACCAAACAGAGAGTGAAGAGCAACGACTAACTGTGGCCATGGAACAGTGTTCCTCTAACCCCAAAGGCCCAGTAGCAGCCAAGGTCTTTAGACCATCCTTTTCTATCACTTGGACTGACCATCCTGAGGTAATGCCTACTACATTGTCTAAACAACCTATTGCTTCAGGGCAAGCTCTTGTTCCTGAACCAACTCAGCCCACTTGTGCAGAACCTAATACCCTAGTACAGGTTGCTCAAGCAGAACCTCCGGACCCTCTTGACGTCCCTGCAAGTATATAGGCCCAGGCAGCAGACACTAACAATGCTATGCCTCCCCCATCTCTCCCTCCCTCCCTTATGGAAGGAACCAGATGGCTGAGATCCTGCAAGAGACAGGATAGGAAACCCCTTCCCCTAAGGTCCCCAAAACCATGGCAATCCAGACACAGAACAAATTTGAAGCATTACAAGATGACCTAACTATGTCTGGAGATGAGTCTGACACCTCCTCTCGGGGCTCCTCACACACACCTCTGATGCAGAACCCCAGAAACACACTCCGTCCCCAGAAAGATGCCACCAGAATCATTAAAGAGAAGAAGCAGGTGAAGAAAAAGAAGTCAGATACTGTTAGGAGCTCCTTTAAGAAACCTCAATGACCTCTAGTACTGTAGTCTTATGTACATCTCCACACACCTCAACATGTAATGAAGCCTAATATTACCTTCTTTTCCAGTAATGTTAATAGTATAAAGAACACCATGAAACGACTGCCAGTATTTTCTAAATTACAATCCTTGGTGTCTGGCATCTTTTTTTTTTGCAGAATACATGACTCTATGTGATTATGGAATTGCGACTGGCTATACGTTACTGGCATGTGGGGCCCTCTTACTGGTCTCTGGGACAAGAGAGATGTATGGGGTAGCTATATTGTTTAATAATGTACAGGTTCAACTCATTAAGATTGTAGATATTTTTCCAGGTAGAGTCTTTATACTGGATGTTAAAATACAGAATGTTTTATTTAGGCTGATCTGTGTGTATGAGGCCCAGTCAAAGGCTGACAGAATAGCTTTGTTTCAAGTTATTTAACCATATCTACATTCGGCTCAAAATGTCATATTGGGGAAAAATTTTAATTGTGGCTTACCTTTGACAGAAAGAGGGGCAAACACATCTACCAAAAACTGTATTGTGATATGACTTTTCTAAGAAACATGATACAGAAGGCAAGTTTAAAGGATGCATACTTGTCAGTGATAGGGACACCAGACCCTACATTTCACAAAGGCCCTCTAGCCACGAGAATAATTTTCGTTTTTATAACCACAACCCTCCACATACAAAAAGCCCAGACAGTTGTTACAGAATTTTCAGATCGTGACATTCTTCACATTCTTTTGGGGAATGTAGCCACAGCGCCTCATGGCCCGGTACCTGGAAATGTAATTCCTTGGTATTGAAAACTCCCGAAATACAACAGACCATGCATTGCTTTCTAGAAGCCAGAAAATCAGTACTTGAAATGTATGAAACCCCAATTGGTTGGTGGGAGGACAGGATCTTAGATTTAAAAACTTTACTGCAAAACAGAAGTAGAACAGATCATAACCCTATTTATTTTAAATATTTACAGGATCGAAACCGATTGCAGAAATTGTTAACTCTTTCATATACAACAAATCAAAATCTACAACCCCAGATACAGATTATTAAAAACAGATGGCGTCTTTTCACATACAACAGGCACAAGGGTTACAACAGCAAATTAAATTTGGTACACAAGGGAAAAAGGGAACAGTTTGCCCATTTGAGGGATGTAGTAATCGGATTAAACAAAAACACATAGATGGACTCTTAGATCCCACTAATACTCTTCGTACAGATACAAGATCTTTGATAAATATTATTACTCAACACACTTCTGATCTTTTTAAGCTGGTGCCTACAAATTCAGAGACACTAGAGAACTGTTTTAGCACTTTCCAAAAGCCACAATTCCCAAAAGAATTGGAATCTGCATTAACATAAGACATCACCTCAGCAGAAATAGAAGCGGCCGTCACCTCCCTGGCACCAGATAAAGCTCCAGGGAGTGATGGAGTGACCAGTGAATAAAGTTATCGGCTCAGCCATAAGTACCAAATTGGCAAGGTATTTAACCATCTTTTGTTCACACAATCCCCATCCTTGAGAATGGGGAATGGACTGTTGATTTATCTGTATAAGAAGGGAAATAGGCATGACATAATAATTGGAAGCCCATAAGCCTGCTCAATATGGACTTTAACATTTTATCCAAAATCCTGAACTCCAGACTGTTATTGGTTGCTACACATCTGATTTCATCAGCACAGACTTGTTCTATACCAGGTAGAAATATTACAGAACACTTAATTTTAATAAGAGAGCTTTTTGAACTTAGCCAAAAAAACAAAATATCTGGGTTTTTCTTATCCTTAGACCAGCAACAAGTGTTCGACTCTGTCGGCCATAATTTTCTTTGGGCCACACTAAAAGAATTATGGTGTTCCAGTGAAATTTGTTTCCTGGATTTGGACTCTGTGCAACACACCTACTGTTACTCCAGTCATTAATGGATGGAAAGGCCCAATGATTCCAGTATTGAAAGGAATCCGTCAGGGTTGCCCTTTAAGCCCCCTTCTCAACGCTTTTTGCATAGGCCTGCTATTAAGGCTACTGAACTCAAATCCCCGACTACAATCCTTGGTAACCCCACAAAAAATGAAACTTCAGAAGGCAATTGCATATGCAGATGACCTCTGTATTTTAGTCCAGGATACCAAATCAGCTGAAGAAGCAATCAAGTTATGTAATATATACGGTACATATGCAGGGGCTACATTAAATGTAGATAAGTGTATTGGGAGTTGGTTAGGTCAAGACAACCCACGGCTGGAGGAGGTAGCAGGAGTTTGCTTCACCACTGAACCAATAAAAGTCTTAGGTATCACGTTTGGACAGGTTAATTCTGATGTTCTGAACTGGGAATTGAAATTGCAGCAAGGGAAAAGTCCGGTAATACGGTGGAATAAGTGGCCTCTTAGCAAGCAAAAACATATATACATGATAAAATCTTACTTACTACCACTCTTTTTGTATCTTAGCCATGTTCTTACCCCACCTTGGGCACTGGAAACCACATTGTTCAGTGCATTTTTTCAAGCTATATGGGGCAGCAGGCTCATCCCCATCAAATTAAATATCTTATACCTACCCATCATTGATGGTGGGCTGGAGATGGTCAACCCCTTGATATTCTTTTGTTGGCTAATGATGGCCAGAGTTGGATCCCACTGCTACACGACTCTTGCAAAATCTGGTTTCAGCAATGGGATACAGGAACGCTGGGGCCTCTGAGAAGAGCCATTAATACCCCTGGCCACATCAGGGAACTTTTTCTCAAAATTAAACAGTGGCAAGTTTCCAGTAACATAATCCTTACTAAACCCAGAAAAGAAGTTTATAATTGGACACTGAATCAGAATTTTCATGAAGTTAATGTCTTTCCATTATGCCCACCCGGGTATACTTCCTCCTTATTAAAGCTGTTAAAAGAGGAGAGAGAATCCCCTGAAAAATGTGGGACTTGCACTGGTTAAGCTGTCACAGTAGGATTAATATAAAAGCTAACCAAAAGCACAAGCTGATGGAAGAAAGAATGTGCAGTAGAATGTTGTGTTTTCAGCAATTAGAGACTATACATCACTTATTCTTTACGTGCTCTTACGTTACTACTTTCTGAGCTTTTTTATCCACACAATGACAAGAATCATGGTTTAAAACCGTCACATATGAGGTTTTAATGTGGGGACACTGTGGGAATAGGGCAGAAATGGAACACAAGCACACTGCAGGTTGTGCTACTGGTGATCAAGTGGTACATCTGGAACACCAGAAGTCTATTTACCCTCCAACAGAAGATAATTGCACATACAGAATTGGTTCAAAAAATAACATCAGAACTCAAGGACATATACTTAGCAGAATGTAAGTTAATGCGTAAAAATCATTGAAGGGTCATATGGAGAAACGTGCCCTGGATAACGAACACAGGTGCTCCAATTACTTGAACATCACTTGCTGTTCTCATGAATTTATGGCTAAGACAAAAGTAGGGACTTATTATTTTAATTTTGCATATGATTACACTATATTGTTCCCCTCTTCTCTTTCTTTTTTCCCCTTTATAATTTCTGTTTTTCAACATCCGCTGTGCTTACCAACATGGATTTATTCTCCCTCTTTTTTGAATAATTATCATTGTAACCTCAGTTTTCAGAAGAACAAAGAGCTGATTTGTTATCCTGCTTTGCTTTGTTTCACACCACAGAAATGCTGTATTGTACTTGGTGATGTATGTCTTGTTTGAATTTCTTATCCTCAATAAACTCCCCTACTCTTATCGAGAAGTGCCATGAGATTTTTAACATCCACCTGAACTACCACCAGAACAGGCAGATGGGACCTCCGTTTAACGTCTCATCTGAAAGACGGCAACTCAGGAGTGCAGCACCCCCCTCATGCTGCACTGCAGTGTCAGTATTGGGATATTAACCCAAGTGCCCGGTGTGGGGATAGAACCCACAGCCTTCTGATCCCTCAGCCTCAGAGGTGAGTGTGGTACCTGCTGAGCCACTGACACTGTCACTAAAGTACAAGTTGAATCTCATGAAAACAGGTTTGCGAGTCCAAAACAGGCTTACCATTCACGAAAACAGGCCCTGTTTTTGTGACACCGAAGAAACTAATTTCATTAATAATTTAAAAACTATTGCTTTTTTTAAAACAACACTTCAAGACTCAACCTTACACCCCACTCTGTCAACCACACGTTTCAGACTACAGCTTCAACAATGTTCTTGTTTTTGATGTGCAGTTTGCTCTTCTTTTGCCCACTTTCTTGGCCATTGAGACTCATGAAAATAGAAGTCTTAGCTGATGAAAAACAGATGAGGACTCACAAAAATGGAAACTACCATTGCAAAAACACCTTATGAAAAATTTGTAAAAAAATTAACTGTGTATGCCCACAAATGGAAAACAATTTTATTAATAAAGTAAAATCGAGGAAGTTTTCAGTTAAGCTACATAGCAAAGAATTATCCATAATCAAATCTTTCACTTACTTACCCTCATACTGCAGTCCTGGGGATGAGACTATAGGTAATGATAGGCAGTGGCAGCTGCGAGGATCATAAGTGGAGCCCTGACTTGGATCCTGCCAGGGCTCCTGAAAGCAGTCTGGATGGCCCTGCTGGTTCCCTCTATGGCCCCTTACGAAAATGGAATATATTGCAATATATTGAAAAATGCGCGTTAATGTATGTCAATACAATGAGAAATACATTGTCCTAATGGAATATATTATATAATATAATATGAAATATATTTTTAAATATACTGACATAATATATTTCTAACCCATAGTATGCAAAAATATGTCACTATATTGAGAAATAAATTGACTCAATTGAATATAATGCACAGCTTATTTCAGCATATAATGAAACCACATATTCTGCCTCATGCATTGCTTGAAAGCATGTCAATCTATTTAGTAATACATTGTCTGAAATATATTATTAATACATTTCAAAATATATACTGTATTCTTTGTTACTCATATTTTTATATATTTTACATATATTTTATACATGTTACATATATTTTTTTATATATTTTACATGTATTTTTGTAAATGCTTAGTTTTGTCCCATGTTTACATTTGCATAACTAATTTGCATATTTCAAAAACATAGTTTATCAGCCAAAATCATGATAATTTCTAGTTTTACAATACTTTTGAATTTACACCACTAGCTTACAGACTGAAAAGAAAGGTACAAGTTTATAAAGCAAGTACATGTAAGATCTCACCCTGACCTAAAAGTAAAACAAAATGGGGTGATATAAATACCAATCTGACCCTTTAACAAGCATGAGCATATGTGTAAGTATAAATGTATAAAATGTACGTTTGAGTTAAAGTTGCACTGTAAAACAATAATTCAATGAAAATATCTCCATGATTAATAGCAACTTACAATCAGTCTTTGCACCCCTAGCACCTTACCTGTCATATTCCTTTGACAAGGCCCCCTGGCTGCAATGTCTCCCACCTCCCCCCCGTATCTGCGCCCCTGCCCCAACCACCTCCCATACTCCCCCTTACCCCCTGCACCTCCTTCCCACCCTCAATCTCCCACCGTCACTTCCCCACCACCCACCCCCTTCCCTTGTCTTGCTCATAGCTTAAGTCTTTGTACTGGTTATTACATGTCTGTAAATCAATGACTATATGTTTGTAACTAAAAATGATAACTGTTGCACACACTGACATGGAACCTTTGTAAAAGAGCCCCGGCTCAAAGGTATTGTAATCCTAGATTGAAATAAATAAATAAAAGATGAACTCCAGTTGTACAGATAGAGGTATGTGTAAATAATTTATTTTGTTTTTGTCTGGGTAAGTTAAGAGTTATTTTAATATCTATTACACATGTATATTATATATGTTTTTCTCTTGTGGGAGGCTTCACCCACCCCTGACATGGGTGGCTGTGCCCTCCACACCCCCCCATAAGGATTCTGACTCCGGGGGTGGGAAGCAGATCATGGGGCAAGAAAAAATATGTGGGGTCATGGAATACTGTTTCCATGGCCCCTCACACCCTAGACGTTAAACCGAGGTCCCATCTGCCTGTTCTGGTGAATGTGAAAGATCACATGGCACTTCTCGAAAAGAGTAGGGGAAATTTTTATTAACATTCAAAAACAATAACCAAAGGTAAACAACATAAAATCATATTTTACTTCATATATATTTTCAAATTAAATGCTATAACCAAAGAAAACAAAATCAAAAGAAAAACATATTGCAAGAAACAAACTCTGTTATTCTTTCACCCCAGTCCTTCAAATACCTTCATAGTCCCATTCCTTTTTATCTAGGTAACCTAACCTGCATAGTAAAAAGTAGGGGAAAAATGTTTTTGACCTTTAAAAACAAAGTACATATTTCAACATCTCAATCTCTGAACAATATATTACTCCTTATATCGTCATGCAGTTACCCCTAAATATACCAAAAAACAATATTCCACAATGTTTATTAGTATGATCATGTCTATTTCTAAAATAAAGCCACAAGTTATATACTTCCTTCTAAGACCCTTGAAGTTATATAGTCCCTAAGGAAGCATTCTATCTGATCTTGTCTGCTTCTTCTTCTGTTCCCATTTACACACAGCTTCCATTTAATGTACTCTCCTATAATCCTCTATTCATTCCCATAGTTTCCAATAATGTTCTTTATCCCCCTTCATTTATTAAATAATAGAAGCATTTCTTTTTCCTTACTGCATGCCTTTAACATTTTCCTCTAACGTACCCATTCCACTCCCCTCCATAATAGGTTACAAACCCCCTCTCCCATAGTCTGCTTTTATATATATATATATATATATATACATTTTATGCAATTCATCCTGTATTTTAAATAAAATATCTTGCACTGACATGTTACTTTGCTGCAAAAACCTTTGACACCTAGCTTGCCAAATTCACCATTTAATACACGCAAATATTACGTATGTCATGCTTTTTTTCCATTTCTTCCATGTTCCTGACAATTGTCCTAACACTAAGATTTCATGTGTAATTTCTGAGAAACAATCCTCACCCCATAAGGCTGTTAAAGAATCCCAAAAATTCAGTATATATGAACAATCAAAAAATAAATGCCTTATAGCTGTAAGAAAGAGCTTAAGCATGCTAAAAGTGTCTACATTAGATGACTCCAAACCTCAAACCTGGCAAACCCAAAAAAGTTCTGGTCTCAAATAAATTGCCTCCTGAAGGGGCACTCAGCTGAAGCCCCCCAGAACATCACAGTCGAAGGCAACCTGATGTCTGATCCGGATGAGTTAGCTAATGCTTTCAACAGCCTCTTCACAGACCTGGATAGATACATTGATCCCCACCTAGCAACGCTTAACTTCTCTCCCTTGCCACCACTAACGACCCCAACTTCCACTTCCGCCTGGTTACACGGAAGGAAGCATCACTCAGCTCAAACACCATCAAACCGGACGGCGCCTCCCTGGGTTCGACAATCTGGAGCCTAAGTTTCTGAAAATGGCTGCCCCAATTATTGTTGCTCCACTAAGGGACCTGTTTAATAAATCCCTCCTTCTCGGGCAATTCCCCACCAAATGGAAAATGGCCACCATTGTCCCTATTCATAAAGGTGGTGACAACAGCCCAATTGAAAACTACTGACCTGTATCCATACTCGGTGTGCTTGCGAAAACGCTGGAGAAACTGGTGCATAGACAGATTCTTGATTACCTTGAAACTCATAATCTACTTACAGAGGTGCAACATGGTTTCAGGAAAAACCACGGCACAGACACAGCCCTTGTCAAGTTCACCTCAGATGTACTAGGGGCTATGGATCAAGGTCTAGCCACTGGTTCCCTATTCCTGGATCTTACGAAAGCCTTCGATTTGGTGAACCATGATCTCCTTGTTACCTGTCTTCAGAACCTCGGACTCGGTCCACTTGCCTCCTCCTGGTTTGAACATTACCTCTGTGGAAGAAAGCAGCTGGTAAAATGGAAGGGTTCGACCTCCATAATTAGGCCATTGCACCAAGGAGTCCCCCAAGGATCCATCCTTGGTCACCTGCTATTTACTATCTTCATCAATAGCATGCCAAAGCATTGCGGAGGGGCCAACATCAAATTGTATGCAGACGATGCCATTATCTATAGGAGCTCGAAGGACTTAATTCAACTAAACCAGAACCTCAATATGGACTTCAGAGAGTTGGAAAAGTGGCTAGTGGATATGAAACTAGTCCTGAACCTCAATAAATCCAAAGCCATGCTTTTCGGTACCAAACGATTGGGAGCCAATAGATCAAACCTCCTACAAATCTCCTCATCCAATGGGACTACACTTGAGGTATGTGCATCCACAAAATATCTTGGAGTGCACCTGGATCAGGAGCTAACCCTGAGCCCGCACATTGAGGCTACCACCAAAATCCTCCATCAAAGAATTGGTCTTTCATACAGACTTGGCGGATTCCGCTCCAGGGAAGCCCGTATGGCAACCACCACTGGTACCATTCTTCCAGTGCTTCTTTATGGTGCTCAATTATTACAACCTCTTTGGAGCCCTGAACTCAACAAACTCAGAGTCCTTTATCACAAAATTGCCCGCTTTGCAGCTTCTGCCCACCCCCGTGATCATCACTGCAATGTTCTCACCTCTCTGAGCTGGTCATCACTTGAGGCCAGGCTTGCATACCTTAGACTCTGTCTGGCATTCAAAACAGCCAAACCTCCAGCTCCCCCTAGCCTAAATGGACTTCTCCTATTCAAAACAGCTAAACGTGACCTGAGGTCTACTGCCCACCCCGTCCTGGAAGTCCCTAGGACTTGAACCTGAGCTGGTGACAGGTCCTTTGCCAGCTCTGCCCCCCCCCCACTCTGGAACAGTCTACCTGCAGCTGTGACTAACTGCTCTACTCAGTACTCATTTAAAAATGCCCTAAAATCTCACTTACTGGTAGTAAACCAGTGCTGTTGCACTTGAAATTTTGGTGCCCTTACACTCCTGAGTTTTGACATCTATTGTCCTGTTTCTATTTGCCATTATCTGCAGGGTCTGCAAGAGAAGCCATATGAGGAGAGACTAAAGGAGCTTAATATGTATTCCCTTGAGGAAAGAAGGGAGAGGGGGGACATGCTAGAAATTTTTAAGTACCTCAGTGGAATCAACAAAGTCCAAGAGGGTAGCATCTTTCAGAAAAAGAGTCGTGCAAGAACAAGGGGACACAATTTAAAGATAGAAGGGGGGCGATCCAGGGGCAATGTGAGCAAGTATTATTTCACAGAGAGGGTAGTGGATGCATGGAACAGCCTTTCTGAGGAGGTTGTGGGGTCTAAAACTGTGGGAGAATTCAAGAATGCATGGGACAGACATAAGGCAATTCTTGTGGGGGGTAGGAAGAAATAGGCTGTTGGTTAACTAGGATCTGTGGCCTATCCTGTAGGTAGGGAAATGGGCAGATTAGATGGGCCAAGCGGTCCTTATCTGCTGTCAAAGTCTATGTTTCTATGTCTCTATTACATTTTGACTAGTGGCAGGCCACCTGTACACCTACCCTGTACATGTGGCTTCCTCCACTGCTACCTGTTGTTCTTTTGTCTACTGTATGCTCCTTATGTATGACCCTAAATCATTAATTGTCCTGCCTTTGTCTCTTGTATGCTAATGTGTCGTTCATCTGTAATTAATTCCGGGTCGCCCCTGAAAAAGGGACCCTGTTGTCTCAGTGGGCTCACCCGGTCAACAAATTTCAATAAATAAAAATAAATATAGTTTCTACTTTATCTGTACACTTTTCTTCCCTCCATATCCTTTCTTCCTGCACTTTATGGTTTTGATTTCCCTTCACATTCAGCTTCTGATGACCACATAACCATATTACATCTTACATTTTTAATGGTATTCTAGGTTCAATGATACTTTCCAATAATGCATTTTTATCTACATCTAGTTCTACCACAAGCACAGGTATGACTGTTGGAAGGCAATAATTCATCCCAAGGGGTCTATATGTTCTCACAATATTCAGACACAACTCTGGCCAATATCTGTTTTATTGAACCTTGCCCGAGTTATGAGGATTAGAACAGGAAATAGTTGAAAAAACAATTGCGTTGTTCCAATGAACTACTGCCTGGTCCTGTTGAACTAGTACCTGGTTCTTTGTTTTGAAGTGGGCAATAGTTCAAAAACCTTGTATGCCATGTGGTAAAAGGGTACCTGGCCAGAATTCAATCTAATATGGACACTAACCAGAGGTGGGAGCTCATAAAGCTGGGGATAGTGGAGGCAACCAAAACCTGCTGCAAAGCCCAGAGCAAGAAGGCTAGGGCTAAGAAACCAATCTGGTTGAACAAGGAGGTCATGGAAAAGGTAAGGAGGAAAAGAGCTGCCTTTAGGAAGTACAAGAAAACAGGGAGGGGGGAGGACAGAGAGGAGTACTTGACAGAATCGAAGGAGGTGACGAGGGCAGTAAGGGGAGCCAAAGCATCTACGGAACTCAGGCTGGCACAAGGCATTAAGAAGGGGGAGAAGGACTTCTTTAAGTACATCAGGGAGAAAAGGAGCTGTAAGGACCACATAGTAAGGATTAGGAAGGAGGGGGGTTGGGTGGAAGCAGGGTGCGATAAGGCAGAAGCACTAAATGAGTACTTCTGCTCAGTATTTACTAAAGAGAAGAGGGGGGTGACACCCAAGGTGGGAGAAATGGCAGAAGCAGGGGGAAGTGGTGACAGATGGGGAAATCATGGAGAGCAGAGTTCAAGAGGGTTTGAAGGCACTGAGGGTGGACAAGGCGCCAGGCCCAGATGGCATCCACCCCAGGGTACTGAAGGAGCTGGCAGAGGTCCTTGCAGGACCTTTGGCAGACCTATTTAATGCCTCACTACATTCGGGGTGTGTACCTCAGGACTGGAGGATGGCTCATGTGGTGCCCCTCCACAAGAGTGGCCCCAAGGATGAACGGGAAACTACAGACCAGTGAGCCTCACATCCATCATGGTAAGCTAATGGAGACTATCCTGAAGGAGAGGCTGGTGGCCCTCCTAGAGGCCAAAGGACTACAGGACAGCAGACAGCATGGCTTCATATGTGGCAGATCCTGCCAAATCAACCTGGTTGAGTTCTATGACTGGGTAACTAGGCAACTGGACAGGTGCCATGCAGTGGATGTCCTGTATCTGGACTTCAGTAAGGCATTCGACTCAGTGCCACATGGAAGGCTGGGAAGGAAGTTAGTAGGCACTGGGGCAGGTGCAAAGCTGGTGAGATGGGTAGGAAACTGGCTGCAGGGAAGACAACAGAGGGTGGTGGTGGTTGGGGAGCTCTCACACCCAAGGACAGTGACGAGCAGTGTTCCACAGAGCTTAGTGTTGGGACCAGTGTTGTTTGGGATATTCATTGCAGACATATCATGGGACATCAGGAGCAAGATCAGTCTGTTTGCTGATGATACCAAGGTAGGCGCGGTGGTGGATGACCTAGGGGGATGGCAGGGGTTGCAGGATGGTCTGGCAAAGCTTGAAACCTGGTCAGACACCTGGTAACTGGGCTTTAATGCCAAAAAGTGCAAGGTGCTGCATTTTGGGATGAAGAACCCAAGGAGGAGTTACCAGCTAGGGGGAGTGCAGCTAGCCCAGACAGAGGAGGAGAAGGATCTGGGTGTGCTCATTACAGGGTCAATGAACATCTCGGCACAATGTGGAAGGCAGCTGCAAGGCCAACAAAATGCTGGGTTGTATTGCAAAGGTATATCCTCGAGGAGGGAGGAGGTGATTCTGCCACTGTATGGGTCATTAGTTAGACCACCTGGGTACTGCGTGCAGTACTGGCGTCCATATCTGAAGAGGGACATTAAGTTACTGGAGGGGCGCGGCAGAGCCGACAAAGATGATCAAGGGCTGGGGGACTTATCATATGAGAGGAGGTTGAAGGAGTTGAACATGTACTAACCGGAGGAGAGGAGAGACAGGGGTGACATGATTGAAACCTTTAAATACATGAAAGGAATAAACAAGACGGGTACAGAGGGGCTGTTCAAAGTAAGGGAGGGGAGGGCCACCAGGGGCCATGATATGAGACTGGAGTGAGGAAGGTTCAGGAGGGAGATGAGGAGACACTTTTTTACAGAGAGGGTGGTGGCTGGGTGGAATGCATTACCTGCTGAAGTGGTATGCAGTAGAACAGTGGACTGCTTCAAACAAGGATGGGACAGGACAAGGGGGAAGGTTAATGAAGGGGAAGGGTGGAAGGGAGGGGCAGCTGCAGAATAAGGGGTGCTAGCTGCACATTCGAGCAGACGTGATAGACCTCTAGGCCTTTATCTGCTGGCAAAGTTCGTATGTTCGTATGTGACTGGCTCTGGTCCAGAGACCCCGATTTTCTAGTAACATTTAATAATACCTCATGTTTCTCTACTTCTGTACTGCTCTCTAGTCTCCTTGGTTTGGTTAGTGACTGAAAAAGGTCCACTGGGCCACTGCACCTAAATGGTCAACTGAGCGAAATAAATATTTGACACTTGGCATGGCTTTATGAATTGCAGATGGTGCCAAACCAACCTGATCACATTTTTCGAGGGGGTGGCCTGGGGCAGGGCTATAGACATGCTGTTTGGACTTCAGCAAAGCCTTTGATACTGGTGCCTGTCAAGCTTCTGGTCAACATACACCAGTGCAGCATATACAGATTATAGGTAAGGTGGGTTGCTAACTAACTCGGGGGCAGGAAGAAGAGGGTTGTGGTTGATTGGCACTATGAGTGGACAGGGGTACTTAGCAGCATCCCTCGAATCATTGCCACTGCTTTTCAACATTTTCATCAATGATGTGGAAGATGGGGTCTCAAGCAGGCTGCGAATGTTTGCTGATGACACTGCACTGGCCAAGCTTGGTGGACTCCCATAAGGATAGGGATGCACTTCAGGAGGACCTGAGCAAGCTGGCTAACTTGTTAGAGTTCCAAAGTATTAGATTTAATGTAGCCAGACGCAAGGATGAGAAACAGTGGAATGACCTACACACTGTGCTGGGCTCCTCTCGCTGCAGTCAAGGGAGAAAAGGTCCTGGGGGATCATAATAGACAAGGGCTAATGTGTAACAGGCAGGGCATGGCTACTGTCAGGAAGGCTAGAAGAATCCTGGGGTATATGGGTGGGGGTGGGGGGTGACCAGCAGAGCAGGGAAGTAATCGTACCACTTTTAACATGGCAGTAGTCAGTCCCACCTGGAATACCCTGTGCAGTCCTGGGCACCCAAGTACAAAAAGGACAGTGAGGCAGTAAAAGGGTGCAGTGCAGGGTTACCAAAAGGATCAGGGGTTATGAAGGATGAAAACTCTGAGAGGAGACTGGAGGCCTTCAACATGTTCACCTTGCAGAACAGAAGGCTGGGAAGGGGGCATGATCTCAGTCTTCCATGTACTGAAGGGTATCAACAAGGTCAAACAGATGGAAATGTTTCATCTGGGGTGCTCTGTCAGGATGCAGAAGCACACACTGAAGCCGAAAGGTGGTACATTCAGGGGTAACATTAGGAGGCAGTACTTTTCCAAGACAGTGGTGAACGTATGGAACAGCCTACCAGCAGAGGCAGAGGATATGAAAACTTACAGGTCTTCAAGGTAAGCTGGGACACGTTTCTAATTACCAAGGGAATTACCTCTGGGTAGAAGAGGAGTTGGAGGAACATGCATTTAAGGTAAGCCTGGACAAATGTCTGCTTACCAAGGGATTCACCAGGTACCCTGGTTAGTAGAATGAGTAGGAAATCCCTGTGGATTAGTACATGTTTGCACATCATACTTGTTTGTCTCTGCTTACGAGATGTGGGGGGTGGGGGAGGCCTGATGGACCTAGTGCGAAGGATTTTCAAAAGGTGTGAGACAGGAACATTTCTCAGTTTCAGGCACAGTCTGCATCATGACAAATGTGTCAAAATGCTTGGTGCTATTTTCAAATGCGTTGACACGTTTGCAACAGTTTTACCTGCTTTATGGTAAGAAAATGACACATGCATCAGATATTGGTGCAAGTTTGTTTTCGTGCCACAGTTTGCGCAAATTGCACCCAATAGTTAGACCACCTTTTACGTGGTGTAATGTAATGGCGCAAGCATCAGGAATGTGCCAAAACTGCAGGGCAAGTTCCCAGTGTGCCTTTCCAAATCCCACCCTGTGTCCCTTCCAGCCTTACACTGCTAAATAATTACTGACTAGAGGATCTTACAACTCAATAACTGTTAAATTAGTCCCCATATAAACCATCCAGTTATAACAGGAACCACAAAACCACTGTCAGTCACACAGTGTGTAGGCCAAGTCACATTCTGTCTTTCTGTGCAGCACCAACTCAGTGTGACCTGAACAAAAGGGAAGCACTTTAACTCTTTGCGATGTCATTGAGGTTCTCAATTCCAGAACCTGCCAGCAGGGAACACGTCCTGTGTGACCAGGACTGTGGGGGCAGAATTGTATCAAGTGGGTCTCTGAATAATGCTGTTCCTGTGAGAAACCATTTTTATTTAGTTTTGTCAAAAGTCAGCAATTATAAAAAAACAATGTCTAGGTCAGGATGTGTAATCTCTCTTTTTTTTTTTTTTGGTATGTGATGCCTTGATAAACCCCTCGAGCTTTGAGTTTGGGGTTTTTGTGGCATGACACACCTTGGGCGAGTTAAAAAATCTGTACACATGCCTACCTATACATTATTCTCCATGTTACGACTAAGGTTGCCTGGATACCTAAAAATCCATTCCAAGTCATGGTAGTCGGATATTAGGATAATCCATATCTGAATCCAACATCTGAGCCTAGTCTCAGATGGCAACAGATGTTGGATTTGGATAGCATAATATCCAATTATCCTATTACCCTAACTGACACCCCCCTGCAGTTAATAAATAACCCCCGCACCCACCCAAACCACCCTAGAACCCACAACCCCCCTTCTCCTCCCTCACGCCCCAGAGAGCACATAGTGCACAACAATATGTGCATAACAAAACAAAATGGTAATATGAAAAGCACGCTGAAAATAGAAAATAAGAGTTAAAATCGATGTTTCAACCTTAGGTCTTCTTCAGGAATTATCTAAAAGAGAAAAGCAAAGTTAGTGGAGTGGTAAGGGAAATAAGGATATATATATATATATATATATATATATATATATATATATATATATATGAGGTAAGAAAAGAATCTGGAAAACAAAAAGGTCATGATGGATATAGCAAGGCATAGTAGGGGTGAATGAGCTGAGGAGTCCTAAGTGGGGACTAATTAACAGGGCCTAGTAAGAAGGCTTCTGAAAGGTGACAAATGTGGGGAAGGAGACACCTGTGGAAAATGAAACTAGGTGTGCACACATAGCTGGAATGCCCATGTGAGGATCCTCACAATCCTGCTTGGCCACCTGCACTAAATCCTAAGCCTCCACAGCTACCCACATCCTGGCACACCCCCAGTTCAGCCAATCAGGTGTTACTATTAGGGGGACATCATTATTCATTATGATATCTCCTTCCTAGATCCAATATGAGCGTAAGCTTTTCCACCATGGGACCAACTGCTTTCCTGACCTGATTATTCTTAAAGAGCTACTGACACCTCCAATAACACTTTAAAAACATAATAATTGGGTACAATTCTGCCAGCATTCCATTTATAGTTTGTATATTTCTCCTCCCCATGATTTATTACTAAGGAAATTTGCATGAGTATATGATCTTTATTCCTTATTATAAAAAGGGTCTGAGAAATGGAGCTTTCCGATTGGCTGCAAACATTCTAACAGCCTTATGTAACCCTCCTGCAAATGGGGGTTCCCAAAAGACTTCCAGGAGCTTGCTTGAATGCTCCAAGCCTGAATGGTGTTTGGCATTTAAGCCATTTATCAGTGAGTGTTTTTAGAGCCTCTGGTACTGTCTTTAAGAGCTGTCTGTTTGCAGACATAATTAGTTTGTATGGGGGGACTGTGTGCTTCTCTGAGTACCACTTGAGCTGCTGCCAATTCACTTCATTTTTGCAGTCACTAGGGAGTGCAAAGGAACCTATCTGAAAGATGTAACTGTTTGCCAGAAATTATTTAGAGTAATAATGAAATTACAGTTTGTCTAACCTGCTTTCTTTGCAGTCAGAACTGTGTCTGCTAGTTCCCATTCTAGTTTTGAACTGCTGAACTGGACCAATCAGTGTGGGTAAGCTAGCTCTAAAATGGTGCCTTGGACGAATCAGAACTTGGACTCATAATCTGAGCCAGCCACAAGAGGATTGTATGGGCAGTGACTCTGGGAGATGTAGTTTAGACTTCAGCACCTTTTTGGACCAACAGCAGCAGTCTGTTGTGAGTGACAGCCAATCCAGTCAAGAACTGGGAGGAACTCAAAGGAAGTGCCCGGTTTTTCAGTTGGGGTTTCAGTTGAGCTTGGCAGTGAAGAAGGAAGGAGCCCTGTGCTTTTTCAGTGCAGTTTTAGTCAAAACGTGTGTAAGGCCCTAGAGTTCCGGCTGCAGCTTGTGTAACAGCTTGTTAGGACTGAACTGGCCCTGTGAAAAGAATCAAAGGATCTCTGAAGAGTAGAAACCAGGCTCACCCTGTAGAAGACTGGAGGAATTGCTGAAAATTGCACTCTGTCTGTCAGGAACTGAATCTGCTGTGTGTTCTCCCGGTATTGTGCAGTAATTGTATCGGGATACAGATGCAGCCTGCCTGGTATAGTGCTTTCTTTTATATGGATGTGTGAAGAGGTTTGTGTACCTCAAGTGAACCCTGCTGACATTGAAGGACCCTATCTTATTTGGAGGTCGTGAGTACTAATTCAGGGTCGCCTCTGTTGAATTGCCACATTAAATCCAAATGGAATTACTGTACTGCTGACTGTTTAATTCTCCTTTCTCTGTGTGAAAGGGCCCCTACCAGCTGCCACGGTTTGACTAGCCACTAGGGCTTGGGTACCCAGGACAGTAACTGATAGGATAGGCCTGTCACAGAGCCATAGGTAGATTATTAGAGTGATAAGCTAATTAACCTGATTTCCCTTGCCCTTGTTATATCTCCCAAATAAACCAGAGCTGCTTGTTTCCAGCAAAGTTATACTGCCTGAGGTATTTGTCTATGTTAAAGTACTGTACTGTGATTGTTGCACTGTATCTCATTTTACAGGAGGTCCCAGTGCCGGAACCAGACCTGGGGGTAAGTGTATACTGTGAAGGTAATTTGATATATTGTAGCCACTAGTGGGAAGAAAGGGGGGTTGCAGTGTCCCAGAGGGCTGTGACCAAGTTAGTTTAACTATTGCAAACCCTGACCTCTGGGTGGAGGCACCCGCCATTGGATCCAGGCCCCTCAACCTGTTAGTGGCAAATCAGGCAGGGGTAGTAGCCCCTGGGATAGCGCCATCTAGGGGTTACACTTATGTTAATCTTTTATTAACATACATGTAGAACTTAGCCATATGCTGAACAAGGTTTAACACTGTTTAAAAAATGTTTTTATTATAATAGCAATAAGGCACTCCCAGGGATTATGTTAATGGTCAGTTAATCACCCTCTAGGGGCATGTGGCACTCGGGTACACCTCGTGCCACAGTGCACCCCTAGAAGGTGATTAACAGACCATAACTTAACCCTTGGTCATGCCTTATTGCTTAAGAGTTCCTTTAGAGTCCATCTGCCTCTATAGCTTACTCCCTACTTCTAGTCATGATCCTCTGTTATGACATCACAATCTGTTGCTATGGGAGTAACTGTGATGTCACAAGCAGTGCTCTGTAACTTCAGGAGGGGAGAAAGCAGCAGGAATACATGAACTCATCAGGGAGCAAAGATCCTGTTTCCGTACAGACGACCTCAGTAATAAGTAATGGAGAGGAGGAATACAGCATTAATGGGAAATACAAGCTTAACTGTGTCTAAATATTGTGTTTTATTAAAGTTCTCCTGAACGTGTCACCAGCTCTTTAGTAAAGTATTTGAGTGCAATGGGGGAAGGAGGGAAACGGGCTAGTGGGTGTGTTGGGTGTGGGAGTGATTTACCGAACTTGAGGGTCAGAACTCATGGGTTGTGCCTAGGTGGTGGGATGCTCATACTTTCGCGTAGGTGTGAAGCAGTGAGATTTTTTTATTTGGGTGCTTGGGGGGGGAATGAAATCAGGGCTAGTGGGTGTGTTTGGTGGTGGTGGTGGTGGTGGTGGGGGTAATTTACTCGCCTGGGAGTTGTGGGTTGTTTCAGGTGGGGGATCTGGGAGGCTTGGGATCTAGTGCAAGTGGATGGGCGGGATTTTTTATTATAGGTGGAATCTCTATCTGTATAACTTATGCACACATTGCTGCACGCTATGTGCCCTCAGGGGCTTGGCAGGAAGGGGTGTTGTAGGTTCTAGGATGGTGTGTGGGAGGTTATTAATTGCAGGCTAGGGTATGGGTACCTGCACTGGGTTGGGGGATTTGATGTTAAACATGAATGCCAAATCTGATTGGATTTCCTAATCTGTATCCAATTTGGTATACTAAAATTTAGGATGTCTGATTTTCGGCAGCTGTATCCAAAAATTTGAAATCCTTACATTTTTGACTTTGTCCGAGCAACCCTAGTTGCGATTTAAATGTAAAATAGCTTAATAGAATGGAAATAAGAAATTCAGACCATAGTGAAACATTTAAGTAAAAGCCACACTCGAATATAAGCCACTGCTCTAATCTTGTCAAATAACGCACCCTCGGATGAGACTGATGCATTGTGCTGGCAAAGTTTTGTTTACCAGCTGCTGTTTAATTGTATCATCAGTTTGTGATTTTTATCTTTGTAAATATGATCATTATTGTATTTCATCTGATCTTATCTGATACTTACGTTTCCTATGAAAATGACCATTAACCATATACTGTATTTGATTAACTCTAAGATGTGTTAAAAGTTTACATTTTTCAGTGCAAGCTGCCCTTGAATACAAGCCGCAGGCCAGAAAACAAAACTGGACTAGAAGCCACTTCTTCTATTCAGAGATGTGTGGTATAAATTATATACAGTAGCCGGACTCAAAATACACAATTGATCTTCAAGTCTGGGGGGGGGGGCAAGATCATAACACAAGAGTGACAGAGCCAGGAGAGAATTATGAAAGTCTTGCCTCCTTATAAGTGATGATAAACTGTGTATTTTGAGTCAGATGATTGCATGTTTGGTTTATACAATATCATTTTACTAGTTTTAATTTTTAAATCAAATGTGTGAAGATTTAACTTTCTCTTTGATTTGAACAACTGGCTCAGTGCTGCACAGGGCTATTGTGATGTCATCAGCATTTTGAGGGCTGCTATCTGATGATTAATTAATTTGTTTCATAAGTTTTACCAAGAAAGACATACTGAGCAGGTAATAGTGTGATCTTCTTCAGGGATACAGAATCTCTTGCATCAGGTCACACCATTTGGACTATAAGCTATCAGGCTGTAGGACCACATGGAGACTTTTCTATAGCAGTTCAGTAGGGGCCACCCACAGCGACGTCTGATGTTGCCATCATTATATTTGCATGGGCAGCCCCGTCCCGCCTCAGTTCTTTTCCCACCATTGACCGGTGCTCGTTGGAGTGGATCACTGTGGAAGCTTGTATGCAGTGCTTTTCTTTATTTTCTTAACTTAAATACAGTTTTGTTCTTTCCTTCACAACAAATGCCTGCCACCTCGTCACTCTGTGTCCTCCTCGGTGGGACCTTGGGTGTTTTCTTGCCCGCAGTGGGGCATGTGTCAGCAGCCCAGTGGCCAGTTTTTGCGGGCTCTGTTTGGAACTTCATATCAGTGGAGATGGACCCCGCATCACCACCTGGATCACCAGCTGCACACTGGGGAATCTTCAGGGAGGAGGACATCTTCCTCCTGTGGCACAGGCCTGCCTGAGCCTCCCATGGGCCCACCAGCCAGGATTTTGCCACTCAGGAGTTCTTCTCCCAATTGTGGGTGGCCTGGTCCCCTGTCATGGGGGTGATCTCGACTCTGGGTACCCTCTGTGCCTCTCCACCCCTGTTCCAGTGGGGCCCTCCTCTCTTGGATGATTTGAGGTCTCCAGACCCCCCCCACCACTTCCTGAGACTCGGGTCTGGGGCTGATCTTGGTTGCTTGGTCACCTGAGTGTTCCCAGATGGTGATGCCTGTGCCTCCCCCCCATCATTCTCGCAGAGGGGTGACGGCCTGCTGGGCTCTCTGTTTTCCTTCACCCCAAGCCCGTCGATGATGCTGCTCTTAACTGCACCACCGTCCCCTCTTCCCCACAGCTCATCAATGGCATGAGGGTTCACCCTGACGGTGGCGTCCAGTGCCTCCCCATCAGTTGCTTTGCTATTCCCACTAATGACATTTCCATCGGGGGCTACCAGCACCCTCTTTGCCCTGGCCCTCCTCCTTAGCTAGGTTCAGTCGGGGCGGTGCCTCATCGATGCTGCCTTGGGCACCTTGCTGTTGATGCTAGGCATTGGGCCTGCAGTGGCTTTCTCTGTGGTCATCGAGGCTGCTGCTGACATCCAGGGGCTTTTTAGCCTGCCTAGCCCGGGCCCCCTCCCCTCATCGGTGGACCCTTTGGGTACTCTCCTCAATGACGTCCTACCCCACTGTGCCACGTCATAACCTTGGTGCCATGGTCACTGTCATTCCCAGGCCACCCCTTCTTAAATCATGGGCACTGGTGGTCATCCTTGCATTCCTCTGTCCAGTGCAGTGGACCACGGTGCTGTAGGGAGCTCCCTTCCCAGGCTATTGCTTCCTCTGAGCTTGGAAAGGGTACCCCGGGCTACAGGTAGTCCCTGCTCCCCACTGCCAATCTGACGATGAAGTGGGCTATGTCTGGCATGCCCCTGTAGTGCCCCCCAGATTTAGGGAGTAAGGTTGACATGGAGGCAGGCAGTGCTACCCTCCCTGCACCCATAACTGGGACATCAGCTCTTCAGGGCTGAGCTGACAGGGATCCTTGATACCCTCAGACATTGCACAGGTCCATGTGCTAGGGGTGAAGGTTCAGTGCCAGAGCCCACATGATGCAGGGTTAGTCTGATTGCCCCGGGACTGGTGTCGACTTGGCTGTCTTCAGAGCCACCCCTCTCAACCTGCTTCAGGAGGTAGTCGTAAGGGCTCCCCACCACTTATGCCTCTGCTAGTCCAGTGTCCGGCTCTACTGTTTTGGGGATGACCTTCTGACCTTGTACCTGCACCCCTCCCCTAAACAGGGCCACACTCTAGTCCTTCTGGAACAGCCTCCAGGCTTTCTTCCTGTTCCTTTTCCTTATCCTCCAGACCATATTTCTATGCATCTGGAGGAGGTGCACACTCTGCTACCAAAGGGGCATAGCACCAGTACCCCAGCAGCGAAGGAACCAGGGGTTCTATTCCTGTTTTTTCCTCATCCACAGGTGACTTGTGGCCCATCCTAGACCTCAGGGACTTTAATTTTTACTTTCAGTACAGACAGTTCAGAATGGTCACTCTGCAAAGTCTGCTGCTCCTCCTGAAACAAGGAGACCGGATATGCTCCTATAGCTATGTGGGATACTTATCTGTATATAAAGCAGTATATAAAGTGTTCCCAAGGATGACCCAGGGAATTACAGACCAGTCAGTCTGACCTCCATTGTGGGCAAGCTCATGGAGACCATACTAAAGGAAAGGTTGGTGGAATATCTAGAGGAGCATGGTCTCCAGGATGCGAGGCAGCATGGGTTCATGGGGGGATATTGTGTCAAACAAATCTGATTCTTATTTGACTGTGTCACTAAGACAGTAGACAGGGGCCAAGCAGCAGACATCCTCTGTCTTGATAGTAGGGGTAAGCTAACAATTCTAACCTCCTGTATGAGGAGGACTCTAAGGCAAAACCAACTGTAACGGCTATGCTGTAAGAGCATCTCTATAAGAGGGAGACTCTACGGTAAAACTGGCAGTAAGAGCGTCTTCACACGCTCTATACTGTATCTAACAATCACTCATAGGACAATTCTTTCACTTTCCTCCTGAGGTGCACCTCCTACTGAGTGACTGATACCCCAGAGTACTCCAAACCTAAGGACTTCTACAGCATACTATAGCAAGACTCTATAACAGTTATCATCAGCAGTTCGTGCACGGTTGTTACTTTCTCTGTTATCGTGGGATTGTTCAGCTGTATGAGGAAGGACAAGACCATAGGAACTAGTTTCAATGGGGACTAACAGGCTGGCTGGCCAGCATAACTCTGGAGACTTTCAATGGGACTAAGAAGAATATGGAGAGGCTTTCTAAACAGACCATGAGTCCTTCGGCCACACCCACCTCTCCTGGGTTGCTGGAAATCAGAACTAGCACGAAGATTCTCTCAGCTAACAACCCACTGAGGGTCTCAGGAACTGAAGCACAAAGGATCCGGCCACAGTCCGCTGGTGGACAGCAGGTTTGAAACAATGAATGCAGGGGCTACCCTGCCATAACTTACTGGTAGACTGCCAGGTACTGAAGATGCAGAACACCCCTGCCACGGTCCGTTGGTGGACTGCCAGGTGAGGAAGATCCAGAAGAACCCCTGCCACAGCCCACTGGTGGACTGCTGGGTACGAAGGATGCAGAACACAATGGGAGGTCCCCACGGAAATTTAGAACTTGGACAAGGAAGTCTTCGGAAGTCGTAGAATGACAGAGTTCTGAGCACCAAGGCCGGATGAGCCAAGGACTGACGCAAAACAATAAACAGGACGTTGACTTTGAGTAACTGGAACAGAAGACCTGGACAACACTATGATGTGGATGGCAAAACATGAAAATGGACAGCAGAATCTGCACTGGGCCAGGCCATACACTGGGACTGTTAGAAGAAAACAATAAACATGATGTTGTAAAGGTATGCCTGTGAACACGGATCTTCAGGAGTACTGCTGCAGACTGGTCCTTGAATGCACCCATGGAATACCCTTTTGAGGGTTGCTGAAGACTGATTCAGAAACACACTGGTGAAATGCCTCTGGAGGATTGCTGAAGACTGATTTGGAAACTGGCACTCTGTGATACAACCGTAGTTCGAAATCAATTACTCAGTTCAGGAAAATTGTAGCAATTCAATTAAATTTCGCAGTTCCAACAGTTTTGCTCAATATCACAGTCCCAAGCTATACTCAGTATCACTGTTCCAACAGTGATGGTCGATATCACAGTCTCTGAATGTCCAGACCACGGTAAACAAACAGGTATGTGGTTATTTCTTATCAGGGCACTTCCGTAATGAAGCCCTTGCTGACTATGAACCTAACTGCAGTGGGGTCCCTCTAACTAAAACGGGCTCCCCTTGTAACTGTAGATGTACTAGCTGCTAAATGCTGGATGGCCTTTTTAAACTGACTGGGTCTACTGTGGCTGCAGGGTACACTGGCTGGCTGGGTGGGCCCCTTTAAATACGCTGGACCTACTGTGGCTAGGCCCCTTTAAACACACTGGGCCTACTGTGGCTAGGGTACACTGGCTGGCTTGGTGGGCCCCTTTAAATGTGCTGGGCCTAAGTTTTCCCCTTTACATCTAGGGCCTAGGTTCTGCCCTTTACATCTAGGGCCTGGAGTTGCTCTTTTAAATAACTGGGCCTGGAGTTGCCCCTTTAAGAACTGCTAGGCCGCCCTGGGCCTTTCTGTCAACTTACTAGGCCACCCTGCCTCTGCTCCACCCCACCTTACAAATATTTAAACCTTAACTACTGGCTTCTATATGCTCCAACTCTGCCCTCAGGTGTTGTGACACCTCATTAATATTAATTTATTTAAAACCGGCTGTCTGGCCCACCCCATGGATCTCGGACATTCCTCAGTTTTCGCGCCTAGCACCTTTTAAAAATAAAAAAAATAACTTTTATTTAAGTATCTGGCTGTCAGCACTTTGTTGGCATGCTGCCGCTGACTCACCGCCCTGACCCGGGGTGAAGATGCTGCTCCTGGGAGGCAGGAGGTTTGCTGGCAGTGGGAAGGATTGCTCGCAGGAGCATCAGGCAATGCAGCAGACAGCAGGGGGCCTTGGGAGGGCCAGCAGACTTGTCCGGTTGTGACACGGTTCTTCACTGCTGCCGACGTGGGACCGGAACATAAACTGAAGTAGGGCACAAAACAATAAACAAGGCCAAACAGAGCCCACACTGGACGCAGGACCGGGACCTTCTTTTTCTTCAGCTGTGACCACTGGACTCGACCACCACCCAAGACTGGACACCAGGAGTCTTCACTGACTGGAGGAGGGCACCACCGCAGAGTCGACAGGACCGGCTTCAACACAGGTAAGCCCAAGGTCCCTGTCACACTCTCTAGGTCCTCTCTTCTCCACAGCCAGTCAGAACTGCCAGAAAAATGGTGCTCCTGTTCAAACAGCACTCAGAGTTCTGATTCTCGAACCCCAAGCCTGTTCCCAGCCCAATGGCAAAACTTTCAAATGGGGCACCAAGCGCTGGACAGGGATAGCAGTCTCAGCGCATAGGTGCCCACTTTTCATGTTGCCTGCTGGGGGGGGGGGGTCATGGAATGGAGCAGAGCAGGCAGTGAGAGGAAAAGGAAAGTTTTTCTTTATTTCAAAATACTGCCTATGCTAGCTGGTGCTTACTGGCTTACTGGGGGACACTGACAACAAACGGGGGCCCTGTTCAGTGCCCTATTTCTATCCCTCATGCCCACACACGTAGTGGACCCTGGGGCACACTGACATTTTATTTAAACTTTTTCTTCTGTGGTGCCCCCATACTTTGGAGCACTATATATTTACCAACTGCTGAGCAGTGGTGGTAGCTGCCTTAAGGAGGGAAGGGCTGTTTGTTTTCCCTTACCCAGATGACTGGCTCCTCATAGCTCAGTCCAGGGATCTGCTGTCACAGACCCTAGTGCATACCAGAGAACTGCTCCAGGCTCTGGGGATCACAGTCACCTTGTTCAAGTCTGTTCTACCCCTTGTCAACATTTATAGTACCTAGGGGTGGTTCTCAGAACAGCCTCAGGCATGGCCTTCCAGCCTGGGGACAGGGCGGTACGCCTGATGGCTCCAGCCCAGTTGGTCTCTCAGCGCCGGTACATAAGTCAGGGCATTCTTCAGGTTGTTGGGCCTGATGGCAGTTGCCATTATCACCGTCCCCCCCCCGCCAGCCTGCACATGTGGACCCCTCAATGGACCTAAGGGCGCAGCGTGATCAACGCGCCGACAATCTAGAACTGCAGATTCAAGTCTCCTCCCATCTGCAAGGTTCTCCAGTGGTGTATGGCCCAGCAACCGGTTGAGAGCAGTGCCCCCTTCCTCATCCCTTCCCCACTGATGATCCTCGCCACAGATGCCTTGGGACTGGGCTGGGGGACGCTTTTGGGTTCCACTCAAATACAAGGAATGTGGTCCTCGATGGAGACTCTCCTCTGCATAAATGTTCTAGAAATGAGGGTCATTCTGTACGCCTCACAAGCCTTCCAGAATCCTCTGTCCCTGGGCACTCTGTGGGTGCAGTCAGTCAACCTCAGTGTAGTATACTACATAAACAAAAAAGGGGCACTCATTCTTACCCCTTGTGTTGACAGGCAATGAGAGTTTGGTTCTGGGCTCTAGAACACAGTCCAGAACTGTTGGCTGTCCATGTTTCAGGTCCAAAATGACCTGGTGGACAGGTTACACAAATCACAGTCCCAAACACATGACTGGGAGCTGTTCAGCTTGGTGGTAGAAGACCTGTTTGATGGGGGGGTCCAGAGTTGGACCTTTTTGCTTCCCCACTCAATGCGAAAATGCCACTTTTCTGCTCGCTCGATCCAGGGCTTGGAGTTTTCTGGTGAGACACGTTGTCCCTATCCTGGAAAGGGAGGTTTTTCTCTACACTTTTCCCTGCTTTCCTCTGATGCAGAGTGTGCTAATCAAGCTTCAAATAGGAGGAGGCTGCTCTGGTCTTGTGGCACCATTCTAGCAGTGATTAGCAGTGGCACCATCAGTTCCCTTGCCCCTGTGCAAGGGCCTGCTGATGCAGAAATGGGGTGCCCTGGTCCATCTGGACCTCAAGTCACTCCATTTGCATGCATGGCTTCTGAGGACATAGCCATTGCCAGGTTTGGGTGTCTCCAACAGTAAGTGACATCCTGGTGGCCGCTAGGAAGCTCTCCGCCAGAGCTACCTACTCCATGAAGTGGCAGCAGTTTGCTTTATGGGCAGATTCCCACCACCTGGATCCCTTCACTTGCCCAGTGAATCGGGTTCTAGAGTATCTCCTGTCCTTGTCAAAGGCAGCACTCCAATACTCTTCCTTAAGGGGGCACTTGTTTGCCATATCGGCTATCTATGTGCCCACTGAGTGCCATACTGTGACCCAGCTGGACATACCCTGTACATTCTTGTGAGGCATTCTATGTTTGAAACCTTCCATCTGAACTTCAGTCCCGGCATGGGACTTGACTTTTGTTTTGGAGGAGCTTACTTTAGCTCCTCTTGAGCCAGTTGCAACTTGCAAACTACGCTTTCATTGTGGCCTTCTGGCATGCATTAGTTTTAGTTGCTTTTACTTCTGCTTGGAGGATTTCCAAGTATTTGCTATTCATAACTTGTGTTCTCCTTCTGCTACAGTTCAGCCCTACATGGCTGTCCTTGGGATGCCTGTTTTGTGTATCACTGCCTGCACAGCACTTGCAACTTTTGTATCTATTTTTATTTTGCAGTCATTCATGTATTATCACCAAGTAGACATGTTATATAGAATTTTCCTTTATATTCCTCCATTGCTCGGTATCCTCTGTTGTTCTATGTTTTGGACCTCATCGGGATATATTGTGCACTTTTTATTCTCATTGTACCAATGTATGCACTGTAAACTTTTTTTGTTCGTGTCCATCCAGGACCACCTTGAAAATGAGCTTGCTCAATGGTGCTGTTCCTGGTAAAATAAGATTGATTGATTGATTGATTGATTTCCAAGCTGCAGGCCCTTATGTGTCAGCCTCCGTATCTGATTTTCCACAAGGGCAGGGAGTCCTTGCAGACTAACCCCTAGTTTTTACCAAAGGTGGTGTCTGAGTTTCTTTTCAGTCAAACCATCCACCTGCCTGTTCATTATCCTGAGCATGCCAATCCAGGGGCAGCATTGCTCCATAATTTTGGTGTACATAGAATCCTTAGATATTACACAAACCATACAAAGGACTGCAAGAAGTCCTCCCAGTTGTTTGTTTCCTTCACCCCTGGGAAAGAGGGCATTCCTGTTTCTAGGCAGTGTTTGTCCAAATGGTTGGCCAACTGTATTACTTTTTGTTCTAGGAAGTATGGTAAGGAACTTCCTGGCGTTGTTCATGGCCATTCAACCAGAGGTATGGCTGCTCCTGTTGCCTGTTTTCGGAATGTGTCAGCTGCAGAAATCTGCTGCTGTAACTGGGAATACTGTCTACACTTTCCCCACGCACTACAGTCTGGACATTGCTTCTCGACGGAGGGCAGGCTTTGGCCTACCTCTGCTTCAAGGCCTTCTTTCTTAGCCCTCTGGCCTCCTACCACCCAGACTGTTGTCAATACTGCTTGGGACTCATCCTAATGGTGTGCCTCGATGCAAGAGATACCCCCGAAGAAGATAGAACAGTTATGTAAGAACTTACTCTAACAGTAGACCTTCGAGAGAATTTCTTGTATCATGTCATACCCAACTAGTATACCAATGGCGCAGTGACACAAATACCACAAAAACCATCACAGCGACATTTTTGGCAGTTTGCTGTGATGTTCTCCAGGTATTCGGACACTGCTTCCACCAGGGTGTTTGCCCCCCTCCCCAAACTAACTCCTACTGAAGTTAGCAATCTTTAGTGTGGGAGGTGCGGGGTGTGGAGGGCAAAGCCCCCCACAGAAAACACTTGTTCCCCCTGCAGTGGCACAACATCAGTTGGCGCTGTTGTGCTGTCACTGTGCTGACGGTCGACAAATTTCTTGTCGCTGTGGCATAGTGGAACCATGCCAACCCACCCTCCATCCCGCTTGGGCTCAGGGCTTCTTTGCTCCTGTCTATTTTACTCAGGCTGTCAGTCTTGTCATTTCGGCTTCTCCAAATAGCGATGCTTTTTGCCTCTCTCTCCTTGGTCTCCTAGAGGTGCATTTCACTTGGTCTTTCCTCCAGGGGATGCAGCGCCTTTCTGCACTGCAATGGCTTGTGCCTGGCTGTTTCTCAGGGTCAACCTATTGGCTGTCTCCAGATGTGTGGCTGTCTCCAGATGTGTCTAGTATTTGGCATCATTTAATTTCTCCTGGTCTGCTAGATCATGGCCCTCTGTGTTGGCTCTTTCTCAGGCCTGAGTGTTATGCCAGAGTTGCTTGTTTGATCTGCAGGCTTTTCAGCCTTTTTCTGCCCTTTCTGTTGGGACAGAACCATTCTCTCTCTCTCCTGGTTTCCTACAGGGAGATCCTCCGAGCATGGCCTCCAGCGGGGAACTGAGGAGGGACGGGGCTGCCCCCGCATATATAATGATGGTGACATGAGACATTGCCATGGGCAGCTGCTACTGAACTGCTATAGAAAAGTCTCCATGTGGTCCTAGAGCCTGATAGCTTATAGTCCTAATGGTGTGATCTGATGCAAGAGATTCCTTCAAAGATCTACTGTTACAGGAAGTTTTATGTAACTGTTCTTTTTCAGATGCATCCTGGGGGAGGTAAGTAGACAGTACAGTAGATACTAGGGCTGGGAGAACTCGGTGAAGTTCTGACCCTTATTAAATAAGAACCGGAACATGGTGAAGTTCTGATTTGTTCTGATTAGTTCTGATTTATTGACAAATATTTGAAAGAATGCCCAAAAATGGCCAAAGTCGGAAACATTTGACACAGAGGCCCAAAGGAAATAATTTAATGGATTATTTGTAGAAAAATGAATATAAAACTGCTAAATAAAAAAGCAGTCACTCACTACTAGCCCCTTCATGGCTGGCCTTTAATGGTGGGGTGGCATATCTTGCTTGGTGTGTGACATGAGTGTCCTGGGAGAGACAGAGACGAAGAGAGAGAGAGAGCGAGAGAGACAGATGCAAATACCTATATCATGGCACCACCAAGCACTGCAGGCACTGCTAGGCAGCTAAGATTTTTTTTTCATTAATGGTGCTGTGTCGGTATTATTTTGATGGATGTTCCAGTCAGAGCCGAACAGGCCAAAGAAATGGATATGAATGATCAAATGAGCAGCGTTAAGAGATCCCACCCACCTACCCATGTGAATAATGTAACTGCTTCTATACCCCCGTGTACTGTGGTATATGGTACACTACCTGGTCCAAGAGGTGGTAATGTTTTCTAGTACTACAACTACTTCTACTGAATCTGATCAACACGCTGAATCCTTAAAGAAGAAAAACGAAAGACAGAGTGATCACCACCACCCAGACAGGCAGTCAGTCACATATCACATCAGTCAAGTGTAATACAGTCATAAAAAAGTTTGCTACTGCCACCTGAAGACCTGATGACAGACACACACCACAATTACATCCTTCCTAATTCCACAATTGCTGCCAGCCACTGCCAAGTAATTTACTGTATCAAAAATAAAATATAATAATCTCAGCCCAGTTACTGTAAGTGAGATGTAACCAGGCTAGCATACGACGCACACACAAATAATAAAGAAATTATATGAATTTTCAATTTAGAAGCATTTTTTTTCTGTGACGAATTTGCAGCCAAATATGGGGGACGTGAGAAATATACAAGAGTATTCAGTTTCTGGGTTTCAGGCATCAGCTAAACTATGCACTGTACAAAAATTAAAACAGTACAGTCAGGATCAGTTGCTGAGGGCAAAAAAAAATGACAAGTAGTAGTAGTGACTGGAGTAAGGACAAAAAGTGATTAGTAGTAGTAGTGAGGACTGGAGTAAGGACAAAAAGTGACAAGTAGGAGTCGTGACTCATGAGAACAAAAAGTGATAGTAGTAGTAGTAGACAGCAGTACCCTACCTTCCAGATCATACAGTGGTACCAGGTACCACCAAGTAAATTTATGACGTGAAATGCAGTTGCTTGCTGTATTTGGTCTCTGAACCCACTGATGCTGTTATTTTTTTTTCTGTTCTGTGCTGCCCATGTGATCATTCATGCAATAGTGGTCTGACCTAATCTGTCCTGACCTGACTTGTTGCAATTAATTGCTACCTCATGTAGTATACCCTGTTCACAAAAGATTTTCACCACAGACATGAATTCTTGAAAGTGTTTTATGGCTAGGGCCTGCTCAGAGCAGTCAGTGTATGTTTTATTCAGGTATCATATATATATTTTTTTTAACTTGGTAGAATTTGATTGATAATTGTGAATGTCACATCCATATCATTTGTTACATATCTAGTAAGCTGTACTTATTTTCACAAGTTATATATTCATGTCACATACAACTTATCTTCTTAAACATATAAAGTGTCTCCAATCTGTTTAAGTCTCACATTATAGAGAGTCCAGTTCTTATGAAGTATGATTGTCTAGGATAACCAAGTCCTGGAAAGCTCAAGAACTTATCTGAGTAAAATATTAACAGTAGATAAACAAACTAATTGGCACAACTCCCCCCCCCCATTCATGCTGGTAATCCCATATGTGGGCTGTTCAGAGACTTTTATTCAGAGAGGTAGCTTGATACCCAGGAACCTATGGGGTTATCCCACCACTGTTCTCTCATCTTGGCCCATCTCAACAACCTCCTCCTCTGATTGAGCTGCTAGACTGGAGTGCCAGGGATACCACCTCTCTCTAAACTTTTCAAATTCTAACTTGAGTGTGAATGTTATTCTTTCCATGCGTTCTAGCTCCTCCATTCTAGAGTACCACTGTCATATTGCAGGAGGATCCAGTGATAGCCATTTGGTCATAATGCACTTCAGGGCAGCAACCCACAAGATCTGACCCAAGGCAGACATTTTTCTTTTCTTAGAGGACATAGTTGGGAGGCCTAAGACTAAGTCAGTGAAAGTGAAGGGTATGGGATCTCTGTCAGATGTTGTATAGTCCTATGTGCTCGGCACCAGAATTCTTCTAACTTTGGGCAACTCCAAAAGATATGATAGTGTGTGCCCTTGGGTTCTCCATATAGTCTCTAACAAGACTCTGTTGCAGTAGGGTTAAAATGTTTGGCGACCGTGGGGGTTTGAAAAAAGCAGGTTAATACCTTCCAATTGAATTCTCTCCACATAGGAGAGGATGTAATGTGCACCCTCGTTTCAGTCTGCTAGACCAATTCTCAGTTGATATTGCCATGTCATTTTCTCACTCCCATCTTACCCTAATCTCCTGTAGAGGGAGTGTGTTCGTAGAGGATATAATTATATACAGGACCAAGACATATCTGAATCTATCTCATATCCGAACTGCATCATACCAGTAGTTTTTTAAGGGTGTCCTCTCTCTGCTTATGTTCTGTAGGTTATCTACTGTACTGATAAAGCTTCGGTTTGTAAATATCCATAAAAGTCCTATCTACGGAGGGAGAATCTTCCACTCATTGTGACAAAAGTGAGGCATCCTGTTCTATCTATGCATTGGTAAAAAGTGGTAAGACCCTTATATTCCCAATAGGCATATTCAGGATCTAACCGTGGAGGGTTAATCGAGTCTTCATGGTGAATGATGGCCAGGGGGCCCAACATGTTGAGTGTGTGTGTAAGTTTATGTAGACGAAAGACGATCCTTAAGGAAAGTTTTACCCATGGGTTTGTCATGTGAGACCATATATGGGGGTGTATGGTATTTGTGGACAATGACCACAAGGCCCCTCCTAGTAATGTGGCTTCTTCTATTGGGTACCAACCCGAGTTCATCCTCTGTTTCGCCCAGGTGTACAGCTGAGCCCCCTGCGCCACCAGTCCCCCTCCTCCCGAGATGCTCAAAGGACCTTAACCGAGAGTCGGGGTCTTTAACCCGCCCAAAGAAAGCATTGAATGTCATTATTTAATCTGTTTCAGAAGTAATTAGGTATTAAGATGGGTAGGGTTTGAAATAAAAACAAAAGACTTGGGAGGACATTAATTTTATTCGTCTGTACCCGGCCATACAGGGAAAGGGGTAGAAGTGTCCAACGGGCAAAGTCTGCTTGTAGGGTGTTATACAGCCAGAGATAATTGTTAGTGAATAATCTAGAGGTGTCTGCAGAGATGAGTATTATGAGATATCTAAAAGTATTTCTTTTGGCCCACAAGAAGGGAAAGGACTCTTTAAAGTCCCATGTTGGTTCACCACTGAGAATCATTGCCTCTGATTTGGAGAAGTTAATTTTGTATCCTGCCAATTCATCAAACATCCAGAGTGCCTTGAGGAGGTGGGGAAGAGAGGCCCGAGGGTCACTCAAAAAAAAAGAGAATCGTCTGCATAAAGTGCAAGCTTCTGTTCCACCCCTCCTGCTATCACACCCTCAACCACGGTGTTTGTATGCATCCAGATTGCTAGGGGCTCCGGAGACAGGGCAAAGATTAAGGGGGACAGGCGGTAGCCTTGTCGGGTTCCCTTCTTCAGGGGAAAATGTTCAGACATCAGTCCATTAACTTGCACCCTTGCTTTGGGTTTCTGGTAGAGGGCAGTAATGGCTCAGATAAAATTATGACCCAGGTCGAACTTACACAGAGTGGAGGTCATGAAAGTCCAATCCACCCTGTCAAATGCTTTCTCCGCATCCATGCTAATGGCCAACTGGAGTGACATGGAGTGACACTGGGCTGAAATGACATTCAAAAATCGACGGATGTTGTCCTGAAGGAATCTGCCAGAGATGAAGCCCATTTGATTGCGATGTACTAGGGAGGAAATGCAGCTTTGGAGCCTGTCTGCCAGGATCCCAGAAAAAATGTTCATGTCTACGGGAAGGAGTGATATTGGGCGATAAGACTCACACAATTCAGGGTTTTTATCTGGCTTAAGAATAACTGAAATCTGTGCTAAATTCCACAAGGGGGGACACTCTGCTTGTTCTCCAGTATTTCGTTAAATGTAGCTACCAGTGTCTCTATAAGCTGAGGGTAAAATTGTTTATAGAACTCAGATGAGAAGCCATCCAACCCCTGCGCCTTCCCATTTTTAAGCTGTTTGATCTTGGCGATCACTTTGCCCTGAGAGTTAGGGGCACTGAGGGCTTCTCTTGCTGCAGTGTCAAGAGATGGTATGAGGAGGCTATCTAGGAATTGTCACACTTTGGTTTGGTGGTTCTGGGAGGGGTTTGAGTCATATAGATTTGAGCAGAACCTAGCAAAGTGTTTAACTATCTTAGCTGGGAGAATGGTGGGGGTAGCACCCTTTTCCTGCCTGAGTCTAGTCACTGCCCTACTGCTCGCTTCTTTGTGGAGTTGCCAGGCCAAAAGCCTACCCACCTGGTTTCCATTTTCATAACATTTCTGTTTGGCGTATTGCAGTTGACCTTCTGTCTGTGTGTCTAATAATTTGTTTCATGCTTTTCGCTTCTGCTCCAGTTCTACTCCACTCTGCTCATCTTTATCTCTCTGATGCTGGGATTCTAGTTGTGCTACCTGGTGCTCAAGCCTGGCCCGTGTTCTCTCTGAGACCCCCCCCATAAAATCTGGCATTAGTACCCACATATGGCGTACCATTAATTTTTAGCAGAAACTCAAGAGTAGTACCATCCTTGGTGTTGGCATGTATGCCAGGCTCATTTCTAGAGGAATAGAGGTGGAGGTACAAGAACAAAACTCATGAACCTTTGTAAATTACAACCAGGTCCAGGGTAGAGGCTGCTAGGCATATGCTAGATCTAAGCTGCTGAGGGGGCCCCAGTAATTCCACACCAGAAGCAAGAATCAGAATGTCCAGAACAGGAACTGGGATTATGCAGTATGGCCTTATTTAACAGATGGCAACATAAAGCAGGTAGTGGACCCCCAAGGGTTGGTCAAGGCAAAACAGGTACTGTACAAATCTCACAAACTCTCCTTGCAGGCAGTACAGTTCGAGAACAAAAACATCCTCCCATTACCAAAATGGTGTACATACGTGGATCTAGCCACACGCTCCGAACATTTCACTCTCTTGCGTGAACAGCGAACATTTCTTCACACGCTTGGGTGAACATTAAACACTTTCTTCACACACTGGGGTGAACATTAAATCCCTTTCACACACCTGGGTGAACTAGGCATTTCTTCCACTCACTTGGGTGGACATCGAACACTTCTTCACACACTGGGGTGAAGCACTGAATTCTTTTCACACACTTGGGTGAACTAGGCATTTCTTTTACTCACTTGGGTGGATATTGAACATTTCTTCACACACTTGGGTGAACGTTAAACACTTTCTTCAAACACTGGGGTGAGAAGACTTGGTTTGCTGGCCAAGGCACCTAGCTTCACCTGAGCTCTTTCCTTCTAAGACTGCTTGAAAGGCAGAGTAGAGAAACTTACCAGAGCAAGGGAGAAGGATTAAGACTTAGTTTGGCTAAGCAGATTTACTGTGTGGTGGTGTTTTTATTTTTTACTCACAGGGATTGCTACTGTTTGTTGCTAACATTTCATTGCTTTATTTTTCTCTGATTCAAATTATTGTTGCTGGTATACCTTCTTCTGCATTATTACAAGGTGTGCCTACAGGTGTAGCTAACAGATTACTGCTGTAATCTTCTGATTCAAATTGTCTTTTGCAAGGTATATCTTCTGTTACTGCTTTATTTTTCTCTGGAGCAAAGTGTTTCTACAGGGTATATCTTCTGAAATTACTGTATTACAGGGAGCTTACATTTTGTGACTTTTTATCATTGGGCTAAGCAAAATTACTGTTTGACACTGGTTTTATTTTATTCTTGTTTGTTGAAAGGTTTGTTGTCTCAGAGGTGTTTCAGTCTCCTTCTCACATTGAAGGAGCTAATTGCTTTCCTCCCACAGCTCTTCCAAAGGATTAGGTGTGTATGGGGTGGAGCTGGCAAACTGTCAGTAATTTCCAACAGAAAGAAGGGTTAAAAAGTCAGGTTAGTTGATATCTTGGAGGTAGAAGACTTGGTTTTGCTGGCCAAGGCACCTAGCTTCACCTGAGCTCTTTCCTTCTAAGACTGCTTGAAAGGCAGAGTAGAAACTTACCAGAGCAAGGGAGAAGGATTAAGACTTAGTTTGGCATAAGCAGATTTACTGTGTGGTGGTGTTTTTTTTTTTACTCACAGGGATTGCTACTGTTTGTTGCTAACATTTCATTGCTTTATTTTTTCTCTGATTCAAATTGTTGTTGCTGGTATACCTTCTTCTGCATTATTACAAGGTGTGCCTACAGGTGTGTGCTAACAGATTACTGCTGTAATCTTCTGATTCAAATTGTCTTTGCAAGGTATATCTTC
Organism: Neoceratodus forsteri; assembly: GCA_016271365.2. Lineage (NCBI taxonomy): Eukaryota > Metazoa > Chordata > Ceratodontiformes > Ceratodontidae > Neoceratodus > Neoceratodus forsteri. Next base: position 154,095,325 of record CM028134.1, read on the forward strand.
TGTTACCGCTTTTATTTTCTCTGGAGCAAAGTGTTTCTACAGGGTATATCTTCTGAATTATTACAGTGGTGCTTACAGGTTTTACAGTTTTATCTAACATTAGGATAAGCTTTAGGGTTACTGCATTTGTTGTTGACTGATTGTTTCTGCCTTACCTCCTTGTTCTTTCGTCTGTGGTTCTTCTTTTGGCAGGGAAGGGCCCAGCCACCCACCCCCATCCCCAACCACCCCACACTACACTCTTTATAGGGTACCACAGTTGTAACATTTCCGTGGCAGAACAGGAAGGGGCGGATCAGTGGGCCTCCACAAGGTGATCTCATTTACAGGGCACTAGTAATTTAACTTGTTATAACAAGTTAAACAAAGCACAATTAAACCATTACTTGCATTTTTTTTCCTTCTAATTACTCTGACTAGGTTACAAACCCAGCAACTTATTTGGAATGGATTTCATTAACTGCAGGTACTGTGGAACAATTTTCAGAAGGACAGTCTTACAGGATTTGAGACACTGTCCACATGCTGGGCCTTTGAGATCTTAGGTCTCAGCTCCGACAGCATGGGCAGAGATTGCACCTCAAATTTCATATTGAAGAGGAAATACATTATAAGAACCACCCGCCATTTCCCAGCATCCAACAGAAAACCTCGACCGAGAGGGTAGTTGGTCCAGGAGGTTGGCAGGTGGTTAGGAGGAGCAAATCAGGTGCCCCATCACTCTCTGCTCTCCAACACATTACCTCCAAAAACCATATAAACACTACAAACAGGTATCTGCCTCTATCTCTGAAATCAAATAAAGAGGCAGAAGACACTGCAGAGCAGGACACTGCGGCACAGGAGCTAGCACAACAATACTCACCCAAATCAGGAACCAAAACTAAACAAGCACAAAGGAAATCCAAAAACTTCTGATCATAGGAGACTCCATGATTCGGGAGTTGATACCCATCTCCAGCCAGGGTGATGGTCAGATGTCTCCAGGTACATCAGCATGGAGAGACACTGACCGCATTGCTAAAATTGTTCACAAAGCAGGAGAAAACACTGATGTCCTAGTACACATAGGGACTAATGATCTCGCCAGCCGGTCAGTTGAGGAGACCAAGGAACACCTGACTAGGCTGGGTGACAAACTATCATCTATTTCTGTCGGCATCTCCTTCTGAGATCCTGCCAGTCTGGGAGAAGGGAGCAGATGGACGGAAGGTCAGAGAAGGGAGATAGGGGAGCTAAACACGTGGCTCAAGGACTGGTGCCAGGAAAAGGACACAGATTTGTAGGAACTGGCAACAGTTCTGGGAGCAGCAAAGTTCTTTAAATTTGATGGACTGCATCTGACTAAAGAGGAGTCAGTGCATTGGGGCAGAAGTTTGACGTCTTTGCAGAATATTTAAACTAGCAAATGGGAGAGGGGTTGCAGCACCCCATACGTCGAATGGGAAGAACACCCTCCCCTCAGCTAGTGGTCAAACAGGAATTCAGCGTGTTTGCCATTCATTTGCATCACCAGGTAAGAAAAAAGGTTTGTCTCCCCATACGATGCACAGGGGTAATGCCAAACTTCACCCAACAACTAACACACCAAAATCTGGCCAATGGAAAATCATGTACACAATGCTCACAGCCTGGGAAATAAGATCCCAGACCTGCAGGCAATAATGTCAGAGGCTAAACTGGACATAGTAGCAATTAGTGAGACGTGGTTTACCAGTAACCACACTTGGGAGACTTCAGTACCTGGATATGTATTGTCTAGAAGAGACCGAGGTGCAAAAGGGGAGGGGTGGCCCTGTATGTTAATGAAAATATCAAAGCTACAGAAATTCAGAATACACATAAGGAGCCAGAAGAACTGTGGGTCACCCTGGAAACAGGTAATGGGACAGCCATAAGAACTGGGGTTGTCTACAGGCCCTCAGACCAGAGGGAGGACATAGACACATTACTGTTAGAAGATATACAAAACATGACAGCTAAAGGGAGGTTCTGATAATGGAGACTTCAACATGCCAGATACAGATTGGTCAATACCAGCAGGAACATCTGCCAGAACTAGACTCATAGTGGATTCCTGCAGGGGAGGCCTCAAACAACTGGTACAGCAACCCACAAGAGACAGGGCTATCCTAGATCTAGTACTGACTAACAAAGAAGGGATCACAGATCTCCAGGTAGAAGGTCACCTGGGGCCAGTGACCATCACATGGTATGGTTCAATTTGGCTACTACATCTAAATCATCCCATTCCAAGGCAAAAATATGGGACTTCAGGGAGCTGACTTTGATAAGATGGCCAACAGAGTTAAGCTAGCCTGGCAAAAAGAAACACAGGTGAGGAGGTACAGGCAAAGTGGGCAAGCATTAAGGATACAATACTTGAAGCAACATCCCATTGTGTTAGACAGAAAAGGAAGTGCAAAGAAGAAGGAAACCACTTGGTTCTCAAATATAGTAGCAGAAAAGGTCAGAGCCAAAAGGTGGCCTTCAGAAAATATAAGGGAACATAGCGGGATGAAGATAGGAGGCATACCAAACTGCCCTAAGGGAAGCAGGTAAGGCAGTAAGGCAGGCAAAGTCCCAAACTGAGGAAACACTAGCACGTAACAGTAAAGAAGGTGACAAGACTTTCTATAGATACATTAGTGAAAGGAGAAAGTCCAGAGGGGTATTGCTAAGCTTAATGGAGAAAAGGGAGCATGTGAGGAGGAGGACCCTGTAAAGGCATCTATCCTAAATAGATACTTTTGCTCAGTATTTACTGAAGAGAGGGTAGGGCAGGGCCCACAGCTCAGCATCATGGACACAGGGGAGGGAGGTGAGCACTACTCCTTCACAAAAGAAAGGGTCCTACAAGAGCTTGCTAAGCTCAGGGTGGATAAGGCAATGGACCTGATGGCATACATCCCAGGGTACTTAAGGAGCTAAAGGAGGAACTAGCAGAGCCATTAGCAGAATTGTTTAGTGAGTCTCTGAGCACAGGAGAGGTCCCAGAAGACTGGAGAAAGGCTCATGTGATCCCACTCCACAAGAGTGGTAGCAGGGAGGAGGCGGGGAACTACAGACCGGGTCAGTCTTACCTCAGTAGTGGGCAAGATTATGGAGGCACTCTTAAGGAAAGGATAGTGCAACACCTGGAATCCATAGCACAGGATCCAAGACAGCATGGGTTTACAAAGGAAGGTCCTGTCAAACTAATCTCATAGATTTCTTTGACTGGGTAACCAGGAAGTGGTGAACCAAGGGGCAGTTGATGTCGCCTACCTTGACTTCAGCAAAGCTTTGACACTGTTCCACATAGAAGATTGATAAATAGCTAGGTAGGCTCGGGTGGGTAGGTTGGTCAACTGGGTGGCAAACTGGTTGACTGGCAGAAAACAGAGAGTGGTGGTAAATGGTATACAGTCAGAAGAGATGCAAGTCACAAGTGGGTACCTCAGGGATCAGTCCTGGGCCAGTCCTATTCAACATCTTCATTAGTGACCTGCAGATGGACTAGAGGGTAAGGCTTGTCTGTTTGCAGATGACACCAAGATCTGCAACAGAGTAGATGATCCAGATGGGGTGCAGAATGAGAAGAGATCTGGATAAACTAGCAGAATGGTCAGAAGAGTGGCAACTGGATTTAATGCAAAGAAGTGCAAAATCATGCACATAGGGAAGAGAAACCCTGAAGCCACTTATAGGCTGGGAGGGAGTTACAGCAGTCACAAAGGAAGAAAGAGACTTGGGCATCATCATCACTGATGACCTAAAATCATCCAAGCAGACCTCTAAAGCAGTAGGTAAGGCTAGGGGGTGTTAGGTGTATTAGTAGGGGTATCACAAGTCGTAAGAGGGAGGTAATAATCCTCTGTACAAGACATTGGTTATGAAACTCATCTGAGTATCAAGGCAGTATTGAGGCCACACCTTCACAAGGACATTAACCAAATTGAGGCAGTCCAGAGAAGGCAACCAAAATGGTGCAGGGACTGCATCAGAAGACATATAAGGACAGATTAACGGAGCTCAATATGTATACCCTTGAGCAAAGGAGGGAGAGAGGTGATATGATCGAGACATTTAAACACCTTAAGGGCATAAACAAGGTGAAAGAGTCTAACATGTTTAAATATAAGAAAATAGCAGGACAAGAGGACACAGCATGAGATTAGAGGGAGGCCGATTAAGGGGAATGTGAGGAAATTCTTTTTCACAGAAAGGGTGGTAGATGCATGGAATGGCTTACCACAAGAAGTGGTGGCTATGAATACAGTGCAGGGCTTCAAACAGGCATGGGATAGGCATAAGGGAGCAATACAAATGACTATGAATAGATAGGTCACTGACAGAGCAAAGGCTGATGGCACATTTATAAGGTAGAAAAAGAAATGGGCAGACTGGATGGGCCTTGCGGTCCTTATCTGCCATCAACTTCTATGTTTCTATGTTTCTATGTTTCTATGTTTCTATGTAACATTAAATCCCTTTCACACACTTGGGTGAACTAGGCATTTCTTCTACTCACTTGGGTGAACTAAGGGGCACTGAGTGGTGTGATCTAGCCTTCTCTAAAAGCATACACACCCCAGAAACAAATCCCCTAATGTTGGAGAACTTATCTCCTAAAACAGTACTTAATGACCAGTTGCTCCTTCAACTGGGCAGGGAGCAACTAAAGAACACCTTTTTCTGGGTAGCATGTCAGAAACAGTCTCTCTCAAATACTTTCCAAAGGCAGCTGAAAACAATCAAGGATCTTCAGGGGATTGCCCCTTGGACCCACTGAGAAAAGCAGTTCCTTCCACTTCACTTGGAGTAGAAATCAGGAAATCCTGCTATAGAAAGGTCTCCACCACGTCACTGGAAGCTGGAAATTGTAATCCACACTAGGGTGAGAAATCCTGGAACCTCAACTCAGAGCCCTCTGGCAGACCTCCTGCCACTCTCAACTCCACACTGAGTCAACTCAAAAACTAACTGAACATTCTAAGGCTCCCCATTGCAGATGTATACACAAAAGGGTTATGCTACTGCGAGAGTTCCAAAATGACATAATTCTTCTCTCGGGCTAGCTGAGTAAACAATGATGTCATTGTGTAAGAAGCGCCTAATGAGCTCCCTACCAGCTGCCTGCTACCTGCTTACCACTAACTCTGTTAGGATTCTAGTAACCCCAGGGGACTGGGTGGTTACACACTGTCTGTAAGGTGCCCCGAGCCCTGCCTGTGACATAGCTACTCTGTCTCTCTCTACAGCATAGCAAAAGCCATTTAGGCTGTATGACACACTGTCTGTTAGGTGCCCCGAGCCCTGTCTGTGACATAGCTATTCTGTGTCTCTCTGCAGTATAGCAAAAGCCATTTAGGCTATATTACACTGTCTGTTAGCCTGTTAGGTGCCTTGAGCACTGTCATAGCTACACTATGTGACATCTCTCCATGGCATAGTGAAAGGCACAGCTCTGTTTACTACAGTATGTTTCATATTTCCCAGACTAGGTCTACTAAAAGGAAGAACAGTCCTAGTGCATGAGCAACTGAAAATGATGTGGACAATATAAATCCTAGCACTAATGAACAACATAGTGACAATAATAACATTGACATCACCAGGACTGGCACTAAATGTCTGGAGACATCCTCCTCAAATATAACATCAGATGCTGATAAAGATGTTGGTAATAGTGGGGACTGGGAATGGAATAGACCAGGCTATGTCCCAACTGATGATAAAGGCACTTCCAATTCTTCTGAATCTTGTGTCAGTGAGCTCAGTACTAGTTGTGATGAGGGGGTTGTGGAGAGGATGCCGCTGTACGGCATGAGAGGCAAGTGCAGAAAAAAATCATATGCTGAATGTAAGAATAAGAAGATGACCATGAATGTGAAAAATTCATGTGAACAAGGAAATGGCAGTATGGGGTTTCCTCCAGGTCCCTTGACTGCACAAGAAATAGTGCCAGGCACTGTAGTGCAAAGCACAGAGGGTAAATCTTTAGTGTGAAATTTCTTGAGCTATATGCAGTCTGTGCAAAAACAATATCAGTCGTGGCGGTGGCGGTAAAGCAGGACATTTTGGGACATCAGTAATGATATGACATGCAAATGCAAAACACCCAATTGAGTGGGGCAGGGTAAGGAACAGTGTGGTTGGTATGGGCACTAGTGGAGGTGGTGATCACGGTGACCGTGGTGACAATGAACTGGAAGCAGGAAGTGACATTGAATCACTTGATGTGTCCTTGCAGTCTTCAGACAAACACAGATTGTTTTTGTCTGACACCATCAAGTACTGAAAAATCCCACAGTAGTACACCATGTGAAAAAGGTGGGAAAAGTACAGTCCCCCCAAAATTAAAAAGATCTTGTCACTCTCAACTAACATTAAAAGAAAGTGTTGCAAGGACATCAAAATTACCTGCAAGTATCCAACATGTCAGCTGTTAAATAGAGCCATTGTAGAGCTGTTGGTTAATTGTCAACTCCCTTTTGCTTTTATTGCCCTGAAAGGTTTCTTCAAGTTCATGAACTGGACTGAACCACAGTACACTGTTTCATGTCAAACATATTTCTCAAAAAAGGCTGTTCCACAGTTGTATGACTTGTTGTCTAGTGCAGTCACAAAACAGTTGAAACTCTCTTAAGTGAAGCAGGTTCACATAATCATATGGACCAGCAACCAAACAATTGACTACATGGCTGCTATAGCTCATTGGGCAAGTTTTCAATCAGAAAATAATAATTCCTGCTCTACTGTAAGCAGTAGGAAACAGGCTGTACTATGTGTCACCTCTTTTGAAGAAAACCACACTGCTGTGATTATTTTGCAGGAACTGTAAAATCCATTCCAGAAACGGCTTACTCTGTATTCCTGATCTCCAGGGTCCATAGTGTCAGATGATGGTGCCAACATAGTCAAGGCTGTTAGAGATGGCAACTACCAACACATACCTTGTTATGCACATTGTTTAATCTTCTCATCCATAGCTTCTTAAATGGAAACAGAAATGTTGACAACCTGTTAGGTCTTGCTAGGAAAATATGTGGGCATTTCAGCCACTCGGTGAAAGCTCAAAAAATGTTGAAGGGGCTGCAGAGGTCAAACAGTTTACCCTTGCATACATTAAAGCAGGCTGTTCCAACCAGGTGGTATTTAACATTTTATATGTTAGAAAGGTTTCTTGAACATAAAAAAGCTATACATGATTACACCATGCAGAATCAAATAGGTAAAATAGACATGTTCAGTTCCGGCAGCTGGACTCTACTGGAATCTTTGGTCACCTTATTGGAGTCATATGAGGCTGCCACACGTGATGTCAGTGCAGACAGTGCAACTCTGAGTCAAATTCTTCCTCAAATCAGATTTCTTCACATTTTCTTTGACGACATAAAGAAAGACTTTCAGTCAAAAAATGACACCACTGCTATTATGCTGGCAGATGACTTGAGTCTTAGACTGTTGACTAATCAGAGAATAAACACCATGTTTAAGCATGACACCTATGTGTTGGCTATGTTGCTAGATCCCCACTCCAAGTGGAATATTGAAGCCATCCTTACTGCGTGGGAAGACGTTGAGTATTGGAGAGATCTTCTGCTAACCAAATGTGACATTGCCCTACAAACACCATTAAGTGATGTACAACAGTCAAACCCTACCAAACCATCACAGTGTGCCTATGGCGCAGACAATAGCACATCTATCAATTCTTCACAGTCAGCAGTGCCATCAGTGAGGGAAAGGACACGTACAGCTACTTTATGTCCAGAGTCAGAAAGGCAAATCACTTCTGAGTCACCTGTGACAACCTGAACTGGTATCCTGTAAAGAAAGTGCAGCAGGTTCATCTGCCAGACTGGTAACCGTCTCACACAGCACAATGATCCTGGAGTACTTTGCAGACCATACCGTGATTGGTCTTGAGGAAAATCCATTACTGTACTGGAAATAAAAGAGAACAATATGGCCAAATCTAGCAAATCTTGCAATAATGTACCTCAGTTGTCCACCTTCAAGTGTATATATTCAGAACGCATTATTTAGTGCAGCAGGAGGAATAGTCACTGACCACAGAACACTGCTAAGTCCTGCAAATGTGGAACAGCTTACATTTCTCAAAATGAATGCGGACAATTTCTTAATTGTCACAAACACTGATTTATCCGAGCCTGACCCTGAAAATGAACAACAGCCTGCAAACAGTGATGCTGAATATGATGACTAGGTTGTGTTCAAAACAAATGGAACCATCACCACTGCCACCATGCCAGCCACACGTACCACACTAATACTACTCTTAGTTTTCTTTTGTCAGTCATCAGTTTATATTATATAAGTTTGATCGATGCCCACCATGGGCATAATTTTTTAAAACAGCAGCAGGCTCAAGTCACAGCAGCTACGTCTCTCATACCTACCTCAGCAATGCCCGCCATGGGTATAATTTTTGGACACAGCAGCAGGCTCACTCAAAGCAGCTGTGCCTCTCACACCTACCTCAGCAATGCCTGCCGTGGGTATAATTTTTGGACTCAGCAGCAGGCTCTCTAAGACAGCTTGCCCCTTTCATACCTGCCTCAGTAATGCCCGCCAGGGGTATTTATTTATTTAGTTCATTTTTGTTGACTGGGTAAGTGCACTAGACAAATCCTGCCTATTTTCAGGCATGACCCGGGGAAGGGGATACAGATGAATGCCAACTGACCTTGAACCAGATTAAGCTGTTGGTGGTATTTTTAGTGAATGAGGGAAATTTGGCCAGGACACTGGGGAAATTCCCCTACTCTTTTCGATAAGTGCCATGGGATCTTTAACATCCACCTGAACTACCACCAATCCATGCAGATGGGACCTCGGTTTAACGTCTCATCCGAAAGGCGGCACCTCAGAAGTGCAGCACCCCTCTCATGCTGCACTACAGTGTCAGTACTGGGACATTAACCCAAGTGCCAAATGTGGGAACTGAACCCACAACCCTCTGATCTCCCAGCCTCAGAAGCGAGTGTGCTACCTACTGAGCCACTGAATTTTTGGAAACAGCAGGCTCACTCAGAGCAGCTGCGTCTCTCATATCTACTTCAGCAATGCCTGCCATATGTATAATTTTTGGAAACAGCAGCAGGCTCACTCAGAGCAGCTGCGCCTCTCGCACCTACCTCAGCAATGCTCACCATGGGTATAACTTTTGGAAACAGCAGCAGGCTTGCTAAGTGAGCCTGTGCCTCTCGTATTTCCCTCAGCAATGCCCCATGGATATAATGAACCAGGGCACCTAACAAACAGTGTAATAGTCCCCAAAAAACAGTCTTTACATTATTTTTGTTATGGTTAGGATGAGGTACTTAGGTAGTAGAATGGATCAAGTAGTGAGTACCCAACCCAACCTGACTACTCAGTTTTTCATCTGGGATTTTTCAGGTACTTTGGGGGTACCTGTGGGTTGTCTTCGTGGTTGGGTAATTCAGTACCTGCCCATCCCTAATTCTGATTCATTTTTTCTTTTTATAAGTGAAAAACAGACTGCCCACAATACTGGTGCTACCATACCAAAATATGTTTGTTTAAATTCCTTGATCAACTCCCACTGCATCGTTCCTGGACTTGGGAACACCCCCAACACAGTCTAGAGACTCATAATGCAGTGGGAGAAGATGAGACCACTGCATCATGAGTGGCTACATTGTTTGGGATTGTTCCTTATGTTCAGAAAGTCTGCAATAATAGTAGATCAAGGCTTTGAAACAAAACAAAGTTGTGTGTAATTGCACTATTAGCATGCATTTCAGTTCAAACAAAAAAGGAAGCAGATAAAACAGCCAGCATCATCAATGAATGTTAGAGACGGTTAGCAATCATAAAATGTGGGGCTTCAACCAAAAATAATATGATGCAAAAAGGGTTGACAGTGTCCCTTTAATGTAGGGAAAGGAGAGTGAGGTGTAACTAGATCTTTTATTAGTCGTTTTTATTCAGGTAGTCTGCCATATATTACAAAAGACGACATATGGCAATCCATCCGTTACGCTTATTGTAACTTTATTTTGAGATTCTGGTGCCAGGACAAACCTCTCAAGGTTTGCTCTTGAGGTTTATGACCTCACCAGAATCCCTCAATGAAGTTATAATACTGCAACAGATGAACTGCCATATGTTATTCTATTTATTTTGGCAACCAGCTTACAAGATAACATGTTATAGGGAGGCAGTATAGAGCAGTGGTTTAAGGCTCTGAGCTGCAAATCTGAAGACCTGGGTTTGAATCCCACAGCCCCCACTTGCATACTGTGTGACCCTGAGCAAATTACTTAACTTCCCTGTGCTCCCAGGTCACACCTGTAAACATTAGTGTGCTACTCCTGGTTAAACAATTAAAAGAAAAAAAAGCTGAGTATGTTACAGACACTGTCTTAAAGGCTGCACTCCTTCTTGCCTACCATTATATCAAGGTTGAGATTCGTCTTGTGTGCACTCGTGGTCTGTGTTTCCTAGCCTGTCAACAGCATGGTTTCTCTGTCTGTGCATCTGATAATTGACTGTAAACCTTCTTTCCACACAGGGATCTGCTGGAGATGACATGTCAGCTAGGAAACACCCTGAGACGCCAGGGTGTGAAGCCAGGAGACCGTGTGACCATCTACATGCCGCCGTGCCCACTCGCTGTGGCTGCCATGTTGGCGTATGCCCGTATTGGGGCTGTTCACTCTGTGGTGTTTGCAGGATTCAGCTCAGAGGCTCTGGCTGACAGAATTCGGGATGGTAAGATGTGCCACTTTCCATATGGCCCCTGAGCACTAGCTTTCACTACTTTTCTGAATGTGAGGTTGGAAGAACGTCTATAGGAGCATCCATCACCACTCCATGCCAAACTCTGTAACAGTAGTGGTTGAGACGGTAAGGTTTCTGGGTGTTTAGGATGTCAGTGTGACTCGGTAGCACTGTTGCACCAGGGTTATGCCCCCTATCGTCCCATATACACCTCACATACACCTCACACTGTATTTCTGGTCTATTGTACTGTGATACTGCTATTTTGCACTTATATATAGATATGAGTGCTAGGAATGTGCTTTGCTGCTACGATGTGCTAATATTGTCATGCATGATTTATTATACCTCACTATAATACATTTATCTAGATTATGTTTGTCTTTTACATATATTCCATATATAATCTATCTAATCACTGATAAGATGACTCAGAGGGATCACCAGTGATTATTGTATACTTATATTCTCATATAATTATATGTAATGTGTTTTACACTCAGATATGCCATGTAATAGGCCTGTCAGCAGTTCTCTTTGTCTAAGCAAACTGACAGAGAGAGAGACAGCTTTTGTTATGTCTCTGTTTTATATTGTACGTAAGTAAGAAATGTGCATGTAGTTTGAACTGTCAGCATTTCTTTTGTCTAAGCTATAATGCTAATGGAAGCATATTCTGTCTCATATAATACTCATTAGTAATTCTGTCTCCTAAGTTATTAACCAATTGAGCATGACTTAGGACCAATACATATTGTTTCTTATACTGTATCTGTAACTATGTTGTAATCTCTGTTGCTATGCTGTTATCTGTAGTATTTAGCTGTCCTCAACCCATTGTAGCTCTCTCGAGACACTACTATAACTTCTCTAGAAGGGCAGAGAGCTGGAGCGTGGGGAGAGATAGAACAAGATCTTAGAGAACCTAAGATCTACAATTCTGAAGATTATGTACATTCTTCAGGAGTGGTGAGAAACCCATCTTCCTTGTGATTTTCTCTGTCGCAAGCTTTGCGTAAGTAGTATAATAAACTTTATTAGTACTCCTTGCTTGTTTACAAATGTTTCTTGGCAGACCCCAAGACACAAAAATCTATATTATTATTATTATTATTTTTATTGTTTACCCTACACACTAAGAGTGTTTAAACAACAGCATGTCTGTCTCTGGATCAGAGGGCTGGGGGTTCTAGTCCCACACCAGGATTAGACTCATACCATAGATACAAGCACCTGAGTGCAATACTAAGGGGGATGCTGTACTGTTGGGGTGTACAATCCTTCAGATAAGACATTAAACTGAGGTCTTGTCTGCCTTTTCTGGTGGTTGTTCAGGTGGACATTAAAGATCCCATGACACTTCTCAAAAAAAGAAAGGGAATTTGTCCCCTGCTCTACTGCTGCCCCGTATCTATTAAGCCCTTAACTCTGTCCCAGCTGAGCCTGAAACCATGAATAGCTTTCACGTTCACCTTCTTAGCTAGTAGGCTGTTTCACGACTCCACAACTGTCACTATAAAATGTTCTCACATCCCTCCTAAATACTCCCTAGCTTTCACTCATGTCCCCGAGTTCTGAGCCACTATTCCAGCTGAATATTGCCTCACAGTTTACCTTTTTTACTCTTTTTAGGGAATGTGAAGGTCTCCGTCATAGGAGGACTTCAGAACTGGGCACAATACCCCAGATGGGGCTTCACCAGAAATCTAAAATAGTAGGTGTAAAGTACCTTTTTCCTCCTGCTATCAGAACTGGATATGATTGTTCCAGGAAGTCACTTATAATCACTCCTAGGTCCTATTCCTCTGAAGTACTGTCCATCTTATTCCCTCCCATCTAATATGCTGTCCTGGGGTTCTTATTCCCTTTGTGCATCACCTTGCATTTTTTGGCACTGAATTTCAACTACCAAACCTTGGACCACCTCTCCATCCTTTGCAAGCTCTTCTGCAATTCCCTTACCCCCTCCTCGCTGTCTACCCTACCACAAAGCTGAATGTCATCTGCAAAGAAATGCATTTTGCCCTGTATTCCCTCTCCTATGTCACTGATGCACATTTTGAAAAGGCCTGGACCCAGGACTGATCACTGTGGCACTTCACTTGTGTCCTCCCTCTCTCCTGACATGAATCCATTTACCACCAGCCTTTGTTGTCCCCTTCCCCCCAACCAACTGCCCATGCATTTAACTGCTGTAGGTCCTTTGCTACACCCAGATCCTCTAATTTCTTTAGCCTTCTGAGGCACCAAATTGAATGCCTTGCGTAAGTCAAAGTAGAGCAATCCACTGCTTGTCTGTTATTCGCTTCCCTAGTTACCCAGTCAAAGAATACTATCAGGTTGGTCTGCCAAGGCTCCCCCACCATTAATCCATGCCATTTACTGTCCTGGAGCCACTTCTCTCCAGGTAGTGCTCTAGGTCCTTTTTGACTAGTGTCTCCATCAGTTTACCCCAAAATGGAGATAAGACAGACAGGCCTGTAGGTACCCTGTTGCTCTTTGTGCCCTCCCTTGTTGATCAGAGCCACATCCGCTTCCCTCCAATCTTTCGCAACCACCCCTTACTAAATTGAGCTATTAAATATCCCTGCAAGGGTTCAACCAGTTCTGATTCCAATTCCTTGAGCACTCTCAAGTGCATTCCATCCAGTACAGGCGCCTTATCAGTCTTCAGGGCTTCAAGTCCTTTTCTGGCCTTTTCTCTCGTAAATACCACCCATCTTATTTCTGGAATACCCTTTTCAGCAGCTTTTATGCCACTTTCTGACAAAGGCCTGTAGTCCTTCACTGTGGAAACTGAGCACAAGGAGTCATTAAGAATGTCTGCCTTAGCACTTAGGGGAACTTTGAATTTAAAACAATTTCAAATGAAAAAACTAAATGATTAATATTATTAACAAGAACAAAATACCATTTTCAATCAGACAAATCCTATAAAATGTTAGTATATTTGCTCCAAAAAGAATGAGCGGAGAGATCCATAATGGCAGTGGAAATAAAAAGTAAACCATATGTTTCAAGTGACCCAGATATTATAAGTATTACTCAAAACTTTATTTGTAATCTGTATTGCACAATAATACTAGACTGTTCGGTTGTTGTTGTTTTTTTGGTTGTATGTTTACCTGTGTTTCTGTGTTCTGAAAATTTCAGTAAAAAGATTAACTAACAAGCATTTGTCAATGCCGAATGTTTGCTTGCTGGCATTGGCAGTGGTAATGTAGAAGTTACAGAGCTGCGTAATAGGAATGGCAGTGAAGTACTGAACTGAAGCCAACCCCACCACCACCCTGCAGAGAGTGACAGGCATTGGGGTGTGCATTTGGGTCATCAGGCATAATGGCCTTGCCATTTCACCACACCCACCCTGCAGACACTGACAAGTGTCATGGTGTTCCTTGGGGTGTTTGGCCTTATGCGCACTCCTTTCCATTAGGAAATGCGTGAGATGGTGTGATATAGGGAGAATGGGGTGAACTTTGGGGCTGAAGAGTCCAAGGCATACCCTCGATACTCTCACTGGCTGCAGGGTGTGGAATGGTATGAGCATTACAGGCAAGAATCCCAAGTCACACCCTGATGCCTGTCATTCTCTACAGGGTTAGGCGTTATGGTTTGGAACCCTAATACCTCAGGCATTCGTTGGTATTTTCACTCCAAATTTTCAAGCGTTTTTTGTGACCCCACCCTCATGAACAGGGGAATATCAGTTTGTTAGCCTAAAGCTGCTTATGCACAGCTTAGTACGGCATTTAGCACTACAGGTGCAAAACATTCGAACAGGATGTAAAAATGACAGCTGTACTGTTCATGGGGAGGTGTAAAATGGCAATGTTGCAAATTTGCAGTACAAATATTTAAAAAATGGTGAAGTCATGGCGTACATAGAAACTGTGCAAAGCACACCGTAATATAATTAGGTTGGGGATATTTTACAGCAGATTGTCAACTCAGGCATTTTGGTGCCTCCAATCATGAACAGTGTCACTGTGATTTTCTTTATCTGTGCCGAACAATGATTCCCCACAGCGACCATGCTATCTCAGCGCTGAAAGTGTGAAAACACACTTCAGCCATGTTGTGAAAAATGACAGCTGTACTGTTCATAAGAAGTGTGAAAAATGCCACTGGTGAAAATCTGACTGAAAATATTACAAAGTCATGAACTTACAGGTGCGTGGAAACTGCGCATTGCTCACTGTAACACAAGTCATTTTATGGACTTTTGTCACCAAATTTTCAACATAGCCATTTTAAGACCTCTGCTCATGAATAGTGTAACTGTGATTTTCTTAATCTGTCCTAAACATTGCTTTCGCACCAGTAGCACCATTGTGCGCTACATGTGCGAAAACACATTTTGGGCGACATATGAAAAATGGCAGCTGTACTGTTCATAAGGAAGTGTAATAAAATGGCAATGTTGAAAATCTGGAGTGAAAATATTAAATTTACAAACTTACGAGCATGCATAGGAACTGCGCAACGCACGCTCGTAAAACAGTCATTTTTAGGAATTTTTTCACCAAATTTTCAACATAGCCATTTTAAGACCTCTGCTCATGAACAGTGTCACTGTGATTTTCTTAATGTGTCCCATACATTGATTTTGCTCATACTGCGCCATTGTGCACTACATGGGTGGGAACACATTTTGGGCAAGATGTGAAAAATGACAACTATACTGCTCATAAGGAGGTGTGGTAAAATGGCAATGTTGAAAATCTCGAGTGAAAATATTGAAAATTGCGAACTTACGAGAGTGTGCATAGGAACCGCGAATGCACCCTCGTGAAAACAGTCATTTTAGGAATTTTTTCACCAAATTTTCAACATAGCCATTTTAACACCTGAGCTCATGAACAGTTTCACTGTGATTTTCTTAATTTGTCCCGTACATTGATCTCGCACACCGACTGCGCCATTGTGTGCTACATGGGCAGAAACACGCTTTGGGTGACATGTGAAAAATGACAACTGTACTGCTCATAAGAAGGTGTGATAAAATGGCAATGTTGGAAATCTGGAGTGAATATTGAAAATTCGCGACCTTAAGAGTGTGCGAGGGAATCCGCGCAATGCACCCTCGTGAAATAAAGCTATTTTAGAATTTTTCACTAAATTTTCAATATAGCCATTTTAAGACCTCTGCTCATGAACAGTGTCACTGTGATTTTCTTAATTTGTCCCATACATTGATTTCGCACACCGACTGCGCCATTCTGCGCTATATGGGTGGAAACACATTTTGGGTGAGATGTGAAAAATGACAGCTGTACTACTCATAAGAAGGTGTGGTAAAATGGCAATGTTGAAAATCTGGAGTGAAAATATTGAAATTTCGCGAACTTACGAGCCTGCGTAGGAACTGCGCAGCACGCTCGTAAAACAGTCATTTTTTGGAATTTTGGCACCAAATTTTCAACATGGGGTTTTTGGACCCTTCTCATGAAGATTCACTGTCATGGTAGTAGCCCAGGCCCGGGGGGTGATTTCATAGTTACTGCGCGAATCACCTCTTCGGGCATGAATACCGCCATGACAGTGTCATACATCATGAGAAGGGTCCCAAAACCCTATGTTGAAAAATTTGCAAAATTCCCAAATGCCCGAGATATGTAATAAAGTTGAAACCCCCTATGTAACCCATTATACAGCTTTCACGCATTTCCTCAGTTCAGGGTCGGCTTTGAAGAGTGCAGACGTGTTCCCGGTCCACTCAAGATCGCCTCAGACCGAACCACAGGCATGGGGTGGGGGTGCGGGAGGCTGGGTGCAGGGTGGGTGCGGGTGTGTGGAGGCGCTGGGAGATGCGCAGGACAGTTTTTATTTTACAGGTCTTAAAATAAAAAGACATCGTGGACGTTTGCCACGCTGGGGTGGGCTCCCAGCATGGCACAAAGACTTGGGGGTCGCTCAGCCGACGGGGGATTGGGCACCCCTGCAAAATAAAACAAAAAAACGCCGCGATGGTTTGCCACGCTGGGGTGGGCTCCCAGCGTGGCACAAGGACTTGGGGGATTCAGCTGACGGGGATTGGGCACCCCCGTCGGCAAAAATAAAAAAATTTTGGCACCGCTTGCCACGCTGGGTGGGCTCCCAGTGTGGCACAAGGACTTGGGGAGGCTCAGCCGACGGGATTGAGCACCTATCGGCTATTCAGTCATGGGGCGCGACGCCTGTTCTGTGCGTGGGGGAAATCTGCGAATGAGCAGCCGATATCTTATCGGTGCTCACTCAAGCGTAGCTCCCCCTTTCAACTGTATGCCACTGCATTTTGGAGCGTGTCATAGACAGCTCCAAAATGCATTGGCTTACAGGGGCTGCGCCTGCCAGCCCAGTGCCTGAATTGGAGGAGGAGGTGACACACCTCCGAAATCTCCATTCATGGCACTATGTTTCTTGCACATGCGTGCAAGCAAACATAAAAATAAACCTTTATGAATCTGAACATGTGGATTTACTCAATATCTTGTCTCCAAATGTTAATATTTCATCCTTATCCAAAAATCAGAATTTTTTTTAGATCAGAATATAACCAAGGAAGAAACTAATGCTTCCAAAACATTGTGCTTCCATGTTTACCTCTTTAACTAATGTTTGGACCAGTCAGGGATCCCTCCTTCCTTTGATGATGCCCTGATAACTATTCTACACATAAAGGGCTAGATATTCAAAAATGCGCCTGGCAATAGCGCAAGTGGTTGCTCCGTGTAGCTGAGTTGTGCTGGAAAAACAAAGGGATATATTCAAAAGAGATGTGCCATGGTGCATCTCATCTGAATATACCAAAAATGCCTGCAGAGCAAATACAATGCACCAGCGTATCCCCCAGATAGGTCTGAATACCAGGAATGGGAAATGCGCCAGCACATCAGAGATACACCATGCGCAAATTCCTGTTATTCAGACACAAATATGCAAAATGGGACATAATGCATGCAAGGAGCAAATGGGTCCATTTGCATGTCATTATGGCCCCATTTGCATGATTTGTGCAGGGCTGGCCAGCAAAATGTGCCTGGCGCCCTGCACAGCATGCAGTGCTGTTAGAGGAGGTCTAGTGGTACCTCCCTCCCCGCCCATAACCCCGATCATCGTAAAAAAGTAAACATTTAAGCCCTGGTGGTCCAGTGGTTCCCCCCTTCCCACCTGTAACTGCAATCACCGTAAAAATACATTTCCTGGTAGTCTAGTGGTACCCCACTCCCTGCCTGTAACCCTGATTGCAGTACAAATGTGAAAATACATTCCCTGGTAGTCTAGTGGTACCCACCTCCCCGCCCATAACCACGATCACCGTAGAAATGTAAAAACCCTTTCCCTGGCAAGTCTAGTGGGGCCCCCACCCACACAGGACCTCTAGCCTCCCCCCCAGTCGTTGGCGGGCAGTAAACCCACCTGCGTAACTCCGCGGCTGCCCTGCCGACTGACAGCTTACAGTATCTGCTGCAAGAACATTGGTTCACACTGTGGACCAATGGGCTTGCAGTGCATACTATAATAATCATTCACAACTTTTCATTCGCAAAGTTCTGAATGACTGTTACAGTATGCATTGCAAGTGATCGGGGTTACAGGTGGGGATGGGGGCACCACTAGACTACAAGGGAAAGGATTCTTACATTTATACAGTGATCGGGGTTACAGGTGGGGGGGAACAATTGGACCACCAGGGCATGAATGTTTACTTTTTACAGCAATCAGGGTTACGGGCGGGGAGGGGGGATCCACTAGACTACCAGGACATATGATGGGAGGTTGTGCACGGTGTTGGGGGGGTTTCCACCCACGGCTGGCGGCTGCTGTGTTGTGCCCTACACTACAGCGGCCTGCCTGTGGGTGTCTACCAGTTGAGCCTTTTTTTATGGGCTCAGCTTTGTGCCCATGTGTGCAGCACATCTCTGGGATGTGCTGACAGATGCATTGCACATCCCGGGCTGAATATCGGGATGTGCCACATATGCAGGGGCATGCCACCTGGAGATGTGCTGCATACGTTATCTTTGCACCACGGCGCATCGGGAATTGCATAGCGCAATTCCCCCTTTTGAATATAGCCCCAGGGCGCATTTCTGGGGTTGCGCCGGCACAACTCCTTTGAATATCTAGCCCAAAGGGTAAAAATCCAGTCAAATGTTCATCCTGTAATCCAGTTTCACTGCCATAATCTGATTGTAACCCCCCTGTTACCCGGGGTTACTAGAATCCCAGTAAGACCTAGTGGTAGGCAGGGAAGGCAGCTTGTGAAACTCCAGTTAAATGGGTTTCACACTGTCTCACTCTGTTCTCAGTCTCAGCTGAGGCTGAGGGATGACATCACCATAGAACTTTCGCATCTGCCACACTGGAATGTTGCAGTTGGAGGTTAGCATAGAACGTTGGGGATTTTGAATTCAGTCTGTGTGCAGTCTTGGTGAGAGACAGTAGTACAGTTGTCTGTGTGCAGGCTCTCAGAGCTTTAAGCTCTGTTTTAGAGCTACTGTTAAGAAGGTGTATGTTTCCACCGTAAGAGGAACACAGAAACTGGTTGTTGAAGTGGTGGAGACTGCTGTTACTGGTCCAAGTGCCCCATCCCTGAGGGGATGGGGGGGAAAGGTTTGCCTGTTTTCCAGGGGCAACCCTCCTGGTTCTGGCTAAGGGAAGAAGCTGCCTATTTTAAGTTGTGCTGCAGCACCAGAAGCTCTGAGAGAGAAATTCCTGTGAAGGAATCGCCTGTGGGGCACCTGCAACCAAAGGGTGAGTTCGCTCTGAAAGAGGGCCATGTGTGTTTCACCTTAACAGAAGGAAACTAAAGGGACTGTTACTGTGGGGTCAGAAAAGACAGCCAAGTACAGTTGTAATGTGGGGATTGGACTGCTTAATCAGTGAGGGGCCTAGAGCAATGGGCTATGCCAATTAAAAGTATGTTCAAGTCCAGCACAAAGGGAAAGCAAGACAAGTAGAGGAAATGTGACATACATTTAGCCATAAGCTACATTGCCAAGCTTTACAGTATGAGGTGTTTACTGTCCAGAGGAATGGCCGGGTATGAATTGTGGGAGCGAGAGGTGGGAGACCCCCCCCATCAGTAGTAACCAAATTCACCTCTACAGGATTTGCTCTGTGGCACCTACTTTCTCTCAGGTACTTGGCCAGTGCCTGAGGAAAGTACCCAGACGTGGATTAAAAGGAAAATTCCTGATAGTGCTGAGGTGCTCTTAGGTGGTTTAGGAGCCACCAGTAAATGTTTTCATGACATATGGAAGGTGTCCGAGTGGCGGCAGGGAGGCCGAGCCAGGAAAACAGTATACAAGTTCGGGCTGTGTACCCAAAGCAGCGTGCAAGTCTGACTATGTCGGTGGGTTCAGAGCCTGAGGGCTAAAGTGTAGAAGAAGTGTTCTTGATTCTTTTAATCTGCATTACCAGGAGTGTAGCCCCGTGGGGGTCCATCTATGCTTTGTTTATTCTGTTTGGATGTGAATAAAAGCCACACTTTAGAATCCCACTTCTGGTATTGGACATTACAGTTATTGCTTCCTGTGTTCAGAGTTACTTGGGTGCCCCTGTGCAGAGTATCCAAACCTAGCCCTTGTGCCGAGTGACCTATTCCTCCCCGAACCCAGTCCACCTGGTATTGCTGTCAGATTCAAACAGTATACCGTCTGTTGTTGCAAAATGAAGGACAGTGGGGATTACATGATTATAAAAATCTTTGCTAAAATATTGGCTACCAGACTCAAAAATAGTTTACCAGATATTATAGCAGAAGATCAGATGGTCTTCATCAAGGGAAGGAAGGGCCAAAACAATATCAGAAATACTCTCAGTAGGATTGCTACCTGCAAGGACCCAAATGTTTTGGTGTTTTTTCTGGATGCAGAGAAGGGATTTGATTACCTTGAGTGGATTCTCCACAAAGCACGTTTTGGAGACAGTTTCATCAAATGGATTAAAATAATTAACAGTTCATCAAAACCAAAAGCAAAGATCATAACAAATGACAATATTTATCTTTTCATTAATTTATATAGGAGCACCCACCAAGGATGTTCCCTATCCCCTTTTATTTGTTGTTTCAATCAAGCCCCTACTTAACGAAATTAGAACATGCTGGTATGTACTAATGCCAGCCACCTGTCTGTGGCCCCACTCCCCTGGTGCGCAGGTGCACGGAGGGTGGTTGGGGCAAAGTAGTAGACCCAGGCAGGCAGCCAGTTAGTTGCCCATCCTGGGTCCCAGAGTGGATCCCTTGTGTGGGTAGGCATGGGTCCGAGTGTATGAATAGCTAACACAGGCATCCGAGCCTGCGCGGCCATGCCCCGATGTCCAGTGGTCCCTGCTGCCTGATAACCACCCCGTGGCACATCCCAGTGCCCAACAGAAACCCCAACCCCCTGCCCCGTCCCGTATGCCAGCCTACCCCAACACACAGCTGAGATCTGGCCCCTGTCGGTTTAGTGAGTACCACCTCACAACACATACACATACTATATGTGTCCCATCCCGGTTTGAGCTGAAACCTCTCTGCACACATATGTGCCCCATCGCTGTCTGTGTATGTAAACCCCCCCCCCACCACACATCAGAGCCCTGTCCCTGCAGTTATTGTATATCTCACCAACTGGAGCCCCATCATGAAGGACCCATCCATGTAAAATAAACCCGACCACCCCCCCTAGTCCTGGCTCCTCAGACCGCACATTGGTGGACAGTGGCACCCCACCCTCTGCAGCACCGACAACACCACCACCCCATCCCCTGTACCTGCATGTTGGTGCCACGGCTATGGATGGCCAGCAGCGCATCCCTCCACATACTTCCTCAGTTGCTGGTCATCCAGATGATGCTGGGAGCATGCTGCTATAATAGGCATCGCACTTCCAGCATCAGTTGGACAGCTGGCAGCCGAGGAGGTGTGTGGTGGGATGTGCCACTGTCCATCAATGTGCTGGCTGAGGGGCTGCGATCAGGGGTCAGGGTTTCTTGTACATGGATGGGTCCTTAATGACGGGGGTCCGGTTAGGGGGGTTTATTAACAACTAAGGGGATGGGGCTGTGATGTATGGCGGGGGGTTTACACACACAGACAGGGCACATATGTGTGTGTGAGGGGTTCAGATCGAACAGGTATGGGGCACATATGTGTGTGTGTGTGTGTGTGTGTGTTTGATTCTCACTAAACTGGCTGGGGCCAGGCCTTGGCTATGTGTTGGCGGTGAGCTGGCATACGGGACAGGGGGGGTTCTGTTGAGGGGAGGGTGGTAAATGGCTGCCTGGCCCTGGTCCTGTGTGCATGTGCAGTGTACTGCAGTTATAGCAGGGTTCTCCCTGCTGTATCCAGTGCCTGCCTACGCCACCCTGTGTGCAGCACTACGCACCTTAGTGAAAGGCGCATAGTGTGGGCATGGCCCCGCCACTACCCTGAGCTGGAAGGAACAGTATGTCTCTTTGTAGATGACTCAAGATCTGCAACAGGGTTGATACATGAGGTGGGGTGAAAAGGATGAAAAGGGACTTGGCAAGTTTGGAGGAATGGTCAAATGTATGGCAGCTTATATTCAACGCAAAGAAGTACAGATTAATGCACCTGGGAAACGAAAACCCAGGGGAAGAGTACACAGTGGGGGTGAGATACTGACAACAACAAAAATGGAAAGGGACCTGGGGGTAGTCATATCAGATGACCTAAAGGTGGTTCAGCAATGTGAGAAGGCAGTAAGGAGGGCTGGGGGGATACTGGGATGCATAGGGAGAGGCATCACCAGTAGAAAACAGGAAGTAGTTGGCTCTTGTACAGACAGTTGGTAAGACCACATCTGGAGAACTGTGTACAGTTCTGAAGTCCCCATCTCTGCAAAGACATAGACAGGGTGGAGGCTGTCCAGAGGAGGGCAACCAAAATGGTGCAGGGTCTGCACCAGAAGACATATGAAGAAAGACTAAAGGAGCTTAAGATGTATAGCCTCGAGGAAAGGAGGGAGAGGGGGGACATGATAGAAACTTTCAAATATCTCAAGGGAATCAACAAAGTCCAAGAGGGTAGCATCTTTCAGAAAAAGAGATGTGCAAGAACAAGAGGGCATAATTTGAAAATAGAGGGGGGAACGGCTCAGTGGTAATGTGAGGAAGTATTTCTTTGCTGAGAGGGTTGTAGATGCATGGAACAGCCTTCCTGAGGAGGTCGTAGAGTCAAAAAAGTGCGGGAATTCAAGAATGCATGGGACAGACATAAGGCAATTCTGGGGGGGGGTAGGAGAAAGTAAGCTGTTGGTTAACTAGGATCTGCAGCTTATCCATTAGGTAGGGAAATGGGCAGACTAGGTGGGCCAAGTGGTCCTTATCTGCCAGCAGATTCTATGTTTCTATGTTTCTATGTTTCTGTGATGGCAGTTTTGATGTTTCCCCATTGTTGCTCCACCCCTCTTTCTAGCCTGTTTGCTAGTGCTTTTCTAAGGCACTCTCCCATTTTAACAAAGTCAGCCCTTCTGAAGTCCAGTACCCTCACTTTTGTATGGCTTGACTTTGCAGCTGAGTTTATCATGAACTATACTGTTTGGCGGTCACTTGTTCCCAGATGGCCACCCACTTCTAGATCTGAGATCCTCTCACTGTCCCCATTTGAGAGTACGAGGTCTAAAATTGCTCCCTCCTGAGTGGGTTCCAACACTAGCTGTCTGAGGCATGCCCCCCATAGGGCATCGAGAATGACCCTGCTCTTTGATGTGGCTGCAGCAAAGGTGCTCCAGTTAACATCTGGCATATTCAGATCCCCCATCAACAGTATCTCCCCTTTCTCTGCCATCCTAAGGATGCCTTCTATCATATCTATGTCCATTCTCTCCCCCTGAGATGGGGGTCTGTATACAACCCCTGTGCAGATTGTGGTGCCATTTTCAGTCTCTAAGGTGACCAACAGTGCCTCCTCTCCTCCCTGTTTACTCTTTTGTTCCATTGCTTTTATCCCTTCCCTTACATAGAGAACTACTCCTCCCCCTTTTCTACCATCCCTGTTTCTCCTGTAGGTTGTGTATCCTGGTTTGTTAACATCCCAATCATGGTTCTCGGTGTATCATGTTTCTGTGACTGCCACGATATCCAGGCATCCCTCTTCCATCAAGTCCACCAGTTCAGGGAGCTTGTTGCCCAGACTATGGGCAGTGGTATTCATTACCCTCCATTTCTTGATGGCCTTACCCATTTTTGACCCATCCCTGTCCTTATTACCTTTGTCTTTTTTCTCTATTTACCCCTGCCCTTCTTCCTATCAACATCTCTATCTTGGTGTTTACCTCACTAATTACCTTGGTTTTGTTTGGGGGGGGCTAGGATTTCCCTGCTCCTTTCCAGTGCCTCCCTCCTTGGCTAGTTTAAATGCTTGCCAATGAAGCATTTAAACCTATCACCTAGAATCCTGGTTCCCCTCCTGGACAGATGCAGACCATCATGCCAGTATGGGCCTGCATCACTCCATGTGGATCCACAATCCCCAGTGAAGCCAAACCCCTGAGTTCTGCACCAGTTTTTCAACCACTGATTGAATCCCATGGTGTGGAGCACCCTAGCCTTATCCATGCCATAGACAGGCAGCACCTCCGAGAAGGTTACTGTGCGTGCTACTTGTCTAGGGCCCTACCTAACCCACAAACTCTTCCTGCACTGCTCTGATCCCTTTCCCAGCCAGGTCATTTGTCCCTAGGTGGACAATGACATCCAGCTCCCTCCCCCGTGTAGCTGCTCCCGCGATCCTGAGAATTTGCTCCCTGCCCCTCCAAGCCATGGCGCCAGGCAGGCACCTTACCTCCCTCTCCCCTTCCTCCCCAAATTCTACCCTCCTAACAATGGAGTCCCCCACCAGGAGTTGTTTCCTTCCTCTGTGGGGTCCCATGCCACCCTCCTATGGGTCTTCTTTGTGGAGGTTCCAAGCATCCTCCTTGGTCTCCACTGTGGGTGCCTCCATAGAGGAACCACACTTTGCCAGAATGGCATACGAATTGTGGAGAGGTACAACTGGAGGGATGCGCCTCTGTTCCACCACCCTCACCCTTCCTGAGCCCACTGTGGTCCAACCGCTCCTCTTTCTTGGCAACCTCTGAGGCAACAGCAGTGGCCCTGGTGGTCCCTGGATGGGAGATGAGATTCCCCAAATCCTGGCCAACTCAGCCTGGAGATGAACAACCTCCTCCCTCAGCCCAGAGAGGTACCTGCAGATGGGACAACACTGCATCCTCCAGAACGTCTCTCAGAAAACTGCTGCTCCAAAGCCACTGCACTGCACCACTCCCATCATGTCTTATTTCTGGCCCCTTCACTGTTATTTTTAATACTCTTTCCTCTATGTATTTATTTATTTTAATGTTTTTTCTCCCTACTTACTTACTGGCTCTGTGCCCTTTAAGCTCCTGATCTTCCTGTTCTGGACAAGAAGTTCCTATATTTCTCAGTAGTCTCCTTACTTGCTCAGAGTTAGACCTCCAGCAGCTGGGGGAAGGGTGAGGAGGATGGAGAGCTACTCTTTTCCTTCTAGGATGGTGAATCTTTTGTGGCTCTGTGATCATTCCCTTCCTGCTCCCAAACAGGAAGTTCCTGTTGTCAGTCAAATCCTGTGCCTATAAAAGTAGAACTGGCTAAGGGTGGGAATGTGGAGGGGCGGGAAGAAGGGCAATATAGTCCCAGTAGAGAAGTATAGTTATAACAGCAGCTCTTTCCTCTTGCTGTTCTCTGCCTTTTCTCTGCCAGAAGCTATCTAGGGCAGTTTTTAAATCCAAAACACCTGGCTTCCTTCTCACTAAGCCACTCCCCCTAATTTACAGCTCCTTCAACACCTAGATAATTGCACAGATAACAATTCTCTTCAGCCAACTCAGACAAACACACTAACTCTTTTGGTTTTTACCCTAAATTGAAGGTCCCAGTAGTAGAGTTCTAGTTCTTTAGTCCCAGTAGAGAAGTATAGTTATAACAGCAGCTCCTTCCTCTTGCTGTTCTCTGCCTGTTCTCAGGCCAGCCACGTGATCCCTCCTGCCAGCCCACACAGACCCAGGACTTGCTCCTTCCCAGAACAGGCTCCTGCTGATCGGCAGCAACAGCCCATGCTCAGGCCAGCCACATGATCCCTCCTGCCAGCCCACACAGACCCAGGATTTGCTCCCACCCAGAACGGGCTCCTGCTGACCGTTGGCCTCTGCCCATGCTCAGGCTGGCCACGTGATCCCTCCAGGCAGCTCACACAGACCCAGGTACAGCCTTTGCCTTCATACAAGCATGGCTTGAAAGCTGCAAATTTCATAGGGCCACCCAGGGCTTTACTGGCTCCTCACTGGGCTGCCTCTCCATCTGGCACCGATTTTTTTGAAAGCCCTATCCACAGAGACTTCCAAACTGTAAACTGCTTGAAAAGCTGCCTGTCCAGCTTTATTTTACCACTGAAAAGCAGTTCTTCTGTTTAAATTAGTGCTAGAAACTTGCAGTACTCAGCGTTTCAAAAGTGCTTAATAATACACTGTTCTAGGTAGCAAAAACAGTGCTGCTCTGACTGTGTTTTTTACAGCGCTTTATAACTAAGTGATTACAGCACTTTTCTGATTAAGAGATATTCTGGGGTAACATTTTGGCCCACCCCCCACCCTCCCCAGCCCAGGCCTTAATTAAATAGAGTCCCCCCCCTCGGAAACTGCCTACAGGAGTACACAGTCTCATTAGCAGACACACCTTAAAGCGACAGCCCTAAATCTTTATGTCTTCCTGTCAGCAGGCTATCCTGCATCTCTTGAGCTCAGACGTAACACCAAGTTAGCAAACCCAGAGTATAGGTGGTGCTGAGCTGGCCCCTTACCTAACATATTATTTCTCCCACCTAGCATACCATTCTATTCAAAATAGATTCCAAAATTAGCAGGCACATTACACTAGAAGGTATACCTTTACAGTTGATCTTAACCCTAGTGCTTGCCTTACAGTATATCCCAGATACCCTGCCACAGCAACTACCAACACCAACAGCCACCAAGAATACCTCTTCCAGTGCAGCAAACCGGCTCAATGGGAGACCCACAGTACTCCACCTTCTGCTACGCACATATGGGCCTCTACTTTAAGGATGAGCCCTATTTTGGCCTTAAGTCTGTTCCCTGGCCTTCAGCTAGCACTAGGCCTACCTGCCAAATACACCTCCCGGAATCCGCTGAGGTCACAAGCAAAACTCATCTACCTTAAGTTATGCAGAAAACTTATCCTAATCCTGTTGCTGATCTCGGGTAATATCCACCCTAACCCTGGACCACTGTCTACTAACCCACAGGCCACAGTTACTAAGGGACGATTAAAGATTGTGGCCTTGAACATCTGTAATCTCTTAGCTAAGTTAACTCAGCTTGAAGCTTGGGTGGAACACACCCAGCCAGATGTCATTGCTCTAACAGAGACCTGGCTTTCCCCACGTAATGTGGACTTGGTAGTATCCCTTCCTGGCTACAACATGTACAGCGTGGACCGCACTGGTGAAGGTGGGGGTGGCTGCATAATCTACACTTGCAGCCACCTGCAATGCCACAAAGTCCCACTGGCTCTGGCCAGCAAGGACTGTGAATGCTTAACAGTAAGAATCATACTTGGCAAAGGGCATAAGTGTCTAAATGTTATGGTCACCTACATCCCTCACGGACACCAGAAAGCAGGGCTTGAAGCCTTTGCTAATTACTACTCCCAAGTTAACACTAAAAGGAGACTATCATCCTGGGGGATTTTAACTCCATCTGGCTTGCCAATTCCAGTGCCATGCACAGGGATCTGGTCTCTGGACTTTACCTAACGCAAATGGTCTCAAGCAGCACTAGGACTACCACACAGTTACAAGCACCCTGATTGACTGGGTTCTAACAACTCACCCAGAAAGACTATCTAATGTCAAGGTTCTTCCTGACACCATGAGTGACCATTCGCAGGTCCAATTCGAGTGGTTGGCCAAACAGGCCCCTCCCCCCCCCAGAGTTGGTGAGAAATAGGGTTTTAAAAAACATGCCATGACTCACTTCAAGAAATACCTCGCAGGCATGGACTGGAGCTTCATTGATAAATGCCCCTCTGTTGATACAGCACTCCAGCTATTCATCTCCCAGCTCAACACAGCTGTGGACAGTTTGGCTCCTTATTGCAAGAAAATGATAAAGGGAGGTAATATGGATTGGGTTACCCCTCAACTGCTCATTATGATGCAATAGCAAGACATACTCTAGTACCATGCCAGGGAGACTGGGGCAACTGCAGATATACAAAGGTATAAAGCGGCCCGTAACAGGTGTATGTGGGAGATCTGGCAGGCCAAGGTCAAGTACCACAAAAACCAGCAGACTCCATGCTGGGGCGATGGGAAGAAGTTCTGGACTTCGATAAAGAACCTCCTAGGGTCAGGTGACAGGTCCCCCCCTTCCATGCTTCAGCATAATGGTGAGATAATACTAGATGATGATACCATGGCCAATATCTTTAAGATAGCATTCTCAGATTACAGCTCAGCCCCCGACCGGCTATATACCACACTGGAGTACCAGCTACCTCCTTTCCTAATTCCAGACCCGACGCCAGTACAAGCCCTAACTTCTACTTCAAACATGTAACTGCTCAGGAAACAAAAAAAATACCTAACTAGAGTGCTGGGCAAAACCAGGATGGGCAGCGATGGTGTCGATATGAAACTGGTAGTCATTGCTCTACCTGAGGTCATCATACCAATAACAAAGCTGTTTAATCAGTCTCTCCACTTGTCCACTTTCCCTTCTACCTGGAAATTCACTCTTGTAATCCCAGTGCTAAAAGGAGGTGATAAGACAACTGTGTCTAATTACAGACCTATCTTCATACTGTCCCCACTCTCCAAGCACTAGAGAGAATTATAGTTGACCAACTCACAGACCATCTGCACAAATACAACCTCCTCTGCTCACAGCAACATGGCTTCCTCAAGATGCATAGCACGAATACTGCCTTAGTTAATTTCACAGGCTATGTGCATGAAGCACTTGACCAAGGCCAGCTAGTTGGAGCTATCTATAGAGATCTTACCAAGGCTTTCGACCTTGTGGATCATCAGCTGCTGTTACATAGGTTAGGTTGCCTGGGGCTGTCCTCGGGCAGTCAAGTGGTTCGATAGCTACCTAACTGGACACTTCCTGAGGGTAAAAATTAATGGAGTGGTCTCCCAGGCTTGTGAAGTCACCGTAGGGATCCCCAGAGCTCTATACTGGGCACGCTCTTATTCAGCCTCTTTGTGAACATTCTCCCAGAGGCATGCACTTCGGCTAAGATCCTGCTCTATGTAGATGACACAGTTGTCTTTCTGTGGGATTCATGCCTAGAGACTCTCACCAGGTGCCTGCAGCATGACTTTGACATGCTGCAGGACTGGTTTAAGGACAGCCAGTTGGTGCTCAACAGCAAAAAAACAAAGACAATGCTCTTTGCTGGGCATCAAAAGAGAAGACTGCTGCACCCTTCATCAAAAAATGACAGCTCTCACTCCATCCTTGAGCAAGTGTCCTCTTTCAGGTACCTGGGGATCACTATTGATGAGTCCCTTGCCTTCGATGAACATTTTTGTATTATTTCCACCACCGGTAACAGGAAGTTAGCGGCCCTCTACAGGCTTCAGTCCTGCCTCACTCCAGAGGCCAGGTATCAGGCCATCAGAGGTAAAATCCTAGACTATGAAATTGTGGTCTACAGTGCAGCCTCTGACACCAGCCTACACAGAGTTTACACCTCCCAAAACAAAGCCTGCAGACTTGTCTTAGATGCTGATCGCCTTACACACACTTGCGATCTGTACATTAGAACAAAATGGCTTCCTCTCAAGGAGCAGATCCGACTCCACTCCTGCGTCCTGGGGATGAAAGCCCTGCTTGGACTTGCACCATCTTCTTTACAGGCTTTATTCTGCCCTGCCCCTTCTAAACATGTTACGAGAAGTGTTACAAAACATGAACTTGCGGTGCCATTCAGAGGAACTGCCCTAGGGAGTTGTGCCTTTGCAGTCAGGACACCTACCTGGCTAAACGAGTTCCCTCAAGCCATCACATGCTTCACCAGCATCAGTCACCTCAAATCTGAACTTTGGAAGTCCATCACCCCACCTACACACTGCTACTGCTCTACCTAACCCCCAGGGCATTACCTGCGTACCCTACTAGACTATATCCATACATAGTGTTCTGACTCAACCTCCCCACTCTTTTACCTATTGCCCGCTACGCATTCACTGAGATGTTTCTACCTCAGCATCCTCTTGCCTATGACAAGGCTTCTTACGTGCTATTTGTGACTACTTAACTGAACTGTTAGCACCTTATTTATACTGCTGGTGTTTTGTTTCTTATCTACTCTATGTTAAGACTGTACTTTACAATTTGCCTCTGTCTTTAGTACTCAATCGCTTGTATTATATTAGTTTGTTAATGTGTTACTAATATGTTTATGACAATGCCTGTTAGCTGCATTTGCTATTCACAGCTCATACAATTGTCCCCCTCCTTTGACTGACGACCCTCTGTAAATGAGCTCTTAGCTCAAAGGTTTGTAATTCTGATTCTTTAATAAATAAATAAATAAAGTTATTTTGAAATGGCAAGATCTTCCACTTACTTTGCTAGGCAGGAGCCAAGTATTCTTGTGTCTGTGCTGTGTGACCTTGCTCTGAGGTGAGCCAGTATGGACAAGAAGCTTTTGGAGGACTATGGAGTGGCAGAAAGTCATGTATTGTATACTGTGCTTGGTTCAGAGACAGGAAGAGACCTGGGAGCTGTAGTTTAGTGGGCTCACCAGGAACTACTGAATATTCTGTCCTCTGCTCCGTTTTATAACATTGCCCAGTTTTAGCTTACATTAGCTGGCTGTGCTTTGTAGCTGTTCTTACAGCTGTTAGACAGTTTGGGGGGGCAGAAGTTTTATATTTTTATACTTTATTTGGAGCACTGTGTGTGCAGTAAGGTTGGGAGGTGGTGTCACGTGACCTGACAAACTCCCGGGTCCCACTGGCATAAAGCTGAGACCCATGCAAGCGGGGCGAGCACGCTTGAAGACGCGTGCTAAGACATGCACAGCACATCTGCACGTGTCGGAAGTGTCAGAAGGGGAGAAAGGGGAGAAGGCCCAAGAAAGCCGAACATAACTACTTGACACTATTGCTGAGAGGAAGGGTATATAATTACCAGTTATAAGATCTGTGTTGCAATATACTGAATTCTATCATCTAGTAAACAGCAACAAGTATTACAAGATGGATACAAATGTTGTCAAATTTAAGGTGGGCAATTGGGTTTAATATGCATTCTGTGCAAAAAGATCAGCATAGAAATTACAAATGGGGTCCTAATTTTCACTTGTGAGGAGTGTCATCTAATAAAAGACCTTAAACACAAGCTGCTAGAGGCAGAAATACAATTGGTCTCAATGCAGCAAAACATCTTACTTAAACATACTGATGACAGTCACCAGAACATAGCAAGTAGTGATGAAACAAGAAAAGTAGTAAGGAGAAGAGGAAGAGATTTGGAGGGTAAAGGGGAATGGACAGTGGAACAAAGGAAATTAAAAAAAGGTAGGAGAAGGGCGATGGGGTTTAGTCTGGAAATGCAAAATAGCTTTGAGCCATTACTAATGTTGGATGTAAACAGTGATGACTGCAATTCAGGGACAATAGACAATACTCAAAATAAAGTAATCACTATGACAACAGATAGTGCAGCAGTAGAAGGAAAGACAACAGCACCTGAATGTAGTCACCAGACACAAAATGGGGTACAGATTGCTACTACATCAAAAGCTGTGTTTACACGGCAGACCTCGCTCCTTCTTTATAGCATTGCAGAGCTGCCTCAACCCAAAAGATGCTTGGCTAATGTGTCTACACACCCCCCTCAGCACCGATGTAAGACATGCTGCAGAGGGGCTGGGAACTGGGCAGTCAGCTGATAGAAGCGCCTGCAAGTGGGAGCGAGCGGTGCAGCTTGTCCACACAGCCACTTAAACTGCTCACTCCCAAACATGTCCCCAGACTTTCTGGGACTGCTGAGTGGTGCAGAGAGTGGTTTACCATGATTCAGCAAGCCTCTATATGGCAGCATTTGCACTGCAGCAAACCTGGCCTTTCGGGGTTGCTGCGGTGCAAATGCCACCTTGTAAACACGGCTAAAGGCACATATGGACCAAACACAGGCTGTGCTGGTTAATCTAGGATGTATTCAGAATGTGATCACTGCTCACATGGGGGAGGGAGGAGATACAAATATCCCATGATAATACGGTTATGGAACGTAATGAGATGGATACATTGGCACCAAACATACAAACAAATTCTGAAACTTCTGTAAGAAATCAGATAGATAAGAAAGTATATGTATTAGGTGACTCCATTGTAAAGTACACTGACAGGTATACTTCTAAGGACTGCAAAGAGAATGTGACCACTAGCTACTTCTCAGGGGCTAAGATAAATGAAGTGCAGAAAATGTTAAAAGATATAGTGAAAGAAAGGGATGGAAATGCCACAGTAATCCTTCACCTGGGAGTAAATAACATTAAAACCCAAGAGCAAACAGAAATAAAGCAAGAATATAAACAAATCTGGGGAGAAGCGAATCAGTTTAATTGCAAGGTATACTTTTCTGAAATTCTACCAGTGCCTAGAGAAAGTGAATTTAACATGAGCAAAACCAAAAATATAAACAACTCGTTGAGACAGTGGACATTACAGGAGGGAATTGGGTGTATCAAGCACTGGGAGAAGTTTATAAATGAAGAGACATACTTTTGTTATTATAGATTTCACCTTAGCAAAAGCAGAAGCAGAAAACTGGGATTAACACAAAAATAATTTGTGGATATGTATTTAAACTAAAAAGCCAGGGGACGGGGTAAATCCACATGGTAGAAGTGATAAAGTGGCCTTAATCAACAGGAAAAAAAGCAATAATGTAGCCTAAAAAAGTCACACATCTGAAATGAAGATATGGTCACTAAATACAAGGGCCCAGATATTCAAACTGCGCCATTCTGAGGCGCAAGCCCCTGCGCTGCTCAAAATAGTTGCGTAGGGGTGTGGCCGGGGTGATATTCAAAGGAGTTGCGCTATTGAGCAACTCCTTTGAATATCACCCCCCAGCCACAGCCACTGTGCGTGGCGCAGTGGAACTTGCGCCACTGCAAGTTGCCAGAGTTGAGCATTAAACTTGCGGTGGCGCAAGTACCATTGCGCCATGCGCAAATTTCCGATATTCAGAAGGTGACATACAAATGGGGCCATAATTTATGCAAGGCAGGGGCGCCATTTGCATCTATTTATGGCCCAATTTGCATGTCCATTAGCATGTAGGTGCGCCGATCCCCGAGGACTTGCGCCTGGCCGCCCTGCCAGGCAGCAGCCGTCGGGGACCTATGCACCCTGCAGCCTGATCGCGGGCAGCATCAGTGTA
The DNA here is from genome assembly GCA_016271365.2 of Neoceratodus forsteri. NCBI lineage: Eukaryota > Metazoa > Chordata > Ceratodontiformes > Ceratodontidae > Neoceratodus > Neoceratodus forsteri. The sequence continues at coordinate 154,128,522 of CM028134.1, forward strand.
TACATCCCCCCCCCACACACAGCTCCAGGCCCAATCGTAGCATACAGTAACATGCCCCCACACACATATCTCCCGAGGTCTGTCGTGAGGCATAACCTGCATCAACCCTCCCACATCCCCGCAGCTCGATCGCAGGCATAAACCTGTATGGAACCCCACCAGTGCCCATCGCTGGCAGAATGCAAAAAGCCCTCCCCAACCGGACTATCTCCCTGGTGGTCCAGTGGACGTATCGCCCGATCTAGGGCAGAATGTCAAGGTACAACCCCCAACATCTCCCTGGTGTCTAGTAGCTCCCCACCCCACTCTAAGGCCCTCCATCCTGCTCCCCCGCAGCCGCAGGCGGCAGCATCCCACCGCTTCGCCGCTTCGTTACTCACCACCGACTGTTCATGGTTGCATCTTATTGCGCAGAGCCAGCTACTGGGCGTGCATAGTTCATTGGATAGACAGTCCAGATTTTGTGAATGATGTCACAAATCTGACTGTCATGGAGCCGGTATGGGCCGCACGCCCATTGGCTGTAGCTCTGCACCACTGGGTGCAGCGCACTGATGGCTCAGTCGGCGGGGCGGCAGGGGTGGATGCTGCCGCCCGCCGCCGCGGGGAGCGGGTGAGGGGCTTCGTGGGTGGGGGACACTAGACACCAGGGAGATGTTTGGGGGTTGTACCTTGACATTCTGCTCATGATCGGCATTACGGTCCACTGGACCACCAGGAGATATTCGGGTTGGGGGGCTTTACATTCTGCCCACGATCGGGCACTGGTGGGGGTTCATACAGGTTATGCCCACGATCGGGCTTCGGAGATGGGGGTTGATACACCTTATGCCCGCGATCGGGCTTCGGGAGATATGTGTGAGGGGCATACTGTATGCCCGCGATCGGCTTTGGGAGATGTGTGGGCGGGGTTGTTTTACGCTCTGCCCGCGATCGGGCTGGTGGGGGGGCACAGGGACCGAGTTGGGAGCCAGCCAGGGGTGGCAGCTGCTGTGTTGCGCCCTGCAATACAGCAGCTCACCTGTGGGTGGCCCTCAACTTGATCCTTTTTTTTTGGCTCAAGGTTGTGCAGGCGCAGGTTGGGGGTTGCGCATGCACAACTCTGCACAACCCGACTGAATATCGGGTTGCGCAGGTTATGCATGGTTCCTCCCCCTCCTGTTGAGCATGCATTCATTTGCATTGCTCTTTTGCGCAACCTGTTGTCAGTGGCATAACTGCCTCCTGCTGAATATCGCAGAATGGTGCATTTTTGGACTTGTTGCGCATGGCGCAACCCTTTTGAATATCTGGGCCCAGAAGCCTAAAAATAAATAAGAAATCAGGATTGAAAGCATTGCTAGTGGAAAAGAATGTGGGCATCATCTGAAGCACGGTGGGAAGAAGGTATGTAATGAAATAGGGAAATTGACGGCTATACGTTATTTACAAAGGACAGACTACAGTACATAAGAAAGGCATCAGTGTGACAATTTATATTAGTAATTTAATAAATAATGTCTTGGATCTTATTATAATGAACAGAGAAGAGATAGTCAGCAAGATTAAAATAAGGGACATTCTAAGTAAAAGTGATCACAATATTATTGAATTTATGGTAAAAAAAAAAAACACTTGATATATACAAAAGGATCTACCATTGCAAAAAAACTACAAAAAAGCCAATTTTATAAAAATGAAACAAAAACTAATGGAATGGGCCTGGGAAAAAGATTTTGCTGGAAAACGTGTAGGAGAGAGACTGACCATATTGAAAAATAAATTAAGACAGTTACAGGATGCATTTATCCCTAATAAAAAAATGTATATCAAGAGAGGGGAGGGACCAGGATGGTGCACCAATAGAGTGCTCAAGTTGATAGCACAAAAAAAGGGCATACACAAAGAAGAAAAAAAATAGGACAGCAGAGGACATAAGCAAATATAAATATGTGTTAAAAAGACTTAAAAGTACTATAAAATCTGAAAGAAGTAAGCTGGAGTTTAACCGTTCACACAGAAATGATAATGGCAACTTTCTCATGCCTATATCAATAAGCAAAGTTGGAGTAATAATCAAATCGGCCCAATAATGGTTAACAGAGGAGAAATAATGGATCCCAGAGAAATAGCAGAGCATTTCAATAGTTATTTTAGTTCAGAATACGAAGGTAATGTTCAGGGTACTAATGGGATAGGATCTAGAATGTGCCCAGGACTAAATTTGAATGTTAGGGCTAGTGAAATATTGGACAAGCTAAACAAGTTGAAATCTCATAAGTCAGCAGGACCAGCTGCCCTAAACAGAAAATCTTTTTAATGAATCTTTTTGTACAGGTGAAATACCTGAGGATTGGAAATCAGCAATGGTCATCCCCCTATACAAAAAGGGAAATAGGGCTCAGGCCTCTAACTGCAGACCAGTTAGCCTGACAGCCATACTGTGCAAAATTGTGGAAAGCTTCCTCAAAGAAAAAATAGAAGAAAATCTTACCTATTTGGAATATGAGGATAGGAGTCAACATGGATTTAAAAAAAATAGAGGCTGTACTACTAATCAACTCTGTTTCTATGAATATATAAACAAAAATCTAAACAACGGTACAGCAATGGACATCTTATTTCTGGACTTCTCGAAGGCTTTTGATAAGGTCCCACATGACAGCTTAACAAAGAAACTGGATGTAATAGGAATAGACAGCAGAATAACAAAGTGGATTGGGAACTGGTTAGACAGTAGAAGACAGAGAGTGCAAATTTTGGGAGAGTACTCTGAACCCCTTGAGGTGACCAGTAGAGTGCCACAGGGTTCTGTGCTGGGATTAGTCATATTCACATTTTATATAAGTGACTTTCATCACAACATAAACAACATGTTGGTCAGATTTGCAGATGATATTAAATTGGGTGGTCCAGTAGAAACTAAAGAACAACAACAACAACAAAGGAGGAGAAATGACTTGGCAAGAACTGAAGAATGGTTTGCTAGGAACAGGATGCCCTTTAGTGTTGAGAAATGCACAGTGATGCACTTGGGTAGGCAGAGGGCAACACTGCATGTTAAATGAAAATAATCTGAAGGTATCAACACAGGAAAAGGACTGTGGTATTATTATTGACAATAAGTTAAATTTCAAACAACATAGGACACGTCAAATACGGAAGACAAATTATATTATTAGAAACATAAATAGACGTTTCATTAATAAATCTATAGGATTAGAATTATAGTGGACACAGGCAAATGTTGTTCCCATCCACAAGGGTGGCTCCAGGGAACACATAAGCAATTACAGGCCTATCTCCTTGCTCTGTATACTTGCAAAACTGCAAGAAAGGCTTGTATATAGCCAACTCCGTGACTACCTGGAGTCTCACCAGCTCCCAGTCTCCTCCCAACATGGTTTTTGAACCAAGCATGGCACAGACACTGCTCTTACTAACTTCACGGCAGATGTACTGAGAGCAATGGACAAGGGTACGCCTTCTGGCGCGGTATTCATAGATCTGTCCAAGGCCTTCAACCTTGTTGACCACAACCTCCTGCTAGTAAAGCTGAACAAAATTGGCTTAGACCCTTTGGCCTTCAAATGGTTCAAGAGTTACATATCAGGCTGTACACAGAGGGTCATATGGAAGGGTGCGTGCTCAGACCCACTACCCTTAAAAGAGGGAGTACTACAGGGCTCAATCCTCGGATCCCTCCTGTTCTCACTGTTCATGAATGACTTACACCTCCACTGTGGGGGTAGCTCTGTTATCCATTATGCAGATGACACAGTTATCTACCGCTCCTTGAATAACCTGGCAGATCTTGGCCTCCTTCTCCAAGCTGATCTAGCATCACTTGAGGCTTGGCTAAAGACGAACAGAATGGTCCTCAGCACTCATAAAACAAAAGCCATGCTGTTCAGACCCAGATCCTTGGGACAAAACAGGACCAAAGCCTCACAGCTTAACTCACTCTCAGGCAATAGCGTAGAAGTAGTGACCTCCTTAAAATACCTAGGGCTCACACTGGACCAAGGTCTCACCTTTAAGAACCACATCGACCTAGTGACCAAAACAATCCATGGTAAACTTGGCACTCTGTATAGATTAAAATACTAGCTTATCCCAGAAGCTAGGCTCTGAAATGCCTCTAGTGTCCTGCTCCCCACACTGATCTATGCTGCCCTGGTAATACAGGGCATGGCCATGCAGGAGGTCAACCGGCTATAGACACTATAGAACAAGGTAGCTTGGTTTGCTACTCAGGATCACTCCAGAAGCCACCACTGTGACACACTAGCCCAGTTACAGTGGCCTTCATTTGCTGCTCACCTTCAGTACCCCATGCTTTGCCTAGCATTTAAGTTACTCGCCCTTCCGCTCCACTCAGCCTAGCAGGAACTATTGCCATCAAACACAGCCCTCGGAGCCTGAGGATTTCAGGTCGGACCCTGCTGGAAGTCCTCAGGGTCAGGACCAATGCGGGAGGCAAGTCCTTCTCCTACACTTCCCCAACCAGTGGAACAAACTTCCACCCTCAGTACAGGAAGCCCCTTCAGTTTTGAATTTCTGCACTAGACTCAAGGCCCACATGATTGAAGCCAGCACTTGCCATTGTCATGGCTTCTGATAGCCCGCCCCTCCCTACTTACAACAACCCTCCCATTTGTTCAACCTTAGCACAGCATTGTTTCTCTAATCACCCTAACCAACCAGTCTACTAGGTTCTGCAACTCCACAACAGCCTATGTGCCATAACCTACTGTAAAATGCCATTTATGACCATAACCTGTCAATTACCTGTATGTACTCTGTAACAATTTCCCTCTATGTATTGCACCATGTAATGTTATTCCGGGTCGCCCCTGAAAAAGGGACCTTTGGGGCTCAGTGGGCCTACCCGGTCATCAAAATTTAATCAATAAATAAATAAAATAAATAGGTTGTCTGGTCCTACTCTATAAAACATATGTGAGGCCATATTCAGATTCTGGATCATCATTGTGGAGCCCATATATGTTGGGAGAAAACAATAGAGTGGAAAAAATTCAGAGGAGGTTTACGAAACTGATGGGTTCACTAAGACAATACAAAGATGAGGGGAGACTACAAAGATTGGGACTGTTTACATTACAACAAAGAAGAGTGATAGGTGATCTCTTAACTATGTACAAAATACTGGAAGAAGCCAAATTAATGGAGGAAATGGGAATAATCACGCAGAATAAATCTTCAAGTTTGAGAGGGCACAAGAAACTATCTGTCTATCTATCTTCTATTTAACATAGAAACACAGAAACATAGACTTTGACAGCAGAAAAGGACCACTTGGCCCACCCAGTCTGCTCATTTCCCTACCTACTGGATAAGCTGCAGATTCTAGTTAACCAAGAGCCTGCTTTCTGCAACCCCCTACTATAATTGCTTTGTGTCTGTCCCATGCATGTTTGAATTCCCCCACTGTTTTAGACCCAATGACCTCCTCAGGAAGGCTGTTCCATGTATCCACCACTCTCTCTGTGAAAAAGAATTTCCTCACATTACCCCTGAGCCGTCCCCCCTCTATCTTTAAACTGTGCCCCTTGTTCTTACATCTCTTTCTGAAAGATGCTACCCTCCTGGACTTTGTCGATTCCCTTGAGGTACTTGAACGTTTCTCATGTCCCCCCCTCCTGTCATCAAGGTATACATATTAACTCTCTCAGTCTCTCTTCATATGGTTTCTGATGTAGACCCTGCACCATTTTAGTTGCCCTCCTCTGGACTGCTTCCATCCTGTCTATGTCCTTGCGTAGATGAGGTCTCCAAAACTGCACACAGTACTTCAGATGGGGTCTTACCAACTGTCTGTATAGAGGGATAATCACTTCCCTTTTTCTACTTGTGATGCCCCTTCCTATGCATACCAGTATCCCCTGGCTCTCCTTACTGACTTTTCACATTGCTTACCCACCTTTAGGTCATCTGATATGACTACTCCCAGGTCCCTTTCCATTTTTGTTGTTGTTAGTACCTCCCCTGCTATTGTGTACTCTTCTCCTGGGTTTTTGTTTCCCAGGTGCATTACTTTGCACTTCTTTGCATTGAATCTAAGTTGCCATATGTCTGACCATTCCTCCAACCTTGCCAAGTCCCTTCTCATCTTTTCTACCCCTCTTGTGTATCAACTCTGTTACAGATCTTTGTGTCATCTGCAAAGAGGCATACCTTTCCTCAGACCCTCTGCAATGTCACTTATAAAGATGTTAAAGAGGATTGGACCCAGTACTGAGCCCTGAGGCACTCCACTAGTAACCCCCCTTTCTTCGGAATGTGTTCCATTCACTATTACCTTCTGTGTCCTGTTGTGCAGCCAGTTTGCTACCCAGACTGGCTAACTTGATTATTAATCTTTTGTGCGGGACTGTGTCAAATGCCTTGCTAAAGTCTAGGTAGGTCATATCCACAGCCCCTCCCTGGTCTATTACTTTGGTCACCCAGTCAAAGAAATCAATTAGATTAGTCTGACATGACCGTCCTGCTGTAAATCCATGTTGCTTTGGGTCCTGTGCCCCGCTGGCCTCTAGGTGCTCAACAATTCTTTCTTTCAGAAGTGATTCCATCATTTTCCCTACCACTGAGGTCAAACTTACAGGTCTGTAGTTTCCTGCTTCTGCCTATCTCTGTCTCTAGATCTATTTATCTCTCTATCTGTCTGTCTGTCGGTTTCTGTATCTGTCTATCCATCCATCTATCTATCTATCTAGCTATCTATCTATCCATCCACCTACCTCCCAACAGACTCCTCCCTACCTCACAGTTGGACAAATGGTTTGGTCCAGGAAGAGAATGGTGGTCATTTTCATTGGAAATAAACATTGTTAATTAAAGTGTGTGTGTGTTGGGGGGGGGGGTGTATGTCAGGTAAATGACAAACAGAAAGGAGTAGAGGTACCGCATCCAATGCAGGGGTACAGTGTACATTTGGGGTAGCGAGCCCCAGGCAGACTACCAAGAAACAAAACTGCATGTGCACTTGCAGAGACCAAAACTCATAGGGGTGTAAAATTACTACAGAGCATGCAGTCCAGGCCATTATTTATTGCTGTATTGCTGAAAACCACGGTAAGAACAATTAACTGGGCAGGTGCAAATGGTGAATCAATTGGTGCAAAGTCATAAATATAATGTGCAAATGAAACAAACTAACCCCCTAATGGTAGCCTCATTATAGTAGCACTGTGCAGGTGCTCTGGTGCTTTGCGTGGGGGCTACAAGCAGTTTACATTCATTTATTACATCAACAATTGAGTCACCATTTGCACCTGCCCAGTTCATTGTTCTTCCCATGGATTTTGGAAAGACAGCTGTAAGCCTCCCAAATGGGCTTACCTTGTCAGGCTGTGGCCCCATCGCTCCCTTGTGAGCGCCCCATCAATGGCTCTAGGTGGGCTCTGGACCTGGTGGTCCCATAACTGCCTCTGCGGCTGCAAGCTACCTGATTCTATGTCTTGCCCCCCTGCGTAGATGGGGTCTAAGCTTTGGTACTGTATTTGCACCTCTAGATGCTTGGGAGTTTTGCTTTGGGGTCCCAGAGGTGGCGTGAGCCCCTAATGGAAATGTAAACAAAAGACATGGTGGCCTGACTCCACTGAGCAAGCGCAACTGTCTGGAGGCAAATTAGGAAGCAAATTTAAAGGAGCCGTGACTCTCTTTGCGGTGTGGGGATTTTAGTCACTACTAAGTGGTATCCTGGGCTCCTGAGAAGATGTGGGAACCAGGGACCAAGTGAAATAGTAACTGGAAAGTCTCAGGTTTTAGGGGAAACTGCTTTCAACTCTTTTAAGGGCTCATGTATTTATATTTAAGGACTGTATTGTTGTAAGATTAATGTACTCCATGATGGCAGCCACAGCAGGACTACAAAACACAGGGGGCTGCTGGGAAGAGGTTGTAGGGCATTGAATTTGCCCAGGACTGCAACAGCCAATCAGTGAAGGGCTGGAGAAAGACTATAAATAGGACTGGCAGCCTGCCTAAAAGTGGGATTATACAGAGGGGAAGTGCAGGGGCGCCGAAGTGGGCTTCACAGCCCCATAGCTGCACTCATCCGCCAAAGCCTAAAGGATCAAAGTATACTGAAAACTGCAGTATAGAACTAGCATTGAGTTTGCAACAGAAAACAGAACCAGGTTTTGGAAGTGGTTGCAGACGACTCAGAGCCAGAGCTTCTACAGAGAGCGAAAGGTGAGTTGAAAGCTGTAAAAGGAACTGAGAGACTTGCTCAATGCTGTTTTGGATTTGGAACTGATGAGATTTGCTCAGTGCTGCTTGACTTTGGAGACTAGAGACTGTTTAAAGCTTATTGAATGCTCCAGTGGAAGGAACCCTTGTAGCAGAGTCTGAGCCTTCCCTCCTCGAGGAGTGTTTCATTGAAAGTATGTCAGCAAGGGGAGTAACTGAGAGTGCTAGTGGTCAGAGACAGTTAAAGGACCAGCCTCCCTGTGACAGAAAGAGAAGTGCATAGAGCTGGGACAGAAGACTATGTAAAAGACATCTGTAAGTTATTCGCCCAGTGTGAGTGACTGACAGGGCCTAGGGGTCCAAGTGCTCTTCACCACCCTTAGGCTGAAGACCTGCACCATGGGACAAAAGAGGCCAGCCTAGTGAACATTGTCTACAAAGGCCTCCAGGCGAAGCTGGCAAGGCTAAGCGGGTGAAGATCAACTGCTTCTGCTCTTCAGTGCTTCTGCATTGTTTTTGCATCACTCGGAAACCTCTACGGTACTGTGCATCGACAAGTGAACTGCAGTTCAGCTGGCTGCAACGCCCCTGTGTGGACTGCGAAAGTGTGAGTACCTCGAGCTGTGGCTTTGGGAAGTTTAAATAGTTAGATAGCTAGTTAGATTGCTGGGGCAATCCCCAAAAGAACAGTGGGGAAAGTCAAAATTTGGACAAAGTTAAGAGCAAAGGTTACAAGGGGACATGAAAGTTGGGACAAAACAAGATTTAAAGTGTTGCAAGTGTTAAACAAAATAGTGGGCCCCGACAGAAGTTGTCAGGCCTGCATCTCTATCCGGTGTGGTACCCACCACAATAAGGACATTTAGGGATGCAATCCAAGGTGGGAGGCAAAAGGACTGAGTGGGGTTACTGGAAAGTGTTTCTGAGGGTTGTGTTGCTGTTTATCTCCTTTACCCCCTTTCACCAAATAAATCTCAATATTGTTTACATGTTAATTCTTGTAGCTGTAAATCTGTGTATCCTAGTTACTGTGTGGGGAAATTGTTATTGTGTGGGGAAGTATACTAGGGGGCAAATACTATTATTTCCTGGGGGGTGATAACCTGCACGTTTTCCACAGGTATTCCCTGCCACTGCCCCAGGTGGAGGTACTGCGCCAACAGACCTTCCAATTGCAGAATCCAGGCTGGGCCCCTCGTAGGTGTTTTCCTGGTATGACCGAGGGCCCAGGAGCACCCGAGGTGAGTCTAGGGGCTGTTACACAGCATAAAATAGTCAGCTGAACAGCAACCTGGGACGATGTGCTCCGTGGTAATTTCACACCTCTATGAATCTTGTTCTTCACAAGAACACTATTTCAGTCTCTGCCTTTGGGGTAGGGTGAGATGTAAGGATATGATGTTATTGTTCACTCAGAGAAGATGACCTGCTCAGAGATATTTAGGCACGATCAGACACCCTCAGAGATCTTCAGACATGATTAGGCATGCTCAGAAACATTCTGACATTGCCAGACCTGCTCAGAGATATTCAGACATGCTCGGACCATAGAGTTCTATGGGTATATTGAGAGAGGCTAGAGTGCAGACTGACATTGGCTTCCTTGAAGCTGTGCATTTGCCATATGACGGGAGGACTGAGCTGCCGGCAGATAACAGGAACCCTTCTTGAAACATGGATAGTGGCACCAGCACACTATTCTGACAGCAATGGAGTAATGCACTGCTTACACAGGCAAAGGAAACATGAGCATACCTTGTTTTCATCATCAAAATGTACGTCTGCTTCTTCATTTGCCTGCTGTCAATGGTGCTTCTTACCGAAACAGATCAGCACATTGCAGTCAGAACAGTGTGCTGGTGCCACTACCTAAGTTTCAGGAAGGGTTCCTTCTATGTGCCAGGATCTCAGTAATGTGGCAGATGTGTGGCTTCAAGGGAGCCAATGTCAGTCCACACTGTAGCCTCTCTCTCAATATACCTATAAAACTCTATGGCTCAGACCTGCTCAGAGACATTCAGACATGATCAGACATGCTCTGAGACATTCTCACATGATCAGACCTGCTCGGAGACATTCACACATGATCAGATCTGCTCATAGAGTTCAAATATATATTAGAGAGGGCTAGAGAGTGGACTCCAGTTGCTCAGTTGAAGCCACACGTCTGCCATATTAGAGGAGGGTTGAGGTGCTGGCAGATAACAGGAACCATTCTGGAATCTTAAGACAGTGGCACCAGCATACTGTTTTGACAAAAATCAAGTAAGGCACTGCTTATACCAGCAAAGGACAAACGAGCATACCTTGTTTTTGTCACCACAATGTGCATCTGCTTCTTTACTTCCCTGCTGTCAATGGTGCTTGTTACCCAATTTGATCAGCAGATTTCTGTCAAAACAGTGTGCCGGTGCAGTTATCTTAACTTTCCAGAAGGGTTCCTGTTATCTGCCAGTACCTCAACCCTCTTCTAATATGGTGGATGCATGCAGCTTCAACTGAGCCATTAGAGTCCACCCTCTAGCCCTGTATAATATATATTTGAACTTAATGGATCTGCTCAGAGACATTCAGACATAATCAGACATGCCCAGAGACATTCAGACATAATCTTTGCTCAGAGACATCCAGACATGATCAGACATGGCCAGAGACATCCAGACATGATCAGACATGCCCAGACATCCAGACATGATCAGACATGTTCCAGCAGATTCAAACGTGATTATGGTAATTTGAGGTCAGATGGGACTCTAGATCCATCAAGTTGCCCTCCACTGCTTCATAAGCAGGGAATAATAGGTATAGTGTTAAAACAAGTAATAATGTATATGGATACCTCCAACCCCTCTTCTACCCAGCGGCAATTCTCCTTGTAATTAGGAACATGTCCCAGCTTACCCTGAAGCCCTGTAAGTTTTCATATCCATTGTCTCTGCTGGTAAATAGTTCCATAATTTCAGTTCCCTCTGGAAGAAGGAGTGCCTCCTCATGTTACCCATGTAGTTACCACCTCTGAGCTTTAGGGTGCGGCCTTGTGTCCTACTAAAGTTATTTATTTATTTAAAACACATTTTACCCACTGGCCCGATGGCACTGAGGGTTGAGGTGCAGGATGCCACACCTTGTGCTGTGCCAGAGACCTGGGTTCGAGAACGAGCCCAGGACATCAGAGGTCGGCTGGGAGTGGAGGGAGGAGCTGGATTGATCTGTCGTCTGTCAGCTCTCTTCTCCTGGGGAGGGTTGGGCACCGATCCGGTTAGCAGACGGTGTCAGACAGGGAGGGCACTGTTAGGTGCTTGGCAGAAGCTGTGTCTCTGCACAGCTTCTCACCTAGACTTCGGTCTTGTGCTAGCGCCCTCGTGGGTGGGTAGGGATCACAGAGTCACTTACATAACTAAGCAAAATCCCTCACCCCACTGCTGTGCTGAATGATCCCAGAACAGGGAAATAGGGCCAGAATACAGAGCCCTTGCCGGCAGGTGGGGGCAAAAAATGTGAAATAATAAAAAAAAAACATATTTTACTAGGTAGACAAACAGAACCTAGAAGACTTGTTTCCAGTTGCGATCGGGGAGGGAGAGAACATAGGAATTCGTAGAAAATACATACAATCCCAACTGAAATATAGTATGCATTTTACAAGGAGAAACAAATTATACAACAGCAAGTGGGTACAAATAGAGCACAGCCCCTGTATGGGTGCAAGGGAAGTTACAAATAGGAGAACACAGCAAATTATGCTTATAGCTAGGATCATAATGCGTTGCTCTACCATCACTAGATCAAACATCATCATCTGCGTGAGGTTGCTGATATACCGGCCCTGGGTATATGGGGAAGGCTGAGATCATGTTCTTTCTCAGCTTCCTTTAATGAAGAACAAACATGTTAAGGGACTCCAGCTTTACCTCACAACTTTTGTCCCCATACCCTGTATCATTCTGGTGGTCCTGCAGTGACACCCCCCTTGACTGCCTCCATGTCCTTTTTGCATTGGTAGCCCAGAACTACACACAGTACTCCAGATGGGGCATGACCAAGGACATGTAAAGTGGCAAGATTACTTCCTTTGCTCTGTTGGTCCCCTCCCCCCCCGATGTATCCCTGCATTCTGCTGGCCTTTCTGAGAGTGGAAGCAGACCACTTGCTAGGGTGCCATGGTCATAGACATTAAGTCATGATCAAACCTGCTCAGAGAGACATTCAAACATAATCAGACATGCACACAGAAATTCAGAGTGTTCAGAGGTGAGCAACATGATCCGACCTGCTCAGAGATGTCATTTAGACATGATAAGACCTACATTCAGACTTAAATAGACCTGCTTAGAGAGACACTTAGACATGACCAGACATGCTCAGAGGAATTCAGACGTGATCGGATCTGCTCAGGGGAATTCAGACATGCTCAAACCTGCTCAGAGACGTTCAGACTTCATCAAACATGCTCGGAGATATTCAGACATGATCAGGCATACCCAGAGATATTTTGACAAGACAGGAACTTCTCTGAGACATTCAGACATTATTAGATGTGATCGGGAATTCAGACATGATAAGACCTACTCTGACACATTCAGACATGATCCGGCATGTACAGAGACATTCAGACATGATAAGCAGGGGTGTGCAATTACCGTATCCTGAATATTCAGACTGAATATCATATTCGAGACCCAAATATTCAGCTATTCAGTATTTATTTGGATGAAATGTTAAGAAAAAAGAAACAGATTCCCACCCTATATCCTGCAAGATATACAACCCCCATCCCCCCATCCACTATTGGAATCCATTTCACCCTCCTCTCCCCTTCCGCACTCACAAATTTCCATTAATTAGCTATATTTAAAAAAATCTTCCAGTAAGGGTGGCTGGCACAACCTGCCCACCTCTACATCCAGTTGTCATCTTTCAGTGCTCATTTGTGCTAAATCAGATATGTCTCATATCCTCTTCTACCCTTGCAGCACTCTCCTCACACTCTTCTCCCTCCTCCCAGCACCCAGAAGCCAGTGAGCGGTGACTACAAGCAAAAAGAAGGCAGCTGACACAACCCACCCTCCTCCATGGCCGGTCCCCTTCTTGTTAGTGAAAGCACTCACTTGCTCATAGTAAAAACCAGCTGATTTTACTATGAGCACCTTTTTCCTCTTTATAGTCACCACTTGCCAGCTTTTGGGTGTTGGGAGGAGGTAGGGAGGAGGGTGCTGCCAGCGTGGGAGACATATTTAATGCAAATAAGCGCTGAAAGACGGTATCCGGCCATGGAGGTGGGCGGGTTGTGCCAGTGACCCATCATGGAATATTTTGTACATAATGGTTAAATTAATGGAAAATTGTGGGTGCTGGAGGGGGTGAGAAGGGTGGGATGGATTCTAACAGAGGGAAGGGGAATGGGGGTTATATATCTTACATGATATAGGGTGAGGGGCTCTTTCTTTAGTTTTCCTTCTAAATATTGTATTTCCCAAATATGTTAGGCACAATTAGTGCCACTATTCATTATTCGGATCTGAATAATGAACAGAGCATCATTCATGGTATTATTCACTACTCGCACTCCCCTAATGATTAGTCATGCTCAGAGACATTGTGACAAATCACCTGTCCTCTCCCTTGTCAGTGCCTTTCTCACACCTGGCTACCACAGACCTCCACTCTGGTTCTCCTTGTACAGTACCCTGCACCCATGCTTACCTGTCTGAAAAGGTGGCATGACCCAGACACCTGGACCCTCTGAGCCCAGTCCCCTTGTATCAAGGCAGACTGCTTGAACTGCAGGTGGAATGTAGATGTAACCCCCCCCCCTTCAGGAGGGGACTTACCTGGAAGGCTTCCAAACTGCTGCTGTGGTTGCCAGTGGCTGTCTTGTGCTCTCTCTCTGGCTTGGCCATGGGTGTGGTGCAGAGAGAGAGGGTACAGCCATGCTGCAGTCTTTGGTGCCTCCTGTACCCTTTTATTTTTGGTGGCTGTGGCTGCATTCTTCATTGCTGTTCCACCAATCATGGCTAGGAGCAACCAAACTGCCACACCTTCCTGGCTCTCCATCTGTCATGCCGCAGATTACTGCCAACAGCACTTGAACTGGAGTGCACGCTAAAAATGGGCTTCTTCCCACTGCTCCATCAACCCCAGCACACCTGCCTCTTGACCCACTACCCCACCTCTGCAACTAAAACTGACCTGTCTGGATAGCAGCCCTAAGGGTCTCCTACAAACCCAGGGTACCAGCACATGTTTGGAGCACAAAGAAATAGAAGCAGAGATTTTGGAGCACAAGGCTCCTATACAGTATGGTTGCAACCATCTTGGCAATAGTTTCATAGTATTTATACAAATTCAGGAGGCATAGCCTATTTATGAATTTGCCATCCAAGGATGGTTTTAATTTTCTATATATTCAAATTTTTTATTACCCATGAATTTGTCCAGAGTACTCTTAAATTTATCCATAGTTTTGCTCTCTACAATTGAGACTGGTAATGTATTCCAAAAATTAACAATTCTCTGTGTATACCATTGATGTCTTTTTTGGTTTTACAGTGTATACCTTTTAATTTCATGGTATGAGATCTAGTATGCAATGTACCTGATTTTCTTACAATACCAAGATTCTCTAAAAGTCCTTCTGCTATGAAAGCCTTATAGAGTAAGCAAATATCCCCCCTGAGTTGCCTATATTGTATAGAATATAGACCAAGTGACCTCAGTCTATCACCATATGACTTACTAGTCATACCCTGAATTTTTTTAGTCATTCTCCTCTGTACTCCCTCCAATTGTTTCCTACTTTGAATTGTTAAGGGTGCACAAAATGGGGCACGATACTCCAGATGAGATCTCACCAAACTGGTATACAAAGGGAGAATAACCTGAGGTAGTCTACTTTTAATATTCTTCCAGATACAACCCATGATTCAAACAACATGAAGTCTTGCTATATTATGACAACTGCAGTATGATCGCAGGTTAGAACTGCTCCGGAGGTGAAATAGTTAACTTCCATGCAAGGCATGGAATCTTGAGCGTGAGCTCGGTTAAGGAAGCTCTGTCTGCTTACTTTCAAACCGAAACCATCAGATTCTTTACTCCGCCTCACTGAACAGTCGCTCTGGAGATTTCTCCTTTTGCTCGGTTCATTTTCGCAGTTTAAACCAGTTTTAAAATATTAAATCTCGTCTAATTTTAACTGCAACCGTTCGGTTCAAGCTCTGTCTGTGGTAACGTAAGTAACATATAGTTTTTACATACGAATTCTGTGTGGAACTTGTAAAACATTTATCAGTTCAGTTCGAACCGATTAGGTGCATTTTCAATTGCTAGTCCTTTTTTAGAGTGCGGCTCCCGGTTCCTATCGGTTCTAAAAAAAACGGATTTCATTACGTTTTTTTCCACGGCCCGTGACATGGTTGGGAACCGATAGGAGAGTCTTGCTTGGTGGATTGCCATAAACAGGCAAGTTTTGGTTAGGCTGACATAATGTCTGAGAAACCCAAAAGAAAAACCGGGCCCACTGGGTTTCAGCACTGCGATGTCTGTGGGGAAGCCTTTGCCAAGGCTGACCCTCACACCTCCTGTGTTTATTGCCTAGGGTTTGACCACCTCAATTCAGACTGCCAGATCTGCAAGAATTTCCCTGCTGCCACCGTTGAAAAGAGAGTTGGTAGGCTCTGGGAAAGAGAGGCCAAAAAGTCCGCTGACCCAGATGGCCGGCCCGGTTCGGTGCCAACTGAACCTGAGGGAGTGCCCTCTGACCAGGGCGAGACTTCCTCGGGCAAACAAAGAGCTGGCTCTGAGGAGCCAGTTCCTGTAAAAAGGACTAGAAAGTATGCTGCTGTGGAAAAAGTCCTTTCCCCAACAGCCGAAGAGATAGCCAAAGCAATCCAAATTGTCCAGTCTCTTTCCCCGGTTCCTGAACCGACTCCATCTGGGAGACACTCGGTTCACCAGGTCCCATTGGTTCAGGATTATGATTTTGAAGAATTTTATGAACCGTGGGGGGGCGGGGAGAGTATGAAGAGAGTGATTATGGTCTGGAAGATCTGGACGCTCCTATTGAGCTAGATACCTCCCCAGACAGACCTTTAGGGGTTTCCCCCTAGGCTTTCTGAGTCCCCTGCTCATTTCATCTTTTACAAGAAGGTTGCTGAAACTCTTCAGCTTCCTGTTGAGGAAGCTGTGGATGATCAGGAAGAGCCTGATTATGTAGAAATGATGGATATTCCAGAATCTAAGAGACTGTCTATTCCCCTTCATAAATCTTTCAGGAAACAGACAGAAATTTTTTTAAAAACTCCTCATTCTATACCTCCTGTGGATAAAAGGATGGACAGGAGGTATACTTTATCAGGTTCTGACATATAATTTCTCACACAGCAATGCAGCCATGTGGGTGTAGTGCAGGCTGCAGCTTGTGACAAGGCAAATATCCCCCCTAGCTTCACATCCTCCTGAAAAGGACTCCAGGAAGATTGATGCTATGGCAAAGAAACAGTACATGGCAGCATCCTTGGGGCTCAGACAAGCAAATTACATGGCTTATGCTGCCAGATACCAGAAATCCAGATGGGATACTGTGTTGGCTCTAGTCAAACAACTCCCTGACAAGTTTGCCAGGGATCTGGAACAGGTGGCTTTAGATGGTATCGAGGCATCAAAAATGCAATTTCATGCTGCGGGTGGACTCTAATGACGTATCTTCTAGAGTTATGGCTACTTCTGTGGCACTTCGCAGAATGGCCTGGCTCAGATGCACCACATTGTCATAGGATACCCAGTCAAAAGCCATCGATTTTCCTGTGATTGGCAGTTCTTTGTTTGGGGAGCAAACAGAGAATTATATGAAGAAAATGGACGAATACAGGACCACCTATCAGAGTGCACAAGCCAAGGAAAGGCAGGCCACTCCTCAGAAACAGCCTTCCAGGGGCAGAGGCAGGCCTTTTCATAGGCCTTTTTATCAGGCTCAAGCCTCCTCTTCCTCCTATGCCCAGAGGGGATTCTTTAGAGGAAGGGGCAGGAGGGGTTCAAGCAGGCCTGCTTCCACTCCTCAGCCCAAAGCCCCTGCAGGCACCCTGACCGGGTAGCCAGGGCTGGCTTCCTCACTGTAGGGGCAGGCTGGCTTACTTTGTCCAGGACTGGAAGTCTCTCACATCAGACAAGTGGGTCCTGGAAGTGGTAAGCCAGGGACTGGTCCTCAGCTTCAAAAAATTTCCGAAGCTGAGGAACAGATCTTTTCCTACTGCATCTCCATCGGAGGCACTCATCTTAGAGTCAGAGGTCTCCACTCTCCTCGCTCTCAGAGCTGTGAAAAGGGTTCCACCCCTACACCAGGGCAAAGGGTTGTACTCCAGGTACTTTCTTACCCCAAAAAAGACAGGAGAATGGCGGCCCATCCTGGATCTCAGATACCTAAACAAGCACCTTTTAAAACCAAAGTTCAAAATGGTAACTCTGGGAATCATTTTACCTTCCCTAAGGCCAGGGGACTGGCTAGCATCCCTGGACCTCAAGGATGCCTACTTCCATATTCTCATCAGAAGCTCCCACCGAAAGTACCTCAGGTTCGAGCTGCCCTCAGGCCATTACCAGCTCAGAGCAATGCCCTTTGGACTCACCTCGGCTCCAAGGGTATTTACCAAGTGCATAGCAGTAGCTTGCCTAAGAAGGCAAAAGATTGCCATTTTTCCTTATTTGGATGATTGGCTCATAGTAGGACAATCCCCAGATCAGGTCAACCTACATCTTCAGATAACCCAGCAACTGCTTACGTCACTAGGTTTCCTTCTGAATCTCTCAAAGTCAGTACTGGAGCCTGTCCAGCTACAAACCTTCATAGGCACAGAGCTGAACACCCAGGAAGCCAGGGCCTTCCTCCCCCTAGACAGGGCAAACACCCTACTCTCCCTGGCCTCTTCATTCACCCTGCAGGTCTCTCGACCAGCAAGGCATTTTCTGCAGCTCCTAGGACACATGGCTGCTTCCACAGCGTAGTGCAAGGAGCAAGGTTTCAGATGAGGACATTCAGTTCCATCTGAGGGCCTTTGGTCACAAAGGAAGGATCCTCTACCAAACTGATCCCAGTAACTCGAACCCTGATCCAAGCCCTTCAGTGGTGGCAGGATCAGAGCAACCTGAGACAAGGAGTTCCCTTTGTCACTCAGCCTCACTCATTAATCCTTACTACAAATGCATCCCTCTTGGGGTGGGGGGCCCACATGGGCGACCTCACTACCCAGGGACTGTGGTCCCCACAGGAATCTCTGCTCCACATCAACCTGTTGGAGCTCAGAGCAGTTTTTCTAGCACTTCAATCTTTCTCAAAATCTGTTCAGAACAAGACTGTGCAGGTCAGAACAGACAACACCACTACAATGTGGTACATCAACAAGCAGGGGGGCACTCGGTCTACGGCCTTGTGCACCGAAGCCATGAAGTTGTGGTCTCTGGCATACCCCCTGAACACTTCCCTTATGGCAGTTCACCTCCCAGGCAAAGACAATGTCCTGGCAGATGCTCTCAGCAGGATCTCTCAGGGCCATCACGAGTGGTCCCTGGATCCCCTGGTTCTGGGAGTGGTATTTGCCAAATGGGGCACCCCACAAATAGATCTCTTTGCAGCCCCAGACAATCATCAACTTCTTCTCTTTTGCTGCAGGCCCCCAGTCTTGGGCTTAGTCCCTCTGGATGCCTTAGCCCTCAGCTGGGAAGGGACGTTTCTCTATGCCTTCCCTCCCTTCCCTCTCCTGTTCAAAGTGCTAGTCAAAATCAGAGCCCAATCCTGCAGGGTCATTCTGATTGCCCCGGATTGGGCCAGGCAAACCTGGTATCCTCTCCTCCTGTCCTTAGCAGTCCATCCTCCCTTGTGCCTTCCCAAGAATCACAATCTGTTAACATGTGCCCAGGGAAGGTTTGGTACCCGAATCTCAAGTCTCTCAATCTCAAGGCCTGGTTCTTGAAGAGCTAGAGTTTGCTGGCCTACACCTCTCTCAAGGTGTAATGGATATACTCAAGGCTTCTAGGAAGCCTTCTACCAGGGCTACTTATAACTCCAAATGGAAAACATTTTCCATATGGTGCTCGGAAAAGAATATTTCCGCAGACACTGCTGATTTACCCACAGTTCTAGATTATATGGTCCATCTAAACACTTTAGGACTGAGATCAGTTACCCTGAAGGTACATTTGGCAGCTGTCTCTGCTTTTCTTTCAGCAGGTAAACTCTCTCCTCTTTCATCTCACCCTGTATTGCTAAGTTTTTTAAGGTTTGCTTACACTAACCCTCCATTCAGGACCCTGCCCTGCCTGGGATCTCAATGTTTGCATTGCTCAGCTCATGCAACCTCCTTTCGAGCCCTTGTCTTCAGCTGAGCTTAAGTTCCTGACTTAGAAAACTGTGTTTTGGTAGCTATCACCTCTGCCAGACGACAAGGAATTGCAAGCATTGTCAGTGGAACCAGACTTTATCTCCTTTCACAGAGATAAGGTAGTCCTTCGGACTAATAGAAAGTTCCTGCCTAAGGTGGTTTCGGATTTCCACGTTAATCAATCTATTTCTCTCCCTGTTTACTTCACTGACCATTCTTCCTCTGGTGAGAGGAGGCTGCACAGCTTAGATGTGAAGAGGGCCCTTAGCTACTACATAGAGCGTACCAAGGGTCACAGGTTTGACTCCCTCCAACTGTTCCTCACTTATGGTAAGGTTGGAAAGGGGAAACCTGCCACTAAAAGATCCATTGCCAGGTAGATTGTCTCTTGTATCCAATTCTGTTATGAAAAGTTGGGTAAGATTCCCCCCTCAGGCCTGAGGGCTCACTCTACCAGAGGTACAGCTGCTTCTCTGGCTGCTACCAGAGACATCCCATTCTAGAGATATGTCAAGCAGCTACCTGGAAAAGCAGTTCACACTTTACCAAGCATTATTCCCTGGACATTCAAACTAGGGAGTGATGCTCGGTTTGGCACAGCTGTCCTTCAGAGCCTATTCCCTAAGTAGGTTCTGTCCCTCCTCCATGGGGGTACTGCTGTGTAGTCTGCAGTTGTCATAATATAGCAAGACTTCATGTTGTTTGAAGAAAAAATTACTCACCTTAGTAATGTTGTTTCTTCTAATGGAGTCTTGCTATATTATGACCTCCCTCCCCTGCCTGCCCCTCTCAGAACCTCGTTTTTGCGCTGTGGGTGGGCATCACAGTGTTGGCACTCTGTTTTTCTTGCCACTTTGTTGTTTTGTTTCACCCTCCCTAGGGTGAGTGTGTTTTTATTTCATTATTGGGTCTCTTGACTTGAGTCTTTTTTCGAGACCAACAAGTGTGTTTGTTAGGGTAGTAGCCAGTTGGCTAGTGTAGGTTTACAGCTTCCACACAGAACATTAGTGAGTTTTAGCTCGTAAAGATCTGACGGTTTCAGTTTGAAAGTAAGCAGACAGAGCTTCCTTAACCGAGCACGCGCTCAAGATTCCATGCCTTGCATTGAAGTTAACTATTTCACCTCCGGGAGCAGTTCTAACCTGCGGTCATACTGCATTTGTCATAATATAGCAAGACTCCATTAGAAGAAACAACATTACTAAGGTGAGTAATTTTTTCTTCTCTGACAATTCTTTACTTTAAAGATAGTATTATTCTCAAAATTTAACTTATTATCTATATTAATCCCCAAATCTTTTTCATTTTCTGTCACTTGTATTTGTTCTTTGTTTAATATACACACATTTTTTAAATTGTTATAACCCAAGTGCATAACTTTACATTTCTGTTCATTAAATTTCATTTTATAATTAGTAGCCCAAATTTCCAAATTACCCAGTTCTGCTTGCAATAGACTGATATTTTCAGTGGTATTAACAACACAGCCTATTTTGCAGTCATCCGCATGTTTAGAGATCCAGATATTGTCAGATGTTTGCAATGATGATATCAGAATGTTAAGTAAAACAGGCAGCAACACAGAGCCCTGGGGGACACCGCTTGTAACACTCACCCATGATGACATGGCTCCTTTAACAGTGGTTTTTTGTCTACGGTTATGTAACCATGAGTCTATCCATTTGATTAATTTATATGGAAATTTTATGGAAATTTTAGTTCTCTGACCCAATCTCTGACCCTGCAGCTTGGCTAAAGGATTGTAGGAGGATGATACAATTGGACCCTTCCTGATGTACTGGCAGGTGGGGGGGGGTGGAATCCAACAGGAGTCCAGGACCAGGCAGAAGGACTGACTGACAGCTCTTCCTGTCAAATCAGACACTGTAGTGGGAAAAATAAGTTTTTAGCCTCATGAGGAGCTTGTGACAGTTGGAGAGAGACTCGAAGATTGGCAGATCTGCTGCTGCTTCAGAAAACCGGAGGCCTAGCCAGGCCCAGATCTTGAGAGCCCTAGTTGGGGTTCATCCTTCCAAACACTGTGAGCCTTATCCTGGGCTTATAATGTGCAACTGTACCGGAAGGGAGCTTGCAGAACAAAGCTGCTGTGAGAGAATCTGAGTCGTCCAAATTCTGAGGAAAGTTGCAGAGCTGAGGAATTGGTGGCAGAGATCTGCTTCTCCATCGAGCTGCTGCAAAGCCAGGTAGGGGACCTGCTAGCCCTTATCAAGTGGGGTGAATCAGGGAAAGGGGAATCACGGGTGCATTCCCTGAGTATGTGGGTACTCTCTATCCAGAGGTGAGCTGGACCGTGGGGGTTGCTCTGGGGGTCTGAGCTCCTTGGTCACCATGAAGCTGCTGCATAGTGCTCCAGTGTGCGGTGAGTGTTGAGCCAACTGGGCTGTGCTGCTGCCACATGTCTGAGAGTCCAAAGAACTTCAAATCCAGACCGCTGGGGCCTACTGCTAAATGCTGCCTGACTTGCTGCTGTGTGTTGGTTCCCACCTTGTCTGAGCTGCTGCATCCATGGGCCACGTGAGTACTGGTGCTGCTGGCTCATGTCTTAGGTACTTTTTTCTCTTCTGGATTACAGTTACCTTGTTGGGATTACAAAGTTGGGTTTCCAAACATTTGGAGTTCCAAGTTCTTTAAATTGTACTAGCACACTGTAGCCTTTTGGGGGGTTACAGTACAAGGTTGCCAGATTTCATCAAGTGCGGCACCAAAAGAACCCAGGCAGTGTAGCTATCAGACCTGCACTGGGACTCGGGTGTAATTTCTGGGTACCCAGGGTCACTGGTCTTGTGTCATACTTTTTGACAATCCAAGGGTGAGCCACTATGAGCCCAATCTTTGGCCACAGCACCAAATTCTGCCAATATAAGATTTTTATTTTACTTCAGTACCCCAACGTTTTGCCTAAAAGGCTTCTTCAGGGAGCACTATTCATTTTTTCTCTTTATTCCGTTTATATCAATTTTACCATCATTCTTATGGCTGCCCCTAATCCTGACAAAACTAAGACAGCCTCTACTACACAGACAACACACACAGGAGCTGTGGCTCCAAGGTGTACTCAGAAAGAAATCAGCTTTCATGTGCCCCTCACACAGAATGTTTCTGTATAAACAAGATTGTTATTAGCACTGAAAATACCAATAGGGTGATTCTTATGTCCGGACTGGAGGCAGTTATAAGATTGGTGGTAAAATTGATATATAACCCCCCTATTACCCGGGGTTACTGGAATCCCAGTAAGACCTAGTGGTAGGCAGGGAAGGCAGCTTGTGAAACTCCAGTTAAATGGATTTTACACTGTCTCACTCTCTTCTCAGTCTCAGCTGAGACTGAGGGATGACATCACCATAGAACTATCACAGCTGCATGAGCCACAGTGGAATCTGCAGAAGGGAGTTAGAGTAGAATGTTGGGAGGTTTGAACAGTAGTCTGTAGGTCAGTTGGAGTTTGCAGTGAGAGGAGCAGTGAGAGGAGCACAGCAGCTCTACTCAGGCTCTTGGAGCCTAAGCCCTGAAATAGGGCTACATTTAGGGAAAGGTGTGTGTTTCCACCTAAAGAGAGACACAGTGAGCTATTTTTAAAGTGGTGGAGACCGCTGATTCGGGTCTCTGTGCCCTATCCCTCAGAGGGTGGGGCAGGAAGGTTTGCCTGCATTTCCAGGGGCAACCCCCTGGCTACTGCTAGTGAAGAAGCTGCCTTATTTGGTCCAAGAGTTTGGGAAACAAGAAGATTTCGTGATTCGTCTGTGGGGCACCTGCAACCGGAGGGTGAGTTTCTGCTCTTTCTAAAGGGCCCGTGTTTTCACCCTGGGACTTGTGTGATAGTGGGGATTGGACTGCTGAAGTAGTGGGAGGCCTAGAGTAATAGGCTTAGCCAAAAAATAAAAGTATGTTCAAGTCCAGCACATATGGGAAGTTAAGACATGTAGAGGAGATGTGACATACGTCTACCCAGTAATCTACATTGCCAAGCTTTCAGAAAAGAGTTGTTTAGTTTCCAGAGAAATGGCTGGGTATGGATTGTGGGAGCAGGAGGTGGGAGACCTCCCATCTTTCGTAACCAGGTCCACCTCTACGGATTTGCTCTGTGGATTTCTACTTTGCCTCATGCACTTGGCCAGTGATGAGGGAAGTACCCAGACGTGGGATTGGAAGGAAAATTCCCTCTAGGAGTTGAAGGCTCTAAGGTGGTTTGGGGAGCCACCAATTGGAAAACTGGTTCATTTCCCAAAATGGACCACGGATCAAGTGGCCGGCAGGGGAGCCGGGCCTGTGGGGAAAACCCAAGTAGTGTACAAGTCGGGCTGTGTACCCAAAGCTGCGTGCAAGTCCAGGCTGTGTGCCTGGTGGGTTCAGAGCCTGAGGGCTAGAATTGTGAAGAAGTGTTCTGTTGTCTCTAATCTGCATTACCAGGAATGTAGTCCCATGGGGGTCCATCTCTGCTTTGTTTGTTCAGCTTGGATGTGAATAAAAGCCACACTGTAGAATCCCATTCCTGGTTCTGGACATTACAGTTATTGCTTCCTGTGTTCGGATTTACTTGGGTGCCCCTGCACAGAGTAGCCAAACCTAGGCCCTCTGTGCCGAGTAACCTGATCCTCCTCGAACCTAGTCCCCACCAGGTACTGCTGTCAGCTTCAACAGCATATCACCTGTCGTTTTGCAAAAAGGCAGAGGTCCGGGGGTTACAAAAAATGGAGGCACTGCTTTGGATTTAATTCTGGGAGGAAGGTGCTCGGGCAGAGGGGCTAGCGTTTTGGCTATCTAGCAGTGGGTAGCCCAAAAAGATGAAGCAATTTAACTAGTGTGTCGCTGTGTGCTGTGGATCTTATGCTGCTGTTAAAATGCCAACTGTTTACCAAGGAGTAGTAAAGCTAAAAGAGTGTGCCCTTGTTCTGCATCAAATGTTTACAGCGTTTTTGCCAGCTTTCTAAAATATGTGTGTGAAAAAGAAAAGTGTGGAAGACTAGGGGTAGCAACAGGAAAATTGTGCCCTGGACGTTGGAAATGCTTTTAAAAGAACTGAGTGATTAAGAAAAATGTGGAAGACTAGGGGTAGCAACAGGAAAATTGTGCCCTGGACCTTGGAAATGCTTTTGAGTGAACTGAGAGATTTGCTGTGTGAATGGCCATGCTAAATGGCTGAAATGGGCTCCTGCTGTGGAATCAGTTGAAAAAAAAAAGTGGTTTCTGCAGTTTAAATTTGCCTGCTGGACGATCCTCGTGAAGAGAAGAGCACTCGCGAGGAAGAAGAGGCTCATTTGCATGGCGTCGTGTGATTGGTGAGGCTGCAATCAGTCTTGCCCCCCAGCTAGCTTTACAGTGACTGCCCCAGCATTCGAGAGGGAGTGTGAGTGGAGTGCGTGTACTGGCTAGTGGAGGAGCATCGCGGTGGTTAAAAAGCACTGTAAAACTCTCAAAAATAGACTGTTTTGTTTAAAATCGGGCTCAACCCACATATCCATCGTCTGAATTGCGAGTGTGGTGATTGAGGAGACGATCGGCAGGATTGCCCACCGGTTTTCCTTCTGAGGTTTCCAAGACTGGCTGCAGGTCGTTTTTCCATCGCAGCTAACATCTACTGATAACAGTAAGTACTAACAGTGAAATTGCTCAAACAGTGATTTTCTGCCAAATGCCAGCAAAATATGTGTGCAGCAGTGTAGTCGCTTTGCAAGTGTTAAGTTCTGCCAGCAAGTGCAAGTTTGTTAAGCCATTGACTGTGTGCATAGTTATGAATTCAGCATCAGTTTAAAGTTTTAAAGCCAGAGAGGGACTGTGAGTTGTAGCCAAATGTGCAGCACTAGT
Organism: Neoceratodus forsteri; assembly: GCA_016271365.2. NCBI lineage: Eukaryota > Metazoa > Chordata > Ceratodontiformes > Ceratodontidae > Neoceratodus > Neoceratodus forsteri. The sequence continues at coordinate 154,153,913 of CM028134.1, forward strand.
TTACAGGCAATCCTGTGCTTGAAATCCTGAGGCTTTAAGGGACTGTGAGTTAAAGAAATGTTTCCAGCAAATGAAAAGTCTGTGGAAAATCATGTAAATGTGTTAGAAAAAGAACAGTGCAAGTTTGTGCAGTTTGAGCAAAAGTTATTAGTAGCGTGTGTAAAACGGATGCACAGTGGCTTGACCCAATTTCTGAATGTTGATACACAGGAGTGCTGCCGCCGCCATTACAGGGTGGGGTAGTAAAGTAAACACAGCAGCAGAGGAGCCATTTTAAAAGTAAAGAAGGTGTTCAGTAAAGTGGGACTTTCAGTAACAGTGAGCATTTTGTTTGTTTTTTCTGCAGTTATGGCCTCAGGACCAGCTCGCTACCCGGATCATGCCCGGGCTGCAGTAACAGCAGCAGTAAATAGACTAAGGGACATTGAAAAGTGGTGCTGTGGAGGACAACTGCCTCCTCATGTGGCGATTCCTGGATATCCAGTGCATGTGTGTCAAATACGCTTAAATGCTGGAAGGGACGTCTTCATGATACCTCACTGTTCTGGATGCCTAGAAAAATATGGCTTGTATAAAGTGCCTCAGATTTGTTTGGCTCCCACATGGACAGAGGTTCAGGAATCTGTAGTTGGCAGCACACAGCACCAGGTGGAGCCTGTTGAAGAAGACCCCTCGGGGGAGTGTGGCACAAAGCTTGAGGGTGCAGATTTGGAGACAGAACCAGATGCTGAAGTTTCGGATGCTGGATCTCAGAAGGAAAGTTCAGATAAAGCATCAGCAGACCCCTGGAGGGGGGGGCTAGCCCAAGTCTCATAGGAGAAGATGAGATGAGGGAGGCCTTTGAATGGGAGATGTCGACCTCTGCACCTAGTGATGAGTGGATAGTCTCAGAAGTGAGGACGACTGCTCACTCCTGGGCTCAGATCCTCAGTGAGGAAGAAGATGAGGGGGAACATATGTGGCCTTGTGAAAAAGGAACGGGTACACAGCCTCAAGCTCTTGCCTCGGAGGAATGCATGGAAGAGAGTGGTGATGCCATTGCCCTGGCTATGCAAGAAGGAGAAGAAGTCAGGGATCCGTTTCTAATCTCATTGAGGATGTGTCGCTGGCAGAACCAGGATTGGCCACCCCCAAGCCAGGCCAGCGGTCTCAGGTTGACCAAAGCTAATAAAGAGGAGAGACTGGTTTGTAGGAAGGCGAATGAGATCTATGAGATGACCTTTCCTACCTTTCCTCTGAAAGTCTGGGAGGAGATTGAGAACAGCAGGAAATCCTGGATCTGGGCTGAAGCAATGAAATGTGTACATCCTGGTGCAAACAAGCACATGAAGAATAGACTGTTTCATGAGAAGTATACCCAGTGGAAGAAAGGCAGGACACTGTTTATGGACAGAGTGCGGATAGTGGACAGAGAGGGACATGAAATCTCCCACTGTGTGAATTATGTGCGCCCAGACGGGGTAATGTTCAAGCTCCTGACCCCCGGTACTATTGGCCTCAGTACAAGGACCTCCCAGCAAATGTGCCCGTGCCTACTAGATGGAAGGCCGAGCAGTGGTAGTCAATACTGCCACACCAGCCTTTGCAGTGCCTTTATTGATCCGCCAGTATGGACATCCAGGACTCAGGTGCCCCACATTCATCAGTTCTGCAGTGTACTGGCCTTTCCAGAATCCATCGACTGGCCCACCAGATGACTTCAGATCCAGAGAGGACACCAGCCCAGCTGTATCCTGAGCCATCGCCTGGTAATCGGATGATGTCAGACCAGCTGTTTTCCTTTTTTGTTTCTGTTCTAAGGTTCCATCTCCAGAGATGACATCAACCCAGCAGTTCCCAGATGTGCCCTCCTGTAGTTCCCAGAAGATGTCCGCCCAGCTGTATCGGAAGAAATGCTGCCAGGGAGATTCTTTGGCTGAGGAGCAGGTCGGTTCAGATTTTTTGTTCTACAAGGGACTGGTAAGTCCGACCTTTTCTATCTTTATGACATTGCAGTACACACCCTACACTAGCAGACTCCAGAATGTGTGAACTGTCCTCAAAGACTCTCCCCTTCGGGACTTTGGCCTGCTAGAACTGTGCTTCACCGGGCTCCGGCCAAGGAGAGACTCTTTAATGGACTAGCCTTCGGGCACTGTGGTCACTAGTTGGGACTTTTAGGGCACTCCATCCCCCAAATGTGTATTGTAAATAATGTCATTGTTTTTCTACTGTCTTCTAATGTATATACTGTTTTTCTACCTTTCCTAAAAAGAAATATTTTTGGGCTTCTTCAGTGTTTTGATGGTAGGGGTTTAGGTAGACTGTGTATGCAGATTAGGAGTGTGTGTTGTCTTTCTGTTTCTTGCAGGTGGTCCTGGAGAAGATAGAAGAGAAGACAAGAAGAGGAGGATGGGCTCATCGGAGTTCCTCACTAGTACTTTAGTGTGTAGTAATTTAAAGTACTGTGGTTATTATTGTTGTTGCTCCTGTATTAACCCTTTTCCTTCCACAGGTGTGGTTGTGGGGGGTAGGGAGGCAGTAAAGTGATAAAATGGTATGGTATTAGTTTCTAAGTGTGTGGTTGCAGGTTGCCCACGGTCGGGGAGGTCCCCGGGTTGTTTTTTTTGGGGTATTAAGTTAGAGGCAGACAGATTTTCCCTAGAGGGCTAGGGGGGATAGACAGGCTGTGGTCCTGAACGGCCGTAGGGACTGCAGTGCTGAGCTATTAGGGCTATGCTCTGGACAGTTCTACCAGAGCCACTAGGCATCCATAGTAAGTGGGTAGAGTAGAGACTAATACGTCAGCTAAAGGCCTCTAGGCCCTTAGTGTTGCCTGCCTGTGCTCGCACATGGTAGGAGGGGGCCTGATCACCTCCCTCCACAGGTAGCACATAGGGTGGGATGGCCTAAGCCGGGTAAACAATGACTGAGGACAGTCATTTTCCTTTTCAAGGGCAAGTGTAACCCCCTGTTACCCGGGGTTACTAGAATCCTGTAAGACCTAGTGGTAGGCAGGGAAGGCAGCTTGTGAAACTCCAGTTAAATGGATTTCACACTGTCTCACTCTCTTCTCAGTCTCAGCTGAGACTGAGGGATGACATCACCATAGAACTATCGCAGCTGCATGAGCCACAATGGAATCTGCAGAAGAGAGTTAGAGTAGAATGTTGGGAGGTTTGAACAGTAGTCTGTAGGTCAGTTGGAGTTTGGAGCTTGCTGTGAGAGGAGCACAGCAGCTCTACTCAGGCTCTTGGAGCCTAAGCCCTGAAATAGGGCTACATTTAGGGAAAGGTGTGTGTTTCCACCTAAAGAAAGACACAGTGAGCTATTTTTAAAGTGGTGGAGACCGCTGATTCGGGTCTCTGTGCCCCATCCCTCAGGGGATGGGGCGGAAGGTTTGCCTGCATTTCAAGGGGTAACCCCCTGGCTACTGCTAGTGAAGAAGCTGCCTTATTTGGTTCAAGAGTTTGGGAAACAAGAAGATTTTGTGATTCGCCTGTGGGGCACCTGCAACCGGAGGGTGAGTTTCTGCTCTTTCTAAAGGGCCCATGTTTTCACCCTGGGACTTGTGTGATAGTGGGGATTGGACTACTGAAGTAGTGGGAGGCCTAGAGTAATAGGCTTAGCCAAAAAATAAAAGTATGTTCAAGTCCAGCACATATGGGAAGTTAAGACATGTAGAGGAGATGTGACATACGTCTACCCAGTAATCTACATTGCCAAGCTTTCAGAAAAAAGTTGTTTAGTTTCCAGAGAAATGGCCGGGTATGGATTGTGGGAGCTGGAGGTGGGAGACTCACCCATCTTTAGTAACCAGGTCCACCTCTACGGATTTGCTCTGTGGATTTCTACTTTGCCTCATGCACTTGGCCAGTGATGAGGGAAGTACCCAGACGTGGGATTGGAAGGAAAATTCCTTCTAGGAGTCGAAGGCTCTAAGGTGGTTTGGGGAGCCACCAATTGGAAAACTAGTTCATTTCCCAAAATGGACAGTGGATCTAGTGGCCGGCGGGGGCGACGGGCCTGTGGGGGAAAACCCAAGTAGTGTACAAGTCGGGCTGTGTACCCAAAGCTGTGTGCAAGTCCGGGTTGTGTGCCTGGTGGGTTCAGAGCCTGAGGGCTGGAAAAAGTGAAGAAGTGTTCTATTGTCTCTAATCTGCATTACCAGGAATGTAGCCCCATGGGGGTCTGTCTATGCTTTGTTTGTTCAGCTTGGATGTGAATAAAAGCCACACTGTAGAATCCCATTCCTGGTTCTGGACATTACAGTTATTGCTTCCTGTGTTCGGATTTACTTGGGTGCCCCTGTACCGAGTAGCCAAACCTAGGCCCCCTGTGCCGAGTAACCTGATCCTCCCCGAACCCAGTCCCCACCAGGTACTGCTGTCAGCTTCAACAGCATACCACCTGTCATTTTGAAAAAAGGCAGGGGTCCGGGGGTTACAGATACAAACAGAATAAAGTAAAAGAAATGAATAGTGTCCCATGAAGAAGTCTTTTAGGCGAAACATTGGCGCAACAAGAAAAATAAATGAATAGTGCCCCATGAGGAAGCCTTTTAGGTGAAACGTTGGCGTAACAAGAAAAAGAAATGAATACTGTCCCATGAAGAAGCCTTTTACATGAAATGTTGGTGTAATAAGAAAAATAAATGAATAGTGTCCCATGAAGAAGCCTTTTAGGTGAAACATTGGCGTGATGAAGTATAATAAAAATCTACTGTATATTGGAAGAATTGGGTGTTATGAGTTATGATTGAGCTCAGAGCGGCTCACCCTTGGATTGTGAAATTGTTGTTGCATCCATCTGAGCAGGCTCCACAGGATACCTTGCAAATTCTACGAGATTACCTGTAGGATTGTCGTTTTTTTCCCCTTTTGTCATACTTGAAATCACAGTTTTAGTACTGGTACCAGTTGAAGAGTTTATTGCACCCTGTGTAAGGTAATTCAGCCTTTTGTGCCCCTTGACTGGCAGGTGCTCTGTAGACCATGTGAGTGAGATCTGAGAGGGTGGTAGAGAGCCACAGTACAGTGGCTCCCGGGGGGCATTGCTACAGGTTGGGGGTGTTCAAGGTGGCTTGCAGCTATCTAACCCCCTCCTTTCCTTACGCTTCCAGGCCCATGTTCTTAAATAAAAGCACTGTTAATCTCACAACTGTGTGTGTGCCCACTTTGTGTAACCCGATTGAAGTGTTTATTGGTGAAGGTAACAACTGTCTTATTGGTCCCCAGGGGGTGGTCCAGTCCAATGTAGGGGAGGTAGGTAGGTGGTACTGCACATCACATTTGGCCCACTTATTCTCCCTGGATGGAGGCACTGCACTATTTCTTATTTGTTCTGGGATGATCTCCCCCCCCCCACCCACTGCAGGAGAAAGAATGAGCCCAACCCTTCAACCAGGTGGTCCCTGTACAGTTATCAGGCAGGAGTGTGAACCTGGACATGGCAACACGGTGACCACATAGGTTTATCTTATCAAACTTTACTGAAATCACTTCCCTGTATCAGGAAGGATTCTGTTTCTCAAATTACTTAAAATAGGTTATCATGTCCCTACAGAATGACAGCTACCTCAGAGGTTCACAACAATAGCTTTAAAATGCACCACCAGTCAATATGTCATGATATATAAAAGACTACTTAATTTACACAATATGTTTAGCATTGGCAAGAATTAAAATGAAAGTGCTCATGGGAAAAAAACATGCAAAAGAAAAGTATGTTTTACAGAAATGCAAAACTTAGCTTTCCTCCCGCTAGCTACTGTCTTAGGTGGAAAACAGTGGCAGTCTTTTCAAGATATTACCACAAAAATCCTCTGCTTTTCAAAGTTCTTGACCATGCCAGTATCCTCCCCTTCTGTCACATACAGCCAGTCTGTGCACCAACAACCTGACCCCAGCTCACCCTCTCAGACCTAGGACACCCTTTTAATGTTCACCCTTGTGCTTGCGCAGTGATAAACATATTACTGTGTTACTGGATTTCAGAGGTGTGTCACTGACAGGTGACAGCTCAAGCTGCAGTGGGCTGGACCGTGACAAACCAGTGTTCAGTGAGGCTGGTCATGACACTGCTTTTCCGGTTGATGGACGAAGACTTTGTGTAGCTGAAAAGAGGTAGCTTGCGTCTATTAGACAGTGGTTGCCTTCCTTCATCTGCATGATGCCACCCACCAACCAGGTGAGCAGCGTTTCTGCAGATCACCGGAGAGACTCATATGGCAGCACCCCTCTCTGTTTCACCAACATCACAAGATGTCTGCAGCCACTTTCATATCAGATCTCCTGCAGCAGCTGGCTGAGGTGTGTAATGTAGCTGGAGGCCAGCTGCAAGGTGTCCAGTTTGGAGAGTTTTGCGTCCAGCAGCACCCACAGCAGGCTCATCTTGAGTCAGGAGAAAGCTCTGATCAGCACCCTCATATGAACCCTTTCCTGTGCATTGGTAGCATTCCTGTGTGACTGCTTGCCTTCCTTGGGGCTATGGGTGAGCCCCACCGCTGTCTTGGCTGCCCCACATCCTTGTTTGCTTTTCATGCTGTAGTAGCACACTGGGATGGACTGGTCCTTGTCCTCACCCTCCTCCAAGTTCTCGGCAGAGATGTAGAGCTTGCTGTCTCAGCCCTTTGCCATGGGGCTATTATATCCAAGTGTCAGTACCTGCATCTCCAGCTCCTGCAGGTCATCAGTGTCACTGAGAACCCTGTGGACATGGTGTGAGAGAGACCCCCCCCCACACACACACACTACCCGGCCTACTGCCTACTACTCAACTGTCCTTGCCTCCTGTCTGTTACCCGAAACTGCTGCTTAAAATGCTTACAGAAGGGGATAGACAAGAGCTTTAACCTGTATATGTCTGTAGACATGTAAAAATGGGCTTATATGTATGTGTACTGAACAATGCAAGGCACAACAGTGGCAATCGGCTACACTAAATGTAAGCGCGACTGCTGAAAAACAATAGAAATCAAGCAAATTCTGGGAATTTTGTGTAGTAAGAAAATTGAAGCAAATGGTAAAAATAGAAATAACAGATGTTTTATAGTGTCACAGACAGATGACTTGCTAGCTTAAAAGCGGTCCATATGATTTACTGCATGTATCACACACAGATGCTTTACGTAAGTGACTGTAAGTCCAGCTTGTTGCTTAACCTATTTTCACAAAGCCCTTTTGTCACACTCTGCACCTCAAAACCACTCAAGTTTGTAAATGTTGGTTAATCGTTAACACCCAGGGAACCAATGACAAAACCAATGGCACTCTCAGGCCATTAATTCTACTCTTATGCGTGCCATTCATTTAGTGTATGCTTATTTAAACTACTGTATTATTTCAGTTTCTGTACAATTCCCAGCATGCTTTTTTTTAATTACAGGAACAGTTTTATGGATGGAGATGGTTACTATACATAGATGCTTAAGTACTGGTAAAAATAATCTGAACACCTTCAAGTGTAAGAAATGCAATAGAAGTTTCATTAGTGGGGGTGAGAGTGGGCAATGAGCACACACCAGCAGCAGCTGAGAGGACCCATCACTGCTCACCCTCCTAGTGACAAAAACTAGGGACAAGGTTTTAAAAACCTCGCACTTCCCATTCATTTCAATGTGTGTTATCCTTAGTTGATAAGGTTTTTGTTTTTAAATATTTTTACCTATTTTGTTCTGTCTTTTTTAGCCCATCACTGATGAACTCCATGCGTGTCATAATTCCCATATTTGATGACACATGGATATCAGTGAGAAAAGTTATGGGTCTCCACTAGGATCCTCCCCAAGTGAGTGACTGCTCAGCAGCTACCCCACCTGTATACTGATTAGTGAATGGGCACTTGACAAACACCATTGAAAAGGAGGTGTTGCCTGTAAAATGATGTGTTCTAGAAAGATATATCATAAAAGCAGGACCACACTAAAAATGAGATATTGCATCTCATTGCTACTATACTGGGTAAATGCAGTACAAAACTGTAAAATCAGGACCCCACTGCAATTGACATATTGCTTCACATCTGGTCTATCTTTGGTTAATATGTAGTAAAAATGTGTACTAGCAGGACCTGCTACAACAACAATGCAAGCTGTGAACATTCGGCATTGACAAATGCTTGTTTATACCTCATAGTGGCTAGGTCTCATTAATCATCTGTTTTCTGAATTACGCAGATTAACTGGTTCTTGCAAACAGGAATTAGTCATGCATTTTTTCACAGAGATTGTACATGCATTTGCTTGTAACCAGAACCCCCAACTGTGTCCCCACAATTAGTAAGTTCCACACTTTAACAACCAGATACAGCCAGGCAGCTTCCAATTTGTTATGCATTTGGCAAACAGTTTTTCAACAGCCTCCTCAAGTGTCTAAAATTAGATGTAATAAATATGTGGAACAAGCCTTTCCCTAGAGTGCCCATCTGATAGCAGTTAACCACTATCCTCCCAATATCTGTGTGTTCCTGCTGGGAAAACTTGGTGCAGTATTAAGACAGAAAGAACGATACGTGCTTGTATGTCACAGGCATGATACTATCTGCTTGACACTCAAACATACTAAGAAGTATTCAGATATGAGCAGACGTGCTTGAAGAAATTCAGACATGATAAGACAAGGTCAGAGACATTCAACATGATCAGACCTGCTCTGAGATGTCATTTACAAATTATTAGACCCGATTAGACACTTTAACATGCTCGGGCATGCTCAGAGGTGTTCAGACATGATTGGACATGCTGAGAGATATTCAGACATTAGACATGTTCAGAGACATTCTGACATGGTCAGACCTTCTCAGAGACTAAGGTATGATTAAACATGCTGAGGGACATTCAGACAAGATTAGACATACTTAGAGATATTCAGTCATGTTCAGATACACCCAGTTATAGAGACATTACCAAATGGAGATAGGGACACATTAAGATTGTACTTCTTTGGTATTGTTATTTGTCCTTTCCACAGCAGCCCCTCATCACTCCTTCTCAATGTCTCTCTGTATTTGTAATGACAGCTGAGTCAGAGATAGTGATCACTGCAAACCAGGGTCTGCGAGGTGGGAAAATTGTGGAGCTCAAGAAGATGGTTGACCAGGCAGTCCAGACATGCCCCTCTGTGAAAAGGGTTCTGGTAGCCATGAGAACAGTGAACAGTGTCCCCATGTTTGACAACGACATGCTGCTTGAAGAGGTATGATATTGTAAATAGTTATGAGCCAATTTATAGCTGAATCTCATTATCTGGAAAGATTTATTTTGTATGTTAATACCGCCACAGAGAGCATGCTTCCAGTTGTAAGCATGGTCTCACATACATTCCCCTCCTCCCCTACCCCAATATTCCTACCCCAACCCCCCTTTACCCATTCTGCCTCCTAGCACTTCTGCCCTTCCTCCACCTCCCTGTCTCCCTACCACCTCCCCTACCCATCACCTTCCTCCACTAGACCCCCCTCCCTGTACCCCATCTCTGTGCACAATATTCCTGTCCTGCTGAACCTACCACCCTCTCCTTCCCCAACCTCCCTGTCTCCCTACCCACTCCTACCCCTACCCCAGTCACCTCCCTCTCCTAGACCCCTCTGCCTGTACCCCATCTCAGTGCACACTATTCCTGTCCCTCTGAACCTACCACCCTCCTCTGCGATGTCATCTACAGCCCCATGTTTTCACTTTTTTCTTCTTTTCCTTTTCCTTCTGCCCCAGTGAAGACTTGTCTCACTCTATGTGTATCATCTTTTTAACAAATCATGGTAGGATGGGGTGGTACCCGAGGACTGGAGGAGAGCAGATGTGATTCCCCTTCACAAAAGTGGGAGCAAGGCAGAAGCACGAAACTATAGACCTGTTAGTTTAAACTCAGTGATAGGGAAAATGATGGAATCACTTCTAAAGGAAAGAATTGTCGAGTATCTAGAGGCCAGAGGGCACAGACCCTAGGCAGCATGGATTCACAGCGGGAAGGTCATGCCAGACCGAATCTGATAGATTTCTTTGACTGGGTGACCAAAGTAGTAGATCAGGGAGGGCTGTGGACATGGCCTACCTAGACTTTAGCAAGGCATTTGACACAGTCCCACACAAAAGATTAATATACAAGTTAGCCAGCCTGGGAGTGGGTCCCAAGATGACAGCCTGGGTAAGAAATTGGCTGGAGAATAGGACACAGAGGTAATAGTAAATGGGTCCACTCAGAAGAAGGAGGGTTACTAGTGGGGTACCGCGAGAATTTCGATATTAGGACCGGTCCTCTTCAATGTCTTTATAGTGACATTGCAGAAGGACTGGAGGAAAAGTATGTCTTTTGCAGATGACACTAAGATCTGCAACAGAGTTGATGCACAGAGGTGGGGTGGAAAGGATGAGAAGGGACTTGGCAAGTTAGAGGAATGGTCAAATGTATGGCAGCTTAGATCCAATGCTAAGGTGCAAGAGTAATGCACCTGGGAAACAAAAACCAGGGAAGAGTACATAATGGGGTGAGATACTATAACAACAACAAAATGGAGAGGACCTGGGGTAGTCATATCAGATGACCTAAAGATGGGCAAGCAATGTGAGAGGGCAGCAAGGAGGGCTGGGGGATACTGGGATGCAGGGAGAGGCATCACCAGTAGAAAACAGGAAGTTATTATCCTCTGTACAGACAGCTGGTGAGACCCCATCTGGGTACTGTGTGCAGTTCTGGAGACCCAATCTCGCAAAGACATATGACAGGATGGAAGCTGTCCAGAGGAGGGCAACTAAATGGTGCAGGGTCTGCACGGAAGACAATGAAGAGGGACTTAGGAGCTTAATGTGTAGCCTCGAGGAAAGAAGGAGAGGGGACATGATAGAAACTTTCAAGTACCTCAAGGGAATCAACAAAGTCCAAGAGGTAGCATCTTTCAAAAAGAGGTGTGCAAGAACAAAAGGGCACAATTTGAAGATAGAGGGGGGCTCAGAGGTAATTTAAGAAGTATTTTTTCACAGAGAGGGTTGTGGATGCATGGAGCGGCCTTCGGAGGAAGGTTGTGGAGTCAAAATCAGTGGTGGAATTCAAGCATGCATGGGATAGTCATAAGGCAGTTCTGGGGGGTGGGGGTAGGAGGAAGTAGGCTGCTGGTTAACTAGGATCTGCAGCTTATCCAGTAGGTAGGGAAATGGGCAGACTGGGTGGGCCAAGCGGTCCTTAGCTGCCGTCAAATTCTATGTTTCTATCTACATGCACATTAATGCAGTTAGTTTATTGTATCTGATGTATCAGTTATTTGCAACAATGCAAGTTGTACCTTATCATTGCCATTGCTGTTTGTTCGTGCTATCCAAATCTGTTTTGTATAAGATCATAGAAACATAGACTTTGATGGCAGATAAAAAGACCGCTTGGCCCATCTGGTCTGCCCATTTCCCTACCTACAGGATAGGCCACAGATCCTAGTTAACCAACAGCCTATTTCTTCCTACCCCCCACAAGAATTGCCTTATGTCTGTCCCATGCATTCTTGAGTTCTCCCACAGTTTTAGACCCCATAACCTCCTCAGGAAGGCTGTTCCATGCATCTACTACCCTCTGTGAAATAATACTTCCTCACATTGCCCTGAACCACCCCTCTATCTTTAAATTGTGTCCCTTGTTCTTGCATGTCTCTTTTTCTGAAAGATGCTACCCTCTTGGACTTTGTTGATTCCACTGAGGTACTTAAAAGTTTCTATCATGTCCCCCTCTCCTTCTTTCCTCAAGGGTATACATTTAAGCTCCTTTAGTCTTTCCTCATCGGCTTCTCTTGCAGACCCTGCAACATTTTAGTTGCCCTCCTCTGGACTGCCTGTATCCTGTCTATGTCCTTGCAGAGATGGGGTCTCCAGAACTGGACACAGTACTCAGATAGGGTCTCACCAACTGTCTTTACAGAGGGATAACAACTTCCTGTTTTCTGCTGCTGATGCCTCTCCTATACATCCCAGTATACCCCCAGCCCTCCCTACTGCCTTCTCACATTGCTTGCTAACCTAAGGTCATCTGATATGATTATCCCCAGGTCCCTTTCTTTTTTGTTGTTCTACTACCCCCATTATGTATTCTTCCCTGGTTCTTGTTTCCCAGGTGCATTATTTGCACTTATTTGCATTGAATCCAGCTGCCATACTTCTGACCATTCCTCCAACCTTGCCAAGTCCCTTCTCATCCTTTCCACGCCTCCTTGTGTATCAACCCTGTTGCAGATCTTTGTGTCATCTGCAAAGAGGCATACTTTTCCTTCCAGTCCCTCTGCAATGTCACTTATGAAGACATTAAAAAGGACTGGACCCAATACTGAACCCTGCGGTACCCCACTAGTAACCCCTCTTTCTTCAGAGTGGACTCCGTTTACAATTACCTTCTGTGTCCTGTTGTCCAGCCAATGTTTTACCCAGGCTACCACCCTGGGACCCACTCCCAGGCTGGTTAATTTGACTGTTAATCTTTTGTGTGGGACTGTGTCAAATGCCTTCAAAGTCTAGGTAGGCAATGTCCACAGCCCCTCCCTGGTCTACTACTTTGGTCACCCAGTCAAAGAAATCTATTAGATTCATCTGACATGACCTTCCGCTGTGAACCCTTGCTGCCTTGGGTCCTGTGCCCCACTGGCCTCTAGGTATTCAACTATTCTTTCCTCAAGTGACTCCATCACTTTCCCTACCACAGAGGTCAGACTGACAGGTCTGTAGTTTCCTGCCTCTGTCTTGGTCCCACTTTGTGAAGGGAATCATATCCACCTTCCTCCAGTCCTCGGGTACCACACCATCCTCCCATGATTTATTAAAAGAGTAGCCAGTGGTTTCACTAGTCCCCCTTAATTCTTTTAGAATTCTGGGGTGAATTCCATCAGGCCCCATTGCTTTGTCCACCTTCAGTTTTAGGAGTTCTTGCAGAACCCTTTCTTCTGTGAAAGGACTGGGATCGACCCCCATATCAAGAATGCTTCTGTTAACTGGATTAGGCACTTCCACTCCTCTTTGCAGAATACTGAGCAGAAATATTCGTTCAGTTTTTACTGTCCCCTCTGCCCACCACCGTTCATTCTATTCAGCCTCACTATCCTCCCTTTGTCTTCGGACTATCTTTTCCTCAGTTTGGGCCTTTGCTATTCTGACTTCCCTCCTGCTTCCTTCTGCCTTAACTTGTAGCTCTCTGTCTTGCTCCTTCTGTGTTTCCTTATACTTCCGGAATGCTATCTTTTTCTTCCTGACTTTCACAGCCACCTCTTTTGAGAACCATAGTGGCTTTTTCTTTCATTTTGATTTGTTTACTTGCTTCACACAAAGGCTTGTTGCCTCTGTGATGGCAGTTTTGATGATTCCCCATTGTTGCTCCACACCTCCTTCTAGCCTGTTTGCTAGTGCTTTTCTGAGGCACTCTCCCACCATGTGCGTCATTGTATTGTTTGAAATCTCCAGGACCTCCTTGTGAATGAGCTTGCTCAATGGAGTAATTCCTGTAATAATAAACTTGAAACTAACAACTTGATTCGTAGGGTATGAGAACCACAACCTGAAGGTGAGTGGTTCTGATAACCTAAGGATGTAAGTAAGACCACTCTTAGAACAATAAGAGAGATCACTGTGGTGATATTTATATGTCATTGACTGAGATCGGTCAATACTATATTAAAATTTTAAAAAACCTTCCCTAAATGTACCTTTTTCCAGGGCAGCTGCATGTGAGACACTCTTCATAGAATAAGAGTGTTTTGCATGCAGAGGAAAGGAGCATTCTGATTGGTCAGGAGTGCTGCCTCAATCTATAAACTTATCACTGTGTTACTCATAGCTGACTGTGCAACAGTCAGTGGACATCTGAGAGTAATTATGTAACAGTGAGTGGACATCCCAGATTGTCCATGCAATAGTGAGTGGAGGTCTGAGAGTGTCTATGTAACAGTGAGTGAACATCCAACAGTGACCATATAACTGTGAGAGGACATCCCAAAGTGACCATGTAAAATTGTATGCACATCAGTGAGCATGGTGTGAGTGAATGCACAACAGTGGCTGATAGCTAGCAGATATCTGAGAGTGACCCTGTAAATGTGAGTGGACATCTGAAAGTGACCAAGTAACAGTCAGTGGACACCCGAGAGCCACCGTGTAACAATGCAGCAAATGAGGGGACATGGGTGTAGGTTGGTGGGTGGAGATTCAACAGGGATATTAGGAAGTACTTTTTCACGGAGAGGGTAGTGGGCGCCGAGAATAGCCTACTAAGTCTGGTGGTAGAAGCCAAATTAGTTACTGGTTTCAAGCATGGATGGGACAAGCACATAGGGCTTTCACAACATAAAACAGCAGGAGGATGGACAGCTAGAGGTTGAGGGAACTAGGGGCACTGGAAGGGCAAGAGGCCTAGTAACTCTGGTCCAACATCAGGTTGGACATGGAGTTATGTAGGAAATGGGCAGACAGTATAGACTAATGAGGAAAACAAAAAGACTGGGCACCAGAATCAACTGCATAAACTGTTTAATAAGTAAAGAGTTACTCGCAAATTCATTGAAACAGCAGCAAGTAGGGACAGGGCTCCCCTAACCACTTTCGCTCAAGGATTCATCAAAGAGTGCGGTGTTTTGTTTTCCTCTGCTCACTCTTAGCTGGGGCACATATATCACTTGTGGAGCATTTCTTGATTGCAGAATAAACTGAGTCTGTTTCTGCTGTCCGAATCGATGTCACTACATAACAAGGAGTGGACTTCTGGGAGTGACAAATCAGCAAGGGAGTGGAAGTCCAAGAGTGACCATGTACTTAACAGTGAGTGGTTATCCAAGAGTGACCATGTACATAACAGTGAGTGGTTATCCAAGAGTGATCATATACTTAACAGTCTGTGGCTATCCAAGAGTGACCATGTACTTAACAGTGAGTGGCTATTCAAGAGTGACCATGTACTTGACAGTGAGTGGATATCCAAGAGTGACCATGTACTTAACAGTGAGTGGCTATTCAAGAGTGACCATGTGCTTGACAGTGAGTGGATATCCAAGAGTGACCATGTACTGAACAGTGAATGGCTATCCAAGAGTGACCATGTACTTGACAGTGAGTGGATATCCAAGAGTGACCATGTACTGAACAGTGAGTGGATATCCAAGAGTGACCATGTACTTGACAGTGAGTGGATATCCAAGAGTGACCATGTACTTGACAGTGAGTGGATATCCAAGAGTGATCATGTACTTGACAGTGAGTGGATATCCAAGAGTGACCATGTACTTGACAGTGAGTAGATATCCAAGAGTGATCATGTACTTGACAGTGAGTGGATATCCAAGAGTGACCATGTACTTGACAGTGAGTGGATATCCAAGAGTGACCATGTACTTAACAGTGAGTGGATATCCAAGAGTGACCATGTACTTAATAGTGAGTGAATATCCAGGAGTGATCATGTAGTGGAGAGTGAGCATTGCAGAGTGACCACTGAACAATTAGTTGACATTCAAAAGTGGTCATGTACCAGTGAGTGGGTGTCCTTGAGTGGACATGCAAAAGAGACCATTTAACAATAAGGGAATTCTGAAAATGACGTGTAACAGTGATGGGGTTGCAATAGAGTGACAGTGTAACAGTTGGTAAGCATCTGGCAGTGACTATCTAACAATGAGTGGACCTCCCACAGTGACCATATAACAGAGATTTTGACCATAGGTCACAAAAAGAGTTTGTTTTTTTAATCTCGTTTTGAGCCAGTAATTTGTAGATGTGTACATTTTAAGGGTGGTGAGTGAATGTGGTGTTTCCAGAATAGCGCTATCAAAATTGTGTTGCCAAAATAGCATCTCCCTAGACAGCTACAGGGATAGTGTAGTGCAAGGCAGTTACTTCTACCCCTGTAGCAGTCTAGTCACAGTGGAGAAGAGGAGAAGTATCCGGCAGTGTGATGCCCTGCTGAGCTGCTCCCATGGTGAAGGGGGCTAAGGCCCTGAGCAGCTAGAGCAGGGACTCATCCTGGAAACCAAAGTTCTGTTCCTAGTCTCCCGATTGTTGTATCTCCTCCCCACGAGTTTTATTTTATTTATTTTCTCTAACCCAGTGTAACCCCCAGTTTTTCCCGTCCCCAAGTTCCACCCCATGGAGTTGATTACAGTAATTTCATGGGAGCAAAGCCCTGCAAAAACACAGATTACCTTTTTTTTGTTAGCCATGATATCAGTCGGTGTGTTTGTGGACCGCTACCACTGGCATGGTTGTTGCTGGGCTGTTATGGTCGGGTGCTGTTCTTGTTAGCGCCATTTTGCAGTCACAGTTTTTGACTACGCTGTTGTTGAATTCGTGGTATTGACCTAGTGCCCATTTTAAGTCATAGAAACATAGACCGTTCATAGGAAAGAAAACAAAACACTAATCCATCCATTTTGCCCATTTCCCCTACTTAACACCATGCTTGGTCTAACACCAGGCTGGATTTAAAGATCCGATAGGCATAGGTTCCCCAGGTATGCCTTTTCCTCTTCTGCCTTTGGGTCTCAGTGTTCCCTTATATCAGTCACTACTCTTCTCCTCATTTTAGTGTTTATTGCTCACAGTTTAGTGTTCTCTTGACAGGTTTGAAATTTACTGTATGTTAATTTATGCTATGGCAGTTTTCATTCTGCAGTATTTTCTTTTATATTGTTTTATTTATTTCTATATTGCTCTATTATTTTTGAACTCTGTAACTTGGATCCGTTCCATTCTCTCTTCCCCTCTCCCGCCCAGGACACATCTGGAAACAAGCTGTTACCAGCCCAGTATGTCTTTCTTGGCAAACTCAATCAATCAGTCAATCAATATCTGTCCCACCCAAGTTTTAACCCCATCAAAGTCTTGTCTTTAACCAATTTTGTGGGCAGTTTATTCTATTCATCCACCACCTGCTCCATGAAAAAGAAGTTTCTCGCACCCCTCCTGGGTCACCCACCCCCCACCAGCTTACCCTCATGTCTTCTCGTCACTTTGCCCTTGTTGTTTGTGAACAAGTTCTTACAGTTTACCGTGTTAATTACTCATAAGAACTTATACATCTCAACCATGTCCCCTCTTCCGCTCCTGGCCTCCAGTGTATGCGAGTTTACTCACATGGTAAAGGTGATTATAGGGGCACCTGTTACAGCACTCCGTAGTCATCACTATAGGGTTATACAGGCTTCCTCTGATAGGCTGATGCACAAATTGGAACTGTGTATCCGAGCTTGTCTCTGCCCCTTCCTATTGGCTTTTCCTCAGTGCAGTACTTTCAAGGCTCCTCCTGTAATATAATACACTCACCAAGAAAAACATATGTAGACACAACAAAATGCCCCAGAGGAGACAGATACATCAGATTCAGTGGGCTTTATTGTGCTCCAAATAAAAGCAAGCAAGCATGACACTACAAATTGCCCTAAACCCAGCATCACCCTTACAGGTGCTGTCTTTCTAAGAGGATGAATTACATACTAGGGCATTACTAGACTAAACTTGTCTCAAAAATTGCAGTAATAATGATGTAATCCCTCTGTCAGGGGCTTACCTGTGAGCCCCCAAAAAAGGCTAATTTCTCCAGGGGTTTTGGTCCACCCCACATTCTTTTGGTCTGGGTCCTGGTTTTCCTGGCTGTTCCTTGTGTCCCTTGTCCTCTCCTGCCAGCCCCCAACAGTGTTTCTCAGAGAGAGTGGGGCGGAGGAACAAGTTAGAGTGGAGCTGCCAGCTGTTGAATAGCACTCTGGTGCCAGGGCGCAGCCTGGTGCATTCGTGAGAAGCGTAAATTTGTGCGGATGTTTCGCGCCCCTTTGAGTTGCTTCCAGTGGTCCTGGTCCAAGGGAAAGGAAAGAGAGGGACTGGGGACCTTGGTTCAAAGGGAAGGAGAAAAATAACTTTTTGTGAGCATCAATCGTGCTTGAGAATGGGAGTGCTGCCTCATTAATATTCATGAGGCAGTGGCCCCTTGAAGAGTTGGGAGCCTGTCTAGCACGGGGGGAACAGTATCAAGTGTTAGCAACAGGCTGGAAAAGAGTAAATAAATTAAATTAAATAAAGATATGTGCGCTCAGGGAAATGGCGAGGCTACCAGTCCGTGGGGGGAAATAAATAATTAAAATGTGTCCATGGACTGTAGCCAGTAGAGTGGGGCTATGTGTGTGTGCAGCCTGGGGGCATTAGGAAATGGCAGCAGTGACTGAGAGAAGGCAGGGTAAAATGGTTCAGTAATACAGTCGCTATGCAGGGCACAGGGGTGGCTACAGCAGTGTGGAGAAAATATAAAATAAAAGATTACTGTTTGGCTGCACTAGGACATTGAACCTGGGACACTGTTTATATCGGGCACCATGTTTTCCAGCCATGCAACACTAGCCAGCCAACCACCAAGCCAGGATTCTTGCCAAGGACTCTGGGACGGAGTGAAAGGACATTTGGGTGGAAAATACTGGGGAATGTCTAGGTGCCTTTTTCTGCACCAATAAGGCATAGCAGGAGCCTAATTAGGGCTGCCAACAGTCCCGTATTTTACAGGATGTCCCGTATTTTGTATGATTTTCCTGTGTCCCATTTTAAATTCATAAGGGGATGTGTATTGTCCCGTATTTACTACTGCCCCATCTGAAAAAAAAACAACAACTCATTGGTCTCTGCCATCACTGGTTCAGCTGTGCGGGAGGCTGTCACTAGTGGAACGGAGGTGGAGGTTCTGCGCATGCACAGCGCCCTGATTGCCATGGAGATGGAGTCTGAGCATCACATCATCACATGACATTCACATCCTCACAGACTTAACAAGAGTGGGAGAGAAGCGCTGTCCACCTGCCCTGCCTTAGCCTTAGCTGCTGGAGCTTCTGGTACAGTCATAGCCATGATGGTGGGCTGAGTGAGTGAGCAGCGGGAAGCGGAGCAGCTGTATGTGCCATGCGGCATGCCCAACTGGCTGGTCATAGTGGTCAGAATGACAGTTGTGCGGTGGTGGACATGGACGGCCCAGTCCGGTGACAACTCTGGTGGTTTGAGTCTGGATAGGAGACTGTAGTGTTGTTGCGGCCATCAGTTAGCTCAGGTCAGGTGTCACTGCAGCAGGCCACAGGCAGGCCACACCAGGGTGGCATGGCTGGAGTCCAGAGCTGGCTGCGGAGAGTGAGAGGCTGGGGAATGGTTGGGTCAACGAAGATAATAGCAGCCGGATGACGGTCGGAGGAGCCGCCCTGAGGGAGGGGGGCCCCTGGGGAGCTACTGCTGAACTCGGAGCTGGATGGAGAGGCAAGCCGACTTGGAGGACAAGGCAGTCGGTGGAGGTCGAGTGGAGCAGCGGAGGAAGCTCAGGCAGCAGAGCAGAGCAGCAGCAGATACTGGCACTACTATAGTAAGAGTAGTGACCCCAAATCCCAACTTTTCAAGTAAGTGCTTGCCTTTGTTGCAGTATGTAATTGCTCAACTTGCAGGTCCAATCTGGTCTCTTTCTTTCTGGCTGCCTGAGCTGGGGGAGTGCTGAAATCCCTGCACTGCAGTGTATACTGTACTACTCTAACTTGATGACATACACAGTACCCCTGCCCCTGTAGGCCTGTAGAGTCGAGACAACAGATATCATATGGTTTAAGTGTCAGGTACTGAATATGACTACATGTTTTCTCTGCTGCTCACACTGCTAAAATTTCTGAGGGACCTGTCACCGTCACCTGCTCACACTCACCCACACAACCACCAGCCTGTTTGAGCAAGTGTCTTCCTTGTGCTGAGCTGAGTGCAGACTAGACTAGAGTGACTACAGTCTGCAGCAGTTGCTCAATGCTGTTGTGGTTTGGGTGGGGGGTGAAATTCTGGGCCTGAGTCTGTGACCTACAGCAACCAGCCTGTCTGAGCAAGGGTCATCTAACTACTTCCTTCTGCTGAGTGCAGACTAGACTAGACAAGTGACTGCACCATGCAGAATGCTCCAGCAGCCAGTTGGTTTTGGTACCTGTCCTGGAATTTACTGGAAACAAGTTCTGGTTCTGGGCTGGCTAGTGGCTCAGTGTGCCTTTCCTGGTTAAACATTTCCTCTCCTTTCCCCTTAAGCTTTCACAGCCTTGCCTGCACAGCCTAGCTGAAATGAATAGATGAATAACTGCAGTTGCCATGCAAGCAATGTCCGCCTCAAGTGGATGCCTGGCCGGGTAGGGGGCAAGGGGTCTGTACCTTATTTTTGAAATTCAATGTTGGCAACCCTAAACCTAATACATATTCATTTTTGCTCAAGGACAGTGGCTCCAGCCAATGGGGAGCGAGGAAAGGGCTCCCAAAAGCCAAGGACAGTTAGAGATTGAGTCAGTTTGGTGGGAGCTCCTTCTGAGGAAGGGGACTCTTGCCCCTGGAGAAAATGGGGGTGCGAGATGGGCCTGCCTGGGGGCTGCCAGCAATTTGTTCCCTAGGGCAGGGAGTGCCTGCCCCATTGGGAAAGGAAAGAAGCAGCTTGGAAGAGAAAAGGGAAGCTGCAGGTTGCTGAATTGTCTGCATTGTTCTGAAGTTGCACCACAGCAATGAGGCAAAGAAACAGAGGGGAAAGGTTGTGTCCTGAGCCTAAATAAAAGGACAAAGGTTGGGTCTAAGCCTGGAAAAAGACCAAGGTTGCGTTCTAAGCCTGGAAAAAGAATGAAGGTTGCGTCTAAGCCTGGAAAAAGACAGGATACAGAGGATGAGGAATATAAATGTGATGAAGAAAGAGAAAAGGAAGAGTAAGCTTCTTCGAGTCAGAGAAATGGCAAGTACCTGCACGGTGAGAAACTGGACTTTGAGAGTGCAGGTGATCTGTGTGAACCAGAGTGAATAGTGTGGCCATGTTAAAGTTGAGAGACTGTGAAAGCTGAAGGATGGACAGGTGCTTTCTGGTCCGAGTACCTGTTGTCTGCTCCTGAGCTATAGCAAAGAAAAAAAATGGATTGCTGTGGCTACACACCGTCGCTGGAAGAGAAAGAGAAGAAACAGAAGAGAATATGCTGACTGTTTCTGCTGATACCAAGGGCCAGGTGGGGAACTTGCTAACCCCCATCAAGTGGGGTCTGCATCTACAGGGGGTCACGGGTCTTGTACCTGAGTGCTAGGGTGCTCTGATCGGTGGATCCAGGCTGTGGGGCCACTCCCTGGTCTGGGTCCTCTGTGGTTGGCAGGCTTTGTGCACATGCTCTAAAATGGGGCCTGTAATGGGCCGAAGGGGACAAGCTGCAAGATCTGCAAGCAAGCGAGAGAGACAGCTGCAGCCTGTGTGCCCCCTGTTCAAGCATTGTGCCCGGTTCCTCCTGTGATCCATCCCCAGGACTTCAGCGAACTGTGCCATCTAAGGTCTGAGTCTGCAGAACTGTGAGTAAACAGCAGGAATTGCCCTGCACCTGGGGACTGTATATAGTTTAAGTAGGCCCCCTACGGCTGGAGGGAAAGCCAAGGGAAAATGTAAAAAGTTAAAGCTCAATCCAAGTAAGCATGCTAAAGCCGACTACCAGCTGTGCCTCAGGCCTGCAACTAAAATCTGGGTACCCGGTGATAGGACTGTGGGGTTTAATGGACTGGGACCTGTGGATCTGGGTTTTGGGCAACTGCAGCAGTTAGCTAGTTAGACAGAGATGATGGCTGCATTGATTGAAGTGTGGGATTGGAACTGAAAAAGGGGAAATGTGATTTGGGAAATGCAAATTGAATTGCTTACTTGAACTCTTTTCCACCTACCTTCAATCCTAAACCCTCCCCCTGTAAATAAATCATGGAGTTATTCTTCTGCAGCAGAGATGATTCCAGAGCCTAATTTTAGTTAGCCTGTCTATTGTCTGAGTTGGAAACGGTAAAAGGTACAACTGAATGTGGGGAGGTTCGAACTTGGTTAAGTCCATGCCTGGGGTAACTGTTGGGGAGGTGAGTTGGTATGACATCCCAGGGGGTTGTACTACAGATAACCAGACCCACTAATATGTACTCTGGGTTGAGGCACCACCATTTTTGTTTTAGCTTTTGGGAAATAACCCACTTTTTATAACTATAGGAACCTGGGCCCCTGTCCTGGCTAGTGGCCACCCAGGTAGGGGCTACAATGAGAACAGTTGACTCAGTATTCTTGTTACACAGCTATGACTGCAGGAGAATAGCTCTGAGATGCTAAATAAAGCAGGATTGCCAAAGTCGGGTTCCTCCTTGTCGGTGGGATTTGGGGTGCTGTAAAAGGTGCTCCTATAATCACCTTTATCAGGTGAGTGAAAGCTGCACCTTTTACAGCACTCCATATTCCACCTTATATTGTGCTTAGGAAGCAGTGCCAGAAGAGACTAGGGTGGGGTGAGGAGGAAGTGGCTTCACGACAGACTATAAGACCCTCTGTCCAAAAGTGACCTTGTCTGTATCCCATGTGTCCAGATGTTACTGATGGGAAAACATGTGCAGGGAAGACCAGGTAGCTGTAGAGCAAATGTCTGCTACAGATGCCGAATTTCTCTCTACCCAGGATGTCACCACCACCCTGGTGGAGTGAGCTTTCAGCCCTGCTGGTGGAACCAGTAAAGCAGCTGTGTAGGTTTCCATAACGGTTGCCCTTAACCATCTGGCAATTGTTGCCCTCAAGGCCATGCCCTTCTTGGGTTCATGGATCTGGAGGAACAACATCTCGCAGTTCCTGAATGGGGTGGTCCTACTGAGGTATTCTCTGATGGTCCTGATAACATCCAGGGTAATCTGGGTTTCACGGTGGGATCTCCTGGTCCTGGGTCAAAGGATGGAAGGGAAATCACTTGGGACAGATGAAAAGGGATGACACTTTGGGTAGAAATGACAAAACTGTCTAGAGAACTACCCTATCCTCATGAAAAGTCAAATAGGGTTCTTCACAGGATAAGGCCTATAACTCACTAGTGCTGTAGGCTAAGCAAATGGTTTCTGGAATAATTTTTTTTCCATATACATTCTTCCTTCTTGCATCTGGAAGGCAGCTTATCAGCCCAGTCCCACCTCCCTGAGCCAGCACCTGCCTCCCCCGATACCCATGGTCTGGTTTTCCTGATGGATTCCTCCTCATAGCAGGGCTGGTGGAGGCTGTCCTCTCTGTGAGTAATGCAAGATGGACCATCTTGTGAGCCTGGGTGGTGGTGCAGGCTCGGGGACAGGTGGGCTGGGTTTCATTAATCCCCCAATATTCAATTGTCTGTTTTCTCCCTGCCCCCACTCACTTTTGATGCCAACTGCACCTTTAGAGAGGCAGTGGAAAAACCCTTGTTGAACCCATTTTGCAGAAATCCAGGATTTGAGGAATGGAGCAGTCCAGGGAGCTGATGTGACTGCTGTCACACCATTTATTGAGTATGAATGAATATCTGTTGTAGTACAATTTGTGGGCTGTCTGCATGACTGCAACATGGTGTTCACCACCTTGATAGAGAGACCAGTCACTAGCAGTCTGTTCCTTTTAGCAATCAACTGTTTGGGGGTGGGTTAAAAGGTCGGGCCCTGGAACATAAGGTTCCGAGAAACTAATAACCTCATTGGTTCTTTGTCCAGTATTTGTATAATGGAGGCATATCAGGTTCTCCTTGGCCAGTTC
This sequence comes from Neoceratodus forsteri, assembly GCA_016271365.2. Classification (NCBI taxonomy): domain Eukaryota; kingdom Metazoa; phylum Chordata; order Ceratodontiformes; family Ceratodontidae; genus Neoceratodus; species Neoceratodus forsteri. Next base: position 154,177,414 of record CM028134.1, read on the forward strand.
AGAGCTATGAGGACTACTGAGCTCCTGGTTTGTTGACTTTACCTTACTACTTGAGCAGTGAGGGATATCAGTGGGAATACGTACACTCTCTTGAACTGCCATGACATGGACAGTCCGTGTATTCCTGCTGTCTCATGTTCTCAGTATCTTAAAAAGAACCTTGGCATTTATCTATTGGCCCTCGAGGCCATTAGGTCTTAATCGAATGATCCCCGTTGATCTTGTATTGTACGGAATGTGGATTGTTTCAGCTGCCACTCTCCTAGTCTGAGATTCTGACAACTGAGTCAATCTGCGTGCTTCTTGCAAATATGCCGGAGGTGAATCCTGGACAGGCTCAGTAGGTGTGACTCTGCCCGTGTGAGAAGTATTGCTGACTCTGTGGCCATTTATCAACTTCTTGTGCCTCCCTGTTTGTTTATGTAGGACACAGTCATCCTGTTGTCTGTGTGTATCCTGACATGCTGGCCTTGCATTTTTTGTTGAAAATGTTTGAGGGCTAACCTGACTGCCCTGGTCTCGAACACATTGCTAGAAAGTAATGAGCAAAGTGGACTTCACACTAGGAAAGTGGTGCTCCAGACAAAAAAATGTAATATTATCAACAGCAAATGTTGTATACACACAAACCTCTGGAAATCAAGGTCACCAGTCCAGCATCTTCTGAATTCATATTTTGTTAGCACATCAAAATAAAGCCACAAACGTTGGCATTGCCTGCCTGAAACGTTTCGGATTTAAAAGCATCCTATGTAAGCATGCTGTTTTGTCCTATAAAAGGGGAGGTCCCTCAGACCTACCCCAGTTCTTTTCCCGCCGTCGACCCATGCACATCGGCCCTCCATGGACGCCTGTTTGTCACCCGCCATTTTGCTCGCGCTTACCCTTGCTTTATTTTCTTTCTTTACAGTAGTAACAACAGAACTAAAGGGTAAACAGGGAGCAGAGGAGGCACTGTGGGTCACCCTGGAGACTGGAAATGGCTCCACAATCCACACAGGGGTTGTATACAGACCCCCATCTCAGTGGGAGGAAATGGACAAGGAAATGATAGAAGGCATCCTTGGGATGGCAAAGAAAGGGGAGATACTGCTGATGGGGGACCTGAATATGCCAGATGTTGACTGGAGCACCTTTGCTGCAGCCACATCCAAGAGCAGGGCCATTCTCCATGCCCTACAGGGGGCATGCCTCAGACAGCTAGTTTTGGAACCCACTCAGGAGAGAGCAATCTTAGGCCTGGTACTCTCAAATGGGGATGGAGAGAGGGTCTCTGATCTTGAAGTGGGTAGCCATCTGGGAACAAGTGACCACAAAACAGTGAGGTTCATGATAAACTTAGCTGTAGAGTCAAGCCACACAAAGTGAAGGTACTGGACTTCAGGATGGCTGATTTTGTCAAAATGGGAGAGTGCCTCAGAAAAGCACTAGCAAACAGGCAAGAAGGTGGGGTGGAGCAACAATGGGGAAACATCAAAACCACCATCTCAGAGGCAACAAGTCTTGGTGTGAAGCAAATAAACAAATCAAAACAAAAGAAAAAAACACTATGGTTCTCATAAGAAGTGGCGGGGAAGGTAATGGAAAAAAAGATAGCATGCAGGAAGTATAAGGAAACACAGAAGGAGCAGGACAGAGAACTGTACCAGTTAAAGCAGAAGGAAGTGGGTAAGGCAGTCAGAATAGCAAAGGCCCAAACTGAGGAAAAGATAGCCAACTCGGTTAAGAAGGGGGATAAAACCTTTTATAGGTACATTAGGGGCCAAAAAAAGATTAAGGCAGGGATACTGAGGCTGAACAAAGAGGAAGGTGGTTGGGCAAAGAGCAACAGTGAAAAAGCAGGGATATTGAACGAATACTTCTGCTCAGTATTCACAATGGAAAAGCAGGGGGAAATACCTAATCCAGTCAATAGAAGCACTCTGGATGGTGGGTTGATATTAGTCCTTTCACAGAAGAAAGGGTTCTGAAAGAACACTTAAAACTGAAGGTAGATAAAGCAATTGGGCCTGATGGGATTCACCCCAGGATTTTAAAAGAACTAGGGGAAGAACTAGTAACACCACTGACTACCCTTTTTAATAAATCATGGGAGGATGGGGTGGTACCTGAGGGCTGGAGGAGGGTGGATGTGATTCCCCTTCACAAAAGTGGGAGCAAGACAGAGGCAGAAAACTACAGACCTATCAGTTTGACCTCAGTGGTAGGGAAAATGATGGAATCCCTTCTGAAAGAAAGAATTGTTGAGTACCTAGAGGCCAGTGGGGCACAGGACCCAAGGGAACATGGATTCACAGGGAAGGTAATGTCAGACAAATCTAATTGATTTCTTTGACTGGGTGACCAAAGTAGTAGACCAGGGAGGGGCTGTGGACATGGCCTACCTAGACTTTAGCAAGGCATTTGACACAGTCTCACACAAAAGATTAATAAACAAATTAGCCAGCCTGGGAGTGGGTCCTAGGGTGGTAGCCTGAGTAAAACACTGGTTGGACAACAGGACACAGCGGGTAATAGTAAATGGAGTCCACAGTGAAGAAAGGAGGGTTACTAGTGGGGTACCGCAGGGTTCAGTACTGGGGCCGGTCCTTTTTAATGTCTTTACAAGTGACATTGCAGAGGGACTGGAAGGGAAAGTACTGTATGTTTCTTTGTAGATGACACAAAGATCTGCAACAGAGTTGATATGCAAGATGGGGTGGAAAGGATGAAAAGGGACTTGGCATGGTTGGAGGAATGGTCAAATGTATGGCAGCTTAGATTCAATGCAAAGAAGTGCAAAGTAATGCACCTGGGAAACAAAAACCCAGGGGAAGAGTACACAATGGGGGTGAGATACTGACAACAACAAAAATGGAAAGGGACCTGGGGTAGTCATATCAGATGACCTAATGGTGGGCCAGCAATATGAGAAGGCAGTAAGGAGGGCTGAGGGGATACTGGGATGCATTGGGAGAGGCATCACCAGTAGAAAACAGGAAGTTGTTAGCCCTCTGTACAGACAATTGGTAAGACCACATCTGGAGTACTGTGTACAGTTCTGGAGAACCCATCTCCGCAAAGACATAGACAGGGTGGAGGCTGTCCAGAAGAGGACAACCAAAATGATGCAGGGTCTGCATCAGAAGACATATGAAGAAAGAGTAAAGGAACTAAAGATGTATAGCCTCAAGGAAAGGAGGGAGAGGGGGGACATGATAGAAACTTTCAAATACCTCAAGGGAATCAACAAAGTCCATGAGGGTAGCATCTTTCAGAAAAAGAGATGTGCAAAAACAAGGGGGCACAATTTGAAGATAGAGGGGGGATGGCTCAGAGGTAATGTAAAGAAGTATTTCTTCACAGAGAGGGTTGTGGATACATGGAACAGCCTTCCTGAGGAGGTTGTAGAGTCAAAAACAGTAGGGGAATTCAAGAATGCATGGGACAGACATAAGGCAATTCTAGTGGGGGGTAGGAGGAAGTAGGCTATTGGTTAACTAGGATCTGCAACTTATCCGTTAGGTAGGGAAATGGGCAGACTAGGTGGGCCAAGCAGTCCTTATCTGCCATCAGATTCAATGCTTCTATGTTTCTCCATCCCATTTATTTCTTCTTCTCCAGCCTTTGTTTTCCGACCAGCCGATGAAGTGTGCCTGCGGCAAACAGATACCTGCCAAAGACAGTCACTCTTCCTACCTACTCTGCTTAGGCCCCAACCATGACACCGGGGCCTGCCAGCACTGCCAGGACTTCAACCAAGCCACACGGAGATGCCACTTGAAGTCTCTTGAAAGCTACCTGCTTAAGCAGAAATTGGCCACAACAGAGAAGGAGCTTCAGGCTAAAAGCTCTTCTACTTCTCCAGTTCAGTCTTCCAGGGTATCTTCTTCTTCTTCTTCTTCCCAGAAGGAGATGCAGGTGAGTGGAAAGCATAAGCACTGGAACAAGCACTGGGACAAGCACCGGGACTGTCCTCAGTCAGCTGCTCATGGTCACTGCACAGATCAGCCTCCACCTCTGCATCTTCCTCCCATGGGGGGTTGGCCCCTCCTTCCTCTGCAACCCTCACACCCTCCAGGCTGCTGGTGGTGCAACCTTCCACTCTCATTTCCATTTCAGGTGACGGTGCTTCAGTGTAGCGGACTTCGTCCCCTGCCTCTCAGCCCCTGAAACTCAGGCCCTTTGTTCCCACAGGTCCTCAGCCAGGTGGCTCAACCAGGGTTGGAACTATCTGTGGCTGGTTTTTGACTGTCACCCCCTCCCCCCCCCCAGTCAAGGCCTTGCCTTCATCGGTCTCCAACTCTGGGGCCAGTGCTAGTGCTTCCTGGCATTGCCCTGAGTAAAAGTTTGCTTCTTCTTCCACACAGGCGATGCTTCTGCCCCTGCCTTGGGGAAATTATCCTCCACAGGTGCCAGTTTTGCCTCTGGGGCCAATGTTGGCTGCTTCACCTGACCGACGCCAGCCTTCACCTCTTAGGCTGGTGCTGGCAATGCTGACACCTTCACCGATGACTCCTCAACCATCATCACCTCAGCCACAGCCTGCACCACAGCCGGTGCCTGCTGACCCTCCTAGGGATTCCCATCTGGTGCCTGGTGGACCTGCCATCAGAGTACCCTACTCTGGCTCCTCCGTCGACGCACCCATACCCTCCTCCTCAGTATCCTTACCCACCCTATAATCTTCCTCCTTCTTCTCCTCCGGTGGACTATAATGCTATATTTAATGCCTGATGGACTTTTATGAAGAACAAGGACATACCCAGGTGGCCCTCTTCATCTCGTGCTACCCGGAACCCCCCTCCTCAGGATCCAGACTGGGCAGGACCTAGCAACCCCTGTACCACAGGGTCTTCTGGGAGATGCACAGGGAGCTCTGATCAGCATATGGAAAATCGTTGCCCTCAAATGCTGGTCCCTGATAGTGACCATTCAGGGGACGATTCTTCCTCTTCCTTCTCAGAGTCATTGGAGGACTCCAGAGGCTCCTCTGATGGTCAAGACCCTCCTAAGGAGACCCCTAACTCTCCCCCTGATGATCGCTCTTTTCTTGACATGATATATCATATCCAGTCTCTCATGGGGTGGAAGACAGAGGATCTTGACCCGGAGTACCATCGTCTGGTTATTTACCTCCTGAAGAAGGAGACCCTCCCTTTGGTAATGCCTCCTCTAATTGATTTTTATGATGATGTCACTAAGGCAGCATGGAACCACCCCTCATCCACCCCAGCCTTGGCCAAGAAGGCAGATTGCCTTTATCATACGCTGGTGGGCAAACCTTTCTTTGGCGAACGCCCTTTGGTGGACTCAGTGGTCATGAATGTGCCCATGATTGCACTAAAAAAACAAACATCTCAGCACCCACCCTCCAAACAAGGAGTCTTGCCAGCTGAACCAATTGTGCAAGCTGGTGTGTTCCTCTGCTGCACTGGCCATTTGAGCCCTTAACTATCTGGCCCATCTGGTACAGTACCAGAATGCCCTCTGGGATCTGGCAAGGGACCAGGTTCAAACCCTCCCCAAAAATTCCACTAAAACACAGTTGGCCCAACTCTTAAAGTCCAGGTCAGATGTGGGCAACCATGTGCTGAGGGCGGCACATGACACTGTAGACGTCTACAGCCATGGGGTGGCAGCAGGGATCTGCATTCACTGCCATTCATGGCTCAGGGTGTCTGGTTTTGCACCTGATGTTTAGGCCAAAATAATGGATGCCCCTTTTTGGGGCTCTGTCTTGTTTTGAAGAGATGCGCAGGATATCATCTCCCACCTTTAGGAATTGGGCATGGCCCTGAGTTCAGTGCATTCCATGTACTGGTCCCATCTGTGGTCTTCCCAACATCAGTCTTTTCACCAGTCCTCTCGCCAGCCTTCTAAGGGTCAGCAGTCAAAAGGACCCTTTACATACAAGGCAAACACCCCACCAGCCAAAGCAGCTGCCTCTAGGATCCCCAGAGAGTCCACAGCTGCTCTACCCGCCCCCTGGATCCACTGCCTGACTCCTTGCCCTACATCCCCCTCCAGCAGAGGCCTTGGGGGAGGTGGTTGGGGGTCAGTTCTTTCCTCTACTTGGAAGGGTGGTGCACTGTGACCTCAGATCAATGGGTGCAGCATATCATCAAATGGTGTCACACCCTCAAGTTCCTGGAGCTCCCTCCAGAAAGCCCTCCCTTGCTCTCCCTTTACCCTTAGGCCCACATCTCCTTCATTCAGGCTCTTCTACACAAAAAAGCCATATAGCCCATTCCCCCAGCTCAGAGAGGAAAAGGATTCTATTTCCACTTCTTTGTCATCACCAAGAAGATGGGGGACCTAAGGCTGATCCTGGACCTCAGCCACCTGAGCCTCTACATAGAATACAAGCGCTTCAGGATGGTTACCCTCCAGGGGCTGTTGCCCCTCCTTCACCAGGAGGACTGGCTCTGTTCCTTGGATATGTAGGATGCCTATCTTCATATCCAGGTTTTACTGGTCCACCACTGCTTTCTCCGCTTCTGCTTCCAGTGGTATCACTTTAATTTCCAGGCCCTCACTTTCGGCCTTTCCTTGGCACCTCAGGTTTTTACCAATTGCTTAGCCATGGTAGTTGCCACTCTGTGGAGACAGGGCTTTTACGTGTTCCCTTACTTGGACAATTGGCTGCTGACAGCCCCCTTCAGGGACTTTTTACTGCAGACTCTGGAAGGCACATTTAGGCTCTTCCAGGCTCTAGGGATCACAATCAATCTACTGAAGTCTTGTCTGTCTTTGAGCCAACACTGCCAGTATATAGGAGTGGTCCTGGACTCATTCTAGGGCTTCCTGCTGGTGGACAGAGCAGAAGCGCTTTATAGCACAGGCTCGGCTAGTATCCTCAAGTCGTCAGGTACCAGCCAGAGCATTCCTTTGTTTGTTGGGACACATGGCAGCAGCTATAGCCATGGTTCCCCTAGACCATTTGCTTATGAGGGTTCCCCAGTGGACTCTTTGGGTCCAATGGGACCAACGCATCGATGACCTGGAGCAGCCGGTGCTGGTTTCCAGCAAGTGCGGAGGACCTTGGAGTGGTGGCAGAACCCTGCCAATCTCCTGAGAGGGGGTTCCTCTCCGTGCTGTGTCCCCACTGCAGATTCTCACTACAGATATCTTGGGCTTGGGCTGGAATGCTCACTTAGCCAACTGTCAGACCCAGGGAATTTGGTCCAAGTCAGAGCAGCATCTCCACATCAATGTGCTGGCGATGCGAGCAGTTCTTTATGCTCTGCAGGCCTTCCAGACCCACATTCTTCCCAGCCCGCTATTGGTACAGACAGACAACATGTCTGTAGTATACTACATCAACAAACAGGGGGGCACTCATTCCTACCCCCTTTGTCGGGAGGCCATGTGAGTCTTGTACTGGGTCATCGAGCAAGACCTGGAACATTCAGCCGTCCATGTGCCAGGCATCCAAACCACCCTGGCCAACAGTCTAAGCTGGTCCAGGTCGAGGATGCACAAGTGGGAACTCCTGTCCTCGGTGGTCAAAGACCTCTTTGATAGGTGGGGCCATCCAGAGTTGAACCTTTTTGCGTCCCCACTCAACACAAAACTGCCGCTTTTCTGCTCGCTCGATCCAGGGCCTGGAGTTTTCTGGCACGATGCGTTGTCCCTCTCCTGGAAGGGGAGGTTCCTTTGTTGAAAAAAATATTTTACTATATTTCCATATTCAATTTGATACATACATAATTCCAATACACATATTTAATAGATTCAGTAATTACATATATTGCATTTTTACCCTTACCCACCCCCCTCCCTACTTTACTGAATAGAATTAGCATTCTAACCATTTCATTTTGAGTTTTATATTTTATACATTTAAATCTTAACAGATTAGAGGTGTATATTCTATGAGGGCATTTAAGTCATATAATAACTCCCTTATATAGTTTCATTAAAAGGAGCAAAAGTGCCTCACTCTCTTTCCAAGAATTATCATCTGGGTTGTCCAACTCCTCTATGATATATACTAATCTTTCACACAAAAGTGTATCTTTAAAAATGTACCACATTTCATTTTTAACCTTGGCTGTTGGAGGTAGTATCTGTGCGTTACAGTTATTTAATATAATTCTCTTCATTGCTAGGGATCCTAGACAAATAATTTTTTTCTTGTAATAGAGAAAAGTCCAATGTGTCAAATAAGTTTAAAACAATAACTGTGATGGTGCAGGGTATAACTTTCCCTATGATAGAAGCTAGCGGCTTGGTTATTTCCACCCACCACCCCTTAATATCTGTACACCCCCAAAGAGTATGATATAAGGTCCCTTTACAATTACAGCCATGCCAGCATGAGCTGGAATATTGTGGATTAATTTTGGCAACTGTACTAGGTGTGATATAGACTCAGTTTACTATTTTATGTTGAATACTTCTATTTTTCACATAAATTATTTTTTAGTTGACTCCAATTCTCATAGCATTCCATTGATTAATTTATAAATCACAGCCCATATCTTTTTCCCATGATTTATCTTATGTAAGTTTTTGAGTATTTTTGCTTTTATTTAATAGATTGTAAAAAAAAAAGGATAGCCTTTTAACTTTTGTGAGGGAAATCGTTTTTGTTTCCATCCTGAATTTGTCCTCCAGTCTATCCCCATTTAAACCATTTTTACTACACATCTCATTGAAAGTCTTGCGCAGAGAAAAAATAGGATAAGTAATTTTGGATCTTGTATTCTGAGGCTATATATTTATAAAACAAACTATTTTTCTTTTACTTTGCAATGCTCTTTAGCCTACTCCTTTGCTCTGGGTAAAACCTCTGGTGCTCTGTGCAGGGTATTCTATCAATCGGGTATCACTAAACACATTTAGTAAAACACAAGCACTCAGACTCAGGCTGCTCTTGTCTTATTATTTGCTCTGCATATTTTATTTCACCACATTGCTATGTGCATTCTTTTAACAACCTTCTTTCTTTGCACTCTGGATACAGGACACATTCAAATAGTAAAACGTACTTCTTTTCTAAAGACAATTGATAGAGTTATTAAAGACAACCAAAATAAACTGTGTCCTTTCAAAGCTCCATTTTAGTTATGGTGTGCTTTAAATTCAGAAAAGTTACTTATCCGTAAGCCTCCGGTGAAAAGTTTGTTCTTTGTTGTTTGTTCTTGGCTCCATTGCCTATCCCATTAGTGTGCTGCAGGTCAAATGTTCCCCGTTTTTCTATTCTGACCATGCTGAAATTTGGGAATTTGTACTCTCTCTGGCTGGTCTTCTTATAATACTGAAACAGGATACCTGTCACGACCCGCACATTTGCACCGCGCTAAACTCACAAGCTGAAAAATCTATCTGTTTGGTTTCACCGCCATTCCACCATCCTCATGGCTTCTTCTATCTCCACCTTTCTTTCAGGTGCTCACCGTATATCATACAGCTGACGTTTCGAAGGGTTGCCCCTCCTTCCTCAGAGCTGAATACTTACCTTGATTCATTCTATCTCTTACATGGTGTATTTTGACTTTCACCTTTTTTATTGACCTCCTTATTTTGAAACCTCTTACAACGTTGTTAACATCCTTCTCATAAATCATTTGAACTCACATTATTTCTGTATGTTCATATACCATGTTATTCATTCAATTTTCAACCAATAACCTTTTGCATGTTATTCATTCAATTTTCAACCAATAACCTTTTGCAACTTTCTTGACCTTATGTTATTTTCATTTCAAACTTATTAACATTCCTTTTTATATTGTTTCTTATATTGGCCCCCATTTCTTTCAGATTACTTTCGTCCATTATAAATAATTCTGAAATCCATGATCATCATTTAAGCCTTTCGGCCGCATCATTTGTAATTCATGAATCCAATATGCCTCTCTCTCTTTAATCTTAATTCTCTGATGTTTCCTCCTCTTCTAGGTAAAACCACATGTTCTATGCCCACATATTTTAAAGCAGCTGCGGAACCGTGACCTGCCTCATCATAATGCTTTGCCGTTGCATATTTGTGGTTTTTCATTCTTATGGTTGTCTTATGCTCACCTATTCTTTGTTTAAGTTGTCTTTTGGTCTGTCCTATATATGCCATTCCACATGGACAAGTAAGCATGTAAATTACTTGTTCCATGTTACAGTTGATGAAACCTTTTATTTTGTATTTTTTCCCCAATCGTGGGTGATTAAATGTTTTTGTTTTTTTGTGTGCCACTACATTGGGCGCAATTGCTGCATCTATAATTTCCATCCAGTAATGCTGGCATCCATTCAGGTTTTCTTTTTTCTTTTTCCTCCATAAACAATGTATTCACAAGGACGTCTTTTAAGCTTCTTCCTTTTGTGTACACCATTATTGGTCCTTTTCTTACTACTTCATTCAAACTTTCATCCATTTCTAAAATGTTCCAATGTTTTCTTACACTTTTACAGGCATCACTATATGCCTCATTGTATGTTGTACAAAACCACATATTTTCATCCATTTGATAATTTATTTCACCTGTCTTCAACAAGTCATCTCTATTTTTTCTTTTTACCTTTTCAACTGCTGATACCAAAATTCCTGGTGGATAACTTCTTGTAATAAATCTTTGGCAAGTCTCTACCACTGCTACTTCTAATTCACTTTCTTCACTACAATTTCTTTTAATTCTCATTAGTTGTCCTAGGGGTACGTTTATTTTTGTATGATGTGGATGTGCACTTTTGAAGTGTAAAAGAGTATTTCTGTCAGTCTCTTTTTGATAGATTTTCATTTCTATTTTTCTCTTTTTGATGTACACAGTTAAATCTAAAAGATTTATTGAGCCTTTGCTGTGCTCAGCTGTGAACCTTAGGTTTTCATCACATTCATTAATATATCTCAAAAATTCTTCAAGATCTTTTTCTGTTCCTTCCCATATAATTATAACGTCATCCACAAATCTTTTCCATTTTTTAATATTTGGCAACTATTTATTCTTTGTTGTATTCCAAACACATTTTTCTTCCCCGTCTCCTACGTAAATATTTGCTAGAGATGGGGCAAATGTGGGTCACATGGCTGTTCCATGAACTTGCTGATAAAATGTTTGGCCAAACATGAAATAGTTATTTTTCAACACAAAATCTGCCAATTGTATTATAAATTATGTCGGAGGTACTATGTTTTTTTTGTCTTTTTTGCAGTTTTCTTTGTATGCAGTTTATACCTTTCTTATTTGGGATATTATTGTAAAGGTTTCCAATGTCACAAGTCACTAATATAATGTTTTCTGTTACTTCCACATCTTTTAATTAGTTTAATACATCCTTTGTGTCTGCTATATATGATTTCATATTTTTTTGCAACTGGTTTTAAGAAAAAAATCCATGTACTTGCTGAAGGAACTTGCAGATGTCCTGGCGAAATCCCTGGCAGAGCTTTTCACCATCTCTCTGAGGACAGGGTGGGTGCCCCAAGACTGGAAGGTGACGCATATAGTGCCTATCCACAAGGTGGGATCAAGGGAGGTGGCAGGGAACTACAGGCCTGTCAGCCTGACATCGGTGGTGGGCAAGGTGATGGAGGGCATTGTTAAGAGAGAGGCTGGGGGACCTGGATAAGTCAGGGTGCCTGGACGATAGACAGCATGGATTCATCCGGGAAATCGTGTCAGACAAACCTGGTGGAGTTCTATGACTGGGTGACAAGTGCCTTGGACCTGGGTAGACCAGTGGATGTCTCTTTCTAGACTTCAGCAAGGCATTTGACTCTGTTCCTCACGTGGGCCTGTTGGATAAGCTGGGAGAAATGGGGGTGGGGAACCAGATGATCAGATGGATAGGCAATTGGCTCAGGACTGGACCCAGAGGGTCGTAGTTGGTGGGATGACTCATCCCCAAGGAGGGTCATTAGTGGGGTCCCACAGGATCAGTCCTTGGGCCCCTTCTGTTCAACGCCTACGTGATTCGACATAAGGACAGGAATCAGGAGTGAGATGAGTCTCTTTGCAGATGACTCGAAACTGGGGCTCTGGAAAGATGGTCTAGAAAGTGGAAGCTGAGGTTCAATGCAGGGGTGCAAGGTGCCACCTGGGGCCAGAAACCCAGGCCAAGTGTACACCTGGAAATGCTACAGAGTCTGGTGGCTGAGAGGGACCTGGGGTGGTGGTGGATGTCAAGATGAACAACTCTGAGACTTGTAGGAGGGCAGCAGCCAAGGCCAACAGGATGCTGGGTTGCATCGCTGGGGGATCACCTCCAGAAGGAGGAAGTGATACTCCTCTGTATAACTGCTGGTGAGGCTGCACCTTGAGTACTGCATGCAGTTTTGGAGGCCACACTTAAAGAGGGACATTAACCTCCTGGAGAGGGTCCAGAGGAGGGCAACAAAAATGATTTGGGGCTTGGGGGACAGGACCTATGAGGAGAGGCTTGAAGAGCTAAATATGTACACATTGGAAGAGAGAAGGGACCGTGGGGACATGATAGAGGTCTTCAGGTACATGAAGAGGGTAAATAGGGGAGGAACAGTCAGGGTGCTTCGAAGGAAGGAGGAAGGGGCCACTAGAGGGCATGGGTGGAAGCTGGAGGGGGGAAGATTCAGGGGAGAAAGGAGGAGGTGCTACTTCACTGAGAGGGTGGGGAGCCATGGAATGCACTGCCTAGGGGGCTGGTGGAGCAGAGACAGTGGAGGGTTCAAGAGGGGTGGGACAGGTACAGGGAAGGGTTCTGGAAGCAAAATCCAATGCAGCAAGAATATCCGGAACTGGGAAGGGAGAAGCCAGAGAAGGCGAGGGGGACAGCAAGGTCAGCACCCAGGGTGGGGGCTGACCAAACGAGCAGACACGAAAGACCGTTAGGCCTATTCTGCTGGCATTTTAGTATGTTAGTATGTTAGTACTTCGAAAAAGGTTCTGTGCTTGACCCTAAACTACTGACTATGGGGCGGCCCGGGGGTTTGTCCTTATTTTTATGTACTTTCGAGAGTAAATATATTGCTGGTTTCTTGGGGTAATCCAGGACTAGAAATTCTTTCTCTACATCTGTTATCCAGTTTTTCCTTTTTGCTTCTAGAATCACTTTTGTAATATTTATTTGTATTTCCTCTGTTGGATCTTTAGTTAATTTTCTGTAATATTTTCCATCTTCCAACTGTCTAAGCATTTCAGTTTTGTATTTGTTTTTTCCCCATAACACAATTGCTCCTCCTTTATCTCTTCTCTTTTTGATAGTATCTGGCAGTTTTTGTACTTCTTTGAGTGCTTCTTTTTGTTTTTTGTTAGATTTCTACATCCTTCAGACGTTTCATATCTTTTGATTATTTTTTCTACATCAGAATCAACTAATTTACTGATTATAGTAATCGTGGAATTAGCCCCCATATTTGGAATCCATTTAGACCTTGTTTTTAAATCTGTTTTGTCTCTTTTACACTCTATTTCTCTTTCTTCTCCATCTTCTATCATGAGGCTTTTCACACATGTTCTAAGTACTGGAGGATTGGTTATTTGAGCCATTTTATTAAAATGTGCCCTTAAATGTAATTTCCTGTACAATTTGAAAGTATCTACTTTCAGTTTGAACACATTTAACTTTTCTTGGGGAACAAAGGTCATACCCAGTTTTAATGTTTCTTCTTGCTGTTTCTCTAATTTATAAATTGTGAAATTAATTATGTCCATTTCTTGTTCTAATTTGATCGTCAGGGGCCCTGATCTCCCAAGTATTGTCCATAATTTCCTCTCTGACTTCTTCCTCTCCCTCTGTTGCCTTTGCTTCTTACCCCTCCCGGGTCCTCCTCCTCTCCCTATATTTCCACTTGTTCCGTGTGCTTGATCTTATCAAAAACCCTGTTCTTGAGCTCCTCTTCTATCATTTGTTGTTTCATTTTCACTTTCATCTGTGGTTTCTCTTTCTTCCATTCTAAATGTTGATCTGTCTTTATTATTATATCTATGTTGTCTTCCTTGCCAGTTATACACAGTACCCTCTCTATAGTCTCTTGCATCTCTTTCATGTTTTTGTTTCTTATATTTATATATATTTGTTTCTAACAGTTGCTCAGTTTCGCTATTCACTTGAAGAAGTGATCCGTGTGGCCCCGAAAGCTTGTGTATAATTCCATCTTTGTACAAGACACTTTTTGGTCCTATGAAAGGTATCAAACCTTCCATCTTGACCAATTTTTTTTTGTAAACTATGGTTTGACTGTGACAATAAACAGAAGCATGGTGAGTGCAACCAAGGAAAAAACTTATTACCCACTTTTTCCTAACGTGTGCAGAATACCGAATCATAGTATACATCAGACCTAAGTCTTTAAATTTCCTATAATTAGACATAAATAATATGTCCTTAATATGGAAATTTTGAAAAATCTTTTTAATTAGTTCCCGTAAGATCTCTGCATCTTCTTGTGGAAAGAAGGACCATTCCCATGCCATGGAAATGGCTTGTGCCAACATGTATTTATGTGGGTCAAGGCAATCAAAACCTCCTTCCTTGATAGCCAAGGTTAATATTGACCAAGCAATTCAGGGTTCCCCCCTTGCCAAAGGAATTGGAAGGGGAGGTTTCTGTATGCCTTCCCTCCCTTTCCGCTCCTGCAGAGGGTTCTCCTCAAGCTTCAGTCAGAGGGGGCAGAGATGGTTCTCATAGCTCCCTACTGGCTGCTTCAGATTTGGTTCCCCCTGCTGCAGCAGCTGGCAGTGGAACCTCCAGTACCCTTGCCCCTGTGCACTGGCTTGCTCTTCCAGGAGCAGGGCACCCTGGTCCATCCACCTCAAGTCTCTGCATCTCCATGCATGGCTCCTGCAGACTTAGCTATTGCCCACTTGGGTTTCTTCCAGGGTTGCTGATGTCCTGGTGGCTGCCAGGAAATCTTCCATGAGAGCCACCTATGCCATGAAGTGGAAGTGCTTCTCCCTATGGCTGGTGCTTACCACCTGGATCCCTTCACCTGCCCAGTGAACCTGATTTTGGAATACCTCCTTTCCCTTATAGATTCCTGTCTGGGGTACTCTTCGCTTAAGGTGCACCTTTCCGCCATCTCTGCTTATGATGCACCTATTGATGGCAAGACTGTTTCCCAGCTGGAAATCTCCCGCACATTCTTGCAGGTTATACTGCACTTCAAACCTCCCATTGGGACCCTCTTTTCATGTTGGAAAAGCTCCTCTGCCTCCCTTTGAGCTGGACACGAGTTGCGAGCTACGCTTTCTGTCATGGAAACCATTCTTTTCAGTTGCCGTTACTTCTGCTTGGAGGATTTCTGAGCTTCAGGCTGTGATGTGCAAAGAGCCTTACTAGGTTTTTTACAAAGACAGGGTGTCTTTGTGCACAGATCCTAAGTTTTTGCCTAGGGTGGTGTCTGACTTTATGTTAAACCAATCCGTCCACCTGCCTGTTAATTTTCCTGAGTTTTCTAATCAGGGGGAGGCTTTACTGCATATTTTGGATGTTCATAGGGTGCTCCTTTATTTCACAAATCACACCCAATCAGTTAGAAAGACTGATCAGTTGTTTGTTTCATTTGCCCCTAAGAGAGAAGGGGCACCTGTTTTGAAACAGTGTTTGTCAAAATGGTTGGCAAATTGCATTGTTTACTGTTATCATACCAAACAAGCCCTTGCCTGGGGTGGTTAAGGGTGGTATACCAACCGCAGGTCGACATCGCCATAGCGTAGTCTTTCACA
Organism: Neoceratodus forsteri; assembly: GCA_016271365.2. NCBI lineage: Eukaryota > Metazoa > Chordata > Ceratodontiformes > Ceratodontidae > Neoceratodus > Neoceratodus forsteri. The sequence continues at coordinate 154,193,037 of CM028134.1, forward strand.
GTGACAGAATTCGACAAAAAGCATCAGGTTGCTGTGATGGTCCCCGCTGGCACTGGTACTGCATCTCCCAGTGTTTCGCACCCTTCTGGAGACAACTTTGACTCAGAGTTGTATAGCTAGAGACTGGAGGTAGGGGGTTTGGGGGGCACAGCCCCTAAAGAAAACACACTGACATCCCCGACAGTACAGTGCTGACACTCAGCATTGTGTCTGTCACTGTCGGGGCTGTCAGTGAGAAAGGTGTTGCCGCGTGATAGTAAAACCATTAAGAGTCACTCCACCAGAGGTATGGCTGCCTCTACCACCTGTTTCAGGAATGTGTCTGCTATGGACATCTGTGCAGCTGCCACTTGGATCTCTGTTCACACCTTTATCCGACACTACAGTCTAGACATTTCTTCCAGATGCAGGCCCCACTAGCTGTCCTTCAGGGCCTTCTTTCATGAGCAGTCTGCACTTGCCTTCTGTCTCTTCCCGGCTGATTTTTGGTCAGTTCTGGTATTGCTTGGGACTCAGTCCTACTGGTGTTGCCTGCTGCAAGAGCCCCCTCAAAGTAAGATAGTACAGTTATGTAAGAACTTACTGCAACAGTAGATCTTCAAGAGGAGCTCTTACAGTAGGCGCTGCTTTCCCTCCCTCCTCCCCCTGATTGCTACTTCTCCTTCACATTTATTTTGCTCTTCCTTGGTTCTGAGGAACTGCCTCAGTTCTCCATTTTTGCTTTCTGCACCAGGTTCTCTGGCAGGAGAACTGAGGTAAGTCTGGGGGACTGCCCCTTTTATAGGGATTGGTGGACATCATCTTGCTGATGTTGGTTGGGGCAGTTCCCCATGATAGACTGCTAGCTAGAAGTTTTCGATGTGGTCCTGGCACTTGGCGGCTTCAGTCCTACTGGTGTTGCCTGCTGCAAGAGCTACTCTCGAAGATCTACTGTTTCGGTAAGTTCTTACATAACTGTACATTTCAGTCTTGTTAGTGACCACTTCTACTGTACGCTTGAGTTGTTCAGGATGGTCCCCCAATGTAGGAGACTGGCATCTGTGTTGATGATGTCCATGATTTGTTGTTCCAGTGTCGTTCCCATTCAGAGGTTGCAGTCTAGTGTCCACCAATGAATGGCTTGTTTGAATGTGTGAGGCAGCGGCAGTCTTTTCTGGTAATTCTGGGCTGAGTGGTCCCAGTTGTTGAGCAAGAATTTTTGAAAAGGTCTCATATGCCAGCTTGCCCAGTTGTGCAAGCCAGTGCAGGACACCATGAGGCTGAAAAGCTGCATCAGGTCCCAGATTGTGGATTGTTTCTTTGTTAGTATTTGGCTGCATTTGATTGTGGATTGTTTCTTTGTTAGTATTTGGCTGCATTTTTCTTTCATGTTTACGATCCGTATGCTGTAAAGTCAAACCATCACCTGGACTGTATCGAACATGGTGCCTAAGTGTTCTATTGTGGCTGAGGGATTGAGGTTGCTTTTCATTCTGTTTACAATCCAACCGTGTTGTGTTAGTAACTCCTGTGCTCTGCAGGTGGCCTGTTCTGCTTTCCTCTGGGATCTTGCCCTTATTATCCAATTTTCTATATAGGGGATGATTGCATGCCTTCCTGTAGAGATTTGCTGCTTTGGTTGCCATCGCTTTCGTGAAGACTCGTGATGCTAATGCTAATCTGAACGGCAGGCATTGGTATTGAAAATGTAGGTTTAATATCCGGAATCTTAGATATTTGTGGTGGGCTGTGTGACTGGGATGTGTAGATAGGTGTTTTTCAGATCTATCAGTGTCAGAAAGTCTCCCTTCCTAACTGCAGCAATTGTCAATCTCAATGTCTCCATTTTCAAATTTCAAGTCCCGAATGGGACATAAGCCTCTCATCTTTTTTGGTACTAGAAAAAAGGTGAACTACACTCCAAGGCATTGTTCGTTTGGAGACACAGGGGTGATGACTCCATCTTGAAGTAGTTGGTCGAGGAGCACTCATACCTGTTAGAGAGGGGATCTGGTCAGTGAGATGAGATTGCAGGAAATGGTTGTTCCTGGGTAGTTCACAGAAGTTAACTGCATGGCCCTGGGAGGTGACTTTTTTCACACAGTTGTCCATTATGATCCTGGCTCAGGCATGGGTGAAGTGATTCAGTCTTCCTCCTACTGCTTGGGGGAAACATGATCCAGTCTTGCCTCATACATGACATCCCTTGTTGCCATTGTTTGGTCAGAATCTTCCCTTGCTTCTGGAGTGGCCACCACAGTACTTGTTGGAATTGACGCAGCGGTTGAAGAAATTGGTCTTGAATCTGAAGTTGTGTGATTCATTGTTTTGAAAGTAATGGTTTCTGCGACCCCTCTGAAAGTTGTTCCAAAATTTGTTCCTGATGGTGGGATGATTTCCAGTCCAGTCCCTGGCCAGATCTTCACCTTTGCCTTTCTGTTTTCCAGGTCTGAAAACCATACCACCTTTAAACTGAAGTTTGAGCATTTTTTTTGGACTCCTGATCCACCTGTCACAGTTTCAGCCATAAGTGACAGAGTGCTCTAGTGTCTGTGGTTATGTCCTGGACTGTCATTTTGAAAGTGTCCATGGTGGTGTTGGCAACATATCTAACAGCATGCACAGTATAGGCAAGTGTCACTCTGTGCTTGTTGGACTTAGGGAGAGCCTCCTGAATGGGCTCGAGCTAACACAGGATGACTCTTGTGGTATAGATTGAAGCCATGGCTGCCTTTGTTACCATAACTAGTATTTTGTGTGCCTTCTTAATGGAGCCCTGCACCTTCTCATCTATTGGATCCTTTAGGCCCATACCTGTAGAACCATGCAAAGGTAGTTTGGTCTGGTAGCTCAAGGCTGCCACCAGGGGTCCACCCTAGGGGGTATGGACCATGTCTCTTGCTGTCCTCCGGTATTGTGTATGTTCTGTCAAAGATTCCCTTCTTTCTGACCCTACCAGGGCCTGGAGCAACCCACTCTTTTGTCAAAAGGTTCTTTAGTGGCTTGAAAATTGGAAAGAACACAAGGGATTTCTTTCTATCTATCTCTCTCTCTCTCTCTTACTGGAGGGTTGAGTTTTTGTTCCTCTCATGGAGCGGGTTCCTCAAATTTCAGGGTCTCACACAACACCCTCATGACCTCTGGAACAACATCATAAGGGCACAGATCAGCCATGAGGTCCTCTCAACATTCCTTCTCCTCCTCCTCCTCTTCTTCCTTCTCATTCTGCGAGGATTCCCTGTCATCAAGGTCATCTGGATCTTCCCCTGTTGAATCAGCTAGTGCTTCTATCTTCTCAAGAAGTGTGTGGAACATCTCTGCCATAGTGTCCTGAGAAACACTGGAATCAGTGTTGTCTATAATATCTTCTACTGAAGTGCCCAGTGCTAGGTTACCCCCTTGGGAATCTGCATGGACAAGGCAAAGAGAGCAGAAGTCACCCATTTGGCTGGTGAGGAGGCTATTGGGGTATTTACAACAGAATCTTCTTGATTTTCCCCAAATTTCCATTTTCTGTACACACCTGTGGATGGAAGGTTGAGAAAAATCAGTGCCTATGCTGCATGGCAGACCTGTAAATTTAAGAAGACTGACATGATAGAGCGTCAGTGGGACAATGCCAAAAATAAGCTGACGGGAAGGTGAAGGTTGGTTCTCTGAAGCTGAATAACATGCAGACCCACTAACTGATAGAAAGTCACTCCAGAGAACCAAGTTTCAAATGGATTTTGAGGTAAATTTTAGCCTGGTTATCAGCATTCTAAGCGGCAATGGAGGAGAGCGGACAGCCACATCAAACAGTGATGGCCTGACCTGTTGGCCACAACAATGGGTATGCTAAGATGACTGTTGAGCTACAGGACCCTAGCTATGGAGAAAGTCACACTCAAAATGATTGCCACACCAACATACAAGACCCACCAAAATGGCTGCTGCGAAAGTTGACTCCAAAATGGCTGCCGAGATCTAGTAAGATCTTGCATGCCTGAGTCAGCCTTGAGACAAGATGGCTGCTGAGATCCCATTGACCGCTAGATCTCAGGTTACCCAGGATGGCCGTCTAGCTGTGCCAAACATGGCCTATCGAACAGCGTGTGGGTGTAATTGGAAGGAGTGGCTGTGAACTAGCCATGGTCTCAGAGACTGAGTGGAGTGGCATGAGGGGACTCAGCATTCTCCTGAAAGATCTGGGGAGACATTGAAACTGCCTGGAATCATCCACAGGAGTGAGGGCATTGGGATGCTGAAGACTGCATGGCTGGGCAGCTGCACTGAGGTATGGCAGTCCTGTAGGTAATCAGGAGTGGAAATGAGCAGTGTCCAGTACAACACTGGCAGGTCAAGGGGTAGGATGGGTGAAACTCGTTGGCCACACCCTATTGTCTATTTAATCCTAACAGGCAAGCATAAAGGACGAAAGTCTATCTAGCTTGTCTATATCTATGATACCCAGCAGAAGGAATGGTCACCAAGGGGGAAGTGAGCAACACAACCAAGAAGACCAAAAAGAACATACGAGCAGCTAAAAAAAAAAAGAGGCCTGAATTAAAATCTAACACCAAGAGCTAACCCCTGCAGGAAAACACTGGCAGAAGCCTCTAAAACCAGCTGAGGAACCCAGAACTGCTAGGTAGCGGCATTCTCCTGCATCCTGAAGGGGCTAAGTTAAAGTGTCTTCCAAAACTCACAAAAAACAGACAAGAAAACACCTGGAGAGACAGAAGTAGCCATGGGAACAGAGCAACAGACTTATACTTCAGCAGAATAGGTAGTCAAATCAGGAACAGAGATTACTCAAAAACCAAACAACCAAACTGAGGGAGGGGCATCAGCCCCACCCAGGGTTGCAGCAAGGCACAAAAAACATGCAGATGGTCAGAAAATTCCCATGATAAAGGGGAAAAAATGTAGTTAGCCTAGAATGGTAGCCATTAGGTGTATTCCATGACTGCGCCGGGATTTCCTAGCAGCAGCTAGTTAAGGATTTTTTCTCGTTGCTTGCCCGCTTCTTTTTTCAGAATCCCTGTAAAAGTTTCTCCACCCCTGCTGAATTCTGACTTGCCTCTCCAGCACCCATAGCGGCCTGCCATTCTGCCCCATACATCCCCCATCTACCGATTTACTGGGGACCTCCCCTGTCTCCTCCCCGCCCCGCTAATCCTTTACAGCCCACCCCTTCTTTTGTTTCTGTGAATAACCTTCCCCTCTCTTCTAACCCTTTGTATTCTCTGCCCCCCGCTCTGTATTAATTCTTGTTTTTATTCTTCTTCTCCCAGGGATCCAAGTGCCCTGATAGGGCCAGTCCTCTGAATTCAAACTGCACTTGCGGTTCGAAACTCCCTCCAGGCTTTGGTGCCTGCCAGCTCCCCTCGCCACATCAGATAGCTGTAAGATTTTTTGAATTTGGCACCATCCAGTTACTGGCTCTCGGGCCAACTGCTGCAATCTTCAGACTATCTCCCTACCCAGTTCTGATGGCTTTTTACTCCATGGAGCCGAGCTCTCTGCTGCATGCCCTTGTTTAGGGCTGGTAAAAGCAGTGCTCTGCAGCGGTAAACCCTGCTCCTACACCAAGTTGGGACTTGGGTTGTTCAGGGCAGGTCACTCTCTGGGGATTTGCCTGCCCCCATCCCTGCCCCAGCCTTCATTAAATACACTACTTGTCCCTCCCCATATGAGCCTTAAAGGGGCAAGCACCCTCCCCAGTATTTAAAGGGATAAGTACCCTAAATTGATTACAAATATCCCTGCCATCTAAGGGTTAAGTACCCTGAAACTATTATAAATGTTCTTGCCATCTAGGGGTTGCACTGATCCAAACAAACATCATTAGGGGTCACACTGATCCAAATAGATGACATTACACTTAATACTTCATTATTAGCTTGTACCTCCCTAAGCCCAACCTGGTTAACTAAGCTGTGCTCTTAGTCTATGAGCCGATTCTGGAACTTGTGCTACTATTCTTAGTGGTATAGCTCCGTACATATCGACATGATGGCATATACCCAGCCCCTCTTCTTCTTGGATGCCTTCTCCTCCTCTTGCCTATTCCTATCCAAAAAACCTTAGTAACTTCCTCTAACCATGGTCTGTCGAACGTAACACTCATTATAGATACGACTACCTTAGAACCTACAGGAACAGATTCCCTAACACTTGCTATGCCTTTTCACTATTCTGTGCCAACTGACTATTACCTGCCATCTTTATCAATACCTGCTAGAACAGCGCTATATACATTGTCCATCACTAGGCACCCGACTGCCCCCTACAGACCACTCTCAAAAACCCCACTTACAAAACGACATAAAACACGCATCATCAAAGGACTTATAACCGGACTCAGGAAATTGATAGTTCTCCTATTATTGTGCTCTGGGAATGTTGAGCTAAACCCTGGTCCCCCTATAGTCTTAGATACCCCTTCAGAGCTACCTGTGCTTAGCGGCATTAGCTTCCTTCACCTAAATATCTGCAGTTTGCTAAAACAAAATGGACATGTTACAGGCTTGGGCATTTCACACTTCTCCAGATATACATGTGATCTCGGAAACGTGGCTTAGGAGCTCCACTCCCGACCATAGCATCAATATCCCTGGCAACAATGTTTTCAGATCTGATAGACCAGCTAGGGGTGGAGGGGGTCACTGTCTTTATTAAGGAGAAGTTCATAGTAATGGTAACTGACACTTCCTCTATTCCAAAGGAATTCAAGAGCCTGACTGTGAAGGTAACCTTTTCCTCTGAGGAAGCCATATCAATAACTGCCTGCTATAGACCGCCATCTAGTGGCCTTGGAATTCTACCCCACCTCCACAATCGACTGGAGAAGGCTAACTCTGAATGCATTATTATGGGGGATCTTAGTCTCAAGTGGAAAGATGACTGCTCCATAATTCTCAAGGAGTTTTGTAATAAGCATGGCCTGTCGCAAATGAGCCCTGACGTCACCCGCCATAACAGCAAAAACTCAAACCGTAGTTCACTTCTGGATTTAATTCTTATCAATAAGCCCCACAATATATCCCACACAGGGGTATTCCATAACGATGTAAGCGATCATAGCGCTATAGCCTGTATAAGGCATACTCCCAAGCTTATCACAGCCTCTACCTTTAACGTCAAAAGATGCCTAAAAAACTTCAGCCAGGCTGCCTTCTTGTCACACCTAAGCAAAATTAGATGGCAGAACTTTTACTTGGCTACATCAATCACCGAGGCTTACAGCATCTTCCAAAACCTTGTTGGGGTGTGATTGATAAGCATACCCCCCTTATCAAATTCAAGACCAGAAAAAGGTCATCTCCCTGGTTCATGCCTGTCCTAAAAGCAGCTCTAAGGGGTAGAGGCAGGTTGTGGAAAAAGGTCAGGAAAACGAAAACTGACTCAGACTGGCTTGCCTTCCACATTGCTAGAAATTCTTGCAGTAAACTAATTGGAGCTAAGAAAGCTCATTATTTCCAATCTTCCTTTGAAGAAAACAAAAACAATTCCACCCAATTTTGGAATATCCTAAAGGAGGTCGAGGGCCTATCACCATCCTCTCCTCTGTCAGCCAAGATAGTTGTTGGAGACGTCACAAATACTGACAAGGCTGACATGGCCTTCTCTGGCTGCACTACAACAACTGGTTGCTGAGTAAAACCTGGCACTGAAACCTTCTGTTGATTGCAGCCCAACTTGTGTGCAAACTATGTACCCACACTGGGCTACTCCAACTCTTACTTAAGTCCTCCACTCCCGGGCCACCCCTGCTCTACCTAACTCTCCCACGTTTACTCTTAAACCAGTTTAGCCCCACCTGTTTTTGTCCAACCACCCTTCTGTTACATCTAAGGCTGATATCCTTGGGGCTGGTCCTGATGGCCCCACATTGGTCCTCTCCTCCCTAAAATTGGAACCCTCCTCCCCTTTCCTCTACTCTGCCCCTCCACCTCTTCTGCTCTTCTCATCACCAGTTCCTTTCTCATTATCTCCCTCGACATCCTGACTTAGCCTTTTCAGGCTGCTATGAAGGTACAGGCTGGCACTTATTAGAAAATTAGAGGACTTATCAGGTCCTGTCCATAATGTACAAACAGACTGCACTTACTAACTTCGTATTTGAAATGTTGTAACCCTGTGCATCCTATGTTATTCTCTGTTAATTTGTCACTCTGTTCATCTTGTTGTAATGTATGTCTTGCTCGACTTGGAACCTTTGTAAAAAAGCCATATTGTGCTCAAAAGTATTAATCTGAATTGTGAAATAAATAAATAAAAAATCTTGAAACAACTTAACCACTTTGCCATGGCAGGACTAGCATTCTATGTCTCACCTGCCAGTAGGCTAGCTACACAGTTCCAGACCGAGGATGCCCCTTGTCCTGCCAGCATGAGGAACCAGAAGTCAAATCAAATCAAATCAATCTTGATTTGTAAAAGGGCACCTTTCTCATAACCAAGGTGCTTGTACATATATAAACAACATAAAAAATAATCATAACAAATCAATTAAATTTAATTTCAGCCTAGTAACCTTTAAGCAATTAAATGTAATTTAAATTAAATTTAATTTCAGCCTAGTAACCTTTAAGCAGGTTGAGGATCTATTGATGGCACTGGACTTTAGGAAAAGCACAGGGGCAGACCTCTTAGAGCTCTTATTTCTGAAAATAGAACATTTTCACTTAACTACCCCCATCACACATCTTGTCAATCTTTCCTTATCATTAGGTGACCTCCCAGTGATCTGGAAAATCGCACACATTATCCCCCTTTTTAAGTTTGGGGAATAAGTGCGACCTAAACAATTACTGGCCGATTTCCTTACTTCCCATCCTATCAAAAATGCTGGAGAAGCTAGTTAACTGTCAGCTAAGAGATTTCCTGAAAACTAGGGATCTATTAAACCCCGTACAGTCGGGCTTCAGACCAAAGCACAGCACTGTATCCACCCTTACCAAAGTTACTAGTGATTGGCTAAACACACTGGATGCAAAAAAGCATATTTATGCTCTGTTTTTAGACCTAAGCAAGGCCTTTGATACCATTGATCATAGCCTGCTAGTGTCTGCCTTGAGCCACCTTGGACTTGACGATACCGCCATGAAATGGTTCAACTGTTACCTTATCAACAGAATGCAACAAATTAAAGCCCATGGAGATATTTCACTACTTAAAATTCTACCGCGTGGAGTGCCGCAAGGCTCTATTCTGGGTCCCATACTCTTTGCAATATACTGTATATCAATAATACAGACTCTCAAATACACAAGGCAAACGTGTATCTGTTTGCGGATGACATGATGATGTACGCAGTGTGTTCTTCCCCCGAGCTTGCGTTTGAGGAGTTACAACATGAATTCGACATCCTGCAAAAAAACCTACTGCAGCTAAAGCTGCTCTTTAATGCTAAAAAAACAAAAGCTATGGTTATCTCCCCCAAAACTCACTCATCGGCAACAACCCTAAACACCATAGGATACACACCTTACTTGGTGAACCAATTGAAATTGTTGACAACTTTAAATACTTGGGTTTTTGGTTAGACAATAAGCTTAATTTTACGGTACACCTGCATGAACTAGCTAAAAAGCTGAGACAACGCTTAGGCGTCTTTTACCATATTAGACATCTTCTCACCTATGAGACAAAAAAGACACTAGTCCAAACAACCTTCCTACCTCTATTAGGCTATGCTGACATCTTCTATAGCCACTGCCCTAAATCAGCTCTAATTAAACTAGACACCTTATACCACCGTGCCTTGAGATTCATTTCTAGTGCTCCTCTAAACACCCACCACTGTTTGCTCTATGAGATGCTTGGCTGGTCCTCCCTTACTATCAGGAGGAAGAGGAATGCATCTTTTTGGTTTCATAGGGCAATAACAAATAAACTTCCTTCCTACATCTCCAGCCTATTTACATGAAACACGGGGTCCTACTGTCTGAGACAATACGTGTTTGTCACGTTCAATGTCCCTAAGATCCAGACACAACACAGCGCTGCAGCTATTAGCTGTGCTCTTCCATCCCTAAGGAACTCCCTGCAGAAGGCCCTTAGGATTATTACGGTCCCAGGGATATCCATCTTTAAGTCCCTTCTCACACCTGTCCTGAAAGAAACTTGCTCATTTCTCAAATAATTGCTCACGACTACTACTGACCCACTACCGCACTTGGCTTATCATGATAACTTAGCACTTCCTGCTCCTTCCTCCTTTTACCTCTACCTCCTTCCTCCCTTTACCTCTACCCTCTTCTCCCTAGACTTTCTGCTCCTCCCCCTTTACCGCCACCCTACCCTGCCCTCCTTTCCTTAGTCTGTACCTGTGAGCAAATTTTTTTGTATTAGTACATGTTAGTCCTTGTAACTGTAGCTTGTAACTCCTGTAACAGGCTTAAGATGTAACAATGACTGTAATTTACTCTATGTATTACTTGTTTATCTGTATACCCTTGCCATTTTATTGTTGTCAATTGTATTTGTGTTGTCCAGGACCATCTTGCAAAGGAGCACTCTCAAAGGTGAAAAGCCTGGTTAAATAAAGTTTGATTGATTGTTCTGTTCAGCTCCAAATTTTAGAACTGACAAAGTTGTAGGGGATATTACTTTAAGAACCAATTCTGTCTCCAATTACTGGTGAGTGGTCTATTGATCAAATATTTCACTCACAGCTGGCCCAGTGGTGCTGAGGGTTGAAACACTGGATGCCACACCTCACGCCACTCTGGCGACCTGTGTTTAGGAATGCCGTGGGTCGGCAGGGAGGAGATAGACTTGAGCGTCCGATGGACTGCTCTCCATCTCCAGGGAGAGGGCATTCCAGTGGCCGGTGCTGCCTGACCCCTAGCGGAGGCTGGGGCTCGACGGCACATAGCCGCACAACATGGGGTGGGGATACGGCAGCCGCTTGACAGGAGGTGCACATGGGAGTGTGCACGAACCCAGTCATTGGCGGCATTGCACACTGCGCTCCTGCAATGGGAGAAAAAGTGGAAAATGGGCACCCTAGTCACAATGGCTTGATGGCTGTCTGTGAGAACCTGCGCCGGCTTCTGAGGGGATCACCATGTGGATCTGGTCTTGGTAGGGGAGCTGATCACCCCCTGCCACCCTGCCATGGGGGGTAAGCCATGGGCCAGTGAGGTGATGCCTCAGCAGGAGGCTGGTGTGGGTCAGACGGCGGCTGGAGGATAGGATACAAGGATATGAGAGTCAACTGGGGGCCCCTGGAAAAAATAATCATGCCAAAAATATATATGTCACTCACAACATCCTGATGTGAAGTCGTAATGAATCTGGCTGATCGTAAGATTGTAACATACTGTACATTGTACTATGGTAATTTAAAGTTGGGAGGGACTCTGTCCATCATGTGTAACCCCAGCTTCACAAGCACACACTAATTTAAAGGGGTTCCCAGACAGCTACTAGTGATGTTCAGTGAGACATCTTTAAGCCTACTGATAAGGTTCTGGTCTTTCATATTCTTCAGTCCTGCAGGTAGCCAAGGCAGGGATAAAATCTAGCCACGGATACGTATATAATTTGAAATATATTTCACATGATTCAGAGACAAACCTACAGATGGCAGTAGTGAGTATTAGCTTTTATGGTCTCGACATGTAATGTGCCATGTGTGATATTTCACCTAAGCAGCTGAGGTTGTCTACCAGCTCACTGTTGACCCGTGCCAGATGCAGATCAATAAGGTGACTGTTGAGTCAGTGACAAATTTCACATCTCCAGAGATTTCTTGCACAGTTTGAAGGAACAGGACCCCTCTGTTTTGTTAAGCTAGAAAATGGTGTTTGTGTTGTCTGTATTCACTTGGATGGTCTGACCCACCACAGGTGATGCAGATGTTTGTAGCATCATCTGAACTGCTCTTAACTCAAACACATTATTGTGCAGCTATTGATTCTATGGGGACCACAGTCCATGTACTCCATCTCTGCCAATGTTCAAACTCATGACGGGTACATTTATGGTCATAACAAAAGATGCAGATGACTGGATGAAAAGTAGCTCATTAGGTTGCCTATGGTCAGCCTCCAGGACAATGCAGAAGTCCTCGGAGAAGTGACTACTACTCCCTGGGGCAAAGGAGTTGTCCTCATAAGCAACTGCTGCATGAGCTCCCACTAACCATGACACACATGCTTATGTTTCAGTCAGACCAGGTACTACATGGTGGTTGCCATCAAGGGTCCCGGAAGCTGCATGAAGTTCCTGATTAGGTGACTAACCTGTCAAAAATAATAGAGCAAATAATGTCAGATGCAGAGCCTTTTTTAAGATAGCTAGGCACTGGCCTCTTCAGTGTCCAGTTCCACCATAATGAACTCTGGCCATCAGGGGTTCCATGTCATAACAGCAATGATTTATGGGCGATGGAAATAACAGCGAGTGCTAATCGCCGAAAACAGAATTGTCGATTAGCACTACACTGAACACCAAAACCGCGACCACACTACTGAAACAAACCAGGCCATCTACACCCCCGTACACCTCAAATAATTATAATCAACCCCGGGGAAGTGTGGACACTAAGGGTACTGCGAAATGTCGAGGGGCTACTCAAGGAGGGATAACCAGCGGAGGTAAGAATCTCGGGGAATGGAAGGGCATAAATTAATAAAATAAAACAAAACGCCAAACCATCACCATAGAAAAAAACTCACCCACACGCAGCCCCGAACCCAGTACCATATGCATCATGGGCATTCGCACTGACCAGCACACTAAGCGGTCAGCTCAGCGGTTGCCTCTTCAGTTGCTTCCTTTATTGTGCACAGTAATCCCTAACCACTCGCTGTTCTCCACTATTGTGTGCCTTAGAATTTCTATTACTTTCCCCTCACTATTGTTTGACAGTCGCTCTTTCGTCAGGCACGCAGTTTGAGTCGCTCATTTTGAGTCATTCAAATAGCATCACCCATATCACTGGATACCGTCATCAGGAGGATTGGTGTTCCAACTTTGCCAGGTTCAATGGGCATCTCACATAAGAAGATCTGAGTAATCAGAGATTGGCCTGTACCTGCTCCGACTTTCCTGTCATCAGCCAGGCATCTAAGTAGGGTTATATCTCGACCCCCTGCCTGGGGAAGAAACATGCCACCATGGAAACGTACCTAGTCTTCAGCTGTATTTGCAGGCATTTCTCCTGATGCAATAAAAGTAAGAGCACTCAGTCACGGTGCCTGTTAGGTTACATAACTTGTTTTCAATCGGTGTCCTCCACTTTTCAGTATTCTGGCAAATGCTCACAGTGTTATGGAGAGGTCAGATGACATCACTCTGAACTAGATTTTGGTATCTGCCACCCAGAACTGTAGAAAGTACTGGTGGGAAGCCTGGATCAGCATGAGTAAGTATTTATCAATGAGATACAGGGAGAACAACCCCTTGATCCAGCGACAGAGTGATTTCCCAGAGTTGCCATCTGGACCTTTTGCATCCGAGGTGCTTGTTCAGAAGACAAAGACCCAATGACGTGGTACCTTCTTTCAGTTTTCTTGGGCTGGAGATGAACCCTCAGCGAATACCATCGAGAGGAATCCTTGTGTAACCCCCCTGCAGATGGGGGTTCCCAAAAGTCTTCCAGGAGCTTGCTTGAATGCTCCAAGCCTGGATGGTGTTCGGCGTCTAAGCCGTTTATCTGTGAGTGCTTTTAGAGCCTCTGGTACTGTCTCTTTAAGAGCTGTCTGCCTGCAGACATAATTAATTTGGATGGAGGGCTGTGTGTTTCCCTGCTTGAGTCCCACTCCAGCTGCTGCCAAATCCCTCCGTTTCTGCCGTCACTAAGTAGGCAGAGTGAGCACTTTTCAAAGATGTAACTGTTTGCCAGAAATCATTTAGAGTAATAATGAAAATACAGTTTGTCTAACCTGCTTTTCTTTGCAGTCAGAACTGTGTTTGCCTAGTCCCCCATTCTGGTTTTGAACTGCTGAACTGGACCAATCAGTATGGGGGGACCTTTGAAATGGAGCCTGTTGCTGGCAAATCAGAACTTGGACTCTCATTGTGGAGCCAGCCACCTATATACTGTATGGCCAATGCTTCTGGGAATTGTAGTTTGGACTTTGGTGCCTTTTTTCCACCAACAGGGTGAGTTTACTGTGAGTGACAGCCAAACCAGCCAACTGAACTGGGAGGAACTCAAAGGAAATGCCCGGCTCTGTCTACTGGAAAGATCAGATCAGTTTGGGCAGTGAAGAGACAAGCAGCTGTGAGCTTCTGCGCTGTATAGTTCCACACAGTAAGCGCGTGTAAGGCCCTAAGTTTTGGTCTGCAGCTTGTGCAAGCGCCTGTTGGACTGAATCCAACCCGTGAAGAGAATCAAGGAGATCTGAAGAGTAGAAACCAGGCTCACCCTGTAGAAGACTGGAGAAATTGCTGAATCGCGCTTGGTCTATCAGGAACTGAATCTGCTATGTATTCTCCCGGGTATTGTGCAGTAATTGCGATCAGGATCGAGAAGCAGCCTGCCTGGTATAGTACTTTCCTTTTACATATAAATGTGTGTAGTGCTTGTGGGGAATCGCGTATCAAATCCCCTGTACAGTGAATTGAGTGCATGAAGCTGGAAGTAAACCCCAGCTAATCCAGACTACATCCATTTGCTCTAAACTGCAGTGGGGTCCAGTCAAGGACCTTCTCCACATGGTCTGCTCCTCCTGGCAATCCAGGACAATCAGCCTTCCATCCAGTTCCCAGCCTTGAGTTTGTGAGTACAAAGCAGGGTAGCTCCCTGCCATCTGTTTATCAAATCGCAAGTGCGTCATCTAATGGTTTTTTTTTTTTTTTTTTATTTCTTCACGAACTGAGCCATCCGGCTCCGGATTACAACTGGGTATTGTGCAAGTGTTTTTTCCACCACAGGGCCCCAACCAGCTGCACCGATCCTGGCTAGCCCCCCCCCCATCCAGGGTACCCAGTGAAAGTGACAAATTGGGACTCTGAATATACGCACAGTACTGTGATTATTGATGTGTTTAAGCTAATTAACCTGATTTCCCCCTGTCCTTGTTACAGCTCCTTAAATAAATCAGATCTGTTTGTTTCAGCAAAGTTACACTGACTGAGGTATTCGTTTATGTTAAAGTGTTGTACTGTGGTTTTTGCACTGTGTCATCTTGTTTTACAGGGGTTCCCCAGAGTCCAGTCGACAGAGCCAGTCCAATGGGTAAGTGTACACTGTGAAGATTTTCCTAATGCATTGTGTGGGCCACTAGTGGGAAGAAAGGGGGGTTACAGTGTCCCAGAGGGCTGTGACCAAGCTAGTTTAACTACTGCAAACCCTGATCTCTGGGTGGAGGCACTCTCCATTGGACCTAGGCCCCTCACCCTGTTAGTAGTTAAGCAGGCAGGGGTAGTAGCCCTTGGGATAGCACCACCTAGGGGTTACACGTGCCCCTTAGAACAGCCATTGGATCTGGAGGATCCGCCCAAGGCTTTTGGAAAGGAAGTCGACCGGCTGATATACAATCCAAATGAGGCCAAACTGATTGACCCCTATAACCCACTGGCCAGACATAATAGATAACCACTGTGGAGAAAGTGGGACACCACACCCCAAATGGGCTGAAGCTGAGTGAGAAGGTAAGCCTTTGTTCATCTCTTGTGGCCCCTTCCCCCCCCAAGAGCCCCCTGGAGAGATACAGGAGCACTCCCTATCAGCTACCCTAAAAGAACATGCCTGGCAGAGTCCAGTGACCGGTCTTTTGGTTGTGAGGTAGGCTCATGATTACCAACTTTTCAGGGACACCCATATTGGGAGATCTGTAGGATGCAAGACTCTCAGGGAGATGGGGCATGTAGCATACTTTACCAGATAGTGAAAAAAGTCCTGCTCTTCTCCCCAGGAGTTACTGTGCCTCCAAGAAAGGTGAAGCCATAGGGAGATGTCAGAGAACAAGAGCGCTGCTTCATTCTTGGTGGTGATTGCGAGTGGTATTCTTGCCCGATGAGGCCAGCATGCTTGTAGTCCTTAAAACTCCTGATCCCATGTTGGTACGAAATCCCAAAAAAGGAGAATGAAAAAGGCAGTCTGATCTGACCACAATGGAAGGAAACTAGGCAGTTTGAAAATGTCTTGCTACACCCTCTCCATTCTGTTCTCATCCTGGATATTTGCTGCAGAACATCAAGTCCAAGAACAACAACGGAAGAGCAAACAATGCACAGGATACCATCTTTTTCAGCTTGCAAGATTATTAAAGTTTTTCTGGGGGGGGGGGGCATGCTGGTGAGCAACTGAAGAGAACGGCAGCAATTTGTACAGCCCCCGATCAACCTTCCCATTTAAACAATTCAGTTACACTTTGTTGAGCAAATTTCTCAGATTTTCTCATATTTGGGGACAGGACTAACTGTGGAGAGTGAACTGGGTAGTCTTCGCAGGGCTACAAGTTTAAATTACTTTATTCAAGCCAAGGAGCTAGCAAAGAGAGATAAGCAGTCTAAACGAGGCATTGCAGACAGAAGGCCCCAGCACTGAGGGAGTGGGAAATGTCTCTTTGAAAATTGTTACCAGCACTGCATAAAAACTTTGTAAATCCATGCAAGCATTTGACAGAAAGCTGGATGGCAAGAACAATGAACTACAACGCATGGAAAATAAAACAAATGAAGTTTATTTGAAAGTGTAACAGGCAGCCAGTGAATCTGGGTATGTTTACATTACTGCTGCATTCCTGTACAGATGATTTGTATGATAATTCATTTGTCCTCCATATGCAATGCTTTGCCACTTTGTCTGTACTGGACTCAACGTATGCTCTTTATGTCACATTCACTATAGCCACATCACCAGACTGGCTGTATTTTGTTTGTAATTGTGCTTCTCCCCTTCCCCTTTCCCATGGGTCACACTTGGAAATAAGCCTCTGCTGGTTACCAGTTTGAAATAAATAAATAAATAAAAATAGCTCTACTGAGTTCAACAGCATGCGCCCCTTGCTCTCCTAGTTAGATATCATAAAATGCCTTAGCAGGGAGGGGTGGGGTGGGGGTTGGGGCAGACACACCAGGAAGTGGAAGGGATTGGCTGGCCATCATCTTGGGCCAGTTTACAATGCCTTCCTTCCCAAAGGGGACTGGACTATAAATTCTGATTTCTGCATTAATGAACTCAGGCTGAATTTAGATAGGCACATGTGGCTTTAAAAAAGCCAAGTTTCTTTTATTGCACAATCTGAAGACTCAGCCTGCAGTTTGGAGGGGCAGCAGGTGACATGCCACCTTCCCCCCTCCAAGCAGTATATAACTGTGCATGTTCAAGCGTCCTCTGGGTGTTCGCCACATGGCTGCTTGTTCGTTCTCTCCCTTCCTTCCCCATACATCTGCCACCATGCAACTGCCTCCGCCATCCTTCCTCCTTTCCCCCGCCTTTCTTCATGCACAGCCTTTTGCCGCTGCTGTCTGCCTCCTCCTGTGTTTTTTGGGCTCTGGTGGTTGCTGCTCCAGAAGCAGTACGTGGGGTTCTGTACACCGTGCCCACTCCTCCCTGACATTTTTCCAGCATCGAGACTAGTCTGCCATTGTGCTGTAATTTCTTTGCGAACCATAGTTGTTGCTCCTCAGGCTTTCAAATAGTACCTGCGACATTTTTTGGATCACATGGCTAACTCACGCTGACATCCCCTTACATTCCACTTCAACAGTGGCTGCAGCAGCCATATTCAACTCGATGCTCCAGATCCAACTGCCCTCCCTCTACCTTCGTATTTCCAGTCTCTTTGCAGTCAGCTGTCTTGTATGCTGTGTTACATGCCCAGTATGTCTGCCTTGCTGACCAGCCTTTTCCTTGAAGTTATAGTGATTCTGGCATTCCTGCAGCTTATAGCCTCTCAACATCATTTTTCAGTCTCTCCTGCTCTATCTACTTCCCCCTTCATCGACAGCCTTGGGATTGATGACGTGCATCCACATTGTTGTTGTTCCATATTATTCAGTCTCAGTCACATGCTTCTGTCAGCAGTCATACCTTCAGTCGGTTGTGCAGCTTTCCTTTTGTTCATTTCTACCCTGTTTGTACTTCAACGGTTGTCAGACTCTGGCATCAGCCTCCTACTGCATCTTGCACTTGGACACATGCCAGTCATAACTACATCCATGGCTTCTAGGGCTCCTCTGCCCTGTAAGCCGATGGTCTCACTCTGCTACCTTGAAGTCTGCATCTTGAGGGTGTGTCTCTCAACAGCGGGTGTGGTCCTTCTCTCCCTGCCCTTTGGGTGAAAATGTCCTGCACTCTAAGGGAAACTTTAGCCATGCAGATCAACTCGGGGTACCTTTTGATGTTGCACTTAAGACTTTGGCTACCGGAGGGTGGGGCATGTAAGTCTGTGGAGGCTCCTTTGGCTGTGTGGACCATGTTGACAGCACCTTTGAAAGCCATTTTTGTCATGGTTGCCTAAGGTTCGCTTGGTCTCCTCCATCTTTCCTTCCTTTTTCTCTCAAGTGTGACAATCCTTACAACTACATTAACGCTCTGCCCCTCAACAGCCAGCTCCTATGCCTTACCTCGCAAGGATTTGGCTTCCTGTCTAGGCCTTCCCCCAGTTAGAGGGTGGGTGAGTGCCTTTCTACAGCTGTTGCTCTCCATTTTTCCTGCTGTGGGGGGCCTTTCTTCACAGGAAACCTCCTTTAGCTGAAAAGATTATCTTGCAGCACACTAACTGTGTTCCTTTTAGAGTGGTATAGTGAGAGCCCATCCTCTAAAAGTCTTCCCTTGAATTGACTGGGTCTCTAAATTACAGTAGCCAAGACATCAGTACTATGATCCATAGCCTGGAGGGATGGTGACCTAGGCCTTGAATCCTCTGACATTTCCTCCTTAAAAAGGTTTTTTTTTACTCTCCTTCATGCCAAAGGTCATAATTTTAGTTAATTCCTGCAGGAGTTGGAGATGAATGGGGGTTTTCCTTTCTTCAGGGTCTCAATCTGGCTACTCCTTCTCTTCTTAGGATGAAGGTGCAGGTCTGTCTACGTCGTACCTTTGAACCTTCTTCCCTAAGGTGCCTTTGGTCTTGGGCACCTCATCCCTGCAATGCCTTGAGGGCTGGGAACCCTTTCATGAGGTTCCAGTGTCCTTATGACACCCAAAAAGGGTAGTAGTCCCCAAAACAACAAACCTTTGGCACTCACCACCTCCTTTATGAAATAATGACACTGCCACTGCAGTCTTAGAAATGTGTAGAAGTGCTTCTTTTATTTGGAAGTACAAGAAAAAAGAGGCAGATTACTGTGAATCTGCCTAATGCATTTTGGATCCAAAACTCCAACCTTTATAAAAGGCACATACATACATACTATGTGAGACAGTTTAAATACTGGCAGTTAAATCATCATAGCTCATTATGTTAAAGGCCCAGTTCTCACTAGGGCATTTGAAATGGTTCCTACCACTTGAACTGTTTCAGGCCCCGTTCGCACTAGGGCATGTGAAACGATTCTCAGCGCTCGAACCGTTTCAAAAGCGTGCTGGCCTGGATCGTGTTCCCACATAACCCGCTTTTAGATCGGAATTTTGGAAGCATGCTCAAACCCTGATGAGACTTGGGCGAGCACGCTTCGAAATACGTTTTCAAAGTAAGCGATTTACCTGGAATGTGATCGTAGCTCGTTTCTTTTAATGCACTTCAAGCAAGCGCGCAAAGCATCACGGTAAGCAGCTTTTCCATGCTGCTGAATTCGATTTATAGCTGGCACGGATCTCTGCCGCAGTGTGAACCCTGTAAAATGCATTGCCTAATGTGGATCACAGGAAAGGGGTTGCAGTATGAACGCTACAGCACGGTAAGTATTAATCCACTTTTAAAAACGTTTTGCCCAACCGTGCTGTAGTGCGAACGGGGCCTCAAATGCGTGCTAGCACGGATCGCATTCACACAAAACACGTTTGTAAATCGGAATTTTGGAAGCGTGCTCAAACCCTGATGAGACCTGGGCTTGAGCACGCTTCCAGAAATCCATTTTAAAAGTAAAGCGATTTAACTACAGTGTGAACATGCCAGCTCACATCCTTTCATGCGAGTGTGCAGAGCATCAAGGTAAACAGCTCTGCAAGTGCTGCTGAATCGGGCCCCGTTCGCACTACAGCACGGTTGGGCAAAACGTTTTTAAAAGTGGATTAACACTTACCGTGCTGTAGCGTTCGTACTGCAACCCCTTTCCTGTGATCCACATTAGGCAATGCATTTTACAGGGTTCACACTGCGGCAGAGATCCGTGCCAACTATAAACCGAATTCAGCAGCATGGAAAAGCTGCTTACCGTGATGCTTTGGCGCCTTGCTTGAAGTGCATTAAAAGGAAACGAGCTGGCGATCTGCACTCAGGTAAATCGCTTTACTTTGGGAAGGATTTCGGAAGTGTGCCTGCTCAGGTCTCATCACGGCTTGAGCACGCCCAAAATTCTGATCTAAAAGCGGGTTATGTGCGAACGCGATCCAGGCCAGCATGCCTTTGAAACAGTTCAAGTGCTGAGAACCGTTTCAAATGCCCTAGTGCGAACGGGGCCTCGGGCTAATAGGGCAAACGGACTATCTCTATAGTGAGAACGCTGAAGTCCACATCACCAGAAATGGATTAGGGAAGCGGACTACAGTCTGAACGCTGCAGCACAGTAAACTTTAATCCGTTTTCAGAAATGAATCGCTAATCCATGCTGTAGTGAGAACAGGGCCAAAAACACACTTGCCTAACTAGGTGACTATGTGAAAGTACTGCAGCATTGAAAGTGGGGAAGTGTTCCCGTTCTTGCTCACATAACAAAACAGCGAATCGCATGATCAGCTGTATTACTGTGTGAGCAAGCGCAGGTGCGCTTACCCACTCACAAGAAGGCGGCCGTCTGTGGAGGAAGGCAGGTCGTGTGGGTTGCCTTGCTGTACCTGCGAGGGGGGAGGGGGGAATTCATTTTATGAAATTTGGATGATGGGGCAAGAGGGTGGAATTTGGGTATTGCTGCTGGGAGGGGCATGATTTTTTTTACAACAGAAAAGCGCAAGAGGAGATGGTGGCCAGTCGTGGAGGCGGTGAGTTGTGCCGATCATCCATTGTGGGAGTTTTTTTAATTAAACTTTCAATCATGGGTGCTGGGGGGGGTGTGAGTGGGCTTGTTGCAGAGGTTGGGGGACAGGGATTATAGTTTAGCATGATTAGACTGGGAAGGAGGGTGGAGGCTGTTTCTTTCCTTTTTTTGTTTTTTTTGTTAGTATTTCCCGAATAGCAAAAGGCACTAATAGTGCCACTATTTGTTATTATTATCTGAATAATGAATAGTGCATTATTTGTGGTATTCTGTAAATACTATTCATTACTTGCACACCCCTAGTTCTGAATCTGTGTGCACAAAATTCTGTAATGCTGTAATAAGCAGAATATATTCTGCTCCCACACTAATATCCCCAGGTTCTGCTGGTACCAAAGTCTGCCTAGTAATCTCTGTTCATCTGTGTACTGGCACAAGATGCTGGTGGTTATATTCCTTACCTTGATGCCTCTCAGCCTATTGTAGGAACCCTGCAAGTTCGACCCTAATAATCACTACTCGATCAAATATCTGGCACACTGCCATACAGCTAGTATATACCTGAGGCACTACTGAGGCTAAAGACATTACAGAACCTACACAATCCCAGCTGGTCAATATTCTAATGAGAAATCCACTCAACAGGGTGAACAGCTCTTAATTCTCATTCTGGTTATACTGGGAGGGGATAGGGAGGTTAATCCCGGACCACCCCACAACTCCATCAATGTTTCTATCCCCATATCTAAGGGCCTTGAAATCTTTAACACTAACATCAGAAGCCTCCTCCCCAAGCTTAAACTAGTAAAGACGTGAGTCACATTGAACAATCCAGATTTCCTCATTCTAATGGAAGGGTCTGGTACGAAATCCCGACTCATACTTGACCAACTTACAAAATACTGACTCCGAAATCCTGTCTCTATTATAATCCCGCTTCTGAAATTCCCGACTCCGAAATGGCCATCTATCAAAACCCCCGCCACTGTCAGCAAATTGTATCACGGTCACACATGTAAAATCATAAATAAAATTGTGTCATCTAGAAATCTAAATCCTGACAATTGTTAACTGCCTATCTTTCCTTACCATTGCATTGCAGGGCCATGGCTTCTTTTTCAAAGGTTTGCATCATGAAGAAGGGGAGTCAGAGCCACGGCAGCAGGGGAAAGAGTGGGGATCCAACTCATTTGTTATTTGTTCCGATACAGGAAACATGGAAGCAGGGGAGCCAGAAGTCCATACCCTGTTTGTTTTTGTTTTTTTCCCCGTTCTTGCAGGTAATGCTGAAGTGGGGGAGCGAAGCTAGGCCCAACTTGGACAACCGTGAGTGTCTGGTAGAGGCAGGGAGTTGATTGTTTTTTTTGCTGTAGCTGTTTGTTTGTTTTTTGCTGTAGCAGGCAGCTGCAATGAACTCAGCCAACCGATCGGCAGAGAGTGCTCCAAGGGAGCCAATTTTCAAATCTTTGCTGGGAGTTTAAAAAGCATCGTCAGTGAGCGTCTGAGTACCAGAGCAGTCAATGGTTACAACGGAGCTCCATCACAGGAAGAGCAGGACCGGTGAGGCTCCGTGGCACTAACTGGGGGCTGGGTTGTTATTTTTATTGTTACCTGCCTATCTTTCCTTTCCTGTCTTTCCTTTCAATGGTCTGCATCAGTGAAGAAGAGGAGTTGGAGTCACAGCAGCAAGGCGGGTAGAAAGACTACTGGATACTGAAGCATTTTATTTGTACCTCTTTGTTGTAAGGCTGCTTTTTTTTGTGTGTGTGTGTGCTTCTTGGATATACAGTTGGCTTTCGCGCTGTCGGCCTGTTAAGAGTTGGGCTTTTACACTGTCTGGCATTTAACTTGTTGGGATTCCGTAGTCAAGTATTTGAGAGTTGGGCTTGTCAGAGTCAGGATTTAGTACAGATCCCTAATGGAAACATGTCTTTCTCCCTGCATCGCCTCCTTGGTCATTTACATCCCTGGCTACCTCTCCCACAACTAGGATCACTCTAAGAGAGGAGGCGGAGTTCTCATATACACAGCCTGCAAATATAACTTCATCATCTTCTCTCAAGATGCCATTCCCAAATCTCATGAGATTATCTTGGGTGTCCTAACTAGGCCCCACTCCATCCCGATCACCATCACAGGTGCGTACTGCTCACTCAGGCTGCCTCCTGACACAATTATGTGTGTTCATGAGTGAAAGGTTGGTAGAATATCTAGAGGAGCATTGTCTTCAGGATGCGAGGCAGCATGGGATCATGGGGGGGGGGAGAGATCATGTTAAATGAATCTGACTGACTTCTTTGACTGTGTCACTAAAACAGTAGACCAGGGCCAAGCAGTAGACATCCTCTATCTTGATTTCAGCAAGGCCTTTGACTCTGTGCCCCACAAAAGGTTGATCAGGAAGTTGGTGGATCTTGGGGATGGGGAAAAGATGGCCATATGGGTGGAAAACTGGCTAAGGGACAGAACCCAGAAGGTGGGGAGTTATCTGGTACCAGAGAGGTGACCAGTGGGGTCCCAACAGGGCTCTGTTCTTGGGCCGGTGTTGTTCAGTGTCTTCATCAGTGACATTGGGGATGGCATTAAGGGCAAAATGTGCCCATTCGTGGATGACACCAAGCTCTGCAGGAGACTGGACACAGCTGAAGGCATACAGGACCCACAGGAAGATCTTGAAAAGCTGGGGAGGTGGTCCAGGATCTGGCAGCTTGGCTTCAATGCCAAAAAATGTAAAGTTATGCATATAGAAGCCAAGAATCCCAGAACAGAGTACTACCTGGGTGGAGTCCGAGTATCTGCATCAGAGGAGGAGATGGACCTGGGAGTGATAATCACTAGTGACCTGAAGCACTCCACACAGTGCAAGAAAGCAGCAGCAGCAAAGGCAAACAAGATGCTGGGATGCATATCTAGGCAGATCAGTAGTAGGAGAGAGGAGGTTATACTACCCTTGTACAGGTCACTGGTAAGGCCGCATCTAGAGTATGGAGTTCAGTACTGGTGCCCACACCTCAAAAAGGACATTAACCTGCTGGAAAAAGTTCATAGGAGGGCTACAAATATGATAGCGGGTCAGCAGGGTAGGGCTTACAAGGAGAGGTTGAGGGCACTGAAGATGTACTCCCTGGAAGGCAGGACAGAGAGATGGAACATGACTGGGACCTTCAAGTACTTGAAAGGGACGAACAAGGTTGATAAGGAGAGTCTCTTTAAGCTGACTGGGAACCATAACACTAGGGGTCACAGTCTTAAGCTGGAGGGTGAGAGGTTTAGGAGGGAGGTCAGGAAGCACTTCTTCACTGACAGAGTGGAGGACACTTGGAATGCACTACCAGAAGAGGTCATCTCATTGAAGACAGTGGGCAGCTTTAAGAGAGGCTGGGATAGACATAGGGGGGAAGGTAAGGATCATGGGTAGGGAGGATGGGAGGAGTGGGGAGGGAGGGCAGGGACATTATTTTTTTTTTTATTATTATTATTTATTTAATTCTAGGATTACAAGTACCTTTGAGCCAAGGCTCTTTTACAAAGGTTCCACGTCAGACTGAGTACAGAACAACAAAGTTTCAACAGTACAAGGTACAACAGAAATGTAAGCGGTACAGCAGTAGGTTTGGCAGCGATAACAGGTTAATCAGGTTAAGAGCAGTTTCTAGTGGTGGGTGTAGACAATTGTGGCAAGAACATGAACAGTAATAACTTGCATGCTTAACAGCTACGTAAATCAGATACAGGACAGATGCATACATATTTAGTAGGGCATTAACATTCAAGGTCATAGGAGAGCAACAGATACAAGACATGGTTAGGACATGGGGGTAAGCTGCCGAAAGGCATTATCAACCTATACAGAAGTGCAGGCAAGAAGTTGGAGGGGGGAGAAAGGGTGGAGGAGGGGAGAGGTGGAAATGCTTGTTGTGATGCCGGGGTAGGGACAGGGGCGGCAACTAGGCTAGCAGGGTGTGGCAGTCACAGGTAGTGGAGGCAGACAGAGAAAGATGGAGCCTAGATTTGAAAGGACCAATCTTGGGGGTGGAGGAGATATCCATGCTGAGGTTATTTAACCAATATGGCGCCCTGTAGGCAAATGATCGTTGGCCCAGCGAGGAACGGGACCTAGGAATCAGCAGCATTTGAGAGTTAGATCCCCTGGTATGGTGGAGGTTTTGACTAGGGCTGAGGAGGGCGCTTGGACACCAGGGGGAGAACCAGGGTTATCTTCTTTACCATGATGCAGGTTTGATATTTAATCCGGTTTGATAGGTTCAGCCAGCCAGTTTGGGCATAGAGGTTGCAGGTGTGTGTAAGGCGATGGGCACTAGTTATGAGCCGATATGCTTTGTTTAGAGTGGTTGCGATGCGTCCTAGGGCTGTAGAGGTGGCACAGCCATAGATTAAGAGGCCATAGTTGATGACAGAGACTACTAAGCTTAGGACAGCGATCCTGAGGGCCTCAGGGGTTAGGTTTGCCCTATGTCTGTAGAGGAGACCAAGTCGTATGTTAGCCTCCTTGGCTGCGCTGTCTACATGGGCTCCATAGGAAAAGTTATTGTCAAGAGAGATTCTGAGGTATTTAAATGAAGGTACCTCTTCAATAGGCACTCCAAGGTAATTTGTAATGGTCAGTGGATGCTGCCTGCTCTTGTTATGTGAGTTAATGAATAGCATGTTTTTGGTTTTTTTATAGTTAAAGATGAGTTTTTGTGTGCAGAACCAGTTCTCTATGGCTGTGAACCCGAGTTGGAGCTTATGCTGTAGGGATAGTGGGTCCTTATGGGTGGTGTGGATGACGGCATCATCGGCGTACAGGATGAGTTTTTCTGGGCATAATTTGGGGAGGTTATTTAGAAATAGGCTGAAGAGAAGGGGCCCCAGTATGGATCCCTGGGGGACTCCAGAGTGGACTGGTGGTGCGTTGATGAGGACACCTCCAATTTTCACTCTTTGTGATCTGTTCTCCAGGTAACTTTTGAACCAGGCTGTGGAGTCAGGGGAGAGCCTGGTAATTTGTAGCTGGTCCAGGAGCAGGTGGTGGCGAACGGTATCAAAGGCCTTAGTTAGGTCTATGAAGAAGGAATCGGCTAGGTGGCCATTATCCAGGGAGCTGTGGATCACTCCAGTGAATTCCAGGAGGGCTGTAGGCTCAAGCTGTGGACCCTGCACTACGAGCAGACTTGATAGACCAAATGGCCTTCTTCTATTGGCTTCTTCATATGTTCATATGTGTGTATGTTCTACAAAAAGTGCTTGACCCTCTGACCAACAGTGAGCCCATCATACTTGGGGACATAACACCAACTGGCTGGCAGAATCTAGTCCCTCCTCTCTCTCTAATCTCCACTCAAAAATTAAAGCTCTGAACCTCAGTTAGCCGATTCACCTCTTCCCCTAGCCGATTCACTACCAGATCCAACAACCACATCACAATAGACTGGGTGCTGTTGTCACACCCACAGAGAATCCTGGCTGCAGACACATTCCAGACATATTTAGTGACCACTGCATGACCTTCTGCAAGTGGAAGGTTAAAACACTGAAAGCTCATCCAGGATTACTCTGGCCAGAGCCATCAAAAAGTTTAAGCTAGATGCTTTCCTGCAAGATGTACTTTCGGCAAACTGGGTCCCCTACACTTATAGCCGCTGACCCAGATGAGGCATCTGTCCTCTTTACAGCAACCTTTTTTGCAATATGCAATAAACATGATCCAGTTAAAAGATCCAGAGTTCGAGGTCACCACTAGCCTGGCTTGAGCTTAGTGCCTGGCCCTGCTCAGCTCAACCTCTATAAGCAACTGAGAGCCAAAGTCAAACCCAGTCAGTTATAGTCAAAGTAAGCATTTTTGTCAGCCTGAGCAGTCAGTGTAGTGTCTGAAACAGTCAACTCCTGTGCAAAAATCAGCCTGCAGTAGCCAAGGCTCAGCTTGTGTTTTGGCTTGTAGAGTCAAGCCAGACCCCTGACTTGGCTCTGGCTTGGCTCTAGGTTAAACAAAACCTGACTTGCCCACCTCTAGTCATCACTTGTCCTGGGCCACTGCAGAAAAAATTGAAAGCTTCCAATGCAGAAATGTGGCCTGGGCCAGACAAAGCTTCAGTGCTCCCCTCAGATAGGCATGCCTTCATGTCTCTCCATAACTTCTGTATGAAGCTCACAAGAAAGGTTACAGACACCTATTTCCAGAACAGTCTTGACCATGAAGGGTCTGATCCATTTAAATTCTGGAACAATTCACAGCCTCCTCAACACCCTCCCATCATCTGACAGGACCAGGCAACTCCTAGCTCCATGCTGACAGCCAAAGATTTAAACCAGTACTTTACTGAGGGTCTAAGGGATCTAATCCACCAACCCTGCTCCACCCAGAATCAACAGCCCCTCCCAATTGGCAGTTTCCATGTCCAGGCTATCCCAGTTGATGAGGTATATAAGGAGCCCTCTGTGCTGAATGTGTCATCCAGCTGCAGGGAAAGGCAGCATCTCTCCCACGTTTCTGAGAATAGTTGCCACTGCCATAGTGGTGCCCATCACCCATATCTTTAACTGTTCCCTCACAACTGGCTCCTTCCCCAGTATTTGAAAGCATGCACTAGTCACCCCATCCACAAAAGCAGTCCTGTAGATGCCCCCTCCAACTACCAACCTATCTCACTGCTACCAGCCCTGTCCAAAGTCTTTGAGAGGTTGGTGAGCAGACAACTCGACAATTTCTATTCCAGCTTGGGCTTCCTGACCCTGTACTAGTCTGGCTTCCACCCTAACCATTCCACCTCCACTTCCTCCTCTGTGTCACTGATCGCATTCTTTCTAACATGGATGAGGGCATGGTCATAGGGGACATCTTCATTGATCTTGCCAAAGTATTCGACACCATAGATCACAATCTATTACTGGAAAAACTGGAGGCCTCATGCATCTCCCCCCTTCTGTAGTGTGGTTCTGTTCTTACCTAACCAACCGAGCACAGTCAGTCAAGTTAGCCGGAACCACATCCTCCCACTACTAGTCACCCTTGGGGTCCCCCAAGGTTCAGTCCTGGGCCGTTTGTTGTTCATGGTCTTCATAAATGATCTCTCCAAGCCCACTCCTCCTGTGACATACACATGTATGCTGACTATACAAACAAAGGATAAATGAGGCTTAGCACACAAATTTCAGTAATAAAGCTTGTGCAAACTTATTTCGACAGGGTGCCTAACGCGACCAAGCCCTGTGCTTCAACCCTCAAGTGAGTCTTCCTTAGGGGCAAATCTGCCCCTAAGAAAGACCCGCTTGAGGATTGAAGCACAGGGCTTGGTCTTGTCAGGCACCCTGTTGAAATACATTTTCACAAACTTTATTACTGAAATTTATGTGCTGAGCCTCATTTATCTTTTGTTCGTATGAGTTGGCAAGCTCTGCTCAAGCACCACCAAACTCCCTGAGCACACTTTTCAGAGTATTTGTTATGCCGACTATACAGTTGTCTATGCATCTGGTCTTGCTGTCCCCTCCATTGTAGAACCCTTGCAAAAGGATATCTACACTGTTCAAAACTGGTTTGAAGAAAACCGACTAGCTATGAACCGGAAAAAAATGGTATCCATGCTGTTTGGGTCTAGCTGCTAGTTAAGTACAGCTCCTGTCTCACTCAACCTACACACCACACAAGGGGAACGCTTGACTCGGTGTCCTAATACAAATGTATAGGCATGCACCTGAACCAACATCTTGATTATTCTAGCCACATCTCACAAGTAATAGCCAAGTGTTACGCTAAACTTTGCCCTCTACAGGGTGAAAAACTGCCTTCAGTCATGTATCAAGAAACTGCAGTTGAGCACTCCATATTCCCCCTACTGGACTATGGTGATACTGTCTACGCAAGTGCCAATGCCACTGCACCATCCAAACTATAAACACAGCAGAGCTGTTTACCCTATTGCTGGAAACAGGAGAGGTCCATGATGATTGGAAAAAAGCAAACGTGGTTCCACTACATAAGGGAAGGGACAATGACAGGAAGTGACAGGTGACTACAGATCTATCAGCCTGACGTTGGTGGTTAGAAAAATAATGGAGTCATTCTTAAAGGAGCGTATCCTGAGCTTCCTGGAGGAGAGAGGGCTGGTTGACCCCAGGCAGCATGGGTTTACCAGAGGGAGGTCCTGTCAAACAAACTTGCTAGACTTTTTTGACTGGGTGACAGGGGTGGTAGACCAGGGAGGAGCTGTGGATGTGGCCTATCTGGACTTCTGGAAGGCTTTCAACACTGTTCCTCACAAGAGGTTACTGAACAAACTGGGCAGTCTTGAGGTGGGACCAGCCATAGTAATGTGGGCCAGAAACTGGCTCTACAGCAGGACCCAAAGCGTGACAGTAAACGGGGTACTCTCTGATGAGGGGAGGGTGACTATTGAGGTACCGCAGGGGTCGGTCTTAGGCCCAGTCCTATTCAATGTCTTCATTGAAGTAGGGCTGGAGGGGAAGGTGTGTTTGTTCACAGACAACTTGGAGGTATGTAACAGGGTGGACACACCAGAGAGGGTTGGCAGGATGAGGGAGGAGGGAGAACCTTAAAAACTGGAGCAGTGATCCAAGGTGTGGAGACTGGGATTCAACGCTGAAAAGTGCAAAATTATGCACTTGGGGCATAGGAACCCTGCAGCAAAATATATGCTCAATGGGTAATAAATAGAAGTCATGGAACAAGAGAGGGACATGGGTGTTATCATTACGGCTGACCTCAAGGTGGCAAGTCAGTACCAAAAGGCAGTAGGTAAGACCAACAGAATGCTGGGGTGCATAGAGTGGGATATTGCGAGCAGAAGGAGGGAGGTCATTGTTCCCCTGTACAAGACGTTGGTCAGGCTGCACCTGGAGTACTGCACCCAGTTCTGGAGGCCACACCTGAAAAAGGATGTTGTGAGGGTGGAGGTTGTCCAAAAGAGGGCTACCAGAATGATTCATGGGCTGCATGAGAAAGCATATGAGGACAGACTGAGGGATCTCAATATGTACTCCCTGGAGGAAAGGAGGGAGAGGAAGGCATGATTAAAACTTTCAAGTATCTAAAGGGGATTAACAGGGTACAAAAGGGAGACTTGTTTCAGAAGAGAAAGTACTCAACAACTAGGGGTCATGACATGAAACTGAAAGGAAGACGATTTAGGGACAATACAAAAAAGTACTTCTTCATGGAGAGGGTGGTGGATGCCTGGACTAGGCTGCCAGATGTAGTGGTAAGGGCTGAAATTGTCTCACATTTTAAGCATGTATGGGACAGGCACAAGGGGATCCTGAAGGTGTGGGGTGAGGGTGTCATAGCTTGCGGGGAGGGGTCAAGGGGATGCTGAAGCAAAATTCAGAGGGGGGGACAGGGGGATACTCAATAGGTAGGAGTATTCTGGAGCAGAGTGGGTGGGCCATATTAGCCCTTATCTGCCAACACTTGTATGTATGTATGTACTGTATGTATGTATGTATGTATGTATTCAATGCCCTGTGCAGATTCTTTCTAGTGTGTCCCCCTAAAATACACCACTGTATAATGTACAAGAAGTTTGGGTGGCTTCTGCCCCAAAGATGCAATCTCTGCACACTGTTCTAGTGGGGGCAAGGTACTGGACAGGAAAACTCCCTAGTTACCTTCCGGGTCTTCTCACAGTGGTTACAAATTGTTCTTACTCCCTCAGGTCCGAGGATGGCTACCATTCCTGGATCCCCTCTTGCAGGAGAGACCTAGGGCAAGCCTCAGTCACCTGGAGGCTTCCCTCTGTTTGGAATAGCTTGTCTGCCAAAAATCACATCAGCCAATTCCTTTCCTTCATGCAAGAGGCAAATTAAAGCTCATTATGCCTCCCAGACCTCATGCCCCAGTAACCCCTCCTCTTTTAATAACCTCAAGAGGCCTGACACCACTTAGTGGGACCGCTGGGCCTCCAATCCTCTCCTCCCCTCTGCCACCCAAGCCCACTTGGCACATAGCCTATTGTATACTACATTGGTAGCAGGCTCTGTAGATAAAGCAAGTTTCTACTGTACAAACTCCAGCTGCACCAGACAGTTATTGTATGCAACCGTGTTGTCTCCTACATTATAAATGTCTGCTGTTTTTTTTTAAAGTACCATGTGGGAAAATGTACTGTATTTATATAGTTGCTTTTTGCCACTGTACTTATGACACCCTCAAGACCACTGTGGGTAAATATATTCTTCCCTGTAACTCTCCTACTACCACTCCCCTAGTCACAGCTAGAAATTAGCCATCTGGGCTCTGTTTATTTACCTGGTAAAATATGTTAAATAAATAAGTACGTAAGTAAATAAATTAACAGGGCTAAACAATAATTCTACTCAGGAGTTCTGGCTTCCAGTGCACATCTTTCAATCAAACTGTAGTAAGCTGAATATACTCTGTTCCCACATTGAAAGGGTTAAACTAGAGTTCTACCCAGGAGTTCTGGCTTTCATCTTGACACTTTCTGATGCTGGTTGCTCCAGAGAATCACAGCATGACTTTTTAACCACAGGAAATGATGAAAGAGGATGTGACCTGCGACCCAGTAATCATGGAGAGTGAGGACATGCTTTTCCTGCTGTACACCTCGGGGAGCACAGGAAAGCCCAAAGGTCTGGTCCACACCAACGCTGGCTACTTGCTGTATGTTGCTCTCACCCACAAGGTAAGCAAGGAAAGTTATCTGGATATGTTTGGGGTGAGGAGGGTCTGTGGACCCATTTGGGGTGAGACGTGGGTCTCTGGTTCTCTGGATCCAGCTCTGGTGAGGATGGTCTCTGTAGCAGTCTTGGGTAAGGAGCAGGTGCCATGGTCTTTGGATCACTTTAAGGTGCAGAAGGGCTCTTGGGGTCATTTGATATTTTGAGGTGTGGAATGGGGCCTTAGGGTTCCTATATTAGTGTATTTGGGGAGGAATGTCTCAGGAGTGGTCTTGGGTGTGGAAAGAGTCTCAGGATTGGTTTGGGATATGGTCTCAGGAGTGATCTGGGGTGTTGAGAGAGTCTCAGGCATTGGTTTTAGATGCTGAGGGGGTCTCTGGATTAGTTTGAGATGTACAGGATGTCTTGGGATCGTTTTGAGATATAGAGATGTCAGGATTGGCATGAGATTTGGAGGGGAAGTCAGGACTGGTTTAAGATGCAGATGGTCAGGAGTGGTTAATGATGTGAAGGGGGACTCGGAATTTGTTTGGCATGTGGAAGGGCCATGTGATTGATTTGGGTTATGGAGTGGGATCTCGGAGTCCAAATTAATTTGATGTGTGGACTAGGTGTCAGAACTGGTTTGAAGTGTGGAGGGAGTCACAGGATTGGCATGAGGAATTGGGGGGGTCTAGTGATTGGCTTGGGATGCAGAGTGGGTCATGGGACTGGTCTGAGAAAAGAGGTAGTCTGAAGTTCAAGATACAGATGGTGGTCTCAGGATTGTAGTATATTGAGATATGTAGGGGTTCTCACAATTAATTTCACATATGGTAAGGTTCTGAGGATTGGTTTGAGATGTGGAAGGGGTCTCAGGATTGCTTAAGATGCAGAGGGATTTTAGGATTAATCTGAGGTATTAAGAGGGACTGGGAGTACGTGTAAGTGCATAGGTGTGCCTCAGGATTGGTTTGGGCAGAGAGGGAGAATTAAGTTTCTGGAACAGTGTGAGGTGTATGTGACGGTAGAACTGAACCATATTCCATTTATTATGCAGAATGTGTTACATGCAAGGCTCTGTTCTATCCTCTCCTTTTCTGTCTCTTGTCAGTCTGATTGCGCAATCAAATTTTCTTGTGAGACCTAGGAACTGATCACTCTGACAGTCTCGTCATTCTCTGCCTCCTGCTATCTCCCTGCCTTCACTTGCTGTTTCTTGCTTTTCTATCTTTTTTCCCCTTGCATATCTGCGGTTATAAAAATATATGTGACTCTTTTTGTGAAACTGGGATCCCTTGGTTTGAAAATGTATATAGCTGTATTGTTGAAATGACTGCAAAAAGCTATTTGGAACGGAGAGAGGTTAACCTAGAGATGCAGCATGAGCTCATTTGCAGAATTGTCAACAGTAGATTGGTTGTGGGACACCATGTTCTATTTTGTTGCACCTGCAAGGAAATTGACACAGCTCTGATACATTTTGTGAGAAACATGATTTAACAAGATGAGGTTGCAGAAGTTAATTGCCAGGCAAAGATTTATTAGAATGTACATATATACAGACCCCAAAGAGGCCTCTAAATTGCTAGATAAGATTGAAGCGGAGAGATCAGTACAGAGGGAAGAAGCCTCCTCTGATTCTGGGGAAGAAGAGACTTGAAATTATTTCAGGAGAGAGATTCACTCCAAATCTGAAGTAATTCAGTTAAGTGACTGGTTAAGGAATCTACCGTTAGAACTTTCTCTCTTGAACTTTAATGCTGGACTCGAGGGAAACACATTTTACATAACAGATAATTCTGTTTTCCTTTTCGTTAACGGCATTACACAAGGAACGTTTTGGAGAGTAGCACACTTTGAGGTGTGCTTCTCCATTCAATCCAGTGCTCCGTTAAGCAGGCGTGAAGCGTCCTGCACCAATGGGTGCAGGAGTTTGCATGACAGCGGTGGTCTTCTGCTTCAAAGCAAACCACCACTGCCATACCGGCACCGCATCACGCCGTCCCCGCGTCACACGCTCCCCCTTGCGTGTCCGCGCCCCAAAGCTTTGGTGCCACGCTGGAAGCCCACCCAGCGTGGAAAACATTGTTTGCCGACGGGTGCCCAATCCCCCGCCGCCCACGGCCCTCCAGCATTCTCATGGCCACGCTTGGAGCCCATCCCAGCGTGGCAAATGTTCAGTTTTGTTTGCCGACGAGGATGCCCAATCTCCGCCGGCCCTTGGCCCTCACGTAGTTTGCCGACGGGGTACCCAATCCCATCGGCCCTCAGCCCCTCCCCAGCTGTCTTCTGCCATGCTGGGAGCCCACCCCAGCGTGCAAACGTCCCACGTACTTGGTTTTTTATCACCTGTAAAATAAAACGGTCCCACTGTGTCTCCCAGCCCCCTCCCACAACCCGCACTCACCCACTGCGCTCCAGCCTCTCCACACCCCACCCTCACCCCATACTTACCTCCGACTCGTACACGATCTTTGGTGGACTGGGAACACATCTGCACTCTTCAAAGCGACCACGAACAGAGGAAATACCAGTAAGCTGTATAATAGGCTAGATGGGGAGTTCAACTTTTGCATATCTCGGGCATTTTTGAATTTTTGCACCAAATTTTCAACAGGGCCCCTTCATGAATGATGTCACTGTCATGGCGTTGACCGGACCGAAGGGTGATTTAGCAGTCACTGCGTGAAATCACCCTTCAGGCCTGAATAGCCATGACAGTGACATTGTCATGAGAAGGGGTCCCAAAACCGCATGTTGAAAATTTGGAGAAAATTCAAAATGACTGTTTTACGAAGCGCATGCTATGCAGTTCCCACGACGTCGAGGTTTGCATTTTCAATCTTTCTACTCCAGATTTTCAACATTGCCATTTTATCACACCTTCTTATGAGTAGTACAGCTGTCATTTTCACATCTCACCCAAAACGTGTTTCCACTCTCATGTAGCACAATGGCGCAGTCGGTGTCTGAAATCAATGTATGGGACACATTAAGAAAATCACAGTGACACTGTTCATGAGCAGAGGTCTTAAAATGGCTATGTTGAAAATTTGGTGAAAAAATTCCTAAAAATGACTGTTTTACGAGCGTGCGTTGCACAGTTCCTACGCACGCTCGTACATTTGCGAATTTTCAATATTTTCAGTCCAGATTTTCAACATTGCCATTTTACCACACCTCCTCATGAGCAGTACAGCTGTCATTTTTCACATCCTGCCCAAAATGTGTTTCAGCCAAAGTAGCGCACAATGGCGCAGTCGGTGTGCGAACTCAATGTATGGGACACATTAAGAAAATCACAGTGACACTGTTCATGAACAGAGTCTTAAAATGGCTGTGCTGGAAAATTTGGTGAAAAATCTTTCAAAATGACTGTTTTACGAGTCTGCTATGCAGTTCCCACGACCGTAAGTTTGCGAATTTTCAATATTTTCACTCCAGATTTTCAACATTGCCATTTTACCACACCTCCTTATGAGCAGTGCAGCTGTCATTTTTCACATCTTGCCCAAAACGTGTTTCTGCCCATGTAGCGCACAATGGCACAGTCGGTGTGCGAACTCAGTGTATGGGACACAGTAAGAAAATCACAGTGACACTGTGCATTAGCAGAGATTTAAAATGGCAATGTTGAAAATTTGGTGAAAAAATTCTAAAATGATTGAGCGACGAAGTTGCACAGTTCCCACGCACGCCGTAGGTTTGCTAATTTTCAATATTTCCACTCCAGATTTTCAACACTGGCATTTACCACACCTCCTCATGAGCAGTATAGCTATCATTTTTCACATCCTGCCCAAACGTGTTTCCGCCCATGTGGCGCACAATGGCGCGTCGGTGTATCTTGAAATCAATGTATAGGACACATTAAGAAAATCACAGTGACACTGATCATGAGCAGAGGTCTTAAAATGGCTGTGTTGAAAATTTAGTGAAATAATTCTAAAATGACTGTTTCTGGTGTCGCGTTGCGCCAGTTCCTCGCATGCGCTTCGTGGTTTGCAGGAATTTTCAATATTTTCACTTCAGATTTTCAACATTGCCATTTTACCACACCTCCTTATGAGCAGTACAGCTGTCATTTTCACATCCTGCCCAAAACGTGTTTCCGCCCATGTAGTGCACAATGGCACAGTCGGTGTGCAAAATCAATGTATGGCACACAGTAAGACAATCACAGTGACACTGTTCATTAGCAGAGGTTTTAAAATGCCAATGTTGACAATTTGGTGAAAAAATCCTTAACAATGACTGTTTTTCGAGCATGCATTGCACAGTTCCCACACACGCTCGTAGGTTTGCGAATTTTCAATATTTCCACTCCAGATTTTCAACATTGCCATTTTACCACACTTCCTTATGAGCAGTACAGCTGTCATTTTTCACATCCTGCCCAAAACATGTTTCCACCTATGTAGCGCACAATGGGGGTAACAAAAAGGTCATGCTGACAATTTATTGTGCAAAAACCAGCAATCGCACAGGGCATTAGGGTAAAGCACCATACATGCCAAACACCACTGCAAATACCTGCAAGTGAACGTTCGGCATTGACAAATGCTTGTTTATATAAGGATGCCATGTTTCAGGAAATAATATGGGGTTCATTAAACTTTTATACAGTTTGCCATAACAGTGTACAAATGTAACCCTATAAGTGGATAAGGGATTAGATGGCAAGTCTATTTAATTTGTATTTTTCTAATAGATGCTACTGGGGAGTTATCTGAGAGAGGACTGGAGTTAAAATTGAGTTTTCAAGTAAAATGACAGAAGAACCAGTTTTCTATATTTAGGACTTTAAACTTACAATAAATGAAACTTAAAAGCATTTAGCAGCAATAGCCAAATAGATATGTTACTATTGGTAAAGTTTTCTGGGGTTCTACCCCCCCCCACATCTTGTAACAAAAGAGCTTTGTCTCGTATATCTGCATATCACTTGATTCTGTTTACCATGAAGTATGGCATTGCTCAGGATGTTTTATACACCAAAGTGTAATACGTATAAAATCTATAAATAAAAAGTTAAAAAAAAAAAAGAACAGCAGTCTTTTGTTAGAGGGGGAGGCTGAAACTTAGAATTAGAGATACCCTCAGATGAAGGACTTTGTTTTTTTCTGTTTGTACTGTTTTTGTAAATAGTTATACTGAACAGTTTTAATTTTTATTTGACTGTTATTGATAATAATGTTACTTGCAAATTGTATAACTGCTCCTGGTTCCCCTATGCTTCTTGACCTGTGCCTCGACCACAGTGCAGAGTGAAGTTTGGGTAGGTCTAAAAATGAGTTGCAGCTGTATTTGTAGAATAAGTTTAGAGGTATTTGATTGAAATCACTTGATTTGTCAGTGATGTGGGTTTCTCATTACTCAGTCTTCGTGGGGCATAATCACCGTGGCAGGAGGGTGTGACAATTTTGATCCCAAGCCACTTCCACCATCAGAATCAATCAGTCAATCACAATTTATTTATAAAAAGCACCTTTCTAAAATCAAGCTGCTTGTACATAACATACGCAATACAATACATAATTTCAAATTTAAATAAAATCTTATATTTAAGATTCATTATTAAATTACTATTCATTAAAACCACCATATACTGACTCCTTCAGGGGATCTGGAAAGATCCCCCTCTCCAATGACCTCCAGACTATCTCGGCTAGGACTGGGCCGTTCTTATCAACGCATCCTACCAAGAGGCGTGTAGGGCCTGGGTCCAAGCCACAGCTGGTTGGTTGCAACATCTGGATGATTATCAGTACATCAGTGATTGCAGGCTGACTAAAGTCAGACCAGGTAAACTGAGGGCCCAACATCTTCTGCCGACCATCACAAATTCTATTACAGTGAGCCATGCAAATATCAGATCTGATTGTGGCAACCTTATCTGCAAAGAATCAAGCCAACTTGTCACACCATTTTTGTGACAAGGCTTCTCCAGACTGGAGACAGGTTGGATTGCACAATCTGTCCACAGTCCGGAAGAGCTGAGCTGGCCAGTTCTGTGCAGCAGCAATCTCCCTGGACAGGAATTCTGCCTTCTTATGGGTGATTGCTGATTGATAAACTTAGATTGATGGACCATTATACAGTCTATCATCATCCAGGCCTGATTTTTGCCAGCTCCACTCTAGCCTTCGCCCCACTCTCTGCAGCCCCTTCAAGGACTCATCAAACCTTGGGTGGAGGGTAAGGGGGTGAACACGAACAGGTGCTATGGAATCCAGGGCCTCCACCACTGCCTTATTATAGGCAAGTACTAGATCCTCTGGATCCATGCATTCACTTGGTACACCGATAGGTTCGGCACCCTCATTAGGCCATCTGGGGTAACACCCCTTAAAGGACAGTACCGGACCATCTCCATAGAGGCAGGTCTATTTGAGGGGCCATGAAACTGAACCCGATGGTGTGATAGTCAGATCACCCAACTGGTTCCACCACCAAATCGGATATCTCCATCCCCAGGAGGAACACTAAGTCCAATGCGTGCACTCCAGTATGAGTTGAGAAGGTAATAACCTGTGTAAGGCCCAGCGAATTCATTAACTGGAGGAAGTTTTGACCAAACTGCGAAAGTTCATCATCGACCCAGGCATTGAAATCCCCCAGGATCAGCCATCTGGGGGAATCCAATGCCAGGTAGACAATGAAGTCTGCAACTTCCTGCAGGAAAACTTTCCCATCTCCTGGTGGACGGTAGATGAGAAGAATCCTGCACCCTACACCCTCACCCAGGATACACTCAAAGGAGTTGGTGGTCCCCACTGGAACTTCCACCAGGCTCAGTTTCAATCTAAAACAAATGGCTACACCCCCGCCTCAATGATCATTCCTCAGGCAGTGTATCACCGAGTACCCAGCCAGAACTGCTGAAGCCAAAACTGGGCCAGCATTTTCATCCAGCCAGGTCTTGGTGATGTAGGTCAGGTCAGATGATCCAACAAGATCTACTATTAAAGCAGTCTTGTTTTTAATAGACCTGGCACTGTATAACAGCGCCTGAGTAGGATGAATGACCAAGGAAGACTGCATTACTTGCCTGCCAATAGCAGAGCCCTTGGGTATGGGAATCATATGGGGGGCCCCTTTCCTGAGCCCATTTCAATCAATCAATCAATCAATCAAATCTTTATTTATCCAAGCGAACACCGTTGAGCAAGCTCATTTACAAGGTGGACCTGCATCACACGAGGTCAAGGACAAAGCAATTAAGTATAGTCAGTGCAGATCTATGTACACAATATTAGGTAAAAGATAATGTACATAGTATTCATATGCATAACATCTTCAGGGAGAAGATGGAGATAGATAAGAAGGAAGACTGAAAAGTGGATCAAATGCATTTTCAATTATGGGTGAGAATTGGACAGGGACAGTTATACTACTAGGAGCACTAAGTTGACAGGCCATGACATGATGGACAGACAAGGGTAGAAAGGATGACTAAGGACCCATGAATAAGGAAATAATTAGAGAGACGATAGTGGCCAGAATGAGGTTTATGGATTGACATAGGATGGTGGGCAGGAGGCAGTCAGCAAGCAAACTAGGGGTGATGGAAGCAGTTGCATACTTCAGTGACAGTTTTGGTATACAATGTCTTAAACACAGCAAGACTAACCAGGGTACTTAATTTTAATGATTTCTGAAACTTATTCCAGAGCGAAGGCAGCACGAAGCTTATGGCCATTCTCCCAAATCGTGTGCTGACCCTCTGCACTTTCAAGGAAATCAACAAGCTGCTTCTCAAGGCATAGTTGCCTATCAAATTTAGAGGCAGACAGTCAGCAATGCACTGCAGGAGTTTATTGGTAATGGCTCTGAATGTCCAGAGTGCGGCATTTCTATGAGGCCTGTGTTGAAGAGAGGTCCACCCCACAGCTGCATATAAAGAGCAGTGATGGGTGGAAAATGGAAGACCAGTGAATCTCAGTGCTCTGTGATACAGTAGATCCAGTTTTCCAAGACAGGAGGCAGTGCACTGGCTATAAATAAAGTCAGCATAGTCAATTAAGGAGAGGAATGTGAACTGAACTAGCTGCCTCTTAGCATCTGTCGTCAGTAGGCATTTTATCCTCAAAAAGAGACCAAGCCTCTGCCTCAGTTTTTTCAGCAGAT
The DNA here is from genome assembly GCA_016271365.2 of Neoceratodus forsteri. Taxonomy (NCBI): domain Eukaryota; kingdom Metazoa; phylum Chordata; order Ceratodontiformes; family Ceratodontidae; genus Neoceratodus; species Neoceratodus forsteri. The sequence continues at coordinate 154,232,814 of CM028134.1, forward strand.
CCTCTATATGATCCGCAAAGGAGAGTTTATGGTCAAGCCAGTTCCCCAAGTACTTGAACTTTGTTACAAATTCCAAGTTCTCTCCTAATAAAGTGGTAATGGGGGGAAGCGTACCAATAACAGCGGGGTACGCCGTACAATTGAATGGTGAGAATAGCATTGCTTTTCTTTTCTTTGCGTTAAGTAGAAGTTTTTTGCTAAGAAGCTGGTACTGCAGCAGATTAAAGTCATTTTGCAAATCTTCACAAGCAGCTTCAGGTGACATAAGGCTTATATACAGCACCATATCATCTGCAAGCAGCTGAATGTTTCGCCCCAGTGCATCTCATTGTTCCCACTACCCCAATCTGACCACTCCTTCCCATTCCCCGACCAGTCCCAGTCCCTGCCCTCCTCCTCCTCCTCCTCACTATCCCCAGAACCTTACAATGCCTATATACCTCCGGGGGCAGCGAAGGACAAACAAAAGGGTGGAGATTCCTCAGTCTAGAAGGGGAATATTGCCTGACCATCCCTGCACCTTCCCAGCACCTATTCCCAGCTAATAACCCAAATAAATAAACAAAACAAAACCAACAAATACCAAATTTAAACAAATTCCCACAATCGCCCCAACAAAATAAACAAAAAATAAATCAATAAAAACTATCAAATAAAACTAAGTCAACTCATTAAAATAATTCTATCAATATTCAGAGTCCTACAAAATATGATCTATATAATCACAAGAGTTTGAAAAGATGTCCTGATGAGATTGAGCGCTCTCAATAACTCCTACATCAATTAGTGATTAGATACTGCAGCACTCTCACTACCGCAACTTCATAGGAGACTGAAAACAAATCTTAAAACTAAGCTAAGGCAACACAGTCATTAAGTCCAGTGTAACAGTTTGGAAGGTAGGAAAAGCCAACCATAAAATAACTGATAATTCTTTAAAACTACAGCTATAAACAGAATACCAAATATGAGTCAAAGCGACAGAGAGATCAAGTCTTCCTAATCTCCAGTGGACCTCTCAGCCACCAGAAGAGACCAAAGGCCCCTCAGGAACTCTCACTTCCTAGGCAGGACAGATGTTATCAGTCTCAAAGATTTCTCCAGCCCCAAGAACACTCTCATTGTAATATGAATTTGTTATAGTAGAAAATGACCAAAGTACTTTTACAATCCCCAAACACTCCCACTGTCCCGGGTTGGAAAAGCAGCAGGGCACTCTCACTGCCTTCTTAAATGGAAAATATAAATTTTTAAATCTGACCGTCATTTGGGGGGGGAGGGGGTCCAGAGAATCTTCTTCAGTTGTTATACGCTCTGAACCGGAGCAGGCCCCCAAAGATTTAAACGGGGCCAAGCCGTAAAGGCCATGATCACCACTGTGGATCTCCGCCTGGGCCTACCCACCAGTTGGCCCTGTGGAGAAATCTAAGGGACCACTGGCACAAACTGCCAGCTCCCTGACAAGATAGGGCCCAGTCCCTCACATAGTTGCAGTCCCACAGCCAAACCCACCCATGAAATCGGGACCAACAGCTCACTGTTCCAAATTAAGCTGCTCCTCCTATGTCCACCAGTATTCTGTCCCCAAACTGTAAATGTTCAAGACCATTATCCAATAATGCAAAAATCTTCGCTTGCTGCATTCTCATTAGGCACCTCCTCTACAACACCCCCGTCCCTTATCTCCTCTCCTGAATTCTTTGGCCGACTAGCCAAGCAAGACCAAATGGTTCAAAACAGCAAACACCGCCAATAAAAGAATCCAAATCCAGAGAGCCCAAGTTCCAGGCACCCAGTGGTGATCCAAAAATCCAAAATGGGGAAGTCCAAATAACAGTCCTGACAGACTCTATGTGCGGGGGCAACTGCGGAGCTGGAACGAGACGGGCCCCACGCACACTACCAGGCAGACACAGTCACCTCAGCATTGGTCTCAACTCCCTCCCGAGATCAACACATTCCAGTCTTCGTTCAAGTTTCGTAGCTTGTAGTTCGCCTCCAGCAGATCTCAAGAGGAGTTCAGCACCGCAAAATAAATAAATTAAAATAACTACAGTTTCAGAGTCGACCGAACACATTAAAAATAATAAAACAGTAGCGGTAAATGATAACCAGCAAACGAGCAAATGAACAAATGCTAGGCTGCCAGAGCAACCGACAGCGCACCCAGCAGATAAATCATCTGGGTGAAGGCACAGACCAAACTGTAATAGTTTAGTGTTCAGAAAGTCTATGTTTAGAATACTGTGTTCCTGTGTGTTTGACTATAAACCAGGAAATCTCCCATGACACGACACTGCTTAACTTGATGCAGTCGCTTTCCTCCCTCCAATTCAGGAGAAGCAGGTAAAGCACAGGGAGAAGGGGAATAGGGGAACAAGGAGGAGAGGTAGTAAAAAGAGAAGAGGAACAACTGGGAGCATGGGGAAAAGTAAGCATAAAGAGGTGAGGAGCAGAGATACTGAAAGAGATGGGGTGCAATGGGAGTAGTAGTAGAAAAAGGGAATGATAACTGAAACAAGGCAGTGGGGGTACGTAGTGCTCAGTTTCATTGGATAAAATATATTTGTTGTATAGAATTTAGTATAATGTTTGTAGGGGTGAGGTGGGGGCATGCAGTTCATAAAATCTCCCAGGCATCTATAATGTTCTTGGTTTAACTAGGTGCAAACTGAGGCTATAGCTTGGTACAGTGCACAGCTAAAGTGAGGTAATGGCTCAGGTCAACATTTAATTGAAACTGCTTTCCATCGGAGGATGATTCAAGTGACCCGCTCATGTTTATTGGCTGTTCCCTGGAACAGTGAAACTCCAGGAAGTAATATTTGTCAAGTGACTTAGAGCAGCACAATGAAACTTGGCAAAACATTTGACCCTACCCTTTTTCCCACTATAAAAGATTCCAGGCATCTCCCAGTTCTATTTGGTGGTAACATTTCCAAGTTCCACCAAAATGTCAATATTTTATAAATGTTTTAATTTAGTTTTTTTTTTTCTCAAGAAAAAAGATCGCCCCCACATTTGGCTTAGAAAAATCATTGTAAACCTGGTAAGCGTTAGGCTGAAGAAGATACACAAAACTCACGGTGCACAGCATAGGCGATACCTTGCAAAGTAGACTTCACAGGTATGCTAAAATTTATATTTTAATTGTAGGTGAAACTAGCTTGCTAAAAATATTTTTCACTGCACTACTACTTTAGGAAGGTTCTCAATCTGTCTGCCAAGGGGCCTGCTTTCTTTTCTTTTTATTTTAAATTTTTTATTACAGATTCAGGACGACATTGGGCACACAATAGGCAGTATTTTAACGCCAGTGAAGAACAGGCCTGCTTTCTGTGGTCATCCCCTAATATTTCACCCTGACATCGGGGTTACTTGGCTACAGTTGCACTTTGACCTCTGGCTGGAAGTCCAGGCTATAGCTGCCCTCACAGTTTATGCTGCTGTGCTTAGCCAGTGGGAAAGGGAGAGTAAAGGGAAGTCATGCACACCATTATTTCCTGGGTGCAAATTTCCTCCTAACCATCATTCTCACTACTACCAAAACAACAGGCCATCCTGGGAAACTGTCGTCTTAAATAAAAATGTCCTGTTTCTTTAATAGATGGCAGACATAAATCCCGACAACTGATGTGTGGCTGAATGCGCAGTACATGTGATGTGTTGCTGCAGGTCACTGCTCAATGGCCAGGACCTCCTTAGTTCAGCATCCTAACATACTGAAGCATCCCTAGGTCTTGGGTTCAAAATCAACTGAGTTTGGACCTGTTAACTCCAACGCTGAGGAATTTTCAGAGCTGCTAAATGTTTGCCACTTTTAAAGCCCCGCTGAGTTGTTAAAGAATGGCCTTTGTGACTCCCTTTTGGCTAAAGGAGCGGAATACCTGAAAATCACAACACAGTATTTCATTTACGCTTGCTTGCAAAGCATGCAAACATATTGGTATCACTCAGTCTGAACTGTGAGAGGACTTTTGGAGGTGTGTCCCTACTCCACCTGTCACAGTTTCTTAATACCAGATCTCCTCCCTGATTCTGCCCACTCTCCCTCCTGCCCCTACGTTTGTCTTTGAGGCCCTTGTCCAATCACAGGGCTGGAAAATGCGAACTGCAAGGTTTTCTTGTGTAACTCCTAATTCCTGCTGGAAACCTGTCTTGTGCTTTTTGTTCTGCTGCTCTTCTTTTACATTAGGGGCACTGTGACAGTGTAGTAAACTGGGCAGCTTCTTGGGGAACAGTTACAAAGAGAACACCCTGGACACCCATTTAAATGAAACAAAAACTGTTTTACTTTTGGTAAAATATATTTAAAAAAAAAAGAGCTTATATTCAGCTTTACAATACAAGTTCTTGCAGTTCAGTCTCTGGTTGTCTCCCCATAACAGAAAATGAAACCTCCTTTTCCCCCCTTGTTCACCCTTCCCTTTTATCAGGCTCTGAAGCTCCTTTCCCAGCTGAAATCTAGGGACCACCTGTGGACAGTGGCTAAAGCCACAGGCAAACAATCTGACATCCAAAAATACAAACATGCCCATAATGCCTGCACAAAATCCATTCGTCTCACAAAAAGCTCATATTATAAGGACGTCCTCACCAACACCTGGGGAAATGGTCGTGCTTTCTGGGACAATATCAAGGACATTATTGGGAAACAATCAAAGTCACCTCTGGCCATGTTAATTGTTGAAGGGTCCACTACCCTTGATCCCATGGTCGTTGCAAATACCTTTAACATGGCTTTTACTGACCTCAGTACTGTTCTACCACCTGATTTCTTCACGGTCAGTCACACCCCCTCTAACTCACCCTGCACTCTGTCAAACCACCCTCATTTCTACTCCAGGGAGATTAAGATGAATGAAGCTCGCTGCCACATCACCTCAGCCATCTCCACTTCCAGAATCAGCAGTGACACCCTGGACCTTAAGCTGCTATCACTTACACTTGATGAGGTCCTCAGTCCCCTAACTAAAATTCTTAACCTCTCTTTCCACACCAGTACATTCCCTGAAATATGGAAAACTGCCACTGTGACCCCGGTCCACAAAAGTGGGGATAAGACCTGCCACTCTAACTACCACCCAATCTCCATATTGCCACCACTATCCAAGGCCCTAGAAGCGTATTGTTGCGGACCAGCTCACTGATTATTTGGACAAATATAATATTCTGTGCACACAACAGCACAGTTTTAGAAAAGGGCATAGTACCACCACTGCTATGCTTGAATTTACTGGTGCAGTGCATAGTTCCCTTGATAAAGAACTTCTTACTGTGGCTGTCTTCATCGACCTCTCGAAGGCTTTTGACACGGTCCGTCATCAGCTGCTGTATGACCAACTACTCCTTGCTGGCCTCGCACCGGACCCTGCCCGCTGGTTCAGAAGCTACCTTGACAACCGCTCTCAAAGAGTAAAAATTGCCAATGCTGTCTCGGACACGTTGCCTGTCCACTCCGGAGTACCTCAGGGGTCCATACTGGGCCTTCTTCTTTTCAGCCTCTTTTTTAAACTCCCTATCACAATCCTGCTCAGAACAAATCATCCTGTATGTGGATGATGCTGTTGTCTTTTCTACGCACAAGGACCTTTCACCACTACAACACAGCCTCCAACTCATATTCAGTGCCATTGAAACATGGTTCTCCAATCACAAACTAGTCCTCAATCACAAGAAAACCAAGTCCTTGCTATTCTGCAGTTCACATAACCATTACAAGCAACACCCCCTTGCCATCTCCACCAAGCAGGGGACTGTCCTCGAACAAGGTTACTCTTTCAAATACCTAGGGATTCTGCTTGACCCCAATCTCTCCTATACGGCTCACATTGACAGCTTGGCTAAAGCTGCCAGCACATGCCTTGGATTACTGTACAAGCACAGGCAGCACCTCACCCCAGAGGCCCTAAAGATTGCCGTCCAGAGCTCTGTGGTGTCAATTATTGATTATGGCCTCATTATCTATGGCTCCGCCATGACATCCTCTCTCCGACAAATAACAACTGCTCTTAACAAAGCATGCCGACTCACAACTGGTGCCCACCGCCTCACCCACGCCTGTGCCCTTTATGAACAATCCAGATGGCTCCAGCTCTCCAACCATATAAAGTATCTCACATGTGCTATGGCGGGAAAATCAACCTTGGCCTCACACCCCCCGGTGTTACTGCCTTGTTACATCAAAACACCAACCGACAGAACACCAGGAGCTCGACAACCCAGATTCTACAAATTCCTCGCTGTCGAACTACACAGGGCCAACGCTCCTTCACCTATAGGGCTCCACTATGGATGAACGGTCTCAGCCACACCATCTCCTCTGCCTCAACACTAGGTCTGTTCAAAACCAGACTCCAGACCCATCTCATTGCCTCTAGCTCCTGTGACTGCCTCTCCTAGATGATGACCTACACAGCTTAAATCCTAACTTATATACTGCTTAACCCCAGGCCCCCAGTCCCCTTCCCCCCGCTCCTGAGGCACCACTTCAAATCTCAGGTCTTCATACCACCTCATTAGTCTCTCTTGCCCATTACAGCACTTATCCCCCACCCTGCCCCCTTTTCTCTTCTATCACTCCTTCCCATTTATTTTTCAACAAATGCCTCCGGCTGCATCTTCATCCTCCTCTCTCCTCTCATCCCTGTTTCTCTGCCACCCCCAGGTGCCTGACCCTACCCATTCCTTGTGGGCATATGCGTCTAGCTGTGTTCACCATCTTACTATAGCTGCCTCTGTTAACTACCTACACTTCTCCTCATCCTCTACCCCTTACTCTTCCTATAATTGACCCCTTTCAATAGCACTGTTGTACATGAATTGTTTACTGTTATTTCACTGTTGCTTCCTTGTTGTTTGTTATTTCTGACGTGGAACCTTTGTAAAAGAGCCTTGGCTCAAAGGTGCTTGTAATCCTAGAATAAATAAATAAAACAAAAAAGAAGTTACTTGTTAACCCTCCCCCTGAGGGATAGCCAACAAGAAGGGCATGCAGTGCAGTGAGGTCTTAAAGGGCCAACTTTCAAACAAGAGGGGTTTAGTACAGAAGACACTTGCCCTGGGGGGGAAGAGTGGGGTACCACCGTGACCTCAGTCCAACAGTTCCTTAATAAACTGAATATCAAACGTGATTATTACCAGTATATTCAGATACAGTTAATATATGCTTACCAGTAAAATAGCTGTAGTGTAACTGTCGCCGAAGGTATCTCTGCTATAATGGTCTTCGTGATATACTTGCTATGTACTGCTTCCTGAGATCCTTGAAAACTTAATAAACGTTAATTTTTTTTTTAAAAAGGGGTTTGGTACAATCTCCCCACAGCCCCTGTCATAACCTGTGTTGCCTCTGTTGCAGGATTGAGAAGGGGTTTAAGGGTGAAATGAGCATGATGGACGTACTCTCTACTCAGCTTTTACTCTATTTTGCTTTTGCAAGCGCCATCCCCGTCCCTGTCTAGGGGTATTTAAGATGGTAAAGTTTGTGGGAAAGTGGAAGCGCATTACAGCCCAGAAATAAAACAGGAAAACAGTACTTGGATTCCCCAAGGGTGGTGCAGGTGATGGACTGGCTCCATCTGGGTTCCCTTCGACCATCAGGGTGCAAAGATGGCACACAGGAGGGATGAAGACAGCCAACTCTTCACCTGCCTGGCCTTGTTGACTTTGCCTATAGGCCTTTGTTGACTGTCTTCACCAGGCAGGCCTCTCAACGTCTTCCTTGGTGGTTCTTTAGTATCACATCCTGGGACACACTGGAGACATGGTTGTGGAGGCAACTTCTTTTTGAAGCAAAACAGTTTCTCCAAACACAAGAGGCAAACACCAAATCTGCCAAAAATAGGGGATCCCATTTAATGAACAGTTAATATAAAAGGAACAGTCACTCCATGGAGTAATAAGTACGAACAGGTTGCTCAGGACCGTGTGGTCACATCAGAAGCTCACAAGTGGCTTCAGCCACAGGAGTCATATTAAAAGCTGAATGGTACTCTGGACCGAGGGGTCCCATTAGAAGCTTGCAACAGTACTCTGGACCCAGGGTTCCCATTATTCATACAGTCCCAGGCAGCTGACCAAAATACGAGGCAGCCCACAGTCCAACACAGGCAATAACTTGAGGCCGTATAGGTCACCTCAGACAGCAGGCAGCAATATTCCTCTGACTCCCATTTCATCTTCCCTACAGGAGTATAGACCTCCATGGGATGGCCGGCCCAAATACATCCCTCCCCCCACCATCCTTTCCTCCTATCGGGGACCCACAAGGCACACACCTCTTGAAAGAGGACTGCCTGATCCACAGCTACCTTCACCGCATGCTTCTGACTTGTTGGGCACAAAGCCCAGAACTAGCAATTCAGGCATATGGGGCATGCCGGGACCCAGGGCTTCCCACTCCCCATGTCCCCATCCAGGACCTCCTCACCTCACGTCTCTGTCTTAGGCAGACAGCACTTCCTTTTGTCACTCTCCTGCAACTCTCTGCAGTTTAGCCCCAAAGTATGGGGGCGCTACAAAAATGGTAGCCACCTTCATTTTCCCTTACTGCAGCACCAAAACTTTTTTTTGTTAAAACAAAACGTGGCCACATGGCCAAGTGGGTGAACACTCCACTCCAACCGCTCCTCCTTGAACTCCCTCACGAATTTCTCTCTCACTCCCTTTTATCCCCTTGCATCTCTTGGCGTCTAACAGTTAAGGTCCAATCACAGATCCTGCACACAGGCGCCAACTCAGCTGTCCCCCTGAGTGCCTAATGGGACTTGCAGTCCCAGTTCAACTAATTTACAATGTAACCACGGTGCCAGCCGGCACCAAAACTACTCTAACTGAAAGGAGTAGCTGCGCCTTTAAATTTCACAAAGCAGGCAGCCTCCCATGTGCAATGTACACGGGTCCGCTATTTTATTTACAGTTATTTATTTATTTCTCCAATGCGGTCTCGAGTCTGGCCTGTGCAAAACCGGACCCGAGACCATCATTCTGCCCTGGAGGCACAGACAATAACCCCACTACTCAGCCCGAACCTGAAAGGGCTGAAACAGCAAGGAAGAGTGGCCGCAGCTACAAGTCGCACCAATGGGGGTCTCAAGATGTGACTTCCACCTGGAGTCACCAGAATGGTCAGTGCCACAGGGGGAGACCGGAACTGCCCACCAGAGGTAAGCCCACATTGGGGGACTTACACACTCCCCCTGCCGAACGCTCGCTGTCCCGGCAAGCCAAGACTAGCCCTACTATTTACAGTATTCTTACTCTAAACCTAAACTAGCACTACCTATCCTAACACTAACCCAGCTCTCTAAACCACCTGGGAATCTCTGTTCCTACTGGGCCACCCACCGACCAGCCCTACGAAAGACCCAAAGTTCGGCCTAACTGATGACGTCCTTAGTCCCTCAACTAATCCCTACCTGGCCACCCACTGACCAGACCTAAGCTTTGCCTGGCCGACGACATCTGAGATTCTCCTCCCCTGGCTACCCACCTCTAAACCTACAGACAACTTGCTTTTAGGTCACACAGCGGCATCCCAAGTTCCCAGATTCTAAGACAAATTCAACACTTACTCTTTTACGGCTGCCAGCTGTCTGCATTGATATGCCTGGATATTTTAGCAGAAAACTACATTTGTAGCAAAAGCAGAAATTTTAGCAATAATTAACAAACCACCCAAAAGTATCATTGCTGTAACATTTACTCACTCTTAACATCCTATCAAAATTATTAAAGCTAGCAAAAACAGTTTAACTAATTTGTGCCATTCTCACTCAGTACATTGTCTTTAAATGCCCCGGAACAACCCCAGTAAAATAAATACATTTTAACAGCGTTCACTAATTCTTTTTTTTTTTTTTTTGTACACTTTCTTTATGCTCCCAGCTGTGGAACTCTCTCCGGCTACCCCGTGTTGGTCTCTGCCTCCCAGTCTGAAACCTTACCTTGCAGGTGCTCCTGATCTGATGAATCCCCCGATTCTGAGCACCTGGGGTAATGTCTCCCACCCTGGCACTCTATCTGTGAATCCAGTGCATCAGAGTTGAAGGAGGGGCTCCTGCAGGCAGTTCCAACAGCGGGAGTGGTGTGGACTGACACAGTAGGCGCCTTCACCTATCCACAGCTGGGAGGTTTCCTTGAGTGTTTCCCCAGAGCTCGGACATGCAATGATGCCCTGCTCAACGTACGCATGCTTCTGTGTGCATTCGAAAGGCGTCCACCGCAGCCCCAATCCTCATGCTTCTGCCGGACAGGCAGTGCAATCCCCCAGCTGCCACCAGGGGCTGCTACTGTACCGGTGAGTGTTAAGCCCCTCCCTGAGGAAGAGGCAGTCCATGGAGCCTTTCGATCTTCCTCATCCCCTCAACCCCGATGACCCATGCTCATTCCTGAACACGAGTCGCCGGCGTGGCAGAGGTGTGGCATCTAGAGCCTCAACCTTCAGCACCACCAGCCCGGCGCGTTCACTAATTCTTAATATGGCACTTTAAAAGTGCAACAATCAACATACCCTATACCAACAGTACATAAACATTTAGTCACATTTTTGTTTTCATCAAGGCACAATTTCCCCCCCAAAAGCCCAGTGTCCACAACACAATTCACAAGTCTCTGAGTACGGCTGCATTTTCAGTTCAAATATGTGGGGCGCTGAATATTCATTGAGCAATCCATCCCTATACCCGAGCTCTAGGTAAAAAAAGATAATGCCCACAGTACAGTCGCTGCTCCCACAAAGTCCATCCTTGCTCCAGTCTTGGCCAGTGATGGAAACAAGGCAGTACAGCTCTCACAGAAAAGGTTGTGAAAATGGCCCAGTCCTAAGTGCCATTTTGTTTGTGCAATAAATAGTCCAGCCTCCCTCATCGCATGCTTCTTACTTTATTGGGCACAAAGCCCATAACTAGCAATTCAGACATCAGATGCATGCCAGGACCCAGGACTGCCCACTCCCCAGGCCCCCATCCAGGACCCCCCTCACTTCATGTCTCTGTCTTAGGCAGGCAGCACTTCCTTTTGTCACTCTCCTGCAACTCTCTGCAGTTTAGTCCCAAAGCATGGGGGCTCCACGAATATGGCAGCCGCCACCTTCGTTTTCCCTCACTGCAGCAGTAACACTTTTCTTAAAAAAAAAAAAATGTGGCTGCATGACCGGTAGCGAATGCCCGCTCAACACTCCTCTCCCGAACTTCCTGACGAATCTCTCACACTCCCTTTTATCCCATTGCACTACTTGGTGCCTAAAACTTAAAGTTCAATCATGGATCCTGCACACAGGCGCCAACTCAGCTGTCCTCCCCAAGTGCGTAATGGGACTTGTAGCCTTAGTTCAACTATTTACAATGCCCGCGCAGTGCCAGCCATCACTGAAACTACTCTACCTAAAAGGAGCAGCACCTCCTTTAAATTTCACAAGTCTGGCGGCCATGCAGGTACAATGTGCGTGGGTCCACCATTTTATTTACAATTATTTATTTATTTATTTCTATAACACGGTCCCGAGCCCGGCCTGCCCAAAACTGGACCTGAGACCACCACCCTGCCCCAGAGGCACAGACAACAACCCTGCTGCTTGGCCCTAACCTGAAAGGGCCGAAAAAGCAGGAAAGAGCGGCTGCAGCCACAAGCCGCACCAACAGGGTTCGCAAGGTGGGGCTCCTACCTGGAGCCACCGGAACAGTCAGTGCCATGGGGGGAGACCAGAACTGACCACCGGAGGTAAGCCCACTTTGGTGGGCTTACATTTGGTCCCATGGGACCAGTGTGCCTGTCAAAGACTACATGCTTACTGACTGTATATAGGCTGCCAGTTTTGCCTTATTCATTAGTTTATAATTTTTTCAATCAAAATGAGATTTTACTTGGCCTGAGCTTCTTATCTCATAGGTTGTCTGAAGTCCCACCCACCCCATGCATCTGTGCATTCCTGAAGACAAGAGACTGCGTGTTTGAGCAAAGTGGCCCTGAACTGATGTGAACTCACGCATATTTTAAGCACTCTGAGATAAACATGTGGCCCGAAAGTAGGCTTTTTGACCTGAACATGACAAATATGTTTTATACTGAAAAATGAGCATAGGAACACTTAAAGTGATTGCTTTGTAAATCAGAACCACGACTCAGAGGCCTGCACTTTACTTGTCTGCACCATACTTGTCCCTGTGGATAAACAGAGGGCTTTAGTCCCCAATGTTTCTGTCTTTCACCAACACTAAATACATCACAATGTGGGGAAGCCTGCACTATCCCTGCCCTCACAGTACCCATCCCTGTAAGTAAACATGAGGCTCGAGTCTGTAGCACTATCAACCTCTCGTCCTTCACCATCACTAAATACAGTGCAATCCAGTGTTCCCAGTGCCATCACTCGCTCACCTTTCACTAGCCCTAAATATATTAGTGTGTAGGAGCCTGTACTCTGCCTGCCCCCTCCTATACCTGCTCCAAAGTTTTAGCTGTGGGTACTCCGGCAGCAGTTTGCAGCTTTGTTGTCATGCTGTTTACTTAACTCCCCTCTGGTTTTATTTTAAATTGAAGAGACGTGATGTGGTGGTCTGGAACATGTCTCTCTGTGAGGGCTGGCTATTTCCAGAGATTGGCTACAGTCCTGGTGCCTCCTAGAGTGAATAGACCTGGAACACATGTAACAGATAGGGGGAAGGCTCCTAACTATTTATAAAGTGTTAACCCTCCATTGAGAGGTTCAGATATCAACAGATCATTTCAGAACACGTGTGAGCAACGGAGTTCAGTTCAGGAGTTCTGAACATTAAATAACTGCTGACGGAGCTGTAGGTACCCGGCCACAGAAAAGAAATTACATACAATTCCATGCCCGATCATGAAACTGAGAATATGAACTAATTACTAGCTGGATGGTTGGAAGAGGGTTTAATAAACAGAACCCCCCCCCCCGGTCAGTCACTGGGCAAGAAGGGCTGAAAGTATCAGAGGGCAGTCTGCTTGTGCACTGGCAGTCCTGACTACGTCACCAGACACGCTCCTTTAGAGTATGCTGTGTGCACTACCCACGATGCATCACAGTGGGTGATGTGAACCATCTGTTATTAAAAGCTTAGCTTTACTCAGCCAGTGGACTTTATGGAACTTTTCTGACTGGGGGTGTACAGGGGGATCCAGTGGTCTGGGTGTTGCATCTGGGCATGGTGAGCAAAGCACTATTATCCACCCAAGTACCAGCATTTTGTTCTGTTTTTCATCCACTCCTTCCCCCCATGACCCTCCCCTATCCCACTGGGGTGTTGCCTGAGACAAGAGACCTTTTCGTCCAGTCAGAAATCGGCTGGGGCCAGGCCCACCCACCACATTCTGACTGCCACTTGCTGGCAGAGGACATGATATACGATGCTGCCATGCCATGTGTCAGCAGTCTGCATTTAGCTGGCAGCAGGTATACCCTCCCCACACACACACAGAGTCAGGAGTTATATGATCCTGTCCAAATGAATCCCTGCCCTGAGACCACTAGGGAGCAGTTGAATAACACAGGACCCCCAGTCAGAAGCTCCCCCCAGTCAGGAGCTGTATTGATCCTGTCTAAATGAATCCCTGCCTTGAGACCACTAGGGAGCAATTGAATAACAGCAGGACCCCCAGTCAGGAGCTCCCCCAGTCAGGAGCTGTATTGATCCTGTCTAAATGAATCCCTGCCTTGAGACCACTGGGAGCAATTGAATAACAGCGGACCCCCAAGTCAGGGCTCCCCAGTCAGGAGCTTATTGATGCCGTCTAAATGAATCCCTGCCTTGAGACCACTAGGGAGCTATTGAATAACAGCAGGCCCCCCAGTCAGGAGCTTATTGATCCTGTCTAAATGAATCCTGCCTTGGGACCACTGGGAACAGTGGAGTAACAGCAGGACCCCACCCACAGGCAGGAGTTGTATTGCTCCTGTCTAAATGAATCCCTGCCTTGAGACCACTAGGGAGCAGTTGAATAACAGCAGGATCCCCCAGTCGGGAGTTATATGATCCTGTCCAAATTACTCTCTCTTCTGAGATCATCAGGGAGCAGTACTGCAATTTCAGGATAACCCCAAGTCAGGAACTGCATGATCCTGTTCAAATGAATCTTTCCCCAGAGACTACTAGGGAGCAGTAGTATAATGGCAGGATGCCCCTTCCTCCCCGCTCATCAGGAGCTGCATGATACTGTCTAAATGAATATCTTCCTCAAGACCACCAGTGGGCAGTAGTATAATGGCAGCCACCCCCCAGTCAGGTACTGCAAGATCCTGTCCTAATGATGTTTTCCCCTGAGACCAGCAGGGGGCAGTGCTGTAACAACAGGACTCACCCAGGCTTCCCATTTTCTGTCTTTTAAAATACAGTAGTCCTATAGTGCTGCTCGATGGCCTATTGGAGGTCAGCACTATGTCCTGCGTGAACTACCCAGATTCGATTCCTCTTCCTGGCATCATGTGCCCTGTTTGCATGTGATGTATAACTCTTTTACTGGGGTATCAGTTACTCAGTAATTGGGTTACAGTATACCCACTAATAAACATGGAGAACAAGGACAACAGAATCAACTTCTAATCCGGATGGAGTGCAGAGATAGAAGTAAGTAGGTTACCTGCATTCAGGTTGATTTCTGCATGTCAAACCATTCAAAATCCGTTTCAGTCTCTGACACACGCACATAGAAAGGGATGATACAACAGCTGATGCAGTAGTCCTTATTCCTCCCAGTTTGCATGCAGTTACAACTTGATTACTGAGCAACTGACACCCCAGTGGTTGAGTTATACACTGCATGTAAACAGACAAATAGAGTCAGCAGTTATTGAACACAAACACATGTGAATAGTACTGAATTAATCCAGTTGAGGATTTTTGATTACCTGGGAAGTGATCGGCGCACATGTAAACATAGCAGTAGCTGGAAAAGCCAGATGCACTGTCCAAAGGACATGTACTGCTTTCTGGGGAGGAGGTTACAGTCTGCTTAAGTAAGTCTACTCCCCCCCCCCCCGGTGGCCTATGGGGAAGGAGCCATAAACAGGATTGGTCCCTGATGTTTGCCCCTCGATTGGCCAGGATACTGCAGTGAGGTCAGAGAAGACTGCTCCAGTAGGTATGGAAATTCTGAATAAGCTGAAGGGCAACCTGAGCCACCAAGTAAGGAGGAAAAGATAACACTGACATGACCTGATGAATGCCCCCAACCCCTTCCAGTCCATCCTGCACACCCCTTAGTTTTATCTGGACGAGAGAAGGATGCAGTGAAGTAAGGGTAAGGCCTGAGCTGGAGGTGGCACAGCAGTGTGGCACAGATGGCTTTCTCAGGATGAATGGCATGCTGTACGTCCTGAGCTCTAACTCACCCAGCAGCAGTCAGGCCAAAGGAGGCTAGGCTAGGAAACTAGGATACCTGAAGCCCCAGTGCACATGAATTTTGTTTTAACTCTCTCTCCCCCCCCAAGGAGGACACTGGGAGGTAGGTCAGCTGGGAAGATGGAGGCACAGGGGTAATACAGAGGTAGAATGAGCAGCATTTCTCTCCCCTCATACCATCCCAAATCGGACGAGGTATAAATTGCAGCCCCTAGATATGTTCAGATATTTCCAGATATCTCATGATATATCAAAAGAGATTCTCTCTGGTGGTCCACAGTGGTACTACAGGCGAGCAGGGAATTTTTCAAACTGCTCGCCCTGCTTATCTGACTGATGGTGTGAGGACTGCCAGCAGCCGTGAATGACTGCTGTTGCATGATATGGTACAAATCCACGTTTTGTGGTTGAGAGACTGGATATTGTTCCCCATAGCTTAGAGCGCTGAACCATTTTTTCATGTCCAGACTCAGTGGGTTCTTTCTTCTTTCTTTCTTTCAGTATGTATTTGATTACCATGATGGGGATGTCTTTGGCTGTGTGGCAGATATTGGCTGGATCACTGGACACAGCTACGTGGTGTATGGACCCCTTTGTAATGGAGCGACCACAGTCCTGTTTGAGAGCACGCCAGTTTACCCCAATCCTGGTGAGAATTTTATTTAGTTGAAAGTAGCATCAAACAAACAGCAGGATGGCCCTACAAGATACAGTAGCTGTTTTCTCAGGGGTCTTTTGAAACACATTGGAACTAAGCAGCAGGGTCGGACCACACTTATGCATTTTTAAATTACTTATAAACTTGTAAATTACTTTATATAAAATGGTAAGAAAATAATCTAGAAATTTCATTTGCTGAGAGACGTCACCCATGCGTTAATTCTCTATAAATGCACAGTCAGGTGCTGAATCTTATTTTCCTCCCCCCAAAATAACTACTTAGAGTCATTTTATAAGTATAGTAAGCCCCTCGAGGGTGTGCATCATAGGATTTTAATGCAATTCTCAGGGGCGTAAGGACACTCGACCTTGTGCCTTGCTACACCCTTGGGGCATGCATTACCATTCTAAATTGCACATCTTTTCATGGCTTAATACTTTTTGTGCCAGCCTGGCTAGTTAACTGTTATTTTTTCCTTTTCTTTTTTTAATGTGTTTATTGGGTTTTCATATACAGTTAGAAAAAAACAGATACATACAGCAATTGTATCGTATACAAGTCATTGGTCATTTAAGCATACACTTTCCCTTAAGCTTTAGGATTTGATAAGTACATTGTGGCCCGGATATTCAAACTGCACCAGGCTGTGGTGCAAGCCTGGGCGCAGTTCAACTTGGCTGTGCAGGGGTGTGGCCTGGGCGATATTCAACAGAGCTGCGCTATGGCTCAGCAGCTTTGAATATCGCACCCTGGCTACCCCCACTGTGCATGACGCAGTGGCACTGCGCCAGTGCAAGTGGCCAGAGTGGAGCATGGAGATGCACTAGCGCAAGTGCCATTGCGCCATTCACAGCACCTGCGATATTCAAAGGGACATGCAAATGGGGCCATAATTTATGCAAGGCACACATGGGGCCATTTGCATGTCATTATGGCCCCATTTGCATGCAGGTGCACTGATCCCCGACGACTTGTGCCTGGCGCCCTGCCAGGCAGCAATCGAGGACCGGCGCCCCTGCAGCTTCGATCGCGGGCATTTGTCTAAAATAGACTCCTGTCCAATATCCTGGTGGTCCAGTGGACGCTTCTATGTGCCGATCGCGGGCATGTGTTATATTAAAAACACTTCCCGTCCAATATCCCTGGTGGTCCAGTGAACCGCTATGTGCCCGATCGCGGGCATCGTTATAATAAACCCCCAATATCCCTGGTGGTCCAGTGGACCGAATGCTGCCGATCCGCGGGCATCCATTTAACAGACATCTTCTTATTACCCTGGTGGTCTAGGGTACCCCCCTCCTCACCACGCCCTGGGTCCCACCGCCCGCTCCCCGGTCAGCCGGCGGTGGCAGCACCCACCTGCCTGCCGCCCCACCGCTGCCAACTGACACATCGGTGGGCTGCATGCCCATTGGTTCTGGCGTGAGCCAATGGGCTTGCTGCTCAGTACATCCATTCCAGATATGTGAACACATATCTGGAATGTAGTATGGTATGGCTGCATGCCCATTGGCTCATGCTGTGAACCAATGGGTGCAACCCTACCGAGGTGTCAGATAGCCGGACGGCAGGGCGGCAGGCAGGTGGTGCTGCCACCCGCCGCTGACCGGGGGAGCGGGCGTGGCCAGTGGGTGGTGAGGGGGTACCTAGACCACCAGGGTAATAGGAAGATGTCTGTTAAACGGATGCCCGCAATTGGGCAGCATTCGATACACTGGACCACCAGGGATATTGGACGTGGAAGTGTTTTTTAGTATAACACATGCTCGCGATCGGGCACATAGCGGTCCACTGGACCACCAGGGATATTGGACGTGGAAGTGTTTTTTAATATAACACATGCCCGCGATCGGGCACACAGCGGTCCACTGGACTACCAGGGATACTGGATGGAGAGTCTATTTTTAGACAAATGCCCGCGATCGGGCATGGGGGGGGACACCGCCAGGTGCAGCCGGAACTCGGGTGGCCACCCACAGGTGGCAGCTGCCGTGTTGCGCCTTGCAATGCGGCAACTCACCTGTGGGTGGCCATCACTGTTTTTTTGGCTTAACTTTGCAGGCGGGCAAGTAGGGTTATGATGGCCCTTGCACATCCTGGGCTGAATATCGGGCTGTACAGGTTAAGCATGGGAATGCCCCACCTCACCTGTGCCTGCAGATACATTACTGATGCGCCCGCGCATCAGGATTTCCAGCGGCACACTTCTTTCCTTTTTAATATCGCTACCAGGACGATTAGTGAGTTGGGCATGGCGCAGCACTGTTGCGCCATGTGCAACTCTTTTGAATATCTGGGTCTGTATCCCTACTTACATTAATTTTGCTGTATTGACAAACAAAGATACTTACAAACATGTAAACATGAACAACGACCTCTTGGCTGGTAGTAAAAGGTTTCATCTCAGAGTTAATTTCCTTGTTTCTAGTCTGCGTTATGGAAAAGAGTACAGGTAGTTCATAAATGGATTATATTTAAGCACTCTGTTGCACATTCTGCATTGTATTTGATATTTCAGGCTCAGTATGGAGTTACTGAATCTGAATAGTGTGGCCTCCATGGAGGAGAGGGAACTTAACAAATTTCTCCCAAGTCCTTTTAAACATGTCTCCTCTTTCTTTCAACTTACACGCGGTTTGCTCCGGGGGAAGAACTCCCAAGTCTAACCACATTCCCACTATGGGCTGCTGATGGGAGACCCATGTATTTTGGATACACTTGCATGCCATACATAGCATTACTCTTACCACCCTGGACTGTGACCCCCAGTCCTCGGCACTGGAATTGCTATCCTTATTAATTCCACCCTTTTCTTTCCCCTTAGTATGTCTTGGATTTGAAGTTTAGCCTGCAGCAGAGCTATCCACGTCTCTAAAATATATATTTGTTTATTCAGCATAATGTGTGACCATGGCCTTGTGGTACTGATTTTTCTGTGAAGATCATGCTTCTTGATAGCACACAACTTTTCAAATATCAGTTTTGTTTTTAAGGCTATTAATAGGTAATCCCCTCCTAGTGAGGTAAAGCAATCAAATCTTGGCTTAATGCAAATTTTATGTTATTGTTATTTTTTTTCTGTTTGCATCATGGTACAGTATGTTTGTACTCTTTGGCCTGGATATTCAGAAGGGTTGCGCCCTGGCAGGATATTCAAATGGGGATTGTGCCTGGCACAAATCCCGATGCGCTGGAGCACATCAGTAATGTATGCGGCGCAGGTGGGGGGGCGTGCCCAAGCATACTCCGCACATCCCGATATTCAGCCCGGGATGTGCTGAGTCCATGAATGCGCAACCCCTACTTGCGCTGCACACAGATGAGACAAAAAAAAAAGGAACAACAGCTGGCCACCCACAGGTGAACTGCCGTATTGCAAGGCGCAACAGCAGCTGCCTGTAGGTGGCCACCTAATCTGGCTGCACCTTTGGCGTGGCACCCCCAATCGCGCATTGAGGGCATCTGTTAAAAATATAAGTCCAATATCCCTGGTGGTCCAGTGGACCGCTTGCAGCCCGATCGCGGGCATCCATGTAAAATGATATGTCCAGTATCCCTGGTGGTCGAGTGGACCATTTGCAGCCTGATCGCGGGCATCCGTGTAAAACGATATGTCTAATATCCCTGGTGGTCCAGTGGACCGCTCGCAGCCCGATCGCAGGCATATGTTACAAAAAAGCAAAGTCCAATATCCCTGGTGGTCCAATGGACCACTCGCAGCCAGATCTCGGGCCTATGTAATAATAAGGAGAGCTCCACGGTACCCCCTTCCCCACCCGCTCACTGGGCCCACCACCCTGCCCCCAGTCAGCCGGCAGCGGCAGCACCACCACCTGCCGCCCACCAGCTGACAGTGTCTGTAGGGCTGTCGCCCGGTGGTCCCACAGCGTGCAGCCCGTGTCGCATTACACAGTCCGGATATGTGAATGTTTTTTTTGTCTGTTTGCATCATGGTACAGTATGTTTGTACTCTTTGGCCTGGATATTCAGAAGGGTTGCGCATGGCACAACAGTGTTGCGCCATGTGCAACCGACTGATGCACCGCGGCGGGATATTCAAACAGGGATTGTGCCTGGCACAAATCCCGATGCATGTGTAGTACGGTACGGGCTGCACGCCCATTAACTCATGCTGTGGACCAACGGGCGTACAGCCCTACCGTAGCACTGTCAGTCACCGGGCGGCGGGCGGGTGGGATGCTGCCACCCGCCGTTGACTTGGGGAGCGGGCGGTGGGGCTGAGTGGGCGGGTGGGGAGGGGTACCGTGGAGCTCCTTATTATTACATATGCCCAATCGGGCTGCGAGCAGTCCACTGGACCACCAGGGATATTGGACGTGTATCTATTCTACATATGCCCGCGATTGGGCAGAGGGGAACATTGCCACAATGTGCAGGGGGAGTCGGTCCCCGATGACTGCTGCCTGGCAGGGCGCCAGGTGCAAGTCACCAGGGATCAGCGCACCTGCATGCAAATGAAGCCATAATGACATGCAAATGGCCCCATTTGCACTTTGCATACATCATGGCCCAATTTGCATGCGCACTTTTGAATATCGCGGTTGTTGCGTCTAGCACAACAGAACTTGCGCTAGCATATCCCCCTACTCCACTCTGGCCACTTGCGCTGGCACAGTGCCACTACGCCATATGCACTGCAGGTGGCCAGGGTGTGATATTCAGCGATGCTGTGCCATGGCGCAAGCTCCGTCATATCGCCCTCCAGCGCCTTCTGCGAGCCAAGTTAGCTCGCATCTAGGCTTGCGCCACAGCCTGGCGCAGTTTGAATATCCGGGCTCTTGTCTTTTCACACAATCAATAAACAAACAAACAAAAATGTATTCTAAGGGTTATTTTTTGGAACCCGTTTCTGGATAATCTTATAGGAAGAAATGGAGGTGGACAAGAGAGAGGGAGAGACATTTGGGAGTGCACACTGTATGTTATGTATAGTATGTGATGCAATAGGGAGAGACCGTCAGGGACCCTGGGCTGGACTTGAAGTGTTATACAGGGATATTCCACTCTGTCACTCACTGCAATCGGACCAATGGCGATCACTGGCGTACCTGAGGCACTGTCTTAGGGAGATCAGAGTGTGCATGTTGTTAAATGGCTTTGTCTCAATCCAGAGCACATGGAAATATTGAGCTTGGGTCAGCCATTTCAACCTACTAGAGCTCCAGTCTTTGATGGGGTGTCACTGGTAAGAGTAGGGTCAGCATGAAACCTGATGTTTGTCCTCCTTAGAGAGGTGGGCATTGATTGGCACGGACCACGGTTTGTACCATTTGAGAAATATTGCTGGATTGAAACCCTGCCTTTCATCCTCTAGCCCTGAGACACTGATCTACAATCCTGTCTCACCAAGGTCAGACTACTGTATCATTCTATATGCGAGCCTAGCTGAAAATCAGTTCTGATGAGAATTGCAGCAAGACTACTGGTTCCTGGAGGAACCTACACCCCATATTGCTCCGGTGCTGCGTGCGGCATACACTGGCAGCTTGTTTGGAGGCAGATCAGTTTGGAGGTTAATTTATTAGTTCATAAGAACCTTTGCAGACCAGGCCTAGACAGTCTGTGTGATATCTGAGTTCCCATTGCTTCTGAGCCCCTTCTAACCATCTGAAGATCTTGTCACAGTTCCATATGAAGAAGGGGGTCACCACATGCAATTAAAAGTGTCAGGGTTATTATTTACTAGATAACTAATTTTCTCATTTGCCAACAAAATGCTGTCATCCTGGGTCAACAGCTCCAAGTTTTCAAATGTTTTGATGGCTTTTGCTGAGGAGGAAAATGGCATAATTTGTGTTTTATTTATTTAGTTATAATGTATGGCCAATCAAGTTTTGGTGTAATCTTGTGAAGGTACGTTTGCATGATTGATGAGAAAGATGCCTGCATAATGGTGCCATCCACATAGAAGTGGTAGTTGTAGCCAGTTGACCTAGGGGAGACTCTGCTGTTTATATAAAGGTCTGTGGATGGACCCTGTGGTTTGTTTCTATAAGTTCAGTATGTTTTATGTTCAGGTCGGCACTCAGTTCCTCATACTGCAGTTCATTATTGAGTTGCTTGTAATGTATGCTACAATTGTTATTGCTGTCTTTCGGTGATTATAACTCTGCTGCACTTTTCCACAGATTTATTTATATTCTGTGCTTTAGGTGGGTAAGGGCTTGTCTCACCTTGTAGGTAAGGTTCTGTGGTATGGGTCTCTGGCTTTGGTCTTGCTGATGTCATGCTGGAATCTTTCAGTGAAGAGGCCATCAAAGGGGAATGCACTGGGTTTGGGAATCCATCATCCAGCTGCTTGGCTGGTACTGCAGTGGTGTGGAAAATTCCTCCAGTTATCATTGTTCTGTAAGGAGAGCCTTCAGTGAGATATATCTGTAGAGGTTCCACCAAGCTGGTTTGGCAGAAAACCTGCTGACCGGCTTTACAGCGACAGCACAAACGTCGACCTCGATCTTGGTCCACATTGTGCCGTCAGGAACACAAGTGTGTTTTCTGTGGGGGGGGCCTCCCCGCCCCCAGATTTTATTATAATCACTTCCACGGCAAGGTGTTTTGGGGAGGGAGCACAAGACCTGGAGAAGCTGTGCCAGGGGGTCCCGCGGCTGTAGTGTGACCATTACAGCAACCCACAGTGATCTGTCATTTTGTTGCTGTAAACAACCAGTCACTGTAATATTTTTGCTGCAGCAATGGTGTACTATCTGTAGAAACTGTCCAGTTCCTGCTGTACTTCCAATTGATGATAGTCCTGTGGCACCAGGCAGAGACTGGGATATTTGGTGTGTGTTTAAGTTAGCTCGTTTCATATAACATACAGAATGGGTTTCCTTGTCCTTTTCATGTATCCTTAAACCAACAGAATCTTTTTTTTTTAACTTTACAGGACGATACTGGGAAATGGTTGAGCGATTACAGATTGACCAGTTCTATGGCGCACCCACGGCAATTCGACTCCTTCTCAAATACGGGGATGAATGGGTGAAAAAATATGACAGGTCTTCTCTCAAAACACTTGGATCAGGTTAGCAGTGCCATGGGACAGCTCATTAATGTTAATTGAAATCCGTTCAGAAACGGGAAACTTGAGGGTCAGGTTGGTATTAGAAAACATTACGACCAGTTCATTTACTGTAAATACTTAGATTAGGTCAGTAGCAGGCAACACTTGATCAGGTGAGTAACAAGAAGCACTCTGACTGGGTAACTAATATTAAAGGTAGCATTCACACACAGGGCTTCAGGTATTTTTTTTGGTAGAAGTCAAATACTTTCATGGGTTGAAATTTGGAAGTCATTTCAATTTTACTGGAGTCAAAATACTTCCAGCTGTCAATATTTGGAAATCAAAATAATTCCAGTTCACAAATTTTGGAAGTCAAAATACTCCAAGTCCCATAGGTTTTGAAGTCACGGGCCTTGTGAATACCTCACTGTTACCCCATCCATGGCACTTCCACAGAAATACATTTCTGATCGAGTCTAGGAAAGGAAAACGTGCACAGTAAATCAGTAACTTAAAGTATGTATTTATTTCATGAAAAGGGAGTCTCTTAGTTTTCATGTTAGAGCTCTGACACGACTACAATTCACCTTTGCAAGTCCATCCACCCAAGCAAACAAACCTCTTTTACCACTGGCCCAAACACATAGGCCCTGTGGAAACATTACAGTCCCACCATCCCACCCAAGGAAACCCAGCCTGCTACCAGACCCCCCCCCCAGTCAGCTCCCCCTGCCACATGCCTAGCTCCCTATCCAAGGAAAGACATGGACGGGCTAGTGTCATTACAGCAAAGGGACAAAAAGAAACTCCAGGGCAAGCAGGGCAGATCCTAGGATGAAAGTCGGTTGGAAGCCCTAAATATGCACATGCTAGAGTCTAGGTGGGAGCGGATAGGACACACATGATTGAAACCTAGGGGGTATAAACAAGGTGAGTAGTGAGGACCTGTTTGTAGGAAATATGGATGCAGTCATCAAAGGCATGACTTTTCACCCCCAGTTTAAGACATCAGCATGGACAGCTTCCAATATACATGTTTGGTCACCCCCCTCCCCTGAAGATAGCCAGCTCCACACATGTGCACAGTACAATACAGACAGAGTGAGCATATATTTCTCATTTCAATGTGAGGTGAGTAAAGCCAAATTTGGATGAGTATGAATAATCACGTGGTCCCCAGTCCAGCCAACCTCGGTAAAAGAAAAAGAAAAATCTTAAGGGAATAGCTCTCTACCAGTCAGGGCACTTAATAATCATAGACAATATTGGTAGAAAGTGAGCCACTCACCAAATGTAAAATTTTTCAATTATTTTATTTTACTTATTTTTCTTGTTTCTTTCAAACAGTACAGGTGAATACAGTATTGATGTCCATCCTTAACTGTTTCAGATAAATATCCTTCATCAGTAAGATTGTACCATATCTAAAAAATGATAGTCCAAGTATTAAACTTCTATTCAATAGTACCAATAAACTTTTCTGATATGTATTTCTCATAATATGTAACTCGTTAGCTCACCATTAAACTGTCCCATACAAATTCATCTCTAATTCACAAAGTGTTTCTTATATATGTCAGTTCCTGTAAGAAATTCCAATGCATTCCAGTGAAAAGCCATAGTCTTACTCAGATTCAATAATTAATTCAACCTTCCAAACATATATTATATATATCTGTTTCTTTGGTATTCAGTTAGCAGCACAAAACACTCTTTACAATTATTTGCCATGACCAGGTCCCTTAAATTAACCAGAGATTTCCAAAATTTAAATAAAATACTTCCTCGTCTCAGTTCTTTGTTATTTGCTTATTAAACAAGCAAACAGTCCCCTCACTGCTTTTTATGAATCTCCCCAAAGTTATATCGTATGGAAATACCTAGTATCTCTCAAATCACAAACTCCAGAGCGCTGCAAATACAAAAAGGAAAAAGGAAAAACGTAACATGGTCTATGCCTTCTCTGTTCCGAAATATTCAATTCTACCTCACAAATCTCATTTATAAATGCCAGCGACTGGAGACATACCTGTTCCCTTGTGTTTGGGAGTGTCAAATATAATTCTGCGAAAAACAAAGGTTTTGTTTTAAGCACAATCATACCATTGCTGCTTTCTCTTGTTTTGAATAATAATCACCAGGTCAAATTTCTCTGAAACTAGTCAGGATTTCTACTTACTTTGTTGCTTAGTCTCAAACAGGTATATTCTGTTATTTTTTAGTTTTTATAGTCGACGCGCTCCCTCCTGTTCTCTGCCAAGTAATGGAGGTCTGTTGTGGCGTCCTATGCAGTGCTAATTGACTGCTTCTTCCTGGAGAATCGGCACACGGGTGAGAGGGTTAGATCACAGGATCTAATCCTTCAAACCCTGCGTGCCCGACCTGCTAATAGCAGCGCCTAGTGACAAGTAACAGTTGCAAACTTAGGCATCTCCACCATTGTTAAACATTTCTATCTTTTTTTTGTGTATCTGACTCTGGCTTTAAATAATTCTATACTTCTATACAATTGTATCAGCCTTCTACATTAAGATCAGCCTTGCAATGACAGTCCTACATATGGGAGGTCACCAGGATCAGGAGCTTCTCACGCGGTGGGTTTGCACAGGGGTTTGTATTACCATAACTGTTACCAAATTTAAACAAATCATATTATTCATTTTTTATTTTTTCATGTATTTGCTTTTCTATGGAACTGTACACCCCCTGCCTGTGTACTGGTTACTAAATGTCATTCTCTAAACCTTAGGGGACGCCATTTACATAGACACTCGCTAGGCATTCAGCAACAAATCTGAAACACTGAATTTGAAACTGTAACCCTAAATCATAAATCATACTAGCCAGTAGTATGTGCTCTTGTAGCTCCCCTTAAAACAGTAATTTACTTTTATTCCCCCCTATTTCTACAGCCTAAATAATTGGTTGCCAGTCAATTGAGTCGTTAAGCCCAAATCTTGGGTTAACAGATTGAAATCTATTAATATAATATGCTTCCCTGGTTAGGATATAAGTTCTATAGTCCCCCCACCCTGGGATCTGGATCAACTTTTTCTATTCCCAAAAAATCTTAAATTAGTTACCTGGTGTCGTGATTCAATAAAGTGCCTTGCTACTGGTGAAGACAAGTCAGATCTTCTGATGTCTGACTTATGTTCACCAATTCTGGTTTTCAGTGCTCTCTCTGTTTTTCCTATGCAAAAAATAATCACAAGGACATTTGAGGCAGTATATAACTCCTTCAGTTGAAGAGTTAATAAAGTTTTTTATCTCAATGTCTTCATCCCTAGCTGCGTTTCTGATTTCTTTTTTGTAGGTATTGTTACAATGGATGCAGTGTCCAAATGGGTAATTCCCCTGGATATCCAAAGCTGACATGAAATGTGGTTTTGTATCTGGTACGTTGTGTACCGTCTTAGATACAATGTTAGCCAGTGTTCTGTTTCTCTTGGCTACTACCATAGGTGTGGTAGTAAACACTTGTTCCCCTAGGGGGGTTGCTCGAAGCACATCCCAGTGTTTATATATGATCCGTTTTATCTGTCCAAAATGGTCACTAAATGTCATAGTGAACACTATTTTCTTTCCTATTTGGCCTGTACTAGTGCCTGTATCCCCTGGTTGTGCTTATTTATTTAGTAGCATCTATCTACTCCTATCCTGAATTTTCACCATTGCCTTATCCAGAATGTCACTCTCATATCCCCTTGCCCTAAATCTATCACACATATCTGTCTGTGCTTGCTCATATTCCTCACTGCTGCTGCAATTACATTTGGCTCTCACTTAGGCCCCATCCACACTACAGCAGAAAAATCCCTCTGTAATGTTACAGAGGGTCCAAACCGTTATTGTAATGGTTTGCGTTTACACTGATAACATCACAGAAAACGTTTTCAAAACCGTTGTTGAAAACTGATATTCTGGGCCCATCTACACTACATAAGTAAAATCCTGCAATGTTATCAGTGGTAGGGTGGATGCACTGTAACGTTTTTGGCCCTGTCTACGCTGCACTGAAAATCTGTAATGTTTTGAAACCGGTACAGACTGAAAACGTTACAATGCCTCCACACTACCACTGAAAAAGTTTAGAAAACGTTACATGATTTTACTTGTGTAGTGTTGACAGGGTTAAAGAGCTTTAAATCCATTACAGAAACCATTGTTGAAACCACCTCACAACAGGTTTCTGTAACAGTTACAAAAATGCTTTCTATAACGTTACCAGTATAAACACAAACCATTACGATAACGGTTTGGACCCTCTGTAACGTTACAGAGGGGATTTCCAAAGGTACTGTAGACAGGGCCTTTCAGTCTGTAATGGTTTCAAAACATTACAGATTTTCAGTGCAGTGTAGACAAGGCCTAATTGTCCATAGGGAATGGACTGGATCAGATGCCTTGGATGGAAACTGTCTGCTCTTAACAATGAGTTTCTATCTGTGGGTTTTCTGTAAATTTTGGTTTCTAATTTATTCTCTCTTTTTGTATATTAGTAAATCAAGATAGGGTACCTCAGCCCTATCACTTGTCATGGCAAACATTAAGTTATGTGTCCTTGTATTTAAGTAGTCATTGAATTCATGTAATTCAATTTCACTGCCTGTCCAAATGCAAAATATGTCATCAATAAAATGATGAAAAATCCTAGTGTATTGTAAATATGTCTTATTCATGCTAAAGACATATTTGTTTTCAAATTCATTCATATATAAACTGGCATATGATGGGGCCATACTAGACCCCATAGCTGTGCCCCGAACTTGTAAATAAAAAACTCCTTTTCGAACTTAAAAAAATTCTGATTGAGAACCAGTTCTGCCATTTTGACTAGCAGTGAATCTGGTGGCGTCTCCTCTGTCCTATATGTATTTAGAGTGTCTGCCAGCTCCTGACATCCCTACTGGTGTGGGATAGACATATATAAATCTTTCAGGTCCCAAGTGACCAGTATACACTGGTCAACCTATAAGTCTGACTGATTCTCATTGTCAGTCAGCCTGATAATATCTGTTGAAATCCTCATGTAAGTTCTCGTCTGTTCCACCAAAGGTCTGATGTAATAATCGATATAGATTGAAAGTGGTTCTAATAGTGAATTTATGCCTGAAACTATAGGCCTGCCGGGGGGTTAAGAAGGTCTTTGTGGATTTTTGGTAGTATATAAAAAATAGGGATCAAAGGTGTTTTCCTAAATAGGGCATTCTGTTCCCATTCTGTTATCCAATTATTCTCAAACACTAATGTTAATAAAGACTGCACTATATCTTTCACTTGTTGAGTGAGATCCTGTTGTAACTGTAAATCATTATTTTGATCCCTATGCAACTTCAAACAAATATCCCTGTATTGATAATAATCCATAACTACCACTCCTCCCCCCTTATCAGCACTCTTAATAATAATGTTGGCATCTTTCTCCAGATTTCTTAGTGCACCAAATTGGGCTACAGTCAAGTTAAATCATGTTCTCCTGTCCTTATTCCTATCTTGAGCTATTATTCTGTCTATGTCCCTATTTACTAGTGAGATGTATGTGTCTATATTATGTAACCCTCCCTGTGGGCTGAACATGGACTTAAGGTTCAGTCTTCTACTTAGCTCCAGTTTTTTTGCTTGTAAAGCTGTGTCTTTTACTGTTTGATCAGTCTGTGTATCAAAGTGATATCTAAGCCTGAGCTTTCTAACAAATCCATGAGGATCCAATTTGAGCCCAAACTTATTAAAGGGACTATGAGGGCAAAATGACATTCCCTTCGACAGAACCTCATGTTCTAAATCAGTAAGTCTCCTTTTAGATATATTATACACCAACTGGGTTTGTGGGTTTGTGATCTCAGTGTTTTCTTCTCTACGGGTCTGTGTGGTTGTATTTTGTCTCTCCTTCTGTCTTCTCCTTCTGTATGCATTCCTATTCCTGTGTCTCCTGATGTGCTTGCTACTGCCTTGTCTTCCCTGTGTTGTTCTCTGGTAGTGTGGGTGTATTGGTAACCTCTGTTGCTTGTGCCAAAATAAGGTCTCCTGCCTCTGCCCCTGTACCCCCTTCCCCCAAAAAATGCCCCTTTGCTGCACCTCCTCTGGGCACACTACCACTGATTTCCGTATCACTCACTACCTGATGTCTGTCCTGATGATTCTGAATCTAAGTCATATCTCTGGACTGGTTCATACACATTAGATTTTTCATGAGTACACTTCGTTCTCCTTGTAATCATTTAGATCACGTTTAAATTTTCTGAGGTTCGTTGCCCTTAATTCTTCTTCAAACTCATTCAAATGCGCATTTACTTTTTCCAAATATGACTTAAATTCATCTTTGTTATACTTTTTTTTTTAACTTCTATTACATTCAGATGCATGCCTGACTCCATATGGGCCAGTTCTTTCGTAATTGATTCCACTATGAGCAACATGAAGTCCCTCGAGCACCTATTCCTGACCTCATTCCATTTGGTGTCTAATTCGGGGGTCAATATATCTTAGATTAGCCTCTATAAAAATGTGTAGGCCTCTGGGAATCCTCTTTTGTTTCAAATAGTGTGACATAGTGAGAGCATGCCACTGTTTACTTGTTTCTGCTTCATGTACTCATATTGGTTTGTTACTGACTTGAGCGGTGTCGAGCCCCCAAATTCCCTATTGGTTTTAAAATTCTGTAAAAATCTCTTGTTCTTCTGCATCTGTGATGGATAATGGTTGTGATCTATTGTCCGTTATTTTGTCCAATTCTTCGAAGTTAATCATATTGTTATTAGCGTAATGTTCCAAACAGTAGTTAAAAGTGGAGCGAGGCTGTCTTTTGTAAGAAAGTAGTCCTCCAGATATATGATAATAGGTCCAAAAAAATCCAGACAGCAATGGTCCCAGAATCGAGTCCCAAAGTTTGTAGAAAATAATTATGTACTATCCAATCTGGTTGCCCTCTGGGAGTAGCATCTGCCAGATGCTTTCCGAACATGAACACATGGTCCCCAGTCCAGCCAACCTCGGTAAAAGAAAAAGAAAAATCTTAAGGGAGTAGCTCTCTACCAATCAGAACACTTAATAATTATAGACAATATTGATCGAAAGTGAGCCACTCACCAAATGTAAAATTTTTCAGTTATTTTATTTTACTTATTTTTCTAGTTTTTCTTGTTTCTTTTAAACAGTACATGTGAATACAGTATCAATGTCCATCCTTAAATGTTTCAGACAAATGTTCTTCATCAGTAATATTGTACTGTATCTAAAAAATGATAGTCCAAATATTAAACTTCTGTTCAATTAATAGTACCAATAAACTTTTCTGATATGTATTTCTCATAATATATGACTCATTAGCAGGTTGGGAATGCAGGGTTTGAAGGATTAGATCATGTGATCTGATCATCTTGCCCATGCACCCGATTCTCCAGGAAGAAGTAATCAATTAGCACTGCATAGGACGCCACAACAGACCTCCATTACTTGGCAGAGAATAGGAGGGAGCGAGTCGACTATAAAAACTAAAAATAACAGAATATACCTGTTTGAGACTAAGCAACAAAGTAAGTAAAAATCCCTACTAGTTTCATAGAAATCCGACCTGGTGATTATTATTCAAAACAAGAGAAAGCAGCAATGGTATGATTGTGCTTAAAACAAAACCTTTGTTTTTCGCAGAATTATATTTGAAACTCCCAAACACAAGGGAACAGGTATGTCTCCAGTCAATGACATTTATAAATGAAATCACAGAAAGAGCAGAACCAAACCACACAAAAACACGTATCCTGGATTTTAGGGGGGCAGACTTTGAGAAAATGGGGAGATACTTGAAAGAGGCATTAAGGGGAATGGGACAGGAATCAGGGGTTGAGGAACAGTGGGCAGTATTTAAAATGGGGATTATAAGAACAACAGAATTATGCATTAAGCAGGTTAGCAAGAGGAAAAGGAAGAGGAGACCATTATGGTTTTCCAAAGAGGTAGCAAAGAAAGTGAAAGCCAAAAGATTGCATTCAGGCAATACAAAAAGACACAGGCAGAAGGGGATAGGGAGAAGTACCAGGAGAAACAAAGGGAGGCAGGGAAGTCAGTAAGGAAGCAAAGCTCAGACAGAAGAACACATTGCAAAATCAGTGGGTAAAGGGACAAAACCTTTTACAGGTACGTAAGGAAAAGAAAGACAAAGGGAGGGATAGTGAGACTGAAGGGGAGGATGGGAGCTGCGTGGAGGATGACAACAATAAAGCTGACATATTGAACAGGTATTTCTGCTCAGTCTTTACTAAGGAAGAGGGGTAATGGGTCTGAAGGGAGTACAAGGGTGAGAATGGTGCAGAAATGGCACAAGTCCCTTTACACGAAAGGGTCCTGAAGGAACTGGAAGTAATAAGAGTTGATAAAGCAATGGGGCCAGATAGGGTGCACCCCAGGGTCCTTAAAGAACTAAGAGAGGTGGTGGCTGAACCTCTGGCTATCCTGTTTAGCCAATCACTGGAAACAGGGGAGGTACCCAAAGACTGGAGGACAGCAGATGTAGTCCCCTTATACAAAAGTGGAACAAAGAGGAAGCAGGGAACTACAGACCAGTCAGCCTCACCTCGGTAGTGGGAAAGATCATGGAAGCACTACTGAAGGAGAGATTGGTGGAACATCTGGTTGTCAATGGACTACAGGACCCAAGGCAGCATGGTTTCACCAGGGGGTCATGCTCAGACCAACCTCATTGAATTTTTGACTGGGTGACTAGGGAGGTGGATCAGGGAGGGCAGTGGACATGGCCTATCTGGACTTCAGCAAGGCCTTTGACACTGTGCCACATAGAAGACTATTACACAAACTGGGGAATATGGGTGTGGGCAGGACAGTAGTGTGGTGGGTAGGTAACTGGCTGGGTGGCAGGACACAGAGGGTGGTGGTAAATGGCTGTCACTCCACAGAGGGAAGAGTAACCAGTGGGGTACCACAGGGATCAGTGCTGGGACCGGTCCTATTCAACTTCATCAGTGACATTGCGCAGGATCTAGAAGGCAGAATTTCACTGTATGGCTGATGACACAAAGCTCTGTAACAGAGTAGACACACCAGAGGGTGTAGACAGAATAAGAAGGGACCTGCAGAAACTTGAAGAATGGTCAAGGGTTTGGCAGTTGAAATTCAATGCAAAGAAGTGCAAGATAATGCATATGGGGCACAAAACCCTGGCACAAAATATCAGTTGGGGGTGAGGGATATAGCATGCACCAAGCAGGAAAGGGATCTTGGGGTTGTCATCTCTGATGACCTCAAGGTAGGAAAACAGTGTGACAAGGCATCAGGTAAAGCAAATAGGATGCTGGGATGTATAGGCAGGGGCATCACCAGCAGGAAAAGGAGGTCATAATTCCGCTATACAAGACACTAGTGAGGCCCCACCTGGAGTACAGTGTACAGTTCTGGAGACCATACCTATGTAAGGACCTAGACAGGGTAGAGAAGGTTCAGAGGAGGGCAACAAAGATGGTGCATGGGTTGCATCACAAGTCCTATGAAGACAGGTTGAAGGAACTGAACATGTACTCCCTGGAGGAGAGGAGGGAGAGAGGGGATATGATAGAGACATACAAGTATCTTACAGGGAGGAACAGGGTGCAGGAAAACACTATTTTTAAGCGAAAAAGATGTTTCAGGACTAGAGGGCATGGGATGAAGTTGGAGGGAGGACGATTCAGAGGAAACATGAGAAAGAATTTCTTCACAGAACGGGTGGTGGACAAGTGGAACACCCTGCCAGAGGAAGTGGTGGGGGCTGAAACAATCACGGGATTTAAGAATGCATGGGATAGACATAAAGGAATTCTAGAGGGCAGGGGTAAGGGGAAACAGACTTCTAGGAAAACAAACTGAACTTACAAGCTCAAATGGGCAGACTAGGTGGGCCATAGGCCCTTATCTGCCGACACTGTCTATGTATCTATGTATCTATGAGATTTGTGAGGTAGAATTGAACATTTCAGAGCAGAGAAGGCATAGACCATGTGATGTTTTTCCTTTTTTCCTTTTTGTATTTGCAGCGCTCTGGAGTTTGTGATTTGAGAGATACTAGGTATGTGCGTACGATATAACTTTGGGGAGATTCATAAAAAGCAGTGAGGGGACTGTTTGCTTGATAATAAGCAAATAACAAAGAACTGAGACGAGGAAATATTTTATATAAATTTTGGAAATCCCAGGTTAATTTAAGGGAATTGGTCATGGCAAATTATTGTAAAGAGTGTTTTGTGCTGCTAACTGAATACCAAAGAAACAGATATATATAATATATGTTTGGAGGGTTGAATTAATTATTGAATCTGAGTAAGACTATGGCTTTTCACTGGAATGCACTGGGATATCTTACAGGAACTGACATATATAAGAAACACTTTGAGAATTAGAGATTAATTTGTATGGGACAGTTTAATGATGAGCCAACGAGTCATATATTATGGGAAATACATATCAGAAAAGTTTATTGGTACTATTAATTGAAAAGAAGTTTAATACTTGGACTATCATTTTTTAGATACAGTACAATCTTACTGATGAAGGACATTTGTCTGAAACATTTAAGGATGGACATCGATACTGTAGTCACATGTACTGTTTGAAAGAAACAAGAAAAAACTGAAAAATAAGTCAAATAAAATAATTGAAAAATTTTACATTTGGTGAGTGACTCACTTTCTACCAGTATTGTCTATAAGTATGAATGATGAAATCTTTAGAGTAAGCATTTGTTTTTTTGTTAAATATTTGTAGTAATTAAATAAAAACCAACAAAAAAATTTCATTTGTCTCTGTCCCTAATGACTATGTCTCCTTAGACTGTTACCTGTTACCCTTTGGTCAGAATGGTAGTATACCGAGTACAATATTAATGACTACGTCCTCTTAGACTGTAACCTGAAAGTTCTTTTTTTGTTTTTTTAGTCCTTCTTTACTGCCTGTACTAACTTGAGTTTAATTTGTCCTGGTCTTCCCATCAGTTGCTATACCTTGTCTCTTGACCATTGTTTACCAGTATCCAAAGTTTTGTTTTTGTCTGCTAGTTCTCTCCTTTTAATGTTATTGCAACTTTTATTCCTCTTGTTCACCCACCGGAAATGTTCCTAACCCCATATTTTACTGGCCTGTTATTACTGTAACTTTCTGTATCCAGCTGTTAATTGTAATCTTTTCTTGTTCTCTGACGTGGAGCCTTTGTAAATGAGTCCCTGGCTGAAAGGTCACGTAATTCCGAGATTTAAATAAATAAATAAC
Source organism: Neoceratodus forsteri (assembly GCA_016271365.2). NCBI lineage: Eukaryota > Metazoa > Chordata > Ceratodontiformes > Ceratodontidae > Neoceratodus > Neoceratodus forsteri. Next base: position 154,267,114 of record CM028134.1, read on the forward strand.
ACACACACACACACACACACACACACACACGTCCTGTAAACTAATAAAAAAAAATTAAATTAAAGTGGACTGTTTTCTTGTGTTCTAAGTCAACTCTCACAATGTCTCCCACACACAACACAAACAGATCATCCTTGCACCAACATTGCCAGCCCCCTACCCTACCCAAACTAACTTAGTCAACACTGAAACCAATACCGCCAGCCCACCCAAATGAGGACAGAAGGTTCTCCCAGCATGACCAGTCCCTCCCAACCATCCCACCAGCATGCATGACCACCCACACCCAAAAAACACAGCCAGCTGCCCCACACTCCAATACAGTCATTCAACCCACCAAACCCAGGCAAACATAGCCAGCTCCTCCATCCCCTGCACCAGCACAGCCTGCCCCTTCTCCAACATGGACAGTCCCCTCACTATGCCCAAGGGAACACAGATGACTCCCCCAGCAACTGCAACAACACAGTTATTCCACGGCCAGTCCCCCAAATGCACACAAATGGACAGCCCCACTCCATAACCACAAATAACCAGTCAGCTCTACCACCTCACCAACCTGGTCAGCACCACACTAGTGTGACCCCCGATTAACACAGTCTGCTCCCTCATTCCTCATAGCCAACTCACCTAAACAGTCCGGTCCTGTGCACCATACACACACACATATATAAACACCCCATACCCTGTGCAAGACAACACAGTATGTGGAGCTGCCTAAGATCACAAGGGCCCCCCTGGACACACCAGCCATCTTGTAGCCTTTCAACCTGTTGCCGACACATGCACACACAAAAAATATATAAACATACTTCTCAAAGTGCAGCCAAGCATGGCATGCTTTAGTAACATTTTGTAAGCCAAAAATAACCTTTCACCTAAAGTTTAAGGCACCAACATGGTCAGTTCCCCATGTCTGGCACCATCACCCCTGAATTCCATGGCCAGCTCCTGCAACATGCATGCCCCCACCAACACGGTCGGTTCCCCACACATATGCCCAGTCCCTTCCACTGTCAACATGGCCATTTCCCCACATATACACCTGGCTTGTCCTACAATTGCCAGCATCCCTAATCAAGACACACACAGCCTGCTCCCCAAACTTGAATCCCCCTCCATCCAAGCATCTCACTCCCCAAAATGACCAGCAGCCAGCCTCCTCAGCCACTGCAGCAACAGAAACAGCCCCTAAACCATAACACGGCCAGTCTCCCCCCCGGCTGCCCCCCACCCAAGTGAACACAGCCCTGGCACTAACACTGCCAACCCGACCCCACCCAAGTAAACACAACCAACCCTGGAACCAACACTACCAGCACCCCCACCAAATCCATGTGAACACTGATGAACCCAGCACCTACATGGCCAGTCACTCCACCCCACCCAAGCAAATAGCCCACCTCGTACCAAAACTACTGGCCCCCTTGCACTACCCAAGCAAACGCTGATGCCCTTGGCACCAGCACAGCCAGTCCCCAGCCAGCTTCCCTACCTACAGCCCCAACACAGATTGCCCCTGCAGAAACACTGCCTGTATCAGGTGAAAATAGTCTGTCAGAACAATAGTAATACTGAAACCAATGCACAAAAGTACCCTCTCCCAAAATAATTTCACCTAAGTAAACTAGAGAGCATTTGAACAGAGCATAAACTACATTTTAAACATAAATTAAAAAAGTAAATATGCAGTAGATATTAATCAGCTATTAAATACAAAGACACCAATCTTGCTTTTAAAAGCCTGAAAACTTCGTGGCTATTCTGCTTCTCAAACACACATTGGGAGAGAGCAAGTTTTTTTTTTTTATTCTTTGGTAACTAGGTAAGGCCTGCTAAGCACATATGCCTGTTTTTAGGGGTGACCTGGGAGCACCGGGGAGATTAAGTAACTTTCTCAGAGTGCACAGTATGCAAGTGGAGGTTGTGGGAATCAAACCCAGGTCTGTTGGGTGTACCAAGTTCACTCACAGCTTGTTACTCTAACCTCCAGGCTATACCGCCAGCCCAACTATACAGTTGCTTCTCCCCTCTTTTATGCATGCACATATAGGCAGCTCTTGCCTTTCCTGGCTCTCTAATAATTAACAAAAAAAAAAAAAAAAAACTTACTTTTGTTTCCTCCAGCCAGTGATGAGTCTAAGTCTAGTAATGGAGACCAGCCAGGTGACCACAGCATGGGCAGTAGGGAAGCTCGACGGTGACTTGGGAGTATGAACCGGATGCACTGGACCAGAGGCTAAGCGGTGTTGTCAGCAGCAGGACAAGGGACACGCACAAACAGCAGGCTAAGGCTTCTTTCTCTTCTTTGTAGAAGTAAACTGATACACACTGGCCCACCAGCACTCATCTACAGTCATCTTAAGGTCGGCTGTAAATCTTTCGATCTTGTTGGAGATTAGCCAGGACTGTCACACAATAGAGAACATATTCCTCCTTGCTGAAGCTGATTACAGCAGGATTTCAATGTTAGTTCAATTTAACCCCTTCACACCTGAATCAAATAAAAGTCAAAGCAAAGTGAGCTTCAAAAGTGTCTCTTTGTTAGGTGTGAGGTGTTACACTTGACAACAAGAATGAAAAGAAAACATCCACCACAGAAAAAACAGCATGTCAGCCCTTAACAAGGTTGTTATATTAGGATGTAAATTACTCCAAGGGGTCTATTTTTGGATGTTTTGCACACATTTCCAGATGCAAAATACATCCAATATACAGTTATCTGAAGCCCTGTTCACACATTAGCTGATTAACACTCGAATATTCACTTAGACCAGGTGGGTAACATTAGAGGTAACACTTAGATTAAGTATATAACAGTATAAGTAACACACAAATCAGGTGAAAAGCATTACAGTTAACACTTAGATCAGGTGTGTAACACTGCAGAATGCATTCAGATCAGGTGTGCAACATTACAAGTATCATTCTGACCAGATGAGTAGTATTACAGGTAACACTCAGATCAGGTGAATAACACTGCAGAATGCACTCAGATCAGGTGTTCAACATTACAGGTATCATTCAGACCATGTGGGTGGTAATACTCAGATCAGGCGAATAGCATTACAGGTAACACTCAGATTAGGTGTATAACACTGCAGAATGCATTCAGATCAGGTGTGTAATATTACGGGTATCATTCAGACCAGGTGAGTAGTATTACAGGTAACACTCAGATCAGGTGAGAAGCATTACAAGTAACACTCAGATCAGGTGATTAACACTGCAGAATGCATTCAGATCAGGTGTGCAACATTACAGGTATCATTCAGACCAGGTGAGTAGTATTACAGGTAATACTCAGATCATGTGTGTAGCACTGCAAGACACACTCAGATCAAGGGAGTTACATTATAGGTGACACACTGTCATGAGCTAGCCCATTGGTGTAGTGGTAGGGCTAATGCTTGTGATGCCAATGACACTGGTTCAGGAACAAGCAGGGGTCAGTTGGGGAAGGGGAGGAGGCATGAGCAAAATTAAAAATGCACTCATCTGGGAGGGAGGTTGTTTGCTTTCTGCTACAGGAACACCACCTAGGGATGCCTGGGTGGTGTGAGTCAGCTGGGGATGGCAGTGGGAGGAACGATGCATGGGGGCCTAGGAGGAACAATGTATGGGGGCCTTACGGCATGCATGCCCATTGTGTGCGCTCCATCACGTTCACAGCCTAGCATCTCAGGGAGGAATAGAAAAAGCAAAAAAGGAGTCGCAAAAGGAAGAGATGACTTATTAAGCAGGTCTTGCACTGCCAACTGGGCCACAGAACTCACTGCTGGATTTGTACTCCGCTTGGGGTCTTCCACCCACCCATACTGGCCCAACTCTGGGGGGAAGCAAGAGGAGCTCTGTTAAGGTTCAGAAAGTATGTAGGAAGGAGGGTGACAGGGCTATGAGGCAGGAGGCTGATGAGGGCTGCCTGCTGGTAAGGAACATAAAGACTAATGAAAAAATAGGTAACACTGATCACGTGAATAACATTACAGGTAACACTCAGATTAGGTGAGTAGCATTATACGTAACAATTGAATCAGGTGGAAAAACTGTAAATAACAGTCAGATCAGGTGAATAACATTGCATGTAACACTCAGATCAAGTGAGTTAGATTACAGGTAACACTCAAATTAGGTGAGTTACCTTACAGGTAACACTCAGATCAGGCGAATAACATTACAGGTAACATTCAGATTAGATGAGCTCATCAAGGGTGCGGGGGCTCCATCTAGTTTATGGTTTCCATGTGTTTTAAATTCATATGTGAAGCACTCCAAGTCTCCAGAAAGGGGCGCTATAGAAATAAAGGACACGGGGTCATTTTGGTGAAAACAAAAATAGCGTAGCAATAGATGCCGCAGGCATGGGGTCAAACTTATTTGCATTGCATGATTTATTTAGCTCTTTTGATCTGTGGGGGGCTCTGCCCCCACACCCCCCATTATGGGGGGTTGTGCCCCTGGCCCCCCCCACTTAGGATTCTGACTCCGGGGGGAGGTCCAACACAGAGAGTGCACAGGTCCAGGGTTCGCACATAATGCCATATGCTATTAAGCGTACGATATTCAAACAACATGAAGTCTTGCTATATTATGACATATGCAGTGAGTCCCAACCTTCGAAATGCTCCGGAGGTGAAAGAGTTAACTTTCCATGCCAGGCATGGAACCTTGAGCGCGAGCTCGGTTGAAAACTCTGTCTGTTGTTACTCAAACTCAAACTGTCAGATTCTTTACTCCGCCTCACTGAACAGTCGCTCCGGAGATTTCTCCTTCTGTTCGGTTCGTTTGTTGGTTAAAAAGTCTTATTATTTTGGTTTCTTGACCAAAATTAAACCGCAATCGGTCGGTTTAAGCTCTGTCTGTGGTACTGTAAGTAATAGATAGGCTTACATTTATTTTTCTTCTGTGTGGAACTTGTAAACGTCTTTTTCGGTTTGGTTTGAACCAATCTGGTTGTTTTAAAAAACTTTCTAGTCCTTCAGAGTGCGGTTCCCGGTTCTTATCGGTTCTAAAAAAAACGGATTTCATTATGTTTTTTTCCACGACCCGTGACACGGTTGGGAACCGATAAGAGAGTCTTGCTTGGCAGATTGCCACTAACGGGCAAGTCTGGTTAGGCTGGCACTATGTCTGAGAAACCCAAAAGAAAAACCGGGCCCACTGGGTTTCAGCACTGTGGTCTCTGTGGGGAAGCCTTTGCTAAGGCTGACCCACACACCACCTGGTTATATTGTCTGGGGTTTGACCACCTTAATGCAGATTGCCAGATTTGTAAGAATTTTCCTGCTGCCACCGTGGAAAAGAGAGTTGGTAGGCTCAGGGAAAGGGAGGCCAAAATGTCAGCTGACCCAGATGGCCAGCCCGGTTCGATTCAAACCAAACCAGAGGGAGTACCCTCTGACCAGGGCGATACTTCCTCGGGCAAACGAAGAGCCAGCTCTGAGGAGCCGGTTCCAACTAAAAGGACTAGAAAGTCAGCTAGTGTGGAGCCAAAAGTTTTTTCTCCAACCGCTGAGGAAATAGCTAAAGCAATTCAAATTGTCCAGTCTCTTTGCCCGGTTCCGTTCGAACCGACATCATCAGGGAAGCGCTCGGTTTGGCCGGTTCCACCGGTTCAAGATTATGATTTTGAGGATTTTTATGAACCGGAGGAAGGGGAGGAGGAGTATGAGGAGAGTGAATGTGATTTTGAAGGTCTGGATGTGCCCATTGAACCGGACATCTCTCCAGACAGACCGTCAGGGTTCCCCCCCCCCAGGCTATCTGAGTCCCCCTCTCATTTTATGTTCGATAAGAAAGTTGATGAAACTCTCCAACTCCCTGTTGAGGAAGCTGTTGATGACCAAGAAGAGCTTGATTATGTAGAAATGATGGATATTCCAGAGTCTAGGAGACTGTCTATTCCCTTGCACAAATCCTTTAGGAAACAGACAGTAAACATTCTAAAAACTCCTCACTCTATCCTTCCTGTTGATAAAAGGATGGACAAGAGGTATACATTATCAGGCTCTGATATGGAGTTCCTCTCTCAGCAATGCAGCCATGTGGGGGTAGTGCAGGCTGCAGCCTGTAACAAGGCAAATATTCTCTAGCCTCTCACCCTCCTGAAAAGGATTCCAGGAGGATGGATGCCATGGCAAAGAAACAGTACATGGCAGCATCTTTAGGACTCAGACAGGCAAATTATATGGCTTATGCTGCTAGGTACCAGAAATCCAGATGGGATACTGTGCTGGCCCTAGCAAAACAGGCCCCTGACCAGCTTGCCAGGGAGCTGGAGCAGGTGGCTGTGGATGGTATTGAGGCATCCAAGGTGCAATTTCATGCTGCAGTAGACTCTAATGATGTTTCATCAAGAGTCATGGCCACATCTGTGGCTCTTCGCAGAATGGCCAGGCTCAGATGTACTACCCTGTCACTGGATACCCAGTCTAAGGCTATGGATTTTCCTGTTGTGGGCAATTCTCTGTTTGGGGAGCAGACAGAGAATTATATGAAGAAAATGGATGAGTATAGGACTACCTATAGGAGTGAACAGGCCAAAGAAAGGCAAGCCACTCCTCAAAGACAGCGTGTCAGGGGCAGGGGCAGGCCTTTTCATAGGCCTTTTTACCAAGCCCAGGCCTCCTCTTCTGCTTATGCCCAGAGGGGGTTCTTTAGAGGACGAGGCAGATGGGGTTCAAGTAAGCCTGCTTCTACCCCTCATCCCAAAGCCCCTGCCAAGCAGGCTGCCTGATGGGGTGGCCAGGGCCGATTCTCCACTACTGGTAGGGGACAGGCTGGCTTACTTTGTCCAGGACTGGACGTCTTTAACATCAGACAAGTGGGTCCTGGAAGTAGTAAGCCAGGGACTGGTTCTCAGCTTCAAAAAATTTCCGAAGATGAGAGCCAGGTCCTTTCCACCTGCAAATCCATCAGAGGCACTTGCCCTAGAAACAGAAATTTCTACCCTCCTGGCTCTCAGAGCTGTGGAAAGGGTTCCACCCCTACACCAGGGCAAAGGTTGTACTCCAGGTACTTCTTACCCCAAAAAAGACAGGAGAATGGCGGCCCATCCTGGATCTCAGATATCTAAACAAGCACCTTTTAAAACCAAAATTCAAAATGGTGACTCTGGGAATTATTTTACCCTCTCTAAGGCCAGGGGACTGGCTAGCCTCCCTGGACCTCAAGGATGCCTACTTCCATGTTCTTTTCAGAAGCTCCCATCGAAAGTACCTCAGATTCGAACTGCCCTCAGGCCATTACCAGTTCAGAGCAATGCCCTTCGGCCTCACCTCAGCCCCGAGGGTATTCACAAAATGCCTGGCAGTAGCAGTTGCCCATTTAAGAAGGCAAAAGATTGCCATCTTTCCTTATCCGGACGACTGGCTCATAGTAGGCCAGTCTTCAGATCAGGTCAAACTACACCTTCAGGTAACTCAGCAACTGCTCACATCTCTAGGTTTCCTTCTCAATCTTCCAAAGTCAGTTCTAGAGCCTGTCCAGCTTCTTACCTTCATAGGCGCAGAACTGAACAGAAAAGAGGCCAGAGCCTTCCTTCCTCTGGAAAGAGCAAGGACCCTGGTCTCTCTGGCCTCTTCTTTCACCCTGCAGGTCTCTCGACCTGCAAGGCATTTTCTACAGCTCCTGGGGCACATGGCTGCTTCTACAGCAGTAGTGCAGGGAGCAAGATTTCAGATGAGGGACATCCAGTTCCATTTGAGAGTCTTTTGGTCTCAAAGGAGAGACCCTCTAACCAAATTGATCCCAGTGACTCGAACCCTGATCCAGGCCCTTCAGTGGTGGCAGGACCAGAGCAATCTGAGACAGGGGTCCCTTCACCCCCCAGTCTCACTCCTTAACCCTTACTACAGATGCATCCCTCTTGGGGTGGGGAGCTCACATGGGCGACCTCACTACCCAGGGATTGTGGTCCCCACAGGAATCTCTGCTCCACATCAATCTGTTGGAACTCAGAGCAGTTTTTCTAGCACTTCAAGTTTTTTCCACATCTGTTCAGAACAAGGTTGTACAGGTCAGAACAGACAACACCACTACAATGTGGTACATCAACAAGCAAGGAGGCACTCGGTCTACGGCCTTGTGCACCGAAGCAATGAAGTTGTGGTCTCTGGCTTATTCCCTGAACGCCTCCCTTACGGCAGTTCACCTCCCAGGCAAGGACAATGTCCTGGCAGATGCTCAGCAGGATTTCCCAGGGCCATCACGAATGGGCACTGGATCCCCTAGTACTAGAGGTAGTATTTGCCAGATGGGGCACCCCGCAGATAGATCTTTTTGCAGCCCCAGACAATCACCAACTTCCCTTTTCTGCTGCAGGCCCTCAGCGTTGGGCTCAGTCCCTCTGGATGCCTTCCTTCTCAGTTGGGAAGGAAGTTTCTCTATGCCTTTCCCCTTCCTCTTCTGTTCAAGGTGCTAGTCAAAATCAGATCTCAACCCTGCAAGATGATCCTGATTGCTCCAGATTGGGCCAGACAGCCCTGGTACCCACTCCTCATGTCCTTAGCAGTCCACCTTCCCCTGTGCCTTCCCAGGAATCACAATCTGTTAACCTGTGCCCAGGGGGAGTTTGGTATCCGAACCTCAAATCTCTCAATATCAAGGCCTGGCTCTTGAAGAGTTAGAGTTTGCTGACCTACACCTCTCCCAAGGTGTATTGGATATCTTGAAGGCCTCTAGGAAGCCTTCCACCAGGGCTACTTATAATTCCAAATGGAAAAGGTTTTCCATGTGGTGCTCTGGCAAGCATATTCCCCAGAATCTGCTGACTTGCCCACAATCTTGGATTATTTGGTGCATTTGAATTCTTTGGAGCTGAGACCAGCTACCTAAAAGTGCACCTGGCAGCCGTGTCTGCTTTTCTGATCAGCAGGTAAACCTTCTTCTTTTCAGCTCACCCTGTATTCTCCAAGTTTTTCAAGGGTTGCTTCACCAACCCTCCATTCAGGGCCCCTGCCCCTGCTTGGGATCTTAATATTTGCATTGCCCAGCTTATGCAACCCCCTTTCGAGCCTCTGTCTTCAGCAGAGCTCAAGTACTTGACTTGGAAAACTGTGTTTTTGGTAGCCATCACTTCTGCCAGGCGCATAAGTGAATTGCAGGCATTGTCAGTGGAGCCTGATTTTATCTCCTTTCACAGAGATAAGGTGGTCCTCAGGACTAACAGAAAGTTTTTGCCTAAGGTGGTTTCAGACTTCCACCTTAATCAATCCATGTCCTTCCTGTGTACTTCACTGACCATTCCTCCTCTGGTGAGAGGAGATTGCACAATTTAGATGTCAAAGAGCCCTTAGTTACTACATAGAATGTACCAAGGGTCACAGGTTTGATTCCTCAATTGTTCCTCACTTATAGTGAGGTTGGTAAAGGAAAACCTGCCACTAAAAGATCCATTGCCAGGTGGATTGTCTCTTGTATCAATTTTGCTATGAAAAACTGGGTAAGGTTCCTCCCTCAGGCCTGAGGGCTCACTCTACCAGAGGTACAGCTCGTCTCTGGCTGCTGCCAGGGACATCCCTATCCTAGAGATATGTCAAGCAGCTACCTGGAAAACAGTTCACACTTTTACTAAGCATTACTCCTGGACATCCAGGCTAGGAGTGATGCTCGATTTAGCACAGCTGTGCTTCATTTCCTAAGTAGGTTCTGTCCTCCTCCATGGAGGTACTGCTTGTAATCTGCATATGTCATAATATATGACTTCATGTTGTTTGAAGAAAAAAATTACTCACCTTAGTAATGTTGTTTCTTCTAATGGAGTCTTGCTATATTATGACCTCCCCCCAGCCTGCCCCTCTCAGAACCTCTATTTTTGGGATGTGGGTGGGAAGTGCAATGTTGGCACTTCGTAGATGCCCACTTTATTTTCACCCTTTCTTAGGGTGCTTGGGTGTTATGTTTTAATTTTTCTTTCTTGATTCCCCTGACTTGAGTCTTTGTTTTGGGATCATGAACAAAAATGTGTTTTTGTAGTTAGTAGCCAGTGGGCTCATGTAGGTTTACGGCTTCCACTACGGCTTCCACACAGAACCTTAGTGAGTTTTGCTCGTAAAGATCTGACAGTTTGAGTATGAGCAACAACAGACAGAGTTTTCAACTGAGCTTGCGCTCAAGGTTCCATGCCTGGCATGGAAAGTTAACTCTTTCACCTCCGGAGGAGTTCGAAGGTTGGTACTCACTGCATATGTCATAATATAGCAAGACTCTATTAGAAGAAACAACATTACTAAGGTGAGTAATTTTTTCTTATGACCCGGTATGGATGCCGCAGGCAAAACGGCATGCGCTGAAATAAGGTTGAGTAAGCATGACCTACACAAACAACGCATGTATTTCTATACAATAGGCTTTCTTCTGTTGTTGCGGGGGCTTTGTCCTCGCACCCCTGAATTTATATAAAAACTCTGGGGGTGGACTTAGGGATGGGAGAAACTTGGGGGGACTTTTTAATTTTTTTTTTAAACAGAAAAATGCAGTAGCATGGGAAGACCTGGGGGAAGTCGAACCACATCCCCAGGTCTCCCAATTTTGCCATGTGCTGGTGCCTTAACCACTGCACTATGGGAGTGGCTCGATCAGACACCTAGCACATAGTAACTTGATGCCTCCCAATAGAAGCATACAGTGACATATTATTCCCCTGTCACTGTAATCACAAGCGTACTCTACACAGCACAGTTAATGCCATGCTCTATTCCATGCGCAGTACCGAAAAAAAGTATCTATCTATGAGTAACATAACAGGTAACACTTAGATCAGGTTAAAAGCTACAGATAACTCTCAGGTCAGGTGAATAATGACACTAGGTAAAAATGCCGAATTCAATTACAGCGTGGTCAAGAACCGCGCAGGAAATACAGCGCCGGAAACAACAACGCCCAAGGAACATGCCACCTGCAACAATAGCACCAGTGGTAGTAGTCCAAAACCACAGGGAGGACCACTACTATGGCGAAGGAAGGAACCGAAATTTGTGTGCCCCTCGCACCCCCTGATGTGGGAGGCTTCACCCCCCTCCCAACACCCAATGATATATAATCAGCTCTGGGGCGAACTCAGGATGGGGAGAACCTTGGGGGGACTCAAACAGCAACAGTCAGGGATAACATTTTAAATTTTTTGGGGGGGAGGCATACGGAAAAACAAGAACATGGTAACAATTGGGAGACCGGGAACAGAACCCCATTCTCTGGGTTTCCTCTGGTCCAGGTGCCAGTGCCTTAGTCTCTCCACCACAGGAGTGGCTTGACCAAGCACCTCCTTTCTGGCTCCTTCACCCCTTCTTCCCGTTTACCTTAACTGCTCCATAGGTAGCAATAGTTGACTTGCACTGTCCTACCCCTGTCGCTGTCAAGGCAAATGAGGTTTTTGAAGTGCTGTTTTGACAGTGCTATTATTGAAACACTGTTCTGACCTGGTACAGTGAATAACATTGCAGGAAACATTTAGATTAGGTGAGTAACAATACAGGTAACACTCAGATCCAGTGAGTTATATAAGGGATAATCCACAGTTAAGTGTGCAGTAATATTGTAATAACCAAATGATCCGAGTGGGTTGTGAGGCCTGAGGCACAGCCAAGGGTCTTCTGGCATCAAGGATGTGAGGTTGTTACAGCACTAATGCACATCCAGACTGGATTATTATACTTATAACTTTCATAAAATGGTCAAAAGTGTCACAAATTACAGGTAACACTCGGATCAGGTGGGTAACGATACAGGTAACAGATCAGGTGAGTATTACTATAGGTAATACTCAGTTCAGGTGAAAAACTATAGATAACACTCAGATCAAGTAAAATACATGCAGGTAATATTCAGATTAGGTGAGTAACATTACAGGAAACACTCAGATTACGTGAGTAACATTACAGGTAACATTCAGACCAGGAGAGTCACATTACAGGTAGAACTCAGATCAGGTGGGTAACATTACAGGTAACATTCAGCTCAGATTAGTAACTTTACAGAAAACACTTAGATCAGGTCAGTATCATTTCAGGTAACAGATCGGGTGAAAACTACAGCTAACAGTCTGAGCAGGTGAGAATTTATAAAAGATACAATAACACTCCAATTAGGTGAGAAACATTTCAGGTAACACTCAGATCAGGTGATTTACATTAATTGTAATACTCAGATAAGGTGAAAAAAATTGCAGGTAACACTAAGATAATGTACATATCATTACAGGTAACAGAGCAGGTGAAAAACTACAGCTAACATTTAGATCAGGTGAGAACTTTTAAAAGATACATTGACACTTAGATCAGGCATGTAAATTATGGGCAACACTTAGAGCAGGTAAGTAGCATTACTGATAACACTCAAACCAGGAAAATAACATTGCAGGCTTAAGAAAACCTTAGTGATGGGGGGGTGGGGGCAGCCAGAGATCAAGGTGGGTTTGTGGTGTTACAGTAGGTAGGGAAATGGGCAGACTAGGTGGGCCAAGCGGTCTTTGTCTGCCATCAAACTTTGTGTTTCTATGTACGTAACACTCTGATCAGGTGAGTAGTTAACACTGATCAGGTGAGTAACTCAAAGAATTGTACATGGATGTGTGTGTGTAACCAGAATTTTACACACAGCCAAGGTGTGGAATGCTACATAAACCCTGAGAGCGAAGCTCAAGGGGTTTATAAAAACATCCCACACCTAGGGTGTGTGTACAATGTTGGTTTACACACACCCACTCATGCCTGTTTTTTTTTTTTTTTGATAATTACAAATGAGCATGTTTAATTACTGTGACAGTTGTGTGACTAGAGCTTGCACTGCTCACAGTGTGAACTTATTGACAAGGAGTGACTGTAACCACCTGGTTGAAACACATAATTACAACCGGGTGGTTGTAATACATTTTTACAAAATGGTTATCTGAGCACTAGTACTTCTATTACAGTTAATACTCAGATCAGACGAGTAACATTGGTAATGGACCAGATGAATAACACGGCAGGTAACACTCAGATCAGGTTAGTAATATTACTGGTAACACTCAGATCATGAGTGACATTATAGATAACTCTCAGATTAGGTGAATAACACTGTAAGTAACACTTCGATCAGGTGAGTATCATTACAGTTAACAGATCGGTTGAAAAGGAAAAAAGTAACCGTAGAAATAATGTTTCTAACTACCTAGTTTCAGTTCACTATCCACACTTAGGTAGTCTTCCACCGAGTACATTTGGTCACCAGAACAGTCTTCTGGCTCCTCTTAAGGAGTACCTTCCCCGGTCCTTTCAACATGCATGCATATATTCCCCCTTCTTGCATTGATTCATGATTTTTTACTTACTGTTCTCAGCAGCTTGTTTTTGCAATCTGAGCTGCTGAATATTGCCCGCTGTGCCAGCGCTCCTGCACTGAGCCTGGTGTTGCTGTACACAGGCAGCTGTGCTGCTGACATCACTATAGGGCACAGGGCTCAGTCACACTGCTATAGTGAAACAGCAGGAGTTTTGTAATGTTAAATTGCCCTATATAGATGGGTATGAAAGCATCAGAATTGTTTCTGTTCCCCTCACAAGACACCCCTTTATAAAGCACAGCAAGTAACTTGTTATAAGAGGTATAATCTCCCTATGTGTGTTATTTTTATCTGCAAGGTTATCTGCCCTGATGCTGCATACTGAAGTGATAGAAGTGCACCGAATGTAAGCTGTTATCTTCTTTGTTTCGCTTACTAATGGCCCCTTCCAGCATGAGCAGCATGTCCGTGGACCATATACTGTACAATATTATGGCCAATAATAATCATTTTAATCCGCCAGAGTGAAAGCCACCAGTTGCTCCATTCCCACGCGTCCCTGTCACATACTATGGCTCTGCTGGAAGCCAAACTTATGCCTGAACGAGTTTGGTTAATTTGGTGACATATACTTTAAAACCTATTAATGGATCCTGCCATGTAAGTGTAATCCCACGATCAGTATGGTTTGTAAAACCGAGGGCTATTAAGTGGTGTAATACTTTGTTGAAAAGTGAAACCAGGACTCTGTGGATGACCGTAGAAACCAGTGTGGGTTCAGTTTAGCCCCGTTTATGGTTTTATTTGTGAAAATTAAGTTTAACTTAGTCCCTCGTTGGTGGCCACAGTGGACCATAATGGTGACAGTCGAGATGAGAGGGAGTGGTGCTAGAGCAAGGCTGTGGTGGTGAACAAGCAGGAGCATTGAGTGGAGCAGCGAGACCCTGTCTGCAGGACCATCTGCAGCACCTCTACCCACCGTGGTCATCTGGTCCTTCCAGCAGCCTCCTCTCTTCAATACTTCACCTGGGGTTGGGGCAGTTAGTTGACAGCACCATTGGTTACATGCTGACCACCTGAGCAGCACATTTGTTTAGAAATATATTTAAAGTGCTGGACAATGCAAGGGGCAGCAGCCAAGGCTGTGAAGGAGTGGGTAAGGTCCCAGTCAAGGAACCTCCCAAAGGGTGGAGCAATGGTGGAGCAGTGGGCAAGAGGCCCTTATTTTATGCGGAAGGCTCCCAGATGGAACAGCAAGGGAGAGGCAGGCCTCACACAACTGAAACCAAAGCCTGTTTTTTTTTTTTTTTATTTTACTTTCAGAAAATTGTGCTGAGTGGTGCTGAGTCAAGCGGCTGAGGCCACGAGGGTGGGCGGGTACCTTACCTCAGGACTGCTCATAGAGGCAGCTCAGAGTCAGCCCCATAGGAGCTAAATTGAGCCCAGCAAGGCCCCAGTAAGGTAACCACCCACAGGGCAGACTAGTTTGAGGTCCACTGGAACCAGTATAATGTGAGTTCCAGCACCCTAAAGTACCCACAGGGCACATTAAGTACAGCTCTATAAGAGTAGCAACCTTGGGACTGGGGCAACAACTGAATAACTGCTGAATGTGTGCTACTTAAAGAGACAGTGTGCCTTATCTGATAATAATAATAATTAATAAGTTTATTTATAAAGCGCCTTTCAGTTTTCAAGGCGCTATACAAATTAAAACAATACAAATCAAACATTAAAATTCAATATAAAAAACGGATAAAACCACAGTATAATCAGAAATTTCAATACAATCAGTGCTCCAAAAAGGCTATTTGATAAAAGTGGGTTTTTAAACCCCTCTTAAATTCCTCCACAGAGGTGCACTCCTGTAACCAGCATGGTAGAGAATGCCAAAGAGTGGGTGCAGTATAAGAAAATGCTCTACAACCTGATGATTTAAGACTCAATCTCAGAATCTCTAGCAACCCCTCGTTGGCCGAGTGAAGTGATCGGCCGGGGCAGTAGGGGATCAGAAGTTCTTTCAGATAGGTCGGACCCTGATCATGTAGGGCTTTGAAAGTCAGTAAACTGACTTTAAAGGCAATCCGCCACCGTGTAGGTAGCCAGTGCAGTTCGTGCAGTACCGCGGTAATATGACAGGACCTGCTTGTCCCAGTCAAAACCCGGGCTGCTGCGTTCTGCACTAGCTGAAGGTGGCGGATTTCAACCCCAGAAAGCCCAAAGTACAGGGAGTTGCAATAGTCCAACCATGAGGACATGAAGGCATGGACCAACGTTGGTAACGTGTCAGACGGAACAAGGTGCCTAACTCTGACGATATTCATAGTTTCATACTGAATTACGCGTTCAGTGAGCATGTAGCCCTTTAGTGAACTCGCCACCAACTCATTCCTAAGATGGTAAAAGGAAGTCTTGATGAATGCTGACACTTGTGACTGCAGTGTCAGCCTGTCATCCAAGATAACCCCCAGGTTACGCACCCGTTCAGAGGTCGGGAGTGAAACGCCTCCAAGAAAAATTCCTGAGGGCACACCAACAGATGACCCCTCTATCTGATGCCCGGGTCCACAACCAAAACCTCTGTCTTTTCTGAGTTCAACTTCATCCAAGATAACCCCTAGGTTATGCACCCTTTCAGAGGTCGGATGTGACACACCCCAAGAAAAATTCCTGAGGGTGCACCAACAGGCGACCCCTCTATCCGACAGCCCGGATCCACTACCAAAACCTCTGTCTTTTCTGAGTTCAACTTCAGCCAACTAGAATCCATCCAGTCCTGGATTTCTTTCAGACAGTTGTTAAACACAGAGAAAGCTCCCTCCTGGTCAGGTGCAAAAGACAGGTATAGCTGGGTATCATCTGCATAGCAGTGAAACCTCAGCCCATACCGTCTTATAATGTCTCTGAGGGGCAGCATATACACCACGAATAACATGGGAGACAGCACTGAACCCTGAGGCACCCCACACAACAAAGGAGTTGGGCTTGAGGGAAAAAAAAACAGACACAAATCTTTGTGATCTCCCAGTAAGGAATGAGGTGAACCATCGAAGGATGATTCCCGATATTCCACAAATCTGCCTCAGGCATGCTATCAACACCAAGTGATCCACAGTATCAAAAGCTGATGAGAGATCAAGAAGAACCAGAATAAAACGTCTCTTCTGATTTCTCACCCTCAGGAGATCATTAAACACCCGAATCAGCGCAGTCTCGGTGCTATGTCTTTTATGAAAACCGGACTGGAAGGATTCGTAGATGTCATGGATGGTTAAATGTTCTTCCAGTTGGGCCGCCACTACCTTCTCAATCACCTTCCCAATAAAAGGTAGGTTTGAGATAGGCCTGTGGTTTGTGAAACAGTCCGGGTCCAAGATAGCTTTCTTCAAGAGAGGTGTCACCACCGCCTCTTTCAGGGAGCTAGGAAACTCACCCAATTCAAGGGAGCACCAGACTATTTGCACAAGGATTGGACCGATGATATTACTACAACCCAACATTAGGGAGGTCGGTCTGGATCCAAACTACAGCTTGTAGGGCGTACACTATGGATAATCCTCATGACATCCACGAAATCAGGTCGACTGAAGGAACTCCAAGAAAATTGAGGTACTGTGAACTCATATTGTTCAACAGCATCCCCCTTAGAGTTTGCTGGACACAGATCCGCCCTGATGTTGGCCACCTTATTTGTGAAGAAACACGCAAGCTCCTCGCACTCTAATTGTGAAAAGGCTTTCCGAACTTGCAGACAGGCTGGGCTGCACAGTCTGTCCACAGTTCGATAAAGCTGAGCCGGTCGGTTCCTAGCAACTGCAATCTCCCTGGACAGGAATTCTGCCTTCTTACAGGTGATTGCAGATTGATAGACAGAATAATGGTCCATCAATCTAAGCTGGTCGGCATCAAGGGCAGACCTGCGTCAGCAACACTCTGCCCTTCGCCCCTGTCTCTGCATCTCCCTCAACGTCCCATCAAACCTAGGGGACTTGGGGCGAAGGGATAGGGGGCATACACGAACAGGAGCAATAGAATCCAGAGCAACTGTAACAGCCATATTATAGGCCACCACCAGGGTCTCTGGACTACTGCTCGCCAACGCGGGGGACGAGAGGTCAAGGACCACCACAAGGCCTTGAGGAGTAATATTTCATAAAGGGCGGTACCTAACCATCTCCACAGGGGTAGGCCTTCTCAGGGGGGTGCAAAAATTGAACCTCATGGTGTAGTGGTCTGACCAAACGACTGGTTCCACCCCCAAATCGGAAGTATCAATCCCTAGGAGAAAGACTAAGTCCAAAGAGTGCCCAGATTTATGGGTAGCAGTGGAAACCACCTGTGTAAGGCCCAAAGAAGTCATTAATTGGAGGTAGTGATTACCATATTGCGAGAGTCCGTCGTTGACCCAGGCATTAAAGTCACCCAGAACCATCAATCTGGGCGACTCAAATGACAT
Organism: Neoceratodus forsteri; assembly: GCA_016271365.2. Taxonomy (NCBI): domain Eukaryota; kingdom Metazoa; phylum Chordata; order Ceratodontiformes; family Ceratodontidae; genus Neoceratodus; species Neoceratodus forsteri. The sequence goes on from CM028134.1 coordinate 154,284,831, forward strand.
GTTGACGATGAAGTCTGCCACTTCCTGTAAGAAACGTTTCCCATCCCCGGGTGGACGGTAGATGAGTACAATTTGAACGCCTATGCCCGCTACCACTGTATACTCAAAGGACTCAGTCTCTCCCACTACCACACTCGTGAGGCCCAGTTCAGTCTTAAAACAGACTGCAACCCCCCCACCCTTGCGGTCCAGTCTCAGGTGGTGTATCATCGAGTACCCAGTCGGAGTCATGGCCTCCAACATGGGGCCTGGATTTTCATCCAGCCAGGTCTCAGTGATGCAAGCCAAGTCCACCAAACCAACAAGATCAGCAATAATGCTAGTCTTGTTTCTGATGGACCTAGCATTGCATAACACCGCCCGAGTTGGCCGAACCTCGGAGGCTGTCAAGCCCATCTGCCTACTAAATTCCGTAGTACCCTTGGGTATAGGCACCAGACATGGTAAACCATGATCTGGATTCCATTTCGCCCCAGGGCGCCTTCTGGATCTAACTACCCCAATACGATGGCCCCCCTCATCCATCCTCCCTTGTTCGCAACCCCCCACTCTCTTCCCTCTCCTACGGACAATTCCCAGCGCTCTACAGCACTGATATGTATCATATAGGAGAGGGAGAGAATAAAAAGGGCTGAGGACACGAAGAGAGGAGGATGAATAGCACACCACCGTGGGGACTGAGGGCCGACACATGCCGCTACAGAACAATTAAAACCAGAACAATAAACCTACCAGAATAATTAAGCTTAGGAAAATAAAATAAATAACCCACCCCAATATAAATCTAATCAAACAAATAATCCAAAACTTAATCAAAATAAATTAGAAAAAAACAACCCCACTCTCAAAGAAAATCAAGTCTAAACCCAGTGAGAGGACCCCTCTAAAATAAATATAAATGTAAATATAAATACAAGGGTTCTCTCACCACCCCAACTTAAACCAAAACAAAAATTAAATAAAATAAAACATTTTTATCCCCCCCCAGCTCTCTCACAGCTGAAGGAGGAAAAGACACTTTCGCACTCTCGCTGCAAAAATATGTTTTCAAAATCATAAAAACATTTCAAACTTAAAATATAAAAATAAAAATAACACATCCCTTCCCCCCCCCAGTCCTCTCATGACCAGGAAGTGGAGGAAAGCAATAAAAGAAGTGGACACAGGGTCCTCTCATCACCTCGCTGTCCAAATCAAATTAAAACAAATTAGGAAAAGTAGGAAGTCCTCAGTCCGCTAGGCAGAGAGTCAATTTTATTCGTAGGTATATAAAAAATCCAAATCCATCGGAATCAGAAAAAACACACAGCAGACCAGTTATAAACAGGACTCAGGGGATATCCAGGGTTCAGGACAATCAGAGCCTTCTCATGTCCACAATAAAATAAGGCCCCTCACTCCCAACTGGGCAGACACCACAAGAAATAATGTGGCCTAATAAAACACCCAGGACAGGCCATGTTAGTAGCCCAACCTGGGGGTCTAGGGGGCACAGAACATCAGTCAATTCCTTGACCGCAAAATCCTAATACCCCCTTCAGACCACAAATCAAGTGGGGGTCCCAGTGGGAGATCGTGCCTCAAACCAGGCAAAGGTCTTATACACACCAGGGGATCCAAGACAGAATGAATAAATCCCCCTTACTCCTTCTTCCAGGGTCTCACAGTAACCAGAGCACAAATCCTGAGCACCCCAGTCAGAGCCAAGCCAGAGAGGTCACACATACATCCCAATGTCCTGGAGAATCCTACAACGGGCGGCGTCCCACAATATTTCAGTCGTAGCACCAAGAATCCCACAATCTGCTCCACGCCCGTCCAATATCCAATTCGGGTAATGGAGCACCAAGACATCAAACACTCCGGCCACTTCTCTCTGTCCCGATGGATTCTGTAACGGGCGGGGGGCAAGATCTTCGTCTCAAAGCCAAAAAAAACCTCAGTCTATTCCATGCCCACACACATACAGTTCAGGCAGCAGAACCCTGTAGCGAACGGCGTTCCACAACACCTCAGTCACAGGACAAAAAATCCCACAATCTACTCCATGCCCGACCCGAAATCCAATTCGGGTGATAGGCCACCAGGACGCCAAACACTCTGGACACGTCCCTCCACCCCAGTAGGTCCTATAGCAGGTGGGGGATAAGATCCCAGTCTCAGGGTAAAAAAAACCCTCAGTCCACTCTGCGACCGCACAATATGCAACTCGGGCAGCAGAGCACAAATTGCCGAAATAATCGGCAAGCGAGTCAAACGCTTCCCTTCATCTTGGACTCTTCGGTGTATAAGTACTCCCCTGACTCCATCGATCTGTTGATTACGCCAAAAAAGCACCGAAAACACACCAAAATAAGCAACAAAATAAATGACAAATAAAGTAACTATAAACTTAAAACCTCCCAACGCAGCAGCACGCTCAGCCCAGCGGCCATCTTAGATTATGCACCAGAACCACTTGGTCCTCATTAGATAGTAGGAGACTGCCTAATGAACTGCATTTAAATACACAGTGCTACATTGTTGAGACTGCCTTATGAACTTGTGCTTTGCCCTCAAATGAGCTGCCAATCCTGTGTTGTGCCCATTTTGCAAACTGCCAGTCCTGTGTTGTGCCCTGCTTTCATATGAACTGCCAGTCCTGTGTTGTGCACTATTTACAAACTGTTGTATTTGGGGGCCGAAAATAAGTACCTTAAACACATCAGGGTCTTGGTAGAAAGAAAAACATGCACCACAAAAATGTAGGCCTTCTCTGTTTACCTCTATTCGGCTCAGACACAGGGGGGACACTTTTCTCAACACACACAGGAAGAGTTACAGTAAATGCATTCCTTAAAACTGTACTGTCTAACATTTCTTAAAGCTACACTACACATAGCACAAACAGACTGCCAAGCCTGTGTTTTGCCCTACTCTCAAACGAACTGCCAATCCTGCATTGTGCCCTATTTGTAAACAAACTGCCAATCCTGTGTTGTGCTCTATTTGCAAATGAACTGCCAATCCTGTGTTGTGCCCTATTTGCAAACAAACTGCCAATCCTGTATTGTGCCCTATTTGCAAATGAACTGCCAATCCTGTGTTGTGCCCTACTTTCACATGAACTGCCAGTCCTGTGTTGTGCCCTATTTGCAAATGAACTGCCAGTCCTGTGTTGTGCCCTATTTGCAAACTGCCAATCCTGTGTTGTACCCTATTTGCAAATGAACTGCCAATCCTGTGCTGTGCCCTACTCTCAAATGAACTGCCAATCCTGTGTTGTGCCCTACTTTCATATGAACTGCCAGTCCTGTGTTGTGCCCTATTTGCAAATGAACTGCCATTCCTATTTGCAACCAAACTGCTAATCCTGTGTTGTGCCATTTGCAAAGTGAACTGCTGAATACTATGTTGTGCCCATTTTGCAAATGAACTGTTTAAACCTAGAGACATCTTGTTCAGCCTAAAGCAACTGTTTAAAGTGTATAGTACCAGAGCTGACTATCTAGCAACATGATACTTTCCTCAAAAGACTGTCTTTATTTTAGTACCCAACCTAATTCCACTGCTAGCCTGACAACCAGTGCTGCAGAGCAAACAGATGCCTTTGGTAATGACCTATAAACTGCTCAGGTGTCACAACATGTAGACTGCTCCTGTCCATCAGCTGGTGACACCCAATACCATTTGGACTAGAATTGGGGCAGCTGACCCAGCAAGAGTTAGGGGATAGTCAGCACAGACCCCTCCAACTACTCAACTTTGCTGCTTCCCTACCCCATTAAGGAAGTGAAGGAAGTCTTGCAGCCACCCCGGCTCAATAGTTAAGAACTCCAGCACACAGTGGGGTGGGTGAAAGTGGCCAGACCCAGGAGTGATGAAAGCAACCAGACCCAGGAGTGACAAAAGTGGCCAGACCCAGGAACAGTGAAAGGAGCCAGCTTCAGTAGTGACGAAAGTGCAAGATACCCATGTTACAGATCCTTGTACGTTCATAGCAACCCTGTTTGGTGGTCTGTCACACCCTCCCTACCAATGCCCAGAGCGTCTTGGTGAAGAATCCAGTTGTTCTGCATTGATCCATGGTCTGCCATGATCTATCTACTGATACAAAAGTCTTAAAATGCCTTTGGCCTGGTGGTCTGACATGACCTTTCCCAGGCAGTTTAAATTCTTCAGTCCATGGGAAAGGAGTATCGTCTGGTGGTCCTCACTTTCAAAAGTTAAGTTCTTCTGTCCCTTTTGGAGGCATCTTCTGTCAGTTCACTAGTCTACTGCTTAGTCTGCTTTTGCCTGCTCTCTCTCCTGTTCTCTCTTCCTTCCTACGAACCAGTTATCCTGTTTCCACTGGTTCTCTGCCTTCTTCTCCCTCCTACTATCCCCAATTATCCTGAGTTTTCTCCTAGTTTTTGAACCATGTTCATTTTGCAACCACTTTGTTATTGCTACCTGATTTGATTGTAGCATTTATTGCCTATGTGTTTTCCCTGTATAACTGGTTGTATTATTGTACGTGTTATGTTTTCCTGTTTCACCGTTAATTTGACTGACCATAACGTGGAGCCTTTGTAAATGACCTTCAGGCTCAAAGGTGTAATCCCAGACTTCAATAAATAAATAAATAAAAATAAAATTCACTGTGGTGCATTTGTCCCCTGGAAATTCCTTTCTTGCTTGCACCCCATTGTTTGTAAGTAAGTAAAACTTTATTTTTATATCGCCCTTCCAAAACCAAGGTGCTGAACATATTTAAAACACACAATCACAGCATAAATTAACAACAAAACAATAAATGCAAATTAATTAAAAACAATCAGGGAAGGCTAAAGTAAATAAATATGTTTTTAGCATAGATTTAAAACTATTGACGGTCGGGCATTCTCTTAACCGACAAGGTAGAGAATTCTACAGGGTTGGTGCTGCAAAAGAAAAGGCACGAGCACCAGAGGTTTTTAAACAAACCCTGGGAATCTCTAGCAATCCCTCATCGGTGGATCAGAGAGGACGAAGGGGGGAGTAGGGAGTCAAGCGATCGTTCAGGTAGTCGGGTCCCTGTTCATGTAGGGCTTTAAAGGTTAGCAAGCTGACCTTGTAGGTAATCCGCCACTGAACAGGCAGCCAGTGCAGTCTGCGCAGCACAGGTGTAAGATGACTGGTTCTTGATGTACCAGTCAATAACCTGGCTGTAGCATTCTGCACTAGCTGCAAGCAGTGGATATCAACCCCAGAAAGCCCTAAGTAGATGGCATTGCAGTAGTCAAGATGGGTGGTAATGAAGGCATGGACCAATGTTGGAAGGTCATCCAGGGGAACCAGGTGTTTCACCCGGGTGATATTCTTCAGATGGTAAAATGAGGATTTAACGATGGCCGACACCTGAGATTTCAGGGTCAAGCTGTTGTCAAAAATAACACCAAGGTTATGCACCCAGTCTGAAATAGTGAGCTGAACATCATCAAGCCACAGGCCTGATGCCTGTCCAACCCCCAAACCCACCTCCGGACAACCAGGGTCCACCACCAACACTTCAGTCTTGTCCAGATTCAGTCTCAGCCAGCTAGTGCTCATCCAATCTTTGATTTCGGTGAGACAGTTCTTAAGCACTGAGACCGCATCAACCTGTCTGGGTAGAAAGGACATGTACAGCTGAGTATCATCTGCATAACAGTGAAAACTCAAGCTGTATCACCTAATAATATCTCCCAATGGCAGCATATACACTATGAACAACATGGGTGCCAGTATGGAGCCCTGTGGGACCCCACAGGACAGAGGGAGGGCGTCAGAGGAATAAATTCCAGTGACCACCCTCTGAGATCTGCCCAGGAGGAAGGATCGAAACCAATTGAGGACTGTACTTGACAGCCCACAAAGGATCTGCAAGGACTCCAAAAGCACACTATGGTCCACGGTGTCAAAGGCTGCTGAGAGATCAAGAAGGACCAGAATTGTACAGGCCTTTCAATCTCTCACCATTAGGAGATCATTTAATACCCCGACAAAGGCAGTCTCCGTGCTATGTCTCTTCCTAAATCCAAACTGGAGAGCTTCACAGACATTGTGGGTTACAAAGAGATCAGTTGCATGCAACCAGCTTCTCAATAACCTTGCCCACAAAGGGCAGGTTAGAGACAGACCGGTAGTTAGCTGGACAGTCGGGATCCAAGGAGGGCTTTTTAAGGGGTGATCGTATGACCGCCTCCTCAAGGGGTTCAGGAAAGACCCCCTCTCTAAGGAACTCCAGACAATTTCAGCTAGGATTGGGCAGATAACATCTACACATCCCACTAAAAGGGGGATAGGGCTCGGATCCAAACTACAACTGGTTGGGTACAAAGCCTGGATGATCTTCACAATGTCCATGAATTCTGGCTGGCTGAAATCCATCCAGGCAGACCAAACACTCACCACCTCCCGTTGACCTCCGCAATCCATCATAGGAAGAGCCGGGCCGATACTAGACCTGATGCTGGCAACCTTATCTGTAAAAAATCGAGTGAGCTCCTCACACTTAACCTGAGAAAAAGCTCTTCTGGATTGGAGACAGATTGGATTGAACAATCTGTCAATAGTTCGGCAAAGCTGAACCGGTCGATTCTGCACTGCAGAAATCTCCCTGGACAGGTACTCTGCCTTCTTACTTCTGATTGCTAGTCCTTTTAATACCTTGCCCTGCTGACTGACTGTCATCTTTATAGCCCTCCTCTGGACCTTCTCCAGCAGGTTAATGTCCTTTTTGAGGTGTGGGCACCAGTATTGAACTCCATACGGAAGAAGTGTCTCACCCATGGTGAAGTGGTCTCAGTATGGGGAGTACCATCAGTGGATCTTTCACTTCTGGGAAAACAGGAACTTGAGACTGCTTAGTTCCCATACCCCTTAGCACGGCAGTCTGCTAGGGGACACATTCTCTCAGTCCTGGTCTCAGGACTGCATATATGCCTTACTACATCTTCTCCTGGTCTACAAATTGGTCCACATGGTGTGAAGGAACAGGGCTTCCCTGATTCTGGTCAGGCCAGGCTGGTCATGTCAGTTCTGGTATCAGGATACGTCCACTCCTGCCAGACCTACACATACGGTCCGAAAGGGTAACCAGGCCTCTGGATCTGCAGTCCCTGTACCTGACCACTTGATTCCTGAACAAATAGAGTTCTAGGCCCTTGGGCTTTCCAAAGAGGTTCTCTGGGTGTTGGAAGCATCTTGGAAGGAGCTGACTTGTAAGAAGAACATTTGCAAGTGGGCAAAGTTTATGTGTTGATGTGAGGAGTAAGGATTGTTGCTCCTCTTATACTCCATGTTGCACATGCTCAATTACCTTTGGTCCCCGTGTCAGGCACAGTTGCAAGTCACGTCCCTCAAGGTGCATCTAGCTGCCATTTTGGACTGCCGTGGCACAGGACAAAGTGGTCAGCCATTTCATTAAAGGACTGGACCACCAGTCCCCCCCAGTGCAGGAAGCACCTCCACTATGGAACTTTCAGCTGGTGCTGTCATGGCTAATGGGTAAACCATTCGAGCCTATGGACACATGTGATCCCTCATATGTGTCATGAAAGACCTCATTTTTGGTCACCAGCATCTTGGCCAGATGGGTGAGTGAGCTCATGGCACTTTCTGTGGAGTCTCCACATCTGGTTTTCCACAAGAACAAGGTTGTCCTATCTGCCATGCAAAGTTTCTGCCAAAGGTAGTTGCTCAGTTTCATCTTAATGAGGCACTCATTCTATCAAACTTCTTCCCAAAGCCTCAAACTTCAGAAACCAGGTGAACTCTCCATACACTAGATGTTCATGGGCTCCAAACTTTAATCAGGAGCACATGGAAGACATTTGTGGTGAGGTTCACAAGCTATTTGTCACATTTGCTGAAGCCATCCTAGGCAGAATGGCAGCCAGTAGATGGCTATCTGATGGATGACCTCCTGTATCAATCTGTGCCAAATGGTGGCTTGGGAGGAGCTATCCATGAGATTGAAGACTCACTCCAGCAGGCATACTGCTGCTTCCGTTGCTGTTGCCAGGTACATTCCCTTTACTGAAATATTTAGGACTGCTAGCTGGTCAAATCTGATTACTTCGGGGGGGGGGGGGGTCACGTGATGCAGCCAAGCTAGAAGCAGCCTGGTTCCTGAGGCTCTGCCCTACCAGCACTAAAATCTACGTTCCGAGCCTAAAATAGCATTTTTTACAAATTGCAAGTGACAGCCATCAACTTCGGAAGGCAGCCTGCTATGTCTGAGGGCGAACAATTGGAGACCTTAGTTGCTAAAAAGCATAAACTTTCGGCCTCTCTTAGTGGCTCTGTTGAAGCCATCATCAAGATGGCTGAGTCACGGTATGAACGAGAGACACAGACAGGAATGCTGGCCCACGAGCTCTGTGAAATTAAGTCATTTATGGGTGGGATTCGCTCTGACTTAAGCAACATTACGGTCACCCTGACAGCTGTCAAAGTTTCCGTTGAAGCTCTGGGGACCCAGGTGGAACAAACTTAAAACAGAATTGTCAGCTTGAAGATTGAGCCCAGCCAGCAAAGCGCCGCCTTGCCTTGGTAGAAAAAGAAGTGCATAAGCTCTGGGAACAGACTGATGACCAGGAGACAAGGAACTGAAGAAATAATGTTAGGCTGTTCAGTCTGCCTGAAGAGGTGGAAGATGTGGATACTGTTGATTTCTTACAGTGTTTGTTGCCTCAGCTGAAATTGATTGGGCCCACCGGGTCCCTTCAGGTCCACTGCCATCTCCTTTAACTGCTAGGCTCAGACCACTGGTGTTCTGACTGCTTCGGTACCAAGACCAGAAAAGTATTCTCACCAGGGCACAGACTACAAAGGACCTCGTATGGCAGGGAGCTAAACTCTCTTTCTATAGCTGAAGTAAATAAGCTGTTGGTTAACTAGAATCTGCAGCTTATCCATCAGGTAGGGAAATGGGCAGACTAGGTGGGCCAAGCGGTCCTTATCTGCCATCAAATTCTATGTTTCTGTGTTTCTATGTAGCCGGACTGCCTGAAATGAGTCATAGAGAAAAGAAAAGCTTTTGACCGAGTCTGGGATTTGGTAAAGGAGAGAGGGCTGACCTGCTTTTTGGGTCCCCCAGCCACCTTGAGAATTTTTATAGGCAACAGAATTCAGATCTTGATTTGTCCTAAGGAAGTACAACAATTTCTGCTGGACAGTGCAAATTTACCGCCTTTAGATTTCAACAAGGGCACCAGCTGTCAGCAAGACCCGAAACCACAGCAGACGCATCAGCCTCGAGGACCAAATCTAGTTCAACCATCACAGGTGGCAGCCAGCTGACAACCCACCCTCATCTCCTGTTGAAGAGACTATGGACTTCACACCAGTGACAGTGGGCTGGGCCTGAAGTGATTTCTTCCCTCTGACCTGGAACAGCTCATTTCTGATATTGCAGAATTGCCTTTCTATCAGTGGTACGGTCTTCTAATGGAGCCTGTTAGTTATTGTTGTTCCTTCTCTTCGGATCACTGTCTCAAACCAGGCCTCCAGGTCACTATTAATTTGTAGTGCACTCATGTGGGATGTAAATGCTACAGGGTAGATTTATGTGGATGCCGAGGCGGTTGATAGCTAGTAAGCTGGGGACGCTTTGTTCCGCGATAGCTGCTCACCTTTCCATTGCCACTTTATGTGTGGGCACTGGCCTTTTCTTAATTTATCTTATGGTCAGCTTTGGCTATTATTTCTTTTAGGAGCCAGACCTCTTCGGATCCTCAACGGGTTGTTGGCAAAATATTTGTCAAATGACCCGACAATGAAACCGCAGGTTGATTGCATTTGCAGTGGACTGCCGGTTTCCAAAAGACATACAGTTTTCAGGGCTTCACCCCAGAATTTCTAGTGGGGCTGCTCCCCACACCCTCCACTTAGGATGCTCAACTCGAGTCAGAACTGATTTGGGGGTGCAGGACCCCAACAGACAGTGCCGTGTTCCAGTGGGTTCCCTACAGCAACATGGCGCTGTTGTCGCTGTAGGAAACTCCGCTGTCGAAATGCTGATATCAAGGGTGTATACTGACCTCTTCAACACCTGAGTGGCTTAACCCGATGGGACCCCTCACTCCACTCCTGGGGCCATGCGTTAAACAGCTTAATTCCTAATCACTGAGCTCTCCCTGCTTTATAACCTTAGGTTCAGTCTCTGGACGGTGGCTGTTTGGAAGGCTCAGTTACTGGTACTATATATATTAGAACTGAGTAAGGAGTCTTACTGTTGTCCTTGCTCCGGCAGTTCACTGATAGCCAGAGACCAGGATGATGGTGGGGGTGGGGTTGGGGGGCTGTGTAGCAAAACAGAGGGCTGTCAATGACTCAGTGCTTAACAGTACATTGGAGGAACTGCAAGGCTCTCACATATGCAGTTTATGCCCACTGAGGTGCGGTCCTCCTCAGAAGGTCCAGTTCGCACAGCCCTTTACTGTTGGTAGACTGAATTTTACAAGGTGTTGGGGGTACCAGGAGGTGAAGTGTACTGAACTGCCTCATTGGCAAATTTGAATTGAGGAAATTTTTGCTGCTTCATGCCTGATGCATATTGTGACTTCTTTTTTAACGCTACCTTGAGAATCCTGGCTAGATTAATAGCCTTGAGACATGCAAGTTAATGCCTTTTTAACTTAAGACCTTTAGAGACTGAGCTCAGTGAGCTGCGCATTGCTTCAGTTTCTGCTAGTTCTTCTAAACATAAAACGGGGAAGGGGTATAAAATATTTAATGCGGAATACTGATTAATATTTACTATATCGCTCTGATGTAGGAATTTACCAGTACACTAAGCTGCCCTAAGTAAGTCTACAAGGCATTGGCTTGCTGATCTAACTATATCATATTGTTACATCTGTGGGCTGTAAGCATAAGGATTAAACCTTGGGGGGGGGGTGCGGAATCTCTCAATTTCTACACAAGTACTGTATATCTGGGTGAGCCTAGTGTCCTCATGCATAGCCCCTTATCCTTGATTAACAGTACTCTGTCTAACAGACTGTTTAAATCCTGTTTAGTTTTATGTCACACTGCTATTGAAAGTTGTCCTGTTTCTTTATTACTATTTTGCAGCCCTGTTGGCTGTTTTGCCACTGCCTGGGACATGGGGAGAGGCAGGATGGGTTGAGGGTTCTGAGCTTTTTCCAATATTACTTACAAAGCCCTATCATGGAATGTCTGAGGGATGAATAGCCCTGTTAAGTGCAGAAGGGTCTTTTCACATATTAAAAAGTTGGGAGGCCAGATTATTTTTCTGCAGGAAACGCATTTCACAAAACAAGAGATGGAGAACATAAAAAAGTGGTGGAAAGGGCAGGTCTATGATGCTTCATTCACGAAAACAAGGAGATGGGTGATAATTTAATGTACTAAAGAAGTTAATTGGGTCACACACCAGGTACATAGGGATACCCAGGGTAGGTGGCTGCTGCTGGTTGGCACTTTGGACGGCTCCCCAATAACTTTAGCTTCAGTCTATGGACTGAATGAAGATGGCTCCCCTTTTTTCCATCACCTTTCCCAAGCCCTTTTAGATGTCAGGAAGGGGGACATTGTTATTGGGGGAGATACGAACGAAGTACCAGATATCCTTTGTGACCACAGTGGTCAACCAGCTCAGTTGGATACTCCTGGTTCTAAGGCTCTGCATCGGTTAATGGAGGGCCATGAGTTACAGGATATCTAGAGACTGGGCCACCCTTCTGATAGGGACTATACTTTTTTACTCATCGGTGTACAAGTCTTATAGTAGAATTGATATGTTTTAGTCTCTTCCCATATAGTTAAGGGGACACCAGCTTCTACAATTGAATCTATACTTATTTCAGACCATTTCCCCATTACATTCACTTTTCAGTAGGAAGTGTTGGGTTCAGAGGCAAAACGCTGGCAGTGCAATGTTAGCTTACTAGGAGATATTAGGTTTAAAGTTTGGCTTAGGCAAGAAGTGCAGGACTATCTAACACTTAACTATACTGATGAAGCAGCCACAAAATGGGTGTGAGAAGGTCTAAAAGCCCACTACGAGGCAGGATAATTGTATATGCTTCAGCCCATAAAAAAGAGAGGGGGCAATAGACTGTAGTCTCTGGAGAGGCAGCTAGAAACCTTAGAAAAACAACATAAGGCCGGGCAGGCTGACCCCTCTCTATTTCAACTCCTCAGACAACTGAGATACCAGATCAAAATGCTCAACACGCAACAAGCTGAGTTTGGTCTCTATAGAACTCAGCAGGTCTATTGGGAAGGAGGGAGAAGACAGGCCATCTCCTTGCATATTGCCTCACTCAAACGGAGGCAGACAGCAAAATTCCAGGAATTAAACAGGGGGAAACTATTGTTACAGACCCCGCAGGCATAAATACTGCTTTCCGGAATTTTTACTCGGATCTAAATGCATTGAAGAGGCAGGCAGGAGATCCTCAGGAGGATATACAGGACTTTCCGGAGTCTATTGTTTTACCCCAGTTAACAGATGAGCAGCAAAGGGGACTGGAAGGTCCTATTACTTCACAAGCAATCCAGTCTGTCATAGCCCAGTTTGACAGAGGAAAAGCCCTGGGATCAGATGGGTTACCAGCGGAGGTCTGCAAAACTGTTGGGGATTTGGTGAACCCGTTGTTAGCAAAGACATTACACGATGCCTGGCAACAGGGTGAATTATCCGCTATTATGAATGATGCCACCATTACAGTCCTAGCAAAAAAGGGTAAGGACCCACACCAGTGCTCCTGCTACTGCCCCATCTGACTTTTGAATGTGGACTACAAAATACTGGCCAAAGTTTCGACATATCGGCTCATTAAAGTCTTGTCACTCCTAGTTCACCCTGACCAAGCGGGTTGTGTGGCAGGGTGAGATGGGGTGGGCCACATCGGTAGGTTGGTCAGCCCGATGTGGGCTTTGGCATCTTCACCGGATGCCATGGCAGCTGTAGCCCTGGACACAGAGAAGGCATTTGACTTTATCAAATGGCCTTATCTCTTAGCTATCCTTTGGAAATTTGGTCTGCAGGACAGTTTCATCTGCTGAGTTGACTAATTTATACCTCACCTCAAGTTGCAGTCCTTACTAATGGGAGACGTTCCCCAACCCTTACGTTAGGCAGGGGCACTCAGCAGAGTTGCCCCCTGTCTCTGGCGTTATTCTTGCTAGAATCGAGCCTTTAGCTCAGAAATTGCGGGAGACCCCACTAATACAAGGGATAGAAGTCAGCAGTAATTCATATAAGTCCATGCTTTTTTCAGATGATATACTCTGATTATAAAAAACCCGGCCACTTCTGTTCTGACATTAGTACATCTTCTTCAAAAACTTTACGTCCCTCTCTGGCCTCCGAAATAACTGGAGTAAAGCTGAACTTCTTCCTTTAAATTCTTATTGTACCACCACTGTGCTATCAGGCACCGGACTATGCTGGGTGATCCAACCCATCAAATATTTGGGAATCTACATCCCCCAAGCTGAAAACATTGGCTAACCTTAAATTTTACTCTGCTGCTCAAACTTAAGGATGATGTATCCAGATGGAAGCACCTACACCTGTCCCTCTAGGGAAAGGTGCAGACCTTACAAATGATGGTCCTCCCCAAAATCCTCAATGTACTTCATTCCTTGCCCCTAAAACTGCCCGAGTCTATCTGGAAACAGCTGTCTACCACCATTTCTGATTTCTTATGGCAAGATGGTAAAGCTTATTTTTCAGTACTGCAACCTGGCAACTGGGGTTTAATGCCAAAAAGTGCAAGGTGCTGCATTTTGGAATGAAGAACCCAAGGAGGAGTTACCAGCTGGGAGGAGTGCAGCTAGCCCAGACAGAGGAGGAGAAGGATCTGGGGGTGCTCATTACAGGGTCAATGAACAACTCAGCACAATGTAGGAAGGCAGCTGCAAAGGCCAACAAAATGCTGGGTTGTATTGTAAGGGGTATATCCTCGAGGAGGGAGGAGGTGATTCTGCCACTGTATAGGTCATTAGTTAGACAGCACCTGGAGTACTGCATGCAGTACTGGTGACCGTATCTGAAGAGGGACATTAAGTTACTGGAGGGGGTGTAACGCAGGGCAACAAAGATGATCAAGGGGCTGGGGGACTTAGCATATGAGAGGAGGCTGAGGGAGTTGAACATGTACTCGCTGGAGGAGAGGAGGGATGGGGGGACATGATTGAAACCTTTAAGTACATGAAAGGAATAAACAAGACAGGTACAGAAAGGCTATTCAAAGTAAGGGAGGGGAGGGACACCAGGGGCCATGATATAAGACTGGAGGGAGGAAGGTTCAGGAGGGAGATGAGGAGACACTTTCTTACAGAGAGGGTGGTGGCTGGGTGGAATGTGTTACCTGCAGAAGTGGTATCCAGTAGAACAGTGGACTGCTTCAAAAGGGGATGGGACAGGACAAGGGGGAGGGTCAATGAAGGGGAAGGGCGGATGGAAGGAAGGGGCAGATTTAGAATAAGGGGTGCTAGCTGCACATTCGAGCAGACTTGACAGACCTTTTGGCCTTTATCTGCTGGCAAATTTCATATGTTCATATGTTTGTAGTACTGCGTCTGATTGCCTCATAAACCAAGGGCAGATTCCAAGCTCCATGGTTCCAAGAGTACTATTTAGCCTCAGGTATGAGACAAATGTGGATGTGGTTTAATGTGGAAAGGGTAAAAGCCCTAACTAGATGGCCAGACTTACAGAAAGACATAAGTGAGGGGCCACCACCAGAAGAAGCCCTCTGGGACTTTAGCAAAGCCTTCGACTCTGTTTCACACAGAAGGCTGGTAAGGAAGCTGGACCACAGGGGGGTGGGCAGGGAGGTGGTTGAGTGGGTAAGTAGCTGGCTGAGAGGAAGAACACAGAGGGTTCAGGTAAACAGGGAATTTTCAGCTGAGAGGGAGGTGACCAGCGGGGTTCCACAGGGTTCAGTACTGGGTCCCCTACTCATCAATGTGTTCTTAGTAGACATTGCAAATGGGCTGGAAGGTAAAGTGTGTATTTGCTGACGACACCAAGATTTGCAACATAATGGTCTCCCCTGAGGGTGTGAGGAATATGACTTCAGACTTGAAGAAACTGGAGGAGTGGTCAGAAACATGGCAGCTGAAATTCAGTGCAAAGTCATGCACTTAGGCAGAAACAATCCCAAAGAGGATTACTGCCTGGGAGGAGAGAAGCTAGCCTCCACCAGGCAGGAAAGGGACCTAGGGATCATTATATCAAAAGACCTGAAAGTGGGTAAACAGTGCGAAAAGGCATCACTAAAGGTAATTGGCATGCAGGGCTGCATCAGGGAGGTGGTGTTACCACTCTACAGGGCACTGGTGTGCCCGCACTTGGAGTTCTGCATACAGTACTGGAGACTGCACCTCAAAAGGGATATAGACAGAATCGAGACGGTGCAGAGGAGGGCCATGAAAATGACTCAGGGACTGCACCATATGGCATACCAGGACAGGCTAAGGGAACTTAGCATGTACTCATTGGAACAGAGGAGGGAGAGGGGTGACATGATTGAGACTTTTAAATATATCAGGGGGTATAAATAAGGTTAACATTCAGGAGCTTTTTCAATTGAAATAGAGCAGGGGAACGAGAGGGCATGACATGAGGCTGAAGGTAGGGAGGTTCAGGAGTAATACAAGGAAGTTCTTCTTTACAGACAGGGTGGTGGACCCATGGAATAGCCTATCCAAGGAGGTAGTGGGGTCCAAAACGGTAAGTGAGTTCAAGAACGCATGAGATAGACATAAAGGTAGCATGTGGAAAGGCATAGGAGGGAAGGGGGAATAGCATCAGGTAGGTTCTTGGGCAGACTAGATGGACCTTGCGGTCCCCTTCTGCCATCACTTTCTATGCTTCTATGGGACACAGCCCAGCAGGCACACTGTACTCCTACTCAAGAGTTTGTCTTGCATGTCTGGACAACAGTGAGGGCTATTGTGGGACCAACCTGGGATGTAGCCATCCCATATTGGCCCTTGTGGCATAATACTTGGCTGAAGGTGGTGGGTCAACCCCTCTCCTGGCCCACTTGGCTGAAGGATGGCTTGATGCACGTAGGAGACCTCTTCTAGTACCAAATATTTAAAGTCCCCTTCTCACCTCCAACAGGAAACCTCCCTTCTGGTTACACACCATTGCCGATACTTGCAGCTTCGTCACTTACCTTCTCAGATAGTGGGTACGCAGCTGCAACTGCCAGGTAAAGGCAAGTGGGAAGAAATCCTGGGAGACCCAACTAGTGGGAAACAGTGTAATACCCCCCCCACCCCCATATAGGATCAATTTATAAAGCTCTTCTTGAGGAATACTCTACAGACACAGCTCGTTTAAAGGCTCATTGGGAGGCGTTTTTGGGCCATGCCCTTACAGAGGAAGACTGGGACCATGCATGGACCAATGCCTATAGTGTTTGTAATGATACAGCGGGCAAGCTGACGCAACTCAAGACTTTTCACTGCTGGTATCACACCCGGGCCCTTCTCCACAAAATGCATCTGATACGGAACCCAGAATGCTGGCGGTGCAATACTGCTGAAGGCACTCTTCTCCACCTCCTGTGGGACTGCCTTGGAATTACGAGCTGGTGGAACTAGATACTTTCCCTAATGGAGAAAGTTATTGCTTGTTCCATTCCAAGAGATGCATCCTTGATTGTTTTGGGGAATACCCTGAGACTCCCTACTTACCATAAACCACATCATGACTGGTTTATGGCAACCATTACTGAAGCAAAGAGACTCTTGCTTCGGAGATGGTGAACTGTGGACATCCCCTCTACTGAGTAATGGATCAATGGTATGTTTAGGCTTGCTGGTTACAAAAGGCTGTTGTATATAGTGGCTGGTAAGTATCACTGATTCCAGCAGGTATGGGATCCCTTCCTCAACATATATGGTATCCAGCCTACTTCGAGCACGGCTGGGATTCCCCTCGACATTCTAATGGCTACATACAGTAAGTATGTACCAGGCTGGGAACAGTTGTTGCTAGCCTCATCTGTTAGGGGTGAGCTTCTCACCCATTTCAGACCCATCTCTCCCCCCTCCCTCTCCTCTCCTGGGTAGTGGCATCCCGTTAATGTTATTCTCTTAATAATTTGTTGCTGGTTCAGATGGATTAGACCACTGACTATGTTCACAGTAGCTGTTTATAATAATATTATGTCTAAAGGTCCTTTGCCTACCGTGCCCCACTATGGATGAACTCGCTGCATCATGACATCACTTCAGCATCCACCTTGGGCTCCTTCAAGGTTAAACTTAAGCAACAGCTAGTTGCCGATGCCGGCTGTGACTGCTTCCAATAACCTTCCTTCTTGTGACCAGCACTTATTCTAACCTTATGCTACCCTGCCCTTATGCATAACTGTTCTCAGTATGTAAATAAGTGTTCTAAGTTGCTAATCATTCTCCTTCACATTTCCTCTTGACCCCTTCCACTCTTTCCCCTTACCCCCTATGACTTCCCACATCCCCCCTCCCCCCTGTTATATCTCCTGAGCTCCCTAGCTCACTTTAAAATGCTTTGTCCCACATCTTCTCACCTCTGATGAGGCCCCTGGGCTGATGCCATCCCTTACCTTGTTGATTATTAGATATTAGGCTGAGTCTGTTCTCATTTTCCTGTAAAGGGTCGTTTCATAAGACCCACCTCTTCTAATATGACCCTTTGAATTCCAGGTTTTAATCAAATATGCACCATAGCATACATTGTACAATGCCACATGTATTGGAACTTCTTTAGTTATACACTCTTGTAATGTCTTGTATAAGTCCTTGTTTTGATTGTTCTCCATCTCATACTTTCCCAATATGTGTTGTTCGTCTAACGTGGAACCTATGAAATTAGCTTGTTCTCAAAGGTGTTATCCAAAATTTCAATAAATAAAAAAAAAATTGATAGTTGAGGGCTTTTTTTTCTGAAGGGCAGCTCTGCCCTCTTTACATGCAAAGCTGTCTGGTTAAAGTAACAAAAGGAGTGGTGTGTCAGCAGGTACAAAGGGCATATGTTTGGGCATTGCATGATTCTTTGTGCATATTAGTTAGCATTAATCTCAGCATGTTCTCTCAGTCTGTAATCCAACGAGCAATTGTCCGCTCTGGTCAGGTTCTGAGATGGTACACAGGATATGAAGTATTGAGTTTATTATACGGAAAAACCTCAATAAACTATCAATTTAAAAAAAATGTGAGCACATTCATTTCCAAGGGTACCAGGTCAATATAGTGCTGCCTGAACAGCGCATGAGAAACCTCGAAAGGAACTACAGCGATAAGGGTTTCTGAACATGCGATAATAACTGCTACTCCTCTCACTGTGGTTTCACATTGAGGAGTGTGAAGTACGCCGCCGGTGCACTACCCTGGCTGAGCCACTCTTGTAGTGGAGTGGCTAGAGTAGTGGCACCCGGTGGCGTTGGGGACCTGGGGCTCTGGTTCCATTCTCCCTGGGTCTCTTTGTGATGCATTTTTTTTGTTTTGTTTTTAAAACACAATTTTCCTGCTCCCAACCTGCACCCCATCCCCTAAGTCCACACCGTCTCGGAGTTAGATATTTATATTGCCAGAGATGTGGGGGGCGAGGTCCCCCCCTCCCACAAAAACATAGAAACATAGAAGTTGACGGCAGATAAGGACCGCAAGGCCCATCCAGTCTGCCCATTTCTTTTTCTACCTTATAAATGTGCCATCGGCCTTTACTCTGTCAGTGGCCTATCTATTTATAGTCATTTGTATTGCTCCCTTATGCCTATCCCATGCCTGTTTGAAGCCCTGCACTGTATTCATAGCCACCACTTCTTGTGGTAAGCCATTCCATGCATCCACCACCCTTTCTTTGAAAAAGAATTTCCTCACATTCCCCCTTAATCGGCCCCCCTCTAATCTCATGCTGTGTCCTCTTGTCCTGCTATTTTTCTTATATTTAAACATGTTAGACTCTTTCACCTTGTTAATGCCCTTAAGGTGTTTGAATGCCTCAATCATGTCACCTCTCTCCCTCCTTTGCTCAAGGGTATACATATTGAGCTCTGTTAATCTGTCCTCATATGTCTTCTGATGCAGTCCTCACCATTTAGTTGCCCTTCTCTGGACTGCCTCAATTTGGTTAATGTCCTTGTGAAGGTGTGCCTCCAATATTGCCATGAGTACTCAGATGGGGCCTAACCAGTGTCTTGTAAAGAGGGATTATTACCTTCCTCTTATGACTTGTGATACCCCTACTAATACACCCTAACACTCCCACTAGCTTATCTACTGCTCTAGAGGTCTGCTTGGATGATTTCAGGTCATCAGTGACGATGATGCCCAAGTCTCTTTCTTCCTTTGTGACTGCCAGCAACTCCCCTCCCAGCCTATAGGTGGCTTCAGGGTTTCTCTTCCCTATGTGCATGATTTTGCACTTCTTTGCATTAAATCCCAGTTGCCACTCTTCTGACCATTTTGCTAGTTTATCCAGATCTCTTCTCATTCTGCCCACCCCATCTGGATCATCTACTCTGTTGCAGATCTTGGTGTCATCTGCAAACAGGCACGAATACTACCCTCTAGTCCATCTGCAAGGTCACTAATGAAGATGTTGAAGAGGACTGGCCCCAGAACTGATCCCTGAGGTACCCCACTTGTGACTTGCATCTCTTCTGACTGTATACCATTTACCACCACTCTGTTTTCTGCCTGTCAACCAGTTTACCACCCAGTTGACCAACTTCTGACCCACCCCGAGTCTACCCAGCTTATTTATCAATCTTCTATGTGGAACAGTGTCAAAAGCTTTGCTGAAGTCAAGGTAGGTGACATCAACTGCTCCCCCTTGGTCCACCACTCTGGTTACCCAGTCAAAGAAATCTATGAGATTCGTTTGACAGGACCTTCCTTTTGTAAACCCATGTTGTCTTGGATCCTGTGCCCCTATGGATTCCAGGTGTTGCACTATCCTTTCCTTAAGGAGTGCCTCCATAATCTTGCCCACTACTGAGGTAAGACTGACTGGTCTGTAGTTCCCCGCCTCCTCCCTGCTACCACTCTTGTGGAGCGGGATCACATGAGCCCTTCTCCAGTCTTCTGAGACCTCTCCTGTGCTCAGAGACTCACTAAACAGTTCTGCTAATGGCTCTGCTAGTTCTACCTTTAGCTCCTTAAGTACCCTGGGATGTATGCCATCAAGTCCCATTGCCTTATTCACCCTGAGCTTAGCAAGCTTAGCAAACAAAGATATTCCTCTGCTGTGCGCTTTTGTTTCCTGGTTGGCGTGTTGTGCCAACGTTATTTTGCCACACGCAGATTTGCGTGCGGCATTCTTGATGTGCATGATTTTGACCATGACATTATGACCCTGTGCCATTTCCTAGTACAACATCAACTTGATTAGTCATCAACATACTGCTTTTGTATTCTCAGTCCTCTAGTCTGTTGGCCTGATTTGAGGTGTGTGCCTTGCTCTCTTCTCCTGAGGATTGCTAGAAGCCTGCTTAAGTGTGGATAATGTGGCTTGTGAACTGAATTTAGGTAATTAGAAATAGAGGTTACATACTTGTAGCCATAATTCTACTGCTACTACTATTCCCTTCCCATCCACCTGACCCATCTGACCTCCCTTAGCAAGGCTTGCTTCTAATTCTGGTTCCAGCATACAGATCTGAGTGCAAAGGGGTGGAACTGGAGGGTCACATGGTTGGGTGGTAGGAAGAGCTGAGTTTGAAGACTGTTCCGGTTACTGAGCATGCTCAGTGGAAGACTGCCTAAATGTGGATGTGAACTGAATGCTTGCGGCAGAACTATGGTTTCAAGTGAGTAACCTATATTTCTTTTAGAGGGTGTATTTGTGAGTCATACAATTACAGTGTGGCCATGCTCGAACTGAACCCCCCCCCCCCAATTTTCAGATTTACAACTAAAGTACATAAGAGAGCAGTGAGAACCTCTACTAATATATGTTATGTATTAAGAAATGTGTACTGTATCTATGCTATGTATTAAGAAATTTAAATGTAATAAGAGATGAACAATCATCCAAGAAAATCTGGTAAAAACTGCAAAATGTGAATGAGAGTGACATTTTAAATGTTGAATCAGAAATCATTTTGATATATACACTATATATGAAATTAAAGAACCCTTTTTATTTGGGTCTTATAATGGGGAAGTAGGAAGGGCTTGTACGACTCACAAATGCACCTTCTAGAAGAAACATCATTACTCTGGTGAGTGATTATTTTTTTAGCAACAAGAGTGAATTTGTGATGATGTACAGTTTGCAGACTACAAGCAGTACCTGAGAGGTAGAGTCTATAACCTATTTAGGAAAAAGGTTCTGAAGCACAGAAGTACCAAACATGGCATCCTCTCTAGCTCGGGTTTCTTCTAGACAATAATGAGAAGTGAAGGTGCGTACTGTAGACCATGTAGCTGCTTAGCACACTGTTGCTACTGGGCAGATGTAGCCCTTGTGGATTGTGCCTGTAGACCCTTTAATGACTGTCTACTAGCCTTAGTGTAGCTGAACTCTATGCAAGAAACAGTCATATGAGAGATTGCCTTTTTCACAGCAGGCTTACCTTTTTTCTGCCTCATCATAAGTAAAAAACAGCTGCCTGTTCCGAACTGTTCAGTTCTTTGCAGGTAAAAACTCAAAGTCCTCTTTATAGCCAGGCTATGCATTTCACTTCACCTGCGTCAGAGTGTGGCTTTGGAAAAAAACACAGGCAATGTTACAGACTGATTTTTGAGAAATGTGCAAACAACCCTTAGCAGAAATTTCACATTTGTTCTGAGCACCACCTTGTCCTTTTCCTTATGAAATGCCATAAAATTAGTGTGTATGTAGCGCTTGCTGCTCACTGACCCTCCTTGCAGAAGTGATGGCCATTGAAATCATAGTTTTCCAGGTCAAATATTTGAGCTCTGATAAGGACATTGGTTCAAACGCTGGATTCACCAGCCTGTGATAGTACCAGATTCAAATCCCATAGTGACCACTCTGGTCAGGTGAGTAACATAACAGTTAATACTATTCAGGTGTGTAACATTACAGGTGACACTCAGATCAAGTGAAAAACTGCAGATAACACCTAAATTAGGTAAATAACATTACAGGTAACATTCAAATTATGTAAGTAACATTACAAGTAACACACAGATCAGGTGATTTAATATTACAGGTAACTGTCATAGGTGAGTAATATTACAGGTGACACTCAGATTAGGTGAGTATCATTACAGATAATACTCAGATCTGGTGAAATATTGCAGATAACACGCAGATCAGGTAAATAACATTGCAGGTAACATTCAGTTCACATGAGTAACATTACAGGTAACACTCAGCTCAGGTGAGTAACATTATGGGTAACACTCAGATCATAGAAGATAATGTATGGGCATGCATCAGTAACCAATTTGTTAACTGGCGAGAGGTTGCCATGGCGACCACATAAATCTCGAGAGCAAAGCTCGAGAGGTTTATGTCGCCATGGCAACCTCGAGCCGGTTATTCAAACTGGTTGCTGATGTATGACCATACATTATATTTATAGTGTATGGTCACATTTCAATTTTAAAAATTAAATAGGCTCCTTACTGTTTAAATTTAGGCACCGGCGTGACCGTTTCTCGGAGGCTCGGTAGTGTAGTGCACATGCGCAAAGCGATCCCTGTTAACCTATCGATGTGATGTAGCACTTGTTTACTGCCCTTGAGTTTAATTTGCTTTCATTTTTGTTATTTTTATCTTATTTTATTTTATTTTGTTTTGTTTTAGTGGTCGTTTGCGGTCAGTTTTGTAGCCGCGTTCAGCGTTTAGCTGTTCATTCGCCGATTCCTGGGTGTGTGTTTGTAGCATTGCAACCAGCAACTGCCTCGAACATTTCCTGGGAAAGCATCTAACCGTTTTGTTTTACGGTCGTTTTTAATGCCGCGTTAATTTTGTCATATTTTGCTGCACCCCCAGAGTGTACACTCATGAAGAAAAGCATCGTGAGTGTAGGAGCGTTGGAGCCAGCAGTTGTGTGTTGGAATTAATAGTGGATCCAAGAGTGGGAGCTAGTGAGATGGAGAGATAGAGAGCAGTCTCTGGGAGTTCCCCTTTTACATGGGAACTTGAATTTACCTTCTGTCCTGTTGTTTTTGGATGAACCCGCTCCATTGGACATAAAGAACTGGGACTAGGGCTTTCTCGAAGGATATCTTTTATGATATTGGTTGAAGAGACGGATGTGGCTTTCCAGGAGTTCTGCGAGTGAGAGGGACCGGAGTACTGTGAGTGAGAGGGTGTGATTCATTGATCAGAGCCCTTTCTTCCAGCAATTTTATTTTAAACTGTCTCTTGAGCTGTATGTTTGGAGGCTGGGCCATGACAGTGGTTTGGTGGTGAAAGGCTCTCCCCCCCCTTGTGCCTGGGTAATTTTAGGTGCCTCTCAGGACCGCGCAGGAACTACCTTACTTTTCCCTAGGGGGTTAGGGATTGGTGGTGGGCTCCTAAGATATCTTGGGGTCGGTACGAGTGTTTTGGCCCTAGGATATCTGTAGCTGCAGGTCCTGGTGGTGTAAGTTGACCTATTAGGCAGTTTTGGGGGTATGGGAAGAGGGGAGCACCGCTTTTAAGGACTTGGCCTATTTCTCCTGTTCCTTCCGAGACTTTGTGGCTTTGCTCCTGGAATTATATCGAGCCTGTGTGTGACTACATTGGAAGTTTTATTATGACATTGATGGAACTTCCATGACTTTATTTATGTTGGATTCTTCGAATGTTTCATTTGGACTTGGATTTATTGTTTTGAACTTTTTCTACGGCTCCTCCTACTGTTTGATGACTTTTCCCAGATTTATTCATTTTGTTTTGGTCTCCTGGTGGTGAGCGTTCCAGGGTGCCTATATTTATTTGTGTTATTTCTTTGATGTTTATGTGTATGTTTATTTTTTATTGTTTGATTATTTTTCCTTTCCTCCTTGGCAGTGAGAGAGCTATGCGAGGGGGGATTTTATATGTTTGTTTTAATCCTGTGAGAGGGGATTGTGTTATCCTGTGAGAGGGGATTATTATTGTTTATTTTATTATTATTTATATTTTTGGGGTTAAAGTCACCTTATAGTGGGAGGAGGGTAGTTTAAGATAGTTTAATATAGTTTTATATTTTTGTTAGGGCAAGGATTGTTGGATAAGTTATTGTTTTAGAGTTTTCTTAAGTGTTCGCCATTTTCCTTTGATTTTGGAATTTGGTATTTTATGTGCTTCCCCTACTGTTTTGTTATATTTATTAGCAGTATGTGCCTGCTTTCCCCTCCTGTCCTGCACTATTCGGCCTCCGCTCTCCATGCCCTCCACCCATTTTCTCCCCCCCACCTTCTTTTGTCTATCAGCGCTGTCGGGCACTGGGAATTGTTCGCAGGAGGGGGAGTCGAGGGTGGGTGGCGGGTTGTGGACAGCGTTGTCTGGATGAGTGGTGCTCTTCCATAGGGGTGGTTAGGCCCAGAAGATGCCCTGGGGTGAAATGGTATCTGGAACGTGGTAATTCTGTTTTGGTTCCCATACCCAAGGGCACCTCCGGTGTCGGAGGGCTAGTAATTGGGACAGTTCGCCAACCTTGTCCAACTCGGGCCCTGTTATGCAATGCCAGATCTGTCTGCAACAAGACTGGCCTTATTGCAGACTTTGTGGCAAAGGCAGATCTGGTTTGCATTACTGAGACCTGGCTGGATGGAGATGCTGCCCCTATTTTAGAGGCAGCTGTTCCAGCCGGGTATTCGGTTTTACATCGCCAGAGATTGGACCATGGGGGGGGGGGCATGGTCTGTTTCAAGACTGAATTGGGCCTAACAAATGTTCCAGTGGAGGAGACTAGGTCATTCGAGTGCACTGCGGTGGCTGGTGTGGGGTGCAGGATAGCTCTCATCTACCGTCCACCAGGTGATGAGAAACTGTTCCTGCAGGAAGTTATAGATTTTGTTGCCGACATGTCATTGGAGTCACCCAGATTGATGGTTCTCGGCGACTTCAATGTCTGGGTCGACGATGAGTCTTCTCTTTTTGGTCAACACTTCCTCCAGTCAGTGATATCTTTGGGCTTCACACAGGTCGTTTCCTTAGCTACTCACAAGGGTGGTCACTCTCTTGATCTGGTCTTCCTCCTGGGGATCGTGGCCTCCGACTTGGTGGTGGAACCAGTCAGTTGTTCCAACCACTACTCTGTTGGGTTCAATTTTTCAGCCCCCCTGGGTAGGTCGGCCCCTGTGGAGATGGTCAGTTACCGCCCTTTACGGGAAGTGGTCCCTGATGACCTGATGGCGGTAATTGACCTCTTGCTATTTGACGAAACTAGCATGGATCCTGAGTAGTTAGTTGCAGCCTATAATAAGGTAATTTCTACAGCTCTCGATCTAATTGCTCCTGTTCGTGTTCGCCCCCTTCCGCGTCGCTCTAGGGCCCCTTGGTTTGATGGGACTCTAAGGGAGTTGTGGAAACAGGGGCGTAGGTTGGAGCGCCATTGGTGGAGGACTACCTTAGATGCTGACCACCTTATTTTGTTAGAGCATTATAAACTCTATCAAACAGAAATTTCCCATAAGAAGGCAGAATTCCTGTCCAGGGAAATAGCTATCACACAGAACCGACCGGCCCAACTCTTCAGGACTGTTGACAGACTGCAACCCAGTCTGTCAGCAGTTCCATCGGGTTTTTTCACAAAACGATTGTGATGAGATCGCTCACTTCTTTGCGAATAAGGTGGCAGACATCAGGCATGAATGCCTGCAACTCCACTCTATGGGTGTTGCTATTGATCGGTGCTATGTCACAGAGCCTGGAGTTTCCTGGAGTACCTTTGAGCTGCCAGAGTTCATGGATATTATGAGGATTGTCCAGGCGATGCATCCCACTTGCTGTAGTTTAGACCCTGGCCCTACTTCTCTAATGTTGGGTTGTACTGACATCATTGGCCCGGTCTTAGCTCAGACTGTCCGGTGCTCTCTGGACTCGGGTGAGTTTCCTAGCTCCCTGAAAATGGGGGTGGTGAGACCCCTCCTGAAGAAAGCTTCTTTAGACCCAGATAACCTAGCAAACTACAGGCCTATCTCTAACCTCCCTTTTGGGGGGAAGGTTATTGAGAAAGTTGTGGTGGCTCAATTGGATAACCATTTAACCATCCATAATCTATACGAACCTCTCCAATCAGGTTTTCGTAAGAGACATAGTACTGAGACTGCTCTGATTCAGGTGCTCAATGATCTCTTGATGGCGAGAGATCAGAGACACCATTCCATCTTGGTTCTCCTTGATTTATCATCAGCTTTTGATACTGTGGATCATGGGGTTCTGCTCGAATGTCTGAGGTTCATCTGTGGGCTGTCTGGTACAGTTCTCAGATGGTTTACATCTTTCCTCACTGGTAGATCAGAGAGAGTTGTCTCGGGTATTTTTTCTTCTGGGGATTTCTCTCTGCCTTGCGGGTTACCCCAGGGTTCGGTGCTGTCCCCCATGTTATTCGCAGTATATATGCTGCCTCTTGGAAACATTGTAAGACGGTATGGGCTGATGTTTCACTGCTATGCTGATGATACCCAGCTCTGCCTGCCTTTTGCCCCCGACCAGGTTAGTGCTATCTCAGTACTGAACAGCTGTCTCGCAGAAATCCAAGATTGGATGAGTACCAGCGGTTTAAAGTTGAACCCAGGAAAGACCGAGGTTCTGGTTGTGGACCCAGGTCGTATGACAGAGGGGTTGGGGACTGGACTCCCCTCCAGTTTAATCTTGGGAGGGGCCCAGATTATCACCTCTGAATGAGTGCGTAGCCTAGGAGTGGTGCTTGACAGTGGTCTGACCCTCCGTCATTAGGTGTTGGCAGTCGTCAAGCTGGCCTTTTATCATCTTAGGAACATTGCTAGGATTAGGCACCTTGTTTCGCCCAGCGACCTTCCTGTTTTGGTCCACACCTTTGTGACATCGCGCCTTGATTACTGTAACTCCCTTTATGTAGGCTTCCTGGGGTTGATATCCGCTGCTTGCAGGTAGTGCAGAACGCGGCAGCACGTTTGTTGACTGGGGTATCAAGAACTCATATTACCCCTGTGCTGCATGATCTGCACTGGCTTCCTACTCAGTGGCGGATCACCTTTAAGGTAGGTCTATTGACTTACTAAGCCCTACACGGACAGGGCCCCAATTACTTGAAAGAGCTCCTGGTGCCCTACTCCCCTCTGCGACAGCTCCGCTCGGCTGATGAGGGGTTGCTAGAGATTCTGAGGGTAGGCTTAAAATCATCTGGTGCACGTGCTTTTGGGTTTGTGGCACCTACCCTCTGGAATTCTCTGCCATGTCAGCTTAGGGAGTGTGGGACGGTGGGGTGTTTTAGGTGGGCTCTTAAGACTTTTTTGTGGGGGAAAGCGTATTCTGTATTGTCCTGATTGTATTGTATTTTATTGTATGCTGATTTTATTCTGACTGTTCAGCGCTTTGAAACATGAAAGGCACTAAACAAATACATTTTATTATTATTATTATTATTAACATTGGAATGGACAGATGATGGTTAACAACCTTAGGAAATGATGATTTCCTAAGGTTAACAACGTTCTACCATACACTATAGATGAGTAACATGGTTCTACTATGGAATACTGAAACTCAGTATCCCAAACTCCACAAGAACGAGTTTGGGAGACTGAATTTCAGTATCCTGCAAAGCACTAGATCCCGACTTGTGGGATTCTGAAGGCACTTGCATTGATGCAGGGGGGTTCTGCCCCCCGCACCCTCCCATAACTTAAATAACCAACTCCGAGGGGGAGTGGACTTCGGAATAAAACATTAAGTTTGGGGGGGGGGTGAAAAACAAACATGGTAGTAACCAGGAACAGAACCCAGGTCTGCCACACCATGCTGGTCAAGCTGCTGGTGGCTTAGCCCTCCATGCCACAGGAGCAGCTCAGCTGGCTTCTATATTTTTTCCTCTGTTGTGTCCTGGCCAGGGGTAGGGTAGCAGTTCATCACATCTGCTACCTTCACTGCTGTGGTGCAGCTTCTTCCCATGGCACCCTTCTGCAGAACCCTGTAGCTCTCTCTCTCTCTCTCTCTGCTGAGCTGCACACCAATACTCCTTGCCCACATTCCTCCATACATGGGAAAAGGCAGACCCGCATGCCTTGGGGGACAGGTAGCTGTCAACCCACAGGAAGGCCCTTTCCCAACCTTGCAGCCCCATTTTTTATGCTCCCGCTGAACTGACTCAGTCCCAAACAGTCTCTCTGCTTTGGGAGCTCTCTGGCAGCCCCCCCCCCCATTGGCCCACACAAATGTCCTTCTGAAAAATTAATATGCATGAATCTCCTTCGATGCCTGATTGGCTGTGTGAAAGGGCGCCAAGTATTTCCCCAACTTTTTCCCCAATACTCCAGCAAACAGTCCCAGAAGTCCTCTAAAGAATCCTGGCCCTCTGATTGACTGTACTATGGTCACAAGGCTGCAAATATGGCTACCACCAAAGCAGTGTAGCTGCAGTCCATACATTGTCCCTTCTCAAAAGTCCTGGAGCAGCCTTAATAAGCATCTTTATTTCACCAATGCCCCACAGAATTGTAGCACTCCCTTTGCCCTCTCTCACCATTGCCCAAACTAAAATTTTCATTTAAGCCCCTGCCTGTTGCTAGCACCACTTTCCATAGCCCCCCAGGCACTAGGCAAGCTCCCTCTTTCATATCCAGTTATCCCTCACTTTCCTACCCTGGTGCAGTGATTATAACTGTTTTTATATAACAACACCCCCTGGTCTGGAAGCAATCCTTTTTCCCTTTCACACTATTGAGGGATCTAAATATTTTATTTGCCTCCCTGCCTGTCACTGCCACTGAAACTCACCACCCCAAGGCATCAGACAGGCTCCTCATTCATATCTAGTGTGCCTTATTAATATTCATGAGGTTATTTAATATTCAAATATGCCCCTGATCGAGAGCACTTATGTGCACTATTTAAAAATTACGTGAATGCTTTTTCTTTGCTTCCTCCATGTCAGCGGTCCCCGATTAGCTAAACAGGGGAACCGGGAGCTTTGGAGAGGCATTCAAACAGCCATGGAAATGGCCACAAAACACAAGGCACTATGCGCATGCAGTAGCCGTCTGACTGCACTATAGTGCAAAACCAGGTTGGTGGCTCTACGCTTTGCTCCTCCAGCCCCCTTCTGATTAAAAAACAACCTGGGGCCGGACAGAGGATCCAGGGGCAAAACAGGGACCAATCCAGGTGGCAGAACACAGATTGGGGGACAAAGGAAATCAGGCAGGCAGCAGGAGAAACCAGGGGAAAAAATCGGGAGACTGGGGCAGCCCCGAGGGGCAACAGGTAAGGCCCTGATTGGGGGTTACACAACTGACCATTGGAAAAGCAGAATGGAAGTCAACCTTCTGCTGTAGAACTCTTTACTTTTTCCTTTACTCTAATTTAGGCCAATCCTGATAGGCACTGCCCTGCAGCAACACCTGCTGAGGGAGATGGGTCTGCAACAATTCCGTGCTGCCAAAAAGATGTAGAAAATGTGGTTCTTTGCTGCACCTCCCTTGGAGAGGAACCCATATCGAATCATCCTAATGGATAATTCTGACCCAGCTATGATGGTGGTGTTCATGCATACAGAGTGTTGAGGGTCAGTATGGGCTCAGAGGATCTCAAAGGTCAGTGCAATAGCCACTTGAATTCAACTCCAAGCCGAGTCTCTGACACTGAGATTAAATTGCATAGCCTGATGTACAAACAGCCTTTAGCACAAGCTTTACATCACTGCATCTGCTTCTAAGTGCATGTCTGATAGTCACACATTCTGTTTAACCTTTAACCCTTGCAGTTGGAGAGCCCATGAACTCAGAGGCCTGGGATTGGTATTTCCGTGTCGTGGGAGAGGAACGTTGCCCTGTGGTGGACACCTGGTGGCAGACAGGTATGTAAATAATGAAGGAGATGGGGAAGGGTGATAGGTGTGAAGTTGGAGCAGAACTCTGGTCCAAGCATCAAAACTGTGGAGAGAGAGCAGAGGATCCAAATCGGAGCTATCTGAAGCGAAGGCTATCTGCATTGCCATAGCTTCAAATAGCTCCAGTTTGGATCTTGCATGTCTCGGTGTTATACCGAGACCAGGTACAGACTGCTAGGGTGTCTGTCAGTCTGCTCCTGGTCTCCGTTTATCAAGTAGGCATGTTGGCTCCAAACCGGAGCTGTCTGAAAGTAATGCCCCTACAATAATACTATGGAAGTGCCCTGGCTGATCCCCACAAGATACGTCATACTGGGGACAGTCACGGGTGCTTGTGGGCATGCCGGGAGGGATTTGCAAACTTAAAATGCCAGCAGAGAGGGCGCAGGATCAACCAGATAGAATTTTAAATTAAATCATGAGCTGTAAGTACAAAAAATGTTTGCATTTATGAAACTGCTAATCAGGCCTCACTTCATATGGAGGTGGGGCCCGATGGGAGGTGGACATTTCCCTTTCAGTAAGTTTTCTGCAGAGGGAGGCTGAGACTGTTAGCGTTTGTGTTGTTGTTGATGCAATGATGTGCTGAGTAATGCCCAGTCACTCACCTCTGCACTGCCACTGTGCTATCTTTTCCCGTCTGCACCAGTATCATCCGATTCCAAACCACCACATGCCTGTTTCTCTACCCTCAAGAACCTGAAATGGAACATATTCCTCCCCTTCCGAGTATCTGACTGCCTGCATGGCACTATTTTAACTCTTCACTCAGCGGTTGCTTAAAATGAGTCAGCCTCTGACTGCCCATGGGCTATATGAAGAATCTCGCATTTGAACCTAGGGTCCAACATGGTAGCAAACACGTGATGGCAGGTTTTCATGACTGTGGCGAACCTTGCTTCAAGTTCTGCATTGAGATGATTAACAAGGGCAGTGACCTCTTGTGTACTGAGCGTGTTGTCAGCCAAAAAACGTAATGGTCTTTTAAGAATATGCACAGCTGGGATAACCTGACTAAGTAAGGCTGTGGAAGCACTTAGATCACGTGTACCACAAGGAGGTGGGTATTAGGATTACTTAGGGAATAGGTTCTTAAAGACAGGTTCCCCACACCCAGCATCGCCTCTGTTTCAAGCAAAGAAAAGAAATCGGCACACTCACCAGATACAAAATAAGTTTTTTATTGCAGCATAAAACAAAGGATGCTGCGTAAATCTTCCCTATGTAGCACCCTACATAAGGGGCTTTGTCAGGGGACTTGCACTGTCTCCTTCGTTGCATACTGCAGTAAAAAAAAGATTTTGCATCACTGAGTGCACTGTTTTCTTTTCTTTGACTGAGCATTTGCTATAACGGCAGCACCTTTAGCAGCACAGCGTGCCTGATTCTTTTTTATTTCCTGCCAGCATTGTGTGTGTGGAATGCACATCAATGCAGTAATGGGATGTGAAGGTGTGGGTTGAATACCAAGCTGCAGCCTGACAGACCTCCAGTAGCTGAATTTCTCTGGAAGCTGCTATGGATGCAGCTGTGTTCCAAGTGGAATGAGCCATGATCCCAGGGGAAGAGTCTCTGTCTTCTTACTCTGACACTCAGATATGCAAGATACGAACCAGCATGATACAGTTTTTCTAAGGACGCGAATATGGTTCACATATCCGCACTTCTGACAGTCTCCTTAAGGTTATGTCAAGAGCTTGGCTGCCACAATTCTGACAATTTTGGGCATTCAAGTTCCCTTATGCCTAAGCTCAACTTGAGCACTTCCTAAACTGTGAGAACTGCAAGAGCTGCCAAAAGTTACAGTTGCCCAAGCAAGCCGTACATAATTCATAGGCTGTCCAGTGAATTGAAAGGTTTTAGCCTGAGATTCAGTGGACAACCCATGAAGCCCCATCTTTATTTGCAACATAAGCCTATGACTCCAGCCCTGTGGGTTCATCGCATTATGCTCGCCTTCTCTCTTCCTCCTCCTCCTCCTTTTCTTGGCATCTATTCCTTATGGGCATTCCAGTTCCCTTTAGTTTATTTCCACTTGGGCATCTTCTAAAGGATGATAACTTCAAGAGCTGCCAAAAGTTACAATTGCACAAGCAAACCATTCATAATTTGGGGGCTGTCCAGTTAAGCATAGGGTTGTACGTTATTTGTTCATCATGTCATGTCATGTTTGTTTATTTATTTATTAACTTTTGGTAACCGGGTAAGTGCGCTAGGCAACAGTCCTGCCTATTTTCAGGCACGACTCGGGAATACTCCATATGTTCACAGTCTTTTATAACTAGGATTAGGCATATATTTATCAATAAAACAGAGCAACTTATCTCACCCCTATATAAAACCTATGTGCGACCCATTTTAGATTATGACTCTCAATTTTGGACACCTTATTTAAAAAGAGACATTAAGATTCTGGAAGGGGTTCAGAAAGCTGTAACTAGATATATCCCCCCGACTAAAAACATTGAATTATCATACACGATTAAAAGAGTCTGGATTACACTCATTAGAGGCACGAAGGCAAAGGGGAGACTTGTTGTTACTATATAGGTTATCCCATACTGCCTACGGCATCAAAGAATTTAATTTGCAATATAGTAACACAAGAAATAATCTACGATCACACAACAAAAAAATTGTAGTTGAACATGCAGAAACAGTTGAGAGGGATCATTTTTTTAAAATTAGAGCACCTCTATTGTGGAATAGACTGCCCCAGTCTGCAGTCGAATGTACTAGTTTTGTTTCTTTCAAAAATTGTCTGACAGAACATACTATAAAAATCATAAGTTTGTATGATTAACCCACATATGTGGGAGACATATAATATGGGCCTATTGGCTCCCATATGTCTTTGTAAATCCTAGTAATCCTAGTAATACGTTTTCATTTTGGTGTACCCCCTAGTTGTGCATACTATCATATTCGGGTTTTTCCACCAACTGCTGGGCCATGCCCAAATAACTTTGAGGATGCCCAAACATGGCTACACCCATATGCTCGGTACTCCTCAAAGGCAATAAAATGCTCTGCTCTTTCAGGGACTTCACCAGTTACTCCTCAGACTTCCAGGCTTCACCCTTCAAAGACTCAGCTCCAGTGTCATTATCCATGACATCTTCTCTATTATTCAATCCCAACAAGCATATAACTCTATCAGACCTTAAGAAAGCAGCATCAGAGTCATCTCTAGTATTCAGTCACAGCAAGAACTTGAATCTATCTGACTGAAAGAAAGCAGCATCAGATACCTACGTCCTCCAGCTGCCATCTTCTACAACAAATTACAATGAAAAGGTACTGCATTCACCTACTTTACTACATATAACTGTAAGCCCCCCTCCCTGTGTCTAGGGGTATGCTTGATGGTAACTTGGAGGAAGGGGGGCACTTGTAGCTAGAAACACAGTCCCAGAAAATTAAACTTGTTACCTGGGTTCATAGTAGATGTCTTCAGAGAGGTGCAGGCTATGTGTAGCAGCGAGGGGGTGACAGTTGCTATGGGGGCAAACTTGGTTAATGCAATCACATGATGCCTTAAAATCCACTGTTCACTCCAGGTCAAAAAAGAAGAAGAAAAAATTATTTAATTGCACAAATTTGATTAAGTCACTCCATGGAGCATGGGGTGCAAATCACACGATGGGTAACCTTTAGGGCACAGGGCCTGATACAGTCTGCAGCAAGCTGTCATGTCCTAAAAGCTCCTAAACTGCAGTGCTTCCTCAGGGCCGAACAGGCTCCTCAAATCCTGGCAGCAGCAACAATAATGGGCCAAAAGCAAGGCCACACAGGATCTTTTCTTCCAACTTCTGTCCTGCACAAAACTTACTCTTCACCTCACGATGCAATGAACACACTGGCCATGCACCGCATGAGCAGTTACATGATATAGAGTAGCTGTGATCCAAGCGGTACCTCCATCATCGGAGCTATCACTTGGATGGCCTATGCAAACAGCAAGCAAAGTTCCCACATGAAATGCCAATTCCTCTCTATCCTATGCCAGTGCAGCTCCGAGCATCCCAGGGCAGTATCTGCAGGGCCCTGGCAATTCTGGAGACCTGTGCACTTTCCGCTCTTAGGCTGTATAGGTTTCCAGACACCTCCTGGCCAGGCTGAAGTGCCACTGGAAAGGGAGACAGGCTGCCATCACTGTGCTTCCTACAGTGCGGACTGCCACCACCACCACTACACTGCCCCAATGACCTGGCACAAGGCTTAGCTCACACTCTCCCATGGACAAGGATAAGGGGGACCCACCTGTGCTGCCCCACCATGGTGCCAGAGATCACAAGGTGGGCCACTGACTTTCTCCCCGGGCTCTGGCTCCCCTGAAAGCACAGGTAGTCCCTGAACAACAGGCTCTGGGCCCCACACAGACTCCCGACCACTACATTTCTCCACTTGTCTTTGAAGGCGGAGGGCCAGGGTGGCAAACAGCCCACCCCGACCTCATGGCCAAATTCTCCATGGGCCACCTCCTCCTCTCTTCTCTCCTTGGGACTCTCTATTCACACCAAAAAAACTCCCTTTTATACCTGCTGGGCAGAGGCCTCCCCCTGCCAGCAGGCAGGGCCCCAGCTCCAGACACTGTGGCTACAAAATATTAACTAGTACGCTCCCAAAGGGGGCTTATATAACTACTGTTTGTTATTGCAGACTTTGTCGGTTATCCAGCTACCCAAGTTTTGTTTCTTCTCCTTTAATTGAATTCAGTAATATTATTGCTCCCAACTCATCATTCAAATGAGAAGTCTTCTGGCATCATCATAATTCAATCCTTTGGATGGCTCAGGCCATTGACTTCAAATTGGAGCCTTATCTAAGCATCACGGCAGAGCATTCCAATGCACATCATCAAGAGCTTAGGTTGTTGGGTCTCCTGTAGATATACATTCAAGATCCTATGGACATCTGTGATGCCCATTTTGCTCTCTGATGCTTAGGATACGTAGAGGGATGGTTGACCGAGGTCTTGGGTCCCCAGAGGTTTCCTTTACAAAGGTTGTTCCTCTCATTCAAGCTAAGGTTATGTTGAGAGCCTGGCTGCCACAATTCTGACTCCTTTGGGCATTCCAGTTCTCTTCAGTCTAAGTTCCACTTGGGCACTTCCTAAAGGGTAGGAACTTCAAGAGCAGCAAAAAGTCACAGTTGCACATACTTTTTGGGTTGTTCAGTGAATTTAAAGGCTTTAGCCTGAGGTTTAGTGGACGGCTCACAAAGTCCTGCCTTCATCCACTACATACTGTAAGCCCCATGATTCTAGCCCTGTGGGATCATCACATCACACCTAACACCTTCCAACTGCCTACTTTTCTCTGCATCTATCCCTTATAGGCATTCCAGCCCCCTCATCCAAAGATCTGCTTGGGCACATCCTAAAGTGTGGAAACTTCAAGAGCCACCAAAAGTTACAGTTGCACAAATACGTCATACATAATTCATGAGGTGCCCACTGAACAAACAGTAAAGGATGTCTGAAACAGTTAAAGTACCAGGAGAAATATTTTTGTTTTTGTGCCAAATATAAAAAGGCTTTCACTTACAAGAACAAGTTTTCCTATTTGCTGATTTTCTGGTCACCTTTAAAGCTTCCAGCCCTGGGTGTAGAGGTTTAGGCCTGCAAATTCTAAATGTTTGGAAACTAGGCTTTTAAATGAAGGGCTTTGAGAGATTTGGATGAAACACTCTCCCCTGCAACGAGAGACAGAAGTTTCTGTCTTAGGGGAAGATTTCGTGGTCTCCTGATGGATAGTTTGAGAAGCAGATGGTACCAGATCTGCTTGGCCCAGTCTGTGGATATCAAAATCATGTCTGCACTCTCTTCTCTTTGTTTGAGAAGTACATGAAGGGGAAGTGAGAATGGTGGGAAAGCCATACAGAAATGCACCTGTCCAGCACAGAATTGTTTGTTGCAATATTAGTCCTTGTGCAGACAGGTGAACAAAGTGGGTAATGTGATATGTTTTATTGGACCAACAGAAACATTTTCAGCATACAAGTGTATAGGCTTACATGGAGCCCTTCTTCAGCTGATGGCAGTTTATATACAAAAACATTACTTATATACAGCACTAACATGGCTTCCTCTTGCACTGTCCCTACCATTGATGGTCTGCATCAGAACAGGTCCAATTTCTAGTTCTTAAATAGTTACAGTACAAGTGTCCCCCCCCCAATAAAAAACTGCTTGAAAGCCTGCAATTCATTCAAGACAATTCAGTTGTCTTACTTGGTTTTCATTCCATCATTGTGACATCTAAACAGGTTCTTGGTCTCATCGTTAGGCTGAATTACGATCAGCCTGACCACCGACAGCATTCTGACTTCCTCATCAGTCAGGAATCTACACTTTAAATTTTAACAAGCCAATATTAACTACTACAGAGTATCTCTGCAGCCAAATCAGTGGGCTCTTATGGCCTTCATCAAAAGCTTCTAAAGGCTGCTGCTACTGAATTGTCTTCACCTATCACCAGAATTATCCCTGTCCCTTGTGTCCGGGGCTGTACCTGAACTATCGAGACTCTCCCATATGATCCCAGTTTTTTTAAGAAAGGTGATACAAGACTTGTCAGGCACTACAGACTGATTACCATGCTTCCTGTACTCAACAAAATACTGGAAAAGCTTGTTGCCTCACAGTTATCTGAGTTCCAGCACATGTTTTTTGTGAAAATCATAGCACTACCACTGCTCTCCTCTCCTTCACTTCCCAGGTCATAAATGCTATGGATAAGGGTGAGTACACAGGGGCAGTATTCATTGACCTCACTAAACATTCAATCTGTATTCATTGACCTCACTAAACGTTCAATCTGGTAGACCACCATCTGCTTTGTACCAAACTAAGCAACCTGGGAGCCTCCGCCCCTGATTATCATGGCTTAGGGATGATCTTGATGGAAGGAGTCAACAGGTACAAGCTGGAACTGCCTTCGCTGATCCTGTCTCTACCATGGTGGGAGTGCCACAAGGTGCCATACTTAAACCCCATCTATTTACCCTTTATATAAATGACATTCACCAGACTTGCACCAGTTGCACCCTATTTTACATGTAGGCGGCCTTGTTCTGCACCTAAGCTTGCATAGCTTGTCTGACATTAACACTAGTTTATCTGCTGACCTCCAATGAATGACTGCAGCATTGGTTTCTAATTTAACAAACTCTTCTGAAATACCGCAATGTCACAGGCCATGCTGTTTGGCTGTGTTTCCCAAATTAAAAGCTGTACTACCCCACTAACAGCGCTGGGTAGAGCTGCCCCCCCCATCGGTGCCTACATTCAATTGCCTTGGTGTCACACTTGACACATCCCTTGATTTCTTCCCGCACGTAACGGCATCTGTAAATCAGTAAACACTAAACTGGGCCTTTAGTATAAGCTCAAACAAAACCTTACACCTTTAGCCTGCCTATCCATAGCCTGTGGAGTCCTGCTACTTAAGCTTAGTTATGGGGTATCTGCAATCTATGCATCTTCCAAAACCAATATGCAAAAATAGGACATTGCATATAATGACTTCTGTTGATCCGCTGCATCCCTAAGCCACCACACCCATCATTGCACTTTATACGTCAAGCTGGGATGGCTTCCTCTTGCTGCTCTGCATGACCTAGCACTTGGAGGGGTGATTTACAATGTCTTGCAAAACCAGTCTCCCTTTTCACTGTCTAGTCTTCTCCATTCTACCCACTAAGGTCTTCTGTTTGTGGAGAATTACCTATTCTCAGAACCAGGATGCGTCTGGGAGACATTTCTTTCTCTGTTGTTGCCCCTAGGCTATGGAATTCTATACTGCCTAGCCTATGCCAGTGCCAGTCTTCTACTACCTTCAAATGGGATATCACAGCCACCTCTTTAAGTCTCATGTATGCTTTTGTGTCTAGAGCTCTGTTTTTTGAATTGGTTGCTACACCTCAGACCCTAATGTTAGACTGCTCATTGCTACCTAGACTTGCCTTGCAGTGTCTCATCAGACTATATACACAATATATTGTAGTGCAACAGAACAAATTTTTCAGACAAATTATAACCCAAGGTTTAAAAACACACAGCCTGCAAAATCTACCCAGAAGTTCTACCAAAAGATTCCCACCCCCAGAAACCAGAGCCATTTTCCCCTACTTTCCCCCCCTCCTCATCCCCTTCCTGTATCACCACCAGACTGCTGCTTAACAACTGGCCCCTCAGCCCCATCACACATCCCTTCTCTTCATCTTCCTCTTTGATCCTCCCTGTGACCAGCTTCTTCTCCTTGGTCCGTGCCCATGAAAATATAATACATCCAAGGCAACTGAAATATTCATATTGAAGAATGGTCATGCACCACATCGACAAGCCACCTGCAGCCATCTCACACATACCAGGTGGCTTTAATTGCATGGGGTATGCTAATGAGGGCTACCAAACAACAGCACAGTTAGTAGCCCTCATTAGCAAACCCCACATGCAGGAAGCCACTTGGTATGCACAAGATGGCAGTGAGTGGTGAACCAAGGTGATCCAGTTCGCAGTTTGGTGAATATTATGGGTTTAGACGGCCAAAGTTTGCATGGTCAAACACTGGAAGGTTGGCGCAGCCCTAGCACTTCTTAGCTGGTCTCTTGGCCTTATTGAACATGCCACTGGTTGAGGGTTTTGCCACATCCGGTAAAAAATATATTAATGTTAGAGGAGTCATCCATGTTAACTGAAGTTTGCTTTGCTGGGGAGCACTGTCACAACACGTTAAACAGGTGCTGAAAGTGACAGCCTTTTTAGATGCTCTCTGTTTTACAGTTTTTTGACAGAATCTCTGACAGGACACATAGTCATGTCTAAAATGTTCTGGTCTCAAACCATTAAAACACAAATTATGGCCACCAGCCTTGGGAATTTTACCACCACAGCCCACATACTTTTTGAACCCCTGGTGGGCTTGTGCACGTTTTGGTTTCTGTCACATAGGGGGCTATAGAATTATACAATTTATATATAACCTGTCCTCTATATGCAGTTTAGAACCAAGGAAATCGAACAACAGTAGAGAAATTACTCAGTTCCTATTTCAAAAGTGAAATCCAAATTGACAGAGTGAATTTGCGATTGGTTTCCAGAACTGACAAAATACAAAATACACTAAAAGCTTAGGACTGATCAGGTTTAGAATCATAACAAAATTCAGTTTCAGATAGACAATTCTTAAAAATTTTACTCACAATACCAACAGGATTTTGTTGATCCAGATCCCGGGTATCAGGTCTTTACATGAGCCAAAAATCATCTGACAGTTAAGGCTCTGGGGTCATGTGATCAGTGCTGGGATTGGTTTAGATTTCTCAAATGTTCCAGAAAAGAGAGCAGGTTCAGGCTATCTGCTTAAAGTGGTAGGGAGCTGAAAACATTGATGCTGTTAGAACGGTGCAAATGTGTGCACTTACAGTGCAGTCTGCCAGGATGAAGTGCTCTTATCACAGTCTCTGCCAGTTATATCTTGCAGAATACTATATCTACTGGTTCTGTATTATTTGCTGCTTGGTTTTTGTAAACTGTATGTTGTACTCTCCCGGGTTGTGCTTGACAATAGGCAGCGTTTTTGCCTAATGCAACTACCTGGTCAACAAAAGCTAATAAATAAATAAATAAAAATAAATACTGCACAGCACAATGTAGTCCAGTGGCAGCTAATCCAATTTATCCCACTGGTAACTGTAACATCAGTATCGCAGAGTGCTTCATCCTGGTGGGCTGCGTATACATGCTGTCTTGCACAAAAAACATGCACACACATATGTCCTTCCGATCAATTACAATAGAATATACGGGAGTAAAAAAACTGTGCTTCTGTCATTTGTGTTTAAAGGGTCATATTGTGTTTTCCGTCTTATCGCTTAGCTATCAGAGACTATACAAGATTCTGTTGTCCAACACAAATTTCGTAGGAACTGACCAGCGCTGACTCTAGGATTAATAAACGGGCACAGGGCAGGCTTCCTACACCATAATGGATCTGATGTACTTGAACTGAAATTGCTTAATCTAGGAGCTCCAATCTTAGCCTATCCATTTCCCCTGCTATTTAATCTTTCTTCAAAGATGAACACCTGAGAAGTTAATATGCTCACAGATCCCTGTCTTTCCAAACTCCTGTAACCTAATTTCCCCTACTCAGTCTGGCTTCAGGCTACCCTAGACATTCAACCACCACAGCACTAATGAAAGTGATAAGTGACATGCTGTCTGCTATGGATAAAGGCCCTCTTTCATGGCAATTCTTACTGCCTTATCCAAGGCATGTTTTTATCCCTATAGAGTTTCATTTCTCCATGACCATGTCTGTCAGGAATATACCCTGCTATGGCCTGGTTGCCTCTATCCTGCTCCCCTTGGGGTCCCACCCTCACCAGCATCTCCCATGGGTCTCTCCTCCATGGCAGAGGTTCTGGGGGGGGTAATTCTCCCCCCCTGAGGTAGTGCACTGTGTCTACTAGGACCCAGTGTGGTGGGCGCCAGGACCCAGGGGAAGCCCAGGGAGTTAAGTCCATTATATGGATTGATGAGGGTTTTTTCACTGCCTTTCTCCCTTGGTTCCTCCTTCCTCACTTGGCGTGGAAGTAGTCCACCATGCGGCCTCAACTGCACACAAAGACATCCTGTGGCAGGAGCAATCTCAATTGGCTCATTGCCGGGGTTGCTGTGGCACTAAAGCCTAATGCCATACCTCCCCCGACTGCAGTGCACTGCCAAGCAGCAGCTGTTGCAGTCTGGCCTGTCTCTCGATGCGGTGTCCCAAGTTCGCTCCTGAACCCAGGTAATCTTCAGGACAGTGAACAGCTCTGCCTCCGGGCCATCAATTTTTGACCTTAAAGATCTCTGCCTCTCCATGATAAACTCTGCACTGTCCAGACATCTAACCTACAGCTGTATTCTTGGGCCACTCCATTGTCTGTCTTTGCCACTCATCTTACAGTAAAATGTGAGACACCGTATTCAAATCCCTAAAAGGGATAACACCATCAGATCTCAATAGAATGTCCAAGAAAGGGTGGTTCTGAATGGTAACAAGAGGGATGCTGCAGTTGAAAGGTAAGGTACGGACATAGTGCTTCTGATGGGTAAAATGAGGGCTGTCCCTCCTAAAGAGGTACTGTTGATAGGTATGTAGTGGTTCTAATGGCTAAAATGAAGAATGTTCCTACTAATGAGGGACTGTTGAGAAGTATGTAGAGTGATTCAAGGGGGTGGGGGTAAAATGAGGGCCGTCCCTCCTAATGAGGGACTGTTGAAAGGTAGTAGAGTGGTTCTGAGGGGTAAAATGAGGGCTGTCCCTCCTAATGAGGTACTGTACAGAGGTACATAGAGTGGTTCTGGGGGTAAAATGAGGGCTGTCCCCTTCTAATGAGGTACTGTTGAGAGGTACGCAGAGTAGTTCTGGGGGTAAAATGAGGGCTTTCCCTCCTAATGAGGTACTGTTGAGAGGTAGTTAGAGTGGTTCTGAGGAGTAAAATGAGGGTTGTCAGGATTGCAAAAGTAGACGCAGCTGCATATTGCAGAGGGGATCGAGAGAGGGGGAAAAAACTGTTCTTTAGATATGTAAGAGACAAAAAATGGAGTGGAAATTGTCAGGGTAATGGGGGGGCAGGAAAATAGAGGAGGATGGACAGAATAGGGAGAATAGGGGGCCCTTGCCAGAGAGCAGCATAAAGACAACTGACAGAGGGGTCCCAAAATGAAACTGTTAAAATTTACTGACAAAAGAGTCAAAAAGGAATTAGCAGCCCTGAAGGTAAACAAGGTTGTGGAGCCAGATGGGATGCATCCAAGGGTGCTAAGGGAATGGCACTGGTATTAACTGAACCCCTGGTGGAGCTGTTCAATAGCTCTATGCAGCAAAGAATGCTTCCCAGGGACTTGAGGGTGGCAGACATGGAGCCACTGCACAAGGGATGGGACAGGGAGCTGCTGGACAACTATAGACCCAGCAGCCTTACCTCTGTGGTTGGGAAACTGATGGAGACATTAGTCAAAGAGGACATAGTGCAACACCTGGAGAAAACAGGCTTCAGAATAGTAAGCAGCACAAATTCATGGTGGAGGTCTTGTCAGACCAACTGACAGTATTCTTTGATCAGGTAACCAAGGTAGTTGATAAGGGCCACGCAGTAGATTTCCTCTACTTCAACTTCAGCAATGCATTCTACCCAGAGCCATATTGAAGGCTGCTGAAAGATAGGGGATCTGGGAATAGCTAAGGGAACAGTAAGGTGGGTAGGGAGTTGGTTGGAGGAGAGGCAGCAGTGAGCTGTGGTGAATGGAGTCGGTTCAGAAGTAAGAGAGGTCACATACCACATGGATCTGTTCTGGGTCCAGTCCTCATCAGTTCGTTCATCAGCAACATGGGAGAGGGAACCTAGGGCAGGTTGTGTCTATTTGCAGATGCTATAAACTCTGTCAT
This sequence comes from Neoceratodus forsteri, assembly GCA_016271365.2. Taxonomy (NCBI): domain Eukaryota; kingdom Metazoa; phylum Chordata; order Ceratodontiformes; family Ceratodontidae; genus Neoceratodus; species Neoceratodus forsteri. The sequence goes on from CM028134.1 coordinate 154,327,213, forward strand.
AGGGTTGACAACGTGTAGGGGATAATTGGAGTTGCAGAGAGACCTGCAGAGGCTGAAGAATGGGTCAAAAGTCTGGCAGCTGAAATTTAATGCCAAGAAGGGAGAGGTCCCCCAGCACCAGCTTCCCACTGGTGCTGAGTCCAGCTAACACGTGCCTGGACTTGAGGTGTGTGTGTGTGTGTGTGTGTGTTGGCCACCAGTTCCTAGGTGTTTTCCCTTTTTTCCACTGGAAGACAGCAATTGTTTCGTCAGCTGGGTCCACTGTGTAATAATCCCATACTAGGGATGTGTTACCCCTTAATCTTATATGGTGGTAGGATTCGGATAGGGGAGGTGGAGCCATGGGTGTTTTTTGTGATGATTTTTGCACCATGACAGTGGGCGATTCACGCAATGTAATCAGCGCAACAGTGGTAACAGGAACAACAGTTGTATTGGGGGGCTTTGGTAATTCTGTGACATAATCATGGTGTGCAAAGCACCAAAAGTTCAGCAGCATCCCCTTACTGTTTTCCTTTTCAGATTCCTAAAGGGGATCCCCATAGGGGTCCAAATCCTCGTCCTCGCCGAGGCTGATAACCTCCTCCTCTTCCTGAGCTCTGTCCTCCTCATCTTCACTTTCTCTACACCCTCTTTCCTTCTTATCATCCTTAGTGAGAGAAACATTTTTACATTTTCTCTTTTCTGACTGCAACAGTCAGATCTTTTTCCTCCTCAGACTCTGACTCATGGTCAAGCTCAACACCCCCATGTGGGAATGGGAACTGATCATCCAGATAAGGCTCAGTGCCTCCAACAGCAGCATTCACGGGGACACCAGCAGCCTTTTCCTTGACCACTGTTCCTGAGCCAGAGATTCTGATATCTATTGGACTAAGCCTCTTGTCACTGCCTCCCCCACCACCCACCAGCATGAATGCCACAGATGTCACAGAGAATAATTTGGCAAGATTAATGCCACTACCACTTCCACCAGCAACTCCTTTGCTACTACTAACGGCCCTAGAACTCATGGATGAAGCTGAAGCAGAGGTAGTTTTTTCGGTGTAACAACCTTTTACCCCATATAACCAATGCACTTCTTGGCTGCTTCGCCAGCATCTCTCTCTTTACTCGAGCATCTTTGTCCAGTAATTTTATATATTCAGATTTTTTAATATTGCAAGAAAAAAAAATAAATCCTTCCATAAAACTAAATACCAGTAGCAGCACACAGCACCTCACTAGAGGGATTAGCAGCATGATTTGAGTCAGAACCGTTTACTGAGCTAACAGTAACTACATTAAAACCACCCCAAATATATATATTTTTTTATATTTTCATTTTTTTTTTAACATGACGGTGATTAACAAAACACACATGACAAGGGTAATTCAAAACAAGTTACTATAAGTTACATCACCACTTCAACAACTAAGCAAAAATAACTACAATCAATATAGAATTAGATTGACAAGAATAATTCACTTACCCACACAAAACTGTACTACAGAAATAAAATCAGAAGTCACAGACCACAGACAAAAATAATTAAAACGACAGACTGAGGAAAACAAATCGAGACTAGTGCTCACAGGACTGCCTTGCTTGCTAGCTGAAAAAGCCTCCCCTTGGCTACACAGCACTGCTTCACTAGATAAAACCAAACCACTGCTTTCAACTAAATAAATCTGCAAAACTACAAACAAAAAAATGGTAATCTAGCTGCACAAGGCACACTAGGTATTTTTTCTGAGTGATTTCGTTCAAATTACTCCACTTTCGGAGTATTTCTAAAGGTTTTTGCTCAGACAAGCAGGGACAGACTTCTCCCGAACTCTGTCTTCATAAGACTGCACAGAACACAGCTTCTGTGTGGCATACAGCTGATTTCAGTACACTGTGACCTCCAATCCCATAATACTTTGCAAACTTTGCTTGTGAGCCCAGCTTTGCTGGCAGAGTTATCAAATTCACCATTCGTAAAGTTAGCCCTACACTGCAAATTGGAACTTTGCAAGGCAGATTAACTTTTCGAATCCACAAAGCAAAGTCAGCCACCTTCGCACACCACTACTCCCAGAGTAGGTGGTAAGTAGATGATCCTGTAACAACTGTTAGACACAGACTTGACAGTTGCTTTGACAAGAAAAGGATGACATGGTATTTATATTGAGCTAGTGGCAGAAAGAGCCTGATAGACCAGTTGTCCTCTTTCGTTCCAAAATTCCTGTTTCTATGTACCATTGCATTGTAAATCCCTGTTGTGCTGTATGACAGCTAAAGATGGGCAAAGTATGCATGCCATGCTTCACGTAGTCTTATCAGCGAAGTTCCAAAGCTTCACAAAGTTGCTGTTTTCAAAGGGTGAAGTAAGTATAAAAAAATGACGTGGATGTGGCACTTGCTAAAGGGCCAACTCCGCTTTTCTGGTAGCTTTGTGAAGCATAGTTGCTGTTAAATTCTTTTTAGTTAAACTTTCTTCCTGCCCTTGTAGCATCTCCAACCCTCCATCCCCACTCTGTGGCCCAAGTAATGCAAACTACACACCTTCTTTCTAACCCACTTATCACCACATCTCGGCCGTGCCTTCCTCCACCTCATGTCCCAAGCAGTGCACACAATAAACAACCTGCCCTTCCAGTGCGCTTATTTATTTTGTTTTTATTTTTAATTTGTTGACCAGGTAACTAAGTACACTGGTCCAAGGGACCCTTTTCAGGAATGACCCAGGCCTAGGTAGGCAAAGAAGAGGGTGGAGATAATAGAAACATGGCTATAAACAAGCTAGCAAATACATTTTCAAGAGTAACCAAAAGTACAGATGAAAATCTTTACATTGGGGGCTGTAGCTGCCCACGGAGCAGTTTCTTCGCCAACCCACCAGTTTTTCAAGATACCCTCCCTTCTCTTTCCTCCTCAAGCATACCTTTACATTGGGTGCTGTAGCCACCTATGGAGCAGCTTCTCCACCTGCCCACCAGCTTTTCAAGATACCCTCCCTTCTTTTCCCCCCTTGGGTATACCATTACATTGGGGGGCCGTAGCCACCAACGGAGCAGCTTCTCCACCTGCCCACCAGCTTTTCAAGATACCCTCCCTTCTTTTCCACCTTGGGCATACCTTTACATCGGGGGCCATAGCCGCCCATGGAGCAGCTCCTCCTCCTACCTGCCAACTTTTCAAGGTACGGACTCTCACTGCAGCCAGGACCCCCATAGAGACTGCACCTTGCTTCAGCATCAGCTTAAACTGGTGCCCTTTTACTTAAACTTTTTTATTCGGTTTGTTTCTTTAAAATTGACACCCTTTTACTTAAACTTTTATTCAGTCTGTTTCTTTAAAATTGGCGCCCTTTTTCTAAAACTTTTTGGCTCAGTCTGTTTCTGTTGTTTCAATTCACACTGTGTGGAGATCTGAATTCTATTCCTTTACTAAACCCAGGAGTTTGATTTAATTGCTGAAACCCAGAAGTTTAATTTAAAAGCAAGCATTTGATGCATACTTGAAAGTGATCTCCTTTGTTATTTCTTTGTCCCCGTTTTCTGCTCCAGTAATTCGAGCTCTCTGCTCCTCTTAGCCTGCCCACTTAACTTGGCCTCATTAATAATCCTCCCTTCTCCTTTGTTCCTCAGGTATACCTTTACATCGGTGGCCATAGCCACCCACGGAGCAGCTCCTCCTCCCACCCGCCAGCTTTTCAAGTTACGGACACTCACTGCAGCCAGGACCCCTATGGAGACTGCCCCTTGCTTCTCCCACCACCACTTGTGCAGTGGCTACCCCACCGCCCCCCACCCTTGGCTGCATTTTAATTTATAGGGTGTTGAGGTCACATGATTTGTCCTTTTTTCCTCCTATCTCCCTACTTTCCCATTAACTTATTATCAGCCACTCCCACTAGGTGTCACTACATCTCTGTGTATCAGCTCAGCTGGGGTGCTCTTACATTTTTGTTTTGCCTCAGTTAATCCCTTTTATTCCCACCAACACCTCTCAAATCAAAGTCTCCTTACTCCTCGGACACACTCTAATGATCCCCTTCCCCCTCTCTCCACCATGAGGGTGTTCTTCCTCTTCACCCTCTATTTTCTCCCTGTGAGACTATCTCCATCTCTCTCTCACCACTTATCCTCCTCCCTCTAATGCTCTGTTTTCTCACAGAGTCTGCCTCTCCTGACCTCCCCCTCCAACCCCCTCTTTTGTTACCTTCTTCTTCAAACCTCTCCCCCAACCTGTTCTAGTCTCTTCACTCTGCCTTGCCCTCTGTTACTTCACTCCCTCTCCCCCTTTCCTTACTCTACTTCCTAGCTGCCTGCTTCTCCTCCTCCTCCTCTCTTCCCCTCTCCTTCAGCTACCCATCCTAGCTTGCTCCCATTTCCCTCTCTAAATCTCAAGGCCATCCTTCAGAGTGTCTGCTTCTCTTCTTCCCCCCTCCACCCATGCTGCCCTAAAAGGTCTAAACAACCACCCCAATTCTCCCTTTACTTACTGCTCCTTCTCCTCTCTGGGGACGTTGAAATCAGCTTTGGTCTTCCTCCCTCCCAAACTCCCTCTGCACAGCCCAAGGGCTTACACATTTTCATCTTAATGCTATGAGCCTTCTTCCCAAAATGGATGACCTAAATGTATGGATCTCCCAACACTCCCCTGATGTCCTGTGTGTGTGTGTGTCAGAGTCTTGGCTTTCAGCTAGGATCCCAGACACTTCCCTCTCAATTCCTGACTACAGTCTTTTCCACCAGGACTGTGGGAAACATGGTGGAGGCGTGGCGGTCTACAGCAGGGAATCCCTCCCATGCTCTAGCTCCCTCCAAGATGCTCAGCCCTCCTCTCACAAGCTTCTAATCATCCACCTCTCCCTCCCCTCCACCCTCCCTATCTACATAGCAGAACTATACTGCCCTCCCACAATACAACACAACTCCTTGGTCGATTGTATCTCCGCTATCTCCTCACATCCAAGTGGAGGCAAGCTCATCCTGCTTGGCGACTTTAATGTGGACTGGCTAGCCCCAATTGCTAAACCCTCTATTCTTAAAATTGAATTGTTAAACCTCTCACAGATGATCTCTGGGCCAACTCGCCTGAACCCCAAATCCTCAAATCACACACTCCTTGACTGGGTGCTCTCTTCCCACCCTCACCACAGTTCTCTCGCTGGTGTACTCCCCAATGCCCTTAGCGACCACTGCATCACATACTGCGTGAGAAAAGCCGTAACTCCCCAATCAGCCTCCATATATATTTGGTACCATCCTCTCTGCACCCTGGACTCAAATTCCTTTCTCCAGGACTTAACTTATGCAGATTGGTCTCCTATATACTCTGCCGTTATCGTTGATGCTGTTCTTCAACTGTTCTCTGACACCCTCACAAGAATCTGGAATACTCATGCTTCCTTAAAAAAGGCGAGAGTAAAATGCCGCCACTTCTCCTGGATTACTCTGGACCTCCTCTCCCTCTGTAAATCACGAGACAAACTCTGGGCAAAATTTAAGGCCTCCCACCTTCCCTTGGACTGCCAGCTCTATAGGTCCCTTAAAAAAGCCTGCACCCAGGCCATCAGAAATGCCAAATCCAGCTATTTTAAGTCTCAGCTTTAGATCAGATCCGACTCCCCAACTAATTTCTGGAAAGCCCTCTGCAACCTCTTAAACCCTTCCACTGCTCAAGCCCCATATATCCTAAAAATTTACGGAGTAACTGTTTCTGACTCTGCCACTATCATGGAGAACTTCAACAGACTTTTACCACCCATGCTCTCCCTGACCAACCTGCCCCCCCCCCCAACTCTCCTACCCTGGCTTCACGTTCCCCGCTGTCTCCCCTGAAGAGGTTTACAAAGCTGTAATGGCACTTAATCCTACCAAAGTCAGTCTGGATGGTCTCCACCTCAAGATACTCCATATCTCTACCCCAGCCATTGCAGCCCCCCTTGCTCATCTCCTAAACCTCTCTCGCTGTCTACCAGCTCTGTCCCCCTAACTTAGAAACTGGCCAAAGTGCTCCCCTTACATAAGGGTGGGGATCCCACCTCACTCGGCAATTATAGACCCATATCTCTCCTACCAGCCCTCACCAAGCTCCAGGAGTCTCTAATCTACTCAGAGCTCCTGGAACATATAACTGCCACTAACAGTCTTTCTTCCTTCCAGTTGGGCTTTAGGTAGCATCACTTCATTGTCTCCTCCCTGCTCCGGGTCACTGACACAATCCAGTCCACTATGGACAAAGGCCTTGTCACAGCAGCCATCTTTATAGACCTGGCTAAGTCCTTTGACTTCGTTTCTCACGCCGTCCTCACCCAAAAACTTAATTCTTTTGGTCTTGCCCCTGCTGCCACAAATTGGTTCAACTCATACCTTCATCAAAGGTTGGTAGGAACCACCCTCTCCCCCCCATCCTAGCTGCTGTCCCCCAAGGCTCCATACTGGGCCCCATTCTGTTTTCTGTATTCATAAATTACCTTCCTTCTGTCTGCTCCCTCTCCAAAAGTGTCAGTGGCTCAGTAGGTAGTACACTCGTCTCTGAGGCTGGGAGATCAGAGGGCTGTGGGTTCAGTTCCCACATCTGGCACTTGGGTTAATATCCCAGTACTTACACTGTAGTGCAGCATGAGAGGGGTGCTGCACTTCTGAGGTGCCGTCTTTCGGATGAGACGTTAAACCGAGGTCCCATCTGCCTGGATTGGTGGTAGTTCAGGTAGATGTTAAAGATCCCATGGCACTTATCGAAAAAGAGCAGGGGAATTTCCCCGGTGTCCTGGCCAAATTTCCCTCATTCACTAAAAAACACCACCAACAGCTTAATCTATTTCAAGGTCAGTTGGCATTCATCCGTATCCTCCTCCCCCGGGTCGTGCCTGAAAATAGGCAGGATTTCTCTAGTGCACTTACCCGGTCAACAAAAACTAAATAAATAAAATAAATAAAAAATCCATCTATATGCGGACGACACCGTATTACATGTTTCCGGTCCTTCTGCCGCTGATGTTACAGCCCCCCTTCAAAGCGACTTCGACAAAGTTAAAAAATGGCTTCACCAGAATCAGCTGAAACTTAATTTCAAAAAGACGGTTTCCATGATCTTTGGCATGAGGCAAAAATGGTTCAAAACTCAATGCCCCTCTACTTTCACCACCCTCGAGAGTTCACCCCTATAATCAGTTAATTCCTTCAAATACCTTGGGGTTTGGGTGTATAGCAGCTTTGACTTCTCCGCCCACATAGACTATATTTGCACCAAGCTCCGCTCTAAACTCGGTGCCCTCTACCGACACAAAGAATGTCTCCCAATGTCTACTTGTCGAGATTTGGTCAACAAGACTATTCTTCCCATAATCAACCATGCTGACATTGTCTACACCTCTGCTCCTGCAACCTCATTAGGTAGACTTGACACCCTACTTAACTTATTCTGCCATTTTGCCACCTCCTCCCCCTCTCTCAATCATCATTGCACTCTCTGCTTCTGTCTCTCCCTCACACCTCTACATGCCAGATGCACTGCCTCACATTCATTGGCAAATTCTGGTTCGGAACTCTCCCCTGCTACCTCAACTCCTGTCTTTCCCCAGTTAGCTCCTCCATGTACTCCCTTCACTGTAGGGATGCCCAAACGTTCTCCCTTCCACACCCTCGCTCTTGCTTGGGTCAGGTGGCTTTCTCTTGCCATCTCCCTCACCTTTGGAACTAATTCCCTTGGGACACCTGTCACGCTACTACTGTCTCCATCCTTAAATCCCTTCTCCATGCCATTTCCGCAGCTCCATGGACTTGCTCCTCCTCTTCTTCCCCTTCCCTCCACCCCCATGCCCATCCCACAGGCCCAGCTCCCTAGTCTGCCATGTGTCGCTCCATCCCCCCAGGTCTGACATCTTCCTCACTCACAAATGTATCCCTTATTTTGCCAGCCTTAGAATTAATCCGCTTTACACACTGCTCTGGACATAACTCTGTGCAGTTGTGCAGCCATCATGTAAATAATGTTGTACTCTTGTAAAACCATGTTGCTATGTATATACTTGTATTTATTTTGCCTCCGAATTCATGTAATCCACTGTTTTTCATTTGTAATGTTCCACTTGTGTTTTTCAGCCCCCTATTTGTCTCCCCCATGTCGCACCTGGAAATGAGTCTCGGCTCAGTGTGCTTTTCCCAGTTATCAACTTTTAAATAAATAAATAACACAAAGTAAAAAGATTTGGATACAGTTTCAATAAAGTAGTACAAAATAACATGAATTAATCAACAATTTGTTATAGAAATATAGACAGTGATGGCAGAAAAAGACCAATGGTTCATCTAGTCTGCCCATAGTTCCTGACCTGTCCCAGGGCCTGTTGTCCATATAGCATTCTAAGCCTCCCAGTTCCCCCCCGCTCCCCTCCCTACTATTACTGACCTGAGTAACTACCACACCTTTCATTCTGCCCCAGCCATGCTTGAAACCATTTATGGTCTTGGCACCCGCCACCTCTGCTGGCATACTGTTCCACGTCTACACCACCCCTTCTGTAAAATAAAATGTCCTCGCATCTCTCTTAAACCTCCCTCCCTCCATGTCATCTAAGATTAGCACCCTGCTCCCCACTCAGTCTCAATAATAAAATTTTCCCTTCCCAACCCACTTAGGAGCCGAACACTGATCACCTTCCCCTCTCCGGGTGCGTTGACTCAGACCAAAAAAAATAAAATACATGGAGATTGCAACTGGCACTGCCCTCCTCTCACTGTCTCAGTTGGCTGCTGTCTAAATGAATAAGAGTGAGTGTGCTTCAGGTGACAGTGGGCCAAAGTGGTAAGAGGACTGTACCACTCACAGTCTCTGATGTTCAACCTGTCCTTTTTTTCTAAGTCAGCATACCCAAGGGAGAAGGAGGAAGGGATGTTGGGGTGTTAAGTGGGTGAGGAGAAGGGTAGGATGTTTATTTTGTGTATTATTGTATTACTTGGGTTGTGGAGTGAGGTGGGTGGCAGATGGGGTGCTAAGTGGGTTGGAGGAAGGGGTCTAGACAGTACAGTAGTTTTTATTATGTGGACCGGGGAGGGAAGAGATGTATGTTACAATGGTGGGGGGAGGCTAACAGTTTAAATATTCCTTAACCTTGTTATTTGATTAAAGGTATATTAACCTGGATGGACCACTGCATTTGGCAGTGGGCCCTGTGGGTGAATTAAAGTGAAACATTTTTGTTGAAGGGCATTTTTCCCACTTTGCAAAGGTTTTTGGGTGACGTGCCAAGTTTGTCGGCTCTTCATCCAACCTTCGCAAAGGGCAGAGTTAGCCACTTCACAACATCTTTGCCAGCAAAGCTGTACTTTGCAATATCCCCAATGACTACCTTTTTCTGACTGATGCATGCTGTGGTGTATGACTGCCTTTGTGTTAGGAATCCCTGTTATGCTGTGTAACTATTTTTTGTGTTGCGAGTCCCTGCTGTGAATTCTATCTGTACTCAATAGGGGGTGCATTATCAAAGGATCCCAGTAATGTCATCTCTTTATCTTTTCTCTGTAGAGACAGGAGGGATCTGTATTGCTCCACGTCCTGCAAACCCAGGGGCAGAGATCCTGCCTGCCATGGTTATGCGACCCTTCTTTGGAATCAGCCCTGTTCTGATGGATGACAAGGTAGGAGCTGAGGGTCAGTGTCAGGGGGTTCTTTAGGGACTAAAGGCAGCAACCAGTACTGGTAATTAAAGAAGTTCAAGGGCAGAGAGAGAGAGCTCTAACTTGGTACAGTGGAGCTCTGTGATAAGAAAATCCTAAATGCTGAGCAAAAATGTTCAAAAGACGAGGATTTTCATGCAAAAGATCTTTGTCAGAAACAGTGTAAATCCATGGAAATCCAAACGTTGATATGTACAAAACCTGACCCACGTTATAAACTATTGCTAACATGTTGCAAGAGCTGGGTGTGGGGAGACTGGACCTACTCCTCTGATTCAGTCTGGAAAGGAGAGATGGTTGAGAGGGGGTATGTTCATGGTGTTCCAAATCCCAAAAAGGGATAGTCAGGGTGGCATATACAGAGATGCTTCCACTTTTGAGTGCAAACAGGACCAGAGGTGAGGATACTTACTTAAATTAAGACTGGGAGGAAGGCAAGGAAGTCATTGGAAAACATTACTTCACACATAGGGTGGGTAACTTGAAACAGCCTACCTGGTGAGGTTGTGGAAGCTAGCACTGTTTAGGCTTTCAAACAGAACTAAACAGATTCCTGGTGGATAATGGCATCAAGGGTTACAGAGCATGAGTAGGGGTGACATTCCAGCTGACAGCTTGGAGGTTCCCATACTAAAATTGGGTATAGTCACTGCCGTGCACAGAAAAGGAGGATGAGCTGGACCCTAAGTCCCTTCTGTTATCACAATACTGTGTTACGATGTATCAGACAACATTTGAAAGACTTACTGTATCACTTAAATTAAGTAGCCAAAATACAGAGAATACTATTTGGGCAACCATGCACAACCGGCCTGTGCTGCCACAGAGGGATTCTGATTAGATCAGACCTCAAGAGCGAAGTTCAAGAGGTCTGATGTAATCAGAAGCCCAAGGTAGCAGCTTAGGCTGGTTGGGCATGTGGTTGTCCAACCAGTATTTTTTATAGTGTATAGTTTTTTTTTTTGTTTGTTTTGTTTGTTTTTAATTAAAAAAAAGTGTTTTCACTGCATTACCACAGCAGACAGGCAGTTTCAGTTCAGAATTTGAACTGACTGCTGTTCACGGGGCAGTGCAGTAAAAAACACCAGATGCCTAAAGGATTTCTGATCAGCTGGAATGTTACTGTACCACAGAAGGGTACAACCATGTTCCATGATCTTTCAACTGGTGGTACAGCACAGATTCTGCTGGCATGGAGAACAAACATCCATGCAGAACAAACCCTCACTCCACTATAATAAACGAATAGTAAACACATGTAATAAGAACTTAATTAAGGATTGAAAAGCAATAATAATCTTTTATCTTGGATGTAAGTGATAGCTAATTATGCAATGAAATATATATTATGGCAGTTTTTTTTTACTTTATTAAACAATCTAATAATCTTTAATAAGCATTAAGAAATGTTTCAGAAGATATAAATTTGCCATTTAACATGTAATGATGTACCTCCTTTAGCACTCTTTACTGTTGGGTGGGAGACCAGGTGTTGTCCCTAACCCTTTGGACTTATACCAAGGTAGTAAAAAATCCAGTTGCTAGGTAACCAATGACTGATGAAATTATTTGTGGCAAATAATTCTTATGCCTGATTTTCTTCTTCTTAATAAGAATAAGACATGACGGGGGGTGGGGTGGGGTGGGGGTTGGTGGCGATGCTCTGTTAATGTACTGACTGGTGAATTTTTGCCTGAGGAAAATCACCAGAAGGGACGTTAACTAAAGCATTATCCTCCCTCTGGAAATGTGTTATTCCACTTAATGTTTAGACATTTAGCAGTTTTGTTGGTGCTGTCTATTTCTTTCCTGTTGTCCCCTGCTCCCGGCAACATCCCCCAAGCCCCATCACTGACCCTTTTTGTGCACTTACAGGTTAACCACCACTTACACAGAGCCATGTTTGGTGGGTGGCCTGCCAGGTAAGGCCGTGTGGGGCCTATGGGAGATACAGAGGGCCAGGGCGGTTTTCCTCCCATTTTCACCCACTGGGTACTCCACATGATGCAACCGTGTGTGTGTGTGTGTGTGTGTCTTGATGCACATATGAGTTGCATCATCACGCTCCCACCCAAGTCTGCTGGTTCCACTGTGCTGTCGCCCAGCCTCTGCTGGGTGGAAGGCATGTAGTAGGAGTCAGTGCACTATAAAAGGAATGTACAAATGAATAATTGTAATCTTGAAAGAGCGTCAAGGGCAACGTGAAACATAGATGTTTTTGTGTGAGGGGTGCTACATCATTTAATAAAACTGTTGTTTGTAAAGTTGGAAATATGTCTTCCTTCTTTTTTATTTGGATTTGAGTGAGCCGAGGGTGTTGCTGTTTTGCATTTCACTCCTAGATACTAGCCATTTCTTTAGACGAACTTTAAAGGCCCCTAATCCATAAAAATTAGCAATGTTGCTAGGCAAAGAGTTGCAGAAAGTAGGAGCTGTAAGTAATAATAATAATCTTTGCCCACAGGTCTTTTGAGAAAAAAAATACATTTTAAATGGAATGATAATCAGTCATATGGATCACTTTTAAACAAGCTTCACCTCTCCCAGCTGATCTGTGACCCAACCAGGCTATCTACCACAGGAGGCAAACACTCCCTCGTAGACTGGGTACTGTCTAACAGAAAGGACGATTAGCTGCTGCAGGCACCCTCGCTGATGCTATTAGTGATCAAAAACCAGTATATTGTGTTTGGGATGCCCGCTCCCCCTCTTGCCCTCCCAAAGAACTGGTTTTTCAGGACTTCTCTAGGTTTGATCCCACTGCATTCCCTCTGAGCTACACTCAGTTAACTGGCCCTGCTATACTGGACCAAAGATGTCGATGAAGTCTTAACTATTTTACCTCCACTTTTCAATCCCTTCAGGACAAACACATCCCGATAATGAAGCACAGCGTAAGGAGGAAGGCCACCGGGTGGCTACATAGTAATCTGCTTGCTTTGCTAAAAGCAAGAGACACATGCTGAAAAAAATTAAAAACCTCATCCCTGCACAATGATTGGCTTGAATACCTGGCCTGAGAGATATTTATGAAAAAGAGATCCATTTGGCTAAAGGCACCTAATTTAAGGAGCTATCGAAGGCCTCTGCTAGAGGCTCCAGAAGTTTCTGGAACCACATCAACTGTCTCCTGGAAACTGGTAAAGATATATAAAAAAAAATAACATTGGACACCTTCACTAATGCCTTTAACAGTCATTTCTCTAACCTAACCATTTTTGGAAATCAAATGTCATGCTCCCCAGAAAACATTCCTCCACATTCCCCCTCCCTCCCTCTTTGTACCTCTGCGCTGTCACTTGAGGTGAAGTACTTCGGCTCCTAAACACTATCTCCACCTGTGGGAGCACCGACTCCGATGGGCTGAAACCTAAACTACTAAAGATCACTGCCCCGCTCCTGGCCTCCCCACTTACCAGAGTATACAGTATGTCTTTATCTTCAGGCACTGTACCCAAGAGCTGGAAAGTGGCCAAAATAGTACCAGTATTTAACAAGCATTTGTCAGTGCCAAATGTTGTCTTTCTGGTATTGGCATTGGTAGTGCAGGGGTTCGAGAGATGCATAATAGGAATGGCAGTGAAGTATTGAAGTAACGCCAATCCCCACCCCACCCTGCAGAGACTGACAGGCGTTGGCAGTGTGCTTTTTGGGTTGTCGGCCATAACACTCATGCCATTCCACCTCTCCCCACCCTGCAGACACCGATAGGTGTTGCGGTGTGCCTTGGAGTCTTTGACCCTTATGCTCACCCCATTCCATAAGGAAATAAGCTGAAATGGGTGCAGTAGAGGAGAATGGAGTGAATGTTAGGGCCGAAGACCACAAGGCACACCTTGATGCCTCTCAGTGGCTGCAGGGTGGGGGTGGGGTGGAATGGCATGAGCATTATGGCTGATGACCCCAAGCCACACCCCCAACGCCTGTCAGTTTGTGCAGGGTGATGCATTACAGTTGGAAACCCTAACGCCCTGGGCGTTTGTTGTTTTTTTTGCTCCAAATTTTCACCATAGGCTTTTTGGGACCCCATCTCATGAACAGTGGCACTATCATTTCGTTACTCAATCCCAAAAGGTGATTTTGCGCAGCGATTGCGCAATTTGGCGCAACAGATGTGAAAAGACATTTTGGGCAGGATGTGAAAAATGACAGCTGTATTGTTCATGAGGAGGTGTGAAGAAATGGCAATGTTGAAAATCTGGAGTGAAAATATGAAAAACTGGCGAAGTTACGAGTGTGTGTAGAAAGTCTGCAACGCACGCTCATAACGCAGTCATTTTTTGGAATGTCGTCACCAAATTTTCAACATGTCCTTTTTGGGACCTCCCCTCTGTTATTTTGTTAATCTGTCCAGAAAGTTGATTTCACACAGCGACTGTGCCATTCTACACCACAGATGCAAAAACACATTTTGGGAAGGGTGTGAAAAATGACAGTTGTACTGTTCATATGGGGGTGTGAAAAAATGGCAATGCTGGATATTTGGAATGAAAATACTAAAAATTTATGAAGTTATGAGCATGCATAGAAACTGCACAATGGATGCTTGTAACGCAGTCATTTTTTGGAATTTTTTCACCAAATTTATGAAAGAGCTTTTGGACCCCACCTCAGTGTAGCACTGTTGTTTTGTTAATTGGTCACGAAGGTGATTCCATGCAGCGACTGCGAAATCACCTTTCGGGACTGAGAAATTAAATGACAGTGCCCGTGTTCATGAGGTGGGATCCCAAGAACCCCATGTTGAAAATTTCGGACCAAAACTCCAAACATTGGCTGAGATATCAACCTAAGTTGAAACCCCCCCTTGACTGCCGTTATAGGGCTTACCGTCATTTCTTCAGTTCTTGGTTGGTCTTTGAAGAGTGCAGACGTGTTCCCAGTCCACAGAAGATTGCTGTTCCTCACCTCTGGAGGTAAGTATGGGAGGTGTGTGTGTGTGGGGGGGTGAGCCGAGGGAGGGGTGCGGGTTGGGGGAGGGGGACCGGCGGGAACAATGAGGGACAGTTTTCTTCTTTTTTCAGGTTTAAAAAAAAAGATGTCAGGGGACTGTTTTCTTTTACAGGTGACATATTAACAAAACAGATTTTGGCACACTGGGTGGGCTCCCAGTGTGCCAGAGTACTGAGGGGATCAATGCAGACTCAGAGGTTGGGCACCCTGAGGGTTGGATGAGAACATAGGGGTGGGGAGCAGGCGCAGCCAACACCAGGAGTGGACATCCAGGTGTCAGAAACATCAAGAAAATTTTGGCACACTGGGTTGGCTCCCAGTGTGCCACGATGGGGGGAGGGGGGATACATGCTGACATGGGGATTGAGCACCCCGATTTTGGCAGGGGATGGAGAACAGAGGGGGTGGGCAGCAGCAGTGGGAGGGTTTTATGCTGGTCGACAAAGAGTGGAGGGTGCAGGGTGAGCAGCAGCAGTGGAAGGGAGTGGGAGGGTTTTATGCCGGTGCGACGGAGAACAGAGGATGCAGGGTGGGCAGCAGCAGTGGGAGAGAGTGGGATGGTTTTATGCTGGTGCGATGGAGAATGGAAGGTGCGGGGCGGGCAGCGGCAGTTGGAGGGAGTGGGATGGTTTTATGCTGGTGTGGGGAATGGAGGCTGTGGGGCAGGCAGCAGCAGTGGGTGGGAGTGGGAGGGTTTCATTATATGCCAGTGCAATGGGGAACAAATGGTGCGGGCCAGGCAGCAGCAGTGGGAAGGTGCTAACATTTAAATTTGTTGTCCTGCTGTGTGCCTAGTTGGGGGGGGGGGGGCTGATGCTGCAATGATGAAACTGCGGCTGATTGCAGCTGCAAATTTTTTCAAGTGCAATGCTCACTCTGAAACTGCCATCATCGACAGCTTCAGCATTAATTGGTGGCTGAGGAATGCACCCATTAAAGCATCTGCTGCATTGGCCACAACACTGCCACACCTCTGCAATGCTCTACTATCTCAATATGTTTCTTTTGTGCTGTGCGTGCAAGCAAACATAAAAAATACTGATCTCATATAGACATACTTGCAGTAACTGACCTAATGTATGAAAAATATGTCAGAAATATCCAATTCATAAATAAACAGGGGTCCTCTCCTTTAAACCACTGGCTTGGGAATCAAAAGATCACAGGTCCTGCTGGAGTCAAATTATTCACTGTGTGACCATGGCCAAGTCCCTTAACCTTCCAGTGCTTTGGTCTATCCTGCAGAAATGGATATAAGCACGACCCACTGGAAACTAGATACTGCATCTCAGCAGGGCCATCACAGGTAAATAAAATATAGAATAATACACGGGGTGTTGTGTTCCATGAGAACTGTACGCACACCCTCGGTGTTGGATGCTACATAAACCCCAAGAGTGACGCTCAAGGGGTTTAATTAAGCATCCTACACTGAGGGTGTGTGTAAAATCTCGAGTTAAACACACTACCCCATGTTTTATTTTATATAATTGCTGGGGAATGTTTTTTCACCACAGACATTATATAAATAGAAACATAACACTGTGCAGCTGCAGTCAGGTTCAAGCACTGTCCGTGGTCATGTTCAAGTGGCTGTTTAAACCATTTAGTTTTTTAAGTGTTTCCTCCCAAAAGTGTACTGAAAAGAGTCAAGTTCATCTTTTTAACATATGAGTTATGGCGGAACCTGAGTGTGAGAGGCGTTGAAGTGCGGTGTGATGAAGGGAAGACTGCCGTTGGCGCATGTGTGGAGTGAGAGAAACCCGGCACGTGTTCGCCGTTATAACCAGCTGGTTATAACAGCAAATTGTAGCCAGATTTCCTTATGGGAAAAAATACTCCCTGGTTATTATATTGTAACAAAAAAATGTTAATGTATATATGCGTCTAGTTCTCTGTGTCTTTGTTCAGCTGTACATTCACTTCTTGGCTAGGTCACTCTTGTAAAAGAGATACTGTAGTGTTTTGAACAAGATTGGATAAATAAGTTATTATTCTTAAACTGAGTGACACAGCCCTTCAGGATGATTTTTTATAGTGCTCCACCTTATGTTTTTTTTCTTCACCACTTGCAGGGATTTTCACAGATCACTATACAGATGTATTTTATGCTAGTACTTGGAAGCCTGCCTGGGACTTTCACAGCCCAGAACCAGAAGGTTTTAGCGGGTTTAAACAGTCCTGAAGGAGGGGACTGCTATACACAGAAAAAAGAATGAGAGACAACCTGCACCAAGCAGCTGAAGGGGACAGCAGTCTGCAGTGGAGTTGCTCTGTAGCATCCCACATTAAGCAGGTAGGGCTGGGCAGACACAATGGGCCAAAGGCCCTTTTTCCACCAGCAACTTCAATGTTTCTATAAAAGTGTGAGGAGAAAACTATCTGAGAGAAAGAAAGAGAGAGAGAGTAAGAGAGACAGAAGAGTAAAAGAGAGGTGACTAATGGCGGCAAGCAGCCATTAAAGACAAGCATTTGTCAATGCCGAATGTTGTCTTGCTGGTTTTGGCATTGGTAGTGCAGGAGTTAGAGAGGCACATAATAGAAGCAACAGTGAAGTATAGAACCAACATCAACCCCAGCCCACCCTGCAGAGAGTGACAGGCATTGGGGTGTGCGTTTGGGTCACTGGCCATAACGCTCATGCTATTTCACCTCACCCTACCCTGCAAAGTCTGACAAGTGTTGCGTTGTGCCTTGGGATCATCTGGCCTTATACTCACCCCATTTCATAAGGAAGTACGTTGAGATGGGTGCAGCATAGGAGAATGGGTTGAACTTTGGGGCTGAAGAGTCCGTGGCACATCTTGATGCCTGTCAGTGGCTGCAGGGTGGAGGTGGAGGACCAATGGCGTGAGCAGTACAGCAGACAATCAAAAGACACACCCCTGATGCCTGTTGGTCTGTACAGGGTGAGATGCAATAGTTAGAAACCCTAATGCTCTGGGCGTGTGTTGGTATTTGCACTCCAAATTTTAAAACATGGCCTTTTTGTGACCCCACCTCATGAAAGCATTTGGGACCTCTGTTCATGAACAGTGCCCCAGTGATTTTGTTACTCTGTCTCAAACATTGATTTCCCACAGTGACCACGCAATTCTGCACCACATGAAAATGTCAGCTGCACCATTGATAAGCAGGTATGAAGAGATGGCAATGTGGGAAATCTGGAGTGAAAATATTAAACAGTCTCGAAGTTACGAGCATGTGTGAAAACTGCACATCGCACGCTCATAACACAGTCATTTAGTGGAATTATTTCACCATATTTTTAACATAGCCATTTTGGGATCTCTGTTCATGAACAGTGGCACTATGATTATCTTAATCTACTCGAACGTTGATTTCCCACAGCGACCGTGTGATTGTGTGCCAGATGTGCGAAACTACACTTCAGGCAGCCTGTGACAAATGACAGCTGAACTGTTCACAACAAGGTGTGCAAAAATGACAATGTTGAAAATCTGGAGTGAAAATATTACAAATTCTCAAACTTACGACTATGTGTGGACACTGTGCAATGCACGCTTGTAATTATGGAATTTTTTCACCAAATTTTCAACATAGGCATTTTGGGACCTCTGCTCATGAACAGTTTCACTGTGATTTTCTTACTCTGTTCTGAACATTGTTTTTCTACAGCGACTGCGCCACTGCATGCCGGATGTGCGAAAAAAAAAACAGTTCAGGTAAAGATGTAGGAAATGAAAGCTGTACTGTTCATAAGGAGGTGTGAATAAATGGCAATGGAGAAAATCTGGAGTACAAATATTAAAAATTATCGAACTTACGAGTGTGCGTGGAAACTGTACAACGCACGCTTGTAAAACAGTCATTTTATGGAAGTTTGTCACCAAATTTTCAACATAGGCATTTTAGGACCTCTGCTCATGAACAGTGTCACTGTGATTTTCTTACTCTGTCCCGAACACTGATTTCCCACAGCGACCACGCTATTTTGCGCTGGAAGTGCGAAAACACATTTTGGCCAGGATGTGAAAAATGACAGCTTTACTGTTCATAAGGAGGTGTGTAAAATTGCCAAAGTTGAAAATCTGGAGTGAAAATATTACAGATTCGTGAAGTTATGAGCATGCATGGAAACTGTTCACCAAATTTGCAACATAGGCTTTTTGAGAGGCCACCTCGTGAACAGTGGCACTGTCATTTCGTTAATCAGTCCCGAAGGGTGATTCCACGCAGTGACCGCAAGAGCATCTTTTGGGACCGAATAATGCTGTGACAGTAACTGAATTCATGAGGAGGGGTCCCAATAACCCCATGTTGAAAATTTGATGGCAAAATTCCCAAAAATGCCTGAGATATGCATCAAAGTTGAAAAAACCCTATTCATGCCATTATACAGCTTACCAGCATTTCTTCAGTTCGGATCGGCTTTGAAGTGTGCAGTCGTGTTTTGGTCCACGAAGATAATCTCGCGGGCTCCAGAAGGTAAGTATGGGGTGAGGGGGTGGGGCACGCAGTGGGTGGCGGGTTGGGGAGGGGCTGTGGACTGCGAGGACCGTTTCTACTTTACAGGAAAAAAAAACATTGCGGTAAGGTTTTTATTTTACAGGTGCTTTTGACACACTGGGGTGGGCTCCCAACATGTCATCTGCTGTGTTTTTTTTTTTTTTTGCGGGAGACTGGAGCTGACGGGATTGGGCACCCTTCTCGCAAATGAACTGGGGAGGGTGTCACCTGCAGGAGGATTGGACTGTAGCTGACAGGATTGGGCACTTGTCTGCAAATAAAGAGTGTTGGGAGGGATGATGCCAATGTGGATTTGTGCTCCCCTGTCAGCAGATGAATTAGGGAGTGGGGGATTGTAGCCGATGGGGATTGGGCACCTGTTGGCAAATAAAAAGTGTTGGGGGGATGATGCCAACAGGGGGATTGTCACCCTCCTAAGTCAGCTTTTCTGGGGACTGTTCGAGGCAGATGGCACAGCCGCCGCCATGTCGCACTGAAACTTACACCAGGAAAGGCATGCCCTGCAATGAGGTGGAGCTCCCGCATTGCAGCAGCTAAAACCTTTCAAGGTGGTGGACATGCTTTTGCACTGCGGTCATAGACAGCGTGCAATCTAATTCACGCCACGGAGGCCAGCCCCAGAAAGCAGTGGCACCACAGGCCACAACATGACCGCGCCTCCAAAACCTGCTATTCGGAAGTTACCACAACATGTTTCTTAAGCAGGCACAAGACAACATAAAAAGGGAGACAGAAGAGACTAAACAGCTTCAAAAAACTCCACAGTACAGACTATTCAGAAGTTTGGGCCATTTCAGATACAGATCAGGATCAAGTGCAGTATCTCCAGGAAGACATATGTGCCGAGAGGGAGACAGTTTATGTAATAGCCTTGGCCTTGTAACAGATAGCTGCAAAAGGCACTAGTGCAGAACCCTACGCACTACCAAAGGAGAGAAATCCAAACAGAGAGGAGGAACAAGAGGTCAGATGGAGTGGCAGATCTGAAGGGTGCTGTTGAGATAAAGTTACTAACAGTCCCTATTTTAGGCAGGATGTTCCAGTGTCCCCACAAGTTTTGTAAAATGTCTCTTTTGTCCTTGTTTTTGCTTACTTGTCCCAGTTTTGTCCCTTTTTTTTGCTGACTGCTAATCTATGAGTGACAGTTATTTCAGCACCACTGTGGCACTGCTCGGGCAGCAGTTTGCAACTTCAACCCCTGTGCCTGTGTTGCACTGCAAGCATGTCAGTGGGAGCACAGTAAAGCATGTTCCTTCCTGTTAGTTTGACTGGGTAGTAGTGCAGACAAGCACATGTGGAAGTCTGCCAGCCAGCAGCTGAGATGGGACTCCAGACAGAGAAGAGACCGGCAGCAGTGAACTAAGGTACCCGAACCTGATCAGCTATAAGGAAGTGTGTGAAAACAATCTGGTGTGGTAGTGGAAGTCACTGAAGTGAAGTTTGCTCAGTAAATGAGGTGAGTGTGAGCAGGTTGGATGTGACTGTCAGGAGGAGCAATACATGCAGCTCGAATGTCTGATCACAATTTAACGCAGGTTTGCTTCTAATGAACTTTCTGTACATCATGGTTTGGAACTTGCTGCAGCAGAATGATGTATTGTTTTAATCTAGATGCTTGCTACTGGTGTTACTGTGGGGTGGCACGGCCAGAGCATGCAGCAGCTTTTAATTGATTGTGTGCACCGTTGTCTGCGGCGGTGCCCATGGGAGTGACACGGTGGGGGAAGGGTCATGGTCAGGATGGACCGTCCCAGTTTTAGGTCGCGGAAAGTTGGTAGCTTTAAGTTGAGAGAATGGAGTCATTGACTGGTGGGAAATGAGTGAAGACATGCGTACCAGGCAGGCCAGAGACCCATTTCCTTAAGCACCCCTAACAAAATTTCCTTTCTTAGAGGCCAGTCTAGGCTGCTAGTCAGGTAGCCCCCACAGTGGTCAGATAGGCTAAGGTTGGCTACTCCTTGGACCAGAGCTAGTTGGCTGTCTGGGAGGTCTGGCAGTCATATAAGCTGCCCAAGAGACACAATGGAGACTTCAGGCTCCAACTGAAGTGGCCATGAGGGAAGCCCAGTGGCTACTCAGAAGAACTTTAAGGGTGGTGGTGTGCCTGAGGTTCCATAGGGCAATGGATAGGGGACCAGTGCCTGTCAAAAGACTTCACCTTCCTGAAGCAGCAGATAATCAGAGCAGTTCCACAGTGTGTCTAGGTCTTCAGCAGTTCCACAGTGTGTCCAGGTCTTCAGCAGCTCTATGGTGGGTCCAGTTCTTCAAGAGTTACTTGGTGTTGTTCTTCAGCAGCTGTATGGTATGTCCAGTTCTTCAGCAACTCTCTGAGGTGTCCAATTCTTTAGTATCTTTATTTTGTGTCCAGTTCTTCAGCAGCTTCACGATATTTCCAACTCTTCAGCGTCCCAAGGTCTGTCCGGCTCTTCAGCAGCCCCACGTTATGCTTATTTCCTCTGCAGCTCCGTAATGTGCCTAGCTCTTTAGCAGCTCAACAGTGTGTCCAGTTATTTAGCAGCTTCAAGGTGTACCTAGCTTTTTAGCAGCTCCAGAGTGTGTCCATCTCTACAGCTGCTCCATGGTGTGATCAGCTTTTCAGCAGCACCATGCAGTGCCCAGTTCTTCAACAGCTCAAAGGTGTGTCCAGCTGTTCAGCAGCCCCATGTTATGTTAATTTCCTCTGCAGCTCCACATTGTGTCTAACTCTTTAGCAGCTCAACAGTGTGCCCAGTTCTTCAGTAGTTTGGTGTGCCTCTACTGGTGTCCCCTTGTGCCTTTCATGTTGCCCTGATATGGTCTTGCAGGCATTCCTTCAGGAGGCATATTGTTCTCCATATATATACTGTATATATATATATACCTTTTTTGCAGCTGCACCTGAATATGTAGATTACAAATGATTTAGGGTAAAAATATTGAAAATTACCAACGTTACAAGCCTGCATTGCGTCCAAGTTCAATGTAGGCTCATAACTGTTGTTTTAATATTTTACACCAAATTATAACCTTCTTATGACCCCCCATGAACAAGTGCAGAAAATGTTTAACTCTGCCCAAAAGGTGATTTCGCACAGGGAACGCAAAATCACCTTTCGGGACAGATTTGCCTAATGTCACTGCAATTGTTCATGAAGTGGGGTCCCAAAAATGGGAGGTTGAAAATCTGGGGCAAAAATATGCACAAATGGCCAAGTTATGCCATTATGTTCAAAACCCCAATGAAATACACTGAACCGCATATCTGTTTTTTCAGTTCACGGTCCAGCATTGAAGAGTGAAGACGTGACCGTGGTCCACAGAAGATTAGGGCATTGGATCCAGTGAGTAAGTAACTGTTTGGGGGGGGAACTGTGGGGTGGTGGGTGCTGAGTGGAAGAGTCGGATGGGGGGACAGTAACAGCCACAAAAGACATCGATGGACGGTTTTCTTTTCACAAGGTTTGTAAAGAAAAACGACTGAAGGATATGTTGCTTCCTAATTATGACACTGGGGAATTTGACACCCCCAGTCTCACTGTTATATCTGTGGGGCAGTGTGCAGGGGTGGGTGTTGAGAAGGTGGGCTAGGTGGGTGGTATTACAAAGCAAAAAAATAAAAATTAAAACACAGATGGAGATGTGACCGCGCATTGGGAGCAGTGTGGTAGTGAACTGCAGGGGGTTCACGTATGGGGTGGCGACACCTGGGGACTGGGCACCCCTAGTGTCAGTGTTATGTTTTTTGGGGGGGAGTTGCTGAGAGGAAGGGTCAGGTGCAGGGAACAGTCATGGAAGAGGCGGAATAAATCATCCCAGGAGACGTGACTGTGGCATTGGGAGCATAGTAGTGCACCAAGGAGTTTCACATATGAGCTGACACTGGGAGCTGGGCATCCCCCACTGTCAGTATTATATTTGGTGGGGGGGGCTGAATGGGAAGGTCGGGTGTGGGGGACAGTCATGGAGCCACCACTAACAGACATCGATGGATGGTTTCCTCTTACAGCTGGCAGACATTCCATACATTCCAGGCTGGCTATGACGGATCAGCTTGGCTTGCTGGGTGGTGCAGATCAAAGGCAAGAGCTGACCTATGATTGGGGTGGCTATTTCTTTTCAAGTTCTTGCCATCTCCGCCCAACAAGCCAAAACTCTGTCATAATCAGCCTCATTGATGATTGGTGTGCCACTGACTTGCCCCTAAAACATTGCTCTGCATTGGACGGACAGTGTCACACCCGTCAAAAAGCAGTACTACTGCAATATTTTCACTGCAGATACACACACATGGCAAACATAAAAATAGGGAGAATCAACTTTAAAATAATCTCTCGGCAGATTTGCTTTGTGCCTGTACACTGCACCAAGCCTGGGGTAGAGCTTATGTTGTACGGCATCAATATGCACCGAGAAATCAAAAGATATTGGTCCAGTCAGACCCCGAGGTACTTAAAGGAGGAAACATTTTCAATCATAACACCATCAAGGGTATGAAATAAAGGGAGAGTGATGACTCTTGTAAGCCTCTGTCGGGTGTCAAAATTCATGGAAAATATTTTTTTGGCATTGAGGAACAGTTGGTTAGACTGGAGCCAGCGCTGAATGTTGTCAAAATCAAGCTGAAGCTGTAAGGTAAGGTCATGGGAAGAAAAGCCAGATGCAGGAAGAACTGTATCATCAGCATACAAGGGCTTGATCTAGGGTAAGACCCGGATATTTGAAAGAGTTAGCAGCAGAGAGAAGAGAGCTACCTAAGCAGTGAATGTCTAAACCATTGGGACAAGTCCTTAGTTTAAGTGGGGAATCAAAGATCATGGTCTGGGTATTACTAGAGTTTAGACAAGGCAATTTTGTGTAAGCCGAGTCCGCAATCTACCAAAATCAGTATTCAGCTTAGAAATAATCTCAGTTAAGCTTTTGGAGCTGGTATAGAGTACCATGCCACTGGCATATAGGAGGGTGCTACAGAATGATGGAACTTTGGGGGCATCATCATGAAGATAGAAAAAAGTAGCAAACCCATAATGGAGCCTTGAGGAACACCTATATTGGCTGTGGTTAGAGCAAATTTAGCCTGATTAAATGTAACTAATTGTTGCCTATTACTAAGATAGCTAGAGAACTATCTGATGGTGAGGGTGGGGGGATACCTAGGGATGATAGGTTAGATTCAAGCAGGGAGTGGTTTACAAGATTGAAAGCCTTAGGTCCTGTCCACACTACACTCGAAAAAAGCTGTAATGGTTTTAAACTGTTACAGACTGTAAAACGTTACAGTGTGTCCACACTGCCAGTGAACAGTGTGGATCATGGTGTGAAAACATTACAGCCTGTCCACGTCGAGTGCGATGGCGTGTGTGGTCCCAACCCCATAGTAGCAGTGCACATCCCATGGTGCACTCGATGAGGACAGCTGCAATATGAGATGCCCTCGTACATGTCATATGGAGTATTGAGCATATGGTACAGTCATATCATGTACCAAACCGTATTCCACTGTCATGAGACACACATGTTGTGGAGGTGACAGAGGGAGGGTTGGGGGGAATCTGTACATTGGGATCGGGGTTACTTCAGTGTGGGGGGGGAGCCATGACATCATCTCTGCCAACATTATGGCACCAGGGCACAACAGACGTTAATGTACTGCTGCTGTATGGCTGATGGCATACCTTCTAGTACTGCCTTCAGTGCTCCCCACCGCTCCACTGTACACTGTGCCACACGTCTATTGTCCACCACAGCAGTGCACCACGATGCACTCAGGAGCTCCACTATTGTATGTGTTCACTACTGGCACTGCTCTGCAGGTAGTATCGCTGCCACAGCACACATGGGCAGGCGGGGTAATCCCAACACTCGGCACAGTGAGGGGAGTCACCAAGGAAAGTACACAGATACCATTAGGAGGTGGCCCTTGGGGAGGCATGTGCGGACAGAGAGGTGGGTTCAGTGGGGACATGGGGGTACACCCGAGGGTTGACATACAGCTGTCCAGCTGCTGTAATTGATAGAGGCATTCTGGTATTGCAGCCTACACTCGTGCTCCATGCTGCCATCTGCATATGTCCTGGTAGCCTCCGACCTACCTGCATGTAGTGGATCAGTGCTGCAATGCATGCAGGTATAGTGTGAGACCGGAGGCTACACGGTGGAGTGTTTAGACACACACTGGTAACGTTACAGGACTGTAACCATTACAGAAACCATTGTTGAAACCACCTTACAACAGGTTTTTGTAACGGTTATGAAAATGCCTTCTGTAACGTTATCAGTGTAAATGCAAGCTGTTACAGTAATGGTTTGACCCATCTGTAAAGTTACAGAGTTTTTTTTTTGTGTAGTGTGGACAGGGCCTTAGTGAGATCGATAAAGATAGAACCAGTACACATCCCCTTATGCATGCCCAGTTTAATATTGTTGGTGAACTGGGTGAGCACTATGGAAGTACTATGGGCCTGCCTGAATTCATGTTGGGCAGGGGATGGCAGGTTATATTTGTTGGGGTGATCAGTGACCTGGAGGGCCACAAGCGTTTTTTAGCAATTTACTGAGGACTGGCAGGATTGCTATTTGTAATTTTCTAGGCTCTTAGGATTATCTTTTTATGTTTGCTTGCACGCGCAGTGCACAAGAAACATATTGAAATAGTAGAGCATTGCAAAGGTGTGGCAGTGTTGTGGCCAACACTGAAAGTATCTGCAGCAGCCTGGGAAATTCCTCAAGATCCAAAAGGTTCGGTTGGCTGATCCTCCTGTCAGTCACAACAAAGGCTCCCCCTTCAGGTGCAAAAAGGCACAAAAGCCCAAAACTACAATTCCTACAGATTTTGACTCCAGACAGCTCCTGTAGTCCGGCTCCATTTTAGGTCCCACTAGAACTGATTGGTCCAATTCGCAGTCCAGGACCAAGATAGTGGAGATAAACAAAACAGTCCTTGCTGCAAAGAAGGCAGGTTAGACAAACTACATTATCATTATCACTCTAAATGATTTTCAGCAAATAGTTACATCTTTCAACAGAGCTCCGTCTCAGATTATTTGTGACTGCAATCCAGGCAGCTCTTAAAGAGACAGTACACAGAGGCTATACAGGCACTCTCTGGTAGTCACATTTAAACTGCTAAAACGCAGGACACCAGCCTGGCAGTGAGCATTTAGGCAAGCTCAAGGAAGACTTTTCCGGAAACCCCTTTTTGTAGGGGGGTTACACCAGCACTTTGGCTAATCAAGGTTACTAAACTAATTAATGCCGTATATGGACAGAGTGATGGTGCCAAGGCACCCAGTGCTCTGATGGGCACTGCTAGTAATAAACCTACCCCCACTCCTGGGATGAGGGTTAAACTTACTAAGATATTCCCACTGGGTATTTAAAGGCAACCTTTTCCCCCCATTCCATTACAGAACACGTGTTGGGGTGGGTGGAAGATGGTAAAGAGGCATTGCTCTGCATTTACTGTAGGACTGAGGGGGATACAGAGGGGATGGTTTTGAACTGATGGTGTTGGGCAGGGGAAGGGGGCTGGCAAAATGACAGATAGTTTTAATGAGGTATAGGAGGATCAAGGAGAGGTGTGGGGGCAGAAGATGATGGGGGAGGTGGCCCTGGGGTTAGCTCCTAGGGAGAATGAAAGGCTTATTGTTATATTTTTAACATCTTTTCATAAGGATGGGCTCCAGATATGAATACAGTGGGCAGAGAGATGATGTCTCTTTTCTAGAACTCAAATAATGGAAGGCCTACTTTTTGTTGTATCTAGGAATTAAGCTTTGTTACTCACCAAACCTCTCAACCTCCTGCCTCATAAATCAGGGACAAGGCTTGAAAAAATCAGGGACAAAGGACCAAAATCAGGGACACATCTTCCAAACTGGTGCTATCCACTCAGGAAGCCGGTAGAATAAGGGGTTTAGTGTAAAATGAAATTTCTAAATTAGAGCAAGTCTGTAACTTTAATGTTTGACATTAATTTGTGCTTACAATCCCCACAGTTTAGTCACGGAAACACACATTTTAGGAGGGATAGAGTAAAACTGTGAGGTGAAATCAGGGACATCCCTGAAAATAGGGTACAGTTGAGAGGTATGTTACTTACTCAACCCTAGGATAGTCCCTGTTACTGAATGCAAGTTCCATGGCATATGAATTCTGACACAGTGAGGATGGGGGGTGTATCAAAACTCCTGACTCGGGGGTGTCACAGGTGCCAGTTAATACATACCTCTTAACCTCTTACCTAGTAAATCAGAGACAAGACTTAAACAAGCATTTGTCAATGCCGAATGTTTTCGTGTTGGCATTGGCATTGGTAGTGCAGGAGTTAGAGAGATGCATTAGGTATGGTAGTGAAGTATTGAACTGATGCCAACCCACCCCCACCCTGCAGAGACTGACAGGCATTGGGGTGTCCCTTTGGGTGTTTGGTAGTGCAGTGCGGGAAAACATGTTGGGCAGGATGTGAAAAATGACAGCTGTACAGTTCATAAGGAGGTGTAAAAAAATGCCAGTGTTGAAAATGTGGCATGTAAATATAGCAAATTTGCGAAATTACAAGGGTGTGTGGGAAATATGCAACGCACACTTGCAACACTGCCATTTTATGGTGTTGGCACCAAATTTTCAACATAGGCATTTTAGCACCTCTGCTCATGTACAGTGTCACTGTTATTTCCTCAAAGTGTCCCAAGAAGTGATTTCGCATAGCGACCACGCTTATTCTGCTCCGAAGTGCAAAACACATTTTGGGCAGGATATGTGAAATGACAGCTGTACTGTTCATCAGGAGGTGTGGAAAAATGGCAATGGTGAAAATCCAAGTGAAAATATCACAAATGCACGACGATACGAGCGTGCGTGCAATCTGCCAACACACGCTTGTAACACAGTCATTTTATGGAGTATCATCACCAAATTTTCCACATAGGCATTTTAGGACCTCTGCTCATGAACTGTGTCACTGTAATTTTCATAATCTGACCCAAACACTGATTTCCCACAGTGATTGCGCTATTGTGCGCCGGAAGTGCGGAAACACATTTCGGGCAGGATGTGGAAAATGACAGCTGTACTGTTCACAAGGAAGTGTACAAAAATGGCAATGCTGAAAATCTGGCGTTAAAATATTGCGAATTCGTGAAGTTACGAGCCTGCATAGCAACTGCGCAACACACGCTCGTAAAACAGGCATTTGTTGGATTTTTTCCACCAAATTTGGAACATAGGCTTTTTGAGAGGCCACCTCATGAACACTGGCACTGTCATTTCATTAATGGGTCCCGAAAGGTGATTTCGCACAGTGACTGCGAAATCACCTTTTGAGGCCGATTAAAGCCATGACAGTGATAGAATTCATGAGGAGGGGCCCCAAAAACCCCATGTTGAAAATTTGGTGCCAAAATTCCAACAAATGCCTGAGATATGCAGCAAAGTTGAAAAAACCCTATTCATTCCATTATACAGCTTACCGGCATTTCCTCAGTTCGCGGTCGGCTTTGAAGAGTGCAGACATGCTCCCGGTCCACCGAAGATCGTCATGCTGGACTCTGGAGGTAAGTAGGGGGTGAGGGGGGTATGGGGAGACAGGGTGTGCAGTGGGTGGGTGCAGGTGGGGGCAGGAGACTAAGAGGGACCGTTTTATGTTACGGAGGAAAAAAAACATCTCAGGACATTTTTTTTTCAGGGACTTGCACACTGGGTGGGCTCCCAGCGTGCCACCTAACTGTTTTGGGAGGGGGTTGCTGCAGCGACGGGATTGGGCACCCTGTCGGCAGACAATGGAGGTTAATTTATGCTGACGGGTTGGGCACCCCATCGGCACACAATGACAGCTGGGGGAGGCAAGAGCCGAGGGGATTGGGCACCCCTCGGCATATAAGAAATGTGGGGGTTTGATTATGCCGACAGGGAGGGCTCTGGCCGCACACAATGAAAGCGGGGGAGGCAAGAACGGGGGATTGGGCATCCCCTCAGCATATAGGAAATGGGGCTGCTGTATGCCGACAGGGGGTGGGCTCCCCCATCGGCAAATGTGTGTGGCCACAGTAAGCTGGCTGGGGAACTGGGCACCCCCGAAGTCAGCCGTTGGGCAGCTGCCCGCCATGCTGCTAATGTGGCAAGCACGCAGGAAGGGTCCGCTGCGTCTGATGAGCTTTGCACAGATTGCAGCAGACCTTTCCTTAGATGTGCTTGCCACATTAGCATGCATGGTCTGGCTGCTGGCATGCAGGCTGATTGGGGAATGAGGGACGCACCTACTAATGCGTGCCCTGCATTCGCCCAACAGCGGCCGTGCCTCCAAAGCTGCACTACTGCAAGATATTGACTTGCGCGCAGGCATGGCAAGCCAACATAAAAATGAGGGGTAAGTGGCCAAAATCAAGGACACATCCTAAAAAATGTTAATACTGTTAACTTTTCAGCTGTGACTCTTCAGATCTGAATTAGCACTTGTAGCCCTGTGCTCTGCCTGCTACTTCTTGTTCTCCATCGGGCCCATGTCTAGCGGGTTACCAGTCCCTGTATTCTACTATCAGTGCTATATCTGCATATTGCTCTGTTACCCCTGTGGGTCTCATCCAACGTCTCCGACTTTCACTTTGTTACATCCCACTGTCTTTTATACGACACTGCCTGTTGTTCTGGATTAAATTGTATAGTACTGTACTAGTGCTACACTTTATGTATTCAAATTGAATTGCACTGTATGTATCTGATTTTGTTGTGCTTTTGCTTGTTCCCTCCATTTTGTAACCCCTCCCCAGAATGCATCTGAAAATGAGCTGTTTACAGCTCATGTTATCTTTCCTGGTGAAGCCTTTTCAAATAAATAAATAAAATAAATATCGGTCCAAGAAATCTGCCTCAGTGTGTGATTTAGTGTGAAAAGCATTTATGCGAAGGAGAACTACGCTATAACATAACATCTGCAGTAATTTAATGTATTAAATCCTCACTCTTCAGTAGCAAAAATGCTAAATTTAGGAGGGATCATGGACATTTTTTTTGGCAAAATCAGGAAAGTCCCTGAAAATTGAGGACATTTGACGGGAATAAGTTACTGACTGCTTCTTCCCCAAAGTACAAATGAATGGCACTGCCACACTCCACACAGAGTCAGAATTGTCCAACAGACTGATATTTCCAAGCTACTACTTTTCCGAATGTATTTATTTAGTCTTTGGTAACCAGATAAGGCCCACTAGGCACAAGTGCCTGTTTTCTGGGTGACCCGGGAACACTGGGTTGGTTAAGTGACTTGTTCAAAGTCACACAGTATGCAAGTGGAGGTTGTGGGAATTAAACCCAGGTCTGTTGGACGTACCAATCTTATTCACAGCTCGTTACTCTAAGCTCTAGGCTGTACTGCCAGCCAATAATAAACCACCCCAGTTTATTGAGGCACTGAACCTCAGTAAGGGGAGGGATCACCCATCTTCAGTATGCCCAGATAAATTCAGTATATCACTGTCCTGCTGCTTCCACCATGAATGACATAGCGTGTTACTGAATGTGGGGTACCAAATGCAGCGTACCGCATGTGGGTTACCAAATGCTTTGGATTAAAGTTTCTCTGTCTTTCTGTCCAGGGTAACCTTTTGTCTCAGAATGATGTCTCGGGAGCTCTTTGCATATCCCAGGCCTGGCCTGGCATGGCCCGGACCATTTACAAAGACCACAACAGATATGTGGAGACCTACCTCAAACCCTATCCAGGTAAGTCTGGAAGCTAAGAAAATGCCAGATTACATATATTTAAGATTTGTTTCTCACCAGTATAACTTCTCAAGAGGCAGCGTTTCATTTCATTCGACATGAGCTGTGTTTGTGTTTTATATGGGTGGACCTAGGCTACATAACCATTTCACACCTCTGTCAAGTCCCTGGAAAAGCATGACTTCAAAACGGGGTAACAGCTGGGAGGGGGGAGGGGAGGAACCCAAACAGGTTAATACTGGTGACTCTGACAAATGCCTCTTATGGTATAAGAGTCATCTCGTGAGGTTTGAGCAAGAGGAAAGCAAAGTTGAGCTGAGCTGTTGTGGCTGCCCGAACCTCACAAGGTGATTTTCATATACAAAGAGACAGCCCTCGAATGCCCAGTTAACTTATAAATCAAGTAAGTTAGACTGATTTATATTTTTTACATTCACTTTTTTATTTTAGAAAAATAAATCTTACCATTGCTCCCTGTTGCCTCTGAAAATGATCAGTCCACGTTAACGTTCATGCATAAGAAGACAGCTGTACGCAGGATAAGAGATCCTGCTGCTGTGAGCACTGATTGGCTTAAAGCTATAGATTTAAAATAGGGCTAAGATGAAACGGTTGTAATGTCTTGAAAGTCTTGTAGTGTCTCTAGAAAGGCAACATCACAACCTGTCCTCCTCCAAAGCTGGCTGCCTTCTGATGGATTAATATGCTCACACTGTGTGTAATAGTAAAACCAGCTGGGATCAGCTGTTTTTTACTATCATGAACAGAGGCAGCACATTTATTCTTTGGAAGGTAACCAGCCATGAAGAAGGGAAGGTCATGCTGGTTGCCTTTCTATAAAAGAAAATCAGGTGCTGGGGGGAGGAGGTGGATATAAAAGTGCTGCCACAGGGCGAGGTAAGTAAGTAAGTAAGTAAGTAAATATTTATTTCTATAAGGTGCCCTGCCAAAGCTCAGGGCGCCTTTACAATATCACTTATACAATATTAAAACCAAAACTATAAACAACATTAAATTCAAATGCAAACCAATATAATTTAAGTCACTAAAAATGCTTGGTTAAAAAGGAAGGTCTTTAGAGCTTTTTTAAAGCTCTCCACAGTCAGGCAATTGCGTATCTGGCAAGGTAGAGAATTCCACAGGGTAGGAGCCATAAAGGCAAATGTTCTTCCACCAGATGTTTTTAAAGTTACCCTGGGAATCTCCAGCAATCCCTCACCAGAGGATCGGAGGGAGCGGGAGGGACAGTAAGAAGTCAGGAGTTCTTTCAGGTAGCGAGGTCCCAAACCATGTAGGGCTTTATAGGTCATCAGCATGACCTTGAAAGTGATCCACCACTGTACAGGCAGCCAGTGCAATTCGCGAAGCACAGTTGTTATGTGGTTGGACCTCGGGCTTCCAGTCAACAACCTAGCTGCCGCATTTTGCACCAGCTGTAAGCGGCGGATATCCACTCCCGGCAGCCCTAGATAGAGGGTGTTGCAATAATCAAGACGATTGGCCACAAAGGAGTGGACCAGAGTAGGAAGATCCTCTGATGGAATCAAGTGTTTCACCCGTGCTATATTCCTTAGATGAAAAAAGGATGATTTGACTATGGCTGACACCTGTACCCTCAGGGTCAAGCCTTCGTCAAAAATAACACCAAGTTTACGCACCTGACTAGATGCCATGAGCGGGGTTCCTCCCAGAAATAAACCTGAGAGTTTTCCCGCCCATGGACTTGATATCCTTACCCCCGGTTCCACCACCAATACCTCTGTTTTTCCCAGATTCAACCTCAGCCAATTGGTACTCATCCAGTTCTGTATCTCCAGGAGGCAGTTGTTAAACAATTTACTTGACTCAGACTCCTGCTCGGGCTCAAAAGACATATAGAGTTGAGAATCGTCGGCATAGCAATGAAAACTCAAACCAAAATGTCTTATAATGTCCCCTAATGGAAGCATATACACCGCAAATAGCATGGGGGACAACACTGAGCCCTGTGGCACTCCACAGTGTAGGCAGCGAGAGGTCGAGGAATAAATCCCCAATACTACTCTCTGAGTCCTACCCTGCAGAAAAGATTTAAACCAACTGTGGACCACCCCCCTTAGTCCACAGAGAGACCACAGGCACTCAAGCAGCACCCCATGATCCACAGTGTCAAATGCTGCTGAAAGATCAAGGAGAACCAAGATTGAACGAGTTCTCTGATCTCTTGCCATCAGGAGATCATTCAGTACCCGAACAAGAGCCGTCTCAGTACTATGCTGTTTCCTGAAGCCAGACTGGAGAGACTCATAGATATTGTGGATGTTTAAATAATCATCCAGCTGCAAAGCGACCACCTTCTCAATAATCTTCCCAAAAAAGGGAAGATTCGAGATCGGTCTGTAGTTTCCTGGGCAGTCGGGATCAAGGGAGGGCTTTTTCAGGAGGGGACGTACTATTGCCTCCTTCAAGGGATCAGGAAAGATCCCTCTCTCCAATGATGCCACTACTATCCCAGTAAGGATTGGGCCAATAACCTCTACACACCCCACAAGTAGGTGTGTAGGGCCCGGATCCAAACCACAGCAAGTTGGACACAAAGTCTGGACAATTCTCACTATGTCCATGACTACCGGTTGACTGAACGTGGACCAAGTCAAATGGGTATTTCTGTCCCTCGATTGGTCATTGCAAGACCCAATGGGAAGACCCTGGCTGATCTCATCTCTGATAGCAGACACCTTATCAGCAAAGAACGTCGCGAACTCCTCACACTGTAACTGTGATAATGCTCAACCGGCATGAAGACAGACTGGATTGCACAGTCTGTCCACAGTCCGGAAGAGCTGGGCCGGTCTATTCCTTGCTGTAGCAATCTCCCTGGACAGGAACTCTGCCTTCTTATGGGAGATTGCTAACTGGTAGATCTTATAATGATCTAGCAGTCTAAGCCTGTCGACTTCCAGGTTAGTCTTCCGCCAGCGTCTCTCCAATCTTCGGCCCTGTCTCTTCAACCCACGGATCTCCGTGGTAAACCACGGGGACCCAGGGTGAAGAGTACAGGGCCAAACACGGAAAGGAGCAATGACATCCAGGGCCCTCACAACTGCCCTATTAAAGGTCAGCACTAAAAACCCTGGATCCATGCTATCCATTGGAAAACCCGAGAAGTCAAGCTCCGTCATTAGGCCTTCTGAGGTAACTCCTCTCAAAGGACGGAACTGTACTATCTCCTTAGGGACAGGCCTCTTCCGGGGGGCCATGAAACTGAACTTCAGGGCATGATGGTCAGACCAAACGATGGGCTCCACCTCCACATTGGAGACTTCCATCCCCAGATGGAATATCAAGTCCAATGAATGTCCCCCCTGGTGGGCTGCAGTGGTAATAACCCGTGTCAGGCCCAACGAATCAGTCAATTGGAGGAGGTTTTGTCCAAAAGTGCGAGTTCATCGTCGATCCAGGCATTGAAATCCCCCAGAATTACCCATCGGGGGAATTCCAAAACCCTCTCGGCGTTGAAATTTGCCACCTCCCTCAGGAATTCTCTCCCATCACCTGGTGGACGATAAATGAGAAGTATCCTGAATCCTGCACCTGCACCCACAATACATTCAAAGGAGTTGGTATATCCAACCAGCTCCTCCCTAAGGTTCAGTTCCTGTCTAAAACAGACTGCAACTCCCCCGCCCCTACGGTCCACTCTCGGGCGGTGAATCACCGAGAACCCGTCCGGAACCGCAGACCCCAAAATGGGGCCCGCATTTTCTTCAAGCCAGGTCTCGGTGATGCAAGCTAAGTCCACAGATGCAACAAGATCTGCCACTAAAGCAGTCTTGTTTCTAATAGACCTAGCATTGCTTAACACCGCCTGAAAGGGACGAGACTCCAAGGATGACTCCGCTTCCTGCCTGATCAAGTCAATGCCCTTGGGTATGGGTGCAAGATACGATGGACCACGCTCCTGCATCCATTTTGCCCCAGGGCACCTCCTGGTTCTAACTGTTCCTATCCTCCCACTCTTTCCCATCCCCCAAGAGTTCTAGGATCTCCTATTCCCACCACTCATATTGCCCTCAAATGCCGAGTATTCGCATTTCCTATACACTTCTGAAGGGAGTGCGGGACATTCAAAAGGTCGAAGATCCTTTAGTCTTGAGGGGGAGTACCGCCTGACTGTGTTTTCGCCAACCCAACACATTAAACCTATTGATACCGCTAAAAATAACACTTTAATGATACACCTCCTAGTCAGCTTTAACAAAAAATAAAACAAACAAAAAAACACTCCTTTGATGACAACTCCACCACTTTCTCTCACAAAGTAGGGGAAAAGAGAGGCAAATTATTTACCAATCCCACCTACTGTCTCTCACACAGAGGGGAGAGTAAAATACATTTAAAACTTAATACTTATTTAAACTAACATAGAAACTAAACTAAAAATAACTAAATTATAAAATTAAAATATTCAATCAACAAAATCACTTAATAATCTTAGTCAATCCAATAACTTTATCATATCAGAAAAGGTTCACATCTCAGGGAGTCATAAATGTAAATTGGTTCTTCCCATGGGCTCTCACTTCCATAGAGAACCAAAAACAGTCATATATCCCAGCGAAGTCCTAAGAGGGAAACTGGTGCAATTTATTACTTACTCTTAATAAATTCAAGTAAAACAAACAAACTTGCTATTATTTCTTCACACAGATTCAAATGTCAAACCTGTAGGTTCAGCATTTCCTCATAAATCCATAACCTTCACTCCAGTCAGAGTCGCGTCCGATTTTATTTCCACAACCTCTCCCAGCCTCAGCCCAGCCCCAAAACCCTTCTCCAGACCCGTTCAGCCAAACGGCAGCCCACTAGCTACTGCCCGGCAAACAGAAGCACCACAGAACCGACCACCCTATGGCAGCAAGCCTGTAGCACACCACTGAGTCGGGCCAGGGCCAAGAAAAGACTCCCAAGAGGAAATAACGAACTTGCCGTCGACAAAAACTGTTTGACTCCAGCTGTCTCCTTCAGTGTTCCAGGCACAAGACCAATCACCACCTAGAATAAGGGCAGAACAAGTCCTCACTACAACAAACCAGGGAGAAAACAGCCTGGGCACTGAAGTAAAATCCTACTTGCTCTGTGGGCTTGCAAATCCAATTGAACACAAGTCTCTGGTGCTAATAACTCCCATAGAATGCATCCTCCAGCATTTCCAAGCACAGGGCCAACTTGCTCTATATTCAATCCATGCTCGTTCGAATTCAAAGTCGGGCAACAATGAGCAGCACAAAACGCCAAGAACAGAGACGAGTAAACCGAGCCAATTCGCTCCGTATTCACTCCGTGCTCATTCGAAATCAAAGTCGGACGACAACGAGCAGCACAAGATGCTAAGAGCAAAACAAATAAAAACGAGCAAAAACTAAATAAAGTAACTTAAAATAACATAAATAATGGCAGCATAAACACATGTAGCAGCAGCACGCTCAGCCTAGCAGCCGTATCTCTCAGGTAAGGAAAAAAAACTGGTGACAGGGATAAATAAAGGGGATATTCATTTAGCGCAAAGAAAGAGTGTTTCTTTCTCAAAGACAGCAGGTGGATTGAGTCAGTCCTCCAATGTGAGACTAAAAATAAATATGTTACACTTATTGTGAGTGCTGGGCAGAGAAGACTGGGATTGGGGTTCACACAGCAGGTGGGGGGGATGGGGTAAAAAAGTGTCATGCTTTTAGGGAGATGAGGAGGGTGAGACATTAAACAATAAGCAAGCGTGGGGAGAAGGGTGTTATTTTGTTTTCAATAATAGCCAAACAAAAGTTCCTGAATCTGACTAGCCCCCTTATTCAGGAAGGGCTCCCCAATATTCAGGAGCCCTATTATTTATGGTATTCAGGAAATACTATTCAGTCATTCTACACCCCTAGAATCTGACTGCCAGTGAGCAGCAATAGCATTTTGGAAGGTGCTGGACTGATCATTTTCTATTTTTTTTAGTGCTTAATGCCTGAGAAGCTTTATAATGCACAGCATTCTCAGCTGGAGCAGTATTAGGATTTATGACGGAAGGCGGGGGTATGAAGATACTACAGCATTCCAACAATAACAACTTCGGAGAGCTAGAGGCAATGACCAAAATAGATAATCCAGCAGTCATACAAATAATAGAAACCTGGTGGACTCTAGAAAACTCATGGGGAAGAATCTGGAAGGATATACCTTGTTTAGTAAGGAGAGAGTTGATAAAAATGGTGGAGGGGTGGCACACTATATTTGTAACCTTCTTTGATCAGAGGAAGTAGCCAGCAAAAGTATTTCTGAACATGAAACCGTACGGATCAGGGTGGGTGTCAGCCAACTCAAGTGACTATAACTAGGATTGAACTATAGGCCACCAAATCATCCGAAATACATGAACATAGATTTTGTTAAAGAAATAGAACTACAGTTAGGTAAGAGAAATGTCATATTGTTGAGGAATAACGAATATGCCTGGAGTAAATTGGGAGACGGGTGAAGGTGGAAGTGAGCAAGACAGCAGATTAGCCAACAATATAAAAAATCTAAATTTAGAACAATTTGTCAAAACTGCTACATGGGATACCAGTACACTTCATATCCTCCTGAGTGATACAGTAAGGGTTAATCTGAAACTGTGATACCAGAAAACCACTAGGTAATAGTGATCACTAAAATTAAATGCCATCATAGGGCCAACTTTGCACTACTGAAGGATGAGTTAATGAACTGGAGGTGGGAAACAGATTTTGAAAACAGAGAGGTTAATTATATGTTATTTATTTATTTATTCTAAATTTGGTAACCATGAAAGGCATACTGAGTCAAGGCTCGTTTCCAGATGTGACCTGGGAAGGGGGAGGGGAAAAAGCAGTAGGCAATTGCACAGTAATAAACAGCTGAATGGACAAACTAACAGTGTGATACAGTAATAGAATAAATAATGAACAATCTGCATCTGTAGGAATAAAGTGCAGGGGAGCCTTAGCAGTACATGGAATCACAAACAGTAACAAAGATAGATTAAGATTCAGCCTTCAAGGGTAGCCAAAGGAAGGGTAACAGAGCAAGTGGGAGGGTGGGTTGAAGTTTTAGCAGGCGATTGAAGGAGCCAGGGGATGAGGCGTAACAGAAGGAGTAAGGTAGTTTGTTCCAGAGTGAAGGAAGTCTATAGGAGAAACCAGATATATGCAGCATCCTAGTGGGTAAAATTGAGAATCTCGAAAATAAGTATGTTCTTAACGGCAAGAAATATACTAGAAATGTGGTTAAACCATCACGTTTACAATAACATCCTGGATGTAATAGGAGCCAAAAGGAAACTATATAGAAGGGCAAAGGATTTGGGAACCAAAGATTGCTGGGAAAAATATAATATGAAAGTGTAATAGTGCAAACTACTAATTAGAAGGGTTATAAGACAGAAAGAGGACGACATCGCCAGTAAATCCTGTACAAACCCCCAAATGTTCTGAGCTTATGTGAGAAGTAAAAACTGAGTGAAGTTAGAGAAGTGGGACCCCTCAAGGAGGGAACTACTACAATAACTAATGATATAGCTGCAGCTAACATTCTCAATGAATATTTTGGTTCAGCATTCCCGGTTTCTCAGTTGCAGGCAAGAGAAGTAAAACAACATTGATAATCACTAGAAATCTCAAGTGAAGAGGTCTGTGAGACATGCACATCATTATACTGGGAGTTCATACTAGGAGTATTTAAGACGTGCAGAAGGCTGTGAGCCCATAGAGCACTTCTCCCACGTTTGGGTCAGTGACCCCGATTAAGTAGATCGTTGATCAAGTACTTATCTAGTCTGTGTTTAAATGAACTGAAAGTACCCACATCCACTACTGTGCTAGGTAAAGTATTCCAGCATGGAATAATACGTTGAGTAAAGAAACTGCGTCTGAAGAGACCTTTTGGATTGGTCAGCGTGAGCTGAGAATGATGGCTTATAAGTCTTACTTTTCTGTGGTTAATAACCAATCCTAGATCATTTAATAGAGACTTGTCTTCCAGAATTTTAAACATTAACAGAAGGTCCCCTCTAAGTCTTCTGAGCTCTACAGGATAGCGCTCCAATGCTCTCAATCTATACTAGGAACACATATGTTGAGTGCCATCCACAAGTTTAGTAAGTCTCCTCTACACACTCTCCGTTCGATCTATATTCCTATGCAAGTAGGGACTCCATAATGGTGAACAGTAGTCCAGAACTGGATGTACTTATAGCTGTTATAGTGGGATAATACATGCTCTGTTTCTACTAGAGATTGACCTCTTTATGCAGTTTATGATCTTTGAGGATTTATGGACTGTTTCGCTACAATCACTGCTAAACTTGAAGTCACTGCTGACAAGGACACCAAGATCTTTTTCAGTGGAAACAGATTTTAAGCATTTGCTATCCAGAAGATAAGTGTTGTAAATATATATATATATATATATATGTTTTTTACCCAGATGCATAACAACACATTTTCTATAGTTAAACGACATTCCGTGTGTTCTGGCCCAGCCTTCCAATTTAAGTAAATCGTCGCTGAGTTTAAGTGAACCCTTCAAGTTACTAACATCAGCCACCAATTTGGTGTCATCGGCAAATTTGATGGTGAAGTTATTTAGATCTATATTGAGGTCAGAGGCAAGAGCAAGTCACAGGGACCAGATGAATTACACCCAGCAGTATGGAAGGAAATGGCATTGGAACTGGTTGCCCAATAATGGCAATATTTAAAAAAATCACCG
The DNA here is from genome assembly GCA_016271365.2 of Neoceratodus forsteri. Classification (NCBI taxonomy): domain Eukaryota; kingdom Metazoa; phylum Chordata; order Ceratodontiformes; family Ceratodontidae; genus Neoceratodus; species Neoceratodus forsteri. The sequence goes on from CM028134.1 coordinate 154,366,753, forward strand.
AGGGAAGGAGAGGTACCTAATAACTGGAGGACCACTATTGCGGTGCCAATATATAAAAAAGACAATAGGGCACATAAAGAAAATTATAGACTGGTTAGTCTTGTGTCAGTGGTGGGGAAGATAATAAACACCATCTTAAGGAAAAATGGTGGAAGAGCAACTAAGTAGCAAGGAGCTGTGGGATATAAACCAACATGGCTTTAGGGAGGGAGATTGTGCCAGACTAAATTAATTAGCTTTTTTGAAACGATCAGCCAAACTCTTGATGAGGGTGAAACTGTTAGATGTGTTGTACCTCAACTTCAGCAAGGCATTTGACACTGTATATTTTGAGGAATTAATCAAATGTGTAGAGCAATATAAAATAAACAGTAAGATCATAATTTGGATTAAAAAATGATTGACACACAGATCTCAGAAAATTGGTATAGATTCAGAAAGATGGGAGTGACCAGCAGTGTACCTCAAGGATTAGCGCTGAATCCTACATTATTTAACAGCTATGCAGCTAGCATAAATGTTACCAAGGCCAGTAGGATCAGCAAGTCTGCAGATGAAGTGAAGACAGGCCACGTAGCACAAACCAACAAACAAGTGTGCAGATTGCAGAAAAGACTTGATGAGTTGAATGAGTGGGCCAGCAAACACAAAATTGGATTTAGCAGGGAGATGTGAATTATAAAAATGCACTTCAGGTCTAAAAACATTAAGCCAGTAATAAGACACGACGAAGTGTGGGATATGGCCTGATAAGAGCACACCCCAGGTTCGTTATGAGTCACGAGGAGCTTGCTCTGAGTGCCTTTAGCACCTGGGAAGTCCTCCTATCAGGCCATAACCCACACCTTGGAGTGTCTTATTATGCTTATAAAATGGTCCTCTCCCTAAAGAAGTTAATTTAAAACAATGGAGATGGAAAGTGTGCATACAAATAGCAAAAAATGTGATCATTTGAGTAAAAAGTAAAAAAATAGTCCTTGTAATTGTCTTGGAATGGCCTGTTTCATTGAAATTCACTACAGAGCAGTGGTGTGTGTGTCCAGTCATCACACAGTCACCCACAGAAAGACCTGAAACCATGTGTTTTGTTTTCTTTTTTTGTTTAATATTTTTCTGTTTGCACACTCAGTTCGAGTTACAGCTATCGGGACCAAGGGTATAAGAACGAGCGTGTCTCATAGCAGGCAGCATATGTACTGTGAAGTCCCCCCCCCCACACCTCACATATAGTAACTGTTTATTTTGTGTAATTTTTAGCTGTTTTTTATCTTCGTCTGTCTGACTGTATCAGTGTCAGTTGGGATGATTTGAGTGGGAGCGAGCGTGTCACTTATCGGCCGCCGTAGACTATTGTTTCCTGCTTCCAGGATGTGAAAGTGTAACACTGACAGAGAAAGTTATGATTTTGCGAGTAATGGGTACAGTTTTAATTTACGTTGATATTGATATTTCAAGGAGAGGAGGTGGGGCAATGGAGAAATTGAGTCTGGAGATGTCAGAAGTTGCTCACTGTTAACTATGACAGCAACAGCAGTGGAGAAATGGCAGCCAGTGAATAAACAGCAAGAAGAAAAGAAAAGCGAAACAACAAAAAAATTATATGTGAAATATTTATGTTTAGGGATGTGCAGAAAGGGGGGGGCTTCGGTCACAGAGAGTGGCATATATGTAGTTTTTTGACTACTGAGGCACTGTAGGTGTCGCCATTGTAAGTAGACTCTGTGCGAATGTGCAATCATCCATTGAGAATACGCTCAGCTGCTCGCTCTGTCAGAAAGTGGCAGCGTGGGCACTACGATATGCCAGCTGTGCAGAGGCGGGTCTCTTTGAAGTAGTGCAGATTGCAGCAATATGGCACGATAAGGACACAGCTCTGAGAGGCTCTTAGCCAATCAGGTTGCTGAAAGTTTTTTGCCCATTTTATAATGCAGTTTATACAGTGGGAGATCATGTCTCAAAACATCAGGGAACGAAAAAGGTCTTGGCATTTTAGTGTCAAATGACATGAAATCAGCAAGGCAGCATGATGAATCAATAAAAAGGTATAACAGGATCATGGAATGTATTAAAGACATGGTAACACTTTACTTTAAACAGTGCCAGTTGTGCTTGTTCCTTTACTTCAATAACCCCCGCCCCCACCAGCAGCTTACCAGCACCGAGTTTAATTCTTTATATGTGACACTTTTGCATTTACTGTTCTGTGACAGGGAAAGGACTGTAAATTTAAACTGGCTGCCAGATCCTTTCCCCTTTCTGGTCCCAGTCTAGCCCCCATGTTCCTAAATTTTGTGACGTAGGGGTTTGTAGAGCATGGGATCATGCTCCACTGATTTTATTCTTTGTTAACCAGGTAAGGACACTGGATCAAAGGTCCCTTTTCAGGCCCAACCTGGACATACAACAAAAACATGTACAATCAGAACAAGCATTAACAATCACAAATGACAATTACAATTTGACAAAGACAATAAATATTGCTTGCGTCTTGTGATCGCAAATTCTCTCACTGTAAGTATTACCTGAGCAACCACTCCCGTCGTCACAGGGCAAAAACCACACCACTGGGTTTTGTCTTAACGTCTCTTTATTTGATCAAACACACATGCATGTGGGACTTCTACAACGGAGAAGTTCTCCGATTACAATTTACAGCAGCTTTTTATAAGCTAGATTTTGCACCTCTTATCTTGAAAATACCAACATTTCAGTATAAGCCAATCATAAGACAGCATAACAAGTTTTCAGCAATGTAACAGAAAAAAGAAAAACAAGTTTATGTATGAGGTACTTTCACTACTTATTCCATTTGTTTCCCAACACTGCTTGATACATGTCGTGGGTCAAGTGACCTAGGAAGAGACAATGAGTTTACTCACACCATAGCAGCGTGCAGCTTGCCTTCAATGCCACTACGTGCTGTTATTTTTATATTTTGCCCAGGCATGCTCTTATCTTTATATTTTGTCCAAGCCCATTATTTAGGCTGGTACAACCAGTTCTGCTCAGTTTTATCTATTTTCTGTTTTACAAATGTACCTCAAGTAACCTTAGTACAAATTCTATAACCCTTAAAAAAAGAAAACATGAACTCAGAAATTTCTACTACATTCATTATGACTTTGTTACAGCATGGCTTTCAAAGCAAGCATAGCTTCAAGGCATTTAATAGCAAATATAGCTTTAGGATATATAAAAATTCCCTCACAGTCTCAATTTAAAATGGGGAACAGAAACAGCCAATCTAACATTAAGAGGAAAAACATTCCAATATTTGGTACACCCACAGAGAAAGCTCGTATCCCACTCTTTAGTTGATAACAAGGAACATTAAATAAAGGGAAATTAGCAGACCTCAGGCTTGGTAAGACATTTCTAAGAGAAACTAACTCTGACAAAGGAAAAGACGTTCTGAAATAAAAACTCTTAAACACTGCACATCCCACAAAATATTGAATCCTATAATCAGGTGAAAGCCAATCCAATTTAGAATATAGATAACAATGATGGGTCCTGCTTGGGACTACTAATATAAACCTACATATATTGCTATAGGTAACAGTTAAGGCATGCAATTCCTTTTAACCTATATTAAGGTAAAGACTAGACGCATAATCAAAGTAAGGTAAAAGGGACCCAACAGTAATAGCTCTCCTACTTTCAGGGGAAAAATAGGAAATGCATTTGTATAGTAAACCAAGTTTCCTATTGATTGTTTTAGCAACCATTTGAACTTGAAGAGAAAAAGATAAACATGGATCTAGAATCACACCTAAATATTTAATCTACGTCACCTGCTCAATCAGAAGACCGTGCTGAACCAATATATCAAGCCTTGGATTGACCTGAAGCATTAATAGCGTGCCAAACAACATGACCTTTGTTTTGCCTGAGTTTAAAACCGTAGCATTACAAGATAACCAGGAGCAAACTGCCCCAAAATCCTTATTCAAAGCAGAAGACAACTCAACTACAGACTCAGCTTGAGCATAGATGATCAAATCGTCTGCATATAAATATGTACTGCTATGTTTACAAACCCTAGGCAACTGGTTAACAAAAACAGAAAATAATAAAGGGCCCAAAATGGATCCCTGTGGAACGCCACAATGAACTGAGGACACATCTGAGGCAACAGATCCAACCTGAACATATTGTCATCTATTACACAAATAATTGCGAACCCAAGAAGCAACAGCTACTGAAAAAACATTTCCACTAATTTATAACAGGCAAGATCGTGGTCAATCAGATCAAAAGCCTTGGTTGGTCCACGAACACCACCCCCGTCAAATTACCTCTCTCAAACCCACAGAGGACGGTGTCCATGAACCCGACCAAGGCTGTAGCTGTCCCATGATATTTCTGAAAGCCATGCTGTTGTGCAGCCAGTAATTTATGGGAATCTAGATACTCATTGATCTGAAATGCCACAAATTTTTCAAGCATCTTGCCAAGTGGATTCAGAGTCGAAATAGGCTTAAAATCATCCAAAGAAACAGCATTAATTTTCTTAGGGATGGGGACCAATCTAGCTTTCTTCCATTCATCAGGAAAAGAACAAGTAATCAAAGACAAATTAAATAAATAACAAAGAGGGCCAATGATAAATGGGATGGACAATTTCAAGAATCGGCCATCTAACCGTCCTCCACAATCACTACCCCGATCAGGAAGGGCCAAAAATTTAAAACTTCAATTTGAGTTATGTCACTAAATACAAACCTAGGTCGATCCAGAGATACATCAAATAGCTCAAAATTTGGAACACTAAACTATGGGGATACATTTCTATAAATGGACAAATCTGAAAATGTATTATTCATTAGTTTAACTATTTCAGATGGATCAACAATATCAACATTATCCACAATTACCTTCGGAATTTTTAATTTGGGTTTTCAGGTCAAAAGGGAGTTAACGTCATCCCAAAATCATTTAGGATTTGCACAGCTTGAATCAAATTGCTTCCAATAATAATATTTTCTCACTTTTCTTACCTCCTCAGATACTAAATTCCTGAGCCTACGATACAGATTCAAAGCAGCTGCACTTGGACATTTTTTAAATCCCAACTAGGTAGCATTTTGACCTTTTATTACGTTCGCTTGCACGCATGTGCAAGGAACGTTTTGGGAGAGTAGCACACTTTGGAGGTGTGCCTCTCCCCTTCAATCCACTGCTCCGTTGAGCAGGCGTGGTGGTCCTGCACCAATGGGTGCGGGAGCTCCGTATGACAGCGGTGGTCTTCTGCTTCAAAGAAAACCACCACTGTCATTCTGAATCACCGCGATCATGACCGCCCCTGTGTCACGCGCTCCCCGCATCACGCCTCCCCAAAGCTTTGGTGCACAAACATTGTTTGCCGGCCAGAGTGCCCAATCCTGTCGGCTCCAGCCCCAAAGCCATCCTTCCTGCCACGCAGGAGCCCACCCAGAATAGCCGCGTCCATTGCGTTGAATTGCTCCAATCCCTGTCGGCTCCTTGGCCCCCGCATAGGTTGCCGACGGGGTGCCCAACTCCGTCGACTCTCGCCCCAGCCATCTTCTGCCACACTGGTAGCCCACCCCAGCATGGCAAATGTCCCACGTAGTCCTTTTTTTTAACCTGTAAAAGAAAAACAGTCCCACGTAGTCTCCCAACCCCCACAACCCGCACCCACCCACTGTACCCAGCCTCTCCACCCCTCACCCCATACTTACCCGGAGCTCGGCGAACGATCTTCGTGGACCGGAACACATCTGCAGTCTTCAAAACCCGACCCCTGAACTGAGAAATGCCGGTAAGCTGTAAAATGGGCTAGATAGGGGGTTTCAACTTTATTGCATATTCAGGCATTTTTGATTTTGTACTACCTTAATGGTTTTTTTTCATGACGATGTCACTGTCGTGGCGTATGAGTTCGGCGGGTGATTTCAGCAGCCGCCGCGCCGAAATCACCCTTCAGGCCTGAATAAATGCCATGACAGTGACATCACTCATGAGAAGGTCCCAAACCCCATGTTGAAAATTTGCAAGAATTCCAAAATGACGTTTTACGAAGCTATGCATGCAGTTCCTACGCAGGCTCATAGGTTTGCACATTTTCAATATTTTCACTCCAGATTTTCAACATTGCCATTTTACCACACCTCCTTATGAGCAGTACAGCTGTCATTTTTCACATCCTGCCCAAAACGTGTTTCCACCAATGTAGCGCACAATGGCGCAGTCGGTGTGTGAAATCAATGTATGGGACACATTAAGAAAATCATGGTGACACTGCTCATTAGCAGAGGTCTTAAAATGGCTATGTTGAAAATTTGGTGAAAAAATTCCTAAAAATGACTGTTTGACGAGCGTACGTTGTGCAGTTCCTATGCACGCTCGTAGGTTTGCAAATTTTCAATATTTCCACTCCATATTTTCAACATTGCCATTTTACCACACCTTCTTATGAATAGTGCAGCTGCCATTTTTCACATCTCACCCAAAACGTGTTTCCACCCATGTAGCGCACAATGGCGCAGTCGGTGTGAAATCAATGTATGGGACACATTAAGAAAATCACAGTGACACTGTTCATGAGCAGAGGTCTTAAATGGCTATGTTGAAAATTTGGTGAAAAAATTCCTAAAATGACTGTTTGACTTGAGCGTTATGCACTTCCTACGCATCGTCTGACGCTTACATAATTTTCAATATTTGTATCCCAGATTTTCAATATGCCATTTTACCACACCTCCTCATGAGCAGTACAGCTGTCATTTTTCACATCCTGCCCAAAACATGTTTCTGCCATGCAGCACACAATGGGCGCGAGTCCGTGTGCGAACTCAATGTATGGGACACATTAAGAAAATCACAGTGACACTGTTCAGGAGCAGAGGTCTTAAAATGGCTGTGTTGAAAATTTGGTGACAAAATTCCTAAAAATGACTGTTTCACAGTGTTCGTGCATAGTTCCTATACCGTTCGTAAGTTTGTAATTTTCAATATTTTCACTCAACATTTTCAACATTGCCATTTTACCACACCTCCTTATGAGCAGTGCAGCTGTCATTTTCACATCTTGCCCAAATGTGTGTTCCGCCCTTATAGCGCTAATAGCACAAGTCGCTGTGTGAACTCAGTGTATGGGACACATTAAGAAAATCACAGTGTCACTGTTCATGAGCAGAGATCTTAAAATGGCTATGCTGAAAATTTGGTGAACAAATTCCTAAAAATAACTGTTTTACTGAGCGTATTGTACAGTTCCTACGCACGCTCATAAGTTTGCGAATTTTCAATATTTTCACTCCAGATTTTCAACATTGCCATTTTACCACACCTCCTTATGAGCAGTACAGCTGTCATTTTTCACATCCTGCCCAAAACATGATTCTGCCCATGTAGTGCACAATGGCGCAGTCGGTGTGCAAAATCAATGTATGGCACACAGTAAGACAATCATAGTGACACTGTTCATTAGCAGAGGTTTTAAAATGCCAATGTTGACAATTTAGAAAAATTCTGACAATGACTGGTTTTGTCGAGCGCGTATTGTACAGTTCCACGCGACTGAGGTTTGCGTAATTCTCAATATTTGTACTCAGATTTTCAACATTGCCATTTTACCACACTTCCTTATGAGCAGTACAGCTGTCATTTTCACATCCTGCCCAAAACGTGTTTCTGCCCTGTAGCGCTGATAGGGTAACAAAAGGTCATGCTGAAAATTTATTGTGCAAATACCAGCAATCGCACAGGGCATTAGGGTAAAGCACCATACATGCCAAACACCACTGCAAATACCTGCAAGCGAACGTTCGGCATTGACAAATGCTTGTTAATTTCTTAATAGCCGGTGAAAACCACCCTGTGGGAGAACCACGGCATCTAAATGAGTGCACAAGAAACACAGAATCCTGAATCGGCAGCAACTGGTTGTAAAAATAATCCAAGGCTAAATCAACATCCGGAATACATTCTACAAAGGACCAATCAATGGTTTTTAAATGCGAATGTAATAAAGAAGTATTGGGATTCTTAAAGGTCCTAGCATAAACCAAACAAGGAGGAGGTTTATGACAACGAAAATCCATTACACAGTATATAGCCATATGATCACTGACTGAATCAGCCAGTACTCCTGAGTCAGCAGTCCTATGCTCCCTGTTTGTAATAACCCAGTCAAGTACTGAATGGTTCAGTGTTGATGGATTTAATTGAGTAAACTCCCTAATACATTGAACCAACCCATAGGAATGCAATAAGGGTTCTAACCCCATTACATCACTTTGCAATCAATTCAAATTCATATCTCCCACAATAACAACATCACCATTTTTAAAGTAGGGAGAACAGTTATCCAAATAATGTTTCGGACCATCCAGACCATAATGAGGAGGGTTATATATACATCCCATAATAACATTCTTCCTATCCCCTAAGACAAATTGAAGTATCAGCCAATCAGACTCACTGGCAACATCACCACTTGATTTCAATATACGCATCTGTAAATGTTCTTTAAAATACATCAAAACCCCTCCCCCTTTTTTATTGCCCTTATGATCTGCTCTAATATGATCATATCCATTAATTCTACATACATCATTAGGAATCCCTGGCTTCAGTCAGGTCTCAGAAAGAGCAACTATATCGGGAGTGTAACAATCAATTAACTGTTCAATTTCAGCCAGTTTTGGTATCAAACTGCGAACATTTCAATGCATAATCTTGAAACCATGGCAATCAGCAAATACAGAGGAAGAGTTAAGGCCAGGGAAGTAAATTCATTACCAAAATTAGTAGGCCCAGGGTTCAACTCTATATCTAAAGCCATCATCAATAAGCAGGCCTCATTAACAATATACCCCAGATTATAACTCAGACATTTCCCATAAATCAATGAACAGCGTATACCCCAATATCCGAGAATTCTTAACTCAAAACCATGGTTAATCAGTAACTGAGATGATACAACCCATGGTTGGTCCACCACCATAGAATTTGAAAACAAATAATTATCAGAACTGACCTTAGCTCCATTCTCCAGCCCCTCAGGTGTAACCAAAAAACATATGCTATTACAGCACAACAAACCTCCCACAACAATACAGACCCACATACTCATTTTCTTCATGTCCCACATCCTGCATTCTTTCACTCCCACTCCCCAGCCTCCCCTAGACTCCCTCAGACTCCTAACACTTAACCGCACTTCACTGCTCGGCCACCGCTGTAGACGCTGCCGCATTTAGCGGTTTAAAGGTATAAACCCCTCAATCCCACGAAAAGGCTGCCACCACTAATCGGGGGAAGGAGGTGTGGCCAGCAGCAGCAGTAGGGAGCTCAAGTGTTGCGAGTGCAGCAAATCAATCAGCAATATCAGCAGCACACATAATATTAAAACTAGCAGCATTGTTAAAAACATCTATTTTTATATTTTGGATGTTGAATCAAAGCCATAGCTCAACTGACAAGAGCCTTGTTAGTTGAGCAGTGGCTTTGATTTGCCCTCAGTAAACCTCTAAATAATGAAAATAGATGTTCTTTTTGGTTTTTTGTTATGATTCTCTCTATCTCCCTCAGCTCTGGAACTCTCTCTCAGACCTTGACTAATCCCCACACTCTACCACTCGCTGTGACCACCACCTACCTCAAAGTCATTGCTTCCTCCCACGGGCCCCCCCCGGCTCAAGCCCCACCAGGAGGTAGTGTGGGGCGGAGGTGTCGGTCCAGCATTGTGCATGTTGTGGGTGACACTGCGGGCTGTCGCCTATCCAGGCCAGAGGGGTATTTTCTTCTCCTTATCTGGAGAGCTCTCCCCCCCTCCCCCCATCATGGTGCAACCTAACATCATGGCGCACAGCAACCGTGCTGACGGCAGCCACACAACTGTGCTGTCCGTGTTCTGCAGCGCCCCTAATCTCTACCGGGGGCCGTTGGAATGCCGACTAAGCCCCAGCCCTCCCCCCAGAAGAGGAGAGCAGCCCAGTGGGCGCTCGATCCTCGCCTTCCCCTGCCGCCCCCTGGCACCTGAGCTCGATCCCAAACTCGGGTTGCCAGTGTGGCGTGAGGTGTGGCATTCAGTGCCTCATCCCTCAGTGCCACCGGGCTGACCCAAATAGATGTTCTTAATGACACTCCCATTGCTATCAGTATAGCATGCCCCTGAGCTCTATTGACTCCTTCATCACAAAGCATCTGAGCACAGGGCAGTACGGGGACAGCGCTGGATTAAATTGGGATCAGGAAGGGGAAGGGATTGAGCGGGCAGCTCAAGTTTACGATCCCCTTCCCTTCACAGAACATCAAATGAGAAAGCTTTAAATATGAAAAATTAATCTCCGGTGCAGGCCAACTACTGGGGGGGGGGGCTTATGGAAAGCACCAAAACTGGTGCTCTTTAAGTTTCCTTAACTGCACTGTAATTACAGTGTAACTACACTACAAATGCAAAGTAAATTACCTATAAAATGGGAAGAGAAAATCCTAATTTTCGATTGTTATTACCTGTACATCAAATCCATTCAATGCACAGGTAATAACAAGTTCTGAAATGCAGGACCGCTCTACACAAAAGAACAATGTACAGCTAGAACATTTCTTTTTATAAAAGCAACCATTTTTTTTTCTAGCTAACGTGGCTAATCACAAACATGCTAGCTGATCAGGTAAACTGTGGTGCCTCTTACCGATGGCAAAACACAAGGCCTGTGGCCTCGTGCCTCACTGCACCCCTAGGTGTGCAGTAATATCTGTTCAACTCATACCCCGTCGTGTCTTACTGTTTACTGCAACAATAGTGTAATTACTCCTGTTGCATGCTTACCTAACCCGCAGTCACATTGAAACTGACACTTATAAAAAAGAAATGTAACAGGCAGACATAGAGGTGTTGTACTTCCTATATTTAGAGCTCCAATGAGACCGCATATGGAACATTGTTTCCAAGTCTGGTCACCTTGTAATGCAGGAGACAAAGATAGACTGAAAAGGGTCCAGAGGAGATTAAAATAATAAGAGTCTTAGAGAATAAGAGTTGTAAGGAAAGGCTTGGAAATCATGATCTGAAGATGTGTACATTTGGAATTCAAACCAAATGTAGGAGGGATAAGAAGAAATAAGTTCCAACTAGCTGGTAAACACTTGAAAACAACCAAAAAGAAGCAGTTGAATGCAGTACCAGAGTTTGGGGTACATATTGGTAATTTACCTATGTTTTATCTATTTATTAGTCATTTGGATAACACCTTTGAGCACACATGCTCTTATACAAAGGTTCCACCTCAAGGAAAATAATAGGTATAACACATAATCAATTATTAACAATTATACAATGGCAAGAAAAAATCCTGGACTCTGATTGGTCAGTCTTGGGCTGGAGCCGTGATGTTATCCCAGTACAACATCACGGCTCTAGTCTCAGCCTCACTGTGAACCTGTAGATGATTTTTTGGACCTAGAGCTCTTTTTTTGCATCTCCTCTTAAGAAACAAAAATATTTTTCCACACTAATAAAAACATTCTTTAAAATTATTTTTTTATTTCATATATAACAACGAGCCATTGTACAATAGCAATAATGCCCTCCAGGGTGTGTGTCATTTGGGATAACGTCACGCCTCAGTTGATGGACGCACTCGGCCTGCGGCCTTGTGCCCAACCACCTGAGGCATGACGTTATCCCAGCACGACACACACCCTGTCGGGCATTATTGCTTAAATAAAAGTCAAGCCACTCCATGGGAGCATAGTCAGCATAGACAATATGAATCTATAGGCACCGCCAAAGACAAATGACTGTGGCACAAAGGAGTCTAGCAAACAATACTGTATTCTTACTGAACCACTTTTCGCTTCCCCTGTTGTATTGTTCTTATGTTGCTATTGTTCCTATATTGTACTCTCCCAGGTCGTGCCTGAAAATAGGCAACTAATAAAGGAATAATGCCTCACAGGGTGGGTGTTATACTGGGATAACATCCCACCTCGGGTGGTTGGGCCTGAGGCCACCGGCCAAGGGTGTCCCAACACCCGAGAAGGGATGTTATCCCAGCATAACACCCACCCTGGAGGGCATTATTCCTATTATACAATGGCTTACAGTTTTATACAGAATAAAAAAAAAATAATTTTAATGAATGTTTTTGTTAGTGTGTACAAATATTTTAGTTTCTTAAGAGAAAATGAAATGCAAATCCAAAAACAAATCCAAGCACACTGCAAAACATCAGCAGGGATGTTATGCCAGGATAACATCTCTGCTGTGATAGCCAACTAACTGACCAATCAGAACCCAGGATTCTTTCTTGCCATTGTATAATACTGCCTAGTACTCACCTGGTAAATTAAAACTAAATAAAGAAATAAATAATAAGGGGTGTAAACCCTTTAGAATGACCTGACACAGTGGGAAACTTCATAAACAAATCTAAGGAGACAGATCAGAAAGATTAGGTCACATTAGTGTTATAGCAGGGGCATTTGAAACTAGCGGCTAGCCCTTTTCTTAATGACTTCTTGAAATGGGCAATTTTGGGGAGTCTTACAAGGGTTTCAGGTAGTTTGTTTAGCCAGTGGAATGCCCTTACTGCAAAGGAGTGCATGCCCATGTTTGTTTTATGAAAAGCAATGTCTAGTGTGTTCCAAGCTATACTTCTTATTGTATAATGGTTGCTAATTGGGTAGAACAGGTTGCGAATACCTGTAGGAGTAAGGCCTAACAGTGCTTTTTTTGCGAGCAGGCAGGTCTGGTACCTTATTCTGTCCTGTAGGGGAAGTTAGTTGGTTAGTGTAAAGGGAACAGCTGTGTTCAATCTTGTCCGTTCCTAGAGCAAAGCAGCAGGCCTTGGTGAGCACCAGCCTTCACTCTGTTAAGTAGAGAGTCACTAGCCACTGCATAAACAGGGAGACCATAGTCCAGAATAGGTAGGATTGAGCTGGACACTACGAGATGCCTGGTATCGGTGGTAAGCTTCAAGCGATTCCTGAACAGTGATCCCAACTTGCAGTTTGCAAGGCTGACAATGTTATCCTCATGTTGTATGAAGGATAAGGTGCCATCCAGGGTAGCACATAAGTATTTGAAGGTGTCAACCTTTTCTAAACTAAGTCCTTTTTCATTAAGGATGACAAGAGGAGAAACCTTTTTTCAGTTGTGAGCAGGAGAATAACATGGTCTTTGTTTTTTTGTAGTTTAAGACCAGTTTTTTTAACGTGAATCATTTCTCCAGGGACTCAATGTTTTCTTGGAGGACAGTGTGTAATTTTGTTTGGTCTGGACTGCTGGTGAATATAACAGCGTCATCAGCGTACAAGAGCACCTTTGCTGTCTTGCAGGCTTCCAACAGGCTGTTAATGAACAGGCCAAATAGGAGGGGGCACAGTATTGAGCCTTGAGGCACTCTTACTGAAACCCTTTTAACATCTGAGAGATGGCCATCTATCTTTACCCACTGTAAGCAGTCGGAGAGGTAGCTGCGGAACCAGGCAAAATTAGATGGCACCCACCAGGTGACCGCCATCAAGGGCCTCATGCAAGAAGCTGGTGTAGTCTGTTAGGGCAGTGCTGGTGCAGTGGTGCTTCCTGAAACTGTGTTGTTGGGCACAGTGAATATTATACTTATTTAGGCAGCTGACCAATTGATCAGCTACTATACATTCAAGGGCCTTGGACAGAGGGGAGAGGATTAAAATGGGCCTGTAGTTAGCAGGGTTGGCACAGTCACTGCCTTTGAAGATGGGTGTGACTAGTGCTGTTTTCCAGACAGCAGAGAACTGGGAAAACCACAGGGAGAGGTTGAATTTCTTAGAGATGAGAAGAGCAAGTTCCCCCAGGGCCAGGGCCAGCAGTTCAATTTCTACCGCATCACTCCTCACCCTAATTTTACCAAGTACGCCTAACGTATCTGAGGGTATCTGATACTGAGATGGACTTGAAGTAGAATTTGGGTAAGGCCAGGTCATGGACAGAGCTGGCCGTGAGCCCAGAGCTATTGCTACCAGGTGTTATTGGCACAGTATGGGGGGGGAGGGGAATGAGCTGAGGCCAGTAAATGCTGAGCTGATTTTGTTAGTAATTTTGGCTGGGTCCAAGGTTACAGCTCCATTAGTGTTGAGCATTTTAGGGGTGCTTTATCACTTTTAACTAGGAGTCCTGTTATATCGTCCCAGAATTTTTTCCTGTTACCCCAATTTCTGGTTTGTGGTTCTTTTCAGGGGGCAGCTTTGGCTTCCTTTATTCCTTTAGTGCACCTATTTTGAGCTTCCTTGTACCTGTGTGTGTGTCATCTGGAGAGTCAGTTGCTCTCACGCGATGCCATTGGTTATCCCTGTCACACATTTGTACTAACAGGTCAGAAGTGATCCAGCCTGGTGCAACGCCACGGATTATATGTTTTTTCAGGGGGGCAATCTGTCACAGACTGCCATGAATTAGTTTAAGAAGTAGTCAGAGGCAGTTTCAATATCTGGGATGACATCTAGAAAGCTCCAGTCAATCAATGCTATATGCTGTTTAAACTCTTCAATCCTGTCTTTGCGCAGGACCCTACTGGTTATAGCATGGAGAGGTGGCTTTGGGGTTTTAGCAGACCAAACACACTGTATTGGGGAGTGGTCACTGACTGAGTCTGGTAGGACAGAGACATCTAACAGCCTATCAGGGTGAGTAACCAGGATCCAGTCATTTAGGGTTTTCGTTCCTGTTTTGTAATTTGCTCTAGTGCAGTCAGTGACTGCTTACGTAAGGAAGAGGCTAGCCACAAGGTAACTGTGAGCCATGCTTGTTTTGGTAGCCCAATTAATATTAAAGTTACCAGTGACTATGATCTTGCAATTTTGGCTGGCTTGTTTGAAGTGTCTGGTGAATGATTCAAGGCCAGATTTGCGTTTGCCAGGCAGAATATATGTTGATATTAAGACTAGTGATTTATGACCCTCCCTTAAAAGGAGTCTGACTGTGAGACATTTGCAGACAATAGTGAAATTACCAAGTTTCATTTTGTAGCCCTGAAACTCCGTTTTTAAGTAGATTAGGCAACCCCCCCCCTCACCCATTAAGCTTGCTGGTCTTCCCTAAATAGATTAAAGTCTGCCAGCATCAGGGCAACATCAGGAGTTATGATAGTAAGCCAGGTTTCTGTTAGGGATATTATGTCTGGTTGGACAAATGCAGCCCAGGCCTCTAACAAAGCAAGTTTAGGGAGCAGGCTGCCTATATTAAGAGATGCTAGCTTTAGTTCTGTTTATGATTCATACCCACCCCGCCTTTTTCGAGAGGGCATGGGTTAGCATGAATATTACCAGATAATAGTAGAAGGGCAAGTATAAGTTTTTTTAGGTCCCTCATTCGAGGGGTTACCCTTAGTGATTTTTTAGTGGGTGTGCAGTGTCTGATGATGACCTTAGTGCCAGGGATGATTTGCTTTTGGGTGTAGCACCTGATGATAGCTGCTATCCTACTATGTGTCACATTGGAGTCAACTACGATACTCTCCTAGTACAACTTTTAAAAATAGTAGCAAAACGTACCAGGAGAATGGCAACCAGGACATGGGGGGGGGGAGACAAGTGAAGGAAATGAAACCACATCTGGGGCAGGCAAGCACATAGAAAGCAGAAGAAAAATCCACAAACTGGTCATATAGTGCCACCTAGAGGATAAGCAGAAAAAAGGAACTTCTTTTTGTATAAATACACTTCCACGCACAAAAATCAAGTAAAAAAACTGTTTAAAAATGCTTCTATTTATTTTTTTCTTCTTGTGTTTAAAGATTAGCCACTGTATAATAGCAATAATGCACTCCGGGATGTGTGTTGTGCTAGGATAACGTCACTTCTCAGGTGTTGGATGCACTCGGTTTTCAGCCTCGTTCCCAACCACCCAAGGCGTGATGTTACCCTAGCATGACACACACCCTGTCATGCATTATTGCTTAATCACTGCACACCCTAGGTACATTGTGAGACACAAAACCACAGGTCAAGTGCCTCCATCCACCTTGAAAGTATGGTGATCATAGTTTACTGCACACCCTGAAGTGTGTTATATCACTTATAAAATGGGTCTTTAACAAAGAAAATCTGTAAAAGAAAACACAACCTGTGACCATGCATAAAACAATATCCCACATGGCCTTCTGATGGGTCTAAGCCAATCATAGCTCCCTTAGTTATTATTGGAGTCACTCAGAAAGTTTATTCCTTGTTGACACAGTATAGCTAACAGTCATACTGGACACAGTCCACTTTGGAACCACAAACTCCCCATACTGGCTGTCCTTTCAGATGTTAGAATGACATTTCAAATGACTGCACCAGTATTTCCAACTATGGGATCTGGGTTCAAGACTAGTTGTGAATGAAGTGTCAGGATAAGTCTGGATCAGGGCTGAGAGAACTGGCCCAGATTTAAAACCTTCCAGAACCAGTGGGCATTTTTTTTTAAATGAACAGCATCAGAACTTTTTAAGTTTTGAAAGGTTCTGATACATTTTAAAATATATTTTTTTTTTTGGGGGGGGGGGACGCAGTTCCAAAGGACATGGCGGCCACGACAAATGAGCGGTCCCTTACAGATTTTAAACAAGAGGGAAGGACACAAAGAAGAAGTCCCCGTCCCACTGGAAAGCTTGACGCTACCAAAGGAGTAGGGTATCAGTGGAAGATAGTTGATGTAGAGTGGGCATGGTCTGTAAAGGGCTCCTGTCACTGTTGGCACACATTTGAAAAAATGTAGTATTTAGATGCAGTTCAGCCTATATTCATATTTTCCCCCATGAGTCTCACTCTAATTTCTTTTTTGCTAATGAAATTTGCATAAAAACATCTTTTCCATTTCTGCTCTGACTGCTTATCTGCACTTGACATAACAACTAATAGAAACATAGAAATTCTGTCTATGCACTTAATAATCTTTTGCTGCTGAGAAGCTAATGATTTCATAAAAAGCAGATTAGGTTATCAGGTGTATTCAGGCAGGCAGAGCAGCTGACGTCCAGGGGATGGTCTTGTTTTCATTAAACTGTCCTGAGTAGTAAAGAACAAGGGGGAAAATGTTACAGAAAATATATGCAATATAAACTGAATTGTGTCTACAGCTCATATCTCTCAAAGTTTTCCCAATGGCATCTGCACAGCGGTGAGGTTACTGCTCGTGGCACTGGTGATCTGAGTTTAGGAACAAGCCTGTGGCAAAAGGGGAAGAGGATCACGCATCCCAAAGAACGCTCTTCCACTCCTGGGGGGTTGCAGTCCCTCTTGCTTGAGCGACATCTGGGGGTGTCCAGATGGTGTAAACTCTGCAGGGATGGCAGAGGGAGGGGAGATGCAGGAGGCTTTGTGATGTGCATGCCTGTTGCATTGCTAGCCAAGTGTTTCTGGCCCAATGCCGTGTGGCGGGAGTACATTGGGGAGAAAAAACCCTCCCTGAGTGATAGGATAACACCAGCACTACAGAGCTCCACTACCACCAGATTAA
The DNA here is from genome assembly GCA_016271365.2 of Neoceratodus forsteri. Lineage (NCBI taxonomy): Eukaryota > Metazoa > Chordata > Ceratodontiformes > Ceratodontidae > Neoceratodus > Neoceratodus forsteri. The sequence continues at coordinate 154,384,205 of CM028134.1, forward strand.
TGCCCCTCACCCCCCACCCGATGGCCCTTTCATCAGTGAGAGAGGAGTTAGCGGGGTCTCTCTGATGTCCAAGAAATGTAGCAGGCCTGGACAGTAGCCAAGGCTAAGGAAAGCCTAGCTGAAGATGCATGAGAACTAGTTTTAAAAAAAAGTTTTCCAAAGGGTGGCAGAGGCTCTTTAGAGGTTCAAATTAAACCTTAAGGGCTAGTCTGAGAATGCAGTGACTGGTTCACACCCTGAGTCCGGAACACCAAGCGTGGTGCCACATAGGTGGTCCTACTGCTTTTCCACATCGCTCTGTAACAATTGTTGATATTGCTTGTAATCTTATGATGCTTAACACGTATTTATTTATTCCAGCTGTAAACATATCATGTTATCCCTATATTCTTGTTATAAACTGCCATCCTGGAGTTCCCTTGTCTAACGCACCTTTACCATCTATGTTGCCCACATTAGGGGTGCATTGTAATCTATATTGCTTGATCTATATATATGTGTAAGTCTCGTGCTCCCCTTCCCTTTTGAAATGAAATGAAAATGAAATTAAACTTTATTTATATGGCGCCTTTCTCAAACCAAGACGCCTTACAATATTTAAAACAGTAAACAATAAATAAATAAAAATCCATAAATAATTTATAAAAACACTAAATCTGTACAACACTAAATCTGAGCTCCAATTCACAATCAATTAATTAAAATTAATCTTAGACCATAAATAGGTCTTGAGGTCTTTTTTAAATTCCTCCACGGTCGCACACTGACAAAGCGGACGAGGTAGAGAATTCCAGAGGGTCGGAGCAACAAACACAAAAGCACGAGCACCTGATGACTTTAAAGAAACCCACGGAATCTCTAGCAACCCCTCATTCACTGAGCGGAGAGATCACCCGGGCCGGTAGGGAACCAAAAGCTCTTTCAGGTAGTCTGGACTCTGTCCATGTAGGGATTTGTAGGTCAAAAGACCTATTTTAAAGGTGATCTGCCACTGAATCAGCAGCCAGTGCAGATCACGTAATACTGGAGAGATATGACAAGTATGACATGTACCCGTCAATAATCAGGCCGTAGCGTTCTACACTAACTGCAAGCGGTGGATATCAACCCCAGGAAGCCCTAGATAAATGGAGTTGCAATAATCCAGGCGTAATGTCAGAAGAGCGTGAACCAGCGTAGGAAGGTCAGCTGGCAGAACAAGGTGCTTAATCCTGATGATGTTCCTGAGATGATAAAAGGAAAGTTTGACAACTGCCGACACCTGCGAACGCAGTGTCACTTCGTTGTCAAAAATCACCCCCAGGTTCCACACCTGTTCAGAGGTAGGGAGCTGGATACCTCCCAGAAATAAACCTGAGGATAAACCAGCTCCCATCCCCTCTACCCTGTGACCTGGGTCCACAACTAATACCTCCGTCTTCTCTGAGTTCAACTTTAGCCAGCTCAAACTCATCCAGTCTTGGATTTTGGTGAGGCAGCTATTAATGACCGAGAGAGCTCTATCCTGGTCGGGTGCAAAAGACAGGCAGAGCTGAGTATCATCTGCATAGCAGTGAAACTTCAGCCCATACCTTCTTACAATGTCTCTGAGGGGCAGCATATACACTGCGAACAACATGTGGGACAACACCAAGCCCTGGGGTACCCCACATGACAGTGGGAGTGGGCAGGAAGAATTCAATCCAGACACCACTCTCTGAGTCCTGTCAGTGAGGAAAGATCTAAACCAACTGAGGACTGTCCCTGACAGACCACAGATAAACCTCCAGGCTCGCGAGAAGTACCCTATGGTCCACAGTGTCAAAAGCTGATGAGAGATCAAGAAGAACGAGAATGGAACAATTCTTCTGATCTCTAGCCATCAGGAGATTTTTGAGCACCCAAACCAGCGCTGTCTCGGTACTATGCCTCTTTCGAAAGCCAGACTGGAGGGGTTCATAGATGTCATGGACCGTTAAATGGTTCTCCAATTGTGCAGCCACCACCTTCTCAATAATCTTCCCAACAAAGGGAAGATTAGAGATCGCCCTGTAGTTAGCATGGTAGTCGGGGTCCAAGGTAGCTATCCAGGGAGCACCAGACTATCCGTGCTAGAACCGGGCCGATAGTCTCAAGACAACCTTTTATCAGGGAAGTCGAGCATGGGTCTAAACTACAGTAAGTAGGGTGCATACTTTGGACAATCCTCATGACATCAATGAACTCAGGCCAGTCAAAGAACTCCAGAAGAGACCAGAGGGAGCAACCAAATGCTGATCAGAAACATCTCCAATAGAGGGAGCAGGTTGGAGTGCTGCCCTAATGTTGGCCACCTTATCTGCAAAGAAGTGAGCAAGCTCATCACACTCTAATTGTGAAAAGGCTTTCCGAACCTGGAGACAGGCTGGATTACGCAGTCTGTCAACAGTTTGAAAAAGCTGAGCTGGTCAGTTCTGAGCATCCGCAATCTCTCTGGACAGGAACTCTGCCTTCTTACGAGAGATTGTGGAATGATAGAGTTGATAATGTTCCATCAATCTAAGATGGTCAGCATCAAGGGCACTTCTCTGCCAACAACGCTCTAATCTTCGTCCTTGTCACTGCATCTCTCTCAAGGCCTCATCAAACCATAGAGACTGAGGTCGAAGGGGGAGAGGATGAATTCGGACAGGAGCAATTTGATCCTTAGCCGAGGAGATGGCCCTATTATAGGCCAGCACCAAGGCATCAGGATCATTGCTCACTTCAGAAAACTCTGATAGGTTAAGTGCTGCTGCCAGGCCCACAGAGCTAATATCTCATAAAGAGCGGCACTTAACCATCTCCACAGGGGTAGGCCTACAAGGGGGGGGGTGCAAAAACTGAAGCCCACAGTATAATGATCGGACCAACTGACGGGTTCCACCCTCACGTCAGTGGCCTCAATCCCCAGGAGGAAGACTAAATCCAAGGAGTGACCGCTTTTATGCATGGCAGAAGTAACCACTTGTGTGAGACCCAAAGATGTCATTAATTGGAGGAAATGTTGTCCAAACTGCGAATATTCATTATCGATCCAGGCATTGAAGTCACCCAGGACCATCAGCCTGGGAGACACAAATGCCATGTCAATGATGAAGTCAGCCATTTCCTGCAGAAAACGTTTCTCATCCCCTGGTGGACGGTAGATGAGAACAATTCTACATCCCACACCTATCACAGCGGTATAGTCAAAGTACTCCACCTCCTCAACTGGTACACTTGTGAGTCCCAGTTCGGTCTTGAAACAGACTGCAAACCCTCCCCGCAGTCCAACCTCAGGTGGTGTAACACCGAGTACCCAACTGGAATTACTGCCTCTAAAATTGGGCCGGCATTTCCATCCATCCAGGTCTCAGTAATGCAAGCCAGATCCACCGACTCCACAAGATCTGCAATAACTGCAGTCTTGTTCCTAATGGATCTGGCATTGCACAACACCGCTCGGGTTGGACGGGCCACTGGAGTGGAACAGACCACTTGCCCAATACCATTAATAGTAGAGGTGCCCTTGGGTATGGAAACCAGACAAGGAGAACCTTGCTCTCGAATCCATTTCCCCCCAGGACGTCTTCTGGTCTCCACAACCCTGATCCAATGTTGCCGCTCATTCGGCCTCCACTGTCCGCATCCCCCCAAAACTCCTCCTCCCCCTCCGTACAATCCCCAGCGCTCTACAGTGCTGGTAAGTTGACAGCTGTAATGGCATAGAGGAGAAAGGGCGGAGGGCACGGAGATCGGAGGACGAATAGCGTACGACCGTGGTGGCAGACCTTCTACACATAATAAAGCCAAACCCAAACAATAACCCAAAATAAAATAAAATAAATAACTAAAAATAAAATTAAAATAAAATAAACACAAAACAATTAAATCAAATTAATCAAATAAAAATCCAAATAACCAAAATTCACAAACGAAAAATCAAGAGGCTCTCACCCTCCCTTAAGTTCTAAAACAAATCATAAATACAAATCACACAATAATCTCTAAATGTCAGTGTCAAAGGGCAAAATAGCAGTTTTCAACAGTGAAATGTAGAATCCAGATAACACAAGAGGGACTCTCACCCCCCCCCCCTTAGTCCAGATACCAGAAGTTCCTCCAGATGAAATTGGACGAACAACAAGAGGAGCTCTAACCCCCTCTTCATCCGATCGCTGAAAAAGTTCCTCTGGAAAACCAGCTCTTCTCCAATAGACTGCATACTCAAGACCCAGGCCTAGACACCTAAGCTTAGATCTTTTCCCCCAGGACGCATCTGGAGTCGAGTGAGTCACCGCTCAGCATGCCTTCCTGGTAAAACTCTTAAATAAATAAATAAATATGGCAGGGAAGGGAGATGCCAAGTTGCCCAGTTTTGGCATGCCAGTCCGTGCGCAAGTTCAAGGCCTTGCAGTTTGCATCCATGGGAGGAAGGATGGGCAAAAACAACAGGCAAGGAAAAGCACTAGGTCTATTAGGGCCCTATGCTTCTCAGTACCTGACCTCGCTGGTTCCTGATTCTGAGGGGTGGAGACACCTCCTCCATGTATAATGTAGGCCATGGTGAGGGGGTTGGTGGCTAGGACTGGGAAATCACCAGAGGAGGGCCAGAAGGGGCTGGGGGGGGGGGAGAGAGGCAGTAGAATAAACAAAGGATAAGAAAGAGTTGATCCAAGATGGAAGACTGAACATACACATGTGAGTTTGCACTGCTAAACTAAGCAAGTGACTCACTGACTGAGTTATCCTCACTGTTCTTCCTGAAAATCACCGAAACAGTGGCACTAAATAAACTGCTTTCAGGCCCTATCATGCTGACCAACAAGAAAAAGTAAAAAAGTGAAAGAAGATAGATTCATCTTCTATGGAGCTATCGCCGGAGTTACAGGGCCTCATGAAGAAGTTTATTGCCTGCTCACAGAGCCTTGCTAATCTCTCAGCCCCTGCAAAACTTCTTTCCCTTCAGTAACAAAATTTCACAGTCTAGTTTAAATATATAAATATTTTAAAATATATTTTTAAGATTTTTGATAAGTAAACCAGTTGTTGAGCAGGATCCTGAAGCTGACTTCGAAACAACTGCTGTCTTCAATAGAGAAACAAATCTAACGTTAGACAGCAGGGGGAGGCCAGCTACATGGCACTGGGCATTAGGGGATCACCTGGCATGCTGACAACCCAGGTTTGCACCTGAGCCTGGTACAACAGGAGCAGAGGCTGGCAGGGAAGGCTTAAAGTGTCACTTGGACACTCTGCTCCCGGGGGGGGGGGGCCTGCATGGCACTGGAGCTGCTGCTGGTGGCTGGTTGCAGTGGCGCACTTTGCGGCATGGATGACCACATACCACAGGTGCGTCCAGCCAGGATGTTGTGTGCATGTGGCCATCTTGGGAAGGGGTGGGTCATGGGAGAAAATGGAAAATGCTCACTTAGCTGGCTGGATGATGGTGGCCGGCTCTCCTACCCGTCATGTAGCCCGGAGGTGTCTGTGTCAATTCCCTTGAGGAGTGTGTGCACCCGGTGAATTCAGAATGTCTATGGGCAAAATCTCCTCTCCCCAGTTCCTCCTCCCTTGGGGGGGGGCACGAACAGATACGATGGGCAAACCAGGGCCATGGCTCGAGGGACAGCAGGATGGCGATAGGGGTGATCAGTGGGCTGAGGTGGTCCTAGGTGGCCTGAAGGAGTGGCCAACTGAGGATCCAGGGAGCATAAACAGATAAAACACTACAAAAAAAAAAGACAGCATGGAGAGTGTGACTACAGTGCAGAGTTTAAACTTGAATTCTAAGTTCTACTGATTAGATAAAGTTCTGTCTCCCGGGCATCACACTCAGGCAGGATGATGCACTTGTAAGGCATCATTGATGGATTCCATTGTTTGAACCATCTGCTCCCACTGCTTTTCAACTCCCCATGGTGCCTGAAAGAGGCAGGTTCAAAGGCAGGTTGGTGCTTTTGTGTGGCTTGGTAACAAGGGAAAGTCCCATGTTGTAACAGTGTGAAGAATGCTGTCTCTAAGATGCGTTACTGTGCTGACAGGCTATGCTCATACTGGAGTCGTCCAGTAACGTCTCCTGGTTTTCAGCTGGATTAAACAGGAACACCAGCTAGATGCTGCTATGTACTTAAGCTGAGGTAGCAGAAATATACAAAATAAAAATGAAAGAAAATAAACAGAAGAGACCGGCGGTCTTGATTGAAATGGGCAGTTGCCACTTCTGCCTACCAGACTCCACCCACTACCCATGCATCGCTGCGTGCTGATGTTTCGGAGGTATGACCCCCTTCCTCAGAACAATGATACCAGACGACTCCAGTGGGAGTGGAGCCTGTCAGCACAGCAGTGCACCTTACAGAGAGTATTCTGCACACTGTTCCAACATGGGGCTTTCACCTGTTACCGAGTCACACAAAAGCACCAGCTTGCCTTTGAGCCACCAGAGTTCGCACTCCAACCTACTCTGTGACTGGGTCCCTGCGAGATGTGAGTTTTTTAACCATTTTAAAAGAAACTGCTTTCTGTCACTCAGCAGTCAAGTTTGAAATAGCCTAATTAGCCTACGCCGAAAGTGACTGTGTTTCTGTGTTGCACACAATGAACTGAAGTGATACCTATTTTTTTAAATATCGACTGTTTGCACAATATTAAGAGAATCTTCAGTCTATATCAAGTTATCGGGTTTGAGTGCATCCTCCCACCTCAATTCTGTCATGGATTGCTGCTATGTGGGGAAACTGGCGCACCATACCTTGAAGCGATTTTTGGGCTGTTTGGGAGCTGAAGCCGCCCAACCTCTTTTGATAATGCCCTCCAACTCCACCGGTACTTTTTCCTTTGTTAATTTGCTTGCATTTCTCATTGTAACCTTCTGGGTCGCACCTGAAAATAGGCATTTTTGTATTGTGTCCTTACCCAGTCAACGTAAGCTAAATAAATAAATAAATTGTAATTTTTTTATAATTTTATGCTTAACTTTTGTACAGTGGCTCCCTACCAAACCTATCACTATAATATAGACTTATTATGATGGCCTTAAACTCTTCAAATAGAATGATACTTGAAACGGATGCAAGTTAAGAGAAACTAACACCTGTTCACATTTCCGTGGTTCATTACATACTTTTTATTTTATCCTATATTTGACAGTAATGAAAATTCTAAGCTTAAAAGAAAAAGGATGGGTAAAAAACTGAAAAACTTTGAAGCTGATTCTGCATCTCACCAGCAGTCACTGCAACTTGGGTAGCATGGCAGAAACATGAGCTCACGACTCCTGTTGGGATATCAGAGCTATTCTGGAGCATTCTGCACCAGCTGCAGTGATCTGAACTGATTTCCAGGAAAGTCCCAGTGAGCCAGGCACTGCGGGGATGGAGGCTTAGTCTGACATACAGCTGTTACAGTAAATTATTGGATAGATGCAAAGTCCCCACTTATTCCTAATTAGCACACTTGTAGCAGCCAGACAATGCAAGATCCAGTTTAGAACCTCTTCATCCTGACGAGGCTGCCCTTTCATTTGTGTGATGAAATTTCAAATGGTTGCATCAGCCTTTCTTACGCTGAGATCTGGGTTCAAATGTAGTCCTGAATGGACTATCAGAACAAGCCTGGAAGGATGACGGGGTGTGGGGGGTGGGGTGGAAGAAAGGAAGCATCACAACAAGGACTGCCAAGTATCTTGATATGATGGTGGTGATGAAATAAAATGTCACAACAGATAGTGACCAATATCTTGGAGGTTTGCAGAAAATAGATATTACAATAGACACTCAGTATCCTGGGGGGAAGGGGGGGGCGGTGAAGAATCAAACTTTATCAAATCAAACTTTATTTTTAGAAAGGCGCTTTTCTCAAAACCAAAGCGCCTGTACAATTTCATAAAACAATAAATAAACAGAATCTAAAACTATTATAAATCAATAAAAGCTATATTAAAAAGGTGGGTCTTCAAGGCTCCTTTAAAACTCAGGACAGTCGGACTATTTCGCACCTGACGAGGTAGAGAATTCCACAGGGTCGGGGCCATAAAACTAAATGATCTAGCCCCTGAAGTCTTCAAACGGACCCTGGGAATCTCCAGCAATCCCTCGTCAGTGGATCGGAGGGGCCGGGAGGGACAGTAGGGGCAAAGGAGCTCTTTCAGGTAAGTAGGTCCCTGGTCATGTAGGGCTTTATAGGTCAGCAAACCGACCTTGAAGGTGATTCGCCAAAATACTGGCAGCCAGTGCAGTCCGCGGAGCACAGGCATTATATGGCTGGATCTAGAAGAACCAGTCAATAACTTGGTCACTGCATTCTGCACTAGCTGACTCATGGCTCAAACTCTCGATAGCCCTAGGTACAGAGAGTTGCAAGAATAAGCATGGAGGTACCAAGGCGTGATCAATGTTGGGAGATCTTCTGAGGAACCAGGTGCTTCACCCTGGCAATATTCCTCAGATGGAAAGGAAGTTTTGACCACCGCTGACACCTGAGCTTTAAGTGTCAAGTGGTCGCCAATTATTACGCCAAGATTCCGCATCTGATCTGAGGTCGCCAGAGGAATGCCTGCAAGTCATAAGCCCGAGGCGCATCCAGCCGGGCAACCCGCCTTCACAGCGACCTTTGTCCACAACCAACACCTCAGTTTTCTCCGGGTTTAACCTCAACCAACTCCCATTCATCCAATCTTGGATTTCTGCAAGGCAGTTATTAAATACCGACAAGGCAGCATCCTGGCCGGGCACAAAAGACATATACAGCTGGGTATCATCGGCATAGCAATGGAAACCCAGACCGTATCGTCTTAGAAGAAAGGAAACATCACAATAGGCACTGTCCGAAATCCTAAGAGGGAAGGGGAGTAATGAAAGGAAACACCACAGCAGGTACTGCCCAATATCCTGGGAGGGAGGGGGAGTGAAGAAGGGAAACATCACAGCAGGTACTGCCCAATATCCTGCGCGTGAGGGGGAGTGAAGAAAGGAAACATCACAGCAGGCACTGCCCAATATTCTGAGAGGGAGGGGGAGTCAAGAAAGGAAACATCACAACAGGTACTGCCCAATATCCTGCGCGTGAGGGGGAGTGAAGAAAGGAAACATCACAACAGACACTACCCAATATCCTGGGAGAGAGAGGGAGTGAAGAAAGGAAACATCACAGCAGGTACTGCCCAATATCCTGGGAGGGAGGGGGAGTGAAGAAAGGAAACATCACAGCAGGTACTGTCCAATATCCTGGGAGGGGGAGTAATGAAAGGAAACATCACAGCATGTACTGCCCAATATCCTGGAGGGGGAATGAAGAAAGGAAAAGTCACAACAGGCACTGCTCAGTGGGGGTGGTGGAGTGGGGTGGGGTGAGGGAGGAAATGTCACAACAGGTACTGCTCAATATGCGGAGGGGGGTGGCGAGGAAAGGAAATGTCAGAACAGGCACTCTCCAATATCCTTGGGGGTTGAAGAAAAGAAACATCATCGCAGGCACTGTGCAGTATCCTGGGCGGGGTGGGGAGAAAGGAAATATCATGACAGGCACTGCTCAATATCCTGGGTGGAGAGAAAGGAAGTATCACAACAGGCACTGCCCAATATCCTGGGGGGAGGGAAAGGAAATATCACAACAGGCACTGCCCAATATCCTGGGGGGAGAGAAAGGAAGTATCACAACAGGCACTGCCCAATGTCCTGGGGGGAGAGAAAGGAAGTATCACAACAGGCACTGCCCAATATCCTGGGGGAGAGAAAGGAAGTATCACAACAGGCACTGCCCAATATCCTGGGCGGAGAGAAAGGAATTATGATGTAACCCCTAGGTGGCGCTATCCTAAGAGCTACTACCCCTACCTGCTTGGCTAGTAGCAGATTAAGGGGCCTGAGTTCTGAAACGGGTGCCTCCACCCGGAGGTCAAGGTTGGTAGTGGTCAAGCTAACCTGGGCACAGCCCTCTGGAACACTGTAACCCCCCTCTTTCCCCTCTAGTTGCTTGAACACTGTACAATAATCACTTTCACAATACCCCTGGTACACCACATAAGTACCCACACTGTTTGCACTTACCACCAGGGCTGGTTCCTTTGGATCGACCCTGGGGACCCCCTGTAAAACAAGGTTATGCACAGCAAATAGCAACAGTACAGTACTTTGAGCACAAACTGGAACCACAGACAGATTACATGCAGAAAAAGTTAGACCTGATTTATTCAGGGGACTTGAACAAGGAAGGGGCAAAATCAGGTTAATTAGCTTAAAGGTAATATCAATCAAGCAGTTATGCCTGCACTTTGAGTCCCCCTGCACAGTCTCACCTCTGGGTACCCAGGTGGAGAAGAGATGGGCTAGCCAGGACTGTTGCCCGGGGTTACAGCTGGTTGGGGTCCTGTGATGGAAAACACAACATGCACAGTACACAATATTTGTAATCCGGAGCCAGAGGGCTCAGTTCGTAAAGGAAACAAAACAACAAGACAATCAGATGACACACTCAGATTAAGCTGTTGTTGCAGGGAGATACCCTGGTAATTACTCACGATACCTAAGACTGGACACAGGCTGGACGAAAATCGAGACTGCAGGTGGTTGATCTGGAATGCCAGGAGAAGCAGGGCCCACATGAGTCACAGAGGTGTCGTTCCTGTTCAAGCGTGGAGCAGGGGGCTGATCCCCAGGCAGGTCTCTCATCGATGGCTTCTCTGTGCAGTGGGTAGTCTGGCTGGGCCAATCTGACAAGGCCCAGACCGCATGGAGACAAATTCGGATGCAGTCCATTTTGGGCTGGATACAGCTTCCAGCAAGCAGAACACAGTTTACACAGTGGGTGACTAACTCACAACCCACTAGCAACTCAGCACATTTACATGTAAGGGAATTCTACTGTACCAGGCAAAGCACTCCCCGGTCACAATCGCAAAGTCTTTGCACACACCGGGAGCTTAGGGGCAGCTGGAACTCCTGACAGGCCAATCGCATTCAGCAAAATTTTCAGTCTTCTTCAGGTTGAGCCTGGCCCACTCCAGTAGCTTACTTTAGTCACACAAACTTGGATTTAGTCCAAAATAATTCTCTTCTCTCCCTCTTAGGAGCAGCAGGCAGACATGCAAGCCAAACTCAGCCATTTCACAGTTTTCCTATGCGAATCCACTCAGGATTGCTGCCTAAAATACACTTGAGCTCTTCTCATCTCACTTCCCAGCTCAGAACTAACTGAAAACTGCAAGCAGCCCGGGACTTTCCCAAGATCCAAAAGATTTGGTTGGCTGATTTGGCTGTCAGTCAAAGCAAGAGCTCCCCCTTCAATTGCAAAAAAGGCTCAAAAAACTCCAAACTAAAGTTCCTGCAGATTTTTAATTCAGACAGCTCCTGTAGTCCGGCTACATTTTAGGTCCCACCAGTACTGTTTGATCCAATTTGCAGTCCAGGACCAAGACAGTGGAGACAAACAAAACAGTCCTTGCTGCAAAGAAAGCAGGTTAGACAAACTACATTATCATTATTACTCTAAATGATTTTCAGTAAATAGTTACATCTTTCAACAGAGTTCACCTCTCAGATTACTTAAGCTGCAATTAGGCAGCTCTTAAAGAGACAGTACACAGAGGCTATACAGGCTCTGGTAATCACATTTAAACTGCTAAAATGCAGGACACCAGCCTGGCAGTGAGCATTTAAGCAAGCTCAAGGAAGACTTTTTGGGAACCCCCATTTGTAGGGGGGTTACACCCTTCCCTGCCTAGGCAAACTTGGCGTCCACGTCAAGTCTGTACCATCATAACATTCAAAATGCAACATATACAAGACATTTATATGATTAGCATGCTCTACAAGTACTATCTGATTCATCACTTGGCATAACTTGTCACTTTACTATACATTTCAATGAACTCCACTATATCATTTCCATTCTGACAATATATTATGCATACTTTACACAGGTAAATTGAACATTACTGTGCAGAATCATGTAATAACTTCTTGTACTCTAAACAGTGCAAGAGGGGTCCCTTCTCTATCAGCTAACTTGTTGCTGGATGGGGCAGGGGCACCATGGTGAGAGGGCAGAACAAGTAACCTGGAATGGGCCATCAAGCTCAATTTGGGCAGTGAGTTCTGAGAGACATAAACACCTTTGTGGACTACATTGAGAGGCAAATCCACTGGCCTCCTGGGGGAATCGTAACTGAAGCACACCACTGGCTCGACAGCTCGGCCGGTCTTTCTGTGGTGAACAGCCACAGTCTCTGTACTTTCAGGAATGGTCTTGGAGCTTTCATCACTCGTGAGGGGTGCCTCTGCATGAAGGGGAATGTCCAAGCTGGGAGCACTGTCGGCCCCTTGCTCTGTAGTCTCTGTTTCTACAACACTTGGCTCATTTTGAAGACACTCTGGCACTGAAGGGGGTGTCAACACTCTCATAGTGTTCCTCAAGTTCTGTCATGTCATCAGAAAGACTCATACCATCAGCCTCTCCTTCAGGCAAATCATACAGTTCCACAATACACAAAGACTCAGCATTCTCAGACGTGATACTTTGCACTTCATCTTCAGGGAGCATTGGCTCCAAGGATGATGCCGGGGCATTAGACAGTCCAGAAGGCCCAGCTTCTTCCCCATAATTCAACATAGGATTTCCACGAAACATCTGACTCAGTTCATGTGAGGGGTAATAGGCATTATCACACTCACTGTCATCTGAGTTAGACTGGCAGACAGTATCATTCTGGGCCAGCTGCGGGGGAATATCTTAAATCAGCAACCACGGGGGGCAGGCTGACTCTGTTTCTTTCTTGCAGCAGCACGAGTCACTGGCCCAGGGGAATCAATCTCGGTGGGTTCAGCCTCAATTATATCTTGACCAACAGAGAGCAAGTGGTTACGGTGCATGGTCTTGACAGCTTTGGAGTTATTCTCTGGGCGCACTTTGTATACTGGCAAATCATCCAACTTTCCAACTATGACATAGGGAAGATGGTGCCATTGATCAGCAATTTTGTGTTTACCATGCAATCATAAATTTCACAACAACACATGGTCTCCAGGCCTAAGCTCTTGAGCCTTTACTTTTCTATCATGTCTCTCTTTGTTGGCTAGATTTCTTTTGGCGGCCATTGTCTGGGCCAGTTGATAGGCATGGTTCAATTGAGCTTTCAGTTTTTGTACATATTGCAGGTAATCTTCAGCTCGGACCCCATTGGAAGAAACCCCAAAACAGACATCAACAGGCAGCCAGGCCTCTCTCCTGAACATGAGTCGGTAGGGAGACAACCCGGTAGCATCATTCTTCGTGCAACTGTATGCGTGTACCAAGGTGCTAATCTACTGGCTCCATTTATGCTTATCTTTTGGGTGGAGGGTGTCTAACATGTCTAGCAGGGTGCGGTTAAAGCATTCTGGTTGAGGATCCCCCTGCGGGTGATAAGGGGTGGTTCTTGACTTTCGCACCCCCCATATAGAGAGCATTTCTTTGATTAGCCGACTCTCAAAGTCCCGGCCCTGATCAGAGTGAATTCGCTGGGGGGCACCATAGTGGACGAAGAAATTTTCCACTAGCACCTTGGCCATGGTAGATGCTTTTTAATCTTTGGTGGGAAAAGCTTGTGCATACCGTGTGAAATGGTCCATAACCACTAACACATTGCCAATGTTTCGCCTATCAGGCTCTAAACTCAAGAAATCTATGCAGACTAGTTCCATTAGGGTGCTGGTAGTAATGCTGACAAGGAGGGGCAGCTCTCTGAGGCAGGGCTTTTCTCTGCAGGCAGCGACTACAAGTCCTTACATGGTGCTCAACATCGGCCCCCATCTTGTGCCAGTAGAATCGAGATCGTACTAGGTCAAGGGTCCGGTCGATACCGAGGTGGCCCATATGATTGTGGAGGGACCTCAGTACCAAATCTTTGAAGGCTGTGAGCAGGACCAATTGTTGCTTGTCTATTTGGCCACCTTGATCTACAGTCTCTCTATACAACAAATGATTAAGCAGTTTCAACCTGCGGCCTTCTTTAAACAATAAAGCGGTTCACAGATCAGAGGAACGCAACTTGGACACATCTTTTCCTGCACGAAGGGCGTCAAGTGCTGGCTGAATCATAGGATCTCAGGATTGAGCCTACTGAATGCTGTCATTGTCAAACTGAGGTAGTGCACTAATATCTAGAGCAGAGAAGTGGCAATACGCAGCCGGTATTTAGGTGTCAGAGAGGCCCAAGCAATCTACTAAGCAGTCCACTGTGTCCGTAGACATCTGTTCATTTCTATCAAACTTTTGGCACAGTGCTTGGATGTCAGGTTCAGACAGCCTGACCCAGTCACTCTTGGAAATGGGCTTCCGGGATAGGGCGTCAGCATCAATATGATTCAGGCCTGGTCTGTATTCGACAGCATAATCATATGTTGACAATGCAGAAAGCCACCGGTGACCCATGGCGTCTAACTTAGCTGAAGTCTGTACATAGGTCAACTGGTTATTGTCAGTCCTCACCGATATTTTTGCCCCATAGAGGTAATCATGAAATTGGTCGACAATGGCCCATTTTAACGCAAGGAACTCCAACTTGTGCACAGGGTAGTTTCGCTCTGACGGGGTCAAGCTCCTACTGGCGAATGCCACTGGTCTCAAACCATCCTCATGGTCTTGATACAGTACAGCTTCTAGATCCTGCAGACTGCCGTTAGTATGCAGCACATAGGATTTGGTGGGATCAGCATAAGCGAGGATGGGGTCGTGGGTGAGCTGGTATATGACTTCATGGAAAGCTGCTTCACAGTCAGGCGTCCAACAGGACCTGAAAAGTTCACCTGGTAAGAAATATGCTTTATGTGGTTCTTTGACTGACTCTTTTTTGTATTTCCGATTGGTAGGAGGGTAACCCTGGGTAAGATTCAAAAGTGGCCAAATCACTTTGGAATAGTTCTTTATGAACCGGTGGTAGTAGCCACAGAATCCCAGGAAACATTGTAGTACTTTCAAATTGTGGGGCTGGAGCCAAGTAGTCAAGGATTCAACTTTGCTAGGGTCAGCCTCTATCCCCTCTGTAGACACTATGTGCCCCACATACTTCACAGAGGTTTGGAAAAACTGGCACTTGTCGATGGACAGCTTGAGGCCAAAATCTTCCAGTCGGTCTAGTACTTTAAACAGTTGACTCTCACGTTCCTCTAGGGAGCTCCCGAACACAATGACATCGTCCAAGTACAACAGGCATTCTAGCAAATTCATATCTCCCACTGCTCGTTTCATCAGTCGCTGGATGGTGGCTGGGGCACCCGATATCCCCTGTGGCATTCTTAGGAATTCGTAGAACCCCAAAGGACAGATGAAGGCTGTCTTCTTACAATCATCGAGAGCCATCAGAATCTGGTAATATCCACTGAGAAGATCCAACACTGAGAACCATTTGCTCCCATTCAAACAATCCAAAGCATCTTGTATACAGGGCATGGTGTATTGATCGGGGATGGTCCACCAATTCAGAGTTCGATAATCAACACACATTCTCATAGATACATTCTTCTTACACACAACCACAATGTGAGAAGCATATGGGCTCCTGGATTCTTGTATCACACCAGCCGCGAGCATTTCCTGCAAGTGTCTTCTCACATTGTCTATGTCTGCAGGGGCTAGGCATTGAGCCCTCTCTTGAAATGGCCGTTCATCGTGCAGGCGTATATGATGCTCCGCACCCTGGACACATCCCACGTCCCATTCCTTCAACGAAAACACTTGATCTCTCTGGGCAAGTTTCTGGCTAATTCTAGTCTTCCATTCAGCTGGCAATGGGGAGTCACCAAAATCAAGTAAGTCGGGAGTCACTATCTGTCTTGCCAGGGTGCTTGTTGCTGGGCAACAGTGTACCGTAGCTAGGGTGCATCCTCTGTTCACCCGGATCTCCTGATCTGACACATTATGAATCTGGACCATTAGTCATCATGCATAGGCACGAGCAGGAGCTGGCAAGATGCTGGGCTTAACCAATAATCCTTCCGGCAGTTTTCCTTCGCCTGGCGTGTCCAACATCAGTATTTTGTTCTTGACATCTTTGCGGGGGCGGACCTCCCCTTGAATGGTACACTGGGTGTTAGGGGCCAGTACCATTGAATCGGGATCCTTCTTCCACATGATCCCTACCACTTCATCCTGGTCCACTCCCTTGGGGTTCTGTTGCAAATCATAGGCCCTCTTGATCAGAGCGGGAATTCTTAGGGCCCTCCCAGTCCGTCGAACTTGTTTCTCGCGACAGAGTTGTGCCAGTCTCCCAAACATATGGGCGTTGGTCCCAGTTAACAGGGGAACCCCATCATACAGTCCAGTAGGGGGACACACTAAGGCCAGTGTCTCGACTTGCTCCTCTACACCAGTTACAGCTGCAGGAAATGACAACCAGAGGCGGACATATCTTAGGTAGGGATAAGACTTGTCGCTCAGCCCCCACACATGTAGGCCTTCCAGGGATTGTAAGGGCACAGCAGATAAGTGTTTGTCATACCAGTCCTTAAATACAGTGGTCACTTGCGACCCACTGTCCAGCACAGCCCTAGTAGGAATACCATTCACAGCTATGGTAGTCTCCATTGAAGGGCCCACTATTTTGGACCAGTCTGGAGGGACAGCAGCAGGGGCCTGGATGGATGATTTAGCCACAAAGGGGTTTGAGTTAGGATGTCTGAAGCCTTTACTGTGGTCATTTTGTGCACCCCTTGACCACTGATTCGTTTTCTGAATCTCTCCTTGAAGCCGGTTCACCACTTTCTCTAAGTCTTTCTGAGACCGGCATTCCCTCTTCATATGGCCATCCTTTCCACAGTGGTGACAAATGATAGACTCCTGGGTCATCCTTGCAGAGAACATTGCATGAGGAACTGAAGTAGTAGAAAGGGATTGGGGTCCAATATCTGCTTGCAGCGGTGAGGGGGTGCAATGTGTCTCAATAGTTCCTTTAGGGTGGCAGTCAATTCTTTGATTTCAGCCTGGGAGCTATCCTTGGTAGAGGATGCCTAAGGGTGCACCCCCACCCCCATGGCAGTCACATCCTGAAAGGGACCAGAATCTTGTTCCATGGGGGAAACCCTTGCAGAGGCACCCGTCTTCAACTCTCGGACTTCCTTCAGTAGCTTATCTTTCCAAAACTGGGCCCAGGGCGGGAAGTCCTTTGCATTCTCAGAGAACTTGTTAGGTTCTGATGTTTGCCCCTGAACTCCACTTGGATGATCACTCTCTGTCACTTGTGCAGTAGCAGCAGATATTGGTGAAATTCCCCCCTGGGGTCGCCTTTGCTCAACCCCCCAAATTTCTTTCATTAGCTTGTCATAAGAGGGGGGTGATTCCAGTTGGTTGGAGAGGCGCAACTGAAGCAGTAACAATTCTGAAAATGGAGCAGTATTAAAGATCCGGTCCAGCCTAGTTCGGTCTAATCCATTTGATGGCAAGCTACCCTTTCTGAGGCACTCTTGTAGCAGCTTTTCAAGCCAAGGTACATACACAGACAATGGCTCCCCTGAGTACTGCTGGGCATTTCTTACTCTCCACCACAGGTCCTCATCTGAATCCGAGCTCTCATACACATTCTCCAATGTATCAAGATAGTCCTGTGCAGTTGCTTCGGGGTTACTGGCCCGCTTGGCACGGATGATAGCCAGGGCAGGACCTCAGATGCTCTCACTCAACCTCTTTCATTTCTCTGCTTCTGAGCATTGCCATTCAAGTACTAGAGGGGCAACATAGTCTATCCAGGTCTCCCAGTCTTCCTCCCCTGGGGGGTTGGGAGGGTGCCCAAGAAGATTCTCAACCTTCAATAGGAATCGTGACTATTGGCAGGTACAGATATAGGGGCCAGCATTGTCATGGGCACAGAAGGTGGGACAGTAACAGGTGCTGGAGTGGGAGGGGGTGTTGGGAAGGGAACACCCCCAGGTGGCAGTAATAGCTTCTTAAAGTCCTCTATGGTTTTCCCTTCCTCCAGCAACAACTTTACAAATTTCTCCTCAAAAGTCTCAGACAATAAGGGAGCTCATCCTCCCTGGGGTTTTTACTGTCTCTAGTTATCACTCTCCAGGTGGCTGGGGTCCCTTCTGGGGCAATAGTCCATGGCACTTTGGAACTGTCCACTGGGTCACTACACTCTACTAATGCCATGAAAGTTTGGGTGGTCAAATCAGCCTGTCGCCCCACCACCACAGCGTTTGTTAAACTTCAACTTTAGAAAGTAGTCCTTCTGCAGCATCTTTACCAGTGTTCAGGGGAATATCCAGTACAAGCAGAGCATTGTGAGGGTCATTCTCCTGCCCTGTACACCACTCCACCAACTGGTGCATAGCCACTTCTGTTGGGGTAGCCATTTATGTTTGACAATAATTCATAGTTTCGGCCACTAGAAGACACAAAATCCCAGCGGTGCCTCCAAGATGTAACCCCTAGGTGGTGCTATCCCAAGGGCTACTACCCCTGCCTGCTTGGCTAGTAGCAGGTTAAGGGGCCTGAGTTCTGAAATGGGTGCCTCCACCCAGAGGTCAGGGTTGGTAGTGGTCAAGCTAACCTGGGCACAGCCCTCCGGAACACTGTAACCCCCCTCTTTCCTCTCTAGTGGCCTGAAAATTGTACAATAATCACTTTCACAGTACCCCTGGTACACCAAACAAGTACCCACACTGATTGCACTTACCACCAGGGCTGGTTCCTCTGGCTCGACCCTGGGGACCATCTGCAAAACAAGGTTATGCACAACAAATAGCAACAGTACAGTACTCTGAGCACAAACTGGAACCACAATCAGATTACATGCAGAAAAGGTTAGATCTGATTTATTCAGGGGACTTGAACAAGGAAGGGGCAAAATCAGGTTAATTAGCTTAAAGGTTATATCAATCAAGCAGTTATGCATGCGCTTTGAGTCCCCCTGCACAGTCACACCTCTGTGTACCCAGGTGGAGAAGAGATGGGCTAGCCAGGACTGTTGCCTGGGGTTGCAGATGGTTGGAGCCCTGTGATGGAAAACACAACATGCACAGTACACAATATTTGTAATCTGGAGCCAGAGGGCTCAGTTTGTAAAGGAAACGAAACAACAAGACAATCAGATGGCACACTCAGATTAAGCTGTTGTTGCAGGGAGCTACTCTGGTATTTACTCACAATACCCAAGACTGAACACAGGCTGGACGAAAATCGAGACTGCAGGTGGTTGATCTGGAATGCCAGGAGAAGCAGGGCCCACATGAGTCGCAGAGGCGTCATTCCTGTTCAAGCGTGGAGCAGGGGGCTGATCCCCAGGCAGGTCTCTCATCGATGGCTTCTCTGTGCAGTGGGTAGTCTGGTTGGGCCAATCTGGCAAGGCCCAGACCGCATGGAGATAAATTCGGATGCAGTCCGTTTTGGGCTGGATACAGCTTCCAGCAAGCAGAACACAGTTCACACAGTGGGTGACTAACTCACAACCCACTAGCAGCTCATAGCACATTTACATGTACAGGAATTCTACTGTACCAGGCAAAGCGCTCCTCGGTCACAATCGCAAAGTCTCTGCACACACCGGGAGCTTAGGGGCAGCTGGAACTCCTGACAGGCCTATCGCTTTCAGCAAAATCTTCATTCTTCTTCAGGTTGAGCCTGGCCTACTCCAGCAGCTTACTTTGGTCACACAAACTTGAATTTTGTCCAAAATAATTATCTTCTCTCCCTCTTAGGAGCAGCAGGCAGACATGCAAGCCAAACTCAGCCATTTCACAGTTTTCCCATGTGAATCCACTTAGGATTGCTGCCCAAAATACACTTGAGCTCTTCTCATCTCACTTCCTAGCTCAGAACTAACTGAAAACTGCAAGCAGCCCATGACTTCCCCAAGATCCAAAAGATTTGGTTGGCTGATTTGGCTGTCAGTCAAAGCAAGAGCTCCCCCTTCAGTTGCAAAAAAGGCGCAAAAAACTCCAAACTAAAGCTCCTACAGATTTTTAATTCAGACAGCTCCTGTAGTCCGGCTACATTTTAGGTCCCACCAGTACTGTTTGATCCAATTTGCAGTCCAGGACCAAGATAGTGGAGACAAACAAAACAGTTCTTGCTACAAAGAAAGCGGGTTAGACAAACTACATTATCATTATCACTCTAAATGATTTTCAGTAAATAGTTGCATCTTTCAACAGAGCTCCCTCTCAGAATACTTAAGCTGCAATTAGGCAGCTCTTAAAGAGACAGTACACAGAGGGCATACAGGCTCTGATAATCACATTTAAACTGCTAAAATGCAGGACACCAGCCTGGCAGTGAGCATTTAGGCAAGCTCAAGGAAGACTTTTTGGGAACCCCCATTTGTAGGGTGGTTACAATCACAACAGACACTGCCAAATATCCTGGGAGGAGAGAAAGGAAGTATCATGACAGGCACTGCCCAATATCCGGGGGGAGAGAAAGGAAGTAACACAACAGGCACTGCTCAGTATCCTAGGGGGAGGGAAAGGAAGTATCATAACAAGCACTGCTCAATATCCTGGGGGGGAGAGAAAGGAAGTATCACAGCAGGTGCTGCTCAGTATCCTGGGGGGAGAGAAAGGAAATATCACAACAGGCACTGCCCAATATTCTGGGAGGAGAAAGGAAATATCAGAACAGGCACTGCTCAATATCCTGAGAGGAGAAAGGAAATATCACAACAGGTGCTGCTCAGTATCCTGGGGAGAGAATGAAAAGTTTTTTAGCATTTTTGCCCCAGATTTTCAACATAGCGGGTGGGATATTCAGACTGTGCCAGGCAGGGGTGCAAACCTGGAAACAGCACAACTGGGCTGTGCCAGAGCATGGACCAGGCGATACTCAACGGTGCTGTGCCATGGCTCAGCACCATTGAATATGGCACTGATGGCGCACGCACTGCGCCAGCACAAGTGGCAAAGGGGAGCAGGGGGATGCGCCAGTGCAAGTGCAGTTGCGCTAGGTGCATCAACTGCGATATTTAGTACTGGGCATGCAAATGAATCCATTATGCATGCAAGGCACAAATGGGGCCATTTGCATGTCATTATGGCCCCATTTGCATGCGGTGCACTGATCCTCGGCGACTTGCACCTGGTGCCCTGCCAGGCTGCAGCCGTCGGGGACTGACGCCCTGCAGTCCCTTGGTGGACCCCGCCCCCATACACCCGATCACAGGCATATGTTCAAAACATCCCTGGTGGTCCAGTGGACCGCTGTCCACTGCCCGATCGTGGGCATCCATATTAAAAATCCCTGGTGGTCCAGTGGACCGTTCCCCACTGCCCGATCGCGGGCATCCGTATTAAAAAATCCCTGGTGGTCCAGTGGACTGGTCCCCATTGCCCGATCGTGGGCATCAGTAATTAAAAGCCCTGGTGGTCCAGTGGAACCCCCCCAGCTCCCGATCGTGGGCGGAATCACTGAAAGACACCCTGGTGGTCCAGTGGTACCCCTCCCCACCCACCCACTGAGGCCCCGCCACCCAGCACCCCCCAGTCAGCGGTGCTCAGCAGCAACCTGCCCGCAGGCCGCCCAGCCGCCGCCGACTGACAGCGTACAGTAGGGTCTGTACACCTATTGGTCCACTGTGTGGGCCAATGGGCGTGCAGATCGTACTGTACTACACAGCCCTGATATGTGAATAAACGCACACACACACATGCACACACATGCTAATCTAGACCAGACCTTACCATGTGCGTGCAGAATTTAACACTGGCCATTCAGCAAGGAGATAATTTAAACAGATTAACTTTGTTTCATTTTAAAACAATGCATTACAATACAGTACTTCAGTTGCTATGATCCCCAGACCCAGAAACAAAATCAAATGGCCAATCTTCACTCTGCTGATGGCGCTGAGAAAAAAACAACAGGGAATCTGTTTTCATTTCAAAACGACAAAAAAAAATATATATGGTATATTGTATAAACGGCACATGTGATTGGTAACAGTGAGATACATTTTTATCTTCAATTGTGGTTAGTGACCTCTTGTGCCCTGACATGTGGCTTCACCACTTGTGAGGGTCAAGAGGTCACTGGACATTCAGAAAGACAAAAATGATGTCTCATAACCACCCATCACATATCCCCTATCTGTTTCCCACCCATGCCATTGTCCCAAACCATTTACTTGGCTTCTTACATCCCGCTATAGTCCTCTCGACATTTTTATTAAAGGGATTAACCACAATACTTCCTAAAATTTGCCTTATGGGAGAACACCAAAAAAATAGAGGTGTGCATTTATAGTCTATCATGAATGGAAAAGCAGACATAAAGATAAGGGCTACAGAATCAAGTCCACATTACCAGAGTCTTTGCATAAACACATTTAGTTCTTAGTTTCATCCTCTTGCATCTCCGTGGCAGCCACATTTGAGCTGGTGAGAGGTAGCTCTGCCATGATGTTCCCAGCCACTTTTGCATCTGTAAATGTGTACCTTTTTGTCTAAATAGTTAAACTGCAAACAGTCCGGGACTGCAAGTTTCTAAACAATCCCTGCAGCTTTAGGATTATTCACTACCCCTTCAAAAGCTTTCTGCCTTTGTTGTGTGGCATGAGCAGTCTGCAAAACACAGTACCTCAGTTTCTCCAAGCATGGTCTCCTAGCACCAAAGTGGTCATGGTTGGAAGGATTGTTCTCGGTCCCTCTGTTTTTTTTGGTAGCTCTATGCAGGGTGATCCTGTAGGCCTCGATAATTGAAATTGCAAAGCCAAGTCCTGTGGCTTCAGACAGCCTCCTATCCAGGAAGACCAGAAGGTCCCCCTTCACTGTCCCCTCTGGAATGCTCAAGAGTCGTACGTTAGCCAACCAGGCCAGGTTCTTTAATTGATCTGTTCTGCTATGGAACACTGTTTCTTGGTGACTGTGTTTGTTACGGCCAGCGCTTTCCCATCAGTGCAACCATGTTTCTCAATTGAGCCTGACATCACTTTCGTGTGCTGCTCCACAATAACCAGTTTAACATTTTGCGGATCCAGTTTTTTGTACTGTCTGTGTCAGCATGTTAATCATTCTCTGCAAGGACTCTGTGTTGGTTCTATCCTCATGGCTCTCTGATGATGGCTATCCTGCCGGAGGATTCACAGTCCCCGTAGTCCCACTGGCAGAGTCTGTTTTCCCAGCTCCTCTCGGTCATCCCATCACAAAAGAGGATCCCTGGCTCAGTCTTTTCGTTTTAAAGAAGTAATATTCTCATTTGAACAAACTCTGAGAAGGAAAAAGGCTAGGAAAAGGAAGACAATAGAAAACAGTTAATAAGGAAGAGAAATAGTACACAGTAACCCGATACAGCCTGACTGACCTATCTGGCGAATTCCTTGCCAAAATACCAAAATTCCCTCACTTACCTGAGGCAACAGGCTGGACATAAAAGCAGACCCATAGCATGACCCCCTATTGACGGCATGGCATCACCATTTTAGGCACTTTAGGCTCTAAAAATGGTAGTTAGCAAGTAGGTTAGCCAGTTTGAAAGCCTCAGCTTAATAAGCACAGATTTCTAAATTTAGAGGGGCCCCCAGTTACCTGAGAACCCCGGTCTGCCTTAAGGTTACACATTTCCCCAAGAAAATAACAAATCTAGGAACAGAAATTTCAAACACTTCAAGAGGGCAGGGGCAGATCCAGGAGTCCTATAGATTTATTTATTTATTTATTTAAGAGTTTAACCAGGAAAACATACTGAGCAGAGAACTGCTCGATTCCAGATGCGTCCTGGGGACAGGGTAAATTGGGTACATCTAAACAAGTAAAAATGCAAGATCAATATTCTACAAAGATACAAGAGAGCACAGCAAATGCAAAAAGAAAGCTTACATAATACATTATAGAGGTTTATAATTACAAAGATCAGATTTCAAAGCATTTAGACCAGTTTGAAGGGTAGAGAGAGTGCAGCAGTTTAGAAACAGCCAGTTGACGTAGTCACATGTTTTAGTAGGAGTACCACTTCCGGTAGAAACGGGCGGACTTTTAGCATGATCCAGAGCTAGGAGCAAGTACAGCTGCTGGCAAAATGGGCACTGAGGCAGAGGTTGAGGTGCTGTGAGTTAGTGGAATGTCTGATGTCGGTTGGCAAAGCATTCCAGATTTTGGGCATGCAGTATTTGAAGGCAGATTGACCTTTGGATGTGCCCAGTAACGGGACATGGAGGAGCCTGGGGTCCGTGCTTCTGAGGGAATAAGCAGGGGGGGCTGTGTTGAGAGGGCAGACACAAGGTAAGGGGGAAGGGACTGAGACCAGTATTTGGCTATAGTCCTTACGCAGTGAATCTGTCTGTGGGCCTGGAGCGAGGGCAGGGCTAGGGAGCTGTATAGGTCACAGTGATGAGTCATTTGTGGACAGTCCAGGCTGAAATGACAGAAGGAATGGAACAGTGTGTCCCAACTTGCTAGGGAGGATGGGGGAGCAGCGCCATGGACTACGTCACCATAGTCAAGTGATGGGAGAATCATCTTTTGAACAATTTCCTTCTGGGACGGTGTGGGGATACAATCCTTGTTACGATAAAGGGCGCCAAGTTTAGGGTGCATTTTATTGTGAATTGATTCTATGTGTGTGGAGAAATCAAGATACTGGTCTAACCAGACCCCTAGGTATCTGAAGGAGGTGCAAACCTCCAGGGGGGTCCCGTCCAAGGTTTGGAATGAGGGTCGAGCGACTAAGGGGGAGAGTCTTGCCTGCGAGCCAAAGGTTAGTGAGATGGTTTTCTTGGAGTTTAGGAACAATTGGTTGGAGCGGAACCAGTGTTGAACCATGTTGAAATCCTGTTGTAGTACATTGGCCACTTCATCGGCGGTGGGGCCTGTGACATACAGGACGGTGTCATCAGCGTACATGTGGATGGAGATGTGTAGGCAGGCTGTCGGGAGATCATTTAAGAAAATGGAGAAAAGTAACAGACCCAGGACTGATCCTTGGGGGACACCAGTAGTGACTGGCAGGGGACTAGAGGTGTGCGGGCCGATTTTTACAGATTGTTTCCTGCCTACCAGGTAGGCATGAAACCAGCTGGTGGTAGGGCCAGAGAGTCCGGCAGTTTTTAGTTTGGTTAGTAGCAGTGAAAGGGAGACGGTATCAAAGGCTTTGGCCAGGTTGATAAAAATGGCTGAGATGATGTGCCCCTTGTCCATGCCGGTGAGGATGTCATTGGTGATCCTTATTAGGGAGGTGATGGTTGAGTGCGATTTGCGAAAGCCAGACTGGTATGGGGCGAAGAAGGAGGAAGCGTCTAGATAGGTGGAGAGTTAGGCAAGAGCAAGATGTTCTTGCAGTTTGGCCAGAATTGGTAGGAGGGAGATGGGGCGGTAATTATCCGGTGAGGAGGGGTCACCGCCTTTGGGGAGGGGGATGACAATTGCCTGCTTCCATTCAGCTAGGATTTTGGCTAATGAGAAGGAGAGGTTGAAAAGGTCGGCCAGCGGGGCGGCTATGGCAGGGGCAGACAAGTTTAACATTTTGGTGTCCAGGCCCGTGGGGCATTTGCCTTTGTTGGGGTTGAGAGCCCGCAGTGCTTTTAATGCTTCGGCCAGGGAGACCAGATGAAAAGAGAAGTTGAACGGCTGGGAGGTGGGCTGCATTTTTGGGGAGGTGCTCAGCATGGATGGGTATGAGAGAGTTGATAAGAGAGAGAGTCCGCGCAGCTGGTAAAGAAGGTATTGAAGGCAGAGGCCACTTCACCAGGGTCAGTGATGGTGGCACCTTGGATAGTTAGGGTCAGGGTCAGCAGTTGGGTTGGGGGGGAAAGGAGGGATTTGATAGTTTTCCAGAAATTTGTTCGGTGATTGAGGTTTGAGTTGAAAGCCGTCATGAAATAATATTTTTTGGCCTGGCGTATAAGTTTGGTGCAGGAGTTGCGAAGTGCACGGTAGCATTGGAGAGAAGTTTGGGTACCAGTTTTCTTGTGTGTTTTCCATGCCTGATCCCTGGTGTGGCGGAGACTCAGGGCAGGTGGGAGCCCTTGGCCCTTTTTTTTCACAGAGGAGCACAGGAGTCCCACACTGCAAGGAATCTGGCCTTGAAAGTTTCGAGTGCATAGTCAATGGAAGGTGCCTTCGGTATGAAGGACCAATCTACATGTGTTAGGTCGTGTAGGAGAGATGCTAGATCTAGGGATTTGTAGGACCTTGTCAGCAGCGTCCTTGGGGGGGGGGTGCGGTGCGCCTATGTACTTTCCTGGCCATGTAGATCATATGGTGGTCGCTAAGGGAGTCTGGGAGCAGACCAGCATTAATGATCCTGTGTGTGTGTGAGGTGAGGGCCCAGTCCAGGAGGGAGTGGTTTTGCATTTTATGGTTTAGTTGGGTGGGGTGAGAGATTAGCTGTGTGAGGTTTAAAGTGTTTATATGCATTAGATGGAGGAGCTCAAGTCAGATTAAGAAAAAATTTATAATAGGCCGGGAGTCTGGTGGGCCGCCTAGGCCCCCAGAAATTGTTTAACATTTTGGTGCATTTTGGAGGGTATTTCTAATGCAATTTCTACCCATTTCCTCACTCCCCATGCTCTGTGAGTTGTACCCAAACACCATCCCCAGAGTCTCCAGAGTCCACATGACAGTATGTTGCCCAAAATACCCTCTCACCCAAAAATAAAAGAAAATACCAAAAGACTGCAGCTGGGCAGCAGCACATCCAAAACACATAAAAATGAGACAAGTTGAAAGACACTTGGTGATACAGACGAATGAAGTGACAATCCAAGTAAACAAGTTCACAAATGTCACTCACTCAAGTACGTTATGACATTACCATAAAGCCAACCCATCCCAGTTCGTCCTGCAGTACAGAGTAACCTATCCCCCAACCTTATCTCAGTAAAAAAATAAATACAATAACTATAGAAATATGGGAACAAAGTCACTTTGCTATCTATTTTCTGAAAATATAATTTCAAGTTTGCTTGCTATTTTTGCAAAATAGATTTTATTCTATAGAGCAACTTATTCCAAAGAAAATACATTTTTAAATAAAATATTTTTTATTGTTTTAAAATGTCCTTTACTGGGATAACCCCATGGTATGAGGCATCTCATTTTTATGATAGGCACAAGAAGTTGGTAAGCAAACAGCAGAACACAGTTTTTAAACAAATATAAAAATGCATTTTTTTTATTAGCAACAGCACTTGCTTGGGTACATCACAACTTGTACCCCCTCCCCATTCAACACATAAATTAAATATTTGATTCTATCGTTTTTTTTCTCCAGTTTTGTAACTGCTTGTTTCAATGTGCCAAACAAGGTCTTATAACTTCTGTTGCTAATTTTGCTCTCCAAGCATGCAGAAACTCCTGCACATGCCATAATATGCAGCAGAACACCTTCAAACCCCCTATGACTATTACTTGCCTCTGTGCTCATTCACACTGTACAGCCACAACTGAAAAGACCACACAGATTAGACATACAGTACATGCTGAAGTTTTTACTGAAGTTCAGAGGTCTCATGTACCAGTTTCTGCCTCTCCTGATTCATGCTGTTGCTGAGACCAGACCTGCCCCAGCATTAGTTTTGTACCGCTTCAAGCATGCTACAGGAGGGCACTACCCTCCAACTCCTTCTTCTGTGAATCCACACCAAAATCAATTTGCCATATAGGACAAAACCAGCAGTGACCTTAAACTAATTTAATGTCATGAATTTAAGCTCCCCATACTAGAAATTAATAACATTAGTACTACATTTATTACATACCCAGTTAGATGAACACTAATGTCCTGTCCCATCCCAGCAGCCACCTCCCACCCACCATAGTCTGAGACGGTGAAAGTCTTTCTTTTTAAAGCAAGAAGTACCTGATTAAATGAAGACTTGATCCATTTTCAGCAGGCTGAAGTCTATGTGCACCTAGTTGAGTACAGTCTCCGGACACCTGGCCACCAAACTCTTTCTCTCTAGACAGCACACACTGACCCCATGACTCCTAATGAGCAGAACTCTCAGCTACAGCTTGCTTTAGCTACCGGAAGATGGCCGGAACCTCACTCCAACTCCTTGTGCTGATTTACCAAGGCCACACTGACCCCACGTTACTGGACTGCTGCTGCCGCCTGAAACCCCGGGCTATGCTCATCATTTGTGGGCTCTGCTCTCTCTCTCTCTCTCTCTCTCTCTCTCTCTCTGCTCCTCAGTAGTACACTCGCTCCTCTCTTGCTCCAATGTTAATCTTCTGAGTGAATGAATTACAGCTCACTCTTGTTTCGGCAGCCCAGACATTTAAAGAAGGCACCCCTTGCTAGCCACATCCACTACTGGATGCAACAGCAAATCAGGAGCAGTGAGCACCAGGCGACCTGGTTGAGATCTGTATTGTTAAGGTCCACTCCACTTTGCTGCAGCTGTACCCCCCCCAC
This sequence comes from Neoceratodus forsteri, assembly GCA_016271365.2. NCBI lineage: Eukaryota > Metazoa > Chordata > Ceratodontiformes > Ceratodontidae > Neoceratodus > Neoceratodus forsteri. Next base: position 154,412,498 of record CM028134.1, read on the forward strand.
CCCGTGCACAAACCTTCCCCTGTGCACGAACAAAGGAGCTGCACCAAGCCTGCAAAAGTAGAGAACGAATGCGCAAGCTCACCAAGGCAAGACAAGCTGCTGCCACGGTGCTGGGACCTGACAACATGGCACAGGATGAAAGTTGGTAAGAAATTCATGCTGGAGATTGGCTTTTCCGGGGGGGGGGGGATCAACTATGTAATGCAGGTGGGGTGGTTGTTTACTGCACCAGCAGGACACTGGAGGACAGATGAGAACCATGTGGCTCAGGCGGCTTTCATGGAGGCATTAGTGCATACCGATTAAGAATGCAGCACAGTGTGTTACTAATAGAGGAGCTCCATGATGGGGGAGCTATAGCACCCTTAGCCCCCCCTCCTCTAAATCCACCTATGGGCTCAATCCATGCTACCTAACCCTCTCTTGGCACATCATTAACTGAGGTAACTATTGCAGATGGAATGTTCCATGTTCCTGGGGTCTGTGCTGAAGTCACAGCTTCTGGGCTGTACCAACTACTCCAGTGGGGGGAGCACAGTACCATATGCATTAACTACCTTCCCCATTGACAAGGTGGAGTGATACAGAAATGGCTGCTTTTTGCCAGCTGAGTCGTCTTCCATTTTTTTAGCCTCCTTTAGAGCCAGAGACCACTACAGAGAAGAGGGTCCATCTGACGCATACTTTCTACCTTCAGTGGTACTTTTCTCCATATTTATTTTCTGTTTTGGAGGCCCCATCTTCAAAAGGACATACACAGGGTGGGGGTGGTTCAGAGAAGGGCAACCAAAATGGTGAGGTGACTGCATCAAAAACCCTATGAAGAAAGGATTAAGGAATTACATATGTACTCCCTCGAAGAAAGGAGGGAAAGGAGGGGGGTATGATTGAAACATACAAATACCTTACAGGGAAGAACAAGGTACAGGAGGGTACTATTTTCCAAAGAAAAAGATTCTCAAGGATGAGGGGGCACAACATGAAGTTGGGGGTCCGGAAATGTAAAAAGTTCTTCTTCATGGAGAGGGTGTTGGACAAGTGGAACAGCCTAACGGCGGAGATGGTGGGAGCAGAAACAGTTGCAGCATTTAACTCATTACATCCTGAAGACGCCATATGGTGTCATAAAAAAATACCTCTTTTTCCTGATGACGCTGTATGGTGTCCTAAATTATGTGCTGTATTGCCCGATGACGCCGATTGGCATCTATGTCTTTCTCCTGGTGCTGCTCGAGCATTTGTTTACATTTGATGAATTGAGTTGTACCAGCCAATAGGGGACATCGTACCCTTACTGATTTTACCTAATATAATGTGCATTCCCATTGGCTATTTTTGAGAAAACTCACCTTAATAAATAAATAAATTTACTATTTTTTGCATGTGCTGTGAAAAATGTTTATTACGCTCATTCTGCTATTAGTTTGTCTTGTAATAAAAAGTAATCTTGTTTTAGTGTAACATGTTAAGCTAATTAGGTTGACAATATAATTAATTTCATAACTTATATTTTTTTGTATTTGAGCAATCTGATTGGCTGTCACCACTTTTGGTGTATTTTTTTTTATGTCTTTGGGGGTATTTTTGTACACTAACATGTTGCCACTGATATCATGATTGTTATAACTATTAGTCCATTTATACCACTAAGTGAGCTAAATATTTCTATATTTAAAAATCGAACTCTGTGATTGGTCGGATTTTCTGACATAGTCAATTCTGAATTTCATTGGCATAAACTAAGGGATTGTCTTAGATGCAGGCTCCATCCCCCTGATGAAGCCTTAATTGTCGGAGCACCGGGGAACCTGCACGCAGATCTTTTTGTTGTGCCTTCCACTATTCTATTCAATGTGTGTGCCTGAAACATTGGAATAATCCTTATTTAGCATTCAAGCAAGGACTCTGGTATTTTTTTACAACCATCACTGGAGGGAAAGTGGCTCTGCGGGTTCTGGAGTGTACAGTGATTTTTTTTTTTTTTTTTATGTTTCAGTTAGGGCTCACAGCCCTCACCTGCAGCTGCCCTAGCTCTGTAGTGCGGCACCATTTGATCATACTGATCCTCACTGTTGCCATGCTTCCTTTATGTTTAACGTACACATCACTATTTCCATTAACCAGTCAGAGTGCACACTAGTGCAGGAAGAGCATTGTGACTGGAAACTCAGTTTTAAGATGGAGGCGCTGCTGTCATCCTAAAATACTCACTTCATTTTGGTGCCAAAACCTTGATTTGTAATCTGTATTTACTTTATTTGTTTTTATTTTTATTTATGACAAAAGTTTTCATAGTCGTCACTTTGTTCATTTTGGGATAATTTCTGGTCATCCTGTGTGATCACATCTTATGGATCCGGCTGGCATTCCTGATGGGAGAGAGTGTTTCTTGTGCACGTACTAGATGAGTTCACATGAATTCAGCACCTTCTGTTATTTTTGAAAGAGTTTATTTTTGGATTATGGCTATATTAAAATCTATGTGGCATGTTGCTCTCTGCGTTATGGATGATAAGCGGGTTAGGGTCAGTAGCATGTTTGTCTCATGCTCTGCACTTGAGTTTTCTCCCTAATATGCAGTTGCTGATTGTTTAAAATAAAAAAATAATGGTGTTGCCTTCAACTCATCTTTCATCAGTCCAGCCCCAACCTCTGATGTGCTGTAAAGGCCAATTCAGTTTTGAATCCCTCCACAGTCACTGGTGTTGTCTGTCGACTCATACCACATCAGTCCAGACCCAACCTCCCATGCATTGTAAAGTGCTCTTCAGGTTAAAATCCCTCCACAGCCACTGGTAAGATGTACCTCCTTACCATGCATCAGTCGAGCCCCAAACTGTAGTGAACAGTGAAGTGCATTTCAGGTTCAGATCCCTCCATAGTTGATGGTGTTGTCCATCGACTTACCATGTATCAGTCCAGACCAATCCCATAACGCACTGTGAAGTGCATTTCATGTTCAAAACCCTCCACATCCAGTGGTGTAGTCCATCAATTCATATGACATCAGTTCAGCCCAATCTCTGATGCACTGTAAAGTATTCTTCAGGTTCAAATCCCTCCACAGCCACTTGTAAGATCTACCTCCTTATCATGCATGAGTCGAGCCCCAAACTGTAGTGAACAGTGACGTGCATTTCAGGTTCAGATCCCTCCACAACCAATGGTGTTGTCCATCAACTCATCTGGTGTCAGTCCAGCCCCAACCTCTATTGAACTGTAAAGTGCTGTTCAGGTTCAAATCCCACCAGAGCCACTGATGTAGTCCATCTGTTCATCAGTCTTCAGTCCAGCCTTTACCTCTGACACTCTGTGATGTGCATTACTGGTATAGAGCCCTCCTCAGTCACCATGGTGTAGTCCATTGTACACATCAGGATTCATTCCAACACTACCCTCAGATGCACTGTAATGTTCTATTCAAGTCTGAATCACTCCACGACCACTTGTTTAGTTCCTTGAGCTCATAATGCTTCAGACCAGCCCTTACCTCTGATGCACTGTGATGTGACCAGTGCCAATGTATGACTTATACAGTCCATTCAAATGAAACACAGCACATAGTACACATGTGCACCAATAAGCCAAGGAGCACCTCTCCATGGTGCAGGCATACCCACACTCCTTCCCACCCACACAGTGCACCATACTGAATGCTGCAACATATCACACGTGTATGCAGGCAATCCATGTGGTGCAGCACATAGTACACAACCTTTACAGGTGCCCATGTCATCACCCTGTACTCATACCCACAATGTCTCTGCACGGCATATGAACACCATTACCAAGTGCAGGCAGCCCCACCTGCTTCCCCACAACTGAGTATGCCCCAAGGACGGGTGCCAATTCATGACACAAAATGACTGCAGTGACTATGAGCATCATTCCTTGGTACAGGCAGATCCGCCCCCTTCCCCATGACACAGTATGCCCCAAATTACCAGTACCTTTTCAGCAATTTCATCACCCTATATGTATACCCATAATGTATCTACAGTGTCTGTTGGTACCATTATGCAAAGAAGTGCAAGATCATGCACATAGGGAAGAGAAACCCTGAAGCCACCTATAGGCTGGGAGGGGAGTTGCTGGCAGTCACAAAGGAAGAAAGAGACTTGGGCATCATCATCATCACCGATGACCTGAAATCTTCCAAGCAGACCTCTAAAGCAGTAGGTAAGGCTAGGGGGGTGTTAGGGTGTATTAGTAGGGGTATCACTAGTCGTAAGAGGGAGGTAATAATCCCTCTTTACAAGACACTGGTTAGGCCCCATCTGGAGTACTGCGTGCAGTACTGGAGGCCACACCTTCACAAAGACATTAACCAAATTGAGGCAGTCCAGAGAAAGGCAACCAAAATGGTGCAGGGACTGCATCAGAAGACATATGAGGACAGATTAACAGAGCTCAATATGTATACCCTTGAGCAAAGGAGTGAGAGAGGTGGTATGATCAAAACATTCAAACACCTTAAGGGCATTAACAAGGTGAAACAGTCTAATATGTTTAAATACAAGAAAAATAGCAGGAAAGAGTGGTGGATGCATGGAACGGTCTACCTCAGGAAGTGGTGGCTATGAATACAGTGCAGGACTTCAAACATGCATGGGATAGGCATAAGGGAGCAATACAGATGAGTATGACTAGATAGGCCACTGACAGAGCAAAGGCCGATGGCACATTTATAAGGTAGAAAAAGAAATGGGCAGACTGGATGGGCCTTGCTGTCCTTATCTGCCGTCAACTTCTGTGTTTCTGTGTTTCTATGATTAGATGCATACAGCCCCTCTCATTTGCCCAGAACATATGAAGTGCATTTGAGCATGTATTATGAAAGCAGGACCCCCCCAACTAACACACAGTGCTTCATCATATAGTCATTCCCTCACCTTAAACCATCCCATAATACAACCCCCAAAAAATAAACTATGCCAGGAAATTAAATAATACACACATTTATGTAACATGACGTTTACTGAAAGACTGTGAACCTTTACATGAACAACATCATGCTTCATTTACAGTATGATAAAGCAAATAGCACAAATAAAAACGTTTCCTATACTTATTATGGGATTTTATTACAAAATACAATAAAATAGTTTATTTCAATTAAATTACACATTTTAACTACAACAAATATGCAATTAATCATAGAGAGACTTCTAGCACTAAAAAAGGTATCCATTTCCTGTGTCAGCTCAAAAATTTCCACATATTCGAACCTTACCTCCTGGTATAGATACCACTACAATTGGTGTAGCCCAATCTGAACTTGAAACCTTTTCCAGCACACCTGCTTTTTCCAGTCTGTCCAGTTCTGCCCCAACCACTGGTTTTAAGGCAAAAGGAAGTTTCTGTGGTTTACAAAACGTAGGGACTGCATTAGGCTTTGTAACTAGCTTGGCTTTAGGTGTTGTGCAACATCTCAGGCCTTTCCATAGCTCTGGATACATGTCTAAAATCTCCCCAAGCTTGGGCGGATTACTGGTTTGTGGTACCTGGACAGCAGCAAGTAGCCAACATCTGCTGGATCAACATGAATGTTTAGAAGAACCTGAGCGTTTCTGCCCAAAATGTTGATACCCTTTTTTGAAACCAGAAAAGTTAAAGGTGTACCAGGCTCAGGAGAAGCAGTTCTGCATACCAAAGTGGTAAACTACCCCAGTGGCTGAATTGGTTGCCCTTCAAATGCATGTAGCAACATATTACAAGGAGACAGTGGTGGCTTATCCAGATCAAACCATGTTTGGTGGTTAATAAAAGTAACTGGGGAAATAGAATCTACCATTAAACATAACTGACGTCTCAGTTGTGGCAATTGAAGTAACACATAGAAAGGAGGAACATCTTTAGTCTGCATTTGGGTGCAATAGGAACCACTGCACTGTCTGTGCTGTCCAAATTGACCACCACAGTTCTCCTGCTCCTGCAAACCTTAGCAATACGCCCCTGACGTTTACATGCATGACACTGAACTTCTCTGAATTTGTACTGGTCCCTGCTATGCTGAGATGACCCACATGATGTACATTTGTACAGGCCATGCAGTGTGGGTGGAGTGGTTGGATTTTTATTTATAGACAGTGGTTCAGACTTAGGTTTGAGCTGTTTAATTTGGGGATTACTGCAGTTACTTGTACCTTAATTTTAGTGTCCCTCTTAGCATGTGCTTCGTTTTTTGCAGCTTCATACATTTGTGCCAACTACAAAAGTTCATCAGCAGACTTCTTGACACTTACAGAAAGTAATTGCTGAATACAATGTTCATTATTCAACCCCATAACAAACTTATCAGCTAAATTAGATTCAAGATGCTCCCTGCACTCACACGTGAGAGCTAAGTTTTTGATCTCGGCCAAATAAGATTGTAATGACTGATCTGGTTTCTGGTGTTAACTGTAGAATTTATACCATTCAGCCCTTGGAAAAGTTGTTAAACTGTATTGTGCATTCAATTTAGCCTTTAGCTCTTGATATGACAAATCCTCTGGCCGGTCCGGTGCACACAGACTGCATAAAAGTTTGAAGGTTTCACTCCCCAAGAAAGTACAAAAAGCAGCTCGAATAAGCTTACCCTGTAGCTCAATATTTGCAGATTGTATGGCAGGATTATGTAACAAGCGCTGATCAAACCATCTGGACCATGTATCCCAGTCCGTTCCTGTAAAAATTTCAAAGCTGGCTGAAGTTGCCATGATACTGTACAGTTCCACATTGCTTACTTGCCTCCAATGCAGAAAGTCACAAAATGGTGTAATTCAGAAAGCTGGAGCTATGAAAATTCTCACCATCCTTATCGCCAGTTTGTTGTATTTGGTAGCCGAAAATAAGTACCTTAAACACATCAGGGTCTTGGCAATAAGAAAAACATGTCACACAGAAAACTAGGCCTTCTCTGTTTACTTCTATTCAGCACAGATATAAGGGGACAACTGATCTCAACACACACAGGAAGAGCATTCACAGGAAGTGTACATTCTCTTAAAGCTGTACTGTCTCGTAACATTTCTTAAAACTGTACTATACATAACAATCATCCCTATGTATTAACCACATTCCCCATTGACAGTGTGAAGTGATACAGAAAATACATTGCTAACAGTACAAAATCATTAGCCCACAAAACCAGTCCTCAGCAGAAAGCCCAAACACCATGACCCCAGCGCTTTGAGGCTCACTGCCTCTTTGTTAGGGTGAGGAGTTTGGATGCTCATCTCTTGCAGTTTATTGGACAGCCACAGGAGTATTACATCATGCTGGGATGTAATAGTAGATATTGCTGCTGAACAGCAATAGGGGGCGCTACCTCATGCTGGGATATAACAAGAGACAAGCTACTGAACAGCAGTGGGGTGTTCTGCATCAGACTGGGACACCATGAAATGGGCCACTAAACACTAGTAGGGCGCACTACCTCAGGCTCAGATATAACGCGATTCCCTCCTATGACTGTATGCGGAAGGACAGATCATCCACCAAAAGAGGTGGCGGTGCAGCCATCTACTTCAAGGATCACCTGCACCTCACTAAATGGCACGGGGTCATAATTATGCCGCATAGCAAAATCACGCTACCAATACAGTGCGATATTGCCATGCGGCCATGGGTCCCTGCTGCTGTGGCTCAGTCCAGCTGCTTGGTGGAACCCACTCCCCCCTCTGCCTGGGAGTGTGTGAATAGTGCAATACCGCGCACAGCGGTATACGCGGTATTGCACCATTCGCTGTTCTGGACAGGGCTCTTTTGGGTTAGCTATAATGTTGTACGCTATAAAGCATAAGACATTATGACCCGGTAGGGCTCTAAACATGGGTACCCTGACTCACTGCGAATCACTGCATGCCCTCCTTCCTCTTGGAGCTAAAAAATTGCACATAGTTTGTGTCTACAACCCCTCAAGCAGTGGCTACACTGGCCTAGATGAGCTGCTAAATCAGGCATCCTTACTATCAGGCAATAATGAAATGCTCATCCTAGCTGACAAAAACATAAATTGGCTAGGAAAGAACCAGGCCACCTCGCTTGCAAAATTACAGGGTCATAACCTTCACCAGCTAGTCACTGAACCTACTAGGACTTCTTGTTCAAATTCTAGCTCCCTTATCAAATGGGTGCTAACAAACCATACTGAGCATATCCACTCTGCCGGCAGTCTTGCTGATGCTTTTGCTGACCACTCCCCCGTTTTTTGCATCTGGGGGTCTGCAGCTCCCCTCCCCGTTAAACCGCATTTCATCGCCTTCTGAAACTATGCCAACTTAGATCCCCAAAGATTCCTTCTCGACGTATCGAACACTAACTGGTCTAGTCTTTACAATGCTCAGGATGTGCAGACTGTCCTTAACATATTCATTACAAACTTCATTGCCATACAGGATCGTCACTCCCCCCTTATAATTCGGTGGGTTAAGGGGAAACATACAAGATGGTTAAAAAAGGGCTTACTCTTAAGGGTCTCTCTCCGCTCCACCCTCATCGGTCAGACTGGTTTCGCCCATCATTTCTAAAATCTGGAATTCTCCCGTGAAATACGACACCTCCTCCAACTACTCCCTTACCTGTGCCCTACACAATTACCTTTCCTCGGCTGTTCCTGTTAACCCACCTTAATACATATCCCCAGTTTCTGCCTTCCTACCATGACCCCCAGGCAGGGTTCTCAACATCCTGAAGGGGAATCAGAAATGGCTACCCTTCTCCTCATATTCAGTTCTTGCCTCTCCCCTCTCTTCTCCACCTGCCCTTCTGGGTCACCAGTGTGCACAATCTAACCCCATCCTTTTTACTCCAACAGCACTTGCGTACTACCTCGAACCTGCCACTGGTACACTCATGCTCTATAAATGGTTCTATCACATTATTACTGTTTTGTATGTTTATATGTTCTTTTAAATGATTTTGGACATGTACTGTAATTTACCCAATGTTCCACTATTGTTTATTGTACAATACCTTGTGTTCCAACTGTTGCACAATCTTACAATGTTGTATTGTTTGTACTACCCACATACTATTGTAACTGATCATCCTTCACAACTCTATGCAACCCCTTCCCCCAGGTCACACCGTGAGACGAGCAACTCGTTGTTCAGTGTGCCCTCCTGGTGAAACATTTCAATAAATAAATAAATAAAATAAGTTACTAAACTAAAAGACAGAGACAAGAGTTGGAGCCACTTCAAGTCTTCGGGTCAACAAGGTGACTACAACATTTACAGTCACCAAAGAAATACTTGCAGAAAGGAAATAAGATCTGCAAAAGCTTCTACTATAAAACCCTACTAACTAATGCCTCGGGTGACCCCAAAAGTTCTGGTCCCACATTAAAACATTCCTGGGTTCCTCTCACTCCTCCACACTTAATGACATGGTACTGAATGGTACCTGCTTCAACAATCCCCAAATCATAGCTAACTTCTTTAATAAACAATTCACTGACCTTACCAAATTTACTTCCTCCTTCCCTACCACTCAGATAAAAGGCCCCCCGGCTCGTTCCCGCAAGGGCTCTGTGACCCCCTCCTTTCACTCTAAGGCTGTTACTCGGAAGGGGGTAATAAAACTTCTCAGGTCAATCTTGGGCAGCACTGCTACAGGCTCTGATGGTGTTGAGACCCAAGCTACTAAAACTAGCTGCCCCACTCATTGCTGCCCCTCTGGCCAGAATGTTTACCCTCTCCATGTGTCAAAGTTGTGTTCTTGACATCTGGAAGATTTTGTGAGTCACACCTGTTTTCAAGAAAGGTGATCACAAGGGCCCATCAAACTACAGACCCATAGCCATTCTGTCAGTCCTTAAGCAAAATCTTAGAAAAACTGGTAACCTCACAAACCATAGATTTTCTCCTTAGAAAGTACCTCCTATCTAGTGCCTAGCACGGCTTTCACAAAGGGCACAGCACCACCACTGCCTTGCTCAAATTCACCTCTGACACTCACCACCACGGACGCAGGTCTTCTAACTGGAGCGGTTTTCATTGATATGACAAAAGCTGTCGACCTGGTGGACCGTGCCCTTCTCCTCTCCACCTTAAAATCTATGGGCTTTGCCTCAAATGTACTGTAGTTAGCTGGTTATGTAGTTGTCTGTCAGACAGAATCCAAGTCGTAAAGTTCAACTCAACCTACTCAGATCAGGTGACAGTGAATATCGGAGTCCCTCAAGACTCCATCCTGGGGCCACTTTTATTCTCAATATTTATTAAAAATGTCTCCTCCAACCTCTCCTCAACCTCCTCCCTTCTCTATGCCGATGATAGAGTCTTACACACCAGTGTAAAAACTGTAAATGACATCAACCAGCAGCACTCCTTAGACTTCCAAAGCACGTAGACCTGGCTATCTGACAACAAACTTGTTCTTAATGAGGCCAAAACCCAGTCCATGGTATTTGGAACCCCCTCAATGCTTAAAACATGCCAATGCGACTTTGTGGTCTCCTGTCTTTATGGTTCACCTGTCGGTTTTGTGACCTCTTTCAAGTATCTTGGGGTAACCCTAGACCAATCCCTAAACTTTGAACTGCACATACAGAACACATGGAACTCTGTTAACTCTAAATTAAGCATTGCGTACCGGACCAGCTATGCAGTTAACCCCCTCTGCTAGATTGGCTATTGCCCGGGGTATACTTCTGCCTACCCTAACCTATGGGTCGGTTACATATGCTGCCATGCCTAAATCTCACCTTCATAGATGGGTTGTTACCTACAACATCATATGTAGGTTTGCCTCCTCTTCCCAAAGGCTGAAATACCATTGCCTCTTATACTCAGATCTGAATTGGCTATCTCCCAGTGCAATCAGACTTCACTTCCTCTGCTCCACAGTTGATAGCATTGTGAGGACCCAGACCCTCTTAACACTGGTGGAGCTGCTCACTCCCCAGTCCTCTGACTATGGTCTGTGCTCTACTGATAAATCTCTTCTATGCATGCCAAAGTGCAAAACAACCAAAGGTGCTTGTGCTTTTGCCCTCCATGCCCCCCAACAGTGGAACTCCCTCCCGCTTGAAGTCCGCCTGGCATCCTCTCATTATGCCTTTCAAAAAGTGCTCCAGCATCACCTCATCTCACCTAGCCAGTGCTCCTGCTCTAAATCTCCTTAGTACTCTGTCCTCCCCTGCCTAATGCCTATGTACTATCGGTTTACTATTTCTCCTCACTCACCCTGTCACCCTCCCTTCCTCTAATTATGTTTTACTCCTCTCCTCTCTCTGCGTCAGTCCCCTCTCTTAGAGCTTTACTCTGTTCCAAACTCAGTCTATCTCAGCTTCGGGTCCCCCACTGTCTTCCCACTTGCACTTGTCAGTTTTGTCCCGATCTCCTTGACCTGTACTGGCTGTCTCTCCTTGGGTTCTTTTGCTTTCCAAATGATTCTCTGCCTCTGTTGTATGACTATGCTTTTTGCTGCTTTTGCCTTACTTGTAATTAGCCCTGTATAAATTGCTGCTGGCTGAATCTTTATACTGTAACCTGCTCTAAACACCATAATGTATTTATGCTGTAGCCTGATATATATTACCATGTTTGTATGATTCCTCTGTATCAACTAATGTAAACTTGTTTCTGTTAACCAGCTCTATACACTGTACCTTATTTCATGATGCAACCCTGATGTGTAATACTTTGTTTGTTGTGAACCGTTTTCTGTATTTGCCACTGTTTGTTACCTCTGTAATTGTTCTGTAATTCTCCCGGGTCATGCCTGAAAATAGTAATCTCCATGGCTAGTGCACCTACCCGGTACACAAAAACTAAATAAATAAATAAATAAAAAATAACAAAGGGCTGCAAATACCAGTAGGGAGTGCAACATCAGGCTAGAATGTAAGAAGTAAAGGGCTGCTAAATGCCAGTAGGGGGCACTACAGCAGGCTAGGATGTAAATGAAGACAGACTACTAAACAGCAGTGGGGTGCACTTAATCTGGCTGTGATGGAATAAGAGAAAGGCTACTAAACACCAATTGGGGCTACAGTACTACATCAGGCTGGGATGTAATGAGATGGGATGATGAATACAAGAAAGGGCCGCTATAGCAGGTTGATATGTAACAGGAGAGGTGTTGCTGGTCAACAGTGGGGTGCCCCAAATCAAGCCGGGGTGTAACAAGAGGAAGGCTGCTGAACACCAGAAGAGGCATTATATCAGGCTGGAATGTAACAGAAGATACGCTTCTAAATCAGTTGTGGGGATGATAAATCTGGCTAGGATGTCAATAGAGAAGAGCTGCTGAACACAATTAGGGGGGTTCTACATCAGACTGGTATGTAATAAGATGGGCTGCTGAACACCAGTAGGGGCATTACATCAGCCTGGGCTGTAAAGAAGACAAGCTGCTGAAAACCGGTAGGAGATATTATATCAGGTTGAGAAGAAGTAGGAGAAAGGCTGCTGAACACCAGTAGGGGGCACTACCTCAGGCTTGGCTATAACAAGAGAAGGGCTGTATAGATCAGTAAGGTGCACTACATCAGGCAAGGATGTAACAGGAGAATGGCTGCTGAACACCAGTAGTGGGTGCTACAGAAAGCTAGGATGCAGCATGTGAATGGCTGCTGAACACCAGTAGGGGGCACTACATCAGGCTGGGATGTAACAGGAGAAGGGCTGCTGAACACCAGTAGTGGGTGCTACAGAAAGCTAGAATGCAGCATGATAATGGCTACTGAACACCAGTAGGAGGCGCCACACCAAGCTGAGATTACCAAGAGACAAGCTGCTGAGTACCAGTACGGTGTTGTACATCAGGCTGGGAAGGGATATAACAGGAGAAGGGCTGATGAACACCAGTAGGGGCTACTACAGTGTGAGAATGGCTACAGAACACCAGTAGGGGATGCTACACCAGGCAGGGACCTTGGTGCACAGTATTATTTGTGCAGAATGAGCACCTGTTTCAGGCCTATGTTCTGCACAGCCCTGGAGGTGTAAAAGATAGTCCGTTGGGAGCACTATAGATCCCTCCCTTCCCCTTTTCTGCCATTCCTGTGCTATTTCTGTTCTACCGTATATTGCAGTAAATCTTATGCACACAAATTGTTGCACTTTTCTTCTCATTAGGCTATTTCTTCACTGGAGATGGTGCCTACCGATCAAAGGATGGCTATTACCAGATCACTGGCCGCCTCGATGATGTCATCAATGTAAGCGGACACAGGCTGGGAACAGCCGAAATAGAAGATGCACTGGTGAGAGATCCCTTCATAATAATGTATCTGTAAAATACAAGGCACCTTACTGATATGCATTTTGTACTGTTATTATTACTTCTCATTCACGTCCCACTGTGCCCCGTCCCGATGTTGAGTCACCTGATTTCACCCTTCCTCCAGCCGGGAGGGCGGATGTGTGGGCGGGTGAGTGGCTGCATTTACAGCCAAGGCCAGTGCGGCTCTAAGTTTGGCTGCTATAGTGTGCATTAGTGTTGCTCAGATTCCGAGTCACAGAATCAGATTCATTGGATTCTGACCCGATTTTCAGAATCAGATTCTCGGAATTGCAGTCCAAAAAATCTGATTCTGAAATTAAAAGCCAAAACAAGTTTTTGCATAGGAATTGGGTTTTAGGAATTAGGAATCCAAATCCGATTCTTATTCCGAGGTCCTTCTCAAAATAGAAATTGGATTTGGAATTTGAAATTTCTACATTGCTAAAAAGACTTATTTGATTAGAACTGGACAATACCGAGCATCCCTAGTGTGCATGAATACTAGGTTGCCCACCCCTACCTTTCCTGGGCTAGTGTCACCTTCCTAATGTTCTTCCGAATGCTGGCAACAGTGAGGATGGTTTAACTTTTGTTTTCCCGTAGCAGAGATATGTCATAAGACCACTTTCTCACAGTTTTTTTTTTTTAATTATTATTTTTTTCCCCGCTCTAGCCAAGGCCCCCTTCTGCCTCTCAACATCCAGCCCCATCACCCATCATCTCTGTGACTTACCTCCACTCTCCTATTGCCCCAGGGCTTCCCCCGATGGGGCCATTGGGACTGGCAGCAGACTCTCAGTGAAGACAGAATCCAGCACAGAGAAGTCAAGAGCTCTATGGAAGGTGTGGGACCTGCGAAGAGAGAGCGTTATCTTGCCTTAGCTCAGGGGTCAACCTTAACATTCATTTACTAGCCCAGGTACTAGTGCAGATTGCCACGGGCTAGTGCAGAATCTCTGATACTTGCCTGGCTGGGCTAGTGCAATTCCTCCTGTGGAAAGCTGCAGTTCTATTCTCAACCCGGGTATCAAATAAATAAATAAATTAATACATAAATATAACTGTTATTTAATTTAAAGCCAGGTCCTTTTCATGGAGGTTTAACTATGTGCTGCCTTAGCATTAGTGAAATGAAAAAAAGATGTCTGTGTGTAGTGCATTTATAAACTGTTTCATTTTATACTAACGACTGCTTTTGTTTTTTGCTGGTAAAGATCCTTTCTCCTTTTCCTTTCTTTGTTTAGCTCAGTACTCATGGCAGGCAGATTTGTGACTGTGTCCAGGAGCAGCACAATTTTAAGGCTGCCACCTGTCCAGTTGTAGACCGGATAATCCGGTTTTCAGGGTCCTTATCTCAGGATCATCACAACCGATAGCACTACCGCTGCACTGACAGGCTGACTTTCTTGCCAGGTTTTTGAAAGTGAGGCAGATTCTGCCTTCTACCTCCACTCATTCCTCCACCCCATTGCAGCTTCTCCTCTTTCTCTGATCTGGCGTAGGCAAGCTGCTGGCTTCATGGCTGATTTTCTTGCTGTTTTGTGATTGGACAGCAGGAGGTGTAAAAATGCTGGGTCACCCAAACCCTTCCCCCTGAGAGTCGAGCAGCTTACCCCCTGCAAGGCATGTAGCCGCACAGATCCCAAGATAAGAAAACCAACTCTCTTCCATTTCTGTCCCTTTGTGCTACAGGTATACCTCAGCTGTGACCTAGTGAGAGCACCATCCTGCTGGCATTAGGGAGACATTTAAGCAATAATGCATGACAAGGCATGTGCCATGCTGGATGTGACGAAAATCTCTCACCAGGGACTTCAAGTTCACCACCACCACCGTGGGTTTTTACCAACAGGACCCAGGGAACTTGTTTTTACCATCTCCTTTGCACAAGGTCAAGAAGATCAGCACAATAATTGTGGGTAGAATGCCCCTTTGGAGACGGACTGCAAACAGAGTCCAGCAGAAATAGTAGAATTACCCTTTTAAATAAAACAAGTAGTCACTGATTCTATAAAAATAGAAGCTTTACTAAAATACTACAAGTATCTACAACAGGATTTAAGTACAGTCAGACAAAAGGATTACACTTTACTAGAAATTAAAATAAATGGAAGGTATACAAGACAGATCGCAAACAGAAGAATCTGAGCTATTCTCACTTTAAGACATATGTGTTTACCTGCTGCAGTCTGAAGAAAACACTATTCCCTAAACTGTCTTTTTTACCAGACTTCTAGTTGCAGCGTTCTGACATTTTCAGATGTTCCAAGTCCAAAAGAAAGAGACTTCTTATAGCTCCTCAATATATTTCTCACTCCCTGTGGGGAAGGTCTCACTCTCTTTGAGTGACAGTTTCATGTTGTCCCAGCCTTCTTTGAGAGCATATGTGTGTGTGTGTGTGTGTGTCCTCACCCTTCAGCACTTCCTTGTTAACATTGTGACATGCACCTGGGTCCTTTGTCTAACATGGGAACATCTCCAGGAAGGACTCCCCACTGGGGTTATTGCCTCCTCTCTAGCCTTCCTGCTAAATTTCCCATGAGAAAATCAGTCCCTCCACCCTGTCTGACATAAGCTGTCATATACTACTTGATCATGCGATCTGGTAGCCATCTTGAACCTGAAGCAGATGCATATTTAGAAAAGAATAAATGAATCAAAGGAATACATGGTTCTGGTTCCCTTTTCTGTCACATCCCCCACCTCAAGAAATGAAACTGTGTCTCTTTTGGGCAACCCCCAAGAGACACTGCCGTTCATGTAAGGCCTGGGGAGTGCTTAAAGGAATATGCCATGCACGTAGCCCTGCCTAGACAGTCCATCTGCATTGGCATTCTGTGCTCCACTTCGGTGCTGAACGATCATATTATAGGACTGTAGTACCAAACTCCAGCGCAGTAGCTTTGTGTTTTGCCCACTAGTCCTGTGGAGCCATGTCAAGGGGTTATGATCTGTGACCACAGTGAACTCCCTTCTGTACAGATATGGCTGCAGCTTCTGAAGGGCCCACACTATCCTCAAACATTCCCTCTCCACTGTGGCATATGGCTCTTCCCTGGGCAGAAGCTTCCGGCTCAGATACACTATGGGGTGCTCCTACCCCTGCAGTGTAACCTGGCTCAGGATGACAGCAGCCCATGGTCCGAGGCATCCACATGTACTATAAACTTTAAGTCATAATTGGGGATAGCAAGCATGGGTGACCCACATAATGTCTCCTTTAACCGTCGGAAGGCAGACTCACAGTCCTCAGTCCAGAGAACTTTTTTAGGCATTCTCTTTTTTGTCGGGTCTTTCAGGGGTTTGGCCACATCACTGTAGTGAGGGACAAATCTCCTGTAGTACACGGCTGTTTCCAGAAATGCCCTTACCTGTTTCTTTGTAGCTGGGGTGGGCCAGGCCTGGATGGCATCAACCTTCACTGGCTATGGATGGATGGATGCATCCACTGTGCACCCAGTGCCCAAGGTAAGACACTTCAGCCATGTCTACTTGACATTTTTCCGCCTTAGCTGTCAGCTCTGTGGCCTTCAGTCTGCAGAACACCTCTCTCTCACGTGCCTGACATGATCCTCCCATGTTTGGCTGTAAATGGCATTGTCATCCATGTAAGCCAGTGCATATTGACGTGCCCCAGACAGGATGTGACCCACAAGCCTTTGGAAGGTTGCGGGCGCATTCTTCATCCCAAATGGCATTACTCTGAATTCGAATCCATATGGGGTAATGAAAACAGACCTCTCCCTGGCTGTGGGGCTTAACAGCACCTGCCAGTAGCCCTTTGTTAGGTCTATCATGGTCAGGAACTTGGCTCCCCCCCAAGCATTCCAAGGTCTCATCTGTTCTGGGCATGGCGTAGGCATCAGACTCTGTACAGCTGTTAAGCCTCCAGTAGATGACACAGACTTGTGTAGTACCATCCTTCTTGGGGATCAGGACCACAGGCAAAGCCCAGGGGCTACTGGACTCCTGGATCACCCCAAGGGCCAGCATCTCCCCAAGTTCCTCCAGCAGGGTCTTCTTAACCCCCTCGGGTACCCTGTATGAGGACTGCCTCAGTGGAACTTGAGCCACAGTGTCCACGTGGTGTTCAGCCATTGCGGTGTACCCCGGATTCCCTGTGAACATGTCCACAAATTCTCGCAGTACCCCCGTCATCTCCTCAGCCTGGGCCAGTGTCAGCTGCCCTGAGAGGGTGAGGTTATTCATTAAGGACCCCTCCCAGGCTTCCCTGAGGAGGTCCATCATGGGATCAGCCTTGTTCCCCTCCTCTGGTATGTTGCACATGGTGAGGATCATTTCCTCCCTACCATATTAGGGCTTCATCATGTTCACATGATATACCCTCTGCCTGCACCTTCTGTCAGGCAGCCCTACTATACATTTAACATCACTCAGCTTCCTGATTATGGAACATGGGCTCTCCCATGCTGCCTGCAGTTTATTGTGTTGGACTGGGACAAGTACCATCACTCGCTGTCTGACTTCGTGCTCCTGGGCTCTGGCCCCACAGTTGTACCAAGCTTTCTTTTGCTGTTGTGCAGTGGCTAAGGCTCCTGGGCAAACCTCATGAGCTCCTTAAGCCTGGCCCTGAAATTTAGGACATACTCCACAACACACTCCCCTTGGGAGGCATGGTTACCTTCCCATTCATCCCTGACTAAATCTTGGGGACACCTCACCTTGTGACCAAACAGGAGCTCAAAGAGTGAGACCCCTACAGACTCCTATGGGACTTTGGGGCAAATATTTGTCTAACTCCCTCTTGTGCTGGTCAGCAAATGCCCTGAGCATAGTTTTAAGGGTCCCATTGAACCACTCAACCAGGCCATTTGTCTCAGGGTGATAGGGTGAAGCACAGAGCTGTTTCACCCTGCACTTCTCCCACAAACCGGTCATTAAGGATGATGTAAAATTTGTCCCCTGGTCTGACAAAATCTCCTGGGCAAATCCCACTTGGCTAAAGATTCCCAGGAGCTCATCAGCCACCTTTTCCGTCTCAATGGAGGACATGGCCACTGCCTCGGGGTACCTGGTTGCGTAGTCCACAACAACCAGTATGTATCATTTGCCCGTGCAACTTGGGATACTCAAGAGCCCCACTGTGTCCACGGCTACCCTCTTAAAGGGTTCATCAATAATAGGCAGGGGCACCAAAGCCGCCTTAGCCTTGTCCCCGATCTTTCCAACCCGCTGACACTGTGGACAAGTCCGGCAGTAATTTGCCATGCCTGTGTACATGCTTGTTTGAAAGAAATTGTTGGCAAGCCACTTTTTTGTGCAGTTAATACCCAGGTGGCCTGAAAAAGGACTGTCCTGAGCCAGGGCCAGAAGCTACTTTCGGCAGTCATGGGGGAATACCAGCTGTTGGAGTACCTCTCCCTCTAGCTCCCTTTGTGGTGTACACTCCCTGTACAACAGCTTGTTTTCCCAATAAATTGACATTTTATTCCCTTGAGAGGCCTCAGCACTATATGCTATCTCTCTCAGTTTTTGGAGGGTAGAATCAGCTCACTGTGCCCTGCCGAGCTCCTTCTGTCTGACCCTCCCCAGTTCCCCTTCAGGAGGAAAGCTGCCCCTGGTGGCAACCTCCTCAGCTTGTAGCTGATGCTCAGGGCTGCTGCTTCTAGCTAGCCCTTCACCCACACTAGCCACTTCTTCAGCTGCTGAGGGATGGGTCTGCACAGGCTGTGTCATCCTCTCCTCCTTCTCAGAAGCTTACCCTTTTGCCTGATAACACATGCTACATTTTCCCTGTGGTCAGAATCATTCCCCATGATCACATCCACAGGGAGATCAGGTACAACTTCCACCTCTTGTACCCCATGGCTGCCCTCCCAGCTCAGGAAGACCCGAGCCATTGGCACTTGGACAACTAGACCTGTGACTCCCTGAATCTTGGAGAACTGCCCCAGCAGAATCTACTCTGCCTGGATAAGATCCTACCTCACCATGGAGATGGAGGTGCCCGTGTCCCTCAATCCCTGTATTACTGTCCCAATGACTAGAATAGGGTGCATATGCTTGTTGGAGTTTGGTGGCACTACAGTGTGTGGGCAGTTTACCAGCTATGGTGTTCTGTCTTCGTCACCCTTCCCCCCAGTTTTTGCCCTTTATTGCTGTTTTTAGGGCAGTCATAGGATAGATCCCCCACTTTCTGGCAAATCCAGCATTCCTTTGCCCTCAGCTCCTTGTTCCCCTTAGAACCTGTGGATTCTGTTTTGAACTTGGGTGCAGGCTGATTTCTTTTAGGCTGCCCTCCCTGAGTCCCCTTAAAACCATGAGCTTCCCAACCCCCATTGTTGCGAATGTGGTCTGCTGGCCACATACAAATCAGCACTTTCTGCTGCCTCCTTTGCAGAGTTGCATGCCCATTGCAGTAGCCAAATGCTCAGGTCATCAGGTACAATTTTAAGAAACTGTTCCCTTACAATTAAATCTTTAATTTGCTCTACAGTCATTGCTTTAGTCCCATCTACCCAATGGTCTTCTAAATAAGCACACATTTGGACATGCAGTTCTACATAGTTCTCTCCTGTGCCTTTTCTTAACTCTCTAAATTATCATCTACAAGCCTCAGGAGTCAGTTCAAAGCTTTTTAATAACATTCTTTTAACTTCATCATAGTCCATGCAATCATTATCGTCCACTCGAGCAAATGCATGCAAAGTATGGCCAGTACGCAATGGGGTCAGGTGGATCATCCAAAAAGCCTTGTCTAGTTTAAATTGCCCACAAACCCTCTCAAATGATTTTAAAAACAAATCCAGATCATTCCCCTCCCGTTATTGCAGGAGCATTTTAGAATTTGTGGGTTGAAACCCCTTTGCCATTACTTAACGTTTGCCACGGTGTTTGCTGTCGTAGTTTTTCCATCTTGATCTCGTGCTGTCATTCTCTCTCTCAGTCTGCTCATTCTCTCTCTGTCTGTCTCCTCATTCTCTCTTTCAGTCTGTTCGTTCTGTCTTGCACATAAGGATCTCATGCTGGAAAATCTTTTCTCTTTCCTCTCACATAAGGATCTCATGCTAGCGAATCTTTTCTCTTTCCTCTACCTCCAGATGTATTTTCTCTCTTTCAGCCTCCAGCCCTGCCTCTGCAGTTCGGCATCCTGCAATGTAAGCTCTGCCTTCAGGATCTCAAGCTGAGGTTAATTGGGCTGCACAGCTTCACCAGCTTGTGCCACAAAGTGTCCCCCTTGCTCAGCCGCTATGGCCTCAGTCTCGCTACCTGCACAGCAGTAAACAATACAACCTTTTGAAATCCTGTTTCGTAATTGTTAAGGTATATTTCTGCTGGTACTCTGTCGCCAGAGTGCAATCTCTCTCTCAGAGTTCCTGCCTCACAGGAAAGCACACTGTCCACTGCTCTGCACTGCACTGGTAACAGTTGCCACACTGATCACACCACTCTGCTAACCAATGTGACAAAAATCTCTCACCAGGGACTTCACGTTCACCACCACCACCATGGGTTTTTTACCAACAGGACTCAGGAAACCTGTTTTTTACCTCCTGCTTTGCACATGGTCAAGAAGGTCAACACAATAACTGTGGGTAGAGTGCCCCTTCAGAGATGGACTGCAAACAGAGTGCAGCGGAAATAGAATTACCCTTTTAAATAAAACAAGGAGTCACTAATTCTAAAAATTAAAAACTTTACTAAAATACTACAAGCATTTACAACAGGATTTATGTACAGTCAGACAAAAGGATTATAGTTTACTAGAAATTAAAATAAATGAAAAGTATACAAGACAGGTTGCAAATAGAAGAATCTGAGCTACTCTCACTTTAAAACCTATGCTGCTGTATGAAGAAAACACTGTTCCCTAAGCTGTCTTTCTTGCCAGACTTCTAGCTGCAGGGCTCTGGCATTTTCAGATGTTCCAAGTCCAAGAAAAAGAGCCTTCTTATAGCCCCTCAATATATTTCTCACTCCCTGTGAGGAGGGGTCTCACTTGCTTTGAGTGACATTTCATGTTGTACCAGGCCTCTTTGAGTGTGTGTGTGTGTGTGTGTGTGTGTGTGTCCTCACCCTTCAGCACTTCCTTCCTAACATTATGACATGCACCTGGGTCCTTTGTCTAACATGGGAACATCTCCAGGAAGGACTCCCCACTGGGGTTATTGCTTTATTGCCTCCTCCCTAGCCTTTCTGTTAAATTTCTCATGAGAATATCAGTCCCTCCACCCTGGCTGATATAAGCTGTCACATACTACTGGATCATGTGATCTGGTAGCCATCTTGGACCTGAAGCAGATGCATATTTAGAAAAGAATAAATGAATCAAAGGAATACGTGGCTTTGGTCCACTTTTCTGTCACACTGGGATAACATCACACTGCAGGTGGTTGGGCATGAGGCCACAGGCTGAGTGCATCCAACACCTGAGACGTGATGTTATCCCCACAACACACACACACTGGAGTGCATTATTGCAAGTATAACATAGCTCACTTGTAAAAAAAATGTAAATGTATTTTTGTTTGTTTTTTGAAAAGGTGTGATGTTATGTCAGGATAACATCACTGTTGAAGGTCAACATTGACCAATCAGAGGCCAGGAATTTTTCTTGCCATTTTATAGTTCTGTACTCCACACACTGTTCTGGGGACTACCTTCCCCTTAACTGTCAATGTACCTCAACCAAAACCTAATGAGAGCATCAAAATGAAGAAATAACTCAAGCAAGCCTTCTCTTTCAGAACCAGCATTCTTCGGTGGCAGAGTCTGCAGTAATTGGCTATCCCCATGATGTGAAGGGAGAAGGTAGGTAATGGGACCTCGCTCAGAGCAATAACATAAGGATGGACAAAAAAAGGAGGTTTACCTTTTCATTTTGCAGGGCTTTCCCTCTATTTTTCTCAGAATTTCCTGTCCCATTTCCTTCTGTCAGTGACAGAAATTGAAGGCAGCAGTTCATATTACAGGGAAAATGTTGACCTATATCTTTTTATTCTAATTTAAATTGCTGTTTGTCTCCTGTCTTGTAAGATGTTTTTTCCCATTCTGAGTCTGCTTTAAGCACTCCTTTTAATAGGACTGTCCCCAGATTTTCATCAGTATTCGCAGCGTTTTTTGAACACCCATCATTTTTAGCCTCATGTTTTTTGTGAGACAGATAAACTAGCATGCAATAGACTGCTCCTTGACATCATGGTACAGTGCGTGTTAAAAACACAGCCAAGAATATTGACTCATCACTCATAAAATTTAATGTTTTGACCCTAGCAATTTTATTTAAAAGAATACTTTATGAAAACACATCTTTCACCTTTATAATATAGTTATTTATTTATTTTAAAGTTTGGAAATACACCTTTGAGCAGAAATGCTCATTTACAAAGGTTCCTCGTCAGACATATAAAGTCATACATAAAGTGAATCAGCCACGCAAACAAAGTAATATAGATTTTCCGTTTCTTTATTATATTCTTTTGATTTCAGGCACCATTCCTGTATACCCAATGTTTCACTCAATGAAGGATTTCATCAGGCAAAAAATGGTGCACCTATTCGTTTAGTAGTGAATCCAAAATGGTGCACTGATCTTTGTGTAACTCCTAGGTGGTGCTATCCCAAGGGCTACTACCCCTGCCTGCTTGGCTAGTTGCAGGTTAAGGGGCCTGGGTACTGAAACGGGTGCCTCCACCATGAGGACAGGGTTGTTAGTAGCAAGGCTAACCTGGGTACAGCCCTCCGGGACACTGTAACCCCCCTCTTTCCCCTCTAGTGGCCTAGACAATATGCAACAAACACTTTCACAGTAGCCCCTATTCAGCATACAAATCCCCACACAGTTTGCTCTTACCACCAGGGCTGGTTCCACCAGTTCGATCCTGGAGGCCCCCTGTAAAACAAGTTTAGACACAGCAAATAACAACAGTGCAGTGCTTTTGGTAGAAACTGGAACCACAGTCAGATTAAATGCAAAAAGAGATCTGATTTATTCAGGGGAATTGAACAAGGAAGGGGCACAATCAGGTTGATTGATTCTAAAACTGATCTAGTCAGGCAATTATGTATGTACTTTTAGTCCCTGCCCAGTCACACGCTCTGGGTACCCAGTTGGAAGTAAGGTGGGTTAGCCTGGAACGTTGCCCGGGGTAGGCTGGCGTTGCAGCTGGTCAGGGCCATGTGATGAAAAGAAAAGGCACGCACAACCACACACAATTTGTAATCCGGAGCCAGGAGGCTCAGTTCGTGAAAGGAAGACAACAATGCAATCAGATGACAACACTTGTGATTTTAGCTGTTGTTGCAGGGAGCTACCCTGATTGTCACTCACTCTACCCAGTGCAAGACACGGGAGGGACAAACTGGAGACTGCAGGTTGACAACTGGTATGCCAGGAGAAGCAGGGCCAACACGAATCAACGAGGTGTCGTTCCTGTTTGAGATGTTGAGCAGGGGGCTGATCCCCGGGCGAGTCTCTTGTCGATGGTGTTCTCTGCGCCTGAAGTAGCTGGCTGTGCCAGTGTTGCAGGGCCCAGGCCAAGTAAAACTGTTCGGAAATCAGTCCGGGAAGGCTGGATGCAGTTTCCAGCAAGCATGGCACAATTAAACAGTGGGCACCCAAATCGCGACCCACTAACAGCACACAGCACAGTTATAGTAAAGCAATCACCATACCACAAAGTGGATAGCAGTCCGGCAGCAATATCAGTGTCTCTGAGCAAAACCGGGAGTTCTATGGTGAATGGATGTCCTGACAGGCCGATCGCATACAGAAAATCTTCGGTCTTCTTCAGGTTTAAGCTTGGTCACACTTCAGTGGCTTTTCTCTCACGCAATTCGGATACAGTCTGGATTATTCATAGATTCACTCTCCAGGGACAGCAGGCAGGCAGACAGGCCAAACTTATCCTTTCCACCAATCTCCCATGTGAACTATGCAGTAGCAGAGTGCTCGAATCTCTCGAGCTGTTTACTCTTTCAACTCCTCACACAGATGGAATCACTGCAGCAGGCAGCTTGGAAATTTCCCTTTGGTCCAAAAGGTTTGAGTCTTTGATTCATCTGTCTATCAAAAGCAAGGGCTCCCCCTCCAGGTGCATTTAGGCACCAAAGTCTCAAAACTACAATTCCTACAGAAATTCATTCCCACAAGATCCCTAGGGGCAGACTCCATTTTAGGGTCCCCAAAGGTACTGATTGGCCCATTCTGGCAGTCCAGGACCAAGATGGTGGTGGTGATAAACAGAACTGTCCATGCTGCAAAGAAGGCAGGTTAGACAAACTACAATATCATTACTATTCTAGTAGATAATCAGCAAAGAAGTACAGCTTCTAACAGAGCTCCCTCTGTGCAAATAGCAATGGCAGAATGGAGCGATTATCTGGCAGCCCGGGCGGGACTTGAGCATAGAAACACTCAGCCCCCTGCCAGATTAAATAAGCACCACATTATAGGCAGCTCTTAAAGAGATAGAGCAGAGAGGCATTAGGCACTCTCATGCAACACTTTTAAAATGCTAAGACACAGGATACCAGCCTGGCAGTGGGCATTTAGGCACATCCAAGGAAGACTTTCAGGAACCCCCATTTGTAGGGGGGGTTACACTTGCTACATCAAATGTCATCAGGCGTCTACATATCCTTTCGTGAGGACCACATAAATGCTGCAGGCACTATTTGGTGCAGTTCAAAATCTGAGCATGTCTGTGCTTTCACAGTCTAATGTAGCACCTTTAAAGTATCCCCACCCTGAAGAAACCCTTCTGAGTGACACCTTGGTGCTCAAAGGAGAACACTTGATTTATTTGACAGCATAAAATACAGCATGGCCGTCGGCAGGCATATGCTCAGTACGAAGAAGCGTACTGTAAAAAATCCAGGGGGCAAGCAAATTAAAATGAGCGTGTAGGGGCAGCAAAACAAATTGGGTTGTTAATGTTCTGGGGCCAGCTTTTTGACATGAAAAGTAAGCAAATGAGGTGGATTTCGGCTGGTGAATTTATGTCATAGCAGGGGTGGAAGGGGCAACACATGCCAAAACCAAACCACGCAGTCAGTAGCCCCTGACACTAGAATCTGTTCTATTCCGATTCCTGACCACCGAGGGGGAGGTGCGTTTCTGCACCGGCAACCTGGAGCACAGTCTCCCATTGACTCAGGCTGCTGCCACTGGTACGCACCAATTGGCCTTCTGCTTGAGCACCACATTTACTATAGGTCGCATTAGGGAAGGGAGGTTACGCCTCTGCTGATTGGCTGCTTTGTGTTTAGCAAGCCAGTCAGCGGGACGCTTAAATGACTGTCCCTTTCAGTACAGCACCACTTCAGTTTCTTCTTACTGCAAACACGAGAAGGACTCTACTGTTGTGATGACTGCGGAATGCTGTATCAACTCTGCCAACACTGTAACAGCATGCAGTGCGACTACCAGAGTGAGAAGGAAGCTAGCAGCTGCCCAGAAGTGAGCCAACAGCCACAGAATGCTGGAGTCACCAACACCAAGAATTGGTGATCAGAGCTGGCTAAGCAGAGGATGGAGCAGCGAGGAGCTGGGCATAGCCACAGCAACAGAAGACTAGGACTACTGGCAGCAGAGGGGAGTGAAGGCCGACAAGACAGAGAGGTGTCTCACAGGAGCGGAGGTAGGCGACCCGCCCGGGGAGAAGGTATGGGAGTGGTCTGATCGGAGGAGAAATGTCTGAAGTGAGGGCTGATTGTGGTGAGTCGCTGAACTGGTTCTGAAGCTGAAAGCAGAAAAGAGAAAAGTGGTGGGCTCCAAGGCTTAGCTAACATTTTCAGAAGCACACAGCTGAAACTCTGTACTCTGGACTTTGTTGCTAAATGCTAATAAAAAAAGTCCTGAGTAAAAAGTTTAGCAGTATGTACCCTTCTGTCTGAAAATGTTAGCTAAGCCCACCTCTTTTCTCTCTTCGGCTTACAGCTTCAGAAACAAAGGCTGATCTCAGTCCTGCAGTGACCTGCCAGCAATCAGCCCTCAAACACTTCATGCATTTTCATGTATTTTTGCACAAGATCCGAACTATAAATTGCTGCGACTAACTGGTGCCAAACACTGATGGGTGGCCAGCCCAAGTACACCAAACAAAAGTCCCAAAGTGTAGCACACAGAACACAGGTAAAAATGAAAAGGTCCCAGTAACAGCAAGTACAAATTCAAATGTTTATTCATATATTTCCAAACGTGCATCGGCCCAAGCCATGGCTCTCTGCCCATTGCTGTTACTCAGACCTTTTTTATGTTTACCTGTGTTCTGAGTGCTACAGTACTCCCTAAGCCAGGAAGGGACCATACTCTGTGTGCTGCATATAAGTCACTATTACTCCTTAGAGCAGACTACAAAATTGTGGCCAGAATATTAGTAACTGGACTGGAACCAGTCCTTGCTGAAGTTGGCTGTTGGTTGGCAGTATAGCCTAGAGGTTAGAGGAACGAGGTGTGAACGAGCTTGGTATATCCAGCAGACAAGACCTGAGTTTGATTCTCACAACCTCCACTTGCATACTGTGTGACTCTGAGAAAGTCACTTAACCGCCCAGTGCTCCCAGGTCACCCCTGAAAACAGGCACTTGTGCCTAGAGGCCTTACCTGGTTACCACAGACTAAAATAAAAAAAAAGTGTTGCATCCTGATCAGTCAGGTTTTGTTAAAGGCAGAAAGGGCAAAACCAATGTCTGCCGCCCCCTCAATATAAGTCATAGATGGTCCTAGTCTGCATCTAAACATGGGGCTATGGTTCTTACCCTGGATGTTGAGAAAGCTTTTGACCGTATGGAGTGGGGGGGTATATGTTTGAGACACCGCGTAGATATGGCATAAGAGAGCAGCTCTTGAGGTGGGTAGGAGCCCTGTAGCAGTCCACAGAGGCCCGAATCCTGATAAATGGTGCTCTTTCACCTCCTTTCCCTTTGATTTAGGGAAGCCAAGGGGGATGCCCCCTCTCCCCACTATTATACAGTATGTCCTCTCTCTTGAATCCCTAGCTGCAGTTATGCAGGCAGATGCGCAGACCAGAGAGCTGCTGGGAAGAAAGAAGAACATAAGCTTTGACTCTTTGCTTATTGTATCCTTCTTTACCTACAGACCCAGCCAGTGTTGGATAAGTTACTTTTTCTATTACTTTTTGAAACTTGTTCCTGAAAGCTCTGTGCAGTCACTAGCAAGGATGGAGAAGTACTGGAACAAGTAATACATCTTACAGTTACAATTACTTATGTCTTTTTATACAAAAGAAATATGTAACTGTAACTGATTACATTTATTTGAAAGTAACTAGTAACTAACCTATTACTTTCAAAAAATGTAACCTGTTATAGTTATTATTATTGTATTGTTTTTGTACAAAAAGAAATAAGTAACTATAATTGTAAGGTGTATTAATTTTTCTAGTACCTCTCCATCCTTGCTAGTGACTGCACAGAGCTTCCTGGAACAAGTTTCCAAACATAATAGAAAGTAATAGAAAAAAGTAACTTACCCAACACTGGACCCAGCTGAGGATATACTGGCCATACACAAGCTAATAATGTTTCACTGTGTAGCAGGCTGCATTTGTAGAGGCCTGTTTCTTCTGATTTAAAACCTATTTGGTGTGATTTAACTGGGTCTGTTTCTTTGAATCAGAGACCTATATCTTCTAATTTCAAGCCTATTGTGATGTGTTATTAGTGAAGCTGTTTGAAATGGAGACCTGTTTCTTTTGGTAGCAAGCCTATTTTGGGGGCTTTGGGTAGAATTGTTATTCATTTTTGCTGGCTTCACTAGTTGCAAAGGTTAGTGCACAGTGGGGGAAGGGTGCTAATGGTCTGGCCAGGTTTCACTCAGCTAGGGAGACAGAGCTGAATCAGGTGTGGTGTCAGTTGCTTTGGCTTCTCAGAAGGAACTAGAAGGGAAAGGATCAGATCTTTTACAGTACAGTAGCTTCTTGCTGTTTTTACATTGTTTCTTGTGGATTTTACTTGGTAGAAGGTTATTTTTTTCTTTCTTACTACTTCTAAGGGGCTAGCAGGGTATTGTTTTGGGACTGTTGGAATTTTGAAAACTGTTTTGGTGGCTATAAGTGGGCTCATTTGTTTAATGTTTCACTGTGTAGCAGACTGCATTTGTAGAGGCCTATTTCTTCTGATTTAAAACCTATTTGGTGTGATTTAACTGGGGCTGTTTCTTTGAATCAGAGACATATATCTTCTAATTTCAAGCCTATTTTGATGTGTTATTAGTGAAGCTGTTTGAAATGGAGACCTGTTTCTTTTGGTAGCAAGCCTGTTTTGGGGGCTTTGAGTAGAATTGTTATTCATTTTTGCTGGCTTCACTAGCTGCAAAGGTTAGTGCACAGTGGGGGAAGGGTGCTAATGGTCTGGCCAGGTTTCACTCAGCTAGGGAGGCAGAGCTGAATCAGGTGTGGTGTCAGTTGCTTTGGCTTCTCAGAAGGAACTAGAAGGGAAAGGATCAGATCTTTTACAGCACAGTAGCTTCTTGCTGTTTTTACATTGTTTCTTGTGGATTTTTCTTGGTAGAAGGTTATTTCTTTTCTTTCTTACTACTTCTAATGGGCTAGCAGGGTATTGTTTTGGGGCTGTTGGAATTTTTGAAAACTGTTTTGGTGGC
The DNA here is from genome assembly GCA_016271365.2 of Neoceratodus forsteri. Lineage (NCBI taxonomy): Eukaryota > Metazoa > Chordata > Ceratodontiformes > Ceratodontidae > Neoceratodus > Neoceratodus forsteri. Next base: position 154,441,302 of record CM028134.1, read on the forward strand.
TATAAGTGGGCTCATTTGTTTGATGTTTCACTGTGTAGCAGACTGCATTTATAGAGGCCTATTTCTTCTGATTTAAAACCTATTTGGTGTGATTTAACTGGGACTGTTTCTTTGAATCAGAGACCTATGTCTTCCAATTTCAAGCCTATTTTGATGTGCTGTTGGTGAAGCTGTTTGAATTTGAGACCTGTTTCTTTTGGTAGCAAACCTATTTTGGGGGCTTTGAGTAGAATTGTGATTCATTTTTGCTGGCTTTACTAGCTGCAAAGGTTAGTGCATAGTGGGGGAAGGGTGCTAATGGTCTGACCAGGGGCCCTCAGCTACCTTATTGTTTCTGGAAGACTTGGGTTGGTCCCACCCCCCAACCCCTCACCCCACCTGCCCCTGGTCCATGATTTCCTTTATACCAGGGGTTCTGACATCACTTCCTCAAATGGGCAAAGGATATGCACCTGTGATAGCAGAAGGAGATATCCAGGAGTGGAGCAGCAGCGAGTGAAGAGGTGACTGCTATCTCAGTGGAAGGGAAGTAACTGCAAATCTAGGCGCTTTCATTGTTACTTCTTTGCATTGTTATTGCATTGTGGAAAGGAGGAGTAGGAGTCTGAAGAAGTTGTGCAATAGCTACTTAAAGTCTCTTTGAGTGTGGATAGAAGGTTAGGAATATAAAAGCAGTTGCTCAATCTATCTAAACGGTACAACAAAGGGGTAAGGGAAATTAAGAAAATAATGTTTTGCACTGATAGAGGGGGGAGAGGGGAAACTTGGGGGAGGGTTTGGTATCCTGCATCTGGAAGGGTGGGGGGTCACTAGTGGGCAATGACAGCAATGGGTTGGGTGGTAGGCTGCAACAACTGCGGTGCACCAGTCTTTCTAAAAATTGCCTGGAGTTTGGGAGGAACGTTTAGTGTGCAACCACATAGAGAAACTTTGAAAGGAGATTGAGGGTCTGCAGGAGGAACTAAGACAGGCAAGACAGACTGGGGGTGGGTTTAGCCCAATACTGGAGGGAGGAAGAAAGGAAGATGAGGGAGGGTGATTTAAGCCAACAGTGGTGAGGAGAGGGTCAGAAGAAGGGAAGCAGGGACAAGGGGGCCCGGGCCAGGAAGAACGATTGCTGGGGAAACCAGGTCAGGAGACAAAAGACAAATGGAAGGAGGAGGAGATAGGGACTTGTGAGGGGAGGCGAAAAAGTGGCAAAAGTCATGGAGTGGAAAGGAGAGAACAGGTTACTATGAAGAGAGAGGTAGTGGGCATTTGTGAAGGGTCTTCAGAAAATAGTTTTGCACTGCTAGAGAGGAAGAAGGTGGAGGAGGGAAATTATGAAATTAGAGGAGTAATTGATAAATGCCTGGACCAAACCAGAGCGGGGGGAAGTTCTGCTGGGAGAATTGCAACGGGGCAAAAGGGGGAAATAATGTGCAGGAGGAAGAAGAGGAGCCGGAAAGGAGAGAGTTAGATGAATGGAATCAAGCAGGGAGTAAGAGGGGGTGGAATCTTAGTGCTGGGGGACTCAATACTAAGAGGAGTCAGGTGGGGTAGCAAGGGGGAGAGGCATAGTCACATTTGGGTGGAGGCCATGCCAGGAATGACAGCGGAAAGGGTGGGACAGTCTGTTCTAAAATATGCTAGAAGGGGTAGGGACAAGCCTCATTTAATTATACATCTTGGGACAAATGACCTGGCTGACAAGACAGTATATATAGTCCAGAGGAGGTTTGAGGAACTAGGACAATTATGTGAGGGAGCAGGAAGATCAGTAACTTTTTCGGAGATACTTCCAGTGTCCAAGGCAAGCACAACAAGAAAGCTGAGAACAGAAGAATTTAACGGATGGCTAAGAACCTGGTGTTGTGCTAAAGGGTATGGGCTGTTGGGGGGTGGGGAGGGACCTGGGAGGACAGTAGTCTCTATGCCAAGGACAGACTACACTTGAGTGAGGAGGGAAAGAAAGTGTTGAAACAGAGGATGGAGGAGTACATAGAGGAAGTAGGGAATTTAAACTATGAGTGGGGGGTAGCAATTGGGCAAGAGATGTGCAGAGACCACAGGTTGGGAAACCATGTGAGCTTACTCCCCGTAACAGTGATAAAGGACAAATGGCAAGTACTATTGGTGATGCTAGTAAAGGAGGGCAGGATGGGAGAGGGGAAAAGGGTGGAAGGTGGTTACCCTTAATGCTAGGAGCCTTGGGAGGAAAACTGCAGAGTTACAGGTGCTCATGGCAGAGAGAGAGGTGGACATTGCAGCCATCACAGAAACATGGCCACCCAATACAATGACTGGGACCTGTCTGTACCAGGGTACAGGTTATTTGATAGGGACAGGGTGATTGGGAATGGAGGGGGGAGGTGTGGCACTACATGTGAAGGAAGGACTGAAGTGTGTAAGGAAGGTAGGGAAGGAGGGTAGTACGGAGTCACTTTGGATGCAAATCCAGGATTGCAAGAATAGGATTCTTAGAATGGGAGCCATCTCAGATGGAGGAGTTAGACAGGGAACTAGCGGGACAGATCAGGAGGACCTGCGAGAAGGATAGTGTGGTGATTGTGGGGGACGTCAACATGCCAGCAGTGGACTGGAGTACCCCAACAACCAGGAAGAGAAGGGAGCAGGTACTGCTGGATGCTTTCCAGGACAGCTTCCTGCTGCAAATGGTCAGTGAACCAACCAGATTAGGGAATACCCTTGACCTTGTGCTGGCAAATGGGAACTTTGTGAGAGAACTTATGGTGGAGGAACCGCTGTCAGGGAGTGACCACCACTCAGTATGGCTCACATTGGATATGGGCAAGGAAGGAGTGGAATCTGGCACAAGAGTGCTGGACTTCAGGAGGGCTGACTTTGGGAGGATGGGGAAGTGGTAAAAGGGTACCTGTCCAGAATTCAGTCTAGTATGGACACTAACCAGAGGTGGGAGCTCATAAAGCTGGGGACAGTGGAGGCAACCAAAACCTGCTGCAAGGCCCAGAGCAAGAAGGCTAGGGCTAAGAAACTGAGCTGGTTGAGCAAGGAGGTCATGGAAAAGGTAAGGAGGAAAAGAGCTGTCTTTAGGAAGTACAAGAAAACAGGGAGAGGGGAGGACAGGGAGGAGTACTTGACGGAATCAAAGGAGGTGACAAGGGCAGTAAGGAGAGCCAAGGCATCTATGGAACGCAGGATGGCACAAGGCATTAAGAAGAGGGAGAAGGACTTCTTCAGGTACTGTACATCAGGGAGAAAAGGAGCTGTAAGGACCACATAGTAAGGATTAGGAAGGAGGGGGTTGGGTGGAAGCAGGGTGCGATAAGGCAGAAGCACTAAATGAGTACTTTTAATCAGTATTTACTAAAGAGAAGAGGAGGGTGACACCCAAGGGAGGAGAAATGTCATAAAAGGGGGGGGAGGGGGTGACAGATGGGGAAATCATGGAGGGCAGAGTTCGGGAGGGTTTGAAGGCACCGAGGGTGGATAAGGCACCAGGCCCAGATGGCATCCACCCCAGGGTACTGAAGAAGCTGGCAGAGGTCCTTGCAGGACCTTTGGCAGACCTATTTAATGCCTCTCTACATTTGGGGTGTGTACCTCAGGACTGGAGGATGGCTCATGTGGTGCCCCTCCACAAAAGTGGCCCCAAGGATGAACCAGAAAACTACAGACCAGTGAGCCTCACATCCATCGTGGGTAAGCTAATGGAGACTATCCTGAAGGAGAGGCTGGTGGCCCTCCTAGAGGCCAAAGGACTACAGGACAAATGACAGCATGGCTTCATACGGGGCAGATCCTGCCAAACCAACCTGGTGGAGTTCTATGACTGGGTAACTAGGCAACTGGACAGGGGCCATGCAGTGGATGTCTGTATCTGGACTTCAGTAAGGCATTCGACTCAGTGCCGCATGGAAGGCTGGGAAGTAAGTTAGTAGGCACAGGGGCAGGTGCAAAGCTGGTGAGATGGGTAGAGAACTGGCTTCAGGGAAGGCAACAGAGGGGGGTGGTGGTGGGTGGGGAGCTCTCACATCCAAGGGTAGTGACGAGTGGTGTTCCACAGGGCTCGGTGTTGGGACCAGTGTTGTTCGGGATATTCATTGCAGACATATTATTGGACATCAAGAGCAAGATCAGTCTGGTTGCTGATGATACCAAGGTAGGAGCAGTGGTGGATGACCTGGGGGATGGCAGGGGTTGCAGGATGATCTGGCAAAGCTTGAAACCTGGTTAGACACCTGGCAACTGGGGTTTAATGCCAAAAAATGAAAGGTGCTGCATTTTGGGATGAAGAACCCAAGGAGGAGTTACCAGCTGGGGGGAATGTAGCTAGCCCAGACAGAGGAGGAGAAGGATCTGGGGGTGCTCATTACAGGGTCAATGAACAACTCGGCACAATGTAGGAAGGCAGCTGCAAAGGCCAACAAAATTCTGGGTTGTATTGCAAGGGGTATATCCTTGAGGAGGGAGGAGGTGATTCTGCCACTGTATAGGTCATTAGTTAGACCACACCTGGAGTACTGCGTGCAGTACTGGCACCCGTATCTGAAGAGGGACATTAAGTTACTGGAGGTGCAGCGTAGGGTGACAAAGATGATCAAGGGGCTGGGGACTTATCATAATGAGAGGAGGCTGAGAGAGTTGAACATGTACTCACTGGAGGAGAGGAAGGATGGGGGGACATGACTGAAACCTTTAAGTACATGAAAGGAATAAACAAGACAGGTACAGAGGGGCTGTTCAAAGTAAGGAAGGGGAGGGACACCAGGGGCCATGGTATGAGACTTGAGGGAGGAAGGTTCAGGAGGGAGATGGGGAGACACTTTTTTACAGAGAGGGTGGTGGCTGGGTGGAATGCGTTAACTGCAGAAGTGGTATCCAGTAGAACAGTGGACTGCTTCAAAAGGGGATGGGACAGTACAATGGGGAGGGTCAATGAAGGGGAAGAGTGGAGGGAAGGGGCAGCTGCAGAATAAGGAGTGCTAGCTGCACATTCGAGCAGACTTGATAGACCTCTAGGCCTTTATCTGCTGGCAAATTTCGTATGCTCGTATGTTCGTAATACGAGAATATGGGGCTCTGTCAGGCACACATTAAATAGGGGAAAGCGTGAGTTGCTACTAAATAGAGAATATCTGGCTAACACCTTGGGGCTTGTATTTGTGGAGTTTATCAAATATTTGGGGATCCAGTTGGTGTGCTCAACTGCCACCCTGTATAAAAATAATTTTAAACCACTATCGCAGTCTCTAAGGGACGAACGTGAGCAGTGGCAGACTCTACTTTTAACAGTGATAGGATGCATCAACATCCTAAAAATGTGCACCCTTCATAAGTGGTTGTGTCTTTTCAAGTGCTCCCGGTCAAACTTCCTACAGTTTTGTTAAGGTTCTAGACTCCATTCTGCATAGATTTCTCTGGAGTGGGAAACCCGCGAGGATCAAGGAAAAACAGCCTGCAGCTGCCAGTGGCGGGAGGAGGGTGTTCTTCCAAACTTTAAGCTGTATTGTTGGGCTGCACAACTGGCATATATACCTGCTGCTACTGCAACCCCCCAACCTGCCTGGGTCTTACTATCAGAAGAAGAGCTGGGTGTAGACATCTGCCATGGGATACTGTCTTTAGTCTCTTCTATTCCAGAAAATTGTTCAGCTAAACAACCCCTGTACTGCAAACTTGACATGCAGCTCATAATTACATCGGTCACGCCAGTGGTGTTTCCCCCAAGGCTGTAAATGCATTGACATTCAAAGAGAGACCAGAATATATTTTTGGACCAAATTCTGTTAAGGTGGCAAAAAAAGGCCTGGATCAAGTTATCCAGCTTAATGAGGGTGGCACCTTGCAGTCCTTCTCATGGATGAAGGCCCTCTTTGGGATACAGCTTGGAGACTTCTTTGCAGACTTAAGACTTAGAGCCTGGTTGGAGGGTGAAACGGCACAGGGTGTGACCCACAAATGTTACCCCTAGAGTATTTAATTTATAATCCCACACCTAAATGTAGAAATTTAACAGATTTTTATACGCTGCTGCTCGGGAGATGTCCACCTCCTTTGACAGAGTTACTTGCAAAATGGAGTACGGACCATAGCACCTCTATGACCCACAAAATCTGGAAGCTTGCCTCCTCTCACTTTGAAATTTGTGCCAGGAGTAACAGTCAGTGGCAAGCACTTACCTTACCCCGCAACTTATGCACACTTTTGACCCCACCAAATCCCCAATGTGCCCAAAATGTGGCTTATAAGAAGGAGATTTCTTTCACCTGACACTTACCTGCCCAAAAATGTGTAGGTTTCGGTGTGAAGTCCAAAACATTATGCAGAAGATCCTGGGTCATACCCTACCTAACACCCCCCCCCCCTCCGTAGCTCTTACTGGGCAACTGAGGACTGCCCTAGCAGGCCTTTGAGAGTAAATCAGCTATGATGGCTAGCCTCACTCACTGCCAGGAATACTATATCCCAGTCCTGAATGGAGGAAGGATCCGCCAGCTGTGGCACACTGGAGTCAGAATCTCCAATCCTGTCTGAAAATAGAAAACATACAATATTGTACTGTGAGTCTTTTATTGTTTTATAATGTAACCCCCCCTTTGGGGGCTTACCTTGCTCCCCGATGTCTATCGCCCAGGTGAGTCCCTTTCGGCCTCCAGCTCCCCCCCACCCCCAGCAGCCTCTGTATTTGTTTCAGCCCATCTGGGCTCAAGGAGCATGACTATGAGCTGCCAGCATTTTCCAGAGCTGGCCATCGTTCATGCATGCGATGTTTCCGACCACTGGTTTCGCGGTCCAACAAAAGGGTGTTTCTTGCTCCCGGTGCCCCTGCTGACTTGAGCGACACTGGTGACCTTCTGGAGCTGGGTCTGAAGTCTCAGGGGAATAATTAAAGAGTAAGTAAGTAAGTAAATTTTTATTTTTAAGCGCTTCTCAAAACCAAAGCGATGTACAATTAAGCAAACATTAGAATTTACAAACTATGACAAAAGTAACAATAATAACAATAAAATCACAATAAAATTCACAGTAAAATCACAATAAGATCACTCTCCATACGCTTTTTGGAATAAATAAGTTTTTAACTCTGACTTAAAACTCTCGACGGTCAGGCAGCTACGTATCCGACGAGGTAGAGAATTCCACAGGGTGGGGGCAGCGAAGAAAATGCACGCGGCCTGGATGTTTTAAGCTGCACTTGGGAATCTGTAGCAATCCCTCATTGGCGGATCAGAGTGAGCGAGAAGGACAGTAGGGAATAAGGAGATCTTGCAGGTACCGCGGTCCCTGTTCATGTAGGGCTTTATAGGCCAGCAAACCGACCTTGAAGGTGATCTGCCACTTAACCGGCAGCCAGTGCAGTCCGCGCAGCACAGGCGTAATATGACTGCTTCTGGATGTCCCGGTCAAAAGCCTGGCTGCTGCGTTCTGCACCAGCTGCAAGCGGCGGATATCAACCCCTGGTAGCCCTAGGTACAGGGCATTGCAGTAATCAAGGCGAGAGGTCACAAAGGCATGGACCAGTATGGGAAGGTCAGCCAGAGGAACCAGGTGTTTCACCTGGGCGATATTCCTAAGATGGTAAAAGGAGGATTTGACAACGGATGACACCTGCGATTTTAGGGTCAAACCGTCGTCAATAATAACGCCCAGATTACGCACCTGGTCTGAGTTTGAGATGGGAGAAAAAACCGAGGGCTCATGCATATTTAATGAGTCCCCATTAAAGGGGACAAGAAATCTTTGCTAACTGGCAGCAGTTAGTAATGTTCCTATTTACAGTAGTGAAATTCATACCTCTAAGGAATCATATTTAACTGTACCTGAAAAAACACTGATATAAAAAAGTGTATTTCCAACTGTTTTCTTTTTGTGGACAACGTGCTAAACAGTTCTTTTCATGGAATCGGTAGTTTGGAGTTTTTACTATGTCACACTTTGTGTAAAGAATGCTGATTATGAGCTGTTGACCTACCAGAACCTCGTTCAGAGTTCTGTGCACAAACCATGACATAGTTAAAACTCCAGATCACAGGTTCCATGAAGGGAACTGCAACAGAATGCTGCCCATAGAAACAAAATAATGTAAAATACAAATTTTCATATCACTTTTTATTCACGTACAGTTAAATACGGATAATTTAGGGGGATTAATATTATTTCTGAAAATAAGAACTTTATAAACAGCTGCCAGTTAGAAATTATTTCCTGTCCTCTTTAATATTAATGAGGATGCTGCTTGCTGCCAGGGAGGACTGTATTTCAGTGGTAGTGACAGCGAGGGGATTAAATCTAAATATTAGAGAGTGGGCTCAATGAAAAGGGCACCAACGGGGCTACACGATTATGAGGTTTGTGTACATAAAGCATATTTCTGCAGGCTGCAACAGAACTTTATTGTGGGACAGTGTGAGGACTGCTAGAAAACTGTATGGGTGCAGCCATGTTTTTACTACTTTGACCCCACCAGGACAGCTAATCCAGTGTCCAGGCACCCAAAGTGTGACAGAGGACTTCTGAGAGAAGGAGTGAACTTGTTTCAGGCACCAAGAGACACAGCCAATCAGAGTTTCCAGAGGGTCAGTAAAGGTGATTGATATCACTGGGCAACCAATGAGAGGGCTGAACTCTTGGGAGAAATCCCAGGGACTTGGAGAGTTTGAGTCAGTCTTGGCCGGGCTCCTATTGAGTTAGGAGAGATCTGACTGAGGCCTTTTACAGGGCTTAAGTGGAGAACTGAAGCTAAGAGAGAAAAGTGACTCCAGTTCGAGAAAGACTGTGCTTGTGTGAGAACACTCAAGGTATTTTGGACTGTACTGTTTCTTTGGGAGAGATTTTTGCTGCAGAAATGCTGCACTGTAGCTAGGACTTGGAGGAGCTGATTTGAGAGCTGAACATCCCTGGGACTGGGGCAAGCCAGTGTGTGTATTTGTGAAAGCTGTTTTAAGGACTGGAGAAATTGCTGGGAGTTGTTGAGCCAGCAAAAGTTACTTTGGAGACTGGTTTGAAATTGAGAGACTGTATGAACAGGAGGAGAGCAGGGGTGTTCATGTCTCAGAATCCCTGCTATTGCTGTGCATCCCTGTGTGAAGTGGAACTGTTGCTTAAAGCTTGGAAGTCAGTGGGCCAACGGCATTGTAAACTGAAATTTGAAAGTTGCCTGGGTGCCCCAGAAATTGCACATTGGTACAGGAAAAGAATGATCTCTTCCAGTTACAGAGGCATTTTCTGGGGCCAGGGAGGGAACTAGCTAACCCCTTTCAAGTGGGGCCTGCTAGCCTCAGGGGGTCACCGGCACTTGCTGGGATGCTAGGGAGCCTACGACCCATTGGGGGAGCTGGGCTGTGGAGCCACTCCCAGGTTTGGGCCTACTGAGGCTAGGTGGGACCTGTGGTTGTGCTCTGCAATCGGCCAGAAGAGGCCGAAGGTGACAAGTGGCCAGACCTTCAATCAAGGGGACAAGCTGCTAGACCTTCAATCAAGATCAAGGTCTCAATACATCTTTCAGCTGCTCAGCTTCTGGCTTTCTGAAAACTGAGCCCATCACTCCTGGCCTAGTAGAGCCCTTCTGCATCAGACACTCCTGAGATTCTTCAAACCATGAGTGCCCCAGGCTTGTCCCTGGAATTCAATGGGAGTGTTCTGTTCAAATTAAATGTATCTCTTCATGCTTTTAGGGCCCCAACAGCCAGCTAACCCATGGCACCATCCAGGCCTGCACCTTTTGGGTACCAGGAAGACTAGCTATAGCACTGGTGCCAGTAGGGGGAAGACAACTAGGGCGGTTTGGCCCACGGGCCCTGTTGTTACTACCTTGCTTATTCTTGCTAACCACTTCTCTTTCCACAGCTATCTCGGTCCCTGGTATCCCCTTTCCTAACTTCCTTTCCCCCCAATAAAGCTGTGATTTGTTGTTTAGAACTATTATGTGTGGAATATTTTGTGACTGTTAATTACTAAGTGTTTATGGCTACAAGTATTGGGAAACTGTTGGGCCTCCAGTGTGTGGGGTGGTTGGTAGGGGAGGTGGGTAGGTGCAGCATCCCAGGGGGCTGTGCCAACCAGTCACCTGGCCCACTTATAACTTACTCTGGGTGGAGGTACTGCGCTATTTACTATAACTCTGGGATAGAACCCCTGACCACCAACGATACAGGACCCAGGCCCCTTAACCTGTTAGAGGGTCAACAGGCAAGAGTAATAGCCCACAGCACCTGGACTACAGTAATAAATGTTTTAATATTTGAAGAAAGCTGAGGAGTCACTATTCTTGTAGGCTGGTGAGTGCCCAATTCCTGTACTGTGGTTTAACTGTTATATTAATTTGAGAGTACCACCATCTCAGTGTGCATCTTCTCCTTGTTTGAAATAATTACCAGTTATAATGCCATGCCTGTAAGGTCTGGTGTAATAGAATACATGATACTCCCTAGGCAGACCATTGTGTTTTCTAGCCATATTTCAACCATAATGAATGTTTCATTCTTCGGATGTACTCTGACTCTGGTTTCGTTAACAGAGTACCTTACAACCCTACATCACACAGCTGACCAAATCCTTGTGGGTGACCTGAACATTAACTGGCTTAGTACATCCTCCTCCACCACCTGTGACTCCTTTGTGGCTATTGATTTGACTCAACTCATTTCCCAACCCACAAGAGTGAACATTAAGGGAGGTACCAGCACCCTTCTAGATGTGGTCATCACCAACTGCCCTAAACAAATTCATGATATCCAGGTCCTTCCTGACTCACTTAGTGACCACTCCCCTATCCTTTTCCATTGGACGACCTCCACACCCAAACCCATAGCCCTTCCCATGCTACGTTGGCGCCTCAGACCAGGTGGACTGATAAGTCTTAAGCAACTTCTTGCCCAAATTAACTGGTTACCCATACACTACGCCCGTGATATATATATATACGGCCCTAACCTTCTTTTTCCAAACCTTCAACAAAGCCTGTGACATTTTCGCACCCCTAATGGAAGTCTGAACCAAAGTACGTAATGCACCCTGGATTATCCCTGCTCTGCTTCAACTGCTCAAGCACAGGGATAATCTATGGCACCTGGCCACAGAAACAGGCTGGTTGGAAGACAGACAGACTTATATAGCCGCAAGAAACAAATGCACCTGGGCCATCAGAAAGGCAAAGGCCGATCACTATCAGGCCGCACTCACCTCCTCATGTGGGAGTACAAGAACATTCTGGGACAACATTAAACAACGAAATGGGAGCACGCACTCCTCCTCCCCCAGATCAACATTGACGGCGCTATCTGTACCGACCCAGCCCGTATAGCCAACTTCCTCAACTCATCCTTCACGGAGCATAGCTCGGTCCTCCCCAGCGATTTCTTTGACCTTCCCCCCACCCCACCTGCCCCAGTCATCCGACACCCTAGTTTCCACTTACGCAGGGTAACTGCCCAGGAAGTCAGACCACACCTGATTAAAGCTCTAAAGAGCAGTAGCACTGGCAGTGACTCCCTGGACCCCAGCATCTTCCGCCAGGTTCTAGATCAGGTCCTCGCTCCACTTACTAGCCTTCTCAATAAATCCCTCTGCCTGGGGCAATTTCCCTCGGCATGGAAAATTGCTACAGTTGCACCCATACACAAAGGAGGTGACAGGTCCACAGCTGGGAATTACTGGCCTATCTCCATTCTCCCACCCCTCTGCAAAGCCCTAGAAAAACTGGTGGCCACTCAAATTATGGATTACCTGATCAAATACAACATACTGTGCCCGGAAAAGCACAGTTTCCGTGCAGGTCACAGTACCAGCACTGCCCTCATAGAGTTTTCAAATTATCTACACTCATCCCTGGACTCTGGCTCACTAGCAGGGGCAGTGTTCGTTGACCTATCAAAAGCCTTCGACACTGTCTCCCACCCCCTCCTGCTGGATACCCTCAGCCACACCGGCTTCACCACTGGGCCGGTCTCCTGGTGCTCCAGCTACCTGTCTGCCCACTCTCAGCACGTTAAAATTAATGGGACCCTTTCCAACACATGTCCTATCCACTCAGGTGTTCCACAGGGCTCCATCCTAGGACCCTTACTCTTCTCGCTATACCTCAGCACCCTGCCCAATGCATGCACTGATAAAATTCTGCTGTATGCTGATTGGGCCATCATCTTTGCCACTCACCGAAACCCCATCTCCCTACAGGACACCTTGCAACTATCTTTTAGTGATGCTGAAACCTGGTTCAAAGAGCATAGACTTGTAATCAATCTAAAAAAAAAAAACTATGCTTTTTGCCAATCCCCAAAACAAAGCCAGCAATTTCCCACTCCACATCCTCCCTAGCTCCAAGCATCCTCTCGAGCAAGTCCACTCGTATAAGTGCCTTGGGGTCTCCTTTGACTCTGCCCTCACATTCCACGACCACATTGATGCCCTTGTCTCAGATACCAATGTTCGACTAGGTATCCTCTACCGCTACAAAAATTGCCTCCCCCCCCGATGCCCTCTGACTAGCGGTCACATCCTCAATAATATCCCTTGTGGACTATGGCCTGCCAGTTTATGGTGCCGCGGACTCGACCGCCCTCAATAAAATCCGCCTCACCATGAATAAGGCCTGTAGGCTAATTACAGGGGGCCCCTAGGCTAACACATACCTGCCAGCTATATGAAAAGGCAATGCTGCTTAACCAAGACAAACGACTCAGATACCAAACCTGCCTCATAACAAAAAAACTCTCCTCGGGCTATCCCCACCTGGGCTGACAGCCTCCATCCACCTAGCGCAACCCTTAGTTCAAACACTAACCTCCTGCAAGGCCACACTATTAGTCCCTAGGGCCAGGACCACACATGGACAAAGGTCCTTCTGTTACAGAGCGCCCTCCTGGTACAACACACTCCCTACCCCCATCTCTGACACCCTCACAATCTCCTGCTTCAAAACTTCACTTTGGAGCCAGCTATTTAACACATGTAGCTGTGATTGTCTCTAAGGTGTTCTAGCTCACTATCCACTGACAAAGCTCACTGAGTGGCTCCACACCCAACCAATCACCAACCACGTCCCATAGCCCTCTGAATCACTACCTCCGCCTGTCGCTGCACTCTACTACATGTATGATTATACCAATGTATGTTCAAGCTATATCCAAATAATTGTAACAGCCTGTGATAGCCAAACCTGTAACCTCAATGATGTAACAAAGAAATAACAGCATGTGATTGCCAAAATTGTAACCGCAATGATGTAAAAAAAATGTTGTAATGTATTTGTCCTCTTTGTGACGAGGTACCTTTGGAAATGAGCCTCTGACTCAAAGGTTGTTAACTGATGTACAAATAAATTAATTAATTAATTAACTGCTGCTCCTTTACTTATGTAAATGAACTAACGGTGTCACTGTGTACCACGTATGTCTGAACACGGCAATAAAATATATTTTACAAAGAAAAAAACATCTCATTTCCAGGCGTGCTCAGAGGTGAGGGGGTCACAGATGATGCAATGAAGTCTGGCAGTAAAATCTGATAAAATACAGAAATTAAAATATGTCAAAATACGGACAAATAACTGCAAGTGAGACCAATAATATGGAGCATATACTGTATCTGAAGAACAGATACGATTCCAGTGAGCAGTAAATTAATGCATGCATCCCATTACTGGCCTCGACAAAACTGTAAGCCAGGGCTGGTGAGTGAAGGCAGTATAAATTAGGGATGCTCAGAATGGCCGATTGATTCTAATCCAATTTTCAGATTTAGTACTTTAAGAACTCCCGAGTCCTAATCCGATCCTGTTTCAAATTTTAAAAGACCTAAAAATCAGATTTAGTATTTGGATTTGAAATCCTAAATGCTTGTGTAAAAGTAGGTTTTACGATTCAGTTTAGGATTTAGGATTTTTGGACTGCCAATCCAAAAATCAGGTCAAAATCCAATTGTGTTTAGTGGAGTCCAAGCAACCCAAATAAATATGCAATAATCAACAAGGGCTAAAAGTAAACTTCAAAACAGTCGGTTATAAGGCTGGCTAAAGACAGGGAATAACAATCCCAAGTGCTGCTGAAAAGCTCCTGTGCCTGCTTATTAAGGGACCAGTGTGAGGTAGAGGACTGGAGATGTGGAAGGAGAGAGTTCCAGAGGGCTGAGAGTCTCCAAGAGAAATCAACCTGTTTGGTTGACACATGGGGCCAGATATTCAAAAGTTAGCACCGGCACAAATGGGGTTTGTACCCGCGCTCTCCAGGTTTGCAACCTTTTTTGGGTGGGACCTATACTCAGAGACCCCTGTAGTGTACACTAAATCTGTTAGCGCCCTGGCACTAACATAACCCTGCACAAACGCAAATGAAGAGGTCTACTCCTGCATAGAAGTGCACAGCATTTTCAAAGGTTTTCAATGGCAGTAAATGGCACCAATAGTGGTGCTATTTACTGCCGCTAAAAGCCTTGTCTTACTCAGGCACTAAGCCCGTGCCCCAGTTCCACCAATGGTGGGATGGTGGTACTGGAGCTACCTGCCCCCAATTGCCAGAACGCAGTGAGGTTCCAGGCCCTGGTGTCCAGTGGCACACCCCACCCCTACCATCCATTCTGTATATGATGCACCATTCTCTGGTATTTAGTGGCACCCCCTGATCACTCATCCTGTAGTAAAACATCTCTCCCTGGTGGCACCCCCCCACCCCTGACCACCCATTCCATTTACCAAACACACACCTGGTGTCTAGTGACACCCCTTCCCCTGATCACCCTTTCTGTATATTAATCACCACTCTCTGGTGTCTAGTGGAACCCTAAAACCCTCAGTCTCCCTTCCCATATTAAAACACATATCTCTGGTGTCCAGTGGCACCACCTTCACTCCCAGTCTCCAGTCTCCTGTTTCCTATATCAGTCACCACTCTCTGGTGTCTAGTGGCACCCCCACCCCTGATCACTCAGCCAATATATCCTACAATATCTCTGGCATTCAGTGGTACCCCCACTCCCACCCTGCAAATGGCAGTCAACAAATGGACCAGCAAACAGTGGCAGTCTAGCAGCCCCCCCACCTGCCCTGCTAGCACCAAAAACACCACCCATCCAACCGCCCCTTACACATGTGTTCAGGGACATGCATTGAATCCTGATACAACAACTGGCACAATCCTCTTCTCACATCCTCAGCCAGCTGCTGTATGAGCCAACAGGGAACGCATGTACAGGCTTTAGGATTTCTGGACTGCAAACCTCCAAAGAGGTGAGAGAAGGGCTGGGCCAGTCACCGTAATGTGAGTCTCTGCACATTCCCAGACACTTTGATAAGGGAGGGTAACATGGGTGGTGTTCTGGGTGCAGGCAGAGCAGGTTGTGTGACTATGGACAGCCACTGTCCACTGGTCTGTTTGTCAACCAGCATTCGGGGGTACCATTGGATGCCAGAGATATTGTAGGGTACATGGGCTGGGTGATCGGGGGTGGGGGGTGCCACTGGACACCATGGAGTGGTGACTGATATACAGACCCAGTGATCATGGGGATGGGGTGCGACTAGACAGCAGAGAGTGGTGACCTAGAGTGAGAGGGGTGCCGACTTAGGATAGTGAGAGAGTAGACCTGGGGAGTGAGAGGGGTGCCACTAGACAGCAGAGAGTGGTGACCTGTGAGTGAGAGGAGTGCCACTAGACACCAGGGATAACATCTCAGGCACCCACAGGATGGTTGCAAAAGTGCCACCACTCACCAGTAATGGGCATGCAAACGGCCCCTTAGTGTCTTGCATGCCAAATGGGCTCATTTGCATGGTGTGGCTGAATACGCCAACATGGTTCCTGGTGCTATCCAGTGCTGGGGTGCTATTCCCTGTGGGCTGGATACAGCACAAGTCCATGTTGGGACAGTGCAGTTTGACATAGCACTGTGCTGACATAGGCCGACATTCAGTTGGATAGCACTGGTCTGCTATCCGACCAAATATAACAGCCTCTGTCTCAGCCACAGGCACAAGCACAGCACAAACATTTGCACTTGCACTCGTTTGGGACTATCTGGGCCATGGTGTCTAGGAGTAACAAAGACTAATGGGTTAGAGTGACGAAGGAGATGGATTGAAGGAGCTAAGGGTATAAAGCGGGAGGGAACTGGACCAGAACCTAATGGAAAGAGTGCAGGTTCCATCTCAAAGAGGAATAAAGGATGCAGTGATGAGTGAACAGGATTAAGATTTGGATTTGAAATACTAAATCATTAAATGCCTATCTAAAAATAGATTTTAGGATTCAGTTTAGCATTTAGGGTTTACAGACTGCAAATCCAAATAATCCTAAATCCAAAAACTGGGTCAGAATCTGATTTTGTTCAGTGGATTCCGAGCAGCCCTAGGATAAATACACAATAATCAGCATGGGTTCAAAGTTAGTTTCAGAACATTCAGGTGCATGGCTGGCTGAAGACAGGTGGGTAACAGTCACAGCAAGGGCTGAAAAGCTCCTGTGCCTGCTTCTCAAGGGACCAGTGTGAGGTAGAGGACTGGAGATGTGGAAGGAGAGAATTCCAGAGGGCTGGGAGTCTCCAAGAGAAAGCGGCTTGTTCAGTTGACATGTGACATCTAGGAGTAAGACAGACTCAAGGGTTAGCATGACAAAGGAGATGCATTGAAAGAACTGAGGGTATAAAGTGGGAGGGTTGGACCAGAACCTGATGAGCCACTGGAGAGAGTGCGGGTTCCATCTCAGAGTCTCAGAGGAATAAAGGATTCAAGGTGGTGGTGGTGGGGGGTCAGCTCAGGACAAAGCGGAGAAAAGAGTTCTGTAGAACAAAATCTTCTTCCCTAATCATTTTCCTTTATTCCTCCAACTTTGGTACTACTAGGCAAATTGTGTAAATAGTGGATATTCTACAGACTTTTTTTTTAAACTATTTATTTTCCTAGTAGAGCCCAGCTGAGATGCACTTTTCCATGGGGCACTGCTTTTACTCATTGTTACAGTTAGGTAGACTGAAGTATTGAGAGGTTAAGTGACTTGCTCAGGTCACGCAGCAATAAGTGGCTCTGATGGTATTTGAACTTAGGTCACTGTCCTCCCAAACCTGTGGTCTAACCATGAAATCACTCTGCCTCTCATGTAGATAATCTAGTCCTGTGCAGCAACTCTCCTCACCAACAGGCTGGCCTGCCAGTCAGATTCGGCACTTACTGGCAGCAATCATGCACACTAAATTTAGGATTCAATGTGTGGCAAATAGCTTGATGCTTGTGTATACTTATGAGCTGATTGGAATATGCTTGGTGTTTATAACATGAGCTTTGGTGCTTCTCCGTATCCCACCCTGTGTAGCATAGTGGGTAGGTATAGACTTAAGGCCCAGCAGAGAGAGTGAGACCGGAGTGCCAGAGAAGGAGGAGGAGGAGGAGGAGAAGAAGGCAGAGGAGGATGGAAGGCGCCGTCGAAATGCTCGAAGCAGAGCAGGAGGTAGCCTTGTGTTTAGGTAGGGAATGGGGGAGGAGCTCTTTCCCCCATTGAACAACAGGCTAAAGCCTTTCCATTCAATGTGTGGCAAATAGCTTGGTGCTTGTGTATACTTATGAGCTGACAGGAATATGTTTGGTGTTTATAACATGAGCTTTAGTGCTTCTCTGCATCCCGCCCTGTGTAGGATAGTAGGTAGGTGTAGACTTAAGGCCCAAAAAGAAGTAGCGAAGTGACTTCCACCTCCAACTCCGGAGAGTGTGATCCATAGCATGCAGGAGAGGAAAACAACCCTTAGGGGGAACCTCCAAGGACCCATGGCTACTGACCTGCCTGTCCCCTGGGCTTACTAAAAGGAGAATAATCCTAAGTGTGCCTAGGTTAGGGTATGGTTATGTTTAGTAGTATGGTCTGGTGTAGCTGGTGGAGGAGTCCAGTTCATGATTGATGACCAAAAAGTCGATGTTGCAGATGAAGGTTCAGGGATGGACTACCCAACTGAAATGATGACTGGATGTTGTGACAATGGTTAATCCGAGTCTGATAGATGATTACTGAAGATCCATAGTATGCCTTCAGATACTAGATAAAGCTGCATAGAAGAACTGTTTGGTGAATGGCTGGAACCTGCAGGTTCACCTTCATTGTATTATAAGCTTAATCCGAGATAGGAAGGTGATAGCCTTTGTAGGAATGTCGGGAACCCAACGTGGTCTGCCATAGCAGCAGTATGGAATAATGCAAAGACATAAGGGCGAGAGTTGCAGAGGCTAATTTGAAATGAGATACAGTACCAGATAAGGCCTGTCGTGGGGCATACGTAAATGGGATGACGAGACCCACCGTGGTTCGCCATCGTGACGGAGATGTTAGGTGTTGACCTGTGATGATGATGATAGTAGGCTCAGAAGTAGGCTAGCTAGGAAAAATATTCCTATGGAGTGCTGATGGTCAAAGAGTACTGTGTGAGCGACTGAAGTCTCAGGTGGGCTATACTGGGAAAGTGAGACCCCAACGAGGGTCTGCCATCATGCGAGAATAAATTTCTTAGTAGGGAGGATAACTTCCTGTTGAGGGGGAATACAACTGGTAGGATAGAGCAGCCCCCCAAGGGTCATGATAGCCATAAAACGATGATTCTGAAGTGAGGAGGCAAAAGTCCGTTGAATTGGCATTAGGGAATGCAGATCAATGAAGGAGGGTCCAAACAAGGGTGTGTTGAGGAGAGATAGCGGAAGATACCTGCATGACTTGAATTGCTGATTAAAACCTGGTCCAGGATAAGTCCAGTAATGTTGCCCTATTGGGGTAGTTGAAGGTAAGCGAGGGTCAGAAGTTGGATTAGAAGATAAGGAATAAGGGGAAGGGTGTCAAGGGCATGTAGAAGAGGGATGAGGGATCCCATGTGGTTCGCTATCGCCATAGTATAAAATGATCTAGGTCACAAGGGTACCTCAGGAGCCAGCATGGTTGCAGTCCAAGGTAAGGAAGGTGATACCTCTTCGTATGAACTCTTGAAGTAAATAGCAAATACTTGAGGTTTGGCAAGGCCATTTCACAGGGCATGTATGTTTGGGATGGTAGGACCCCACATGGTCCGCCATCGCCACATCTGAATTATGCAATGAGTTCCATCTAGTATTGTGTATGTGGTAGAGATGATGAGACCTCGCGTGATCTGCCATCGCACGTAACTGGGAAGGCGAGACCCCACGAGGTTCCCCTTTGCCAAGATCACAATGGCACAAGATAGGGATGGCGGGACCCCTTGTGGTCCACCATCACCGATCTGAGCTGTGCAATTCCTTCCATCAAGTAGTGCATGATAGAGATGGCGTGACCCCACGTGGTACGCTGTTGCCGTATCACAGCAGTACAAGATTGGGAAGGTGAGACCCCACATGGTTTGCCTTCGCTATGGCAAGAATAGACCAATATAAGGAGGGCAAGGCCCGACATGAGTCTGCCAGTAGTAAATAAGGGGTGTAAAGCCCAGAGGAGGTCTGGGCATAGGGTGTGCAAGGTTAGGATGGTGGGATCCCATGTGGTCCGCCATCATGGTAGTATGGCACCTCTGTAGAAAGGAATGACTGGACCTCTGTAGTCTGATGGCACAGAACAAGCATATAGGTGCAAGGTCATAAGGCCAAACCCTGATGAGTTCTTCAGCTGATGGAAATAGCTAGCAGCAATAAATGAAGCCCTTCATGGGGCTTGTTCAAGTGGGATGACGGATTCCAGAAATGGCAGACAGCTAAACCAGGAGGCAGATGCAGAGCTTGCAGACTTCAGGACAACTCGGATGAAATGGGGACCCAGATAGGTCACAAAATAATATGGCAGTGCCTATGACTAGGCAGCATTGGTTAGGTAGCCAGCAAATAAGGGGATAAATTCAAATTGACTGCTAATCAAAGAGTACTCCAGTAAAGAGTCAAGTGGCAGGAGAAGATGGCTTCTCTATAATGCACTGAAGTTCACTGTGTAGCGAGCAAAACGGAGGCAGCATGATCCGTGCATAGGGTGATTAAAGCTGAGTTTCTGGTACCTCATTGCACATTGTCCATACTTTTTGACGATCAAATTGAAAAAGGGGACAAGCACTGATGTTATCTGACCTGAAAGGATTATTTGAGGGAAGAACAGGCCAGGTCGGCAATACAGAACGGCCTGTCGAATTGATTGGTGTTCCATGACAGTGACCGAGGGTCAAACTGGAAAGCAGTGGAGTGGCTAGACAACCAAGGAAGAACCAGGGAAGCAGCATCTCTAAGGAGAAGGAGGGGAGCAATCAGAAGCATTAAAGTGGCGGGAGAACTGGAGTGAGGGGGTGAGCAAAGCAGCAGGGCAGCCGACCTGGGAGGAGGCCCCAGAAAAAAAAAAATGAAAGGCAGGAAGGGACAGGGAAAAAGGCCAGGAGAGGAACAAGGAGAGCACACGAAGGAAGGGACATTGGGGGAAGAACGACGACGAGGGGGCAAACGCCACGGAAACACTGCAACAGAGCAGGAGGTGACCTTGTGTTTAAGTAGGAATGGGGAGGAGCTATTCCCCCCCCCATTGAACAACAGGCTAAAGCCTTTCCAATGAGTAACAGAAACACAGATACATAGACTTTGACGGCAGATAAGGACCACTTGGCCCACCTAGTCTGCCCATTTCCCTACCTACAGGATAGACCGCAGATCCTAGTTAACCAACAGCCTATTTCTTCCTATCCCCACAAGAACTGCTTAATACCCCAGTCCTGCATTCGGTATCAATCAGTCTGCATCAGTATCCCCCTCACCCCCAGGATGAAGCTGAAGACAGGATGTATCACATAATTAGCTGGTTTTACTAGAGTAGGCAAGCATGCAATCACTTTTAATTAGCAGAAGACAGCTAGCCATGAAGGAGGGCTGGTTTGTGTTGGTTGTCTTCTTCTCCTCCAGATGTCCACTCATAATAATAAGAACTGGGTGCCGGGGGGGGTTTATTTGTTTTAGCACAAATGAGCGCTTTGCTTGTGGCCAGTCATGGAGGCGGGCAAGTTGTGCCAGTCACCCATCCAGGGAGTGGGAGTTTTTTTTTTTTAAATATACTCTTTCGTATTAAATCATGGGTGCTGGGGGAGAATGGTGGATTGGGATTCTAACACAGAGTGAAAGGATAGGGGTTGTATTTGAGGATTTGGGCTGGGGAGGAGGGTGGAGACTCTTTCTTTCTTTCTTTCTTTCTTTCTTTTTGTTTTATTATATCATCAACATAATGAATATGAATACCAAACACCCATATATTTGGGGGCCAGAATATAATATTCAACTTGAGTATTCAGGATAAGGTATTTGCACACCCTTATGCTATATTGACCTGTTTTTAGTAGAAGCCCCATCACAAGCTACAAAGGCTGATATAATTAGATGTAACATTGTACAACCTTTCTGGGTTTCATATGTAAGGTATACATCAAACTTGCAAAGTAGGTAGTTGCTGGTGACACCCACAAAATGATTTCCAACCTAATCAAATAATCCCTGTAATTTATTCTTCTGCAAAACAAACTTGAGTCCTGTCTTTCTTTCCGCAGGGGCTTATGCTTTTGTAGTGCTGAAGCATGGAGCCGATCTGTCAGACCGAAGCATCAGCAAAGAACTTCAGGATATTGTCTCCAGAAAAATAGCAAAATATGCAGCTCCTGACTATGTTCAGGTTAGTCCTCCACAGCAATATCGTCTATCCTAGGACCCTCCTCGACAACTTTATCTCCCATTGCAGGCACTTCCTCCATAGCCTAATCTTCCCTCCCAGGTACCCCCTACACAGCCTTCTCCTCCATCCCAACACTTGCTCTACAGTCTAATCTCCTCTCCCAGATACCTCCTGCACAGCCTTCTCCTCCATCCCAGACACTTTCTCTATAGCTTTGTCTCCTATCCTAAGTAGCTCCTCCACAGCCTTATCTTTCATTGCAGGTTCCTCCTACACAGAATGATATCTCATCCTCAGTACCTCTCCACATGCCGTTCCCCCCAAGTGCCTGTCAGACACTTTATCCACAGTCCTTTCTCCTCTCCCCATTTCTTTATCCACAACCTCATCTTCCATTGCAAGCACCTCCTCTGCAACCTGATCTCCTATCCCCTGTACCTCCTCCAAAACCCTATCTCCTCTCCTAGCCCAGGTACCTCCTCCACAACCTTATCTCCTCTCCTAGCCCAGGTACCTCCTCCACAACCTTATGTCATCTCCTAGCCCAGTTACCTCCTCCACAACCTTATCTCACCTCCTATACCCAGTACCTCCTCCACAACCTTATCTCCTCTCCTAGCCCAGGTACCTCGTCCACAACCTTATCTCTTCTTATAGCTCAGGTACCTCCTCTACAGCCTTATCTCCTCTCCTATCCCAGGTACCTCCTACACAACCTTATCTCCTCTCCTAGCCCAGGTACTTTCTCCACAACTTTATCTCCACTCCTATCCCCAGTACCTCCTCCACAATCTTCTCTTCTCTCCTAGCCCAAGTACATCCTTTATAGTTTGATCTTTCCTCCCATGTACCTTCTCTACAGTCTGATCTCCCATGTACCTCCTCCTCCACAGTCTGGTCTCCTTCCCCGGTACCTCCTCCACAGTCTGGCCATCCATTCCAGGCACTTTCTCCACAGTCTGATTTTTTGCATATAGCCTGTTTCTTTAACAAAACACATAATCTGTGCATCACGCAATATCACAAACATGTCAATGAGCCATCACAGAAGCTCTAAATTGCTGTAGCCATGCTAACTGTTGTGCCAACTTAGTGGTACACTGCAAAGATCATTGACTTTCATGTTGGTATTGTGATCCAACAACCATGGTTCCAATCCTAGCAGGTACGTTTTTGGGAAATTGTGTTTTCTGTTTGCAGTTCATTTGAGCTTTGATCCATTAGAGTGTGGAGTTAGATTAATAAATGATATGAGGAGGAAGGAAGGGAGTTGTGAAAATGTGTTTCACTGGAGAAACCAGTTGCTTGCCCAGTTGCTCTGCCCAGACAACTCCTCCACAACCTGGTATCTCAGGTCTAGCACCTCCCCCGCAGTCAGATGTCACCACCCATGTGCTGTCCCAGCCCAGGTTCCTCCTCCGCAGCTTAATATCCTCTCCCAGGCACTTTCACTACAGTCTAATGTAGTAGACCAGTTACCTCCTCCACAACCTGATCTCCCATCCCAGGCACTTTCTCCACAGACAAATTTACCAGCCCAGGTACATTCTCTACAGTCTGATGTCTCAGCCCAGATCCCTTCTCCACTGTCTGATCCCCTCCCCACAACATGCCTCTTCCACAGCCTGGTGTTCCTTCCACGTACCTCTTCCATAGCCTGATGTCCCAGCCCAGTGACCTTCTCCACAGACTTATCTCCCATCCCAGGTGCCTCAGCCAGAGTCTGATATCCCCTCCCATGTATCTCCTCCACAGTCTGACGTCCCTTCCAGTGTAACTGTTCCACAGCTCTTTTTTGGGGGGAGGAGGGCTCCAGAACCTCTCCCTTATTCTCGGACCCCTCCCCGCCCATCGCCTCAAGCCCAGGCTTGCTCTTCTGGGTGGGCTGCATCTTCCACAGCCTCATGTTCCAGCCCATGTATCTCTTCCACAGTCTGACATCCCCTCCAGTGTAACTCTTTCACAGCCTGATAACCCAGCCCAGTTACCTCCTCTACAGCCTGATATCCTTTCCTGTGCACCTCTTCCACAGTCTGATGTCCCAACCCAGGTACCTCTTCCACAGTCTGATATCCCCTCCTGTGTACCTCTTCCACAGCCAGATGTCTCAGCCCATGTACCTATTTCACAATCTGAGGTCCCATCTCAGGTATTTCTTCCACAGTCTGATGTCCCTTCCCATGTACATCTTTCACAGCCTGAAGTCTCAGTCCAGTTACCTTGTCCACAGCCTGATGTCCCATCCCAGGTGCCTCTTCCACAGTCTGACATCCCCTTCAATGTAACTCTTCAACAGCCTCATGTCCCAGCCCATGTACCTCTTCCACAGTTGGATATCCCAGCCCATGTACATCTTCCACAGCCTCATGCCCCAGCCCATGTATCTCTTCCACAGTCTGACATCCCCTCCAGTGTAACTCTTTCACAGCCTGATATCCCAGCCCAGCTACCTCCTCTACAGCCTGATATCCTCTCCTGTGCACCTCTTCCACAGCCTGATGTCCCAGCCCAGGTACCTCTTCCACAGTCTGATATCCCCTCCTGTGTACCTCTTCCACAGCCAGATGTCTCAGCCCATGTACGTATTTCACAATCTGAGGTCCCATCTCAGGTACCTCTTCCACAGCCTGATGTTCCCTCCCATGTACCTCTTTCACAATCTGATGTCCCCTCCCATGTATGTCTTCCACAGCCTGATGTCCCAGTCCAGTTACCTCCTCCACAGCCTGATGTCCCATCCTAGGTGCCTCTTTCACAGTCTGACATCCCCTTCAGTGTAGCTCTTCAACAGCCTCATGTCCCAGCCCGTGTACCTCTTCCACAGTTTGATATCCTAGCCCATGTGCACCTTCCACAGCCTCATGTCCCAGCCCATGTATCTCTTCCACAATCTGACATCCCCTCCAGTGTAACTCTTTCATGGCCTGATATCCCAGCTCTGTTACATCTTCCACAGCCTGATATCCTCTCCTGTGTACCTCTTCCACAGCCTGATGTCCTGGCCCAGGTACCTCTTCCACAGTCTGATGTCCCCTCCTGTGTACCTCTTTCACACCCTGATGTCCCAGCCTGTGTACCTCTTCCACAGTCTGATCTCCTATCCCATGTACCTCTTCCACAGTGTGATGTCCCAGCCCAGATACCTCTTTCACAGCCTGATGTCCCACTCCATGTACCTAGTCCACAACCTGATGTCCCTCCTATGTACTGTATCTATTCCACAGCCTGATGTCCCCTCCTGTGTACCTCTTCCACAGTGTGATGTCCCAGCCCAGATACCTCTTCCACTGCCTGATGTCTCACCCCATGTACCCTAGTCCACAGCCTGATGTCCCACCCAAGGTGCCTTATCCACAGTCTGATATCCCTTCCCATGTATCTCTTTCACAGTCTGATGTCCCCTCCCATGTATCTCTTCCACAGCCAGATGTCTCAGCCCCTGTACCTGTTTCACAGCCTGAGGTCCTATCTCAGGTACCTATTCCACAGCCTGATGTCTCCACCAATGTACCTCTTCTGCAGCCTGATGTCCCCTCCTGTGTACCTCTTCCACAGTGTGATGTCCCAGCCCAGGTACCTCTTCCACTGTCTGATGTCCCAGCGTAATCACCTTCTCCACAGGCTGATATCACTGCTTTGTGCCTCTTCCACAGTATGATATCCCAGCATAGGTACTTTCTCTACAGACTGATATCACTGCTATGTTCTTCTTCCACAGTGTGATATCCCAGTCCATATATCTCTTCCACAGCTTGATGTCCCTTCCCATATACCTATTCCACAGTCTGATGTCCCTCCCATGTATCCGTTCCTCAGCCTGATGTCAACTCCAGTATACCTTTTCGACAGTGTGATGACCCAGTCCATTACACAGTGTGGTGCCCACCCCCAAACTATGTACCTATTCCACAGTCTAATGTCCCATCCCAGGTACCTCTTCCACAGTCTGATGTCCTTCCCCTGTATCTGTTCCACAGCCTGATGTCCACTCCAGTATACCTTTTCGACAGTGTGATGACCCAGTCCAAGTACCTGTTCCACAGTCTGATGCCATAGTCCAGGTACCGCTCCTACAGTCCAATGTTCCTGTCATCTGCCCATTACACAGTGTGGTGCCCCCCCCCCAACTATGTACCTATTCCATAGTCTAATGTCCCATCCCAGGTACCTCTTCCACAGTCTGATGTCCCCTCCCATGTATCTCTTCTACAGCCTATTTCAGCCAATGTACCTATTGCACAGCCTGATGTCCCAGCCCAGGTACCTCTTCCGCAGCCTAAATGTCTTAGCCATAACTCTCTTCCACAGTCTGATGTCCCCTCCTGTGCACCTCTTCCACAGACTGATGTCCCATCTCAGGTACCTCTTCTGCAGTCTGATGTCCCAGCTCAGGTACCTCTTCCACAGCCTGATGTCCCCTCCCATGTACCTCTTCCACAGACTGCTGTCCCATCTCAGGTACTTCTGCAGTCTGATGTCCCAGCTCAGGTACCTCTTCCACAGACTGATGTCCCAGCTCAGGTACCTCTTCCATAACCTGATGTCCTCTCCCATGTACCTCTTCTGTAGTCTGATGTTCCTTCCCATGTACCTATTCTACAGCCTTATGTCTCTCCCATATATCACATCCACAGTCTGATGTGCCCTCCCATGTATCTATTCCACAGCCTGATGTTCTGACTCCCAGCCCAGCTACCTCTTTCACAGCCTGATGTACTATTTGTACCATCTGAAGTCACTCCCATATACATCTTTCACAGCCAGATGTCCCAGCCCAGTTACCTCCACCACAATATGATCCCACATCTCAGGTACCTTTTCCACAGTCTGATGTCCCAGCCCAGCTACCTCTTCCACAGCCTGATGTACCAATTTTACTGTCTGATGTCATGCCCATATACCTCTTTCACAACCGGATGTCCCAGCCCAGTTACCTTCTCCACAACATGATCCCACATCTCAGGTACCTTTTCCACAGTCTGATGTCCCAGTCTAGATACCTCTTCCACAATCTGACCTCCCCTCCCATATATCTCTTCAACAACCTTGTAACCCTCCCATGTACCTCTTACACAGCTTGATGCCTCTGTCTTGTACGTCTTCCCAGAATGTTATCCTTCCCAAGTACTTATTTCATGCCTGATGTCCCTCCCATGTACTTCTTTCATGTGTGCTATCCCTCCCATGTATCACTTCCATAGCCTGATATCCTTCCCATGTAGCTCTTCAACCTGATTCCCCTCCCATGTACCTCTTCCACAAAATGATGTCCCTCCCATGTACCTCTTTCATAGTCTGAAGTCCGTCCTATGCACCTTTTCCACAGTCTGAAGTCCTTCCCATATACCTCTTCCACAAAATAAAGTCCCTCCCATGTACCTCTTCCACAGTCTGAAGTCCCATCCATGTACCTCTTCCACAGCCTGTAGTCCCAGCCCAACTACCTCCTCTACAGTCGGATCTCTAAGGAACCATAGTTAAGAGACGGCTCTGCTGCTGTACAATTACTAATCTTAAAGGCAACCTACAAAGTTAATTTATATAGTGAACCCCTTCAATGTAACTTACTTTGCCTGCCAATAACCATTTTCAAAATGTTCTATCCTCTCTGTAATAAGATATTATATTTTGCAGAGTTTAGGCAAATACAGAAGCAGGGTGGCTCCCTGATAGAGTGGCATGCAAGGATTCTGGTTAATGTCCTAGTTTTAATAATGTAGATACTGCTGTTCTTGTAGTATAGACAGTAGAGAACAGGTATTATGTATTTTTGTTGCATCTGCAGGTACATTGGTGTTTAAAAATATATAGACAGTTAGTTGTAAACGCTGTCTGTCTGTATACTTTTAACTCATTATCTCCTGTGTCAGGTTAGCAATGGATAGTATGGACTTCATATGAAGCTATTGAAAGTACAGCGAAGAACCCATAGGTTTAGTAAAAACACATAAGAAATACCTGCTCCTCACAGTCTATACTACTAGTATAGTGGGATTGTCATCACTTGTTGTGGGTTTATTGGGATGATTTAATTTGGTCAACCTGTTTTTTTGTACACTGTTCATATGTTTGGGGATTGTGGTGGGTTGTGTGGGATATGGGGAGGGGTTGGTGATTTGGGTTACTTCTCCGGAGGCTGGCTGGTGTTTGTTGTGAGGTATTGGGCTTTTCCAGTAGTGCATATGTTTCTTCCCAAAGCTCTCTACATTTTTGGATGTGGTATGGCACATAATTTTAGGTATTGCTCGTAGAATATTAAGGGAGCCCAATCACTGACAAAGCATACCAAAGTTTTATTGCACCTTCGCAAGTTGCAGGTTGATGTTGCTTTTTTGCAAGAAACCCACCTCTCCTCAGCCCAGGTGTTGTCATTATGATGCTCGTAGGTTGGTCAGGTCTTTGACTCCAGAGTAGATTCTTGTAGGCAAGGCATGGCTATTTTAGTATCCAGACCTGTCCCATTTCGACTCCTCTAGGAGGTCAGCGATCCTCAGGGCAGGTATATTTTTGTAAGAGCACTGTTGGGACATCTGGAGGCAATTTTGGGATCAGTTTATGGACCCAATATGGAGGACCCTTCCTTTTTTCCTGGATTGTCTCCACTTTGTCCCAATGGGCCTCTCTCCTTATGATACTCGCTGGGGACTGGAACATGGTACTGGACAATGATTTGGACAGGATCTCGTGATGTGGTCAACCCCTTACATTGAGTCAGTTTGCCCTGTGAGATCTTTTGGCTTCATTAGGGTTTGTAGACCCCGGGAGGATTCTACATCCGGACCTGCAGGAGTATTCTTTTTACTCTATACCACATAACTCTTTCCCACATTGATGTTTTTTGTTACGTGCCGAAGCTTTATCAGGTGTTCTTTTAAGCCATTACAGTGCCAAAGTAGTGTCCGACCATCACCCGGCTCTTTTACAGGCTAACCTTGCTCCATCCGTGGTATAGGATAAGACCTGCTGCTTTAATAATCAATTATTGAAGCTTCCAGGGATGTTTGAGAAGTTACAACATTTTATTTCTGAATTTTTCATCTTTCACTCACCCATGATTCCAAAACTTGGCATTCTCTGGTGCTCTTTTAAATGCACACTTCATGGAGCAATTATACGGTTGGCAACCAGACGGAAAAGAGAATTATCCCAAACTACCTCCTCCCTTTTGTCACAGATTAGGACACTTGAACAGGAGCTTTCTGATTCTTCCCCAGTGTCGGAATGGGAATGTCTTGAAGCTTTCCGGGCCAACTATAATGCGCTCCTTGGAGAGAGAGAGAACTGGACATCTTCTGCAGACCAGAGCCCAGTACTTCAGTCGGGGAGAAAGCCAGAAAGCTTCTCACTCTCCGCTTATGCAATCAGCAAGTGAATAGGATTATTCCATCCATCTGGTCAGATTCCGGTCATCTAGTCACCTCCTCTAAAGATATCGTTTCGCAGTTTCAGGTCTTTTATCGTTCCCTATATGCGGCGTCTCCAGGTCCTTTTGATCTTTCTAACTTCAACACTTTCCTTCAGGATCTAGATGTGCCCGCACTGAAAGATGTACAGGTTGACTTGTTGAAGGCTCCTTTGACTCTGGTGGAGGTGTCTAGAGCGATTGATTCTTTAGCCCCTAACAAATCCCCTGGCCCGGATGGCTTTTCCTGAAATTTCTACCAGAAGTTGAAAGAATTGTTAGCACCACATCTCCTTGATTGGCCTAGTACGATCTCCTGACGACAAACATCCCAACAGCAAAAGTCCCATCTTTTATTTCCCGAATTTAGCCTTCCCGCTATTACTGTATTACCGACAAACATTCTCCCAACACACACACACTGACACTGCCATTTTTGTTCTCTAATAGTGAGCAAACTAAAGTGTAACTTACAAGCTATATAACTTACAAGGTACAGAAGAATTAATTATTCTGTTACACCAATTGTATAGTCTTAAGCAATATGTGTATTATCACTCAGCTGATAAGGAAATTCTTGTGAGGAAAAATAAAGACAACTTTCCGACATTGCTCCCATGACACAGCTCACAGTGTTCCCTATTTACATAATGTTACCGTCTGACTAGGAACAGCTGATATGCACTTGCCATAGCGAAGCAGCGAAGCCACACATCTACAGACAAACAGTAGATAGCGATCATAGTTCTTAACAAAGACCAGTACAGCCCAGTACTTGACAGCCTTGCAGCTGTCTGTATTGCAGTGTACACCTACAGAGAGAGAGTGAGAAATGGGAACATGTCCTCTCTGTCTGTGTGTGTGCCTAAGCTAGCGCCACTCCCAATCCAGTGTAAAATACCCCCAATATAGAGAGACAAAGTGCATTTAGTAGCCGACTACCAGTACGTTCTAGTGCTCACTGCACCCTGCTTCTCTGCAGGTTCGTTGGATAGAAGTCACAGTTTGGAATAGCCCATTTACCGCATGCAGCAGTTTGACATGAGTGAAACACCACTACAAGGAAGTCACCCTGGTGGTTATGAGAGCAGCAGCACATTTTGGTCCTGCTGTGTCGGTGTCTGTCTGCACCTTCGGGCACAAGGAAACAGCGAGCAGCCAGATACAAAGAGCAAAGCAGTGAGAGTGTGAGACCAGGACAAGGATTCTTTCTATGCCATTTGTTGTCTCGCTCATCACAGCTGATGTTTATATTACATGCCAGCCAACTGATGTTTGAATTAAACCTTGACGGTATAATTTATGTCAGCAAGTTTACTGTCAGTCAGTTTGTATTGCCGGCAAGTAAATGACAGTAAATTACACGTTGGGAAGTTAGTACTCGGGCAATGGTACTGATCCCTCCTTGATTTGTTCCAGTATATTTTCTCACAAGGCCTTTCAGATCCCTCTTTTATAGCTGCTGTTATAGTAGTCCTGTCTAAACCAAGCCGGGATCACTCGTTAGTCTCCAATTACAGACCTATATCCCTAATTAATGTGGATTTAAACATTCTGGCTAAAATTCTAGCCACTAGGTTAAACTCTGTCTGGGATTGTCTTCTTAGTAGGGAGCAGGTGGGATTTGTATCGGGTAGACTGTCTGCAGATCACACTCAGAAGCTTTTGCATCTTATCTCCGTGTCCAGGGATTCCCTTATACCCTCAGCTTTAGCTTCCCTGGATATGGAGAAGGCCTTTGACAGAGTCTCCTGGGATTACCTGTTCCACCTGTTCCCTAGGTATGGCTTTCCTTCCAAATATATTAGATGGCTTAAGGTGCTTTATACTAGCCCTATGGCTCGCATCTTTTGTAACAGGGTTTTGCCCGACCCATTCCCCTTACAGCAAGGAACTCATCAAGGGTGTTCCCTATCCCCATTTTTATTTAATTTATACCTTGAGCCACTGATCAGGAAAATTAATCTTTCCCTGCAAGTTCATGGTATTTCTTTGGTTCCCTCGCAGTATAAGTTGTTTGTCTATGCTGATGATATTCTTCTGCATGTCACGTCTCCTTCTACTTCTTTACCGGTGGTTTTGGACATAATAACTCAATTCGGTGTCATTTCCAATTACAAGCTCAATTGTTCAAAAATTGAAGTCCTGCCCCTGAATGCTGCTACTACTCTAGTGTGGAGCATCTGGGTCTTCTTTGGGTTAAAGACAAACTAAAATATCTGGGAATGTACCGTAGCACCGACTCATCTAAATTAAAGCAATATAATCTGGACCATGTGCTTACACAACTTCAGGTTGACCTTAACCACTGGTCTTTATTACCTTTGTCATTATGGCATTGTTTGAATATCCTTAAAATGAATATTCTCCCACGACTTCTGTATCCCTACATTATGCTTGGCCCAGCCATACCCAAGGTATGATTTCTCTGAGTCAGCAGAATTTTCTGTCAATTTCTTTGTTGGGGGAAACCTCCTTGGAGAGCTTTGGTTAAACTAATGAGGTCAAAAGAGGCTGGTGGGTTGAAGGTCCCTAATGTTTACCTTTATTACTTGGCTATACACTGTTCTCATTTTTCTTTATGGTTCCACCCAGCTTCTGGAGGCCTGGACTCTGTCTATATCCTCCAGTGGCTATACATCGAGTGCTCGTTGTGCTCCCATTTAGATCTGAACCTTTGTACCGTGTTATATGTTCCCTTTAGGAAGATTCTGGGCTCCTCAAAAAATACTCCCGTTGGTTACTCTCTTTACTCCCACAAACAACTGTGTCACTTGTTAAATTTGGACCTCTATCACGATACCTCCCAATCTATCCTGGGAAACATGAATTTGAAGATTGCTGGGAAGATACAGACCTAGACGACCTGGCCCTTTTTGGAGTTTTTGTCGGTTGATCATATGCTGGTTGCTGGCAAGTTTATTACTTTTGCAGAGGTCCAACAGAAATTTGGCTGGCTTTTGTCTATGTGTTTCAAGTACTTTCAGCTTAGGCATATGCTGTTTCATTATTTTGGTGCTGGTGTCTGGTGTAGAGAATATGGGGACAAATTGTTCCCCTTGATATTGGTCATCCCCACTTCCTACACTATATAATTTTTTCATGTGCAGTTTTGGGAGCTCCTTGCTGAGAGATAATCTAGTTTTTTTTATTCTTGGGATCAGGTTCTTCCTTCTCAGGTTGGCTACATATCTGGAAGGATATATGTATATAAATATATTAAATGGGACAAATATCAGTTTATGCAGTTTCAAATTTTGCACAACGTATTTTATACCCCGATTAAACTTTGCAGAATGGGTAGGCTTGCCTCAAACATATGTACCAGGTGTCAGAAAGAAGGGGGTTCATTATTTCATGTCCTCTGGACTTGTGAAAAGGTTACACCCTTTTGGGAGGATATTAGATGTTGTTTGGATCCCTTATTAGGGCTCAACCAGGCTTTCATGCCTGAAATCTGTATATTGGGGGATTTTGCTGAGGCTTTAATTGGTAATCAGAAACCACATATTGTTTTAATATCGGCTTGCGCCAAGAAGGTTATTCTATGACATTTGTACGATAAGACCACTCCTACTTACGTGGAATGGTACCGGGAAATCCTTTTTGCACTGCAGGCTGAGTTTATTATTGCAAACATGTCACTGTCCCAAAAGAAATACTCAGGTGTGGGAACCCCTTTTTACCTTGTTGACTCCTGATGCTGGGTGATGGATGGTTACTTATTATTCATCACTTTTTGCTTCTTACTAATGGTTTCTACACCCCACATCCCTGGAGAGGGCTGGGATTTGCCAGTGTTTGCTTGTAACTGCATCTTGGTTTTTTGACATGTATTTTTCTTTTTCCAGGACTAGGGTGCTTCTTTTTTGTTATGTTTTAGTTGTTATCATCTTAGATGCACCTAGAATTACCCCAGCATCCAGAGAAGGGGAGTTTTTTTGTTGTTTTGGTGGGTTTGGGGGGTTGGTTTGTATTGTTATGTTTATAGCTTGGTTGGAAGGTCTCTGTGTTCTGGGTAATTCTTTTGTAACTGCTGTATGTTTACATATAGCCAGATCAGCATCCATTTTATTGATCTTTGATTTGTATTTTGGAATCATTGTTTCTTCAATGTTCCTTTTGTCTTGCTTTCTAATCAAGTTTATTGAATTTAAAAAGGGATTGTCATCACTTAAACAAAGAGATTACCCAGAATTCTCATGTGCTGCTCGATCAGGGAGCCATTCCATTTCTGCATTTGCTGAAACTCTGCAAAATACTGCACAATATCTTATTAATGAGTGGACAGAAAATTATGAAAAATAATGATATGGACCCCTTGGCAGGCAAAGTAAGTTACATTGTAGGGGATTCACTAAAAAATTAACTTTGCAGCTGCCATTAAATTATGCATGCTACCCATGGAAGGAGGAGGAACAAAAGTAAGTTTGATTTGAGTTAGAGGATTTTAGCCACCAGTGGAACTGACCCCTTTCCAAGTCAGCAGACTCTTATAATTAAAAAATGCAAAAGGAAATATGTCAGTAATGCTAAACTTAGGCTAGCATAAACAGCCTCAGGCACTGCGCTTTTTAGATAGCTTCTCCCATGAAGGCATGGAGGCAAATTTGTCTTCATAATGATTATGTGATTTCCTTGTTGATGTGATGGGTCTCTCATTGCAGGTTGTGAAACGGTTGCCCAAAACTCGCTCTGGAAAGATTATGCGTCGTGTCCTCAGGAAGATTGTGGAGAATAAAGCAGATGAACTTGGTGACCTGACAACTTTAGATGATCATGAAGCCGTGATGGAGATTGTTGATGGACATGAGCGCCTCTTGAAACAGGAAAAGAGGCAGTAAAAAAGAGGCTGGAGCATATACTCACTGACTCATTCAGACACCTGCATTGATAGCCATGGTGCCTTAACCAGGAATGCACTAGGACACACTGTACAGTAGCGAGTACAATCAGTTCTCTGCTGGGGAATGACAATGGCCGACAACTTGAAAACGGTATATTTCCTCAAGTGCTCACTCACAAGAAGTGGCATTCTGCACCTCAGGGAGAGTGGTTGTTGTTATGAAGCATTCCATTCATGGGCTTGACTGTGTGCCTTATACTGGCATGGTAGCGCCACCGTAGTTGGAGCTGCTTGTTAGTTCTATGTCAAACTGGTTTGTTTCCTTGCTGCTTGCTCAAAGATAACCTGACAGATCAGAATAAAATTTTCAGGGTTTGTTTTGGTGCTAGAATCTACATTCCCTGAACATTTCATGTGAATCAGTTCAGTCATCTCTGAGTTGTACAATTGATAAAAACAACAAAATTCTAATCCCAGTTTTTTGCCCCAATTTTTGCCCTTATCTATAGAAACAAAACTATTTAAAAATATCAAATTTGGTATGGTGCTGTACTTAGATCTAAAAGTATTTCCAGGGGGTGGGGTGAGGGGAATTAGAAGTCTAAATTTGTGTTATTTTTCTTTTAATATTTAACCTTTAAAATCAGTTTTTGAGCATGCGCAATTGGTAGGAATCGGGTTCTAGAGATGTTAAACCACATGTGCAGAAGAATGTCTATGTAATTCAGTGGGGCAGTAGTTTTTTGTCATTTTTGATCATAGATAGCAAAGAAATGGTTTGACAGATCGGGCTGAAATTTTCAGGGATTGGTGTATCTGGCAAAAGGCAGATTTGAAAATTGCATCTCAATCCATTAGGTAGTTTATGAGTTTTGGGTTATGAGCTTCGAGCAGGTTTTAAAAGATTTGACTGATCCTGCATAAGTTCATGGTTTAGTAACAGCAATAAACTCTGGTTGATAATGATTTACTCTTCCAAGGGGACAACTGGATCACATGTGTGTTTTTTTTAATTTCCTCATGGGAGTACTGCCCTGCTCCAGCGGGGATGGCTAAATCACAAATGTTTTTTTTTAATTTCCCCTCAGGAGCACTGCCTGCTCTGCTCCCAGGGGGACAGCTGGATCACAATTTTAATTTCCCCTTGGAAGTTCTGCCTGTCCTGCTCTTGAGGGAACATCTGGATTGCAAATGTATATTTCCGTTTCCCCTAGGGAGTGTTTCCTGCCTTGCTCCTGAGGGGACAGCAGGATTGCAAATGTGTTTTGTTTTTCTCTTTTAATTTCCCCTTGGGAGCACTGCCTGCCTGCTCCTGAGAGGACAGCTGAATTGCAAATTATTTAAAGAGCTGCTGACACCATTATGGCAACTTTAACAAAACATAATATTTAGACACGGTTCAGCTTGTATTTCACATTAGCACTGCATTCCTCCCCATTATTTATTACTGAGGCCATTTGCATGAAAATGGGATCTTTGCTCCTGAGGAGTTCCTCTATTTCTATTGCTTTCTCCCTACCTGAGGTCATAATGCTCTTCTTGTGACATCACAATTATTCCCATGGCAACCGATTGTGATGTCACAACAGAGGACTATGACAAGAAGTAGGGAGTAAGCAAAAGAGGCAGATAAAGTCTAAGGGATATAGAGCATGTTTCCATGTAAATTTCTCAATAATAAGTAATGGAAAGGAGAAGTCTATTTAATACATATTGAATGCAAGCTGAATTGTACCTAAATATTATGTTTTTCAATGTTTTCTTTGAGGTGTCAGCAGCTCTTTAATTGTTTTAATATCCCTCGGGTGTATGGCCTTCCCTGCTCCCAAGGGGACAGCAGGATTGTAAATGTTCTTACATTTATTTACCTTCTGGCAGGCAGCCTGCCCTGCTCACAAGGCGACAGCTAGATTGTAAAGTAATTCTTTTTTAATGTCCCCTTGGCAGCGCTGCCTGCCCCGCTCCTGAGGGGACATCTGGATCGAAAAAGTTGTTTTTCATTTCTGCTCAGCAGCACTGTCAGTCCTGCTCCTGAAGGGACAGCTGGATCACAATCTTTTTTTAATATTTTTGGTTTGTTTTTTTATTTCTCCTCAGGTGCATTGCCTGCCCTACTCCTGAGCAGACAGCTGGCTTGCAAATTTTTTTGTTTCGTTTATCATTTTCACTTAAGAAAGCTGACAGTCCTGCTCCCAGAGGGACAGCTGGGTTGCAATTTTTTATTTTCCCTTGGGAGCACTGCGTGTCCTGCTCCCAAAGGGACACTCTGTTACAAATGTTTTCTTTTTTTTCCTCCTCAGGAGTGCTGCTTGTCCTGATCCTGAGGGGACAGACTAATTGCATTTTTTTTATTTCCCCTTGGCAGCTGTGCCTGCCCTACTCCTAGGGAGACGACAGGATCACAAATAATGTTTGTTTTATTTTCTCTCAGAAGTGCTGCCCACTATGCTCCAGAGGGAGTAGGATTGCAAATGTTTTAATTTTTTTATAGCCCCTTAGAATTGCTGCCTGACACACAGCAATTTACAGTTTTGGGCCAGGAAAGACACACTAAGCCAAGTATTTTTTCCAGGTGCATCCTTGGAGCACGGGGAGTTATGTGACTTGCTCGTGGTCACACAACATGCAGGTGGTGGCTGTGGGATTCAAACCCAGTTCTCCAGGTTTGCAGGGCAATGCTCTTAACCACTACACTATAAAAAGTAAGGACATGCATTGCACAAATCTCCATTAATGTACCAGTTATAGTCAAAAAACAAAGTGCAAAAAGTGAGGAAATTTGATGTTAGAGTAAAAAAAGAAGTGCCCTGAGCCTTTGTGAATCTGTGGCATGCTCTACACTTGTGCTTGAATAATACAGTGTTGGCATTACCCTTATCACAGCACCTCCACAAGCACTGCTGTGGGACTATTTTTCTGTGCGTAGAAAGACAGTGCAGAAGTTAGGGTAACATCAGTTCTGCATAGTGCAATTGTTCAAACCCCAAGGAAAAAGCACACCATAGATTCACAAAGGCTGAGGGGACTTCTTTCGTTTACTCTGATTTTGAATTTCCCTACTTTTTTGTTTTGTATTTTGACACTAAATTTACACACATGGGTATCCACGATCTATTCTGTAAATATGACTAAAAGAGTATATAGAGACTGTTATGTCTAGATGAAATTTCAATTACAAGGCTGTTAGGTATTTCTAGGGCTAAAAAATGGATGTGTGTTATTTAGCAAAATATCCTTCAATGGTTAAAGGGGCCCCAGAACATTTGTAGAGTTCTGTTCCTGAAGCTACCAGTCTCTGTGTGCTACTGGGGCAGTGGCAAGAATCATCCCACATTCCCTGCTCGAGTTATATCTATGTAGGATCTGCCTCCGGATAAGCCACCTAGCCTAAGCCTGTGGAAAGATGGGAAAATCACACCAGTCGGTCTGGGATCAATGCACAACAACCGCTCCTTCAAGAAATTGGTACCTGAGAACTACGAGCCCTGCTGCATCCTTATGTCAGGTTTTACCTTCCTGTACTACTGAAAAGCCTAAGAATGAGCAACCAGTGGAAAAAAAAATAGAACTTGTTCAATTGGGACTGCTAGTGAGTATGTCACCTGTCCTGTGATAGCAAAAACAAAGTAAAAGTATGAATAAAATTGTTATGGCCTAGCCAAGTCACTTTGGAAAAACTATATACTAGAGGTGTGTGAGTAACGAACAGTATTTCCCGAATACCATAAATAGTGCACTATTCATATACGAGTAATGAATAGTGGCACTATTCATGCCTATTCCTAGTCAGGAAATACTATTTTTTTTAAAGAATAACAAAAAACCCCAGCTGCCACACTCCTACCCAGCCCAAATCCTTAAAGTCATAGATACATAGATACATAGATACATAGACAGTGTCGGCAGATAAGGGCCTATAGCCCACCCAGTCTGCCCATTTGAGCTTGTAAGTTCAGTTTGTTTTCCTAGAAGTCTGTTGCACCTTACCACTGACCTGCAGAATTCCTTTATGTCTATCCCATGCATTCTTAAATCCCGTGATTGTTTCAGCCCCCACCACTTCCTCTGGCAGGGTGTTCCACTTGTCCACCACACGCTCTGTGAAGAAATTTTCTCATGTTTCCTCTGAATCGCCCTCCTCCAACTTCATCCCATGCCCTCTAGTCCTGGAACATCTTTTTCACTTAAAAATAGTGTTTTCCTGCACCCTGTTCCTCCCTGTAAGATACTTGTATGTCTCTATCATATCCCCTCTCTCCCTCCTCTCCTCCAGGGAGTACATGTTCGGTTCCTTCAACCTGTCTTCATAGGACTTGTGATGCAATCCATGCACCATCTTTGTTGCCCTCCTCTGAACCTTCTCTACCCTGTCTATGTCCTTACGTAGGTATGGTCTCCAGAACTGTACACTGTACTCCAGGTGGGGCCTCACTAGTGTCTTGTATAGCCGGAATTATGACCTCCCTTTTCCTGCTGGTAATGCCCTGCCTATACATCCCAGCATCCTATTTGCTTTACCTGCTGCCTTGTCACACTGTTTCTCCTTCCTTGAGGTCATCAGAGATGATAACCCCAAGATCTCTTTCCTGCTTTGGCATGCTATATCCTCACCCCCAACTGATATATTGTGCCAGGGTTTTTGTGCCCCATATGCATTATCTTGCACTTCTTTGCATTGAATTTCAACTGCCAAACCCCTGACCATTCTTCAAGTTTCTGCAGGTCGCTTCTCATTCTGTCTACACCCTCTGGTATGTCTACTCTGTTACAGAGCTTTGTGTCATCAGCGAACAGTGAAATTCTGCCTTCTAGGTCCCTGCGCCATGTCACTGATGAAGATGTTGAATAGGACCGGGTCCCAGCACTGATCCCTGTGGTACCCCACTGGTCACTTTTCCCTCTGTGGAGTGACAGCCATTTACCACCATCCTCTGTGTCCTGCCACCCAGCCAGTTACCTACCCACCACATTACTGTCCTGCCCACACCCATATTCCCCAGTTTGTGCAACAGTCTTCAATGTGGCACAGTATCAAAGGCCTTGCTGAAGTCCAGATAGGCCATGTCCACTGCCCTCCCCTGATCCACCTCCCTAGTCACCCAGTCAAAAAATTCAATGAGGTTGGTCTGACATGACCTCCCCCTGGTGAAACCATGCTGCCTTGGGTCCTGTAGTCCACTGACAACCAGATGTTCCACCAATCTCTCCTTCAGTAATGCTTCCATGATCTTCCCCACTACCGAGGTGAGGCTGACTGGTCTGTAGTTCCCCGCTTCCTCTTTGTTCCCACTTTTGTATAAGAGGACTACATCTGCTGTCTTCCAGTCTTTGGGTACCTCCCCTGTTTCCAGTGATCGGCTAAACAGGATAGCCAGAGGTTCAGCCACCACCTCTCTTAGTTCTTTAAGGACCCTGGGGTGCACCCTATCTGGCCCCATTACTTTATCAACTCTTTTTACTTCCAGTTCCTTTAGGACCCTTTCTCGTGTAAAGGGACTTGTGTCCATTTCTGCACCATTCTCACCCTTGTACTCCCTTCAGACCCATTACCCCTCTTCCTCAGTAAAGACTGAGCAGAAATACCTGTTCAGTTGTCAGCTTTACAGTTGTCATCCTCCACGCTTTCCCCATCCTCCCCTTCAGTCTCACTGCTCCCTCCCTTTGTCTTTCTTTTTTCACTTATGTACCTGTAAAGGTTTTGTCCTCTACCCACTGATTTTGCAATGTGTTCTTCTGTCTGAGCTTTGGCTTCCCTTACTGACCTCCCTGCCTCCCTTTGCTTCTCCTGGTACTTCTCCCTATCCCTTTCTGCCTGTGTCTTTTTGTATTGCCTGAATGCAGTCTTTTTGGCTTTCACTTTCTTTGCTACCTCTTTTGGAAGCTCCATAATGGTCTCCTCTTCCTTTTCCTCTTGCTAACCTGTAATACATAATTTGTTGTTCTTGTAATCGCCATTTTAAGGCACTGCTCACTGTTCCTCAACCCTGATTCTGTCCCATTCCCCTTAATGCCTCTTTCAAGTATCTCCCCATTTTCCCAAAGTCTGCCCCCCTAAAATCCAGGATACGTGTTTTTGTGTGGTTTGGTTCTGCTCTTTCTGTGATTTCAAACCACAATGACTGGTGGTCATTGTTTCCCAGGTGCTCCCCCACTGTTACCCCCATCACACTGTCCCTGTTTGTGAGCACAAGGTCCAGTATTGCCTTCTGCCGAGTTGGTTCCATGACCAGTTGCTTGAGGAAGGCACCCTGAAGGGAGTCCAGGATAAATCTGCTCCTAGTTGATGCTGCTGCTGGGATGCTCCAGTCCACATCTGGAATATTGAAGTCTCCAACCAGTACTACCTCACCCTTGTCTGCCATCCTTTGGATGGCTAGCATCAGCTCCCTATCTGTTTCTTCCTCCTGGGCTAGTGGTCTATAGACCACACCTGTGCGGATGGCTGTCCCCATTTTCCTTTCCAGCTTAACCCACAGTATCTCTCCCCCATTTTGTTCCTCCTGGATCTCTGTGGCCCTTATGTCATTTTTCACATAGAGTGCCACTCCTCCTCCCTTCCTGCCTGCTCTGTCTCTTCTGAATATGTTGTAGCCAGGTATGGCCATCTCCCAGTCGTGGTTATCATTACACCAGGTTTCAGTGATGGCCACAATGTCCAGGTCTGACTGCACCATGACAGCCTCCAGATCTTCCATCTTGTTGCTAAGGCTCCTGGCATTTGCACATGGCTTTCCATGATTTGACCTCCCTAGACTGTCTCACTGTTCTACTCCAGCCCCTTCCTTGGTTGTCATTTATCCCTGGTTCTCCTTGCTGTCTGCCCATCTGCTGAATTTTGCCCTTTCTGCTTATCCACCTCTTGGGCACTAATCTCCATCTTTTGCACACTGCTTTGCAGAGATAGCCACTCCTCTGGTTCACTGGTTCCACTGCTAGGCTGTGGGGGTGAGCAAGTGGTACCCTCCTTGCTGGCCTGCCACCCCCCTTTGCTAGTTTAAATGCTTGTCAATGTAGCATTTAAACTTATCATTGAGTGCTTGGATTCCCCTCCAGGATGGATGCAGGCCGTCAGGCTTGAACAAACTCCATCCCTCCAGGTGGGTCCCCAGTCACCAATGAATCCAAACCCTTCCTCACAGCACCAGTTCTTCAACCATGAGTTAAAGTTCCTGGTGCATGCACTCCTATGCTCTCCCTTGCCTCTCACAGGTAGTACTTCTGAGAAAGTGACAGAAGTAGCTACTTGCTTGAGACCCCTCCCCAGTTTCCTAAACTCTTCCTGAACTTCCTTTGGCTCCCCATTTGCCAGGTCATTAGTACCTAGGTGGATAATGACATCCAGCTCACCCTCCCGTCTTGCCTTCCCAGTGATCCCCAGGATCTTCCTTCCATCCCTCCATGCCGTGGCACCTGGTAGGCACCTCACCTCCCTGTCCTCCCCCTCCTGTGTTCCTAGCTGGATCCCTCTTATGATGGAGTCCCCCACCAGGATTCACTTCCTCCTCCTCTGGGGTCCACTGCTTTCCCCGCTGAGGTCACCTCCTTGGCTAACCTCCACATCCTTTCCTTCCACTTCTCTGGGTACCTGTATTTGGTTGTCCTCGTTTGCCAGTGTGGCATATGAGTTCTTGAGTGGAATAGGATCTGGGATGTGCCTCTGCCTGACTGCTCTAACCCTCCCTGAGCCCACTGTCATCCAAGTGCTCCTCGTTCTCGGCATCCTTTGAGGCAGTTGCATTGGACTGGGTGGTCCCTGGATAGGGTGATGGTACTCCTGATCCAGTTTACTTCTGCTCTGAGTCTGGCTACCTCATCCCGCAGTCCAGATAGATGATACAGATAGGGCAGCACCTCAGTGTCCAGAAGGTCTCGCCTGAATATGGCTGCCCCACAGCCACTGCATTGCACCACTCCCCACATTATACTGCAGTTCCACTACTTGTCTGCTACTGAAGCTCTCCTAGTTCCCTTTTATTAATTTACTGTCCTAAAATCCTGCCACTGTTCCCCTATAATATTTGAAAATACATACACTTCTATCTAAGCTCTTTATCCTTACAATCAAAGGTAACTACAATCACAATAATCTACCTTCTACTAATACAGATTCTATCACAGAATCAGAGCACAATGCAAAAACACCTGCTACTTAGCA
Organism: Neoceratodus forsteri; assembly: GCA_016271365.2. NCBI lineage: Eukaryota > Metazoa > Chordata > Ceratodontiformes > Ceratodontidae > Neoceratodus > Neoceratodus forsteri. The sequence continues at coordinate 154,483,289 of CM028134.1, forward strand.
ACAACAAACAGGTGACAACATACCAAGTTGATGTAGCTTTTTTTAAAATAGAAAAGAAAATGTAATTGTTTAAACCAATAGAAATCAGCAGTTCCAAAAGCACCTTGAACTACAAGAAAGAACACAGTACCACACCTCTGCCACAATAACTAAACAGTTCTAAAACGTTGGAAAAAGAAGAGAAAAATTAGAGACTGAGCAAAAAGATACAATGTACTATAAAGTATTAGGCAATAGGTATACTCAGTTGTTTAACAGAGAAAATAAAGTACCTACCAAAACAGACAGGATACCCACAAATGACACTTAGGTTCTCAATATCAGACACCACCAAAGGCACATTCAGAAAGGGTTTAAACTATGGTATTAAAATAGTATTAAAATTAACCACATCAGAGTAGAAAGATCACCCTAAATAAATGTGTTGATCCTTCTGACTTCCAACGAATATCTACCGCACAAATTTTATATCTTCCTGGAGCCTACAGGGTTGTCTTTCACAATCACCTAAATTTACATAAAACAAACCAATTTTTAAACTGAAAATTATATCAAAAAGCACTTAGCTTTGGGAGCTCTTCTCAAACACAGCCACTCAGCTCAGAGTTCTAGAATCAGATTAAATTAAAAATGCTCCGGCTACTGTCCTTTCTCTGACTGCACGTATCCATCACTCAAAAATATAACCCAAGTCAAGCCCCTTTCCCCTCACCCACTGTTACAAACCTAATCATACCCTCCTTACCCCAATACCCACAAATATATATTTAAGTAATTTGAACTCCCATGATGGGTGACCAGCCCAAGTCACCTGTCTACATGGCCTGACACCATCTAAGTACTTGTTTATGCTAAAAGAAGCCACCTCCCCACCAGCCGCTGTACTGGCTTCCACTGACTCTCCTGTCACCCTGTTGTCACAAGTATATAGGTATAAAGATAACACTGGACGCAGCAATAGGGTACAACACACCTGCAGTGTGTTTTATTTTATACAAAAATAGGAAAAATAAATAAATGTAAATAAAACAGTTCAAACAAAACAAGAAAATAATAGCGCAAGGCTATTTCACCTTACATCAGGTATCTCAAAGCAATTCATCAGCTTTTCTGCTGTTAGAGGTAAATTCCTGTTCAGGCACAGGTCCTTCTGCTTACCTTCCTTCAGGTAAGTGAGACTGGCTATGCGGCTAATCTGACTCTTGATGTTTGAAGAGGGCTTATATGGCCCTCCCACATATGCGAAAGTCCCTCTCATAACATCCAGTTAGTTCTAGAATGGTCCCTAAATAGGGAAGCTCCTCCTCTATTACATAATGAGGTTTTACTTATGGGAAGTCCCTCTATAGGAAATCCCCTTCCTGAGGTCTTACTAACAGGTCAGCACCTATTTCCTATATATACAAACAGTGCAAACGTTAATGTATTTATATATGTGCTATATTGTTATAGTATATGGACAATAGCTCTGTAATTTATAACACAGGGCTCTATACATAATGGGGCTCCTTTAGAGACCTGCAGTGTCTATTTATTCTTTAATTTTGTGTCATTTCTTTATTGTGTTTAGTTTATCTTGTCGCCCTCTCCTATTCTGAGGGCTACTTCAACTGTATAGCATTTCCACATATGTAGGGATGTTCCTGTCCCTTTAAATCATTTGTTTTCTATGTTGTAGCAGAGCGGCAGACTGCTAGATGATTATTATCTAGCCGCTCTGCTTTGGGGCTCTGCATAGCTTTGGTAAGCCCCTTTTTATTCCTTTTCATACTGGGCTGTAGCTTTTATGTCCGGGGACAGCATAGTCCCTTTTTATTTTCAAGCACTCGCTTTTCAGAGCGCACAGATTACTCAGGGAAGCCTGCCTCTCTAGCAGCCTGGACTGGCTACACACATGCCACAGACTCCTCCATGGCTAGCTGGCACAATTCTACAGCATATTTTATACAAAGCCAGCAGCCGGGAGTCCTAGTAATAGTGGGGCATCAGTAATTATTTACACAGATACCGAGTGGCAGCAAAAGTAAAAGTTAAAGTTTGCTGCTCAGTTCAAACAGTTACTGCTTCAATACAGGATTTCTTTGGCATAACATCCTACATAACAATGGAGCGACAACAAAATAATTTAAGCAAGGGAGACATAATGCCGCTCTATTATATTCATATTCTACCTACCAGAGCGGACATTATTTTGTATTTGACTGCCATTTTAAGCATTCTTGCACCATGTACATAAAATGGCATAAGCATTACCTTTATGAAGCACTTTATTTTTTAAAAAAAGCACTGTATTCAACCAGCACCTTATATACTTAAAGGCACTTTATATCTTTCGGCATTAAATGCCATAAATGTGCCTTATTTCATTCCTGCCAGCTGGCCTTAACCTGGTGCATTATTTTGGGGAGTTCTTGGTGAGGGATGAATATATGGAAATTATAAATAAAAGTAGTGGGGAAAAAATTTAGTGAGAGATAGAAAAGACTGATGTAGGTTGTCAACCCACGCCAAGGGTGGAAAAGGGTAAAGTATAGCACAGGAAGATACTGCTGCGCAACAGATTTCAGTAGTAAAAGGAACAAGATAGGAAAGGCATCCCTCCACCAGGGTTATCGGACTGGCAGAACACAGTTCTGCCACGCCTGTGTCCCCAAATGTTCCCCCTAAACAGTTTATGAACCTTTGTCTAATTCCTATCTGCTGATCCGTGTTATGTAAACATATTATTTATATTGTACTTCTACTGTATGTGTATTTGCGACCACCACTGTTACTGCTGCAGTCATTTGTTTGTACAGGGTGCTCTCACTTGTTACTACCAATTGTCTTGTGTTCTGTGGTGTCTGCTGTTGACCACCAAACCTTGTTGCTATGTTTATTCATAGTACTGTATGTAATTAATCAGGGTTGCTCCTGATAAAGATACTCATGTCTCAGTAAGCCTACGTGGTCAACAAAATACAATAAATAAAAATTTCCCCACCCTTGCTGCATCTTTCAACCTCCCTCCTCCCCACCAGCACCTTATTCTTGAATTAAGTGGCTGACTGGTCATCTTCTTAGCAGAAGAAGGTGACCAGCACAACCCCATCCTTCTGCATGGCCTGCTGCCTTCTGCAGAACGAAAGCATGACCAAGCTTGCTTGCTTACTCTGTATAGTAAAATCAGCTGATCACATGATCAGCTGGTTTTATTATACAGAGCAAGCAAGCATGAGAGTGCTTTCATGCTACAAAAGGTGGCCTGCCATGGTGGAGGGTGGGTTTGTGCCGGTCACCTTCTTGTGATAGGGAGATGGCCAGTCGGCCACTTAATTCAAGAATTGGGTGCTGGGGGAAGGTGGTCAGAGGGTGCTGCAAGGGTGGGAAATGGAGGAAATTACTTTTCTTTTAGTGCAAATGAGTGCTTAGACAGGGGACATCCATGGAGGTGGATGAGTTGTGTGGGTCTCCCATCATGGGATATTTAACTACTTAGATATAACATTGTGGGTGCTAGGGGGAGGAGGGTGGGATTGGGTTTCTAACAGCAGGTGGAGGGATGGGGCACTTGAATTTAAGGATTTGTGCTGGGGAGAAAGGATGGGTACTGTTCTGGGGAAAAGGTTGGCTGCTTTTTTTTTTTTTTTATTATTTTAACCATATCTCCTGAATACCCAAATATGAATAACAAATATCTGAATATTTGGGGACCTGCATATAACATTTGGCTCTAATATTCTAAATAAGGTATTCACCCAGCCCTACTATATACCATGAAACCTTTATACTGTGGCATCCGTAGCAGCATGTCAGGAGTCGGACCACTCCACCATCTTAAATCCTAGTCCTAGATGCTTAACTGTAGAGACAGCATGGTCTAGTGGAACATGGGCTTGGAAACCAGGAGATACATGAGATGTGAGTTCATATCTTACTATAACCACTTACACACTGTGTGTCCTAACCTCTGATTCCTTTAGCCCTGACAGCTGTAGCAATGAGTGAGTAAAAGCAGGACCCCATTGAAAACCAGATTTTTTTCCTGAGTTGTGTATCCTGGTTAGATTGTTAAAAGCACTTCCATATGCTTCTTGGAAAATGATAAGGGAAAAGCATAAGCTTGGCCAGTTAAAATACTGTATGCCCATCACGCCCCACTGACAAGATAATGTACTTCAGCTGTATAGCCTGGGTAAAAAAAATATTTAAAGATGCTTTCATGTGGCTTCTTGAAAGATGCCAAAGGGGAGAAAAGCATTAGGCCTAGGCATTTTAAAATAAAAATATGCACATCAAACCTTGGAACAATCTCCTAAAGTTCCTTAGGGTAACGTATCATGAAATAATGAAAGCATAGTGTGTGTGTATGTGTGTAGATAGATAGATAGGTAGATAGATAGAGAGACAGACAGACAGACAGCTAGATGGCCAGCGATAGATAGACAGACAGACAGATAGACAGGCAGATAGATACATAGATAAACAGATAGGTAGATAGGTAGACAGACAGACAGATACATAGACAAACAGACAGATAGATAGATATACATATTCATTGCAAAAAACTACATTAATGCAGACATTAGGGTCGAAGAACACAAAGTGCACAAAGAAGGGAAATGAAAAATCATTAGGGATTTGGGTCTCTGGTGTATTGGCGAATCAGTGGTGGGGTCTTACTTGTGGTTGTCAACTCTAATGCTCACCCAGCAGGCCCTGGCACGCATGTCAGTACGTTGGGGGTAAGGCTCCCTGACCCACCACAGGGTGTGGCATCTGTGTCAAAACACTGCTTCATCCCTACCCAGACCGGGACTGGTGCTGCATACAGCAGCATCTTCCCCGTCACCCTTGTTGCATTAAACCGGCTCACTGAATTCACACCTCAACTCAGGCTACTGGCACGGTAAGGCAAAGTGGTCCACAAGTGGTGCAGTGGACATCCCTGCAAAAACATTATTTAAAAAATTCTTTGTTTTTTAATGTTTTGACCCCAGACTTTCAACATAGTCTTCTAATGACCCCACCTCATGACCCCGGTAGGTAAAAATGTTCAAATCCCCACCGTAAAATGCCATTCTGCGCCACAGGTGTGAAAACACATTTTGACCAGGATGTAAAAAATGACAACTGTAATGTTCATAAGGGGCTGTGAAAAAATGGCAGTGTTAAAAATTTGGGGTCAAAATACTGAACATTACCAAAGTTATGCACGCACATAGAAAAATTTCAACACACACTCGTAACGTGGTCATTTTGGGGATTGTACTCACCAAATTTTCAACATGGCCTTTTTGGGACCCCACCTCATGAAAACTAGTGGCAAAATTATGTTAATCAGACCCGAAAGATGATTTCTTGCAGCGAACATGAGTGGGAGGGGGTACCATTAGGCACCAGGGAAATGGGGAAAAAACAATAGGGACGGCGATTGGAAAGTAGGGGTGCCACTAGGCACCAGGGAAACAGGAAAAAACAACAGGAGCAGTGATCGAGGGTGTGGGTACCACTAGACACCAGGGAAAAGGGAAAAACAATGAGGACAGCAATGAGAGGGTGGGGAGTGCCACTAGACACTAGGGAAACAGGAAAGAAAGAGGGACAGTGATAAGAGGGTGGGGGTACCACTAGGCACCAGGGAAATGGGGAAAAACAATGGGGGACAGCCATCAGATGGTGGGGGGAGTGCCACTAGACACCAGGAAATGACAATCTAATTATGGAGATGGTGACTGGATGGTGGGGGGTGCCACTAGACACCAGGGAACGACAATCTAATTATGGAGATGGTGACTGGATGGTGGGGGGTGCCACTAGACACCAGGGAACGACAATCTAATTATGGAGATGGTGACTGGATGGTGGGGGGTGCCACTAGACACCAGGGAACGACAATCTAATTATGGAGATGGTGACTGGATGGTGGGGGGTGCCACTAGACACCAGGGAACGACAGTCTAATTATGGAGATGGTGACTGGATGGTGGGGGGTGCCACTAGACACCAGGGAACGACAATCTAATTATGGAGATGGTGACTGGATGGTGGGGGGTGCCACTAGACACCAGGGAATGACAATCTAATTATGGAGATGGTGACTAGATGGTGGGGGGTGCCACTAGACACCAGTGAAACCCAATTTAATGAACAAAGCACAAGAGGGAAACAACTTTCTGCATTTTCCTTGCGTGTGCCGTATCATACACTGTGGTATTCTGCTATACGAAACACCACAATGCATGATACAACACAGATAATGAAATAGGAGAACAGGACATCACGGTTTGTTTGTTTTCATACAGAGGGGATCGGGGCTGGGGGAGGTCTCTGCTAGATCATCAGGGACATGATTTTTTTTTTAATAAAAAAAGGATTGGGGCATCTCTTTCAAAGAGCAAAACAACTTTCATTTTTTTTCTCTTATGTGTGTTGTATCATATACTGTGGTGTTCTGCTATACAAAACACCACAACATATGATAGGATACACGTAACGAAATATGACAACAGGACATCATGCTTTCGCAAAAAAACAGCTATCCATAGACTGCTTATTTTTTACACTGCGCATGCCCAAGGATGAAAAGTCTTTTATAAATGGTTTAAAATCTATTTGACTGCTTTACACAAAAACCACAAAAGCATGTACTTTGGGCCAAACTCTATTAAACCTGAAAGTTTTAGGTTTCAAAGACTCATATTTTTTGGGTTAATTGGGGCGGGGGGGCAAAAAAATTCTTAAAAATGTTGATTTGTATGTTTTTTGCATGTCTGTAACTTTGCCCTCACTGAACCGATGTACATAACATTTTCAGAATCAAGAGATCCTGGCACAAACACTGGGCTTTTCAAATTTCATGTAAATTGGTCAAACGGGGGCAAGTTATTAAGGTGTAAAAACTGAGGTTTAACATTAAAGTGTTTACTCAACCCTAACATACAGCCACGACCATGCCTCTATAATGTATCTTCTTTGAGGATTTCCCTTTCATCATGCCACACCTATGGCACTATAGCCATCAGGCACTAGGACCACAGGGAAACTTTTTGCAAGCAGTCCACTAGGGGCCACCCATGACAACATCCTATGTTGGCTCTTCCTATATAAACGTGGGCAGCCTCTTCCCTCCTCAGTTCTTTTCCCCACTGTCAACCATACTCATCGGACCCTGCTATGGAAAAATTGTTGCTAAAATTGTCATTTTTTCATTATTCTGAAAGTAATCACTTTTTAAGTTTTAAAAGTATGTAATCTCCAGAGCCGTTGCCATTGAAATTCTTTAGATACTGTGAGTGCGTTAAGAAAATTTATTCTAAATACTGGCATGACATCTGCATGTGTTGTTTCGGCCTGGACTACGATGTCAAGGCATGCCCGATTTGTAAGGACTTTAATACGGCCAGTCGGTGATGCAGAAAAGGGCGCTTTAGAAAAACATCCATTAAAACAGCGCTTAGCCTGAAAAGAGCAGGAGCTCCACAAGGAAATCCTCGCCATGTTGCCGGCCCACTTCTCGGAATTGAAAGGTTTCAAGTCCTGGGAGAAAAAGTCTGGGTCTCACCAGCACAAGCACAGGGAGAGGCAAAAAGAGAAAGCAAGGACTTCCCCAGTGTGTTCCAGGTTACCCATAAAACATGTAGGTACAAGCTCCTCTGGACCATCGACTGCTCCGGTGTCAACACAGCCCTTCACCCAGGCTGTTGACATGGCTGGGTCGGCTCCTAGCACCTCCGACCTATTACAACTAGTGTGTTGCAGTCGATGTTGGGGCCCTTACCTCCCCTGTTGACCTCTGCCGGTGTTCCCATTGATCATACAGGTGCCAATGTTCAGGCGGTTCTCTCTTCCTTTATAGACATTCTCAAATGCCTGTTCCCTCCTCCTCCATGGACAAGCTTTCTGTTGATGGGGTCCACACAACAAACCCTAGTGACAACGTCTGCCAAGATAATGCGCCAGATACCTTCCAGGCCGTCGATGGCTTCCTGAGCTTCACCACTACATCCTCCAGACCACATTGATGAGGACCAGGAATATAACCCAGAGCTTATTCTGGAAGAGGAGGAGGAGGAAGAAGGAGAGGAATTTGTGGAACCTTTGACAGAACAAGTATCACAATCTCTACTGGGAGTGAAGACTCAATGGTCTACACCCCTAGCTCTCCCCCTGAAGACCCCTCCTTTATAACAATGATGCAGGAACTTCAATCTGCAATGGGGTTTGATGCAGAGGAATGGGATATTACCCAGGCTGCACCTGGAAACGAGCCTTGGCTCAGTGCGCCTATCCTGATTACTAAGATTTTAAATAAATAAATAAAATATTACTAAGAAGAACTTAGTAGACATCTTAGAACTGCCAGATACTACCCCCATAGTTATTCCTCCCCTTCTGCCAGCCCTAGAGGATGCCACCTTGGCTGCCTGGCATAGGCCTAATATGATACCTGCCATACCAAGGAAGGCAGATAAGATGTACCAGGCTTCCTCAGGCAAGCCCTTGTTAGCAGGCCAGTCTGAGGCAGACTCTGTGGTCATCAACATGGTCCATGACAGGTCTAAGGTTCCAAATCACTTTAGTTCCCTTCCTCCTAAAAAAGGATTCCAGGAGGCTTGATGTCTTGGATAAAAGAACTTTTGCTTCTGCTTCTCTAGGGCTGAGGATTGAAAATTCCCAAACTCACATAGTAAAATATCAGAATACTCTTTGGAAGAAGGCCAAGGCAGCCATCCAGGCCCTCCCAGAGAGTACTGCAAAAAAGGAGATACTAAAAGCCCTATTTGCAGGTGCCAACATATAGTAGGTAAACATCTGATACACTCCACCTATGATATTTCAGATCCCTCTGCCAGGGCAGCTGCCTCTATTATTTGTCTCAGAAGGCACTGCTGGCTCTGAGTGGCTGGCTTTGCTAATGATGTGCAGCAGTCCATCCTCAATGCACCCTTCAGGGGATATAAGCTGTTTGGAACAGATGTGCAAGACATCCTTTCCAACTTACGGGCCTCAGGCAGAACCTTGAAATCCATACAGTCCCTCTATCATACTCACACAAGGACCAGACAGAGGGTACCCATTCATCCAGCCATGACCAGACATCAGTCTGCAACAAGACAGCCAGGCAAGGGGAAAAGAGCAACAGGCTTTCCCCACCAGGCTCCACCTGAGGTGCCCACTCAAATACCCCTAGAGGGTGTACTGCGGCAGCAGCCTCAGTAATGGGCTCTGCCTGACTCCTTCTGCAACACACCACTTATAAATCCAGGGGTGATAGTAGGCGGATGCCTTTCTCTCTATGTGGACCAGTGGAGAAAGGTAACTTCAGATGCTTGGGTCCTGCAGATAATAGCATAAGGCCATGCTCTAGAGTTTCAGAAACTACCTCCAGACCATCTGCCAGTACATGTCAGTCACCATCCAGATCACATTCCAGTGCTCCTGGAGGAAATTCACACCCTGCTACAGAAGAGGGCTATAGAACCTGTCCCCCGGATGAAAAGAACACAGGGTTCTATTCTTGGTACTTCCTAGTTTCAAAATGTGGCTGCATCTGGGCCGCAGTGAGTGGAGTAAGGAGCCACTGCCAGAGAACTCTTTGGCTGATTGATTTTGGACACAGCCTATGATGTAATCCCACCCTCCCACCCCGCAACCCACCCACCCCAGGGCTCACCCTACATTTATAAGGGAGTTCCTATAGGGCCTTGCAGCATCCTGCATCCATACAGGAAGTAGCGAAGAGAGAAAGCATAACAAAAACAAAAGAAAAAATATTTGGGAGATAACAAATAGCCATCTTAAGCAGGCAATTGATTGAGGAGGGAAATAGACATGATGGGAGTGGTGCAGTGCAATGGCTGTGGAGCAGCTGTCTTCAGCAAGACATTCTAGAGGCTGCAATGCTGTCCTATCTGCAGGCACCTCTCTGGGCTGAGGGAGGAGATTGCCTGTCTCCGAGCAGAGTTGGCCAAGCTGAAGACAGCATCCATCCCCACCCAGAGACCACTGGGTCCAAAACCTGTACCTCAAAGGATGCCAGGGAAGATGAGTGATTGGACTACAGTGGGCTGAGGGAGGGTGAGGGAGGGGGGTCAAAAGCACATCCCCCAACCGGTCCCACTTAGTAACTCCCACACTGTTTTGGAGGAACAGGAAAGCCCCACTCAGGAACCCATGGTTGGGACCAGGGAGAATGGAAGCATCCTCCAGGATGGAGCCCCAGGGAAGGGAGACAGGGGACCCTGGAGGAGGGGAAAGATTCTCCTAGTGGGGGACTCTATTGTCTGGGTAGTGGAGTTAGGGACACCTAGCAGAGGACAGAGAGAGGTCAAGTGCTTCCCAGGAAGCACTGCATGGAGGGATGGAAAGCGGATCTATAGGATCGCTACGGCAATAGCTAGGAGGGAGCAGCTGGATATCATTGTTCACCTGGGGACCAATGACCTAGTGAGGAGAAGGGTGGAGTTAGCCAAAGTCCAGGAAGATTTCAGGAAGTTGGGGGAGGAACCTGAAACAGACAGCACACTCTTTTTCATTCTCAGAGGTGCTACCTGTCTAGGGCACAGGGGAAGCTAGGGGACTCCACATCCATACCTTCAACTCCTGATTGAACTCCTGATTGAAGAATTGGTGTGGAAGGGAGGGTTTTGGCATCATAAGGGCCTGGGGCCCGACCTGGGCAGATGCGAGCTTATATAAGGAGAACGGCCTTTGTCTGTCCAAGAATGGGACCTTGGTCCTTTGTGAGAAATTCAAATACTTCAGCTATGAGCATTTAAACTGGCCAAGGGGGGGGGGGAGCCAGGAGAGTCAGGAGGCTTAGGAACACCTCCCATGGGAACATGCAGGAACATAAGTTGACTACAGGAAAAGCTAATACAGGCACGGAGGGGTAGGCAGGTGAAGAATGTGTAACGAGTCATACAGGGGGGCAAGAGCACATAGGAAAGGAAACCGGGTTGGGAGGGAAGATGCTGGAAATGGAAAACAAGAGCAGAGGGAGGGCAGACTGTAAAACATGGAAGGTCATGCTAATGAATGCCCATAGCCTAGGAAATAAGGTTCGAGTCCTGGAGGCTTTGTTGGCAGATGCAGACCTTGACATAACAGCAATAACAGAGATGTGGTACTCTGCTAATCATGGCTGGGAAGTCAATGTACCAGGCTATACACTGTTCAGGAGGGACAGGAAGGGTAAAAAGGGTAGGGGGGGGTGGCCCTGTACATCAGAGATGGTATAAAGGCTACAGAAGTTCAGGGAAGACAGGAGGAGACTGAGGTAATGTGGGTCACCCTGGAGCCAAGGAACAGAACAGCAATACGCACAGGGGTGATCTACAGACCTCTGGCACAGAGGGAAGAAGTAGACAGGGAACTAGTGGAGAACACACATGACATGGCAGCTAAAGGCGAAATCCTGCTACTGGGGGATTTCAATATATAGGACGTGGATTGGGCCACCCAGGTGGCTGCTTCGGCCAGAAGTACAGTCATCCTGGAATTCCTGCAGGGGGTTGAACTAGGGACAAGTCAATTCTGGATCTGGTATGGACCAATGGGAACAGAATCGAAGATATAAAGGTGGAAGGGCAGCCGGGGTCCAGTGACCACCACTTTGGTGTGGTTCAGCATGGAGACATGGACTTAATTAAGCCATACAAGGGCAAGAGTATTAGATTTCAGGAGGGCAGATTTCACTGAAATGGGTAGATGTATAGAAGCGGTCCTGGGGAAGGGAGAGGTAATAGCGGGGGTGGAAGAACAATGGAAGAAACTGAAAGGAGCCATAGTGGATATAACAAACCAATGCATTAGGATAGTGACCAAAGGGAAAAGAAGAAGGAAACCACTATGGTTCTCCAAAGAGGTGGGGGACAAAGTCAGGGCTAAAAGGCTGAGTTTCAGGAAATATAAGGGGAGCCAAAGGGAGGAGGACAGGAAGGTGTACCTTGAATGTCTAAGGGAAGCAGGGAAGACTGTTGGGAGGGCAAAGGTGCATACAGAAGAGGGCTTAGCACGGTTTGTAAACAAAGGGGATAAGGCATTTTATAGATACATCAATGAAAGAAGAAAAACTCGGGGGGGGGGGATTGTAAGGCTCAAAAGGGAGAAGGGAGAGTGTAAGGAGGGGATCTGGACAGGGCAGAAATACTGAACAAATACTTCTGCTCAGTATTCACTAAGGAGTGGGAGGGACAAGGACCACAGTTGGGTTGCAGAGGCAATGGGGAGGGGTAGATGTGGACACCAGTCCATTTACAGTGGAGAGAGTTCTGGAAGAACTCACAAAGCTGAAGGTGGATAAGGCCATGGGGCCAGATGGCATCCACCCGAGGATATTAAAGGAGCTACGAAGGGAACTAGCAGTGCCTCTGGTGACCCTGTTCACAGAGTCACTCAACACGGGTGTCATTCCAGAGGACTGAAGGAGGGCACATGTAGTCCCACTGCACGAAAGTGGAAGTAGGGAGGAGGCGGGGAACTACAGACCAGTCAGCTTCACCTCAGTGGTGGGAAAGATCATGGAGACACTGCTGAAAGGAAGGATAGTGGGACTTCCGGTGACGTCATGACGGGGGTAGCTGCATAGTTCAGGTGCTCTGGGGTCCACTCACGAATTAATCTATAAGAAACAGCTAAAACAGCTTTATTATCCGCACCAACAAGGCAAACTATCTTCTTGACGATGAGTACGAATAAAAATGAGGGGGAAGCCCACTCATACTGGGCGTATTAAAAACATGATGGACCGGGAAAGAAATCAAGGCCTTCTCTCCAAGTCTAGACCAGGATCCCCAGTTTCCAGTATTGCTGACTCCGAGGAAAACTTCGATCTTGGTGACCAACATACGATTATGACCAAATTAGACAGTATCATTAAGACCTTACATCGGGTGGAGTCTTCGGTAGCCGACCTGTGAGCCAATATGAAAAAAGTTGAAACTTGTACTACAGCGGCTGAAAATGCAATCGGGAACTTAGCCAACTCCACCAGTCAGCATGATAGAGCCATTTTGTACCTTTTGGCATGGGACAGAGAAATGCAGAACAAAATAGACGACCGGGAGAACAGAACCCGTATAAATAATTTTAGAATTTATGGAGTCCCAGAGGACCTGGAATATTCATTCAAAAATATGGAGGACTTTGTTACACATATATTATGGGACATTCTGCTAATTCCAGAAAGCACCCCCTTCTCATAGAGTGAGCGCACCGTTCTTTGGCCCAGAAACTGAGGGATCCGGCTGCTCGACCCTGTTCCATAGTGGTGCGGATGCTGAACTTCCAGGACCACCAACTGATCCTACAAACAGCATGGAAAATGAGTGATCTGCAAATAGATAACAAAAAAATATTTTACGAACAAGACTTTTTCAGACCTGTTAAATGATAAACAGAGACAAGTTCAAGAGGTCATCAAGCAAGCCAGGGAGGAGAAGGTGAAAATCCAGCTTTATTATCTGGCTCGGCTCAGGATACACATGGAGAAAGGCCCACAGATGTTTGATTCTCTGAGAGAAGCAGCGCCAACCTTGCAGCAGCTAGGCCTACACTGACCAGATCTACATGCAGACATCCTGTAATTTGAAATCGCCCAAGCGGCATGGTGCAGGGCGGGGAAGCTCAAGCGATTTCAGTCCACAGCAGTCTCCTGGCCATTGCACTTGGACCGAGACCTACAGAAGATAATGGCGTGAGATGGTGTACTCATGCAGGAAGATATGGGTGTTCCCAGGGGCAGCCAGACCTGAAGGAACTGTGTCTTAATGTGCAGAATCTTGAGCAGAGATATAATTCTCTTTTTCACCACAGATTTGTGGATGGGCTAATGCCTTAATTGGGTGGACCTTCAACACAGGGTGTCAGCATGGCTCAGTTGGTAGCACATCTGCCTCTGGACCAGAAGGTCATGGGTTCTCGTCCCACACCGGGATTGAACTTGCACCTAAAAAATTGCTGGCATCCGAGTGCAGTATTGGGGGGTGCTGTACTGCTGGGGTGTGCCGTCCTTCAGATGAGATGTTAAACCGAGGTCCCTTCTGCCCATCCTGGTGTTATCCTGGTGGGTGTCCAGGTGGAAGTAAAAGAACCAAGGGCACTCTCTGCAAAGAGCAGGGAACATTCCCGGTGTCCTGGTCAACATTCCCCTTCCCATAAACCGGTTTATGCAATTATCCAGGCTGTGTGTGGGTGATGATGTGCGATATGGCCGCCACCACACATTCAGTCACTTCACTACCAGTCTAGCATTGCTTGTAAAGCGCTTTGGGATACTGTGTATGAAAAGCGCTATATAAATGCTGATTCTTCTTCTTCTTCTTCTTCACTTAATCTGTATTAAAGGTGGTTAATTCCAGTTAATTGATATAGGGCGGGGTATTACCCTGCTACATGGGTTACTTGGGCAGAAGTATGAGTGAGGGGTGGGGATTAAGGGACGTTGATTTCCACTCTCAGTGGGAAATGTAATATCTAATTGCAGAGTTTAGAGGGGAAGGCAAAGCTATGAATGCTTAGCCAGTTGAACATCTGAGAATATAAGGATGAGCTGCCTACATGTTGTTGAATGGGGATTTAGAGGGGGGATATTTCCCTTTGGTGCCTTCCTAAGTTTCAGAGGCTTCTTTTAAAGGGTTCCTCCCTTCTTCCCTTTTATTTCCTTTCTTTTTTTCCATGTCTCTCATCACTAAGGTTGCTGGCCAGATACAGCCCACAAAGAGTTGGGGGTAGAGCACCCCCCCCCCCAAATCATTGGTTTCTGTATTTGACATCGCAACATATAGTTGCACCTCAGAGTGACGTCTGACATTTCACCTGATCCTTTTAGATCAGACCTGTGGCAATACAGGTATTGTAGTGTGTACTACACACCCCTCCCCTTAGGTAGGGTTCCATCTATAACACCTAGGAAGTACAAAAACTGTGTTTTATTAATTGTTTTTTTTTCCTATTCTACAGTTCAGTGTTTGTTTTGCTATGTTTGCAAAAGTTTACATTTTAGAGTTATATGCAGCGGTTATGCATAAACCTGTTAATACATGGTATACTACAAAAGTCAGAAAAGACTGCTTACAGAAATTGATGAGGGTTTCAGTGGAAAGAAAAGTTCATGGGAGAGGACGGAGTGCAATTTGGGTTATCACAAAGGGGCCATAGATGGGTTCGATAAAGATTACATCCCTGAATGTACAAGGGTTTATTTTGCCTATTAAGAGAACAAAAATCCTACATTATTTAAACCAACTCCAGGCTGACATCTGTTTTCTGCAGGAGACAAGATTGTCAAACACAGAACATGCGAAACTCAGACGATCTTGGGTTGGCAGGGTGATCTGCTCATCACATATCTCAGAGAAGAAAACTGGGGTGGCGTGATTGATCCGGAAAAATATTCCACTAGAAATAGTGAAAGTGAATACTTTAGAGAATGGGAGGGGAGTCTTGTTAACAGGACAGTTATTCTCACAGAAATTGCATTTTGTGAACATCCATGCACCTAACAGTGATGACCCAATGTTCTATCAAACTCTTTTTAACAAAATTGCGGGTTTAGGAAAGGGTATGTTAATATTGGGTGGGGACTGGAACTGTGTCATTAATCCTAGACTAGATCGTTCCTCACAAAATAGTAAAACGAACAAACAAATGAGCAGGGTGATAAGGGCAGGGATGCAAGAGCTGGCATTAGTGGATGTCTGGAGGGAGCGG
Organism: Neoceratodus forsteri; assembly: GCA_016271365.2. Lineage (NCBI taxonomy): Eukaryota > Metazoa > Chordata > Ceratodontiformes > Ceratodontidae > Neoceratodus > Neoceratodus forsteri. The sequence continues at coordinate 154,498,982 of CM028134.1, forward strand.
AATCCGACATCCAAGAACTTCACTTTTACTCTACCCTAATGACTCCTGTTCCCATTTGGACTATTTTTATGTGATATGGGATGCACTACGGTGAAGGATTGTTCCATTCACTCCAGGGTGGTCTCAGACCATGCTTGGTTACCTTGAAAATACAACTGGGGGGAACTGGGGAGGCGAAACTCCTGGAGATTTAATTATTTTCTGCTGGGTAGATAGGATTTTCAGGAGCAAATAGGAGAGGCTATACAGGAATATCAGCAGCTTAACAGGACGGATGATCCAGGCCAAAATGGTATTGGGATGGTCTTAAAGCGGTAATACGGGGAGGAGTATAATCATATACTTCCAAACTAAAAAAACAAAGACAGGAGAAACAAATAGCTCTGGAATTTCAATTGGAACAATTAGAAAGAGAGCACAAACAACACAGAACTAAAGGGAATCTCGCTAAATTAAATAGTGTCAAGAAGGACCTCCAGGATCTTACTGATTTACAGATAGGGGGCAAGTTAAGGTACTTAAATCAAAAGTACTATGAACATGGTAACAAAGCAGACAGACTGCTTGCCTTCTGGCTGCGCAGGGACCAGATGGACAGATCAGTTAAAAAAGTTTTAACCACAGGGCAGGGAGGAACAACTACCACTCATTTTACCCATAAGAAAAGAGCAGAAGCTTTTGAGAAGTTTTATTCTGACTTGTACTCCAGGGCCCCTGAGGGACTGGATTCTCCACAAAGGATACAAATGTATCTGAGTGAGATCCTCCTTCCTAAATTAGATGAGGACACAAATTTAAAATTAGAGGTACCTATTACATCTCAGGAGGTTATTAGCACCATCAAGGATATGAAATCAGGTAAGTCTCAAGACCCAGACGGTTTCAACATTTAGTTTTTCCAGACATTTCGGACACAGTTATCCCCCACTCTTCTTCGCCTTTTTAAATCTTGTGAGAGGGAAGATGATTTTCCCCATTCCTGGAGACAAGCATTTATTTCAGTTATCCCCAAAGAGGGTAACCCCCCCCCAAATTATGTTCCTCATACAGACCTGTGGATTCAAAAATCTTTATGTAACCCCCCTACAAATGGGGCTCACTAAAAAGCCTTTGTTGGGTGAGCCTAAATGCTCTCCGCCTGGCTGGTATCCTGTATTTCAGCCGATTTAAAAAATAATTTAGTGAGAGTGCCTAATGCCTCCACGTACTATCGCTTTAAGAGCTGCCAAATTGCAGTATAATTAATTTGAACTGGAGGGACTGTGTGTTTCCCTGCTCGAGTCCCGCCTGGGCCACTGAGCAGATCGCTCCGTTCTGCAGTCGCTATAAGTGCAGGGGGAGCCCTTTCAAGAGATGTAACTATCTGCTGATAATTTGTTAGAGTGATAATGACCGTACAGTTTGTCTAACCTGCCTTTCTTGCAGCTGGGTCTCTGTGTGTTTTGCCCCTCCATTTCGGATTTGAACTGCTAATGGGGCCAATCAATGGGGAAGGGTTCCTTAAAATGGAGCCTGCGGGCAAATCAGAATTTGGACTGCCAAGTGGAACCAGCCACAAGGGGCTTGTATGAAGAGAGCCTCTGGGAAATGTAGTTTAGACCGTGGCGCCTTTTTTCACCAATAGAGGGAGCCTGTTGTGACTGACAAGGAGGTTCAGTGAACTGAAACCTTTTGGACCTGGGGGAAATGCCCGGACTGCTTGCTGAGAAAGTCAGTCTGAGCATGGAGCTGGAAGAGTGAGCAACTCGTGGGGCTGCTGCCCCCGGGGCTGCGCGGGAGGCCTGAAAAAGGCCTGTCTGTCATCAGCTCTCCTGAAGGGAGAGAAAAGGACTGTGTTTTCTCGGACCAAATATGTGTGAAAAAGGAAAGTCGCTGTTGTGGCCTAGATCATGGGCAAACAAGCGTGGAGAAGAAGTAAAGAAGAGGAACCTTGATTTTTCGGACTGAGATTCCGAAGAGGAACCTCGATTTTTGGACTGAGATTCCAAAGAGGAAGCAAATGCTGAAGTGCCCTGAGGTTTGGGGCAGAAGAAAACTGTTTGAAGTTGGAAGCTGAGGGGGAAACTGCCCTGAGTGTCCGTGCAGCCATTGTGTGAAATAGTTTGCGCGGGAAGCGCGTGTGAGGCCACAAAGTCAGCCTGCAGCCGTTAGTAAGCATTTTTTGGACTGAATCCGAGCTTTCAGAGTGAAAGAAGAAGCCAAAGTCATTTTGGGACCAGACTTAACCTGAAGAAGACTGAAAGTGTGCAGAATTGCGATCGGCCTGTCAGGACTCTGTGGTCTGGTACAGTAAGTGACCTTTACATATAAATATGCTTAGTGCTTGTGGGGATTGTACTCGGAGTAATTCGTCATGTTGCGAACTGTGTGCTGTGCTGGGAGTGTGATTCCCAAGCAAGGTTTGGACTGAATCCGAGTTTGAGTCAGAGAAGAATGCCTCTGTAGCCAAGCTCAAACTCCTGAAGTGACCAGCTGTTTGTCTGGTAGTGTTCTGTGTACATATAAAATGTGCAGTGAGCTGGAAGTCATAGCCAGCATCACTTGGACTGCATATGCCTGCATTGAGTGTAAGTGAGCCCTGCCACAAGGGCTGTGCCAGCTATTCTGTTTCTCCTGGCAACCCCAGGACAATTTGCATCCCATCCAGCTTTCAACATTGAATCTGTGAGTACAAATCAGGGTAGCTCCCTGCCATCTGTTATCAAATTGCAAGTGTTTCATCTGATTTCTTTTCCTTCCTTTCTTCATGAACTGAACCATCCAGCTCCGGATTACAATTGGGTATTGTACAAGTGCTTTTTTCCATCACAGGGCCCGAACCAGCTGCACCGATCCTGGCTAGCCCCCACCATCCTGGGTACCCAGTAAGAGTGACATTTGGGACTCTGAATACGCGCACAGTACTGTGATTATAAATGTGTCTAATCTAATTAACCTGATTTCCCCCTGTCCTTGTTACAGCCCCTTAAATAAATCAGATCTGTTTGTTTCAGCAAAGTTACACAGACTGAGGTATTGGTTTATGTTAAAGTATTGTACTGTGGCTATCGTATTGCATTATCTTGTTTTACAGGGGGTCCCCAGAGTCAAGCTGACCAAACCAGTCCTGGGGGTAACTGTAAATAGTGAAGATACTCATGGTGTACTGTGTGGGCCACTAGTAGGAATAAAAGGGTGTCTCAGTGTCCCAGAGGGCTGTGACCAAGTTAGTCTAACTACTGCAAACCCTCCCTGACCTCTGGGTGGAGGCACCTGCCATAGAACCCAGGCCCCTCAACCTGTTAGCAGTTAGGCGGGCAGGGGTAGTAGCCCTTGTGATAGCACCACTTGGGGGTTACATTTACAAAAAGTTTGGCCAACAGAATAAATACCATATTGCTAGATCTGGTCCATCCAGATCAATTGGGATTTGTTCCCAATAGGCACCTTGGGGATAACATCCGAAGATGCCTTAATATTTTGCATAGTGGCAAACAATTTAAAGGACACCAATTAGCCATTGCAATCGACGCAGAAAAAGCATTTGATCACCTTAGTTGGAACTTTTTACATGGGGTTTTAGAGAAGTTTGGGTTTGGGGAACAGATAAAGCCATTTATCATACCCCAATGGCAAATATAAGAGTGAATGGCACAATTTTGAATAATGTTAACGTTCTCAGCGGTACCAGACAGGGATGCCCTTTATCCCCTATTTTGTTTGCTCTTTGCATGGAACCCCTTGTGGCAATAATTGGAACACATCAGGGCTTAGAGGATATTAGGGTGGGAGGGGTGGAAAGTAGAATTTCACTTTACGCAGACGACACAATGCTGTATCTTAGGGACGCTGGTAGAACTTTTCCAGTATTATATCATATACTTCCTACATATGGGAATCTCTCTGGTTTTAAAATTAATAATGACAAAACAGAAGTCCTACTAGTGAGCGGTCCCCTCACCGCAGAGTTAAAACAGTTAATCCCCTTTTGTTGGGTTTCCAACAGTATAAGATATCTAGGCATTCCCATACCTCTTGATTTAAAGCAGCTGTACTCGGTTAATTATGGGAGACTGATAAAGTCAGTGTTGACTGATTTAAAATGCTGGGAGCTTCTCTTCCTCTCATTGATGGGGAGAGTTGATGCTATTAGAATGAATGTTCTGCCGCGTTTTCTTTTTCTATTCAGTACCCTTCCATTGTCCATCCCCAGTTTGGAATGGAAAAAAATAAACAAGGCCCTACATTATTCTGTGTGGTCTGATAAAAGGGCTAGGATAGCATGGAGTGTACTGATGAAAACCAAGGACCGGGGTTGGTTTGCCAAATTTGAAAGCTTATTGCCTTATGGCTCAAACAGTCCCTTGGGTGGTCCACCTCAAACAGAACCCTGATAATGTATGGATTGTGCAGGAAACTGCTGGTGACCCAGGGATCTCCCCTACATCAGATTTTTCAAGCCCACTGGAGAAGTTGAGGGGAATGAAAATGAATAATCCCTAGACAGCACAAACATATCAGAACTGGGCTGTAGTGAGGAGGATGGCTGGAATTGATACCCATCTTAATAACAGGACAGCTATTGTAAACTGTGCACATTTCACCCCACCCAGACTGGATCACTCCTTTAGGGGTTGGCAACGTCAGGGTCTGATTCGTTTTGTCCAATTCTATAGCCAAGGCCAGATTAGGACCCTTGGCTCCCTTCAGCAGGAATATTCTATACCCAAAACACACCTTTTCAGATACTTAAAAGTTGTCTCCTTCCTTCAGTCTGGCTCTAATGCCCTTGATGTCCAAACAGATCCTCACCCATTGGAACAGGTGATTTGGTGAGCAGTAGATAACACAAAAGAAACACATCTGATACCCCAGTTAATATCCATATACTGGACTACAGTAGACGTGACTCCACCGACGGCTCAGAAGGCTTGGGAGAGGGAAATGGAGCTGCAATTAGGTACCTTAACCTGGAGGAGGATTTGGGAGGGAGGGCTCCATACTTCAGCTTCAAACTCCTGGCGGGAGTTCAGGTGGAAGGTATTGGTTAGGTTTTTTAATACACCATCTAAGGCAAAACACTATAAAGTGGGGACTACAGAGGCCTGTTGGAGGGGGTGCGGAGGAGTTGGGACCCCATACCATGTTTTCTGGGATTGCCCCAAACTTACCCCCTTTTGAAGAGAGGTAGGGGATCACTTCCTTGAAATGTCAGGACTTGATGTCCCAATTGATTTCCCAGTGATGGTGGTGGGTTCTTTTCCAAGGGGTAAGAGATCCAATGCTAAAATCTCATTCCTGGAGAAACAATTAGCGGCCACCCACAAAGCCATTACCAGAAGATGGTTAAACCCTGACACTCCAGTATTGCAGGAGTGGCTGGATATAATAAAAGAGATAGCATGGATGGAAAAAATTACTGCTGAACTTATATTAAGAAGGGACAAATATAACAGCACATGGTTACCCTTCATGCATATAGTGGAGACGGTGGAGGGGATCTCGGTTCTCTCATGGCAGGCCTTCCCCCAATAATTCTTAGCCCATACTGCACTGGGAATATAGGAACAGAATCCTTTCTTAGACACATTACCTTGCATCTAATATTTGAAAGTTAGACTATAGATGTAGTACATTAGCCATGTTTATTAGTTGTTAACACATTATCTTTGTTTTATTATAAGGATTTTTCTTTTTATTATATCACTGTTATGACTAATTTTAAATCAAGAATGACAGTTTTTTCTCCATTGTTTATTTTTGCTTTTAAAAATGCATTCCCTTTTAAGTAAATGGTGGACACTGAAGTGTATTTCAATACATAAAATCAGTTTGAAGTATTGGACTGTCCTGAAGGGAACTACATAGTATGCTGGACACTTTTGACTGGAAGCTGAACTGGACCCATCATATAGCGTGGAACATAACTAGAATAAAAAGAGATGTCATGAACTTATGGACTTCCAGTGCAATTGTATACTTTATTATGACATGTATGATTTTGCTATTCTTAAGGACTAAGTTACAGTCTTGAAAGTGACTACTGAAGTGTCCTACCTGAATAAACTTGAAGTTTAAATAAGAAAGAAAGGATAGTGGCACATATGAAATCCAGTGGTGCTCAGGATCTGAGGCAACACGGATTCACAGCAGGAAGGTCATGTCAAACAAATCTAATAAATTTTTTTGATTGGGTGACTACGGAAATAAATCAGGGAGGGGAGGTAGTCATCGCCTACCTGGATTTCAGCAAAGCCTTCAACACCGTCTCACATAGAAGGCTAATTAACAAGTTGGGCAGTCTGGGCATGGGAGACAAGGTGGTGAACTGGGTTAGGAACTGGTTAACAGACAGGAGACAGAGGGTGGTGATAAATGGGGCACAATCTGGGGAGAGGGGGGTGACCAGTGGGGTACCACAGGGATCAGTACTAGGACCTGTCCTGTTCAATGTCTTCATTAGTGACATTGCAGAGGGTCTGGAAAGAAAGGTCTGCCTGTTTGCAGATGACACCAAGATCTGCAACAGGGTTGATACTCCCAGAAGGGGTGCAGAAAATGAAGAGGGACCTTGAGAAGCTTGAAAGATGGTCAGAGATGTGGCAACTGAGGTTCAATGCAAAGAAGTGCAAAATAATGCACCTGGGTAGAGGAGACCCTGGGGAGAGCTACAGGTTATTTATTTATTTGTTTAGCTTTTGTTGACCTGGTAAGTGCACTAGACAAATCCTGCCTATTTTCAGGCACAACCTGGGGGAGGGGGATACAGATTAATGCCAACTGACTTTGAACCAGATTAAGCTGTTGGGGGAGGGGGGGAGCTGTCACCAAAGAGGAAAGAGACATAGGGGTTATCATCTCTGATGACCTTAAAATATCAAAGCAGTGCACAAAGGTGGCAGGGAGGGCCAGTGGCATGATGGGGTGCATAGGCAGGAGTATCACTAGCAGGAGGTGGGAGGTGGTGATGCCATTGTATAAAACATTGGTAAGGCCTCACCTGGAGTACTGCATGCAGTTCTGGAGGCCACACCTGCGAAAGGACATGGATAAGGTGCAGACTATCCAGAGAAGGGCAACAAAGATGGTGCAGGGCTTGCACCACAAAACATATGAGGAGAGACTAAGGGACCTCAATATGTACTCACTGGAGGAGAGGAGAGGAGACAGCAGGGGGACATGATTGAAACTTTCAAGTACCTCAAGGGCATAAACAAGGTGTAGGTGGGGGACCTTTTCCAATGTAGAAAAAGTACTAGAACAGGGGGGCAGAATATGAAATTGGAAGGGGGTAGATTAAGAGGTAAAGTGAGGAAGTTTTTCTACACAGAAAGGGTAGTTGACGCTTGGAATAATCTGTCATATGAGGCTGTGGAGGCAAGCACAGTGGAGGGGTTTAAGCATACCTGGAACAGGCACAAGGGAAGCTTGAGAGGGAAGGGAGTGTGTAAAAGCCATTGGTCACATAGGGTCAGTGGCCACATACAATGTATAGGGCCTACGGGCAGACTGGATGGGCCTGGTGGTTCTTATCTGTCGGCAATTTCTATGTTTCTATGTTAGTATTGACCCTTGCCAGTGTTTCCAGTATATAGGAGCAGTCCTGGACACAGTCCAAGGTTTAGCCTTCTTGCCACAGGACAGAGCAGAACATCTGATGGAACAAGCGCAGATGGTCTACAACAGGAGGTATGTCACAGCCAGGAAATTCCTGATGGCTGTGGCCATCACAACAGTACCACTAGCCAGACTGCACATGAGGATCCCTTAATGGACATTAAGAGTCCAGTGGGACTAACATACAGATGATCTAGAACAGAATTAGTAACCTCCCCTGTCAGATAGGTATTTCAGTGGTGGATGGAACCAAACCATTTGCTGAAAGGGGTTCCTTTCCTGATTCCCTCTCCTCAGCAGAGTCTCACTACAGAAGCCTTGGGGATGGGCTGGGGGGCACATCTGGCGCCTCATCAGACACAGGGAACATGGGCAAAAGTGTAGAGCACCCTCCACATAAACATCCTAGAAATTAAAGCTGTTCTGTATGGCCTACAGGCCTTCCAGTCTCATCCCTCCCTGGGGGTTCCACCTATGTAAGGTACCGGCGGCAGTGAGCCTGGTCATTAGGGCACCACATCCCAATGTCGTCATCCCCTCTTTTTTGCAGGAGGCTGTACCTCCCACACCCACCATGTGGAGTTGCTGTGCCCCCAACCCCTTCCCCTCTAAATATTCTAACTCCGGGGGGGATGGACCTTGGGAAGGGGGCAGCAAATACATCAATATGGTGCCCTAATAACGGGTGCACTGCTGCTGGTGCACAGATGGCCAGAAGGGCTCCATGGGTCCTCTGTTAATTCAGATGGACAACATAAATTTGATGCACTACATCAACAAGCAAGGAGGGACTCATTCCTTTCCACTGTGCAGGGAGGCAATGAGATTTGGTATTGGGCTCTGGAACATAGAAAAAACATAGGAAACATAGACTTTGATAGCAGATAAGGACTATTTGGTCTAGAACTATCAGCAGTACATGTTCCAGGGGTCCAAAACATCTTGGCCGATAGACTAACTCGGTCACAGTCCAACATGCACGAATGGGAACTGCTGACCTCAGTCATTGAAGACCTGTTTGACAGGTGGGGTCATCCAAAGTTGGACCATTTTGTGTCCCCACACAGTGCAAAACTGCTGCTTTTCTGCTTACTTGCTCCAGGGCCTGGAGTATTCTGGTGAGACACGTTGTCCCTCTCTTGGAAAGGGAGGTTCCTGTATGCCTTTCCTTCCTTCCCTCTAATCCAGAGAGTCTACTCTGATACTTATTGCCCCACTGTGGCCCCGTCAGCAGGTGATGGAACCTCCAGTACCCCTGCCATTATGCATTTTGTGTTTGAAAAGCTCCCTTTGGCTCCTCTTGAGCCAGCCATGATGTGTGGTCCATATTTTCTGTCATGGAAAGCATTATTTTTGTTTGCTATTATTTCTGGTCGAAGAATTTCAGAGCTTCAGGCTCTAATGTGTGAGCCTCCTTATCTGATTTTTCACAAAGACAGGATATCTTTGCATACCAGTCCTAAGTTTCTAAAAAAGGTGGTGTCTGAGTTTGCTTTGAATCAAACCATCCACTCGCCAGTTTATTTTCCAGAGCATGCCCATTCAGGGGAAGCATTCAGGTACTATATACATTGTGCAAAGGACTGCGGGAAGTCCTCACAGTTTTTTTTCCCTTTGCCCCTGGGAAAGAGGGCTTCTTGTTTCTAAACAGTGTTTGTCCAAATGGTTGGCCAACTGTATTTTTTTCTGTTACAGGAAGTACGGTAAGGAACTTCCCGGGGTTGTTCGTGGCCACTGAACTAGAGGAATGGCCACTTCTGTTGCCTGTTTCAGGATTGTGTCTGCTGCTGAGATTTGTGCTGCTGCCACCTGGAGTACTGTCCATACCTTCACTAAATATTACTGTCTGGACATTGCCTCAAGGAAAAGAGAAGGCTTTGGTCTAACCGTGCTTCAAGCCTACTTTCTTAGGCTCCAGTCACTCAGACTGTTTTAGTGGCAGTACTGCTTGGTACATATTCCATAGGTGTGGCCTGATGAAAGAGATATCCTTGAAGAAGATAGAACAATACATACTTACTGTAAGAGTAGATCTTTGAGAGAATCTTTTTATCAGGCCATGCCATCCCACTCTCCATCCCCCTACATCCTGAGGGCTCTTTCTCCATAGGGCTTGGCCGGCTGGTCTCTGCCTCGCCTGGTCAGCAGAGCCATAGCCCTCCTCCTAGCTCCCTATAGGGAGGTCCTCCGAGCATGCTCTCTGACGGGGAACTGAGGAGGGAAGGGGCCACCCACATTTATGTAGGTGGGGGATGTTAAAGATCCCATGGCACTTCTCAAAAAGAGTAGTTTAGTTTTAGTTCTTTATTTCACGCAAAATCCTTTAGGCAAGTGTCTTTTTTGAAAGGATCCAGAGTCAACTGTACAGACATTACTATACATAGTACACGAATTATGTGTAAAACAGTGTACTATATCTGGTTAAGTTAGAGATATTTAGGCAAACAAGTGCAATATATGGAAGAATACATAGGAGTACATGAGGTCTTAAAAGCATTTAAATATACTGGAAGCAGTAAGCACAGCCATCAGTTGAGTTTTAAAGGAGGCAACAGAGTCACACCCTCTTAACATATCTGTAGTGTCATTCCAAGCATTGGCAAATCTAAAGGAGAAGGAGATCTGACCCATCGCATATTTCCTGAGAGGTCATAACAGAGAGTGACATGCCATGCCTCTGGTAGCATATTTATTGTCTGCATTATTGAACATGGAGTGCAGCCCGGGGAAAGCAACTCAAGCAGAGTTTTTCTGCTCAAGACCACAGTATACCTCTGTACAGATCACTGGTAAGACCCCACCTAGAATACTGTGTACAATTCTAGAGGCAGAAGAATGTAAACAGAGTGGAGGCGGTTCAGAGGAGGGAAACTGTACCCTAAGTGCCGTGTGCCAATGGGCTGTTACCTCTGCCTGTTGGCCTTCTAACAGGTTAAGGGGCCTGAGTCTTCTACGGTGGTGTTCAGGGGTCCATTCCCAAAGATAATAAAACTAGCACGGTGCCTCCACCCAGAGAGAATTGGAAGTGGGTCAGATGACTGACTGGCACAGCCCCTTGGGATGCCACACCTACTCACCTCCCCTACCAGCCACCCCACACACTGGATGCCCAACAATTCAGTACCACCATAAACCATGAACAGTAATGCTTTGACAGACTCAGAGAATTCCTGCACACACACACACACACTTTCAAATGGTAAACCACAGCTTTATTTGGGGTAAGGACTAGGGAAGGGATACCGGGACAAAGGATAGCTGTGGATAGAAAAAACTGGTTGGTGAAATAATTTTGAATACAATAACCATTTGGGCCCGCATGTCAAGCCCATTGTCACTGGCACCAGTGTTTCTCAGGATGTTCTTAGGAGTACCCACTAGGCGCAGGTATGGTACGGTGCTGCGGTTTGGCTGGCTGTTGGGGTCCTGGAAATATCTGAAAAGGACTTGGTTTAAGAAAACAACACAAATTCCACTTTTTCCTTTCCAGGAACCAGATTCTGGGTACTCACTGTTTGATGACCTCAAAAACCTGGAGGATGGGGCTCCTAGTTCAGTGCAGCACAGAGCAGAAGAAAGGCTGACCTTAGTCCCTTGGGCAGAATGGACTTGCTTGAAGATCTTGCAGCTGGTCACCTTGATTGCAGTTCTGGCCGCTTGTCACCTTCAGTCGCTTCTGGCTCATTGCAGAGCTCTGTGGCAAGGCAGCACCAGCCCCAGAAGGCCTAGACCCTGGAGTGGCTCCAGAGCCCTGCTCCCCCTATGGGTCGTAGGTGCCCTAGCACCCCAGTAAGTGCCGGTGACCTCCTGGGACAGCGAGTCACACTTGGAAGGGGTTAGCAGGTTCCCTCCCTGGCTCTGAGTGAGAATTTCCAAATGGTGGGGGTCCTCCTGCAATCCCTGCACTGAGGTCAAAATGAGAAGCGTTCACAGGCAGTTATTCCAATAAAGTCCAGTGCCAACAGAAGTGGGTGCTGGCCTTAGTTCCAAGAAGCTCCATGGCAATCCAACAGGGGAATCCAAGCACAACCAGCCCCTGCACACCAGTCCGCACTTCCCAGCTAACCAATGTCCACAACCTTGTCTTCAGCTGCAGCTAGACCACAGCACTCAGCCAACTTTATCCAGTTTACTCAGGATATATACAGCACCTGGCTAGCACCTCGGCGACTAGAGATGCTTTGCCTCTTCAAAATTACAACTGCAGTCCCACACAAGCAAACAAACTCTCAGTAGCAACTGTAGCCTTCGGATAATTTGCACAGTCCTCTCAGCCAATTCCGCTAAACTAATGCAGGGTTTCTACAGCATCTAATTTCTCCCAACAATGTTAAACAACTTCTCAGTACCTGGGGAATCAGGATCACAGTTCAGTCTCTTTCTCCCTTTCCCCTTCTTAATCCAGTTCTGTGACAGCAATCTCCAGATAGGGCCTGGGAAAAACCCCTGTAGTCCAACGTCCACTCTCACAGGATCCTCCTGACTTGTACAGAGCTTGGCAACAGACTGAAGAAATCCCAGAAAGTCCACACAGTCTCAGCCAAGAATTCAGGGATCTGATTAGCTGATGAAGCCTATCAAAAAGCTCTATCCATAGAGATCAATATTTCCTGCTCCTTTACTGGGACATGATCTAGGCACCTGAATTAGTCCCCTCCTTTTCCCAGGAGTCCCTTTGTCACAGTTTTAGGCACCTAGATCACTGATTGGCTGTTACATTGGGGTCAAAGCTTCAACAACATATCAGCCCCCATTCAGTCTGTATGCAGTCCCACATAATGTCCCAGTTCTCCGAGTCCAGGCAACCTAAATGAACATATTTACATTTAACTCTCCCCTTTGATTCATAGCAGCCCCGTGCCCTTTTAAGCAAGCCATTCTTAAATGTTTATCTCTCCCCCACAGCCTGTCACTGCCGCTGCAATACAGTGCCCTTAGCAGCAGACAGCTCCCTCATTAATATTCATGAAGGCTCATTACTATGTATGAGCCCTCACTATTATGCCCCATTCAAACTCAGGTTTTAAACCTTACAGTGGCTTCTCCACCACTTTGCCGAGATCACCAGCCCCCATTCTGGTTGGCAAGGGGGTTGGGACCTCGAAGATGCCACCAGATGGACCTCAAAAACAGTGGTCAGCAGATCAAAGGTGCTTCCCCACGCATGTGCGAGTGCCGGCCGCTCAGTAGAGCAAACCACACCACTGGCAACTCACAGCCTAGCACTCAAACCCAAATAGGGCTAAACAAACATGGGAGCTACTTGGGAGATCTCTGGGGCACTAGGGAACTCATGGAAACAGGTGAACCCCGGGAGGCATACCAGGGAAATGGGAGGACCCCAGCAATTAATGTAAGCCCCCAAAGGGGGGTTACACAACTAAAATGGTGTGAAATCTGCATCAAAAGCCCTACAAGGGGAGACTAAGGGAACTAAAGGGAACTCAGTATGTACACACCAGAGGGGGAGAGGGGAAATATGATAGAAACCTTTAAATACCTCAAGGGAGTAAATAAGGTATAGGAGTGAAGTATTTTTCAGAAAAAAAGTGTTTACACAAACAAGGGGACATGCTATGAAGTTGGAGAGGGGTAGATTCAGGAGAGATGTAAGGAAGTACTTCTCCACAGAAAGAGTGGTGGATTCCTGGAACAGTCTACCAACTGAGGTGGTTGGGGTGAAAACAGTAGTGGGGTTCAAGAATGCATGGGATAGGCATAAGGGAATATTAGTGGAAAGGAATGGGGGAGGAGAAAGAGCTAGAGATCAGGTAGGGTCTACGGTGATATTGTAGGTGGGGAAAAATGGGCAGACTGAGTGGGCCAGGTGGTCCTTATCTGCTAACAGAGTCTATGTTTCTATGTTATGTTGAGTTAAAATTTAGCCAGCCCAGCTTGTTATAAAGGACACAGGCATGGGTATCAAGTCTGAGGTCAAGAGCAAAATGGCAGGCCCTAGTCAATAGCCCTTTGACCTGGATAGCACACTGTCATTCACAGCCCCGTTGACCACTATGCCATAGTCAATAACACTAATGATGACACACTGGGCCAGGATTTGTAGGAGAAAGTTCCTCCTGCACTGGTAAAGGAAGCTGATTCTTATATTAATAACCTTAGACAGATGGTCCACATAGTCAGCAAATGACAGAGTACATCCGAGAATTAAGCCAAGGTATTTAAAGTTTTCTACCTGCTCAAGGGTAGCACCATAAAGGTACTAATAGCTAGTGCACGGGAGAGGTCACTCTTATTTTGCGTGCCAGATAGCATACTTTCTATTTTTTGCCCTCCGATATCTGGGCCAAAGTTCGGGCATTCACTAAAAATGCCAGTAACAGCTTAACCTGATTCAGTCTGTCAATTTGCATCTGTATTCCACCCCCAATCCATAAACTAGGCTGAAAATAGGCAAAACTGCCTAGCACTTCTTTCCTGGTCAACAAAACCCAAATAAATAAAAATAAATTAATAACTGCTGTATTTTTACTCCTGTCAGATGAACGCAGTGAAATCACTCATGACTATGCTGTGCTCTGCTAGTGGTGAGATCACTGCATTCATCAGTCACTCTTTAAAATAAAAAAGTTATTTTTTTAGATGCCTATTGCTTGTCCCCTATAGCCTAGAGGCTAGAGTAATGAGCTCTGAATGAGCCTGGCACCACATGCAGACCTGGGTTTGATTCTCGCAGCTGCTACTTGCATACTATGTGACCCTGACCAAGGCAATTAATCTCCCATGTTACGAACATACAAAATTGCCAGCAAATACAGGCCATAATGGTCTATCGAGTCTGCTCAAGTGCGTAGCTAGTTTTACCAAGTAGCTGCCCCCACTGCTTCTCCTGGAGTTGTACTCCAGCCCCCTCTCCCCCCTCATTGTCCACCCCCCCCCGTGTCACGTGTTGGCCTAATCTTCTTTGTCCTGTTCCAGACCCTCTTAAAACTGGCCACTGTCCTAGCCGCCACCACCTCCTCTGGCAACTCATTCCATCCTTTCACCACCCTTTCCATGAAGAAGTGCCTTCTCATTTCCCTCTTGAATCTGCCCCCAGCCAGTTTAAGGTCATGGCCCCTTGTTTTACTCTCCTTCCTTAGCTGAACGATGCTCTCAATGCTTGTCTTATTTATTACCTTTAGGTACTTGAAGGTCTCAATCTTATCCTCTCTCTCTCTCGTCTATCCTCCAGAGAGCACATGTTCAGCACCCACAGTCTTTCCTCATATGTTCTGTCCCCCATGCCCTGGATCAGTTTGGTTGCTCTCTGCTGTACTGCCTCCAGTAGTTTGATATCTTTCTTAAGGTACAGGCATCAGAACTGGACACAATACTCCAGGTGTGGTCTCACCAATGACTTGTACAGTGGCAGAATATCCTCCTCCCTCCTAGAGATGATTCCCCTGGCTATGCAGCCCAGCATTCTGTTTGCTTTGGCTGCTGCCTTACGGCACTGTGCTGTGTTTCATGTCCCTCTCACCTTCTCGTCTTCTGATACTGTCACCTGAACTCCTCTTAGCCAGTAACTGGCCTTTGGGTTTTTGGCTCCCATGTGCATCACCTTACATTTTTATGCTGATTGTGCGCATGCACAAGAAACATATTGCGGCAGCTTTCTCCACAAGCAGGTTGTGGAGGCGCGGAACTGTTGTGGCCAGTGCCCCCACAGCCTTTAAAGGCTTATACAGCATCCCCCAATGCCGTGGCACGCTGCTGCTGACACTAGTTCAGCCAGTGTGCAACCAAACTGTAAAAATTTAGCCGCTGCAATCAGTGGCCACCTCATCATTGCAGTGTAAGCCATTCACTGCAATGAGGGAGCGACCTGCCATTGCAGGGCGGGATCTTGACACACTGATAGTGTTTGTGAACATGGCGGTGGTTTGCTGCCATGTTCACAAACAATATTAACCCCCCCACCATGTTTATTTTCTGATGGGGGCCCCAATCCCCGTCGGCTTCAGTACCCCAATGTGTATGTTGCAGACGGGGAGCCCACTCCTCGTCAGCATTAAGTAAACCCCCCACTTATTGTCTGCCGACGGGTGCCCAATCCCCGTCAGCTACAGCTTGCCCCAAAGAAAGACTCTGGTGGCACGCTGGAGCCCAACTCAGTGGCCACATGCCCCTCTAAATAAAAAACACTCCCGCGATGTCTTTTTTTTTTTTAACCTGTAAAAAAAGGAAACTGTCCCTCAGCGGTCTCCCTGCCACCCTCCCGCAACCCGTGCCCTCCCGCTGCGCACCCTGCCTCCCCACACCCCCCTTACCCCATACTTACCTCCGGAGCTCGGTGCGATGATCTTCAGTGGACTGGGAACACGTCTGCACTCTTCAAAGCCGACCACAAACTGAGGACATGCTGGTAAGCTGTATAATGGAATAAATGTTTTTTTTCCAACTTTAATGCATATCTCAGTCATTTTTTGGAATTTTGGAACCAAATTTTCAACATGCGGTTTTTGGGACCTCTCCTCATGAATTCAGGAACTGTCATCGTGTTAATCGGCCCTGAAAGGTGATTTTGCAGTCACTGCATGGAATCACCTTTTGGGGCCAATTAACGAAACGACAGTGCCAGTGT
Source organism: Neoceratodus forsteri (assembly GCA_016271365.2). Taxonomy (NCBI): domain Eukaryota; kingdom Metazoa; phylum Chordata; order Ceratodontiformes; family Ceratodontidae; genus Neoceratodus; species Neoceratodus forsteri. The sequence goes on from CM028134.1 coordinate 154,515,162, forward strand.
TCATGAGGTGGGCTCTAAAAAAGCCTATATTGCAAATTTGGTGGAAAAAATCCAAAAAATTACTGTTTTATGAACATGCGTTGCGCAGTTGCTACGCACACTCGTAACTTCGCGAATTTGCAATATTTTCATGCCAGATTTTCAACATTGGCATTTTTTCACACCTCCTTGTGAACAGTATAGCTGTCATTGTTCACATCCTGGCTGAAATGTGTTTTCACACTTCAGAGCAGAATAGCACGGTCGCTGTGGGAAATTAGTGTTCGGGACAGATTAAGAAAATGATAGTGACACTGTTCATGAGTAGAGGTCCTAAAATGCCTATAATGAAAATTTGATGACGATACTCCATAAAATGACTGTGTTACGCGCGTGCATTGCGCAGTTTGCACGCACGCTCGTAACTTCGCGAATTTGTAATATTTTCACTGCAGATTTTCAACATTGCTATTTTCCCACACCTACTTATGAACAGTACAGCTGTCATTTTTCCTATCCTGGCCGAAATGTGTTTTTGCACTTCCGGCGCAGAATAGAGCGGTCGCTGTGAAAAATCACTGTTTGAGACAGATTAAGAAAATGGCAGTGATACTGTTCATGAGCAGAGATCCTAAATGCCTACGTTGAAAACTTGGTGATGATAGCCCATCAAATGACTGTATTTTTTCACACCTCCTTATGAGCAGTACAGCTGTCATTTTTCACATCCTGGCTGAAATGTGTTTTCACAGTTCCGGCGCAGAATAATGCGGTCTCTGTAGGACATCAGTGTTCGGGACAGATTAAGAAAATGACAGTGGCACTTTTTCATGAGCAGAGGTCCTAAAATCCCTATGTTGAAAATTTGGTGACGAAACACCATAACATGACTGTGTTACAAGTGTGCGTTGAACTGTTTCCACGCACCCTTGTAACTTTGCAAATTTGTAATATTTTCACGCCACATTTTCAACAGTGGCATTTTTTCACACCTCCTTATGAACAGTACAGCTGTCATTTTTCACATCCTGGCTAAAATATGTTTTTGCACTCCTGGCAGAGAATAGCACGTTCACTGTGGGAAATCAGTGTTTGGGACAGATTAAGATCGAGCGAGTGAGAGGGTGGAGCGACCAAGCTCAACTGAGCTCTGTCGGGACTGCTGCAGATTTGTTTGTGGGCAGATCAAGGCCCCAACACAAGAGCCCAGTACAAAAGGGCAGCTTGCAGCACTGGGAGAAACAGAACGAGAGAGCAAGTGAGGGAGGGGTAGTGAGCGAACTCACCGGAGTGCTGTCAGGACTGCTGCAGATTTCTTTGTGGGCAGAAAAAGGCATCAATGCTGGCAGGGCCCAGTATAAAAGGCCAGCCTGCAGCAGTGGGAGAAACAGTACAAGTGAGTGAGACAGGGGGACTGAGTGAGCTCAACGGAGCTCTATCAGGACTGCTGCGGATTTCTTTGTGGGCAGAAAAAGGCGCCAATGCAGGCAGGAGCCCCGTAGAAAAGGGCAGCTTGCAGCGCCAAGACAAACGAAATGAGCGTGTGAGAGAGGGAGACTGAGTGACCTCAATGGAGCTCTGTCAGGACAGCTGTGGATTTTTTTGTGGACAGACAAAGGTGCCAATGCAGCCAGGAGCCCTGTACAAAACCGCAGCCTGCAGCCCCAAGAGAAACAGAATGAGCAAGTGACAGAGCGGTAGTGAGCGAGCTCAACGGAGCTCTATTGTGACTGCTGTGGATTTCTTTGTGGACAGGAAAAGGTGGCAACTCAGGCAGGAGCCCAGTACAAAAGGCCAGCTTGCAGCACTGGCAGAAACGGAATGAGTGAGTGAGAGAGGAGGAGTGAGCAAGCTCAATGGAGCTGTGTTGGGACTGCTTCAGATTTCTTTGTGGCCAGAAAAAAACACCAATGCAGGCAGGAGCCCAGTACAAAAGGGCAGTCTGCAGTGGCGGGAGACAAAGAATGAGCGAGTGAGTGAGGAAGGGGGAGTGAGTGAGCTCAACGGAACTCTGTTGGGACTGCTGCGGATTTCTTTGCGGGCAGAAAAGGGCAGCAATGCACACAGGGGCCCAGTACAAAAGGGCAGCCTACAGCGGCAGGAAAACCAGAACGAGTGAGTGAGAGAGGGGGAGTGAGCGAGCTCAATGGAGCTCTATTGTAACTGCTGCAAATTCTTTTGTGGGCAGAAGAAGGCGGCAACACAGGCAGGAGCCCAGTAGAAAAGGGCAGCCTGCAGCGCCAGCAGAAACGGAATGAGCGAGTGAGACAGGGGAGTGAGCAAACTCAGCGGAGCTCTATCATGACTGCTGCGGATTTCTTTGGCAGAAAAAGGCGGCAACGCAGGCAGGAGCCCAGTACAAAAGGCCAGCCTGCAGCGCCAGCAGAAACGGAATGAGTGAGTAAGAGAGGGGGAGTGAGTAGGCTCAACAGACCTGTGTCGGGACTGCTGCACATTTCTTTGTGGGCAGAAAAAGCCACCAACAGAGGCAGGAGCCCAGTACAAAAGGGCAGCCTGCAGCGCCAGGAGAAACAGAATGAGCGAGTGAGAGAGGGGGAGTGAGCCACCTCAATGGAGCTTTGTTGGGACAGCTGCAGATTTCTTAGTGGGCAGAAAAAGCTGCCAATGCAGGCAGGAGCCCAGTACAAAGGAGCAGCCTGCAGCACTGGGAGGAACAGACTGAGCGAGTGACAGAGGGGCAGTGAGCGAGCTCAACAGACTAACGCAATTAACATTCGGCATTGACAAATGCTTGTTTACTATTGGAACCCAACTGCCAGATGATAGACCATTTCTCCAGCTTTGCCAGGTCCTCCCTTAGATCCTGTCTCCCCTCCTCTGAGTCCACCCTCCCACAGAGCTTAGTATCATCTGCAAACAGATTTTGCTCTTGACCTCCTCTGCTATGTCACCAATAAATACATTGAATAGCACTGGTCCCAATACAGTACCAAGCCCTGTAGAACACTGCTGGTCACAGGTCTAGGTTCAGACAGCTCCCCCTCACCACCACTCTCTGGTTCCTGTCCGTCATTCAGCTCTTTACCCACCCCAGCAGTTTATCCCCTACCCCCAGGTCCCTCAGCTTTTTGACCAACCTGCCGTGGGGCACTGAGTCAAATGCCTTGCTGAAGTCCAGGTAAAGTACGTCCACTGCCTGCCCTTTGTCCAAGGTCCTTGTGACCCAGTTGAAGACGTCCACCATGTTGGTTTGACATTACCTCCCCCTAACAAACTCATGCTGCCTATCATCCTGGAGACCATTATCTTCCAGGAAAGACATAAGCCTTTCTTTCAGAGTGGCTCCATTAACTTACCCACTATGGAGGTTAAACTGACTGGCCTGTAGTAACCCGACTTATCTCTAGGGTCACGCTTGTGAATTGGCACCACATGAGCTATTCTCAAGTCCTGAGGGACATACCCGCCTCGAGTGAGGTGTCAAATAGGTCCTTCAGTGGAGCTGCCAACATCTCCGCCAATTCCCTCAGAATCCTAGGGTGCACCCCATCTGGGCCAGGAGCCTTGTCCACCTGCAGTTCCTTATGTCCTCTCAAGACCTTGTCCACCTCTATCTCCCATTTACACCCCCCCAGTGGGCATCCTGATCTTCCCCTGTGTCATTGACCCCACTAGCCTCCCTGGTGAAGACAGAGCAGAAGTACTCATTAAGTGCCTCTGCTTGTTCCACACCTTCTCCACCCACCCTCCCTCCCTCTTGATTCTAATGATCCCATCCTTTCTACTTCTTTTCTCCTTAATGTATCGAAATAAGTCCTTCTCCCCTTTCTTAATCCCCTGAGCCAGTCTTAACTCTTTCTCAGCCTTGGCTGCCTGGACCTCCCTGCCTGCCTCTCAAGATTTCATAGAATCATATATCATAGAATCATATTTCTCCTTGTAAATCTCCCTGTCTACTTCCTTTGCGGTATGCTTGTACTTCAGGAAGGCTGCTCTCTTCTCCCCTAACTTTCCCTCAACCTTGCTATTAAACCAGCTTGGTCTTTTTGTTCTGGCTCTCTTTTTCTGAGCCTTTGTACAAATGTTGGTGGCCTCACTCAATCTCCGCAGCAAAAGCCAGCACGCAAACAAACTACCCAGCAAGTGTTTATTCACACAGCTGCCGTGGAGTAACACACAAACTCCCTGACCAGTTTCACACTGATGTGCATCTTTAGAGGCCTCAATCAACCCCGTCTTGATGACATTCCATTTTTGGTCCATATTCATCCCTGGTTGGATCTTTGTCAGGTGTTCCATCACTATGCTCCCTATCTTGTTGTAATCTGCCATCCTAAAGTCCACCACCTTCGTTTTAGTCCTGGTCACTACTTTCCCCATGCAGATAAAGAACCACACTGTTCAGTGGTCACTACCTGCGAGAGGTTCCCTCACCTCCACATATTGGACCTGGTCCCCATTTGACAACACTAGATCTAATATGGCATCCTCCCTTGTTGGCTCCTTGACTGCTTGAGTCAAAACAGTCCTGGATAGCATCCAGGATGACCTGTTCCCTGCTGCAGGTGGTAGCTGGAGTGCTCCAGTCTACTCCCGGAAGACTGAAGTCACCCAGAATTACTACGTTTCCTTGGCCCCGTGCTCTTCTGATCTGTTCTCCCAGCTCCATATCTGGATCAGTTCCCTGTGAAGGTGGTCTGTACACCACCCCCACTCGAATTCTCCTGCCGTTGGTATTCTGTAGTACTGCCCAAAGGGCTATTGTTGTACCCTCCTCCCCCTCCTCCCTACTACACTTTATCCCTTCCCTTATATACAAGGCCACGCCATCACCACCTCCCTTCCTTTAGCCCTGTCTTTCCTAACCAGTTAGTAAGCTGGGATCTCTAGGTCCCAGTCATGGAACTGAGTTGCCCATGTTTCTGTAATGGTAGCTATATCCACATTACCTTCTCCCAACAATGCCTGTCGGTCTGCTACCTTATTGCCCAGGCTCCTCGAATTCAGCGTCACTGCCTTCCAGTGTGTCCCATGGCCCACCTTGCCTCTGATTATGCCTTGCCCCATCTCCCCCCCATACTATCTCCTGCCCGTGTACTCTCATGGGTTCTGTCATTCTTCCTAAGGGTGGAGGCCCCTGGACCCCCCATGCTTGGTGCTGAAGTCCTTGCCTCCTGCTGCCCCCTTCCCCATTCAGTTTAAATGTATCCTGTTCCTTACAGAATTCTGGTTTACCTTTCAGGACCTAGTGCCCTCCCTGCTTAGGTGCAGCCTGTTTGTTGCATAAAGGCCTTTCTTATCCCATGTTCTATCCCACTCCCCAATCAATCCCAAACCATTTTCTTCACACCACCCCCTCAGTCATGTGTTGAACTCCTCAATCCTCACCTTTCTAACTGTGCTTGCTCTTGGGACTGGTAATACTTCTGAGAAGGTCACTGATTTGCCCAGCCCTCTACAGATTCTACCCACCTCGAAGAACCTTTCCTCACAGCCTGCCAGATCATTAGTGCCCAAATGAACTACAATACGTGGCCTCTCCTGCCCTACTCTCATGCCTGGCATGCATTCCACCCTCTTGTTGCCACTGCCAGAGTTCCCATTCCCCCATCTTATTCCCTTCTGGATGGAGTCCCCTATTATTACTACTCTCTCCTCCCCATTCAACATCTTGCCCATTGCGTGCCTTCTATGCTGTCCCTTCTTCCTGTTTTGGTCTCCCTCCTGTTCCCCCACTTTCTCCCTGCTTCTGGTCTCCCCCAGCTTTGCCTCTCCCTTCCAGACTCGCCTCCCCCCATGGGCTCCTCCCCTTCATACCTCTCAACCTCCTGTCTCATAAATCAGGGACAAGGCTTAAAATAAAATCAAGGATAAAGGACCAAAATCAGGGACACATCTTCAACATTGGAGATATCAACTCAGGAAGCTGGTAGAATAAAGGGCTTAGTGTGAAATGCATTTTCTAAGGAAGGACAAGTCTGTAACTTTAATGTTTGACATTATTTTGTGCTTATAACCCCTGCTGTTTGGCCACAGAAACACAATTTTTAGGAGGGACAGAGTAAAATTTTGAGGCAAAATCAGGGATGTCCCTGAAAATCAGGGACAGTTGAGAGGTATGCTCCCCTTGTAACACTGCTGACTTGCTTTGGCCTCTTTCTTTCTGGTCCCTTACTTCTTCCCCTTTCAGCCTCTTGCCTGTAGAGTGCCTTCTATTCTGTCCCTCCTTCCTGTGTTTGACTCCCTCCTGTTCCCCGGCTTCAACCCTGCCCTTAGTCTCACTCTGGTTTGCACCCCCCTCCCAAGCTTACCTCCCCCCGTGGGCCCCTCACCTGGAGAGGCTGTGGGCTTGCTTTGGCCTGGATCTCGACTGGAGGGCGACAGTTTCGATGTCGACTACAGTTACAGTGACACTGTTATGTTGACCGTATTTGCTGTTGGCATTACGGCGGTCACTGTCTACCATGTGTTCTTTGGGGGCGCTTTACCCCCCATGTGGGAGAGCTATCCCCCCGCACCCCCCACTTAAAATAATCAACTCCGAGTCAGAGTTGATTCAGGTAGGGATTGCAAGAACCCTCCGAAAGCAGTGCTGGGGTCCAGCGCCTACACTACAGCAAACTGGTGCTGTTGTCGCTGTAATGTTGGTCACTGTAGAAATGTCATGGTAGGGGATGTATACACATTGGCCTTTTCCCTCCTGGTCCTCTTTGCTCGTGCTTACTGTGCTATCTCCCTATCCCAGGTACCCTTTCTGCTCATAGCCTCCCCCCTAGTGTTAACCTCCCTACATGATTTACCAGCCTCCCTACCACAGTTTCCCCTCTTGTCTTAAGTCTCCCTCCTTCCCCCATGTCTTTCCTTACTTAGATCTGTATGCACCTGCTCCTGCCCTCCTAGCATGATGCTGGCCGCTTATTCGTCCAGACCCTGTAGTATAGAGAACCTGTTTGAGGACTTCATCCCTATGCCCATGATGCCCCTGGCACTGCTGACCTGATCTCCCTTCCTTCTGCTTGTGCCTATCACCTTCAACTGATTGCCGCACTCCCCACTACCATCCTGTTCCCCCCTCTGCCCCTCTGGGAATCTGTGTCATAGGTGCTTCCTTTCTCTGGGGTGTCTTTCCAGATTCCTGCTGTATACCCCTCTCATCCTTGACCCCCTGTCTCAATCTGCTATGCCTTCTTTCCTGTTCTCCATCCCCCCATCCTCCCACCTCATACCCAATCCCCTTCTTAGCCACTCAGTTTCCCACTTAAGGTGCCCGAGTTGTCTGCAGACTTGGCAACCACCTATATTATACAGTGTCACAAGAAAGATGGCAGCACCACAGTCGTTACAGCTGACCAACCTCTCACTTCCCCCTTGCTACCCCCATCTCTCATCTCCGGCCCACCTACCTCCTACCATTCTATACACCAGCCCCCCCCATTCCTTTTGATTGTCACATGTTGACCAGAAATATTCCCCTTTCCTTGTTTTTTCATTTCCTCCTCACCCCACTTGGCCTTTGAATGCCCCGCGTCCTTCCTTATTTCCTCCCCTACAACCTTTTCCTCCTGGGTCACCCCTGAAAACAGCAATTGTGTCTAGTGGGCCTTACGCAATTACCAAAGAATAAAACAAAAAAAGATACATCATTTTAGTACTGTTACTAAAAATAACCAGATTTAAATAATCTGGAGTCCTTTTTGCATAACTTTCGGAAAAGGGTTCAATATAAGGTTAATTCAGTCCTTATCTCCTATACATCATATATGGATGCATGTGAAGAACAAACACAAGAATACCACATCACACTGACCCACAAAAGCAGTTCTGGTCATTGCAGGAGTCTCTAGTGCCTTTGTTGTGACTGACAGACAGATCAGCTATAATAATAATAGCGTGGCAGAAGACACCAGGAGAAAGGACTGCTGTGTGACTGAACTTCTCTACTGGGACTATATTGCCCTCCTTCCCTCTCCTCCACCCCCCCACCCAAAGCTAGTTATATTTTTATAGGCACAGGATTTGACTGACAACAGGAACTTCCTGTTTAGGGGCAGGAAGTGAGTGATCACAGAACCACCAAGGACCCACCATCCTAGAAGGGCAAGAGTAGCTCTCTGGCTCCCTCTAGCTGCTGGAGGTCTGCCTCTGAACAAGTAAGTGGTCTACTGAGAAATATAGGATATTCTTGTCTCAGAACAGGACAATCAGGAGCTTAAAGAGCACAGAGGCAGAAAGTAAGGAGAGAGAGAGAAAAAGAAACAGAGGAAAGAGTAAGGATTGCAAACAGTTAAGGGGCCAGAAATAAGACATGATTGGAGTGGTGCAGTGCAGTGGCTGTGGAGCAGCAGTCTTCCGGGAGATGTTCTGGAGGATGCGGTGTTGTCCCATCTGCAGGCACCTCTCTGGGCTGAGGGAGGAGGTTGCTCATCTCTAGGCTGAGTTGGCCAGGATTTGTGGGAACTCCTCTTCCATCCAGGGACCACCAGTGCCACTGCCGTTGCCTCAGAGGTTGCCAAGAAAGAGGAGCGGTTGGACCACAGTGGGCTCAGGGAGGGTGAGGGTGGTGGAACAGGCACATCCTCCAGTTGTACCTCTCACAATTCCTATGCCATTCTGGCAAAGTGTGGTTCCTCTATGGAGGCACCTACAGTGAAGACCAAGGAGGATGTTGGGAACCTCCACAAAGGAGACCCACAGGAGGGTGGCAGAGGACCCTGCAGGGGAAGGAAACAACTCCTGGTGGGGGACTCCATTGTTAGGAAGGTAGAACTGGGCAAGGAAGGGAGAGGGAGGTAAGGTGACTGCCTGGCGCCATGGCTTGGAGGGACAGGGAGCGAATCCTCAGGATTGCCGGAGCAGCTGCACAGGGGAGGGAGCTGGATGTCATTGTCCACCTAGGGACAAATGACCTGGCTAAGAAAGGGATTAGAGAAGTGCAGGAAGAGTTTGTGGAATTGGGGAGGGGCCTTAGTCAAGTAGCACGACGGTAACCTTCTTGGAGGTGCTACCCATCTATGGCATAGGAGAGGCTAGGTGTTCCGCACTCATGGATTCAATCAGTGGTTAAAACTGTGTGGGAGCTCAGGGATTTGGCTTCATTGGGGACTGGGGGTCCACCTGGATGATGCAAGCCTATACTGGCATGATGGGCTGCATCTGTCCGGGAGGAACCAGGATCCTAGGTGATAGGTTTAAATGCTTCATTGGCAAGCTTTTAAACTAGCCAGGGGAGGCACTGGAAAGGAGCAGGAAAATCCTAGCCCCCAAACAATCATGGTAGTAAGTGTGGCAAACACCAACATGGAGGTGTCAATAGGGAGAAGGGCAGTGGTAAATGGAGAAAGTGACAAAGGCAAGAAGGACAGGGATGGGGCAAAGGGTGAGCCATCAGGAAATGGAGGGTAATGAGTACCAATGCTCGTAGTCTGGGCAACAAGCTCCCTGAGCTGGTGGCCTTAATGGAAGAGGGATGCCTGGATATCGAGCAGTCACAGAAACATGGTACACAGAGAACCATGACTGGGATGTTAACATACCAGGGTACATAACCTACAGGAGAGACAGGCAGAGGAGAGAAGGGGAGGAGTAGCTCTCTATGTAAAGGAAGGGATAAAGCAACTGAACAAAAGAGTAAACAGGGAGGAGAGGAGGCACTGTGGGTCACCTTGGAGACTGGAAAGGGCACCACAATCCGCACAGGGTTGTGTACAGACCCCATGTCAGGGGAAGGAATGGACAAGGATATGATGGAAGGCATTCTTAGAATGGCAGAGAAAGGGAGATACTGTTGATGGGAGACCTGAATATGCCAGATGTTAACTGGAGCACATTTTCTGCAGCCACATCCAAGAGCAGGCCATTCTTGATGCCCTACAGGTGGCAGGCATTAGACAGCTAGTTTCAGAACCCACCTGTGAGGGAGCAATCTTAGACCTCATACTCTCAAATGGGGGCAGAGAGGATCTCACATCTAGAAGTGGGTTGCCATCTGGGGACAAGTGACCATCAAACAGTGTGGTTCACGTTAAACTCGGCTACAGAGTCAAGCCATACAAAAGTGAGGGTACTGGACTTTAGGAGGGCTGACTTTGGCAAGATGGGAGAGTGCCTCAGAAAAGCACTAGCAAACAGGCTAGAAGGAGGTGTGGAGCAACATGGGGAATTATCAAACTGCCATCACAGAGGCAACAAGCCTTTGTGTGGAGCAAATAAACAAATCAAAACGAAAGAAAAAGCCACTATGGTTCTCAAGAGAGGTGGCTGTGAAAGTCAGGAAGAAAAAGATAGCATTCCGGAAGTATAAGGAAACACAGAAGGAGCAGGACAGAGAGCTGTACGAGTTAAGGCAGAAAGAAGCAGGGAGGGAAGTCAGAATAGCAAAGGCCCAAACTGAGGAAAAGATAGCCAACTCAGTTAAGAAGGGGGATAAAACCTTTTATAGGTACATCAGCGAGCGTAGAAAGACAAAGGGAGGGATAGTGAGGCTGAATAGAATGAACGGTGGGTGGGCAGAGGGGACAGTGAAAAGCAGGAATACTGAACGAATATTTCTGCTCAGTATTCACAAAAGAGATGGGGAAGTGCCTAATCCAATTAACAGAAGCACTTTGATAGGGGGTCGATCCCAGTCCTTTCACAGAAGAAAGGGTTCTGCAAGAACTCCTAAAACTGAAGGTGGACAAAGCAATGGGTCCTGATGGAATTCACCCAGAATTCTAAAAAGAATTAAGGAAGGAACTAGTGAAACCACTGGCTACTCTTTTTAATAAATCATGGGAGGATGGTGTGGTACCCGAGGACTGGAGGAAGGCGGATGTGATTCCCTTCACAAAGTGGGACCAAGACAGAGGCAGGAAACTACAGACCTGTCAGTCTGACCTCTGTGGTAGGGAAAGTGATGGAGTCACTTCTGAAGGAAAGAATAGTTGAGTACCTAGAGGTCAGTGGAGCACAGCATCCAAGGCAGCATGGGTTCACAGCGGAAGGTCATGTCAGACGGATCCATTAGATTTCTTTGACTGGGTGACCAAAGTAGTAGACCAGGAGGGGCTGTGGACATGGCCTACCTAGACTTTAGCAAGGCATTTGACACAGTCCCACACAAAAGATTATTAGTCAAATTAACCAGCCTGGGAGTGGGTCCCAGGGTGGTAGCCTGGGTAAACATTGGCTGGACAATAGGACACAGAAGATAATTGTAAATGGAGTCCACTCTGAAGAAAGGGCGGTTACTAGTGGGGTACGGAGGGTTCAGTATTGGGTCCAGTCCTTTTAATGTCTTCATCAGTGACATTGCAGAGGGACTGAAGGAAAGTATGCCTTTTGCAGATGACACAAAGATCTGCAACAGGGTTGATACACAAGGGCGTGGAAAGGATGAAAAGGGACTTGGCAAGGTTGGAGGAATGGTCAGACGTATGGCAGCTAGGATTCAATGCAAAAGTGCAAAATAATGCACCTGGGAAACAAGAACCCAGGGAAGAATACACAATAGGTGGGGAGGTAGTAACAACAACAAAACAGGAAAGGGACCTGGGGTAATCATATCAGATGACCTTAAGGTTAGCAAGCAATGTGAGAAGGCAGTAGGGAGGGCTGGGGGTATACTGGGATGTATAGGGAGAGGCATCAGCAGCAGAAAACAGGAAGTTGTTATCCCTCTGTACAGACAGTTGGTGAGACCCCATCTGGAATACTGTGTCCAGTTCTGGAGACCCCATCTCCGCAAGGACATAGACAAGATAGAGGCAGTCCAGAGGAGGGCAACTAAAATGGTGCAGGGTCTGCAAGAGAAGCCGTATGAGGATAGACTAAAGGAGCTTAATATGTATACCCTTGAGGAAAGAAGGGAGAGGGGGGACATGATAGAAACTTTCAAGTACCTCAAGGGAATCAACAAAGTCCAAGAGGGTAGCATCTTTCAGAAAAAGAGACTTGCAAGAACAAGGGGACACAATTTAAAGATAGAAGGAGGGCAGTTCAGGGGCAATGAGAGGAAGTATTATTTCACAGAGAGGGTAGTGGATGCATGGAACAGCCTTCCTGAGGAAGTTGTGGGGTCTAAAACTGTGGGAGAATTCAAGAATGCATGGGACAGACGTAAGGCAATTCTTGTGGGGGGCAGGAAGATATAGGCTGTTGGTTAACTAGGATCTGCGGCCTATCCTGTAGGTAGGGAAATGGGCAGACTAGATGGGCCTAGCGGTCCTTATCTGCCGTCAAAGTCTATGTTTCTATGTTTCAGCTAACCAAACCTTTTGGATCTTGGGGAAATTCCCAGGCTTGCTGCAGTCTGAGTCAGTTCTAAGTTGGGAGCTGAAAAAGCAACATGCTTGAGACAGTTGAGCAGCAGCTCTGTGTGGTTTTGCATGGGAGAACTGTGAAAGGGCTGAGTTTTGGCCTGCCTGCTGTCCCTGAGAGGGAAAATAGAGTTTATTCGAACTGAATCTGAGTTGTGAGGAGTATTTAAGCCACTGGACTGTGACCAGGCTTTAACCTAAAGGAGATCGAAGATTTGCTTAATGCGATCGGTCTGTCAGGATTTCCAGCTACTTTTGAATCCCCGGTTTGTGCAGAGACTTTGTGATCATGATCGAGTGGTCTGCCTGGCACAGTAGAATTTCCTTACATGTAAATGTGCTGTGTGTTGAAAGTGGGCCGTGATTTGGTTCCCCACTGTGTGAACTGTGTTCTGCTTGCTGGAAGCTTTATCTAGCCTAATCGAACTGAATCCGCGTTCATCTCCATTTGGCCTGGGCCATGCCATGCTAGCCCTGCCAGACTACCCCACTGCACAGAGAAAGCCACCAACGAGAGACCTGCCTGGGGATCAGCTCCCTGTTCCACGCTTGAACAGGAATGACGCTTCGATGAATCGTGTGGGCCCTGCTTCTCCTGGCACTCCATATTAACCACCTGCTGTCTCGAATTTTGTCCAGCCTGTGTCCAGTCTTGGGTATCGTGAGTAATCATCAGGGTAGCTCCCTGCAACAACAGCCTAATCTAAAAGTGTGTCATCTGATTGTCTTGTTTTCCTTTTCACGAACTGAGCCCTCCGGCTCCGGATTACAAATAATGTGTGTTGTGCATGTTGTTTTCTTCCATCACAGGGCCCCAACCAGCTGCAATGTTTCTTGCTAGCCCACCATTCTCCATCTGGGTACCCAGGGTGTGTGACTGTTTATGGACCCTGAAGTGCATGCATAACTGATTGATTGATAGAGCCTTCAAGCAAATTAACCTGAGTACGCCCCTCCCTTGTTCAAGTCCCTTAAACAAATCAGATCTCTTTTTTGCAGTTACCCTGACTGTGGTGCCAGTTTGTGCAAGAGTACTGTACTGCTGTTATTTGCTGTGTATAATCTTGTTTTACAGGGGGTCCCCAGGGCCGAGCCAGAGGAAAGCCCTGGTGGTAAGTGCAAACAGTGTGGGTACTTGTGTAGTGTACCGGGGTATTGTGAAAGTGATTATTGTACAGTGTTCAGGCCACTAGAGAGAAAAGAGAGGGGGTTACAGTGTCCCGGAGGGCTGTGCCCGGGTTAGCTTGACCTTTACCAACCATGCTGGCCCTGCCAGACTATCCCACTGCACAGAGAAAGCCACCGACAAGAGACCTGCCTGGGGATCAGTCCCCTGCTCCACGCTTGAACAGGAACGACACCTCTGTGACTCGTGTGGGCCCTGCTTCTCCTGGCATTCCAGATCAACCACCTGCAGTTTCGATTTTCGTCCAGCCTGTGTCCAGTCTTGGGTATCCTGAGTAAATACCAGGGTAGCTCCCTGCAACAACAGCTTAATTTGAGTGTGTCATCTGATTGTCTTGTTTTGTTTCCTTTACGAACTGAGCCCTCTGGCTCCAGATTACAAATATTGTGTACTGTACATGTTGTGTTTTCCACCACAGGGCCCCAACCAGCTGCGACACCGGCCAACCCTGGGCAACAGTCCTGGCTAGCCCATCTCATCTCCATCTGGGTACCCAGAGGTATGACTGTGGGGGGACTCAAAGCGCATGTATAGCTGCTTGATTGATATAACCTTTAAGCTAATTAACCTGATGTTGCCCCTCCCTTGTTCAAGTCCCCTGAATAAATCAGATCTAACTTTTTCTGCATGTAATCTGACTGTGGTTCCAGTCTGCGCTCAAAGTACTGTACTGTTGCTATTTGCAGTGCATAACCTTGTTTTACAGGGGGTCCCCAGGGTTAAGCCAGAGGAACCAGCCCTGGTGGTAAGTGCAAACAATGTGGGTACTTGTGTGGTGTACCAGGGGTATTGTGAAAGTGATTATTGTACAGTGTTCAGGCCACTAGAGGGAAAAGAGGGGAGTTACAGTGTCCCAGAGGGCTGTGCCCAGGTTAGCTTGACCACTACCGACCTTGATCTCTGGGTGGAGGCACCCATTTCAGAACTCAGGCCCCTTAACCTGCTACTAGCCAAGCAGGCAGGGGTAGTAGCCTTTTGGATAGCGCCACCTAGGGGTTACAATAGCTTTTAAGCAAATCAACCTGATTACGCCCCTCCCTTGTTCAAGCCCCCTGAATAAATCAGATTTAACTTTGTTTTCATTTAACCTGACTGTGGTTCCAGTTTGTGCCAAAGGTATTGTACTGTTGCTATTTGCTGTGCTTAACCTTGTTTTATAGGGGGTCCCCAGGGTCAAGCTAGAGGAACCAGCCCTGGTGGTAAGTGCAAACAGTGTGGGTAATTGCCTGGTGAATAAGGGTCATTGTGAAAGTAATTATTGTTCAGGCCACTAGAAAGGAAAGAGGGTGATTACAGTGACCCGGAGGGCTGTGCTCAGGTTAGCATGACCACTAACAACCCTGACCTCCGGATGGAGGCATCTGTTTCATTACCCAGGCCCCTTAACCTGCTACTAGCCAAGCAGGCAGGGGTAGTAGCCCTTGGGATAGCGCCACCTAGTGGTTACATTTGCATTTAACCTGACTGTGGTTCCAGTTTGTGCCAAAAGTATTGTACTATTGCTATTTGCTGTACTTAACCTTGTTTTACAGGGGGTCCCCAGGGTCAAGCTAGAGGAACCAGCCTGGTGGTAAGTGCAAACAGTGTGGGTAATTGCCTGGTGAATAAGGGTCATTGTGAAAGTAATTACTGTATATTGTTCAGGCCACTAGAAGGGAAAGAGGGGGGTTACAGTGTCTCGGAGGGCAGTGCACAGGTTAGCTTGACCACTAATAACCCTGACCTCTGGGTCGATGCACCCGTTTCATTACCCAGGCCCCTTAACCTGCTACTAGCAAGCAGGCAGGGGTAGTAGCCCTTGGGATAGCACCACCTAGTGGTTACACATAACCCAACACTGGCAATCAAAATTCTCCCTACAGTGGCTAATTGGCTCAACAAATGTGCAGCCGTCATGGAAATGGAGCACTTCACAACTCTGTGGCAGTTATAGAAAGAGAAGCATACTTAGAAATGGCTGCCATTTTTCCTGTTTGTGGCAGAGAAGGCTGAACCATACTGGATGGAGTGGCACAAGTCTGATAAGTCGAATGGGAGTACTCTACTGGTTGGGGAGCCCTGGCCCAGCAACTCATGTCACACGTACAATTTGTTGTTGACTGAACTCTGGAATTTAACATCATCGGATATGTTCCCATGGTGTATTAGTCTTGTTATGCAGTTGTATTGGTCCATGAGAGCATGGTGTTTAACGCAGTTGAGTCATATTCTCTATAAAATCAATAACGTCTAATTAAAAATAATTACTGTCAAGCCCATTTGGCCTTATGGTATTTCAGCCTGTAAACAACAAATCTTAAGATTACGCACTGTCTGTAAAACTTTATGGAATAGCTGATTATTTTTAACTGCTTCCTTTCTGTTTTTCAGTAAAACTGGAAAAAACAGGCTACTGATGTGCCCACACCAAAACGTGTTTCATTTGTAGTCCTTGTTCTCCACTTACTGCCTACTTCTTGAACTTTAGGAATATCCTCCCCAAAAATAAGCTCAGCTATTCATGATGCAATAGTCTCCTCCTACTGTACCAGGAGGGGCTAGGCTTGGTTAGGGGTGTTCCCAAGTTTCAGGAAGAATTCAGTGGATGTAGGGTAAGGACTGTAAAAAAAAAATGTTTTTATATGGTACACCAATATGGTGGGCAGTGGTTTATTTTTTTCACTTTTATTATGTCCACTTGCAAAGCATTTGAACATATTGGCATTCATCTGCTGCGAAAGGTTTTTTTGGGACATTCTCTTTCTCCACCTATCATAGCTTCACAATATCAACTCTCCTGCCTAATTCCACCCACTGGCCACCTTTCTCCTCCATTTCTCTTTGAAGTCTTTGCCCTGCCACAAGGCTGGAAAATGCAAACTGAAAGGTTCTTGTGTAACTCCTAATTCTGACTGTGTGAAGGCAAGGCAAAACAAAGTTTATTTATATGGCGCCCAGTCCCAGAGGCTCTGAGCACCTTACATAAAAACAGGCAGGGTACTAGATAAAACATTTCATATCATAAACAAGCATTTGTCAATGTTGAATGTTTGCTTGCTGGCATTGGCATTGGTAGTGTAGAAGTTACTGAGCTGCATAATAGGAATGGCAGTGAAGTATTGAACTGAAGCCAACCCCACCACCACCCTGAATAGGCATTGGGGTGTGCCTTTGAGTCGTCAGGCATAACGACCACACCATTTCTCCACACCCTATCCTGCAGACACTGACAAGTGTCACGGTGTGCCTTAGGGTCTTTGGCCCTTATGCGCACCCTATTCCATCAGGAAATATGGTGAGATGGGTGAGGTATAGGAGAATGGGGTGAACTTTGGGGCCGAAGAGTCCAAGGCATACCTCGATGCCTCTCATTGGCTGCAGGGTGTGGAATGGTATGAGCATTACAGGCAAGAATCCCAAGTCACACCCCTGATGCCTGTCATTCTCTACAGGGTGGGGTGTTGAGGTTGGAAACCCTAACACCTCAGGCATTCGTTGGTATTTTCACTCCAAATTTTCAACATGTTTTTTTTTTTGTGACCCCCACCTCATGAACAGTGGCAATATCAGTTTGTTAGCTGAAAGTTGCTTATGCTCAGCGACTACAGCATTTAGCACCACAGGTGCAAAAACACATTCCGAACAGGATGTGAAAAATGACAGCTGTACTGTTCATGGGGAGGTGTAAAAAATGGCAATGTTGCAAATCTGCAGTAAAAATATTAAAAAAACTGGTGAAGTCACGAGCGTGCATAGGAACTGTGCAACCCACACCCGTAATGTAATTAGTTTGGGGATTTTTTGCAGCAGATTGTCAACACAGGCATTTTGGGACCTCCAATCTTGAACAGTGTCACTGTGATTTTCTTTATCTGTCCCGAACAATGATTTCCCACAGCGACCATGCATTTCTGCGCTGAAAGTGTGAAAACACATTTTGGCCATGTTTTGAAAACTTACAGCTGTACTGTTCATAAGGAAGTGTGGAAAAATGCCACTGGTGAAAATCTGGACTGAAAATATTACAAAGTCATGAACTTACAAGGGTGCGTGGAAGCTGCGCAATGCTCACTTGTAACACAGTCATTTTATGGACTTTTGTCACCAAATTTTCAACATAGCCATTTTAAGACCTCTGCTCATGAACAGTGTCACTGTGATTTTCGTAATGTGTCCCACACATTAATTTCGCACACCGACTGCGCCATTGTGCGCTACATGGGCAGAAACACGTTTTGGGCAAGATGTGAAAAATGACAGCTATATTGCTCATAGGGAGGTGTGGTAAAATGGCAAATTTGAAAATCTGGAGTGAAAATATTGAAAATTCACGAACTTCTGACGTGCGTAGGAGACTGCATACGCCGCGCTTATAAACAGTCATTTTGAATTTTTCCACCAAATTTTCAACATAGGCTTTTTGAGAGCCCACCTTATGAACAGTGGCAGTGTTGCTTCATTACTCTGTCCCGAAAGGTGATTTCGTACAGTGACTGCGAAATCACCCTTCGGGCCCGATTAACGCCATGACAGTGAGAGCATTCATGAGAAGGGGTTCCAAAAACCCCATGTTGAAAATTTGGTGCAAAAATTCCAAAAAATGCCTGAGATATGCAGCAAAGTTGAAAAAACCCTACCTATCCCATTATACAGCTTACTGGCATTTCCTCAGTTCGCAGTCGGCTTGAAGAGTGCAGGCGTCTTCCTGGTCCTGAAGATCGTCGTCGCAAGTCCGGAGGTAAGTATGGGGTGGGGGTGTGTAGGGAGGCAGGGTGTGCAGTGGTGGGCTGGGTGTAGCTGAGGGAACGCTTTCTTGTTTACAGGTTTTTGTTTTTTACAGGAAGATGAGCGGGACGTTTGCCACGCTGGGGTGGGCTCCCAGCGTGGCAGCTAGAAAGCTGTTTGGGGGCTGGAGCTGACAGGGGTTGGGCACCCCCCGCCGGCCATACGGACTTGTGCCACGCTGGGGTGGGCTGCCAGCGTGGCAGCTATAAGGCTGTTTGGGGGCTGGAGTCCGTGGGATTGGGCACCCTCATCGGCCATACAGACTTGTGCCACGCTTGGGTGGGCTCCAGCATGGCAGCTGTAAGGCTGTTTAAGTTTGAGCCGACGGGATTGGGCACCGTCACCATACGGATGTGTTGCCACGGGTGAGGTGGGCAACCAGCGTGGCATCTGGAACTCTGTTTGGGGAAGTGCAGAACAGCCGGCGGGGTTTGGGCATCCCCGTCGGCTATACAGTGTGTGCATTGGGGGGGGCAAGCACACAGTATGCATGCCCGTGTGTGTAAGGGGGGAGCACGCATGAGCAGGCGATATCTTATTGCTGCTTACTGAAGCGTAGCTCCCTCTTTCAACTGTATGCCACTGCATTTTCAACTGATGTCATAGACAGCTCCAGCAGTGATTGGAGAACTGCGACCATGCCTGCAAACACACTGACTGAATTGGAAGACGCTGACACACCTCCGAAAAACTCGGATGATGGCACTATGTTTCTTGCACATGTGTGCAAGCAAACATAATGAAACATCAGGTGCAACATTAAAACTAGCAGTTTTGGGGCTGGTCAGATCCCTACATCAGGGAAAGGCTAGGAAAAATAAATAAGCATTCAGACCGCTCTTGAATCTCTCAACTAACAGGGCCTCACTGACAACAGCTGGAAGGGAGTTCCACAGGACCAGTCCGGTGACACCAAAAGCCAGGTCACCGGAAGTTCTTAATCTGATCCTTGGAACTTCAAGGAGACCCCTCGTTGAGGAGCGCAGGAAGTGGACTGAGGTGGCAGGAGTCAGAAGATCAGCAAGGTAGCCAAGGCCTAGTCGGTATAGTGCCATATAAGAGAGTAAACTCACCATGAAGATAACCCTCAACCTAACCGGCAGCCAGTGCAGAGCTCATAGCACCGGGGTCACAGGGCTTGACCTAGAAAGGCCAATCAGCAATATGGCAGCTGCATTCTGCACCAACCTCAGCCGTGAACGGTACCTCCAGAGACCCCGAAGTAGAGAGCATTACAGTAATCAAGTCTGGATGTCATAAAGGCATGCACCAGTGTGGGCAGGTCCTTGGGCAGAACTAGGGGTTTGATCCTAGTGATGTTCTTCAAGTGGTAAAAACCACTTTGGACAACAGCCGACACCTGAGCTTCAAGTGTCAGTCTGTCATGCAGGATCACACCAAGATCTCGCACCCTAGAGGAGACCATCAATGGCATAGATCCCAGGAATAAACCAGTGACCACATTGGAGGCACTCCCATCATGCCCACATCCCGGCTCAATCACTAGGACCTCCGTCTTGTCTGGGTTCAGTCACAACAATCAGGAGGACACCCATCCATTCATTGATCTCAGCCAGGCAGTGGTTAAGCACTTCCACAGCATCCGGTGTTCCAGGGACAAAGGCCAGGTACAGTTTGGTATCATCTGCATAACAGTGAAAACCCACATTGTACCACCTAATGAGCTCTCCCAGGGACAACATGTACACTGTAAATAACACTGGTGACAAGATCGACCCCTGAGGCACTCCACATGGCAGGAGCCTCAGGGAGGAGGAGAAATTCCTTATCACCACCCACTGTTTCCTACCAGAGAGATAGGACTCAAACCAGCTGATGACAGTGCTGGTGAATCCACAGTATTCCCTAAGGTGATCAGGAAGCACAATGTGATCTACAATGTCAAAAGCTAAAGAGAGATCCAGGAGGACAAGAATTGACTTGTTTTCTCTATCTCTAGCTCTGAGGAGGTCATTATGTACCCTGACTAAAGCCATTTTGGTGCTATGCCTAACTTTGAAAGCTGACTGGAGTGGCTCATAGATGTCAGAGGACACGAGGTGCTCCTCGAGCTGCTGTGCCACTATTTTCTCAACAACCTTACCCAAAAAGGGAAGGTTGGAGATTGGACGGTAATTCACCAGGATATCAGGGTTGAGAGATGACTTCTTCAGAAGGGTCCTCACCAGGGCGTCTTTCAAGGCTTCTGGAAAGACCCCCTCTAATAACTAACACAATCCTGGTGAACACCGGGCCAATGGAACCAACGCGTCTCATCAGGATATGAGTTGGAGTTGGGTCCAGTTCATAATATGTGTGCATCAGCTTTGAGATGACCTTGGCCACCTCCACTAGTTTAAACTCATCCCAGATAGGCGGAATGCCTCTGTTCCACCCAAGCCGATCACTGTGAGTCACAATGTGGCTCACTGATGGGATCCCCTGTCAGATAGCGGACACTCTATCTGAGAAGAACTGAGCAACTCATCACATAAAATGATTGAAAAGGCTTTTTTTGGCTGTAGACAGATCAGATGAAGAAGTCTGTGACAGTCTGAATAAGATGAGCTGTTTGGTTCTTCCCTGCAGCAATCTCCCTGGACAGGAACTCTGCCTTCTTATGGTTGATTGCCCCCTGGTACTCAGAATAGTAAGCACACAAGGCCGTCTTGTCCACATCCAACTGGTTCTTCTACCAACAGCACTCCAACTTCTGACCCCTGATCTTCATCGTCTTGAGATCCCCATCAAATCACGGAGATCTCAAGTCAGAGGATCTGGGTCACATACGGACTGGTGCAATAGTATCAAGTACCTCAGAAACCACCCTATTGTATGCGGCCATCTCTTCACCCGTACCTACCACACATGCAGCGTCTACACTAGATAGATCAACTACAGCCAGTAGTCCCTCCGGGGACAATCCCCTTAAAGGGCAATAGCTGACCATCTCGACAGAGGAGGTACTCTCAGAGAGGGCCCCAACTGAGAATTTCAACTTGCAATGATCAGACCGTATAACCTGATCAATCCTGAGGTTAGTTATCTCAAGCCCCAGTGAGAACACCAGGTCCCTCGTGTGGCCGTGGTGATGGGTCACAGAAGTAACTACTTGCGACAGGCCCAGTGATGACATCAACTGGAGGAGGTTAGAACCAAATTGGGGGGATTTGTCATCAATCCAGGCATTAAAGTCCCCCAGTGCTAAATATCTGGGGGACTCCAACACCGGGTCAATGACGAAGTCTGCAACCTCCTGCAGGAAATCTCCCCCCGCCCCCAAAGATTGATAAATAAGGAGAATCCTGCAGCCTGCTCCTGGACCCCCACGCACTGCCACACATTCAAATGACCTGGTCATCCCTACTGGGTGCACGGTGAAGCTCAAGTCAGATCTAAAACAGATGGCCACTCCCCCACCCCTGCATTCCCACTGTGGGCTGTGCACCACAGAGTACCCAGCGGGGACAGCTGCCTCCAAAACTGGCCCAGCATCATCACCCAACCAAGTCTATGTGATGCAAGCCAGATCAACTGAGGAAATCAAATCCACCATAATTTTGTTCTTGTTCTTCGTCGATCTGGCATTGCACAGCACTGCCCGCAGGGGACTGGTGGACATTGTAGTCCCTCTGGCTACCAACCCACTCAGTCTGGTGGGAACCCTTAGGATGGAGATCAAACACATCTGGCCTCTCTCTAGGCTCCATCTAAACCCATGGCGTCTCCTGCACCTAACCACTCCAATACCTCTCACCTTCACTGAGCCCACAGCACCCCGCCACTACCAACCTCCCCATTTCCTGGTAATGTTGACCTCCCGACAGTGCCTCACTGTCATAGCTGACACAAGGAGGTCAGCAAAGGGAGGGAGGTCGCACAGCTGGGACATATGGTAGGCAGTTTGCGAGGGTCTAGGGCCCCAGCACATCCAAAAAGACCAGCACACCACTATCAATACCTTCTAACTAAAATCCAGACAGGCTGGTATTACTCGACTTATTCTAAAACCACTATCTAACCAAAACGCAATCACAGCCCACATGCAACCTAATTAATACAAAACAAATTTAAAAACCAGACACTACACACACGTGCACACACACAAACACACACACACACGCACCTCTGCAATCAATTTTAACCCAAATACTAAAAACAATGCCCTTCAACCACCTTCCACGTTGCAGAACTACAAGGCCAAAGAAACTGTGTTGTTAGGAGAGAAATTGGAGTGCTATCAAACAGAATTTATAATGCTCTTATTCAGAGCACAGTCCAGAATTTACTGAAAAATGTAATAACAGTTCAGCGCTGTTAGGTCCAATAGCAGATACTCTTGCAGTTCCCAAATCTAGCAGCACGCTCTTCCCGAACTGTGGGGGGTTGCAAGGGAGCTACAGTAATGACAATTTGCTCCCGGAATGTTTTATAACAGGACACTGCCAAAGCTAAAAATTCAAAACCAAAAAACAGAGGAGACCTTTGGGAGGGCCTGGCTTTCAGTCAGCCCACACCCAGGAAACTCTCACTAATGCTGGGAAGAGCTTCACAAAATGACTCCAGTCAGAGAAGGGGCAGACTCACCAGCCCCAAATCCAAACTTGTCACTCGGTGTTTCTGTCACTAGCACCGAGAGACGTCCAGAACTAAGACGTTCTGTGTGGTTCATAGCTCAGTGCTTGCGCTACGTACAGTAAAGCTGAATGATGTAGGTCATGCTTGGATGCATAGGCCAGACCAGTAAATAGGTCAATGCCTGCAGTATATGAGTTATATGAAATGATTAGTGCTTAGATACTTCAACATAGATATGAGCAAGCCAGTGATTGTAGTACATATGAACTGCATTGTATATGCATAGTGCTTAGGTGCTTGAACTGATGAATAACAACTTGTTAGGACTTGATGTTTTGGCCTTTCTCTGTATCCCACCTTAGGAAGGATGCTTAGTCGAGTAGGATGAGACCCCCAAAAGAAATAATGATTGCAGGTACGATTATCTCCTCCAACTCCAGAGAGTGTGGCCAGTAGCACGCAGGAGAGGAAAAATCCCCTTGGGGGGAAACCTCTGAGGACCCATGGCTACTGACCTGCCCATCCTTCTGGGCATACTAAAGGAGAGTAATCCTAAATGGTCAATATAGATAGATATATATATATAGTATCGGCTAGTCCGAAACCCCAAGAGGAAGACCAGAAAGTCGAGAAAAGCAATAGAAATCCAGCACTGAAGTGGAATGTCCAGCGAGCAGATGGTAGTAGATTCGGAGCAAGTCCTTGGCAGAGATGTTGATGTCCAGGGCAAATTTTGATAGAAGGTTACTTGGAATCCAGTTGAATGCAAAATCAGTCTTGAAGAGTTGGTCCAAGTTCCGATATGCGACTTTATGGAAGCATAGAGTCTTGAGGGCGAGGCGAGTAAGCTGGATGCAAGTTGTGAGGCTGAAGAAGGGGGAGCAAATGAACCTCTGGTCCTATGTGGGTGAAGCAGTAATTGGACATTAGTCCAGAAAACCCGGAAAACCTCCAACCATCCGGTGAAGCAAGTATGATAAGTAACAGAACCTCCAGGTCCCGATGCTGGGCGAGGTAGGTGTAGGGTAAAATAGTCGAACCTCCAGGCCCCGATGCTGGGCAAGGCAGGTGGAGTAGGAGAACTGAAAGCAGGTAAGTAGCTGAATGAGCACTGGTGCTGAGATCGTAAAGAGCATGGAGAGCTGAGACCTTGTAAGGTTGAATGCAGTAGGGAGTGCAGCAGAATCCCAGAGACAGAAGCCGAAGGGATGGCAGGAGACATAAAGCAATGATTTGCTTAAGCAGTGAGCAACAATTGCGGAAGCAAGCAGGGATTCGCATGTAGGTCAGTAAAAGAGTAGTAATAAGTGGACCTGCGCGTAGAACTGTATAACATAGTAGCAATAATAGTCGATTCTCCATGGCTTGAATTGGGCAAGGCAGGTGAAGAGGCGGAGGCAGATCTATGAGGGCATTGAGATGGTCCTGTAGAAATGTCATGGTCCTGAAGGTCAAGGATGGCAGAAGAATGTGGTGAAGAGATGAGTCGGTTAAGTTGGCAATTCAATCAGATTTAGCAAGCCTCATGGCACTGGAGGAGGTTAATGACTGAGGCCGAAGCCATGAGATAGGAATGGCACTATGGAATAGTGCTCGGATGAGAGTCCTGGCAGGAAATGATAGTAGTAGTGAATCCAAACGAACTGAAGCAGCATGGCAAGAAACATCCAAGGGAATTGAGTGCAAATATCCAGAGATGTAGGCAAGATGTGAGTCCACGAAGGAGTGAAGATAAATATCCTGGATGAGGGGACATAGGTTCGAGCAAGCATGTTGAGGGCTATAGCGTCCAGAACTCGAGTAGTATGACTGTAGGCAAGTTATCCTGGCAGTGCTTCCAATCCTATGGAAAGTCAGAGAAGACTAAGTGTTAAGGAATGAAGGATGCAGGAGTTCAGGTGATAGCCAGCAGGGAAGATCAGCAGCAGGGCACTGAACATCATGAAGAGTGCATGGCTGGAGCACATGACAGGTCCAAGGATGGAAACAAGCCAATGAGGCCCCTGTTGGGTAGGAGGAGCAGCTAGACCACACGTAGGTCAGCCGAAGGAAGGAGTAGAGGGTGGCAGCTCAGCCCCACAAAGGGTAGCAGACTGCAAAACTGCACACAGGGCAGCAGGAGCAATGAAGGTGTGCCGGCCAGGCTCCTGCATGGCTAGCAGAATGGCTGGGCCCCATGTAGGCCAGATGGAAGAGGAGAGAGTGAATCACGCATGACCCCACGAGGCTGGCATGACAGGACACCACCACAGAGGCCCGTCTGGCACAGTAGGCAGCCCTGAAGCTGATGCTGAGGATGGCCAAGGCATGCAGCAACTATCGCGGGAGCAGAAGTGGACCTGCACGTTCGCCAGGGGAGAGGAGTAGGGTGGTAGCGTCGCAGCCAGGGACTGATCATGGAGTAGATGCCAGGAGGAGCTGTATGAAAAGCACGCACACTAGAGCCAAAGAAGACAGTGGCAGCAGATGTCCAGTAGAAACGAACAGGACAGAAGAGGTCCAGATCAAGGCAGGGCTCAGGCGCCGATTGCCAGCAAAGGAAGTAGAGCCTGACAGACAGCAGATGTAGCTTGACTCCAGGCAAAAGCCGTCCAGGAAATGGAGAACAAAATACAATGAGCAGCAGGGAGCTGCTAATCTCTTAAGCGCCCTGCAGTATCGAGGGGATATCAATCATCATGCCCCGTAAAATGTCCTGTCCTTATGGAAAGTTGCTTTCATCAGGTAAAGTGCTGTAAAGGTAGACAGGAAAGCAACAACCGGTAATACAAGTAAATACTATAGTGTACACAGCGGTCCGAGCTGTAGCTCTAAATGAGAGAAGGAGTATGCCATTCAGTACAGCTGTGCTTGAATAGTGATACGAAATGGTGAGTCAGTCAGATAGAGGAGTAAGGGAAAACAGCAGCCATACACACTGATCAGGTAGAGGACAGTCCAAAATGAGAAGCAGCAATGCAGAGCTGTATAAGTGTAGGCAGCTGTAATAATCATATGGCACAGGGTAGGTCAGGAGGTACTGAGCAGCGTTCAGAATGTAGTAATAAGCAACAGAAGCAGATTCGGAGACTAAATGATATATGGCATGGCGCTGACTGCGGCCAGAGGGGAGAAGCCCAGAATGCAGGGAGTAACGATGCCATAGTCCAGAGGTTCAAGGTCCTGAGGCAGGCGAGGCTGGAACGGAGCAGTCCAGTGAAGGCAGAATGGAACAACATAGGAATATACTGTGGGGCAGCCAGGAACCGATAGAGCTGGCTGGAGCAGTCCTGAAAGATGCAGAGCGGAGACAGGAACCCGGCAGTCTGTAGCAGCTGCAACGATGACTGGAGGACATCCGGAACAGATATGGAGCCAAACGACCAGGTAGAACCACTCTAGGCTGATCCAGTAGGCTGCAAGCAGAAGCCAGTCATGGAGAGCAGCGAGGTATGAGTGAGCCCCCAGCTAGATGCGGCAAGGTAAGCAAATACACTGGTGAGGCACAGAGCTATGGCAGATGCACTAAGGCACGGCCAGAGGACCCCCCCCAAAAGCAGAAACACAGAAAAGGACAGAGTGGGGGGAAGCATAACAAGGAAGGGAAGGAGGGCAAGCAAGCCAACAGTGAGGCAGACAGGGGAGCAGAAAAAGAGAACGACACAGGGAAGGAGGGGGCCGACCAGCCATGCCACCGAAAAGCGAGTGCGACTCACTCTAAGCAGAATGGCGGAGCCTGATGGCTTATGTAGGATGTGGGGGAGGAGCTCTTCCCCTGCAAAACTACAGGCATGCGCCTTACAATTATACACTGGGGAACTCCCTGACCGGGACTGGTGATGCCAGCAGCAGGGGTCCAAAGACTGCAGTTTGCAAATTAACCTTACCCCTGCTTTCCATTCCACATATGTGCTGGGTCTGTTCGTGAAAAGGGGTTACCAAAACGTGACATAAGGGTCAAATTTTCAGATTACTTCTAGATTAGTTTTGTGATTCATTTCAAGATACTATGACCTGAGCATAAAAAAATAAACATATTGGAAGATAAAAGCTTCACATATTCCTGAGATAAAAGAACTCTAATGTGGTGAGTGTGACAAGTGACACCACACATCGTGGTGAATGTAACATGTGACACAAGACACTTGTTTTAGTTGTAAAAAGTTTACTAACATATGTCATGAGTTATATTAAACATGAGAAACAAATATATACAAGAATTCTACTGCATTAATGACAAATTTGATGTTTGGCACCACGTACCGTGGTGAATGTAACAAGTTACACCACACATAAGTGTTGCTCACTAAAACTGTAATAAAGATGCCCAACAACTAACATAGTACTACTACTGACTGATATAATGGTACAAAACATGCAAAAAATTGACAATTATATTACTGGCAAGTGTGATGTTTGACACCACATGCTGTGGTGAATGTAACGAGTAACACCACACATTTATTTTAGTTGTAAAGCCTTTGCTGAACATGCCTAACAGCTAACATGCTGCTGCTAATGATTGACATAGCACTACAAAACCTGGAGAAATTTGACAATTCAACAACATTACTGACAGATGTGATGTTTGACCCAACATACCATGGTGAATGTAACTAGTTACCGTGGCGAATGTAATTACCAATCAAATTTGTTTGTTTTAAAAAAAAACTTTACTGAACATTACTAACGGCTAAGATACTACTGGTTAATAAAACATGAGTTGACAGGAATGGGCAACCCAATTGGCTGAGTCTCTTTGTGAGGCTATATATTAAGTTAGCATTAATCCATGGGCCAGCGGAGTGACTGTGGAATTCTGCCGCCAGCTTATGTTTTTGAAGATTGAAAAGTAAAGTGTAGGGATGTCTATTTTCAATCCTGTTAGTGAGTGACACTATTGTATTGCAGTATGGACACCAGTTAATTCCAGCATCATCTCAGAATTTTGTATTTGGTATTGATGGTCTGCAGTTCCGCAGATAGAAGATTGAGAGTGTCCTTCCCTTCAAAGTTTATGGGTCCATAAAATACGTGCATTGTCTTCCGTAATGAATCTGTGTCCTTGCATCGTGGCCACGTAAAGCTGCTAGTCCCACGTTGCTGCATAAAGTTGAAATGGTATTTGCCACTCTCATCCATGGTGGTTAGCTGACCGATGTACAAGGTGTTTAAATAATACACGGCATAAAATTTGTTCACCTGTATGTGTTCTTTTGACTTCACTTTCTTTGAAAAGGCAGAAGGAGTGGCTGCATCAGAGCTCTGGTTGGTGGTGCTGCTGCTTTATGGAACAGCTGGAGTCTCAGGAACCATGGCAGATGAAGGAGTGGCTGTGTCAGTGCTCCGGTTGATGGTGCTGCTGCTTGATGGAACAGCTAGAGTCTCAGGAACCATGGCAGATGAAGGAGTGGCTGTGTCAGAGCTCTGGTTGGTGGTGGTGCTGCTGCTGCTTGAGGGAACAGCTGCAGTCTCAGGAACCACGTCTTTGTTAGGATGGGTTGGCAGGGCAGTATCCAGTTTTGTGACAGGAGATGCTGAGGTCGCATGTGTGACTGGCATGTCATGGCTCGAATATCCAGAAGATTCCCCAAGTGTATATAACTTCCATGATTCCACATGACAAGAGTTCTCACATGGGCCATCTTCCCTTTGACATGGTCTACAGAAACAGCTCAGTCCTCTTGTAGCAACCATGCTGTCTGCCACAGACTTAACACTATGGATCCTCCGTGTTCCAGGTATGGTGCGCACTTCAGGTCCTGCTCGCCGTTTCATTTGCCCGTCTCCCACCCAAAAGAAGGTTCTTAGCACATGGCTGCATCCTTCATTGTCGGGCTTTTTTGTCAGATTACTTACACAAAATTGGCATAGTTCTGCATTACAAATTACCACCCAACGATTCTGCACCGCCAGACTTGCAGCAGATTTGATGACAGCACTTTCTCCGTCTGATGGGCCTTTCCCATGACGTGAACCAAAAAAGGCTCGTTCAGTTTGAAACCCGTTCTGTATCAGTGAAGATGAGATAGAGTTAAAAGTCCACTTAGATTTATATTGGCCTCCGCAGCCATCAGTGAACTGTATCACTTGTTCGATATTCAGTTTGCAAATCTTACACAGATGTCTATTTGCAAGTCCCACAAAATGGTGAACAGCATGATGGCCATGCTTAAGGTCATTCGATATAAAGTCAATATACTCGGTGACAAGACCGTTACATTTTGAACACCTGTAGTACAAGACTATAGGGTGTACTGTGGCCTGTTCATGGTGCCGGTGACAGGACTGAATTTCATCTTGGAACTTACAAGTGTGATTCTCTGCGAAGTCCAGCACCATTATGACCCAACCTGTTGGCATTTGGTCTTTCAGAGTTATGAACTGATTATGCTGCCATGATGCAACATGCAGATGTTGGCACAAAAAATGCACATCTTCTGTTACCATTTCCATAAGATGAGTCACAGTGGTTTATTTGTGTTGGAGCACTTTTCTAGACTGTTTAACCACAGCGTCATTCATGTCTCTGGTCACACTGACGGTCTCCCATTGGAACCATTTTACCAGATCATTTCTATGTTTCTGCACAAGTTCCTCTGTTTTTTTAAATATTGCATTGGTACTGCAGTTCTCACAAGTTTTGCTGATGCAATTGTTTGCAAAAAATTTTTCACCAGGCAGGCGTGGGCACATGGTGAGCTCGACAGCCCTGTAAGTGTTTTCAGTTTTGCATTGTGGCAAATGTTTAACATCGGCAAACCGATTCAAGGATCGCAGCTAACTCCGCATTAGCACAGTACTCACAGAGGCACTGATCCAGTTTTTGTTGCCTGGCAAGTTTGATATTTGTTGGTCTCAGGCTGCAGAACTTAGTGGACTCTATTTTTGTTTCAGGGTATTGCTGGTGAAACTCCTGTTGGAGGCTATTAAGGGTCTTGTCCAAGAAAGCCTTTGTTGCCCCAGTCCTTTTTGGAAACTGCCTTCTTGTGAGGCAGTGGTGTAGAAGAGGCCTCAAAGAAGTTCTGAACATTCTTCACTGTTTCTGCAGACAGTGCGGCCTTGTGCTGCTTGATCCTCGGCTCTCTTTCCTCCCTTGATGCCCTCATCATTCTCCTCCAACTGATTCCAAGTGCTGTGCTTGCACCACGGAGCATCTGGTACTTTTTCAGCACCAGAAAAGAATTGATAAAGCTCTTTTTTGAATTCCTGCTGCTGTTTGGTATTGCATTCCTTTATCTGTGACATTTTGTCCTTTATGACCTCAACCATCTTGTCCTGAAGGTTAGTGCGGCAGGTCAAGCTCATGTTTTGCTTTGCCAGGGCATTCTGTTTTGCTGGTGAGCATGATGAAATTACGTTGCAACTGTGCAAGCAAACCGTATGTGTGACTGTGGCAGTCCTTGTCGTGCTGTCTGAACTAGTTTCCTGATAGCGCTCTGTGAGTGCCGGTCGGCCATTGGGGTGTCGTCACAGGATGTATCCCGAGTCAGGTCGGCCACTGGGGAGTCACAGGATGTTTCCTGGGTCATATACATGTTTTCTGTGAGAAACGCGTTGCACATGGCACAGGTGGCAGGGAGTGGGGGTGGGGGGTGCAAACCGGTATATCATTCTCTTTATTTTTCTTGTACAGTTCTCACCTTTTTTCATTCGATCGTCTGCGTTTCTGACTAGACATATTTCTCCGTTCTTTTTGTTTTCTCTCCCTCCAACATGCTGTTTCTTCATTCTTCTTTTGTGAATCTTTTCTGGTGGTTGCCTTTGAAGAAGTGGCTTTGTAGTCTGCAGCCACTGCAGCTTGGGCCTTGCGTGCTCTGTATCGCTGCATTCTTAATCTGGCCTTCTTATTATAGTTTTTCTTCTTTTCTTCATTCATTGTATCTCGATAAGATTGTGACTGTGCTTTGCATTTCTCCAGATAGCTGCCATAACATTCTGGATCTTTCTTCATATTCTCTCTGTACCGCTGACATCTCTCCTTTTCCGACAGTGCACAAGGGGAAATATTCAGTGCATCTCTGATCAAATCTGCAGCGGATATACGACGTCTTCTTCTCATCTCCATTGCTTCAAAAACAAACTGAGATAAAAGTCTGATATTAGCTAGGCATTCCTCTCAAATAAAAAGCAGCAAACAGAGAGGCTGCACAGGAAATAGATGGACTAACAAGAAGTAAGTACTCATCTCACAAGTGGCATGAAGTGAACGAGCTGACCAAAGGAGGCACACTCCACATTATCAGGCA
Source organism: Neoceratodus forsteri (assembly GCA_016271365.2). NCBI lineage: Eukaryota > Metazoa > Chordata > Ceratodontiformes > Ceratodontidae > Neoceratodus > Neoceratodus forsteri. The sequence continues at coordinate 154,546,154 of CM028134.1, forward strand.
GACAGACCAACCATGGGAGATGCACTCCACATTCTCAGGCAAACAGACAGACTGAAGGAGATGCACTCCACATTCTGAGGCAGAAAGACCAACCGTGGGAGATGAGCTCCACATTCTCAGGCAGACAGACTGACTGTGGGAGACATGCTAAACATTCTGAGGCAGACAGACCAACCAAGGAAGACGCACTTCACATTCTCAAGCAGACAGACTGACTGTGGGAGATGCACTCAACAAGCAGACAGACTGACCAAGGGAGGTGCGCTAAATATTCTGAGGCAGACAGACCAAACGAAGAAGACACGCTCAACATTCTCAAGCAGACAGACCGACCATGGGAGACGTACTAAACATTCTGAGGCAGACAGACCAACCTTGGGAGGTGCACTCCACATTCTCAGGTAGACAGACTGACCATGGGAGACGCGCTAAACATTACAGAAGGAGTTGTGCTAAACATTACCGTAGGAGTTGCGCTAAACATTACTGAAGGAGTCGCGCTAAACATTACCAAAGAAGTCACACTAAACATGCCACAAGAATCAGAAGAGCAAAGGAGACACACTCAAAATTATATGTAAACAGTTGTTAGTCACTGAAGAAACAAAACACCAAAAAAGGCAATTTACACAGTCACTTAACAGAAGGTGAAGCCAAACAGCAACATGGATCACAATTCCCCCACCACACACACACACCACAAAGAATGTGGCATGGTGCTTAAAATGGCAGAATGTAGGTGAATAAACACATCTGGAATAAAGGCAGTAGTATAGTTTACCACAAAAAAAAAATGTACCCTGCTTTAAGCCACTGAACCAGGACAATGCCCCTTCAGCTGTGCCTGTGTTCACCTACGTTTGGCCATACAGCCCCATCACAGTAGCAGAAACAAAAGAGCAGGCCGGACTTCAATCCCAAACAACTCCCCCCCCCCCACCAAACAAAGGAGGCCGCATGGTTCTCAATATGGCAGAACGTAGGTGAACAAACAAACACAGCTGGAACAATGGCAGGAGTGCAGAGGTTACTACAAAAAACAAATTGTAATCTGCTTTTAAGCCACTGAAAAAGGCCGATGCCCCTCCAGTTGTGCCTGTGTTCACCTACGTTTGGCCAGACAGACCCATCACAGTAGCAGAAACAAAAGAGCAGGCCAGACTTCAATCCCAAACAACCCTCCCCACCCCCACCACCACCAAACAAAGGAGGCCGCATGGTTCTCAATATGGCCAAATGACCGTAGGTGAACAGTAGGCTAGATTTCAATCTCACCCCCTCCCCAAATAAGGCATGGTGTGTAAAATGACAGTAATCCTATCCCCCACCCAACAAAGGCCACATGGTTCTTAATATGGGCAGATGTAGAGGAATTTAAAAAACATGTAAATGCCTGAAATGCACATATCCAGGTGTGTTTGTCTAGCTCTGTTTGGCCACACATTCACAGAAGCAAAATTATGTTATAGGCCACCAACCCCCTGCCTACCACAAACAAAGGAAGCCACATGGACTCAAAATGGCCAAACTACACCTGGACAAAAGCATAATTTAAAAGAAATTTCACAGCCCACACCACATATAACCCACAAGCCAGAAAAGCACCATAAAATTACAAAAGACATATTCCCATTCTCTGTAATGTAACCCCCCCCCCCACACACACACACAATACCATGCATGGCCAGAATAAACTAGCTTTATTTACTGATCCTTGGTTTTGCCTGTCTTCATTTAATTTAATTTATTCTCTGCTCTGTGACTCCCGCTCTGTCCCCCAAACACCATGCACTGTGCAATTACCTGCCATTGTACAAACTACTTTTTTTCCCTTTGGACACAGCAGAAAGCATGTACCTGGTGATTCTGAAGTAACTGTGACACCAGAAACACCCTGTGTTGAGTGAACAAGTAAACGAATGTGCCCGGTGTCACAAAAACAGGTACAACACCATTTTGCCACCCAAAACGTACCTAGGACCCAGCTTTCTGTTTGTAGCAGCACGAAGAGCACCCAGAGAAATAAAAGATTAAATTAAAAGCAGTGCTGGCTTTTACTACTGTCCTATACCCCCAAAAGACTGTTGCGATCGTAAATAAGGCCTTACCTGTTGACGATCATAGCAGTGCAGGAATGCTGTGATGCGGTGCAGTTCTGTGGCTAGTATCAGTTGAAGGAATGAGGACAAATCACACTGTTTGCAGTTTTTAAACCGCACATTGGCTCCACCCACTGGCTCAAAAAATCGCAATCACTCCACGGCACGAATCGGGGGTTCAGTCAGTTAAGGTGTTTGACAAACATCCCGGCAAGCGTGACACCATGGTAGCAAGGGGTGAAAGGTCGGGTCACATGGACATCAAAGGGCCCACAGCTGACTCAGGAGAGGCAGCATTTTGATCCACAGAGCTTGGGGAAGCAGCAGAAATGTTTTTTTCTAGGGGAGAAACACCACATAACGTTCAGGAAGGCTGTGGGTGAATGTAATCTGCTGTGACACCAGCAGTTACATTCACCACAGAATTTACAAGCGTGAACATGTGAACAGCTAATATTCTTCAAGTGAAACTACCTCTGGCTGGAAGCTGCAATACTGAACATAGGATTTGCAAGAAAGCGAGTTGTGCTCACAACAGAGGGAGGTGAACCCTACAATTGTCTTTGGTTTGTAGCAGATATTCTGCAGGTGGAGGCTACTTCTAACTGAAAGGTGAAATAAGGAACTTAGAATTATCAGGAAAAGACAGTCTTTCAAGCAACAGAGGGAGGTGGATCTAGCTTTACTTTTGTTACAATTCTTAAGATTTTCAGTGCAGGAAGAGTTTAAAGCACAGCTGACTTATTTGGGGCTGACTGCTTTCAGAGTACAAACCACCAGGCTGTTTTGGGGCTGGGGAGGTTTACCTGTGTCTGACTTGGATGTCTGGATTTTTCTCTGTTTGATTAGCAGTATATTTTCTCTGTCAAATTGTTGTGTAGGGCATCTTGCTGACAGGAGGCACTCGCCATGGCGGTGGGTCAGAGCTTTTAGCTGATTGTTTTGTGAGGGCACAGTTTAGGCCCAACCCTTCCACCCTCACTCCACCCACCCCTGGAAATAGTTCCTTTATACCTGGGGTTCTGACATCATTTCCTCAAGAGTGCAAGGTGCATATCACTGTCATATCCTCTCTAGCACACTGCACTGACAATATAAGCATACACATTGTATAATATATATATTTCTATATAACAAACCAATCACACACACGCACAAAAAAAAAAGTAGATAAATATGTGGGGAGTAGTGCAATGTAATGGCTGTGGGGCAGCAGTCTTCCGGGAGTCTTTCTGGAGGCTGAGATGCTGCCCTATATGCAGACAACTCTCTGCCCTGCGGGAGGAAGTTGCCCATCTTCAGGCCACACTGGACAGTAGTAAGGGAACCTTCCCCCAGGCCACACTGGATGGTAGGAAGGAACCTCCCCATCCAGGGCACCCAGAGCCACCACCACTACCTCAGAGGTTGCAAGAAAGCACAGCAGTTGGACCACAGTGGGCTCAGGGAGGGTGAGGATGGTGGAACAGAGGCACCCAGTCAGTTGTTCCACTCCATAATCCATACACCATTCTGGGGAGCATAGCTCCCATGGATCTCCCACGAGGAGACTAAGGAGGCTGAGGACAACTGTCACAAGGGAGGCCCACAGGAAGGAGGCAGAGGACACCACAAGGAAAGGAAGCAGCTCCTGGTGGGGGACTCAATTATTAGGGGGATAGAACTGTGGGGAGCAGGGAAAACTGAAGTAAGGTGCCTGCCTGGTGCCGTGGCTTGGAGGGACAGGAAGCGCATCCTCAGGATCACGAGAACAGCTGCACGGGAGTCTGAGCTGGACATCATTGTCCACCTAGGGTCAAATGACTTGGCTCACCATGAGATTAGAGCAGTGCAAAGGACTTTGTAGAATTGGGGAGGGGCCTAAGACAAGTAGCACACACAGTATCCTTCTCAGAGGTGCTGCCTGTCAATGGCATGAGTGAGGTGAGGGTACTTTGCACCATGCAGTTTAATGAATGGTTGAAAAATGGTGCGGAGCACAGGGTTTGCTTCATTGGGGACTGGGTTCCACCTGGAGGACACCAGCCTATACTAGCAGGATGGTCTGCATCTGTTCAGGAAGGGAACAAGTCTTTTGAGCAATCGGTTTAAATGCTTCATTGGCAAGCTTTTAAACTAGTCAAGGGGGGAGGCACTGATAAGCAGAAGGAAAATCCCAGCCTCTCCCTACAAAACAGGTTACTAAATGAGATAAAGACCGAGGTAGAAAGGTCAGTGGGGGATGCTGCAACAAAAGGTAAAGCCATCAAAAAATGGAGAGCAATGAGTACCAATGCCCGTAGTCTGAGTAACAAGCTTCCTGAATTAGTGGTCTTTATGGAGGAGGAACATCTGGATATCGTGGCAGTCACAGAAACATGGTACACACAAAACCATAACTGGGACATAAACATACCATGATACACTATCTACAGGAGGGACAGGGAGAGTAAAAGAGGAGGAGGAGGAGTAGCTCTTTACATAAGGGAAGGAATCAAAGCAACAGAACAAAAGGGTAAACAGGGAGGAAAAGAAGCACTGTGGGTAAATTTGGAGACCGGCAATGGCACCACAATCCGCACAGGGTTTTATACAGACCCCCTTCTCAGGGGGAGGAAATGGACAAGGAAATGATAGAAAGTGTTAGAATGGCAGAAAAAGGAGATATTGCTGATGGTGATCTGAATATGCCAGATGTTAACTGGAGTGCAGTTGCAGCAGCCACTTCAAGAGTGGGTTATTCTAGATGCCCTACAGGGGGCATGCCTTAGACAACTAGTATTGGAGCCCACTCGAGAGGGAGCAATCTTAGACCTGGTTCTCTCAAATGAAGATGAAGAGAGGATCACGGATGTAGAAGTGGGTAGCCATCTGGGAACTAGCAACCATCGAACAGTATGGTTCACAATAAACACAGCAATAGAGTCAAGCCATACAAAGGCAAAAGTACTGGACTTTAGAAGAGCTGACTTTGCCAAAATGGGTGAGTGCCTAAGGAATGCACTAGCAAATGGGCAGGAAGGAGGGGTGGAAGAACAATGGGGAATAATAAAAACTGCCATCACAGAGGTAACAAGCCTTTGTGTGAAGCAAATAAACAAAATGAAACGATGTAAGAAACCACTATGGTTCTCAAAGGAAGTAGCAGTGAAGGTTCAAGAGAAAAAGAAAGCATTCAGGAAGTACAAGGAATCACAAAGGAGCAGGACAGAGAACTGTATCAGTTAAAGCAAAGGAAGCTTGGAAGGCAGTCAGAACAGCAAAGGCCCAAACTGAGGAAAAGATAGCCAACTCAGTTAAGAAGGGATAAAACCTTTATAGGTACATCAGGGAGGCGAAGGAAGACCAAGGGAGGGATAGTGAGGCTTAATAAGTGGAGGGAGGGTGGGCAGAGGGTGACTGTGAAAAGGCAGAGATACTAAACAAATATTTTGCTCAGTATTTACAAAGGAAGAGGAGTACCTAAACAAACAGTAGAAACACTCTGGATACAGAAGCTGATACCAGCCCATTTACAGAAGAAAGGGTTCTGAAAGAACTCTTAAAACTGAAGGTGGACAAAGCAATGGGGCCTGATGGATTCATCCCAGAATTCTAAAAGAACTAAGGGTAGAACTAGTGACACCACTGACTACCCTCTTTAACAAATCACGGGATGATGGGGTGGTACCCGAGGACTGGAGGAGGGCAGATGTGATTCCCCTTTACAAAAGTGGGAGCAAGGCAGAAACAGGAAACTACAGACCTGTTAGTTTAACTTCAGTAGTAGGGAAAATGATGGAATCACTTCTGAAGGAAAGAATTGTTGAGTATCTAGAGGCCAGAGGGGCACAGGACCCAAGGCAGCATGAATTCACAGCGGGAAGTCATGCCAGACAAATCTGATAGATTTCTTTGACTGGGTGACCAAAGTAGTAGATCAGGGAGGGGCTGTGGACATGGCCTACCTAGACTTTTAGCAAGGCATTTGACACAGTCCCACACAAAAGATTAATATACAAGTTAGCCAGCCTGGGAGTGGGTCCCAAGATGACAGCCTGGGTAAAGAATTGGCTGGAGAATAGGACACAGAGAGTAATAGTAAATGGAGTCCACTCTGAAGAAAGTGGGGTTACTAGTGGGGTACCGCAGGGTTCAGTATTAGGACCGGTCCTCTTCAATGTCTTTATAAGCGACATTGCAGAGGGACTGGAAGGAAAAGTATGTCTCTTTGCAGATGACACAAAGATCTGCAACAGAGTTGATGCACAATTGGGGTGGAAAGGATGAGAAGGGACTTGGCAAGGTTAGAGGAATGGTCAAATGTATGGCAGCTTAGATTCAATGCTAAGAAGTGCAAGGTAATGCACCTGGGAAACAAAAACCCAGGGGAAGAGTACACAATGGGGGGTGAGATACTAACAACAACAAAATGGAAAGGGACCTGGGGTAGTCATATCAGATGACCTAAAGGTGGGCAAGCAATGTGAGAGGGCAGCAAGGAGGGCTGGGGATACTGGGATGCATAGGAAGGCATCACCAGTAGAAAACAGGAAGTTATTATCCTCTGTACAGACAGCTGGTGAGACCCCATCTGGAGTACTGCGTGCAGTTCTGGAGACCCAATCTCTACAAAGACATAGACAGGATGGAAGCTGTCCATAGGAGGGCAACTAAAATGGTTCAGGGTCTGCACCAGAAGACATATGAAGAGAGACAAGGAGCTAATATGTATAGCCTCGAGGAAAGGAGGAGGGGACATGATAGAAACTTTCAAGCACTCTTAAGAATCAACAAAGTCCAAGAGGGTAGCATCTTTCAAAAAAAGAGGTGCAAGAAAACAAGGGGCACAACTTGAAGATAGAGGGAGTGCAGCTCAGAGGTGATTTAAGGAAGTATTTTTTCACAGAGAGGGTTGTGGATGCATGGAACGGCCTTCCGGAGGAGGTTGTGGAGTCAAAAACAGTGGTAGAATTCAAGCATGCATGGAACAGTCATAAGGCAATTCTAGGGGGTGGGGGTAGGAAGAAATAGGCTGCTGGTTAACTAGGATCTGCAGCTTATCCATTAGGTAGGGAAATGGGCAGACTGGGTGGGCCAAGCGGTCCTTATCTGCCGTCAAATTCTATGTTTCTATGTTTACTTTTGGCCATCAGAAAGGGGCAACTGCATAAGAAAAATAAAGATACACAGGCAGACTGCTTTAAAATAGCATTCAATAATGGTTAACACATACAGGATCATTGAAAATAAGCTCAAAACACATGTAGGTTGCAATGTCACATTTTGGCATGGGAAAAAGTCAGAAAAATGCTGCTGGAAATAAAAAAAATACATAAAAACAAAGTATAATTCTATGCCCTTATGTTTTCTATCTCTCAATATCACACACTACCAGATGCAAAGAAAATGGGAAACCAGAAACTTTCAGATTTTTTTGTTTTGCCTGTAGTTTCTATGCTAGACATTGGTAACCCCTTTTCGTGAACCGACCCTGCTACTACTTACTTTTTTCATATGTGGTGCAGTTTAGTACTTTATTTCTCAAGGAATGGCAGAGATGTTGCGCAGACCTACATCACGTGCATACCCACTATACAGTGCTTGCAACTCATGGAATTAATGTATTCTCATAGTGGTAAAAAGCAAATAAAACATGTTTTAACATGTTCCTACACTCACTGATCACTTTAGGTAAGGAGCTGTATTAATCTGCTTACCTGTGTTTTGAACACTAAAATTAAAATAAAAGCATTGAAATAAATATAGGTATTGTAATCCTAGACCTAAAATAAATAAAGCATTTTGGTCATAACAACAAAACTAAAGGCTCAACACATTATCTCAAGAAGCAAAGTGACTATGTTTGAATAAATACAGTATGAGTCTGAACTGTGAAAGGGTGTGTGTGTGTGTCCCTTCTGCACCTAACATAGCTCCTGAATACTGAATCTCTTCCCTAATCCCACTCCCACTGCCTGCCTTTCTCTTCCTTTTGAAAGCCTTGTCCAACCACAAGGCTGGAAAATGCAGAGAAGAGGATTTTCTTGTGCAATTCATAAGACCTACACAAAACAATGGGCCCCATATTCAAAAAACCATGTATGCGCAGCACAAACTGTTGCTCTGCGTTTGCCCCTGTGTTGCCCCCAGCTGCTATGATATTTAGTTGGCTAGTGAGCAGTGCTATCTGACTGAATATGGGCCATGTTGGCATAGAGCGAAGTGAAACTGTGCTGCCCCAACACAGAGCTGGACTGTATATAGCCCACGGGGAATAGTGCTGCCTGAAACAGGATAGCGCCACAACCCCTGTGGGCTGTACTCAGCCTGAACATACAAATAAGGCCATTGGGCATGCAAGGCACTAAGGGGCCATTTTCATGCCCATTATGGGCTCATTTGCATAGGGGCAGCAGCCCCTTAGCGCCATTTACACAGAGTAAACAGTCCTAGTGGCATAGTGGTCCCCAACCCCCCATCACCTGTTCACACAGTTTAACAAGAGTCCCTGGTGGTCCAGTGGTTCACCCCAGCCCCCCCAGGAAAGAAACAGAGAGCACATCCTGGTGATCCAGTGGCCCCCCCTAACAGATCCCCACCGACATACTAGCAGAAATACCACCTCTCCCCACCACCCCTTACCCCGATGGTCTAGATACGGCGACTGGCACAGCCCTCCTTACACCTCTGTGGCCACACACAGTATGAGCTGTCAATGATTGTGCATACTGTAGAACAGCTGTTTCTATAGTACATGCACTTACTGACAGCTCATACGGCAGCTGGCCATGGAGGAGAGAGGAGGGCTGTGTTGTTCACCATATGTAGCTGGGAGGAGTACTGGCCACCAAGGTGAGAGGGGTGCGGGAGGATGGGATGTAAGCAAGTGGGTCAGTTGGGGGGCTGTGGGGGGGCCACTGGATGATCAGCATGTGCTTTCTGTTTTTATACTGGGGGAGCGGGGGGAACCACCAGACTACCAGGGACTCTTGTTGAACTGTATGAATGGGTATGCGGGGGTTGGGGGAACATACTGGACCACAGTGAATATTTCAGCAAGCTCGGGGGAGCGATCAAAGGTTGGGAGGACACACTGGACCACCAGGGAATGTTTCAGAGCTCGGTGCAGCAATTGGGGGGGGGGATACACTGGACCACCAGATATTTCAGGGAGCTCGAATGGCAGAATGGGGCTGGAGATTGCAGTATAACCACCCTACCTTTGAGGAGTTGGGGGGTGCAGGCATAGTGCCCCATTTAGATGTGGTTTGCAGCAGTGGTAATTAGTGCCACTTGGGGGACTGTTTACCACTGCCGTAAACCTTTGAAGATACTGCTGCACCATTTGCCTCTCAGCAGCACTTCCTCCTTACACCCCTCCTCAATCTCTACCATCCCCCCTTGTGAGATAGAGGATCCATTCTCTGTCACTCCATGATCTCTGACCACCCCTACAGCATGCCACCATGGTCTGTATACACTTGCTGCTCTGCAGCAATGCAGCAGTTGCTCTGTCCCCCACACCAGTCTATTCCCCCACCCCAAAATGCTGCCATTCCCCCATAATTCTTATTATCAACTTTTCGCCACTTGCTCCCTCCCCTACCACTACAAGATCTTTGCCCTCCATGATGCCCCCATTCCCACCAAGTCACATTATCAACTGTTCATCACTTGATTTGTATCCCTCCCCACATTGCTGCCATAAACTGTGTACATTAACTGCACTGCAGCACTTACTGTCTCCCAATCACACTGAAATATCTTGCAACTCCCAGTACTTCATATTAAATGCTGTGTGCCATTGCTCTCTATTCCTCTCCTCCCCGATCTCACTCCCCCACACATAACATATGTTCATTCTCAATATACATGGCACGCTCTTTGGCTCTACCTGATCCCCCAACATACTGCAATTTTCCATATGCATGACACTCTCTAGTTCTGTAAGTTATACCCCATTTCTGACCCCCCCAACATGCCGCCATTCTCTGTATACATTTGCCACTCTGTGGCACCTGCTCTCTTCCCCTTCCTTGATATCTGCCCCCCAAACTGCCGTCATTCACCATAATTCACATTAGTTGCTCTGCACCACTTGCATTATATCCATCTCCTGCCCTATCTCTGCCCCTCTCCAACATGCAAACATTTTTCGTATACATTAGCCACTCTGCGACACTTGCTCTCTCTCTCCCCCCCCTCCAGAATGCAGCTATTCACTGTCATTTACATTAGCCGCTCTGTGGCATTGCTCTCAATTCCTCCCCTCCCCAATATCTGCCTCCTCAGAAAATGCCAGCATTGTCCCTACACATTAGCCCCTCTGCAGCAGTTGCTCTCTACCACCCACCTTCAAACGTCTCGCTACTCTTGGTACTTCATATTACTCACTGTGTGTCATTTACTGTCTGTTCTTCACCTCCCCAATCTCCCCCTACCAACATACTGCCATTCTCCATATACATAATACGCTCTCCTGCTCTATCCCTGTTATACCCCATGTCTGATCCCCCTAACATGCCACCATTCTCTATACATTTTCTATTCTGTGGCGCTTGCTGTCTCCCCACCTCTCCGACCTCTGCCCCCCCATTCCCCATCATTTACATTACCTGCTCTGTAGCACTTGCTTTCTCCCCCTTCTCAATATCTGCCCCCCAAACTTCCACTGTTCACTGTCCTTCACATTAGCTTTTCTGTGCCACTTGCTCTATATCCATCCCCTCCCCTATCTCTGTCCCCACAGAACATGGCAACATTTTCCCTATATATTAGCCACTCTGTGGCACTTGCTCTTCCCCTTCCAGTCTCTGCCCCCCCCCAATGCTGCTATTCACCGTCATTCACATTAGCAGTTCTGTGGCACTTGGTCTCTGTTTCTTCCCTCCCCAATATCTGCCCCCACAAAATGCCAATATTGTCCCTACACACAGGTCTGTCATTGGCACTTACTCTCTCCCACCTACCCTCAAGTGTCTCATCACTTCATGTTACCTGCTGTGTGCAATTTGCTCCCTATTCCTCCCTTTGTTGATCTCCCCCCAACATACTACCATTCACCATATACATGACATGCTGCCTAGCTTTGTTTCTTTTATTTTTTTTGTACTTTCTATTTTTCCCTCCTACTGTGCCCCCCCCCCGTCTCCGACCCTTCAGGGACACATGAGAGTCATCCCTCTGCCAACCACCTACCGACTGACCTTGTACTTATAGCTGTGGTTTGCTCCCGGGCGGGGGAGCAGGTGGGAGCCCTTATACCCTGCTTCCGTGTAGTCATTGGCGAGGCAGTCTGAGGAGGGTGGCAGCACATCGAGGCACCTCTTGGGGCCCTGTCTTCCTGGAGATGGAGGCCTTTTTCCTCTGTTTTTTCCTCCCCATGCATGGTGTGTGCCCCGACGTCCAGGCGCATGTGCGCTGATGTCCACCATGCATCACAGTCGGCTCACATGCAGGGCCTGCCATACCCCAAGCCTCCATTTGGGGTCAGGCAAGGTGCAAGCCTTCGACCCCTCCCTCCCCCTGGAAAAGGCGAGCTGTCATGGGACACTCAAGCCTTTCTCCCCTGGCCGGCCCTCCAGTGACCCGAGTCCGTTTCTTAACCTGGGTCGCCGGCGTCTCAAGCAGAAATCCAACTGCTGTGACGACGGGCTGGCCCAGCTTTGTTCCTTTCTACACCATCTCTGACCTCCCAAACATGCTGCTAGTCTTCCATATAAATTTGCCACTCTGTGGCACTTGTTCTCTCTCCCTCCCCAATTCATGCCCCCCTAATGTGCCTGCATTACCTGTTGTTCACATGACCTGCTCTGTAGCGCTTGCTCTTTTCTCTTCCTCAGCAGCTACCCCCAAACTGTCGCCATTCACTGTAATTCACATTAGTTACTCTGTGCCACCTGTTCTACATCCCCTCCCCAATCTCTGCCCCCCACAACATGTCAGCATTTTCCCTATACACTAGCGACCCTCTGACACTTGCTCTTCCCCTTCCCTGATCCTTATACCCCAAATGTTTCCATTTGCTGTCATTCACATTAGTCACTCTTCTTGCTCTTTATTCTTCCCTTCCCCGATATCTGACCCTCAAAATACCAGCAATGCCCTACACATCGGCTGCTCTGTGGCATGTACTCTCTCCTCCTCCCTAATCTCTGCCCCCAAATCTGCTGTCATTCACCATCATTCACATTAGCCTCTCTACAGCACTTGCTCTCTGTTCCTCCCTTCCCTAATATCTGCCTCCCCCAAATGCTTCCATTACCCCTGCACATTAGCTGCTCTGAGGCACTTGCTGTCTCTTCTACTCCCCGATCTCTGCCCATCTCCCCAAACCTGCTGTCATTCACCATCATTCACATTAGTTGCTCTGTGATACTTGGTCCTTTATCCCGTCCCTCCCCAGTTTTTGCCCCAACATGCTGGCATTGTCTCTACACATTAGCTGCTCTTCAACACTTGCTCTCCTCTCTCCCTGATCTCTACCCCCCTCAATATATCGCCATTCACTGTCACTCATTCCCATTAGCTTCCATGCGGCTCTTGCTCTCCATCCCTCCCCAGTTTCTGCCACCTCAACATTCCTGTATTCTCCCTACAGATTAGCCACTCGGCAGCACTTACTCTTTCTTTCCCAATCTCTAACCCCCTCCCCAAACCAGCCTTCATTTACTGTCATTCACATTACTTGCTCTGCCACACTTGGTCTCTATCCCTCCCCTCCCCATTATGCTGGCATTCTCCCTGCACATTAGCTGCTGATAGGCACTTACCTCCCCCCAATATCTGTCTTCACAATAAGCCACCATTCATATTCATTCTCAATAACCACTCTGCGGCACTTGCTTGCTATCCCTCCTCTCCCCAATCTCCGCCCCTCCAGTATGCCTCCCTGTACATTAGTTGTTTTGTGACAGTTCCTTCCCCCCCCCATCTTCTTCCCCCCAAATCTGCCATCATTCATCGTAATTCACATTAGTCACCCAGTGGTGCATGCTCTTTATTACTTCCCTCCCCGATCTTTGTCCCTTCATACTGCCATTGTTATCTCTTACTTTCTATTGCTTGCTACTGTCTGTAATGCTTAGAACATGTTTCTACTACTTAAACTCCTTTTTCCTCCTACCCTTCGCAATGCAGCTCCACCATGTACTTGTCTTTAGGTACACCTCTTTTCATGGCTATCTGTGTTTCTAATGTTGCCCCAATTAATTTGTTCTCGTTTGCTATATTTCCATTTCAAACCGTCTTCATGTATTCTTTATAACTGCTCTTATTCTGTTTATGGAACAGTGTGCATACCCTGCACTTCATTTATCCTTCCTAACTGTTCTTTTTCTGTTTATGGAAAAATGTGCATACCCTGCACTTAATTTATCCTACTATGAAAGCTAAATGAATCTTGCTCTTTACTCTGTCTGCAACTCAATACCTTCCACTATAAATTAAAAAAAGAGAAAAAGAATCGTGTATTTCAATTGCTATTTTTGTCCCACCACACCTCCCAACTAACACCTCGTCTCCTCCTCCCTTTGTCATTATCTTCCCTAACATGTCTTTGTAACACTGTTTGTCTTGAACTCACAGAAAAGTGGTCCAGAACACATTTGCAACACACCAGTATGCAATTTCATAAACTTTGCACTGTTTCAATGATTCAGTCCCAGTGTAACTCATTTAATTCTTGCCATGTTTGTTACTGAACATAATCGCAATACAGCCACCACCATTTCTATGTTACTTCTCATAATTTACATATTCTGTACGTAAGCATGTATCTTTCCCTAAGTACGCAGTATTACTAATAATACCATTGCATACCTCTCATAGGATACAGTCTGATTATTTTAGATAATTAGTGTATCAGTTGCTTGGCCTTTGAAGTGCATTATTCTGCTTTTTAAACATCTTGTGCACCACTATATACATTCTCACTGATCTCTTGATTGTAAAAACGCTACTGGCATTCTGTCAAATTATGTTTTTACTTTGTCTTTATTTCTTCATCATACGTATGTTCCAAAAATGTATACGGTGATTCAAGTTACCCCTAGGACGACAGTACACACGCTCCCTTTACAGTACGCAGGACACGTGCACACTGTCATTGCATACGGCGGTTGAGGTGGTGAGAGGAGGCTTGTTCTAGTTACGTTATGGGCTCCCTCACAGTGGCAGAGATTATGGTAAAGGGTGGTGTACCCAGTGTGGGCAGAGTGGGGGAGGCTGGTAGATGCCAGGGACTTCTTGTAGGTAACTGTGTCGAGTGATAGGAGAGTGGGGGGGGTTGCCACTGGACACCAGAAAAGGTTTTCTTGCTACGAGGACTGGGGATCAGGGAAGCACTAGACACTAGGGAAAAATTAATTCTAACAGGGATCAGAGGGTGGGGGGAACACTGAACACCACGGGAAACTTAATTCTAATGGGGCTGTGGATCAGAGGATGCCCCTCTGTCCTAGTGGACCACTAGGCACCAGGGAAATGTTTCATTCTAACAGGGCTGGGGACTGGAGGATGGGGGGACCACTAGGAATCAGGGAAATATTTATTGTAATGAGGATCAGAGGATGAGGGACCACTGGACACCAGGAAGCAGGTGTGCTCCCCCAACTGCCAATGTGGTGGTTGACTGCAGTGGCTTTGCCAGCTGCTAGGGTTGTCCGGAGTAAGTTGGGCTTCTTCTTGGTGGTAATTGTGCAGCACAAGATGGCCTGTGCTAATTTGTGCTGTGCTACTACACTGAATATTGTGCTGTGCCAGGATTCATGCCCCTGCCCCTCTCTTTGCCCACTGTATACATTTTTTTTTTGCACATGCGCTAACCCTTTTAGCAACAATGAAGAGTTTCTAAAAATCCACAGGGAACCAGGACAGATGCAATACATCGCCATGATCTAGCTGTGCAAACTGAGTAAGCTGTCATTCTTTCTTCCTTTTTCACTGACTCATTGCCTGGTAGGCTCTTTTGTCTTACACACACACACACACACACACACACACACACACACACCCCCACACACATGCGCGAACAATAAAGATGGACTTCTGTGCCTTATGTAACCCCCCTGCAAATGGGGGTTCCCAAAAGACTTCCAGGAGCTTGCTTGAATGCTCCAAGCCTGAATGGTGTTTGGCGTTTAAGCCATTTATCAGTGAGTGTTTTTAGAACCTCTGGTACTGTCTCTTTAAGAGCTGTCTGCTTGCAGACATAATTAGTTTGTATGGAGGACTGTGTTTCTTTGATTGAGTACCACTCGAGCTGCTGCCAATTCACTCCATTTTGCAGTCACTAGGAGTGCAAAGGAGCCTATCTGAAAGATGTAACTGTTTGCCAGAAACCATTTAGAGTAATAATGAAATTACAGTTTGTCTAACCTGCTTTCTTTGCAGTCAGAACTGTGTCTGCCTAGTTCCCCATTCTGGTTTTGAACTGCTGAACTGGACCAATCAGTGTGGGGTAAGCTAGCTCTAAAATGGTGCCTTGGACGAATCAGAACTTGGACTCATAATCTGAGCCAGCCACAAGAGGATTGTATGGGCAGTGACTCTGGGAGATGTAGTTTAGACTTGGCGCTTTTTGGACCAACAGGGCAGTCTATTGTGAGTGACAGCCAATCCAGTCAAGAACTGGGAGGAACTCAAAGGAAGTGCCGGTTTTGTCTGTTGGAGTTTCAGTTGAGCTCTGGCAGTGAAGAAGGAAGGAGCCCTGTGCTTTTCAGTGTGCAGTTTTAGTCAGGAAGCGTGTGTAAGGCCCAGAGTTCCAGTCTGCAGCTTGTGTAACTGCTTGTTAGGACTGAATCCGTCCTGTGAGAGAGAATCAAAGGATATCTGAAGAGTAGAAACCAGGCTCACCCTGTAGAAGACTGGAGAAATTGCTGATTGCACTCGGTCTGTCAGGAACTGAATCTGCTGTGTGTTCTCCGGGTATTGTGCAGTAATTGCGATCGGGATAGAGAAGCAGCCTGCCTGGTATAGTACTTTCTGTTTTACCATATAAATGTGTGAAGAGGCTTGTGTACCTCAAGTGAATCCTGCTGCCATTAAAGGACTTTTGCCTGTTACTGTTCACCATATAAATGTGTGAGGAGGCTTGGTTAGCTCAAGTGAATCCTGCTGCCATTAAAGGTTTTTGCCTGTTGCAGTTTGCCATATAAATGTGTGAGGAGTCTCGTGGAGCTCAAGAGTAGCCCTGCTGACACTGAAGGACCCTATCTTGTTTGGAGGTCGTGAGTACTAATTCAGGGTCGCTCCCTGTTGGTGCCACATTGAATCCAAATGGAATCACTGTACTGCTGACTGTTTAAACTAATTTTCTTTTCTCTGTGGAAAGGGCCCCACCAGCTGCCACGGTTTGGACTAGCCACTAGGGCTTGGGTACCCAGGGACAGTAACTGGTAGGGATAGGCCTATGCACAGAGCCATAGGTAGATGAGTAAAGTGATAAGCTAATTAACCTGATTTCCCCCTGTCCTTGTTATATTCCCCTAAATAAATCAGAGCTGCTTGTTTCAGCAAAGTTATACTGCCTGAGGTATTTGTCTATGTTAAAGTATTGTACTGTGATTGTTGCACTGTATTTTATTTTACAGGAGGTCCCAGTGCCTGAACCAGCCCTGGGGGTAAGTGTATACTGTGAAGGTAATTCTGATATATTGTGTGGGCCACTAGTGGGAAGAAAGGAGGGTTGCAGTGTCCCAGAGGGCTGTGACCAAGTAAGTTTAACTATTGCAAACCCTGACCTCTGGGTGGAGGCACCCGCCATTGGATCCAGGCCCCTCAACCTGTTAGTGGCAAATCAGGCAGGGGTAGTAGCCCCTGGGATAGCGCCATCTAGGGGTTACACTTACACCACCAGCAGTCAGTAAAACAAAAAAAGCCAGATTAAACCTTAAAGGAGAACTACACTGAATCTATAAGTAATTTTACCCAGTAGAAGCTTTTTTTTAAGTAACGGTTCAAATTCTGTTATTGTTGCATCATTAGGGGCTTTTACACAACCGGTGCCGGCGGTGCAGATGAGTTGTACTGATGCTGATCTGTCAGTGTGAAGAACTGCTGCAGCATTGCAAGCCACTCTGTTGTGGCACAGAGCATTTCCTGATTTGTTGGTAACACAGAGCGACATGCTCTGGTGCAGGCGTTTTTTGCAAACATGTAAAAACGTTACTTCGCCTGCACCAGTGCCACTCCCATTCACTAACCCCTCCACTGGAAATACCCCCAAAACCCAGGAAGGCTATTGGGAATGGTGCACAGCCACAGCATGTCAAAGAAAAGGGCAGCGGTGTGAGCAGAGTGGAGCAAGCCAATTCAAGATGGTAAAGCTCCAGGTAAGCTGTAATGTAAAAGCGGCTTATATGGGCCTATTAGTAACCTTAGTGGGTGTTTCTGATTTACATTCTGGTGTTAAGTGCCATTTTGAACTTTATGACATAGTTTATGTCCCACTGAGCCATAGAGTTCTATAGTAGAACATGGATGCATGGTATCAACAATGGACACGCAGAACAGAGACATAAATTGCGTCATGCAATTCTACAATGGTTCAAAACTGGGGGCGGAGGTGGATGGGGAGCAGGGGAGGGTGGCCCTACAGGGGGACCTGGAGGTTCTGGAAATATGGTCTAGAAAGTGGAAGTGAGGTTCAATGCAAGGAAATGCAAGGTACTGCACCTGGGGGCCAGAAACCCGGGCCAAGTGTACACCTGGGGGGGGGTGCTACAAGTCTCAATGGCTGAGAGGGATCTGGGGGTGGTGGTGGATGTCAAGATGAACAACTTGGAGACTTGTAGGAGGGCAGCAGCCAAGGCCAACAGGATGCTGGGATGCATCGCTAGGGGGATCACCTCCAGAAGGAGGGAAGTGATACTCCCTCTGTATAACTGCTTGGTGAGGATGCACATCTAGTACTGCGTGCAGTTTTTGAGGCCACACTTAAAGAGGGACATTAAACTCCTGGAGAGGGTCCAGAGGAGGGAAAATGATTTGGGGCTTGGGGGACAGGACCTATGGGGAGAGGCTCGAAGAGCTAAATATGTACATATTGGAAGAGAGAAGGGACCGGGGGACATGATAGAGGTCTTCAGGTACACGAAGTGGGTAAATAGGCGAGGAGCAGTCAGGGTGCTTCGAAGGAAGGAGGAGGGGGCTACTAGAGGGCATGGGTGGAAACTGGAGGGGGGAAGATTCAGGGGAGAAAGGAGGAGGTGCTACTTCACTGAGAGAGTGGTGGAGCCATGGAATGCGCTGCCTAGGGGGCTGGTCGAGGCAGAGATGGTGGAGGGGTTCAAGAGGGGCTGGGACAGGTACAGGGGAAGGGTTCTGGAAGCAAAATCCAATGCAGTGAGAATATCCGGAACTGGGAAGGGAGAAGCCAGAGAAGGCGGGGGGGGCAGCAAGGTCAGCTCCCAGGGTGGGGGCTGACCAAACGAGCAGATGCGAAAGATCATTAGGCCTATTCTGCTGGCATTTTAGTACGTTAGTATATTAATGGTTCTTTCCAGCAGCATCGAAATCGGAAGTAAGCACTAGGATAACTAAAAAGTATAGCTAGAACAATAACAGAATTTGAACCAGTGTAACCCCCCCCCAAAAAAAAACAGCTTCTTCCAGAAAAAAATGAAATATAGATTTAGTGCAGTTCTTCTTTAAAAATTTCCATAGCCTCTTTTAGTCTCTGCTTAAAGAGCTAGTGTACTACCTGGAAACTGTATGTGATTAATTGTAACTTTCAGATGTAGTCAGCTATCACTTCTTATATCTCAAGTATTTATTCTTTTCTGTTTGCTAATTAGAAGATTTTCCACCTGTCAGTACCGAGGTAATGTGTGGAGCAGCACTCTGTCTGGAGGGGGAAAAAAAAGTCAGTTCTGTTCCTCTCACTATATCAACACTGAAACCACACTGACCATGACATCACTAGTAACCAATGAGAAGCATTTCTCACTACCAGGTTTCACTTTCACATGAAGCAGCAGGGACTGGCTCTCCCTGGTTACTAGTGATGTCACAATTTCCTGCATTTTGATAGGTAGTTTGTGAAAGTCACTGCTCAGGCTACAAGGATTGTGGTGCCTCAAGGTGTTTGGTCTCATATCTGATGATGTAGTGGGAAGAAGAGAACTGACATTTTTTTTCTCCAGACACAGTGCTGCTCCACTCATCACCCTAGTTCTGCCAGGTGCAGTGCTCCCAGATCGGCCAAAGCATTTTCCTGTAGCAGACCCTCATTTTACCTGTATTTCCCCTGTAAAACCTTGGTGAAATTCCTGTAGATTTTCCTGTATGCCCAAGCTGATTTATTATTGCAATTGGTGCCACTAAGATGGTAAATAAAATCACTACAGCAAATATTCTGGCTGTTTTAAGTGTTCTTATTTACTTTAAGAATTAATACTGCCCTAAAAACATTACATAATTACATGACAACTAATGTCTTTAATGTAATCAAAGACAGAGGAGAAACAACAGGCAGAGGAAACACCAGATATTTACAGCAATAATGCACACCACCATACCACAGAAATTGAAAGGCAAGAGTATTTTTAGAGACATCACCTACACCAAAAAACAGAAATACTCTTCAGAAAACCCTTTTTAAATTTGTACAATACAAACATTTTGAATTTATGTATTCTGGCATTTAAAACGTTTACTAATTTGACATTTCATGGCAGCTTTTCATGAGCCAATGTGAAATATATGCTCAAAAAGACATGCATTATTCAGAAATGAATGTCCAGTTCATCTGCAAGTCACTTACTATAACTTAAAATGCAATTTTTAGAAACAAAAAGGGGTGCAGCCTTAAGGGGTTACTTACAAGTAAACAGAAACAAACACACTTCACAAAAAGGCACCAGCTACTAAGCCCATGGCCAGAGAATACCTTATGGCAACATTAGGAGTGTGTGCACTAACAGCAGCCTTGGGCCACTGCCCTTTCTAATTCACACTTAATTTTGACTTTTTGTGCTGAAAAATGCAATCGGAATCAGTGACTGACAACATTAATTATCATGATATGTAACGTGTCAAGGAAAGGCACTTCTTTCATACTTAAATAACTTTGACCTCTGTCACTCTGCATCAGACTGGCTGCACCATTAACATGCTTACCTTACCTGCTTTTAGGAAAAGTGGTGGGGTGGGTGGTCAGACTGCTACTGTGGCGCACTCACGACCGGGAAAAAACTCTACCACTCGCCCTCCCTGCCCGATGCTGACACTGAGACTCGCAGAACCAGGGCACCAGTCGGCGGTGGAAAAAGTACTTGTTGAGGTCCTGCGGCACTGACTGTCTCTAGTCTGGCAATGAATCTTCTCCGGCTTGCTTGTTGCTGCAGTGGGGTGATTGCGCTATTGTAATGCTCCAAAACGGCCGGCAATCCTCACTCTCCTCGGAATCGAATGGTCGAACTGTCTCACTGGAACCGGCTCTCTCTCTCGTCTCCGAATCAAACTTCCGGGCTGCGAGCTGCTGGTTTATAGGAGAGGTTCACCTGCCTAGCCTATCGGGGGGGGGGCACTATAGGTAAGGCAGCCGAGACATGAGGGGTGTGCGTGACTTCATCCGACAGCCTATCAGGGCTGCATTCCGGCGGGTGATCATGAGCTCCCAGCATGTGGGGGGTTGAAAGGCACCAATCGATTGTCTCACTCGCTCTCTGTCTCACTCTGTGAGAGTCTCGGCGGGCATTTTAAGTTGAGAGTGTGTTCCTCATTGTTCTCCCGTAGCGTCCCCGTGGATTTGGTAAAATAGTGAATTCCTCCCCGTACCCCGTATTCAGGCTTAAAAACCCGTGAAATATGGGAATTCCCGTAGATATGGGAGCACTGCAGGTGGAAAATGTTCTAATTAGTAAACAGAAAAAAAAAAATACTTCAGATCCTGGAAGTGATAGCTGGCTGCATCTGAAAATTACTATTAATTACAAGCAGTACACTAGCTCTTTAAGTCACTGCCTTGATACAGGGCTATATCTGTAAGCATACACTGCATGTCCTGTCTCCTCTGCAGCAGCAGCAGCAGCAGCAGCAGCACACAGTTTCACTAGCCTATCTGCCTGAAACTAAAGTTAAATGTTGCAAACTAGCTAACTGGAATGCTAATGTGCAATTCTCTGATGATTTATAACTTTTTCTGGCAACAAATCACTCTTTTGGCAAAGAAATGCTGCTCTCTCAGGAAGAGGCGGATCAAGCATTAGTAAGGCTCCTGCACTAGCAGAACCCTTCTTTGAACTTTGCATGGAATAGAATCAGTCCAACATGATATAATATATTCACAACACAACCAAAATGAATTGTATCATGGCCCACTACAAATAGTTAGCATGTTCAGGACTAGACAACAGAAAAATAAGTTTTCTGCCTGCTTGCCGACAGCCCATCCCCTTTTAGGCTGTCCCTATTCATTATTGCCACAGGACTCTTTTTAAAATCCTGTATTGACACTCGGAAGCCACATCCTTCCTATTCTGAGAGAAAACTGGAAGCAGCACAGAGAATTGTGCAGCACAAGGAGTTCTCCATCTCCAGCATTGCTGATTGGCTGCTGTGGGTCGTTTGGCTGCCAAAAACTTGCACATGCTCAGTGTGTCGTCCCTGTAAAAAAAACACTACAGTACGTCATGGCTTCAAAATGCCAAAGGGAAACCAAGTCCAGTCAGACTGACCTCAACAGTGTCAAAAGTGTTGTTGTGCTTCTACCAAACACCAGTTTGGTATCTGCTCACCCTTATACCAGAGCTACAAATTCTGCCATTTCTGTTGAGGAATTGATCTTCAGTTCCATCCAATCCATACAGTTTATGACAGCTTAGGTCCCTTTAAAGATTCCAAGGCTTGTTTAACCTTAAATGGTCTAAATCTAAATTGGGCGGGGGGCAGTCTCTGGGTAACACTTGAATTATTTTTCTCTCTCTTTTATTTTACATCTTGCAATTTATCACTTCAGAGTTGTCAGTGCCTTGGTATGTAAGCCCCCTGTAAATGTGGGGCTTATATTCTCACTTTTAGGCATCCCTTTCCCCCTCCTAGGAACCCGAGCTAGGAAAAGGGTTTTGTGCTGTGGGGGATATTGCACTGGATGCCTCAAGGAGGCAGTAGAGAGTGGTAAAAAGGGTATAAAAAGGGGCTTACAGAAAGTAGCGGGGCCTTTTCCAGCCTGGACATTAGGCCTGAGACTGGTGGGGGGGGGGGGGAGCTGAAAAAGTAGCATCAGGACCAGAATAGGTGGGAAAGTGAGGGAGCTCGGCAGTCCAGGAGGGCCAATGGGGAACCCCCCCAAAAGAGTGCAGTCAGGACGGTTTTATGTGCTGTGGCTGATGAGGAGTGGGGGTATGGAGCTCTGTTGGCGACACAGGTAGTCAGGTCCCGCGTCGTTGGGGGCTACGGTGTTAGGGAGGCTTTAGTGAGCCCTCAGAAGAGATGTAGGAGCCCTTAGGAAGCCCGTTGATGTGTACCCAGGTTGGCAGAGCTGGGAGGGCTGTGGCAGGGCCCTCCCTCATACCCGGTGTGGCAGGGCAGCCCGGGGTGTCAAGGGAGCCAGGGAGCCTTTGCCTGTTACAGGGGGCCTGTTTGATCGGACAGGTCCTGGGGCGCCAGTCCAGTTAAAGTCCAGGCGGGTCGCAGATCAAAGAAATGGTAGACCTTGGAGGATGGTCCCTGTGCTGGAGCTTATTTCAAGCCTAGGAACTGTAGCAGGGATGTGGACCTGGCAGGAATTCCCCATAGGAAGTAGGTACCAGCAGAACCCCCCGAGTGAATTGGAGGCCATGGAGTGCTGAGGCAGAGGTAGTGAACATGGCAGTAGTGGCCTCAGCCCTGTACATCAGTGCCAGCCATTTGGAAGGTGGCTCAGGGCCTGGGTCATCAGGAAAATTCCTGGATGCCTTTGTGGTTTGGGCCAACGCCCAAGGGTCCCGGTGGGGAGGACAGCTCGCGTTCCCACACCAGTGAAATGGGGGACGACCAGTGCCAACGTAAAAGGGACCCGTAAGAGGAAAGGAAAGGAAAGAAAGGTTGGTTTACCAGATCCTTTATATGCCAGGAGATTGCAGGAATCTGTGTTCCAGGGTCTTGGGTAGATCACCTGAGAGTAGAAACAGTAGAAAGGAAAATCCTTCTGGTGTCTGATTAATCTGTGGTTCTGCTGTTTATTAGGTCCAGCCCAAAGTGTATGAAGTTATAGCCCCATGGAGATGTTTATTTGTTCAAAAAGGATGGTGACCTCTGTATCGCTGGAATCATTTGCCATGCAGGTGAAAAATAAAAGTCAGTTGGGGAGAAACAGTGGTTTGTGCCTTGTTTGACTGTGGGGGGGGGGGAGGCTAATGAAATGAAATCTTTTTTTCCCCTCATATTTGCAGTCTGATTAATTTTTCATATGCTACATTCCAGGGGCAAGAATCCAGCCTGGCTGGGCTGCAAGGACTTCTGTGAGACCTCTGTAGAAGAAGAGGGAGGTCTCGGACTGGTGGTCGACTCGGGGAGGAGTTCAGATGCTGAGATGTAGGAGGTAAAATGCACAACTTGAAGACAGCATGCAGTTAGGAGACATCTGTTTTTTCCCTGCTTCAGTAGTGTGCAAAGGTGTGCTGATGCAAGGTCGACACCCGCACAGCAAACACCAGCACAGTGACAGATGTCACCTGTTTGCAGCGAGTTGCTGTGCTGGTGCAAGGAAGACACTGGTGGTGCATTTTCCGATGTTGTGCCCTTCCCAGTCAACTCCGACTTGGAGTTAGATATTTAGATACCAGGGGTTCGGGTGGAACCCCCACTTAGACATACGACATCCCCAACAGTACAATGCCGACACTCGGTTATTGTGTCTGTCACTAGTGGGGATGTTGAGTGCGGCGCTGTCACAGCACTATAGTAAAACTGTGTGCAAAAGGTCTCGAATATTAGTGCTTTAAGTGCTCACTTCTTCCTGCCTGGAAGACATGCGATGTTTAGAGTATGCCCCTAGATGGGGCAGGAAGGGGGGGGGGTTACACTTTGGGGGCTACTCATCCGGGATGTTCCCCAAACCCCAAAATCGCCACTGGACCCTGAGCCTTGCGGTCCATGGTGTGCCAGGCTTCCCGGCCTGGTTGGGCCTTGTTGCACACTATTCAATGGCTGTGGGGTAGGCCTGGAGCAGACATTAGGCCTGACCAGCTGGTGTGGTGCGTGTGCATGACTTGCTGCTCACGTGGTCCCCAGGAAAGGATCTGACTGGAGGATGGGTGAAAGGGAGCTATAGCAGCTACATGAAGAAGCACCATCTTGGGCAATCAGAGTGAGTGGAGCTGAGGGAGTGAGACCAGCAGTAGCTGAACATTAGAGGAGAATAATGATAGTGAGAGCAGAGCAAGAGAGACTGTTTCTGGAGCGCATTATTCAGAGCAGGCAAGTGAACTGGACTGCATATTCATTGGAACTACAGAACTGTGAGCTCCTTGTGAGTGTGGGACTGAGAGGGAAGGAAAATCGAGCACAAGCATGCACATGGATTGGCAGCAAGTGGTAGTAGGGAGACCTGAAACAACCACTCAGGAGGAACCCTTGGCTACAGTTCCTACCTCACTTCTCTCCTGGCTCTGGAAAGCTGGGGGAAATGCAAAGGACATGAACGTTGTGTGAGATGTGGATTTATGGAGGAGGCAGTAACCTGGTTGCCTATATGCCCCTATTGCTTAAACAGTCCACTAGTACCATGTAGGGGAATGTATGCTCCCATTTCCACTGCCAGCTTATTTATCCCATGGTCACCAGCGAGCGGGGATTCCAAGGGGTTTAAGAGACAGTCCCTGGGAGAGAGCACCCTTATCCAGGTGGAGGAATCCTAAAGTGAATCCCCGGATGTGATAGTGGAGGGTGTTGAAAAAGAGGGTACAGGTCCACCAGAGAGGGACAAAAGTGACGGGGAGCACAGCTGTCTGCCCAGTTCTCCGCCACTGGCTACTGGTTATCCCACTGGCAGAGGGAGGGGCAGGGATCTCAGACAACTGATTAGAGATCCTCCAGGGCCTGAGGGACCCTCACCACTGCCCCTGTCCGGCAATAACCCATGGGCTTTATCCAGAAAATTGGAGCCTATCTCGGGTGCCAGGAGCAAAACCAGATCTATAGAGAGTGGCCCCAAGTCAGAGCCTACATCTGTGTCAGCCGGAGGAAGGGTTGGTGTCCCCTCAGATCTCAGGGAGCTGGATGAGGAAAGATATGTCGTCAGCCAGTTCCGGTTCCAGGACCGCATGGTGGTCAGGACAATCCCAAGGCCCTACCACTGCCCAGTTATCACCTTTGGGGATACCACCCCACAGCTCCTGGTCCAGACTAAGACCCTCCGGACCCAGATAGATGGGTTAAACCCAAATGACCCAATGAACCTAAAATATCAACAGGGGATATGGCTACCAATGGGACAAGCCAGGAGAATCAGCATGAGGGACCTGCCTGAGTGGAATCAGGCCGAAAGGTGGGTTCGCAGGAGGCTGCGGGTAGAATATCCCAATCAGAACTATCTTTATGTGCCAGAAAGAATTTGGGACATTATTGAGGAGATGCGGGAGGACTGGATTTTCAAGGAGCAGTTGGAGAGGTTGAAGAACCATCCAGGAGGAGGTAGTGTCCCATCTCAACAGTTGTTCCAGCATGCATGGTCGATGTGCCGCACAGGGACTTGGTCTGGACTAAACATTTTCAAACATTTTGCTATGGTCCAGGACTTAACTGGGACTCGGACCAAGTACTATCTTTTGGACTGGGATTAGAACATAGAAACATAGACTTTGAAGGCAGATAAGGACCGCTTGGCCCACCTAGTCTGCCCATTTCCCTACCTACTGGATAAACTGCAGATCCTAGTTAACCAACAGCCTATTTCTTCCTACCCCCCACAAGAATTGCCTTATGTCTGTCCCATGCATTCTTGAATTCCCCCACTGTTTTTAACCCAACAACCTCTTCAGGTAGGCCTTTCCATGTATCCATCAACCTCTCTGTGAAAAAAATACTTCCCCACATTACCCCTGAGCCGTCCCCCCTCTATCTTCAGATTGTGTCCCCTTGTTCTTGCACATTGCTTTTTCTGAAAATGCTACTCTCTTGGACTTTGTTGATTCCCTTGAGGTACGTAAAAGTTTCTATCCTGTCCCCCTCTCCCTCCTTTCCTTAAGGGTATACATATTAAGCTTCTTTAGTATCTCTTCATATGGCTTCTGTTGCAGACCCTGCACCATTTTAGTTGCCCTCCTCTGGACTGCCTCCATCCTGTCTATGTCCTTGCAGAGATGGGGTCTCCAGAACTGCATGCAATACTCCAGATTGGGTTTCACCAACTGTCTGTACAGAGTGATGACAACTTCCTGTTTTCTACTGGTGATGTCTCTCCCTATACATCCCAGTATCCCCCCAGCCATCCCTACTGCCTTCTCACATTGCTTTCTAACCTTTAGGTCATCTGATATGACTACCCCAGGTCTCTTTCC
The DNA here is from genome assembly GCA_016271365.2 of Neoceratodus forsteri. Taxonomy (NCBI): domain Eukaryota; kingdom Metazoa; phylum Chordata; order Ceratodontiformes; family Ceratodontidae; genus Neoceratodus; species Neoceratodus forsteri. The sequence continues at coordinate 154,572,696 of CM028134.1, forward strand.
ACTTTTGTTGTCGTTACTACCTCCCCCCCCCCCATTGTGTACTCTTCCCTTGGGTTTTTGTTTCCCAGGTGCATTACTTTGCACTTCTTTGCATTGAATCTAAGCTGCCATACTTCTGATCATTCCACCAACCTTGCCAAGTCCCTTCTTATTTCTTTGGAGAGGTGACCACTAAGATGGATCCACCATATTATTTCCCTCCAGATGGGGGGGGGTCTGCAACCTAGGCCTCTTGGTCTAAGAGTTGTGGACTGCGCCAGGACAATTGCTCCACGGAACTGAGATGGTGACTTTAATTCGGTTATTCAAATGATGCTCTTCAATTGAAAAAAAAATGTTTTATACAGTTACTGTTTTATGATAATGATAAAGTATGTTTAGAAAGATTGGTGAGACAATGTGTGTGTGAATGTGTGAGTGAGTGGTTTGGGGTTTGTACACAGAGAAACTTATTTTAAAATGTTGGTGGAAGGTATCTGTGGGAATGTCTGAACAGTTTCTGCCTCATTATTGATGTTTAGCAAAAGCGTAAGGAAAATCTTTTGAAATGCCTAATCATTATGAAAACTGATTTCTATTACCGTTTAAAAAAGAAACAATGATGGTTGTGACTAGCACTTTAGATTTATCTCCTGCTGCAGGTAGGGTTTGGGAATTACATTTTAGGGTATAGTTTGGGTTAGGTAGGCAGGTTGGGTGGTGCCTGGTGGCCAGGCATGGTGTGCTAATTACCAGAAGACTGGTAAGTGCGCATACTCAGCCTGATGAGACAGGATCATCTCTGGACCATTGCCACCATTCCCAGGAAGGAATGATTCCTGGTAGGGGGAAGATTATAAGCCCCCTGTAAATGCGCTTATATTCCCACTTTTAGGCATCTCTTTCCCTCTCCTACCCCTTCCCGAGCTAGGAAAGGGGTTTCGTGCTCTGGGAGATATTGCTCTGGGTGCCTCAAGGTGGCAGCAGAGAGTGGTAAAAAGGGTATAAAAAGGGGCTTACAGGAAGTAGCGGGGCCTTTTCCAGCCCAGGCATTAAGCCTGGGGCTGAAGGGATGAGGCTGGAAGAGTAGCATCAGGACCAGAATAGGTGGTCAAGTGAGGGAGCTCAGCAGTCCAGGAGGGCCAGTGGGGAAACCCCCAAAAGAGTGCAGTCAGGATGGTTTTATGCACTGTGGCCAATGAAGAGTGGAGGTATGGAGCTCTGTTGGGGACACAGGTAGCCAGGCCCTGCATCATGGGGGGCTAGGGCATTAGAGAGGCTTTAACGAGCTCTCAGTAGATATTTAGGAGCCCTTAGGAAGCCCATTGGTGTATACCCAGTCACAAGGGCTAGGAGGGTTGTGGCAGGGCCCTCTCATGAGGAGAACCAGTGGCAGAGATTCCCCTCATACCCAGTGTGGCAAGGTGGCCTGGGGTGTCGAGGGAGCCAGGGCGCCTTTCTCCTGTAACAGGGGGCCTGTTTGAAGGGACAGGTCCTGGGGCACCAGTCCAATTGTTTAATTAGTATTTCGGAAAGACCTTTGAGCGTGAGCTCTTTTACAAAGGTTCCATGTCAGGGTGGACAATAAGACAATACACATATTCAGTGGTTACAGAGGCCTGATCATTAGGCATTAAAGAGCGATTCCATGACAATTAGAGAAATAGGAGAATAGGAGAAAAAAGACTGAGCAGTTGTAATTGAATACTAAGCTATTTCTAATTGGTTGCCCTAGGTAGCACACCCTTGGAAACCTCCAAATCCATTGATAGACTATGGCAGAGTAACTGCATAGGGTTTAACGCTATCCCAGATGGTGAGAGGCTGGGTGACAGTGAAACAAGGGGGATTGGGTTTGAAACCAACGCAGAGAAAGCGAGAGGTGGGGGATAGTGAAGCGGGGCAGGGGCTGTGATGGGGGAACAGCTCCAGAGGGTCTGTCGAGTATGGTGTGTGTGGGGGAGGCTGGGAGGAAGTACCAAGTCGTTTAAAGAGGACTGATAGCTTACTTAAGCCCTTGGCTAGGCTGGAATGGAGGCAGGGTTCTCTAGGTAGCCCTGTTGGGTGTTACCTTGGGGGTAGGCCTATCAAGTGGGGCCTGAGAAACAGGTACATTTTCAGTTAGACATTAGGTGCTGTTTGAGGCCTACTTTGAATTGAGACAGGCTGTTTGTTTGTAATTTCATCGGGAGTTCATTTATCCAGAGGGGGGCATGAAAGGAGAAAGCAAGCTGCCCTAGTGAGGTTCGGCAGAATGGTATGGACAGTGCTCCATTCTTCCTCCATCTGGTGATGTGTGTTGAGAGAGAAGCCTTGAGCAGGTTTCCCGTACAGGGTGGGGTTTTTCCAAGGAGTGCCTTCTTTCCCAGGAGGCAAGTTTGGTATTTGATCCTGTCTTTTAGGTTAAGCCAGTTTATACGCTCATATAGGGTGCAAGTATGAGTGTAGTGATCTGCACACAGGGTGAGGCGGCATGCCTTATTGAGTGCATTTGGACCCTTTGAGCACTGTATCAGTAGCAGCTCCATAGACCACCAGCCCATAGTCTATCGTGGAGAGTATGGAGCTGGAGACCGAGATCTGGAGTGCTTCCGGGGTGAGGATTTCTTATGCCTAAGAGGACCCCGATCTTTGTGTTTACCACTTTGACAAGGAGTCTCGTGGTGTGTATAAGTGAGAGAGTCATCAATGGTGACTCCAGGGTACTTGAACAAGTGCACCTGCTCAATCTGATCACCAGCCTTGTTGGTGATTACGAGAGGAGCATGCTTGTGTTTGTTGTAGGGGTGGATTGTAGCATGGCCTTGGTTTTCTTGTAATTTAGTAGCAGCTTTTGCCTACTGAACCAGTCCTTGAGTTTATTGAAAGAGTTCTGTAGTTCTGTTTGTAGAGCAACCTGAGAGGTGCTGTTGCTTAGCAGCACAGCATTGTCCGCATACAGAATAAGATTGGTGTCACAGGCTGTGGGTAGGTCATTTACAAAGAGGCTGAAAAGCAGGGGCCCTAGAATTGATTCTTGAGTGACTCCTAGGAGTACATCTCTGGAGCTGGATAACGTCTGCCCGTTTTTGACTCACTGGCTCCTGTGTGTTAGGTAGTCATTGAACCAATTCATGGCGTTTGGTGCCACACCCAATCTTTGGAGCTGGAGTACTAGTAGAGAGTGGTTGACGGTGTCGAAGGCTTTAGTGAGGTCCATGAAGATGGACCCCACCAATTTGCCTCCATCCAGCACCTTGTGCGCATAGTCAGTGTATTCCAGCAGTGCTGTGGTGGTACTGTGTTTTTGCCTGAAGCCATGTTGGTTTGGGCAGAGCAGATTGTACTTATTGAGGTATTCTGTGAGTTGACTTGCCACAATTTTTTCCCAAAGCTTTGGATAGTGGAGAGAGGATAGATATTGGCCTGTAGTTTGACACAGCGCCTTGTCACCATTCTTATGCACTGGAGTTACCAGGGCTTGCTTCCATACCTCCGGAAATTGAGCTAGGGCCAAGGATTTATTAAATAGCATTGTTATGGGCATAATAAGAATATCAAGGGTGAGAGATAGTAACTTCATGTCTGGCCCATCACTCCCCAGTCTGGTTTTGCCTAGGACTTTCCTGACCATCGTTAGGGCCTCCTTCACCATCACCTTCTTAAAGTAGAAGGCTGGGTGGTTAGTTATGAGCAGGTTGGCGCAACCTTGGTCCTCCACAGGCAGAAGGTAGTCTGGAGGTAGCACTGAGGACAGGTCTGTAAAGGCCTGGTTAAAGGCATCAGCAATGGCTAGCAGATCTGAGGAGGATGAGTTATTAATGTTGAGCATCTTAGGGTGCTGCTTTTGATCTTTACCAAGGATGTTCTTGATGTTGTCCCAAAACCTCTTTCCATCTCCCCATGCATTGTTAAGCTGGGTCTTATGGAAATTGGCTTTTGTGAGCCTGATAAGTTTGGTGCACCAATTTCTAGCCATTTTGTAGCACTGTAGGTCATGCTTGCTGCCTGAGTTTAAGGCTTTTTCCCAGAGGCAGTCCCTCTCCTTTAGGAGGGACAGAAACTTGCCATCAATCCAGCTGTTAACCTCCCCCCGAATTTTCTGTTTTGTGCATGGTGCATAGATATCACAGATGGAATTGAAGCCCTCAGTGAAAAAACTAAGGGCCTGGTCCAGCGTAGGTGCCTTGTTGATGGGGGACCAGTTGTAGGCAGACAGGGCCAATTTGAGGGATCCAAGTTTGCCTTTCCGCAGAACCCTGCTCTCGATGAGGTGGGGTGGGCTTTTGGCAAGTTTAGTGGTCCATATAAAGAGATTGGGGAGTGGTCACTTAGCACGTCCGGGAGAACCCAGAGTTTGGAGAATTGAGTCGGTGAGCTAGCTAAGACCCAGTCAGTGAGGGTGCTGGTACCAGCCTTGTAGTTCTGCCTGGTGGGGTGAGTTATGAGTTGCATGAGATTGTGGGAGGTGATTACGTCTCTGGAGGGTGTTGCCTCCTTACATAACCAGTTAATATTAAAGTCACCGGTCAAGATGAGTTCTGAGCCCTTTCTGAGTGCGCCAGTTTCCTCCATAACAAGAGGAAGGCCTTCCTTGGCTTTCTTGGGGGGGCAGGTAGGTTGTGGCGATGGTAAGGGTCTTGCCTTTTAGGCCGACTTGTATTTTTACCACTAGTAGCTCATAATCCTCCACAACTTTGGAGATGGGGAGGACGGAGCAATTCAGTGAGTTTCTGGCATATAGGAGGCAGCCACCACCTTTCCTGCCTGTTAAGTAGAAATGCTTGGAATCCTTCGATGGCCACCTCATCATCTTTGATCCTACCCCACAGCCATGTTTCAGTTAGGCAGAGTATGTCAGGGGCATGGATGGTCATCCAAGCCTGGAGCTGGTCGAATTTGGCAGTTAGGCTGTAGATGTTTAGCGATGCTGTCTTTAGGCTGTTCACTGTATGGACCCCCCTGCTCCTCAGGGTTGTTGGTCCAGGGTTTAGGTGAACATTGCCAGAGAGTAGCAGCAGCAGAAAGATAACCTTTTTGGCAGATAAGGTGATGTTTATCTTCCCTTGTGTCTTCCGTCACCTGTGCTTCAGGTGGGGGATGTGTCTATACGCCTGTGTTAAATTAGGGGGAAAGCTAACCGTTAAGGTTACGGTTTGCAAGGTTGGCTTGGTGATAACAGTGTATGGGAGGTGCAAGAGGATAAAGAGCCTATCGGTCCAGTTAAAGTCTGGGCAGGTAGCAGACCAAAGAAATGGTAGACCTTGGAGGGTGGTCCCCATGCTGGAGCTTATTTCAAGCCCAGAAACTGTAGCAGGGATGCAGACCTGGCAGGGATCCCCCGTAGGAAGTAGGTACCAGCAGAACCCACGGAGTGAACTGAGGGCCATGGAGTGCTGAGGCGGAGGTAGTGAACATGGCAGTAGTGGCCTCAGCCCTGTACATCAGTGCCAGCCATATGGAAGGTGGGTCAAGGCCTGGGCCAATGCCCAGGGATCCAGGGGCAAGAATCCAGCCTGATTGGGCTGCAAGGACTTCTGTGAGACCTCCATAGGAGAAGAAGGAGGTCTCGGTCTGGTGGGCAGCTCGGGGAGGAGTTCAGATGCTGAGATGTAGGAAGTAAAATACACAACTTGAAGATGGCATGCAGGTAGGAGACATCAGTTTTTCCCTGCTTCAGTAGTGTGCAAAAGGTCTCAAATGTTAGTGCTTTTAGTGCTCACTTCCTCCTGCCTGGAAGACCTGCAATGTTTAAAATATGCCCCTAGACAGGGCAGGAGGGGGGGGGTTACAGGTAGTTATTGGATTCTTAACTTTTGCATTAATTTGCAATAGGCTATTGGATCTCTTGCATTTCTAATTTTACCTTTAGAATATGTTGGAGGGAGGGACACTGTACAGCCCGAGCAATATGGCCACAGACTGTTAGTGCTCTACTGTATATTTCATTTATAAAGTTCTTTTTCACTGATATTTACGGTCGCAGCTTGCTAAAAGTATAATAATTCTGAAACTGAAAGACTACTGTACGCCATGGGGAACCCTTGAAAAGATAAAGCATCAGGGGATGGCGCAAGATCTAAAACATCTGCTGGAGCTCTGACTACACATGCTGCTCAAGGCCATGAGGCAGACCATGACACTGGTAACAGTGAGGAGACTACAGACACTGGTAGCCAAACTTAGCAGGCTCATTTCCTCTGTTATTGGCCTCTCAAATAAATTAGATGCCCTCACCAGCAGAGTGACTGCTGTGGAATCTTCAATTGAAACAGTCTCCATCGGTGCTGGTGAAGCCATGAAAAAAGGTGACGCTGCCATGGAAGCTGCTACTACAGTCCTGAAAGAAACTGTGCACCTCCGCCCCACTTGGAAACACTAAAAAAACAAGCATGAGCCCAGAATGTGAGGATCTTGGGATTGGCGGAAGGCAGCGAGTGCAACCATCTGGTGTTATTTTTACCGGACTGGCTCACTCAGCAATTGGGGGAAAAGGTGCTCCCTATGGTCCAGAAAATTCAAAAGGCATATCACGTTGTGATTCTTGGCCAGCTGGTTATGATTGTTGTACGATAGTTGTAATATAAAAAATATAGTAGGTGATTGTCTCACATAAGACAGCCTGTGCTTATGCCCCCCCCCCCAGCTTTCAGTGAAGCTACAGTGACAAGTGACCTGAAACCAGGTGGTAATTAAAGACCAGAGAGACTTAATTAAGGGTCTCCTGTTTTTCTGTCTTAATTCGAACTGACCCAGCTGCCAGGATATAGGACTCGTAAAGTTTTATGATTCCTATAGGAAGAACATTTTATACCAACCTGGTGTTAAAAGTTGTAAAACCCTTTGATATGCCTTGGGAACAGGAATCAGCCACCAGTTCAAAGGAAAGGCTTGATTAAAGACTGTCATCATTTAGGAAATGTCTTTTTCCTACTGAAGTCACATTATTTAATATACCTCCTGCTTCAAAAGCATGTTTGTATTTTTTTGGTTCTAAAAGGAGGAGCTAGATGACCCAGAAGGGGTGTGGAGACAAAGTGTTTAAACTGAATTCTTGTGTCTGAACTGGTTGTCATATTCCATCTTGGGATGCTAGAGAGACAGTGCTCTCTGCTCTGATCTAACTTAAGCACTTAGAGGTATTACGTTAGAAAATATCTAACTGTATGTTGGTAGGAGTTTGTCTGTAGCTTTCTTTGCTTTTCTTTTAAGTGATTGTATGCTCTTTGTTATAGTGTTCTGCGTTTACATTTTACATATTTTTATCATCTTTTAGTAAAATCTTTGTTTCAAGAGACTGCCTGGGTGTCTGCCAGTTCTTTTTTGCATGTGACGTATAGATAGTTAAGTCTGACAATTGTGCAAACAGCTTGATGGTGTTACTGAACTGGGAAAAGGTAAGAATATACTTAAGGTCTCTTATAGAGTTTTAAGGGTTCATTTTGGAAGCCTGACTGGGTGCCCCTGGCATAAGATTGTACCGCAATCCCTGAAGAGGATACGTATCTGCGCCTGTACATTGGGTACACTAGCATAAGGTTCACAGTTTGAATCTCCCCAGAACTTGAGACTAAAGGTGATTCGGACTCAAAAGCAGACAGGAGGGTTACCCTGTATGTTACCTGTTCACATTATTGCACTCAGAGGTTGGCACTGTGGGAGCAGAGGGCCTGACCTGCTGGGTGCATTTGTGACAGATCTGGTCAGCAGCGGTGTGACAAATTTGGTAACACAAACTTTAACTGTTCAGTGTGTCAGCTTAATACTGTACAGCTCACTTGCAAAACAAGGCAGTGATTTATTTTTTTTTAAAAGGAAACAGAACTATATCAGTTTGCTAACAGTCAAGTTCCTACCTGTTTTATTTTTTTTTCTCTAAAGTGCAAGTTAGAGTAGCCGTAGCTAGGGAAGAAGATGGCTTCCAGCTACAGCGGGTACACTGCAGACTACTTGAGACAGTTGTGCCAGGACAGAGGAGTCCTGCATGAGGCGAGAGCCACCAAGCAGAACTTCGTGGATGCCCCGATAGCAGTAGATGCCCACAGCATCAAGTCACAAACTGTGACTGTAAAGGACCAAACCTTGGGCGTGGAGGGGCCAGTGGCCAGGGCAGTGTCCAGATCCGGTGAGGAGGGCAGCAGGGCCAGTGCAAGCGAAGAGCCACAGCAGCAAGGGAAGGTCACCAGCATTCTGGAGCCAGAAGAAATCAGGCTGCAAACTGAGTTGCACAGAATGGAGCTGGAGTTCCAGAGAGATGCAGAACGAGAACAGCGAGTAGCTGAATGTGAACAGCGAGAGGCAGACCATGAGGAGCGTGCGCGCCAGAGGCGACATGAACTGGAGAAGTTACGACTCCAACCACCAGCACCAGAGCAGGTAAGTGGCTTGTGTTTAACTGGAACTACAGGACTGGGTTACAAATTAAATTCCAAATTGATAGCTGAATTTAAAGAGGGGGAGGATATGGATGTCTTTTTATATTCCTTTGAAAAAGTTTGTATTCAGGCAAAATTCCTAGAGGGTCCTGGAACTTCCAGCTATCCCCGCTACTTACCAGGAAAGCTCGGGATGCATTGAGTCAAATGGACAATGAGGACAATAATGATTACAGCAAACTTAAAGCTGCACTTTTAAAAAAGTTTGATTTAACTGCAGAAGCATACACAGCTAAATTCCGTAAGCTCAGAAGAAGCCCTGACATGAGCTACGAGGAGCTAGCCATGAAACAACGTAAGTGTTTAAAACGTTGGTGGGAAGGAATTGAAGCAAACTCTGTAGATAAAATTGAAAATGCTATATTGTTAGAACAGGTTTTTATGGGCATGCCCAACAGAGCTGAAAACATGACTGGAGGACCGAGATCCCAAAACAGTGCAAGAGACTGCTGAACTCTCGTACTGCTATGCCAAGAGCAGACTTGCTCTGAGAGTTAATGGGGTGGGCATGGCAGTGCAGAAAGGGAGAAGCGTGCCTTCAGGCCAGCTAAAACCAGTTAGCCCTAAGTTTCAAAGAAAAGATTTCTCTAAGAAATGAAACGAATGTTGGGTTTGTAAAGGAACTGGGCATATTGCCAGACAGTATTCCAAAAGGACGAGCAATATGCAAAATGGGGCTAGGAAAGAAGTGGGTTGTTTGTGTGTCCCTGGAAGCCTGCCTGTAAACATGAGGGAACACATGCACCCAGTCACGGTGAATGGTGTACAGGTACAAGGGAGATGGAGGAAATGCTGGAGTTACGGGCAATCCAGAGATCCCACAGCCTCTGAGCCTCATCCATAGTCCTTGTGCCCAAGCCAGATGGCTCTACTCATTTCTGTGTGGACTATCGTGAACTGAATGCAATCACAAAGTCAGACGCCCACCCGATGCCCCGGATGGATGAACTCCTGGACAAGTTGGGAGGGGCGACACACCTTACGACTATTGACCTGACAAAGGGGTATTGGAAAGTAGAGTTAACTGACAGAGCTAAGGAGAGGTCAGCCTTCATCACTCCGATAGGCTTATTTGAATTTAAAGTAATGCCTTTCCGAATGAAGAACACCTCGGCAACTTTCCAAAGGTTGGTGAACCAGGTGTTAAATGGTGCTGAGGAGTACACCATGGCGTACCTGGATGATATTGGCATCTTTAGTACCAGCTGGGAAGAACACCTGTCCCACCTTAGGGAAGTACTGGGCAGGATACAGAGGGCCGGGCTCACTGTCGAAGCGGAGAAGTGCCAGGTGACCATGGCTGAAGTGGCATACCTCGGGCATGTTGTAGGCCAGGGTCAACTCCATCCTAACCAAGTGAAAATAGAGGTGATCAAGGCATGGCCCAGACCAGAAACACAGAAGCAGGTCAGGAGTTTTCTAGGGACAGCAGGGTACTATAGGACATTTGTACCCAATTACAGTGCCCTGGCTGCTCCCCTATCTGACCTGGTAAAGAAAAAGATGCCTAAGAAAATTACCTGGGAACCAACCTGTGAAAAAGCCTTTACCAGACTGAAGGAGGCACTGTGCAGTGCTCCTGTAATGACAAGTCCTGACTATAGCAGACCCTTTAAGTCCAGACTGACACCTCAGATGTGGGTATTGGGGCAGCACTGGGTCAGACATCCAACCAAGGGAAAGATCACCCTGTAGTGTACCTGAGTAAAAGGTTACTTCCCAGGGAGCAGGCTTACTCTACTGTGGAAAAAGAGTGTCTTGCCATGGTGTGGGCCCTAAAGAAGTTAGAGCCATACTTATATGGGCAGCATTTTGAGGTACACACTGACCACAACCCCTTGGTTTGGCTGGCACAAATGGGAAAAACTAATGGTAGACTATTAAGATGGAGTCTTGCCTTGCAAGGGTATGACATGATGATCTTACATAGGGCTGGAGCAACCAATCAGAACGCCGATGGCCTATGGCATCTGTATGAGGAGTGAACTGACTTAGGGAGCTCATCCCATGCAGGGGATAAAGCCCCCAAATTCAATCTAGGTGGGGAGGATTGTGATGCTTGGCCAGCTGGTTATGATTGTTGTATGATATTTGTAATATAAAAAAATATAGTAGGTGATTGTCTCACGTAAGACAGCCTGTGCTTATGGGTGCCCCCCACCACCAGGTTTCAGTGAAGCTACAGTGACAAGTGACCTGAAACCAGGAGGTAATTAAAAGACCAGAGATACATAATTAAGGGTCTCCTGTTTTTCTGTCTTAATTAGAACTAACCCAGCTGCCAGGATATAGGGCTTGTAAAGTTTTATGATTCCTATAGGAAGAACATTTTATACCATCCTGGTGTTAAAAGTTGTAAAACCCCTTGATATGCCTTGGGAACAGGAATCAGCCACCAGTTCAAAGGAAAGGCTTGATTAAAGACTGTCATCATTTAGGAAATGTCTTTTTCCTTCTGAAGTCACATTATTTAATATACCTCCTGCTACAAAAGCATATTTGTATTTTTTTGGTTCTAAAAGGAGGAGATAGATGACTCATAGAAGGGGTGTGGAGACATAGAGTTTAAACTGAATTCTTGTGTCTGAACTGGTTGTCATATTCCATCTCGGGGCGCTAGAGAGACAGAGCTCTCTGCTCTGATCTAACTTAAGCATTTAGAGGTAATACATTAGAAAAGATCTAATTGTATGTTAGCAGGAGTTTGTTCAGTAGTTTTCTTTGCTTTTTCTTTTAAATGATTGTATGCTCTTTGTTATATTGTTCTTTGTTTACATTTTACATATTTTTATCATCTTTTAGTAAAATATTTGTTTCAAGAGACTGCCTGGGTGTCTGCCAGTTCTTTTTTGCATGTGACCTATAGATGGTTAAGTCTGACAATTGTGCAAACAGCTTGATGGTGTTACTGAACTGGGAAAAGGTAAGAATGTACCTAAGGTCTCTTATAGAGTTCTAACGGTTCATTTTGGAAGCCTGGCTGGATGCCCCTGGCATAAGATTGTACCACAATTCCCAAAGAGGGTACGTATCTGTGCCTGTACATTGGGTACGCTAGCATAAGTTTCTCAGTTTGAATCCCCCCAGAACTTGAGACTAAAGGTGATTCAGACCCAAAAGCAGACAGAAGGGTTACCCTGTCTGTTATCTGTTCACACTATTGTGCTCGGAGGTTGGCACTGTAGGAGCAGAGGGCCTGACCTGCTGTGAGCATTTGTGACACGTGTTATCTCTTGGGGCCAGCAGGACAATCCAGAAGCCCCTCACGCCATGATGATTATTACAGATGGGGTGGGCTCCTGCAACTACCTTCTAGCCATGGCCCGCTGAAGAAATCCTTTGTCCATGATGGAAATTAGGTCCAAATATTCCCCAACTTAGCATATGCTACGAGGCAGAAGAGAAAACGATTCGATGGGGCACAGGCGATGTTACGAGAAGTGGGATTCCCTCATAGCCTGGTTTTCCCAGCCTGCTTGAGGATTGTGCACTAACATAAAGTTTACCTGTTTTCGGAACCAGTGGAGGCCCTGAAGTGGTGTCAGAGGAATGCACCTCCTTGGCCACGTGCATCAAGGAATGACGATCACTCATCGGATGAAGAAAATGTTTGAACATTATTGTTTGCATGTTAATTTTACAGCTGGTTATGTTTGGTAAGGGGGTGGAGGGAAGAAGGCCTGGTCCTAAGGTAAGCAAGCAGATTTTTCTGTTTCTTTGTTCGGTGCCATGTTTTCGTGAATGTTTGGACCTAGGTCTGTAGTATCTCTCTCCCCCATAGTTTTTTCCTGCTCGTACTGAAGCACGTATTCATCACTCAATAAGGAGTCTCAGGTTAATACTTCTTAGTTCTATATAAAGCACCTTGGTTTATTACTACACAAGGATGATGTACAGTAGATAGCTTGTATACTGTTTACAGCATAAGTTTTTGCTAGACAGGTGTAGTAATAGCTGCACAGGCAAATTATTCTCATTTAAGCAGTGGAGTGGCTATCTGTTTGGAGTGGCACTTTCTAAGTGCATACACTTTGATCAAGCACGATGGACTACCTTAATCCCCTTTGGGGGCAAGGACTTGGATTTTATGAATTTTCATACTTCTTAGTTAAATATCATCCAGCTCATGGGCTTGAATCACAGCCAGTGGATACTACCATTGTTAAATCAATTAGATTATCTTAGTCTCCCCCCATATGATGTATCTATTAACAGTTAATGGACAAATTGAATGTATTAAGAGGAGTGGTGCCCTCTCGGTTCTTAGATATATACCTCAGTATATTAAATGTTGGGATTGTAATGCTTGTTTTAAAAAAAATTAAAAAAATCAACATAAAGTTAAAAAAAAAGTATCTAGATTTTGGATTTCTTAACATTTACTTAAAGGTCTCAACCATGTCCCCCACTCTCCCACCTCCTCTCCAGGGAGTGCATGTTCAGGTCCTCTAGCCTCTCCTCATATGACTGGCCCTGCGGACCTTTAACCATCTTAGTCACCTGCCCTCCTCTGGACTGCCTCTAGCAGTTAATGCCCTTCTTCAGGTAGGGACACCAGTAGTGCACACTGTGCTCCAAGTGTGGCCACACCAGCAATCTGTATAATGGCAATCTGACTTCCTCAAGCCTGCTACTGATCCTCTGGCAATGTAGACCAGCATTCTGTTGGCATTTGCCACTACCGTCCTGCAATGTGAGGAGTGCTTTAGGTCACTAGTGATCATCACCCCCAGGTCTTGCTCTTCTTTAGCTTTGGATGCCAGGACCCCTCCCAGTCTGTACTCTATGCACATGTTCTGGGTTCCAGTGTGCTTGACCTTGGGCTCTTTCACACTGAACCTGAGTTGCCATATTGCAGACCACCTCTCGAGCTTGGTCAGATCTTCCTTTAGGCCTTGTATCCCTTCTGCTGTATCCACCCTCCCACAGAGCTTGGTGTCATCTGGGGGCAGGCAAATGTTGCCAATTATGTCTTCTCCAGTGTTATGAATAAAGACATTAAACAATGCTGGCCTAAGCACTGAGCCCTGTGGGACACCACTGGTAACTTCCCTTGAACCTGAGAGGTCTCCCACCACCATCACCACTCTCTGGGCACCACCATCATTCTCTAGGTCCTATCTTTCTGCCAGCTGGCTACCCATCTAGAGAGTCTCTTGCCTACCCCCAGATCCTCCAGTTTTCTGATCAATCTCCTATGGGGTATAGAGTCAAAGACCTTGCTAAAGTCCAGGTATAGGATATCAACCACTCAGCCCTTGTCTACTGTTTTAATGACTCAGTCAAAGAAATCAATCAGGTTTGTTTAACAGCACCTCCCAGCCATGAACCCATGTTGTTGCTCATCCTGAAGACCATTTTCCTCCAGGTAACCCACCTGCCTTTCCATAAGGATGGCCTTCATGAGCTTACATATGACTGAGGTCAGGCTGAATGGTCTGCAGTTGCCCGGAGCATCCCTGGGTCCACTTTTATGGAGTGACACCACATGTGCCATCCTCCAGTCCAGTGGTACAACCCCAGATTCAAGCAAGCTATTGAATAGGTTCTCCTGGGGGTCTGTTAGTTCCTCTGCTAGTTCCCTCAGCACTCTGGGATAGATGCCATCCAGGCCTGGTGGTTTTGTCTAACCTGAGGGACAACAGACCTTTCTTCACCCTGCCCTCATTGATCTTCTAATCTGTGCCCCCCACCCCCCATGGTACCAGGTCATCTCTCTTGCTCTCTCTCTCTCTCTCTCTCTCTTTTGCATAGACTGAACTGAAGTATTCATTCTATATCTCTGCCTTGCTCTCACTATGTTCCATCCACCCATCCTCTTTCTCTTTAGCCGTACTATATTATCTTTCTTATTCCCCTTTTTTGCTAACTTAATCCCTTCCACTAACTGCAATTCCTTCTTGGCTTTGGCCATCTGGACTGCTTTCCCTGCTTCTTTGGCTTTACTCTGATACTCCTCCCTGGTTTCATCTCTCTGAGTCTACCAGAGCTTCCTGCAGGTGGTCCTCTTGTCCCTGACTGCCTGGGCTACCTCACAGCTAAACTAGCTAGGTGCTTTTGCCCTTGAGTTCTTCTCCTTGTGCTGGACACTCATTTCTGGCTGCCATTAATCCTTTCTTGATGATGGACCACTTCTGATCCACCCTCATCCCTTCGCTGAGGCCAACTAGGTGACCCCTTAGCAGCTCTCTCATCTTTCTGAAGTCCACCCTTTTGAAGTCTAGGACCTTGGTCTTTGTGTTTACCTTCTCCCGCCCCATGTCCAACCTAAACCACACCATGCAGTGGTCACTGCCTCCCAAAGGCTCTGCAACCTGTATGTCCTGGACATGGTCCCCATTCGTCAGTACCAGATGCAGGATTGCTCCCTCCCTTGTGGGTTCCATGACACCTTGGTCAGGAATCCACTCTGCTCCACATCCAGGATTACCTGACTCCCAATGCAGGTTGTGGCAGCAATCTTCCAGTCCACCTTGGGCAGGCTAAATTCCCCCACAACTACCACCTCACCTTTGCCCACAGCCACCCTGATTAAGGATTCCAATTCCCTGTTCCTTTCCTCCTACTGGTTAGGAAGTCTGTATACCATCCCCAGCCTTACCTTCTTTTCCCTAGTGGATTGCAGCACCCACAGCACCTCTGCCTTCCCCTCTTCTGCCTTCTCCCTCATTCATACAGGTTATTCTTTCCCTTACCTATACCTCTACCCAGTTTTCCCTACTCCCCTGTCCATTCTGAAAAACCAATGCCCAGGAATCGAGAGGTTCCAGTCATGGTTTAGTGTAGCCCAAGTTTCTGAGACCACCACAGTGTCCACCCTCTCCTCTGCCAACATTGCTTTGTGCATTTAGGGACACCACCCTCCACCACGGTGCTATGCCTCTCCCCCAAGCACAGCTGTCCCCCTTTTTGCTCTCCATTGTCAGTTCCCTCCACCTGCCATTTGTGCCCCCATTTCTCTCTTCATTTCCCTGACAATGTTTCCTCTGTGTGCTTCCATGACTTGTAACCAGCCTCCCTTCCCATGTACCCCTCTACATGTTACTGCCCCCTCTCTGTCCCAAACCTTACTCCCAATACAGCCTGCATGGACTGGGGGGGGGAGGCCCAACCGCCTCCTCCTGGAGACTCTGGGCACAAAGATCTAGTCTTCCCCCCGATCAGTTTAAATTAAGGCTCCTGGTTATGTACTCTCCAGTCTGTCCTAAGGACCCTGGAACCCCTGAAAAACACAGATTTCAGGGGCTCACCTAGAAATTAACACTGTATATTAGGTGCACATACCTGTGAGTGCAATTAGAAATAGCAGCACAATGATTCCATGAAGTGGAAGTAAGGTCAGCACCATAGAATAGGCTGCAGACAACTCATTGTCTCATTTAAAAAGATAAGCTTTATTGTGCATCAAACCCTTTTTTCAATGGCAGCCTCACCCACTTGAAGATCTCAAGGAATACATCAATGGGGAAGTGGTAAACTGTGGCAGCTGCCTGACAGTGATTCAGTCCTGAATTCTTTCTGCTCACCTTGTGAGTTACAGATGCTATCACAGCTATGCGGCTAGTAGGTACTTAGGTGCGTATGTGGCTAAACATGCTAAAGCAAACACCATTCGTACAGGCTATGTTCACCAAACGCCAAATGTCAAGGTTGCCATCCTCTCCCTGGTGGAGACACCATGCACTTACATTTCAACTTTCGTCATCATCAGAGAGTGACACAGTCTCTCCTATGTTGGCTTAAATAAGTGAATTACTTAAAGTGACAGGTACCACCACCTAAATAAAAGTGCCACGTGATTACATGCATACCTAAAGTGCAACTCTGAACAACGCTCTACATTTTTATAATTTTTATTAATACTGTACTCTTTGATGGAGAGCAAGATGGCGGCTGCTATAAGCCTGCCAGTGTTTTAGCTCTGTGGAAGTTTTGGTTTTTTGTTCATTTGTTTGGTTTTTTTTTTTTTTTTGAAATTTTTGGCCGTTTGTTTTTTAGTTCGATAGGGTTGAAGGAGTGCTATAGCTAGCCATTGTGTGGCTTTGCACCAAGTTGTGTTCTTTTCAGGTTGCATTTATTTTTTATCACATAGGGAGTGTAATGACAATTTCTACACCCCTCGGCTGTTTTTGTTTGTGGCCCACATTATTGTGCTGCCTCCGGTGTTTGGAGTGTTACCTCCTGGATGCTGGTGTTGCGGTTATTTGGCAGCACCTGTGGGATTTAAGTGTTGGATCCAGCCTGTTTGTCTGGAGTTGCCTGGACAGTTGGACTTCCCGGACTTCTGGAGCAGTGTGGGACTGCTCTCTTTCAGCTTGTGACCCACCGACTATTACAACCCACGGAGTGCCTGGAACATTGAGGTCGTGAGTAATTGTACTTCTGCTGAACCGGACTCTGTTGGGGTTGTGTTGGGAGTTGGTTGGGGGTTTGCTCCTCTGTCCTGGGGGTTTCCTGGACCCTGCTCCTGGGCTGCTATCGGAAGATGGAGGGCCGGGTGCTGAGGGGCATAGGCAGCCTGACAGTCAGAGGATGGTACAGTGGTCTCTGTTGTCTGGGGTGCTCCGGGGGCCATGTGGCTTGTCCCCCCTCGGGACCTTTAGTGTTACTCACTGATCTCTGTAGAAAATTGAGCTGTGTCAGCTGACTTTTCTGCCTCCTACTTCGTGTCTGGATGTTCTGGGAGGACCTGCTTCATTTGTACTGTACAGAAAATTTTTCTGGGTGGTTTAAATTTGGCCAGGCATTACTTGAGCCCCTTTTTGTGTTCTGTTTATTTTGACTCTGTTTGTTGTGGGGGGTTACATGACTCTGAGAACCCTTTATCAACCTGACTTCTGGATTTCATATTCGAAGGGTTGTTATGGGAAGACACTCCCTAGATAGTTTGGATTATACTTTGCTTGTGAATTTGTTTGGACAGATTTTTATGACTGTCTGGGAGTGAGAGTTCCAGTCCTCTCTTCACTTTATTTGTTTTAAAAGGGAGGTTGTGAGAGACCCTCCCTAATCTTGATTTTTGATTTTTATTTTGTTTATTTTAGGTTTTATTTGTGAATTGTGTATTATTTTTCCTTTCTATTGATTAGGAGTGAGAGTCCCAGTCTATTTTTATTCTTTCTCTTTTTTTTTATTTTGTTAGTTTATTCTGTTTCATTTAAGTTACAAGACTCCATTGATATATATATATATATATATATATATATATATATATATATATATATTTTGTTCCAGAGCTGTCTGGTTTGGCCTGATTAGTGCCTCACTAATTAGTCAGGATGTGTTTGATGACAACTCTCCCTGTCAGGTGTTACTCTCCCTCTAAGCTTCAGGACCTCTGCCCCTTCTCCTGCCCCCCCCCCATTCGCAGCGGTTTATGGCCGCTGCAGGGCTGTTGGAATAGTGGGGAGGAGGAGGAGAAGGGGTGGGGAACTGGGGAAGGGGGTGGAGCTGAGCAGCCCAATTGGGTTATTGGGGAACAGAAGACACCCTGGGGCGAAATGGTGCATGGAACGAGGGCTTCCTTATTTAGTGCCCACACCCAAGGGCTCCATGTTAAAAGTGTCGGTACCTCGGACTGCTCCAGTTTCTCACCCAACCTGCACGGTGTTGTGCAATGCCAGATCTATTAGAAACAAACCAGTTATTATAGTTGATCTTGTTGGATCATCTGATCGGGCATGCATCTAGTTGGGTGAAAATGCTGGTCCCATTCTGAAGTCAGCGATTCCAGCTGGCTTCTCGGTAATACACTGAGTGAGGTCAGATCGCAGGGGTGGGGGTGTAGCAATTTGTTTTAAATCAGAGTTGACTCTTTGCTGATGTGTCAGTTGAGGGCACCAGATCCTTTGAGTGTACTGTAGCTGCAGGTGTGGGGTGCAAAATTGTTCTCATCTACTGTTCACCAGGTGGTGAGAATCAGTTTTTTGCAGGAAGTCAAGGTCTTTATTGTCAACATGGTGTTGGAGTCCCCCAGGCTGATGGTACTGGGGGGACTTCAATGCCTGGATTGACGATGACCTCTCGCAGTTTGGACAAGACTTCCTCCAACTTATGAGTTCTTTGGGCTTCACACAGGTTGTTTCCTGTGCAACTCATAATTGGACCTGGTTTTCCTCCTGGGGTTAGAGGCCTCCAATTTAGTGGTCCCACCATCAAGTTCAATTTCTTGGCTCCCCCTTATAGGCCTGCCCCTGT
This sequence comes from Neoceratodus forsteri, assembly GCA_016271365.2. Lineage (NCBI taxonomy): Eukaryota > Metazoa > Chordata > Ceratodontiformes > Ceratodontidae > Neoceratodus > Neoceratodus forsteri. Next base: position 154,591,286 of record CM028134.1, read on the forward strand.
GGAAATGGTCTGATGCCATCCTTTACAGGGTTTGACTCCTGGTGGCCTTTCAGTGGTGTTAGACCTATCGGAAATTCTGGATGCAAGCAGGGGTCTGGAGAATCTACTCCAGGCTTTTAACCGAGCAGTGGAGGAAGTTCTGGATACCCTCGCTCCCTTCTGTGTTCATCCGCTCACTCTCTGCCCCAGGTCCACATGGTTTGATGGGACTTTGAGGGGGATGAAGCGGGCAGGGTGAAGGCTAGAGCATGCTTGGCATAGATCCGGCTTAGATACCGACAAGCTTAGACTGATGGAACATTATAGATTCTATCAGTTAGAAATCTCCCATAGGAAGGCAGAGTTCCTGTCCAGGGAGATTGCTACAGCACAGAACCGACCAGCTCAGCTATTCCAAACCATGGACAGATTGTGCAGTCCAGCCTGTCTTCGAGTTTGGAAAGCCTTGTCGCAAGCAGAGTGCAACAAGTTTGCTCACTTCTTTGCTGATAAGGTTGCCTACATCAGGTTGGAGATTCGCTTACCATGCCCTACGAGGGCAACTGGTGGTTGGAGCGAGGACACGACTCCGTCGCTTCATTTGGCTGATTTTGACCGACTGGGAATTGATGATATCATGTGGCTTTTCCAGAGTGTGCACCCAACTTGCTGTATATTAGATCCGGGCCCGACTCGCCTCTTAATGGGTATGTTGATGTGATTGGCCCGGTTCTAGTGGAGCTAATCTGGTGCTCATTAGAGTTGGGGGAGTTTCCCAGCTCCTTGAAAGAGGCTGTGGTTACCCCTCTTCTCAAGACACCATCTCTTGACCAGATTCTCCTGCAAATTACAGACTTATCTCTAACCTTCCCTTTATAGGGAATGTTATTGAGAAAGTTGTTGCTCAACAGCTGGAGGACCATCTTACCATCCATGCTATCTACGATCCTCTCCAGTCTGGTTTCTGTAAGAGATATATTACTGAGACCGCTCTGGTTCAGATACTCAGAGATCTCCTGATGGCTAGAGACCAGAAGCGATGCTCCATCCTGGTCCTTCTGGATCTCTCTTCAGCATTTGACACCTTGGACCACAGGGTACTTCTTGATTGCCTGCAGTTCATCTATGGCCTGTCTGGTACAGTCCTCAGATGGTTCCATTCCTTCTTCATGGGTAGGTTGCAGAGGGTAGTCTCAGGAATTTTTTCATCTGACACCTACTTCCTGCCTTGTGAGGTCCCGCAGGGTTTGGTGTTGTTCCCTATGTTGTTCGCAGTGTATATGCTCCCACTAGAAGATATTGTAAGATGGTACAGACTGAGTTTTCACTGTTATGCAGATGATACTCAGCTGTACCTGTCTTGTGTGCCCAACCAGGATAGTGCGCTCTCAGTCTTTTTTAACTGTCTCACCTAAATCCAAGACTGGGTGAATTCCAGTTGGTTGAGACTGAACCCTGACAAGACGAAGGTGTTAGTGGTGGATCTGGGCCACCGGATCAGGGGGTTGGATGTAGGGTGGCCAGCCAGGCTTAGGCTCAGGGGTTCCCAGCTCCTGACCTCTGAATGGGTGCGGATCTGGGAGTGATATTTGATGATGGGCTGACACTTCACTCACAGGTGTCAGCTGTGGTCAAGTCCTCTTTTTATCATCTGAGGAACATCGCCCGGATTAAGCACCTTGTTCCATCTGGCGACCTTTCAACCTTGTCCATGCATTTGTGATCTCGCGCCTTGACTACTGTAACTCCCTATATCTAGGGCTTCCGTTGGTTGATATCCACTGCTTGCAGCTAGTCCAGAATGCTGTGGCCAGGTTATTGTCTGGGTCAACGCAATCCAGTCATATTTCGCCTGTGCTGCGAGCTCTACGCTGGCTGCCTGTTTAGTGGCGGGATGAAGATAGGGAGGCATACCAAACTTCCCTAAGGGAAGCAGGGAAGGCAGTAAGGTAGGCCAAGGCCCAAACCAATCAATCAATCAATCAATCAATCAAAGTCTTTATTTAACCAGGCGATCACCGTTGAGCCAGCTCATTTTCGAGGTGGACCTGGGTTTGTTAACAAGGAACAAGGGACAATATACATGGGATGCAACACACTAGAAAATAGTAATAATACAAATAAAGTGAGATACAATAATACAGTATATGCAAATTATCGGCAGGTAGCATTGACAGTAGTATATGTTTGGAACAGAAGATACAGCTAGTTTTGGGTAGGACACAATTTTTCATAAAAGTAAAGAAATATACATATCAGGTGCACCAAACGCAAATAAAACCTAATATAAAAAGATATATAGTGATATGGTGTGGAGAATTTAGAGCGGGAACCAGGGTCAAAGGAATGTGGAAGGGACAGATATGGGGGTAGAAAAGGGGAGAGGGAAGAGTCGATTATAGATGTGATCAGTCTTTTAACAGTAGTAATTAGAATGTGCTTGGACTTATAGGAGTCACTATTTAGGGTAGACAGGCACAGGACACCTTATTATGATGTAGATATAGAGATTTAAAAGCTGCTAGGCTGATGGGGTGAGTTAATTTCAAAGTTTTTTGCAGCTTGTTCCACAGTTGAGGGAGCACAAAGCTGATGGCTGCTCTGCCAAAGCAAGATTTTGCTTTGTAAACATAAAGGTAGATATATGAGGTGCTTCTCAGGGCATACTTCCCCAGAGTGCACAAAGGTAAACAGACAGAGATATACTGGGGCAGTTTATTTGAGATAGCTTTGTATGTCCAAACCGCAGCATTTTTTTGCCGTCTGTAAGCAAGGGATGACCATCCCACTGCCATGTACAATGCACAGTGGTGTGTTGAGTATGGAAGACCCGTGATAAATCTTATGGCTCTGTGATGAAGTGTATCAAGTTTGGCCAGGGTACCTGCAGGTCCCTGACTATATAGAAAGTCTGCGTAATCCAATAGGGAAAGAAAGGTAGTTTGAACCAGTTTCAGTTTAGCGTCTCTTGTGAGGAGATTATTAATCCTAAAGAACAGACCAAGTCTTTGTCTAAGTTTCTTTGCCAGTTCTTCTAAGTGAACTGTGAAAGTAAGTCTATGGTCTAACCAGACTCCCAGGTACTTGAACTTTGGTACGTAGTCCAACTGCTCACCTAGAATGGTAATGATCTGCGGGAGTGTACCAGCAATTGCAGGATTTATTGCATTTTGAAGGGGCGAAAGGAACATTGCTTTGTTTTTTTTTTTGCATTTAAGAACAGTTTCTGGTTTATAAGCTGATGTTGCAGCAGATTAAATTCATTTTGAAGGGCTTTACAGGCCGCTTCAGGTGTGGGGCTACTAGCACAGAGTACTGTATCATCCGCGAATAGGTGTATTTGTGCTTCTTTGATGGGGGCATCTATGTTGTTAATATAAATGGTGATGAGCAAGGGACCAAGAATGGAACCTTGCAGTACACCCCTCAATATGGGTTTTGGTGGAGAAACTTCCCCTTCTGCCTTTACTTGTTGAAGTCATCCTGAGAGGTAGTTGGAGAACCATTTAAGGGATAGGGAATCCAAACCAATGTTCTGGAAGGACAACAGAAGCAGTCTGTGATCAACGGTATCGAACACCTTGCTTAGGTCCAAGAAAACTGTGGAAAGTTTTTTTTGTCTAATTCAAGCTGCCAGTCATTTGTCACCTTGGTTAGAGCAGAGATTGTACTGTGCTGTGCTCTAAAATGGTATTGTAACAGGTTGAGCAATTTTTCTGATTCCAGGTACTTCCAAAGCTGGGAGTTCACTATTTTCTCCAGCATCTTTGATAGGATTGGAAGTAGGGAGATTGGCCTGTAGTTATTGAGGTCACTAGGATCTCCTGAATTAAACAAAGGGACCACAATACATAGATACATTAGTGAAAGGAGAAAGTCCAGAGGGGGTATTGCTAAGATCAAAAGAGATAAGGGTGTGTGTGAGGAGGAGGACCATGTAAAAGCATCTGTCCTAAATTGATATTTCTGCTCAGTATTTACTGAAGAGAAGGTAGGGCAGGGCCCACAGCTCTACACCATGAACACAGGGGGGGAGGGAGGTGAGCACTAGTCCCTTCACAAAAGAAAGGGTCCTACAAGAGCTCGATAAGCTCAGGGTGGACAAGGCAATGGGACCTGATGGCATACATCCCAGGGTACTAAAGGAGCTAAGGGTGGAACTAGCAGAGCCATTATCAGAACTGTTTAGTCAGTCTCTGAGCACAGGAGAGGTCCCAGAAGACTGTAAAAGGGCTCATGTGATCCTGCTCCACAAGAGTGGTAGCAGGGAGGAGGCAGGGAACTACAGACCAGTCAGTTTTACCTCAGTAGTGGGCAAGATTATGGAGGCACTCCTTAAGGAAAGGATAGTGCAACACCTGGAATCCATAGGAGCACAGGATCCAAGACAGTATGGCTTTACAAAAGGAAGGTCCTGTCAAACTAATCTCAGAGTGGTGGACCAAGGGGGAGCAGTTGATGTCACCTACCTTGACTTCAGCAAAGCTTTCGATACTGTTCCACATAGAAGATTGATTAATAAGCTGGGTAGGCTCGGAGTGGGTCAGAAGTTGGTCAACTGGGTGGCAAACTGGTTAGCGGTCAGAAAATAGAGAGTGGTGGTAAACGGAATACAGTCAGAAGAGATGCAAGTCACAAGTGGGGTACCTCAGGGATCAGCTCTGGGGCCAGTCCTCTTCAATATCTTCATCAGTGACATTGCAGATGGACTGGAGGGTAAGGTTTGTCTGTTTGCAGATAACACCAAGATCTGCTCCAGAGTAGATGATCCAGATTGGGTGGGCAGAATGAGAAGAGATCTGGATAAACAAGCAAAATGGTCAGAAGAGTGGCAACTGGGGTTTAATGCAAACAAGTGCAAGATCATGCACATAGGGAAGAGAAACTCTGAAGCCACCTATAGGCTTGGGGGGGGGAGTTGCTGGCAGTCACAAGGGAAGAAAGAGACTTGGGCATCATCATCACCAATGACCTGAAATCATCCAAGCAGACCACTAAAGCAGTAGATAAGGCTAGGGGGATGTTAGGGTGTATTAGTAGGGGTATCACAAGTCAGAAGAGGGAGGTAATAATCCCTCTTTACAAGACACTGGAGTGCTGCATGCAGTACTGGAGGCCACACCTTCACAAGGACATTAACCAAATTGAGGCAGTCCAGAGAAGGGCAACCAAAATGGTGCAGGGACTGCATCAGAAGACATATGAGGACAGATTAACAGAGCAAAATATATATACCCTAGAGCAAAGGAGGGAGAGAGGTGATATGATTGAAACGTTCAAACACCTTAAGGGTATTAACAAGGTGAAAGAGTCTAAAGTTTCAATATCAGAAAAATAGCAGGACAAGAGGATACAGCATGAGATTAGAGGGAGATCGATTAAGTGGTAATGTGAGGAAGTTCTTTTTCACAGAAAGGGTGGTGGATGCATGAAACTGCCTACCTCAGGAAGTGGTGGATATGAATACAGTGCAGGGCTTCAAACAGGCATGGGATAGGCATAAGGGAGCAATACAGATGAGTATGAATTGATAGGCCATTGACAGAGCAAAAGCCAATGGCACATTTATAAGATAGAAAAAGAAATGGGCAGACTGGATGGGCCTTGCGGTCCTTATCTGCTGTCAACTTCTATGTTTCTATGTTTCTACTTCGTGGAATCATTGTGCTGCTATGGTCCTGGTACCCCCTCTGCTGAGGTGCAGCCTATTTGGTGCCTATAAGGTTTTGTCGGCCCCTATGCAATCATAACCATCCCCTTACACCATTCCTGTAGCCACCTATTAAAATCCTCCATTCGGGGTGGGGGAGGGTCCTGGTCTATCACCACCAAGCACAGATGTGAGTGTTGTTGGCTGTCCCTCGAGGAACTCTATCAAACTAAATATAACTAGATTTTACTGCAAAATTTGATTCTGGCTGTGCCACAATTGTTTAAACCTAATGACATGAGCATCTAGAGTTAATTTTGGACATTTTTGATATGGAGGACCCAAGAAAGCAGCAGCTGAAGGTGGAGGGCAGCGAGGATAGCAAGTGGCTGGGCTAAATGCACCAACAAAACAGACAACGGAGGACAAAAAAAAGAGGCTGAGAACTTTACATTAACTGATGTGATGATAGCGGTCAGGGCCCTGGACCTAAGGGTAGACAGCAAAATACAAGAATTCAGTAGTCATCTACGAAGCCCAGTCCTCAGCCACACTCTCCAAGGCCAAATGCTTAGAGATGCCATGGCAGCAGGAGGGTCTTCAAAAAGAAAACAACCACTTATGCTGCAGGCTGGGAAGTGTTGGAGAACATGACCCGAGCAATAAATCTCAGGGTATTGAGTCTGTCAGAAGGCTCTGAAGGTGAGCAAATAGAGACTTTTACGAAAGAATGGCTGGTGAATGCTTTAAGGCTAGAAATGGCACTGATAATCCAGAAAGCTTACCGGGTCACTCCAAGATGGCAACGAGAGGGAACAGAGGGACTCAGAACCTTTTTGATCATCTTGGGAATGGAAGCAGAGAGTGACATACGAACATACGAAATTTGCCAGCAGATAAAGGCCTAGAGGTCTATCAAATCTGCTCGAATGTGCAGCTAGCACCCCTTATTCTGCAGCTGCCCCTCCCTTCCACCCTTCCCCTTCATTAACCCTCCCCCTTGTCCTGTCCCATCCTCGTTTGAAGCAGTCCACTGTTCTACTGCATACCACTTCAGCAGGTAACGCATTCCACCCAGCCACCACCCTCTCTGTAAAAAAGTATCTCCTCATCTCCCTCCTGAACCTTCCTCGCTCCAGTCTCATATCATGGCCCCTGGTGTCCCTCCTCTCCCTTACTTTGAACAGCTCCTCTGTACCTGTCTTGTTTATTCCTTTCATGTATTTAAAGGTTTCAATCATGTCACCCCTGTCTCTCCTCTCCTCCAGTGAGTACATGTTCAACTCCTTCAACCTCCTCTCATATGATAAGTCCCCCAGCCCCTTGATCATCTTTGTCACTCTGTGCTGCACCCCCTCCAGTAACTTAATGTCCCTCTTCAGATACGGACGCCAGTACTGCACGCAGTACTCCAGGTGTGGTCTAACTAATGACCTATACAGTGGCAGAATCACCTCCTCCCTCCTCGAGGATATACCCCTTGCAGTACAACCCAGCATTTTGTTGGCCTTTGCAGCTGCCTTCCTACATTGTGCCGAGTTGTTCATTGACCCTGTAATGAGCACACCCAGATCCTTCTCCTCCTCTGTCTGGGCTAGCTGCACTCCCCCTAGCTGGTAACTCCTCCTTGGGTTCTTCATCCCAAAATGCAGCACCTTGCACTTTTTGGCATTAAAGCCCAGTTGCCAGGTGTCTGACCAGGTTTCAAGCTTTGCCAGATCATCCTGCAACCCCTGCCATCCCCTAGGTCATCCACCACCGCGCCTAGCTTGGTATCATCAGCAAACAGACTGATCTTGCTCTTGATGTCCCATGATATGTCTGCAATGAATATCCCAAACAACACTGGTCCCAACACCGAGCCCTGTGGAACACTGCTCGTCACTGCCCTTGGGTGAGAGCTCCCCACCCACCACCACTCTGTTGCCTTCCCTGCAGCCAGTTTCCTACCCATCTCACCAGATTTGCACCGCCCCTGTGCCTACTAACTTTCTTCCCAGCCTTCCATGTGGCACACTGAGTCGAATGCCTTACTGAAGTCCAGATACAGGACATCCACTGCATGGCCCCTGTCCAGTTGCCTAGTTACCCAGTCATAGAACTCGACCAGGTTGGTTTGGCAGGATCTGCCACGTATGAAGCCATGCTGTCTGCTGTCCTGTAGTCTTTTGGCCTCTAGGAGGGCCACCAGCCTCTCCTTCAGGATAGTCTCCATTAGCTTACCAATGATGGATGTGAGGCTCACTGGTCTGTAGTTTCCCGGTTCATCCTTGGGGCCACTCTTGTGGAGGGGCACCACATGAGCTAATCTCCAGTCCTGAGGTACACACCCCAAATGTAGTGAGGCGTTAAATAAGTCTGTCAAAGGTCCTGCAAGGACTTCTGCCAGCTCCTTCTGTACCCTGGGGTGGACATGTTTTTTCGGCATCAAGGAAAAGGGACTCTATTGAGCTGGAGGTAGGAGGAAGAATTTCACTATACACAGACCTGAGTTTTACCATGAGAAATTGGTGGAAAGGGTTTGATGGCATCAGAACAACAGTTCATTCATTGGGACTCACACACTCCCCTGCATTTCCCAGCCAGATTTCAAATAATATACTCGGGCAAACATTACCTGTTCAGTTATCCAAAAGATGCTGAAAACGTGGTTACAAAAAATAAATCAGACTTTGGGGAAGGGGCTGGTGAAAAAAAATGACTCAGACTAGCTACTTTTTACTTGTTTTATTATGAGTAAAGGAGATGGGGTAGGGGTTCTATCAAAGTTGACTCGTGGGTCGCTGCTGAAGAGGTGTGTTAAATACCCATGTGGGGTATACCCTCACTGCTCTAAATGTGATAATTCCTTGATAGCATGTCTAGTTAATCATAAATGTCTCTGTATGTACAGCTATACTTTATTTTGGTAATAAGCCATTGAGGTGTCAAATATAATGTGATAGCAGGGCAGATGTCTTGAAATGGCAGCGAGCGCATGGTGAGTCAGCTCTCCACTGTGAATGCTTGCAAAGCCAGAGCAGTTCATACAGACTGGACAGCGATAGCTGTATTTAAAGACAACAAATTCATCAGTTTCTGCAACCCTATATCTGTGGTAATGTTACTAATTCTGGTAATATAATACCATTTAACACTAAACAATGCTGGCAAGACTGAAGCTGTTCATTCCTTTACTAGACAGCAAACAGACATTGTTTTAATACAAATTTGGGTTGAAATTGTTCTCAAACAGCTTCAAATGTTATTGAATGCTGTTTAAGACATGTATATGTTATCATGCAGTTACAGTTCTGAATGGTTATACTCGTCTATTTGTTGCAGCAACTAGTGTAATCCTATATTATTTTAACAGAGTGCCATGGGGAAGGGGGCAGGATGACGTCATGCACCAGGTATGTACCTGTCAATTATGGTATACCTGGACCAAAAGTTGAACGGACTCAGCTGTACATCTATGAGACTACACATATTTTTGGATAATTGGTCTTCTCTTTGCAACAATAACCGGCTTATATTAGTTAACCTTTTTTTGAAAGTTGCTATATACCTGCCTTAATCTCCCCTCACATGACGTAACAACCTGGATGGTACCGTATCTACACCTATCATAATGATGTGTAATTTTGTTTGTTTAAAATAAAGAAAAAATCCATTGCTATATGTATTCACTGTGGATTATGCTTGAAAGTACGTACTACTGAAAAGTTAATAAAAAGAAAGCATATAAAAAATCATCTATTCTTCTCTTCCTAGTTGTGCGGGCTCTAGGTACTGGTAGCGCTTCAGAGAAGGCTACTGATCTGGCCACCCCCCTACAGATCCTCCCCACTGCCCTAAACCTCTCCTGCACTATCACCATCTCTTCTCCAGCTAGGTTGTTTGTACCTAGATGGATTATTACGTAGGGTTACCCCCAGCCACCTCCACAAGCTGATCAATCAGTGGGCACACCCGCTTTGCCGTCATCCTTGGCATGCACACCAACTTCCTACCTGTGTATGCATTTCTCTTTCCTCCCAAAAGTATTCCCTTCACTATCGAGTTCCCCAGGATTACAACTCTACCTCCCCCTTCCCTTTCTCCCCCACCACAACTCTACCCATCTTTCCAGATCCCCAGCCTGACTGCTCCCCCTCAATCCTGCCCACCAATCTTTCCTCCTGCCCCTCCCCACCAGTCTGACATCCCGTACTGCCCTCCACTGCCAACACTCCTACCTTCTCTCCCTCAGCTCTGCCCTACCTTCTTGTACCCCCATTCTCCCTTCATCAATCTTACCCTCTCCATCCTTCCTTGCACTCCCACCACTCCCTGCACTTGCCCTCCCCTCCCTAGTCATTTGACCCCATCCTCCACTACTGCCATGCACTCCTCCACCTCTTTCCACTTGGCTAACCTCCCACTTCCCCTGCCCTTAACTGTACCCCTTTCTCTCCCTCCATCTCCTCCCACTACCTCCCAAGTCAGTGGGAGGAATCTATTCCACATTGGCATTGCGCTAGTGCTCCCACCCCAGTCTCCTCCTTCACGACCTCCCCCTGTCCTCCACCACTCTATACCCCCATTCCTAGGTTTCCTCACCCTCTGAGGCAGAAGGTCCCAAGGCATCTGGGTCCATCCCTCCTAAACCCTCCCCTATCTGCCTCTCTCACTTGTGCCATCCCCCCCAGCCTCTCTCCTCCCTGTCCCATCTCCCACCCCACCCCTTGCTAGCCTGCTTAATTGCATTTAAGCTGCCTCACGTCTGCCAACAAGTTATTCAAATTCCTGCATGCTGAGTAGCCACCTACCTTTCACAATGTACCCAAGAACACTGCATCCCTGCACTCCCTACAGCACACTACCCTATTCCTGCTCTCCTGCTGCCTGAGCACCCCGCGCTCCCTACAGCACACCATCCTATTCATGTCCTCCTGCTGCCTGAGCATGTCTCCCTACCGCATGCCACCTAATTCCATCCTGGTCTCTTGAGACTGTGCCTAGATATGGGGATTGGACTGGTGGGAGGCTGGGGAGCAACATGGGATAACAAGGCTCTATTCACCAAGGAGAGACTACATCTGAGTAAGGAGGGAAAAGGAGTTCTAAGAAAGAAGTTGGGGGAGTTTATTACTAGTAAGTATAAGTTAAACTAGCAGGGGGAAGGGGTTTTGACTTGGGGGGCAGGTAGAAATGCAAGGTTTGGAAGGGCCAGCGCCTCTCCCCTGATTGGAAATTTGGAGGATGAGAAGAACTCCCGGGTTGGGGGGTAATAGTTCGGGGAAAGGGAAAGCTAAGAAGGATAGGGGTGTTTTGGAAGGTGGTCTCCACAAATGCGTGGAGCCTGGGTAACAAGATACCCGAGTAACAGGCATTGATGGTGGAAGGGGGTGGACGTGGCTGCAATTACGAAGACATGGGTCACCCAATACCATGACTGGGACTTAATAATACCAGCATACAAAATGTTTAGGAGGGACAAGAAAATTGGTAACGGAGGAGGGGTTGCGCTATTTGTAAGGGAGAGGATCGAGTGCAGCAGGGAGGAGGGTGAGGATGGGAATGTGGAGATGTTGTGGGTCACCTTAAAGGATACTAAGGGCAGGAGGATAAATCTGGTGGTAGTCTATAGGCCACCAACACAGTCTGAAGAACATGACAGGGAACTGGTGGATAACCTAATAACCCACTGTGGCAGGGGCAGGACGGTGGTGATGGGAGACTTCAACCAGCCAGGGTGGACTGGTGCACTATGTCATCAGCTATTGCTAAAGAACAAAGGATACTGGATGCATTCCCAGATGCATTCCTGTCACAACTGGTGGTAGAGCCGACCATAGAAGAAAGCATCTTGGACCTGGTTCTGGCAGATGGTGACCAGGTAAAAGATGTGGTAGTAGCGGGCCTGCTGGCAGGGAGCGACCTCTCTACAGTGTGGTTCTTCTTGGACCTGGGGAGAGGAGGAATTCAGACAAGTATGAAGATAGTGGACTTTAGGGGAGCAGATTTTGGGAGGATGACAGCCATCCTTGAGGAGCACCTAGAGAAGATCAGTCCAGATATGGACATGGAATGCAGGTGGGCAGTATTGAAGTTGGGCCTGTTATAGGCCACAAAAACATGCACAAGGACCCACTGCAAGAAAGCATGATCAAGGAAACCCAGTTGGTAGACCAAGGAGGTGCAGGAGAGTGTAAGAGAGAAAAGGCTAGCCTTCCGAAAGTATAAGAGAATTCATGCGGAGGAGGACAGGAAGCAGTACTATATGAAATCGAGGGAGTTAAGCAGGGTGGTAAGGGCATCCAAGGCATCCGAAGAACTAAGGTTGGCACATGGGATCAGGGAGGGGGAGAAGGAATTTTTTAGATACTTCAGGGAGAGAAGCAGTGACGCCGGAGCCGGGGGGCACAGGGCCATGGCCCCCTACTTTTAAAAGTGAGGGGGCCATTCCCATTACTTTTTTATTGCAGCAATGCCAAAAAAAAAAACCCATAAAAAAAATGCTGTTCTGGGGAATATGGGCATGCTGACAGGCATAACAGCAAGACTGAATATGTGGTGTGGCACAGCAGTCAGCAGGTGGCAGCAGAGAGAGAGAGAGAGACCTCCAGACAAAGACTCCACTACACTACAGGTCAGGTCTACATCTACAGCGGAGCCTGGCTGGGACTGTCTGTCATCAGTGGGAAAAGGCAAGAGGAAAGAGTGTCAGTGTACTAGTACTGGTGATAGTGTCAGGACAGTCAGTCTGCAGCACTCAGCACTTTAACTTACCCTGTCTCACTCCCAACTGGCCGACTCCCCCCTGCCCATTTATTTTCTGTTTGTTGCGCCTGGCACTGTGGCAGCTTGGCAGGTTGGTGGTGCTTTCTCTTGCAGAAAAAAGGCTGAGTGCTGAATTGACTGTGCTAACTTCCTTGTTGCTTCTGCTGTCCTGTCCTCCTGAGTCGGCTGGCTGATCCGCGGCTTCTCCTACAGCCCAGGACCGGGTTGTGTGAATATGAGGGCAGGCAGGGACCAGGGTGGGGAGGGTCAGGGAGGGAGTGGTCGGAGTCACATCACAGGGAGAGTCGGACAGTGGAGGATAGGATGGCAGATAGACCAGTCACCTTGGACCTGCAGTTTTGCAAATACAATAGTGTGTGGGTCAGGCATGTAGGGCAGCCAGCTCGCAGGGGATCCGACTCTGTATTTCAGTTGGGCTAACAAAAACTCTGGAGTGGTTTGGATGACCCCCCCCCCACCAAGATAAATCATGTTCTGCTTGGCCCAAGTTTTTGTTGTGGGGGGGGGGGTTGTTTTTCATTTTTCTAAAGTTAGTGACAACCGGAGTCTCCGGGGCACTCCAGGGCTGTTACAGGGATGGACCGGTGGCAGGAGCATCAGCTGTGACACACAAGGGCTGTGTGCTTGTTGCTGACTTGCTGCCACTCTGATCATGCGCTGGAGAATCGAAGTAAAGTGTAAAGTCTGCTGCCTGCTTGTAATCATGCCACGCTGCTTGGTGATTGGTGGTCAGTGAGTGTGACATAGGTGCCACATACAGGGATATTTCTTTTTCCTTTTATTCTTGAAAGCCTGTTGCAACAGCACTATTCTATTCTTTCCCATTTCTTTCATGCTTTTGCTACCACCTGTACAGGTAGGCCGCCTGTATATGGATCTTTTTATCTATCCCCTTTAATTTCCTTCCATGTATGCGAGCCCTGTATTGCCCCTGTGGTGTCCTTAGAGACAGATTAGAACAACAGGGCTGTTTAAATATAGGGTTGCCATTGTTGTCCCGTAACCCCGTAGTGTTAGCTGGAGTAGTGTAAACACGGAATGTTTTAACACAGCCCTGTAACTTCTTTTATGTCTGGGAGGTCGAGGGTGGCGGTACAAATTAACCTTTTAATGGTTTCAAGGAGTATGACCATGTGTGGCATACCCGTTGCCAGGGGGAGTTCGTATGGTTCGATAGAACCTCCCTTTTGAAATTCCCCCCTTTTTTTCATTATTTGTAACATTTTTTCATCATTTCTGTTTATTTTGTGACTGTCACATAGTGCTTATGCACACATGATGAACCCCCATCACTTTCTCTCTGCATGTGCCCCCCCCCCCCATCTGCTGTTAATCAGCTTCCTCAGTGCCAGTAAGATGACTGGAGCTGCTTTGTGAATCTTTCTCAGCACTGTCCCCATATGCCCAGCTGACCAATTGCAACTCATGTCAGCATCATGAATGTGACTGGAATACAGCACGGCTGCTGCCTACAATTCACACTATCAGCTGGCACTCAAGGAAGATGGAGCATGGTGGCAGGCTCAGAGACGATGTCTCCAGGACAGCAAAAAAAAAAAGTTGATGACATCGACTTATAATATTATCAGTCACCGGCAGATACATTTTGCTGGCCACAATTGTCAAACATGTGTCCCTTAATAACTGTATATCAAGGGATAGGCTGTGCAGAACTGGGCAAAGGAGCTTTTCAGGTGGGTGGGCTGAAGATTTAGAAGTAAATTACTTAAATCTTCCTCTATACAAAATGCAAAGTTGCCATGTTTCATATGTCTGTTTTAACTTTACATAAGTTAAGCAAAAGTGGTACCACAGTGGAAAGGCAATGCAAGTGTTTGGAAGGGACTGGCTGGGATCTACACTGCCACCTCATTACTTGTGCTGTTCAGAGAGGTCTTCACTGTGGTTCCATATTTACTGACATTCAGTTCCGCTTTTGTCTGTGCTATCTGTGCCAGATGCAGTTAAAACAAGTATGTTATGATAAGCATTTTATCCAGATGATCACGTTTGTTTGTTTGTTTGTTGTTTGTTGAATTTTATTGACCCGGTAAGCCCACTGGGCTAGAAGTCCCTTTTCAGGGGTGACGGGGGACAGATGGTAAGCAACTGAAATTGAACCAGATTAAGCTGTTGGTGGTATTTTTAGTGAATGAGTGTTAGTAGAATGACATTTGTTACTACAGTTCAGTGGTATGAACATACCCACTATACTTTTGGAAGTATGGTAGGGGTGGGGGGTAGGCATTTAGAAGATGGTAACTTTGCACTGGGAATCCCCGCCACTGTCAAATTACCTTTCTCCTCACTCCCATTGTCATGCCTACCACACTGGAGAATGGAGTGGGGGCAACAAGTGTAGTACCCAACACTGAACTAAGAATTATGTTACAGATTTTTTTTCAAGCAGGGTGCTTGGTATAGAAACATAGACAGTGACGGCAGAAAAAGACAAGAGGTCCATCCAGTCTGCCCAAGTTCCCTATAATCCCTGGAACCAACCATTTCTCCGGGTACAAACCCTCACAATCCTCTCTCTATTCTCCTCCTTTGTCCTGTTGCCCCCAGTAACCATTATTCCCTTCATTATGTCTCAGCTCTGCTTGAATTCTCTGATTGTTTTTGCACCCACCAATTCAGCTGACAGACTGTTCCAAAGTTCCACCATCCTTTCCGTAAAGCAGTACTTCCTCACATCTCTCCAGAACCTACGTCCTGTTAATTTCCATTCATGTCCATGTGACCATGAATTGGTACTCAGGCTAAACAGTACCCCGCAGTTCACTTTGTTAATTCCTTTAAGGAACTTGAAGGTCTCTATCACATCTCCCCTCTCCCTTCTGGTCTCCAATGAGTACATATTTAGTGCCTTGAGGTGTTCCTCATAGGATCTGCCCTGCTGTCCCTGAATCATTTTAGTTACTCTGTGCTGCAATGTCTCCAGCCTATCCCTGTCCTTTCTGAGGTGAGAACTCCAGAACTGGGCACAGTACTCTAGGTGAGGCCTCACCAGGGATCTGTAGAGGGGAAATCTTATCTCCTTTCTTCTGCCATCAATACCCCTACCGATATATCCCAGCATCCTGCTAGCCTTGCTACAGGCCATGTTGCATTGACTGTATTGCTTAAATGGTATATTGAGTTGGGGAGGGTGGTGGTTATAGCAAGGGGTAGAGGGAGCTCAGATATGAGTTATATAGGCTTAAAATAAGCCACAGAAGTGCACCACAGAGCATACCGTAGCCCATGGTTTCTGGGGGACATACTATATCTGAGACAGTGCCTTAGGTATATTACATTAGCAGCATCTTGCTGCCCTCTGGTACTGAATACATATAGGTATTCACCCTGCAGCCAGCCAGATAATAATTTTGCTTAGAGCAAGGGGTGTAAGAGGTCTCAGATATGACTTCTTTAGCTTCAAAATAAGCCCTAAATTCACCACATGGCTTCTGGGGTCCTGGCAGTGCTAAGACTCACAGCTTTTTTTAAAAGGTTGCAGACTGCATAAAAAGAACCCCCTTGTGAAAATCCTGGCAACGGCCCTGTGTGGGAAGTGGGTTGCAGAAACAAAGTCTGCTGTAGTCCCAAGCCCCGTTGTTGTGAAAGGCCTTGCCGCTCGAGCAGCTCGCAGCGAGCGCTTGTCTTACTCACATATTGGCAAGCCGGCGGTTTGCAAAACGGCTCCCAACTCAGCGGAGGTTTCAGGGTAAACCTTCACGTTGCAAGCAACTCCTCCTTGAATGAAGTGCTGTGCTATTTGTTTGCATGCAATTGCGAGGCAAGGAGTTAGTATAAAAAAATGATATGGTGAACTGTACCTACAGTTTAGTTACAGAAGGCACAGCGCCTGCACGCTAAGACAGCTGTTCACTTCAGGCTGCAATATTAAAACATAGGGAACAGTCCTTTACTTGCCTTATCTTCTACTTTATAGGCAACTAATGTTCTTTTGCTTACCTGTATAACAAACAGGGGTGTTGTGCTGTGCATGTAGTGTTCTAAATCTCGAGGCAGTCTGGTGTCTGGTTCTGATACCATGCTCTGTAGAGTTGGCTGGCCCATTTTCTTTACTTTTATGGACCAGGTATTAGAGGGGGCGGAGCCTGCATAGAGACTTAAGTTTATTTTCTGCTATAAGCATAATTATTAGAATCTGTTGATACCTTATGGATAAGAATAGTGGCTCTAAGAGAACTAGGGACATAAAATGTAATATACCGAAATATAACATCTAATTTTTTTGTTCGAAATGAAAAGGGGTGGAGCTACCCTCATCACATACTTAGACAAGGTATAAAAGTAGAGCTGCTTCATTGTTAAAGAAGTGGCTGTAGGGACTAGTCGTATACTGTCCTGCCAGTGGTAACACTAGCTTTTTTCTAGTGTCATTGCACTGTGTTATTTTGTATATGCCTTCTTATACTCTTCTGTTTGATTTATTTGCCATACAGTACGCCTTTTGTTTATGTTAATTTATGCCTGCAAAAGGAATAAAATACCTTGCTATATCTGAAATCTGCTGTTGTTGGTGTCCTTCTTATATCCCACATCCTCACAGTGAGCCAGCCAGGAATTAGGGATATATTTATTTCAGAGTCGGACGTGATCTGAGACCCTACCTGCACCAGTGCTGGCTTATTTTTGTGACGGGAAGGGATTTAAGGAGGTAGGTAAAATAAAAGGCACTAAGATGGTTAGTTATTTTCCAGTCCGACCCACTCACTTGTATTACATTGTTTGGGGTTGTTGACCTCTTCTCTTGCACTCTTGGCTGCTACTCTGCCTCTCTCTTCTCCACTGATGCTTTTTTTTTGGGAGGGGGGCCAGGGGAGGGTCTTCACTGATCTTCACCCTCTGTGCTTGGTCTGCGTTGCCTTTAGTGAGGAAAGCCCTCATCATCTGAGGAAGCAGATAGTTGGTCCCAAGCAGACCTGGATTTTAAAATAAATGATGAGTAATAGAGAGTGTGGCAGGCTGTAAAAAACTCTGGAGGTCAGCTGGACAGTAGCCGCTTAAAAATCAAAAATGGCCACCACATTTTTATGCCTAATTGGATGTGCTGGATTACTAGGTTAGGAGAGTTCACCCTGTTCAATTGCAAAAACTGGTTACATGCACACCGAAATTTAAAATCACACACACACACACACGCGCTGGACTGGTGCTTCAGAATTCAGTCTTTTTGTGCTTAGTGCTGTCTAATACACAAGCAAAAACTAAGGGTTTGATTTTTCATTGGGATTTCTGGTTTGCATGCCTTTTTTCACTGTCTAGGATTAGACAACTAAATTTTCATGGGGTTTGCATTTACAGTATTTGCAAAGCGGCACATCTCCAGCATCGACGGTGGGGGGACACCCAAGAGAACTTTGTTTTATCTTCAGTGTAAGCCTTAAAATGCACCACAGAGCACCTAAAAACCCCAGAGCTTCTGGGGGCCTAGTGGCCCCCAAACCCCTGGCTTTTTACTCCCCCATGGCTACACCTTCACCCCGGACCTTGGCCCCTGCTTTAGAAAGGCTCTGGCACTCCTGGAGAGAAGAAAGTGTGGGGTCAAATCACCAGGTTATAAAAGGAAGGTGGGTGGGCAGAGGAGGGAGTTTAGCAAGCTGAGATACTAAATAAGTACTTCTGCTCAGTCTTTACAAGAGAAAAGGATGGGCCAATTCTGCAAGGGGGAGGTAAGGCTGGGGTTGGGAATGGGGGGACACTAACAGATGGAGCGAACTCAGTGAAGAGAGTGTGGGAGGGCCTTAAGTCCTTGAGGACAGACAAGGCCCTGGCCCGGACAAGGTCCACCCCAGAATCCTGAAGGAACTGGTGGATGTCCTGGCAGCACCTCTGATGGAATTATTCAATTCCTCCCTCCTAGCAGGATGTGTACCACTGGACTGGAGGATGGCACATGTTGTGCCCCTCCATAAGAGTGGTCCTGAGGTGAGCTGGGAAATTACAGGGCAGTCAGCCTGATGTCAATAGTGGGGAAACTATTGGAGATCATCTTGAAGGAAAGGCTGGTGGAGTTCCTGGAAGTAAACAGCCTTCAAGATGTCCAGCAACACGGATTCATCCAGGGGAGATCTTGTCAAACTAACTGGGTTGAATTGCTTCTGTTATGGATCAATGTCATATTCTGTAATTATTAAACCTGTATGTCATTTAATTATCTGTCTATAAGCTGTTTCTCACCACGTATGCCATGTAATTACATGTAATGCCACTTAATGTATCTCCGGGTTGCCCCTGAAAAAGGGACCTTCAGGGTCCAGCGGGCCTACCCAGTCATCAAAATTCAATAAATAAATAAATATTTTTTTTGATTGGGTGACAAAATCTCTAGATGGAGGTTGGCTGGTTGATGTCCTGTATCTGGACTTCAACAAGGCATTTGACTCGGTGCCGCATGGGAGATTGCTGGGCAAGATGAGGAACCTGGGGGGGGGTGAAGATGGTGGAGTGGATTGAGAACTGGCTGAGCAACAGGCAACATGGGTGGTGGCATGGGGGAGCTTTTGACACTCAGAAGGGTCATTAGTGGGGTCCCACAAGGATCTGTACTGGGTCTACTGTTATTTAACACTTTCATTGCAGACATTGTAGAGGGAGTTATAAGCAAAATTAGCCTGTTTGCCAACGACTCCAAACTGAGAGTGGTGGTGGACAGTGAGGAGGGGTGGAGGACTCTCCAGGAAGACCTGGAAAGACTTGAACAGTGGTCAGTCACATGGCAGCTGGGTTTTAATGCTCAGAAGTGTAGTGTACTAAATTTGGGGGCTAGAAACCCAGGGTACAGCTACCATTTTGGGAGGGAGGAACTGCTGACAGTCTCAGAGGAGGAAAAAGATCTAGGAGTGGTGATCACTGGCAAAATGAATCACTCAGATCAGTGCAGGAAAGCAGCGGCAAAGGCAAACAGAATGCTGGGGTGTATTGCTAGGGGGATCACTTCAAGGAAGGAGGAGGTTGTCCTGCCACTGTACAAATCCTTAGTGAGGCCACACTTGGAGTACTGTGTGCAGCTCTGGCGTCCTTACTTAAAGAAGGATGTAATGCTTCTTCTGAGAGTTCAAAGGAGGGTGTCTAAGATGATCTAGGGAATGGGGGAGAAGCCCTGTGTGGAAAGACTTAGGGAGCTGAACATGTACTCCCTGAAAGACAGAAGGGACAGAGGGAATATGATCGAGACCTTTCAATACTTGAAGGGCATCAACAGAGTAAACACTGAGGGTTTGTTCATATTGAAGTAGGAAGGGACCATGAGGGGTCATAGCCTACAACTGATTGGGGGGGGGGGAGTACAGAAGAGAACTGAGGAACCATTATTTCATGGAAAGGGTGGTGGCACCTTGAAATGCACTACCTGAGGAGGTGATTTCAATATAATCAGTAGGAAGTAGGGATGCACGGGTACCCGACCCGATCCGTTGAATTGGTCAGATTATTCACTTTTTATAATATCCAGCCCAATTGGATACTCCCCTATAAAAGGGGTCGGGGAGATGGTATTAATGAACACCTAGTGCTAGCGATCAGCAAGCATGAGTGGAGGTCAACATGGGCAGAGGCAAGTGCCAGCGTATGTGAGCCTGGGGAGAACAGGGAATGGCAGGAAGCTCTCAGGTTTTTATGTCTTTTCTACTTCAGAGAGTGGTAAGTACATCATTCATTGGGTACAGAAGTTATTTGTCAGATGAAAATGGCTGAAATAATTCAGGATAACTTCATACCAGAAGCTAATAAATCAGTGGTAAAGTGATATATTATTGAGAACCGGTATACACGGGGCAGGATTACAGGTGTGTTAAATGCCATTTTATCATGAGTCTGGAAGAGGCTATGGCAGAGTTAAAGGAATGAATAAGTAAGCTACGTGCAATAAATGAGTTGGAAGGTTTCTAAGACAATACCCTTAACCAGATCTGATCAGAGGGAGTGCCTGTCTGTTATGCAGAAATTCAGTCTAATAGAGGTAGAGGGCAAAGTGTAAGAGAGGGACACATGGAGATAAGGAAATCAATGAGAATGAGTCTGATGATAACCGGTTGCACATAAGCAGAGGTAGCAATAAGAAAAAGGGTAGAGTAGCTGATTGCCATCTCTTGGATATAGCCACCAGATCTGAATTACTAAGTCAGCATATGGAGGAAGATGCAAAAGTGAACGGTGACTTAATTGTAACCCCCTTGTTACCCGGGGTTACTAGAATCCCAGTAAGACCTAGTGGTAGGCAGGGAAGGCAGCTTGTGAAACTCCAGTTAAATGGATTTCACACTGTCTCACTCTGTTCTCAATCTCAGCTGAGACTGAGGGATGACATCACCAATAGAACTATCGCAGCTCCATGAGCCACAATGGAATCTGCAGCAAGGGAGTTGGAATAGAATGTTGGGAGGTTTGAACAGTAGTCTATAAGTCAGTTGGTGTTGGGAGCTTGCTGTGAAAGCAGCACAGCGTAGGCTCTTGGAGCCTCAGCCCTGACAGAGGGCTACTTTTAGGTAAAAAGGGTGTGTGTCTCCACCAAAAGAGAGACACAGAAGATAATTGAAGTGGTGGAGACCGTTGTTTTCAGGTCTCAGTGCCCCCTCCCTCCGGGGATGGGGGCAGGAAAAGGTTCTCTGCAAATTCCTGGGGCAACCCCCTGGTTCTGCTAGTAATGGAGAAGCTGCCTATTTGTTCCAGAGTTTTTTTTGAGGGGGGAACAAGAAGACTTGTGAGTCACCTGTGGGGCACCTGCAACCGGAGGTGAGTGTCAGCCTTCCTGAAAGGGCCTATGTTTTCACCCTGGGACTTGTGTGACAATGTGGGGATTGAACTACCGAGATAGTGGGAGGCCTAGAGTAATAGGCTTAGCCAACAAGTAAAAGTAGGTTCAAGTCCAGTGCTTATTGGGATCAAAATGATATGTAGAGGAGATGTGACATACATCTACCCAGGAATCTACATTTGCAAGTTTTCAGTAAAGGAATTGTTTAGTTTCCAGAGAAATGGCCGGGTATGGACTGTGGGAGCTGGAGGTGGGAGGCCCCTCATCTTTAGTGACCAGGTCAACCTCTCCGGATTTGCTCTGTAGATTTCTACTTTGCCTCATGCACTTGGCCAGTGGTGAGGGAAGTACCCAGACGTGGGATTGGAAGGAAAATTCCCTCTAGGAGTTGAAGGCTCTAGTGTGGTTTGGGGAGCCACAACAAGATAATTGGTTCATTTCCCAAAATGGACCCGCGGATCAGAAATGGCGGCGGGGAGCCGAGGCCAGTGGGAAAACCCAAGTGGTGTACAAGTCGGGCTGTGTACACAAAGCTGCATGCAAGTTCGGGCTGTGTGCCTGGTGGGTTCAGAGCCTGAGGGCTGGAAATAGTGATAAAGTGTTCTGTTGTCTCTAATCTGCATTACCAGGAATGTAGCCCCGTGGGGGTCTGTCTATGCTTTGTTTGTTCAGCTTGGATGTGAATAAAAGCCATACTGTAGAATCCCATTCCTGGTTCTGGACATTACAGTTATTGCTTCCTGTGTTTGGATTTACTTGGGTGCCCCTGTGCAGAGTAGCCAAACCTAGGCTCCATGTGCCGAGTAACCTCATCCTCCCCAAACCCAGTCCCCACCAGGTCCTGCTGTCAGCTTCAACAGCATGCCACCTGTTGTTTTTCTAAAAAGGCAGGGGTGAGGGGTTACATAATATACTGCTTCTTTTTGCTGCACTGCACTGAATTAGTCAATTACACATTTTGTTAAAGGAAAGCTGTCATTATTCCACTGTCCCACCCCAGCCAAGCTTATTCTCTGGTTAAGCTTTTAAAGTATGTTCCGACATTTTTATTGCACCACAACATACATTATTTTAACTTTTAAAAATTCGCAACCCAGAAGTATGGTGCATGTAGGGGGGGCTCCATTATCTCTAAAGGTGCAGTGACGCACTGCTCACTTCAGTACATTTGTATTTAGGCGAGTAGTGTGTCGCGCGCCTTTAGAATAATGGAGCCCCCACTTCTCATACTTCGGGTTAACATTTTAAAGTTAAAATAATGATGGAGTTACATGTGAAAAAATGCTGCCAACGTACATTAAAAAGCAACTGGGAAAGGCTGTCTTGGCTGGGGTGGGGCAGAACAACTCGCTGGGCTATACCGATGTACAGCAGTCCTAGTGTGTAGTTCTGGTATTTTCTTTACTGAGCTTGTGTGTGGTTTTAATACAGCTTGTATTGTGATGCATAGTATTCAAAAGTAACACAAAAATTCTAAGTGATGTGTTTTGTTATGTGTTACTATGTTGTATCCAACTTGATTATTAACTGGACCTGATTGGGTAGCACATTATGAATATTTGGATCAGGTAGCCAAACAAATTAAGATATCCATGCATCCCAAGTAGGAAGTTTTAAGAAGGGATGGGATAGGTACATGAGCAAGGTACAGGAGGGGAGGGAGGTGACCAGTAGGGGAACTCAGGGTGGAAAAACCTGGGGGGAGGGAGGGAAAAGGAGAGGGGGCAGCAGCAGTGACTGTACTGTGAGCTGTATCTCGAGCAGACGTGATAGACCTTAAAGCCTAATCTGCTGGCATTTTCATATGTTCATGTGTTCGTATGCTTTAGTATATGGTGCTACTCCCCTTCTGTACCTAACATGCACCTCCTACAACACTCTATGTGCCCCCTGCACCCTCCATCTTTACTATAAGTATCACCAGGGGATGACACTAAGGGACAGGGAAAAACTTGGGAGGGGGGCTGCTCCACAGGGGGACACAGGTTGGCAAGGGGAGAATGTTGGGGGTGGCAACCTGTGGGTGGGTGGGGAACAAAGTCGGGAGGGCGGTGGAGCGGGAGTTAAACAACCCCCCAAAAAAATATTAAACTACAAAAAAAAGTATCTCCCACAGCCAATCTCAAACCCAGGTCCGCCAGCCACACAGTGGGTGACTGTAACCACTACACCAGATGGCCAGCTCAGAACTGCCCTGATAAACAAATCCCTATATACTTCATAAAATGACTACTCCCTACTGAAACTAAAGCGCTGAACTTACGATGTGTTATTAATAACACGTAGCCCACTTCACAGTCGCTGTTTTCACGTCGCCCAAATTGACTCGCCGTAATTGAGTTACTCTGTTCATGGGATCCCACACAGAGTGGGTATAATATGTGAAATAGCCTAGCTAGTATGGTTGTGGAAGCTAGCATTGTTCAGGCTTTCAAAACAGGACCAGACAGATGGATTCGGGAGGGAGAAAGGCATGGAGGGTTACATAGCATGAGTAGGGATAGTATCCCAGCTGCTAATCTTGGAGGTGTGTCCATCCTCAGATTGGGTATAATCAGTGCCTGAGGCAGGAGCCATTTTTGTATCATATTATTTGTAGTTGAAGCCCCACATTTTATGATTAACATCTCTGAAATTCATTGATGATGCTCGTTGTTTTATCTGCGTCCCTTTTAAGTAGAATTGAAATACATGCTAATGGTATAATTATACCCTAACTTGCTTTGTTTCAACTCTTTGATTTACTTCTGCATATTTCCTGAACATTAGGAACACCCCAAAACAGTGCAGCCACTCAGGATGTAATAGTTTCCTGTCCTCCCACTGTATAATGAGTGGCTAGACTCTGTTGGGGGGCTCCCAAGTCCAGGAGAGATTCAATGTGTGTTGATCAAAAATGTAAACAAATTTGTTTCTGTGTGGTAACGTCAGTATAGTGGGCAGTCTGTTTTTAACTTTTTAAAAGAAAAAAGGAACCAGAATCAAACTACCAGCTACTTCAACAATTTCTGCAGAATATGACCAGTCGTTAAATGTGTTTTTTAAATTTAAGACACTTTGAGGCCTAAGGGAGTTGACAGTGTCCCTTTAAAGGAAAGCTGTCATTAATGTGAGTCCCGGCCCCTGAAAAGCTTACCCTCTGGTTAAGCGTTTTACAGTAAGAGTGGCGTTTTTGTCATGCCGCAACTTATTGTATTTTAATTTGCAAAAGTCCGAAACCTGGAAGTATGGTGGATGCGGTGGAGGCTCCATTTGCTGAAAAGTTGCAGCGCCGCTCAGCTCGCCTCAATATGGAGGACGACTAATGTAAATCAAATGGACGAGGGTCCCTATGAATTGGAGTCACATTTAGAAAATAATCTGTAATGATTGGGAAAGAACAGAAAGCCTGAGTAATACAAATGTACAGGCACAAGACACGTAGACTCTTCCTGAAATGTCTGCAGTAGTTTTGAGCTTGGTCTCATCAGGGCAACACTTCAGCATGTCCCAAACCCCCCCCCCCCCAGAGTAAAGTTCTCTCTCAACTTGTCCTTTGTGCTTCACAAAAGACACTTGGCTGTCCCTAAGACTCAATCTCTTATCTTGGCACTTGACTGAGTTATAATTTGTCCAATTTGGCACTTGATTGAGTTATAATTTGTCTAATTTGCATAATAACCTGCAACTTTGTGTACTTTACCACTGTTGGAACTGGATGTTACTAATTGCTTTACCATTGTGTCACCTTGTTTAATGTTCTTTCCTAGTTGACATTCTGCTATGTTGTTCCTGTATTATCCTATACTACTCTGTATTCACTATGTTGTACTCTCCCGGGTCGTTCCTGAAAATAGGCATAATACTTGTCTAGTGTACTTACCCGGTTAACAAAAGCTAAATACATGTCCAAACAAAAGCTCCTCGACTGGTTTAGTTAATGAAGAACAACTATAAAAAGACTGTGTTTTAATTCACAAGGTGCTTACCCCCCTCACCTCATCCCCTTCTATGAGCAGCCGTCTAAGATAAACATTTCCAAAAATAGTTCACCTTCTTCCATAAATAGTTCCCCCTTTCCTCATCTCTGTTTCAGTGCCCTGACCTTGTAGGGGTCTGGGAACTAGACACCTGTGCAAGCAGCTTCATGCCACAACTGGGATTATTCCCTGCTGAGAAGTCCTATTAGGTGAGCTGGCCACATACTGTATGTTCATACTTTGTTCCGCTGTATGGCAGTCTGGGCTGGCAGTACAGCAATCTGGGCTGGCAGTACAGCAATCTGGGCTGGCAGTATAGCCTAGAGGTTAGAGTAATGAGCTGTGAGTAAGTTTGGTGGTGTTATACAAGACAGTTTCATACTGATTGTTATATGTGATAATACTTGAGGGCAGTGAGTCACAATTGTAAAATATTTTATAATTTACATTATTGGAAAGCACATAACAGAAGGTACCCATAAGAGTTAAAAGCAGATAGAAGGAAAGTAGCACCCAGGCCATAGCTGGAAAGTTTTATGAATTAAACAGCTAACATCTGTATGAACATAGTGCTCCCTCCTTTATCCACCCCCCTTTGTATCCGCCACCCTTGTCTGTTTTAGCATTAGCAGACATGCTGTGCTAGCTTGCACAGACTCATTTCAAAGGCAGGCTATTCAGTGTCCTATTCATTTATATTTGTCTTTACAATGCTGCAAATAACTACTGTAAAGATCGCCTAGAGCAACCAGAGGTATAAATTAAAGCATCTCATAACAAAGGGCATATAGAGAAAACTTGGAACAGGCAAGAATTTTCGGCTTTGTTTAAAAGAGCACTTTTCTGCCAAAGTAACTTTTTTAACACCCTGACTTCGGTGAGAGATTCCAATTGTCTGCATTTGTAAGATCTGCTTAGACTTTTCAACCAGATACTTGGATGGCCTTGCTTTCTTAAAGTGACTGGTATTTCAAACAGAGATTACCTTTTTAGAAGATCTGGAAATTAGTTAACCACATAAACTGTTTTATACTGTTTTGTTTTATTAGAAGTGTTACAGTAGCCAGTTTAATATTGATTATACAATGGCAAGAAAGAATCCTGGCTCCTGATTGGTCAGTTGGCTATCCCAGCAGGGATGTTATCCTGGCATAACATCCCTGCTGATGTTATCATTGAGCACCTAGAGCATCTTTTCTTAAAAAAATATTTTAAAACACTAAATCAAATTCTTTAAAATTCTTTTTTTCTGTATAAAACAATGAGCCATTGTATAATAGGAATAATGCCCTCCAGGGTGGGTGTTATGCTGGGATAACAACCCTTCTTGGGTGTTGGATGCCCTCGGCCGGTGGCCTAACCACCCGAGGTGGGATGTTATCCCAGCATAACACCCACCCTGGAGGGCATTATTCCTTTATTGTTACATGTGATCTGACCTGACTGCTGCACGCTTCCTGGGGTCACTGGATACTCTGTGGGGCTACAAGAGGTAAAGACTGCCTCCCTTCCTCCTGCTTGTTTGCTGGGGGGTGTTAGCCCCATTGATGCTGTGCATCGACTGCCCCACCCACCCAAGCTCTGCTCTACATTTATTGCTGCATACCAGTCACGTGACATGCCACATGACCACACCCCACTGATTTCTAAGTGTCTACCTTCCCATTTGCAGCTTATACTCTGTGACCACTAGGAGTCGCTGCAGTGCCCTTCCTAGTCCCTGTTTTCCTTCCTCATACCACTCTGCTTATCCTCCTAAACTCTGCTACTCCCTGCCTTTCTACACTTAAACTCCACCTCTAACTTTCCCCATTTTTCCCCCATTTATTCTCTACCATCCATCTGTAGGCCTCAAACCCTGGACCCTTTGCACAATAGTCCACAACACTACCACTAAGCCAATGGGTCTGGCTAATTTCTCTTAGCCATTTAATACACTTAACCTCTTTGTCACCCCCCCATACCCTATACTCAGTATGACCCATCTCACTGGCATGCACCACATGCCCACCAGCATGGTGAGTCTGAACCATGCTCTCTCCTCCCACATCTCCTCCTATCGGCGTGGCCACTATTTATTTTTAGTTGACTGGGTAAGTGCACTAGACAAATCCTGCCTATTTTCAGGCACGACCCGGGGGAGGGGGATACAGATGAATACCAACTGACCTTGAACCAGATTAAGCTGTTGGTGGTATTTTTAGTGAATGAGGGAAATTTGGCCAGGACACCGGGGAAATTCCCCTACTCTTTTCGATAAGTGCCATGGGATCTTTAACATCCACCTGAACTACCACCAATCCAGGCAGATGGGACCTCGGTTTAACGTCTCATCGGAAAGACGGCACCTCAGAAATGCAGCACCCCTCTCATGCTGCATTACAGTGTCAGTACTGGGATAATTAACCCAAGTGCCAGATGTGGGAACTGAACCCACAGCCCTCTGATCTCCCGGCCTCAGAGGCGAGTGTGCTACCTACTGAGCCACTGACACTGCGACATTTAGTTTTTGTTTACTGGATAAGTGCACTAGCCAACATGATGACTATTTTCAGGCACAACCCGGGACAGTACAGAAAAAATTGAGCAAGCACAAGTACATTTCAAGAAGGTAAAGAGCAAACAATACGTTTTTCAAAGTGGAGAGCAATGTACATAGATGCAAGACAGTGAGGGAGTAAAAACATAACAAAAGGAGAGGGCAGCAATAACAATTCCCTAGTACAGAAACAATTTACAAATGGGAACAATATAAGGAACTGGAGCACAACAGTGAACAAGCAAGCAAAAACAGGTAGCAAATGTTGTAGAGATAAAACATAAGATAATACAAGCAAAATATAGTATTGGGAGAAACACAGCTGTCTTAACTTACTGCAATAAAGCTGAAAGATAAAGGAAGAGGAGGAGGTGGGCGGGTAGGAGAACAGTATGTAGCATAGTGAAAAGAAGATAAGGAAGGTGGAGTGGCAATATAGTGAAAAGGAGTAGGGGAGGATATATACAGGAGGAAAGGTGAAAAAGATAGGAGGCCGGCCATGAGAAAGCAGGATAGAGGGAGAGTGGCTGAGGGGAGCTAGAGTGGAGATACAGGGGGAGAAGGGTTAGGGGGAGAAGAATAGGTCTTACCAGGCAGGAAGCCTGCAAGACCAGAGAAAAGAGGACAGGACATGTGCAGAGACAGGAAAAGGATAAAAGGACATGGGGCAGACAAGTATACCAAACTATCAGGTAAGGTCAAAACAAGTGCAGGGGTCAGCACACAATAGATAATGATGAAATTCATTTTTGAAGCGCTGATGAGAACCAGTCAATCTGAGTTCAAGGGGAAGTGTATTCCAAAACTGAGGAGCCACATACTTGAAAGCACCAGTGCCTTTTGTGGTGTAGCATCTGGGAACATTTAATAGAGATTTGTCAGTAGACCTCAGACTGAGAGGGGCTGTATGAGGAGTTAACAGCTCTGCTAGAGATTGTAGGGTTTTGAGCCTAGCAATAGAGTCAGTAAGGGAGCCAAGATAATATTGCCTTGATGCTAAAGCTGACAGCTGTGTTTTAGTCGAGAGGAGGAGGACACATATCGACATATGTTATTATATGTGACATTCCATTTCTGGAGGGTAGTTTTCTGGGCACCGGCAAGGATGGGGGCACAATAGGTTAGGGAAGGTAGCAGTATTCCTCTGCCAACAGCCTGTTTAGCAGATGGTGTTAGCATGTAACCAGACTTGTACGCAGCACCCAGTTTGCAGGTTACTGTCTTGCAGGTGGATTGAATGTGAAGGTGAAGATCCAGGGATTGGTCGAGCAAGACCCCAAGATAATTAAAAGACGTGACTGTTTCGAGTTTAGTACCATCAAGGTCATGTACTGTAAGGGAGGAAGGACAGTTTTGAAGTTTAGGGGCCGAGCCTAGGAGCATGACCTTTGTTTTCTTCGCATTGAGCACAAGTTTGTGCTCATAGAGCCAGTTCTGGACATTTTTGAAATCGGTTGAGAGGGCAGAGTTTAAGTTCTCCACTTTGTTATCACTGGTATAAATAACAAGATCATCTGCATACAGGAGAGATGAGCAGCTTTGCAGTGCACTAGGGACATTATTTACAAAGAGCGAGAAGAGGAGTGGCCCCAGGATGGAGCCCTGAGGCACACCCACACTTATTGAGGCAACCTCAGATATAGCTGAGTTGAATTTCACCGCTTGTGACCTGCTGGATAAATAGCTGCTAAACCAGTGTACAACTGGGGTAGAGAAATCCAGGCTGTGAAGGCAAGATAGAAGTAGGGGGTGGTCCACAAGGTCGATTAAAACAGCCCCAGTAAGTCTACCCGAATCCATGTTAGAGAGAATATCAGAGGTAAGTTTTAGCAGAGCAGTGGACATGCTATGATTTTTCCTGAAATCATGCTGAGCATCGGAGAGAATAACATATTTTGAAAGGAAGTCCAGTGTTTGGGTGGCAACAGCCTTCTCAAGTAATTTGGACAGGACCGAGAGAATAGCAATGGAACGGTAATTATTGAGATCTTTTTTTGTCCTCTTCTTTGAAGACTGGAGTTATTCGAGTCACTTTCCACAGGGCCAGAACTGTGCCACAAGACATGGATAATGTATATATTTTCGCCAATGGAGAGGCTATATACGGGGGTGCAAGTCTGAGAAGGCGAGGTTCAAGGTAGTCCGACCCTACACAAGTATTGTCAGATATAGATACAAGGAGTTTAAAGACATCCTGCACAGTTATAGCCTTAAAGTAGAAAGGCGGGGTATGTGATGATATTTGGGAGAATGTAGAGGAGTCAGGTGACCTGTGTAACCCACGTGACTGAGGGCGAGAGGCCTGTGGTTGAAAAGTAGAGGTATACAGGGACAGATCTGAGAACATTTGGTTGAAAGCATTAGCTATAGTCTTCGAGTCATTACAGTGAGCCCCATTTAGTATCATATCCATTGGGGTGTAAGACTGGGAGGATCCTAGAAAAGTCTTGATATGAGCCCAGAATTTCCTGGAGTCTGACACAGAGCTCACATTCAGGTCCTGGCAGTATTTGCTTTTGGCTAATTTTATTTTCCTTTTGCAGAGATTTCTGTGAGCCCTATAGGTATTAAAGTCAGCCAGCTGCCGAGTTTGTTTAAAGTGTTTCCAGAGCTTGTCCCTCTCATGTAGCTCAGTTAGGAGGTCCTTGTGTAGCCGTCTAGCTGGTTTGCCTCTGACTCTCCTGGTGATCTTAGGGGCATGCCTAGACTGAATATCAATAAATTTGTTGAGAAAGGTCTGTAGAGCCTCTTCTACATCATTAGTATGATAGATTTCAGTTCAATCTATGCAAGACAAGTCCTGAAGGAACGCATTTTCATTCAAATGTCCAAAATTCATGAAAGTAACGTAGCGAGGTGGAGGAGATGGCGGGGTGGCAGAGGCCCACAGGCAGAAGATTGGAGCATGGTCAGTTAAAGCATCCGTAAGAATTCCAGTTGAGGTCACATACACAAGCCAGTTTGTAAGTAGCCAGTCTAAAAGGGTACCCGTTCTAGTTGGACTTGGTGTCCTAGTCGGCTCAGTTATCAGCTGATGCAAGTTATAACTGCTAGCTACTGATACCAAGGAGCTATGAGCAGGACCCAACCAATTTAAGTTAATGTCCCTCAGGATTATAACCTCATTTTGATTAACATGAGTAAATGTTGTGTCAAGTAGGTCCTGAAACCCAAGCAAGCCACCAGTGGGGGGGGGGGGGTTATAGGCACAGACGATATGGAGTTTCTTTGCACCTAATGTGACAGTGACATGTAAGCGTTCACATAGCGTGGTAGAGGTCTGGTCACTGATAGATGGTAGGTTGAGGTGATCTTTGTGATAGATGGCCACTCCACCACCTCGTTTCCTAGTTGGCCTATCTCTGCGGATCAGGGAATAGTTAGCTCTTGAGCAGAGAGTGTCAGGTATACTGAGTTTTAGCCACGTTTCATTGAGGCAAAGAATGTCTGGGTTATATTCTTTTGTCCATGCCACAAGTTCATCCCTGTGGCATATGTATTCAAATGAGCAATAAAGAGCCCTTTTCTAGATAGTTCTGACAAGTCGTCTGCAGAAAGGTGAGTAGGGGGGCCTGGATTGGTCTCAACAGCACCTGCCAAAAGGAGCATAAGAGAGGCTAAGAAGCAGAGCCTGACTGAGTGAAAGATTTGAATATGGACAAACCTTCTACTCCACTTATCAAGGCCAAGAAGCATATAATAAGTACAGCCCTTCAGATACAGGATAAATTGCCAAAAGCATACAAGCCAGTGTTTGGTGAGTATTAGGTCGGAGAAACGAAAGTCCCAGGTATCAGACACCATGCTAAGGTGGTCGCAGGGGATCAGGAGTGACGATATCTCCATACTGAGTAGAGCTAGGAGGATGAGAGCTATGCCTCCCAGGTGGAACCTAAACAAGTTTTTTGGTTCAGGGTGTATTATGGGACAAGGGAGAGACGTAGTTGGTAGAGCTACATATGGCATGACAGATGGGCAGCGAGACAGCATTTAAAAGCGAGAGTTTCGAAGAGGATCAATTGATTAGTGGAGAGAGTCCCTATGGCAGCGGTATGTAGAAGCTAAGGCTAGCACTAGGCAGCAGAAAGGCGGAATGCCACTGGAGCACCAGACAAAACTGCCTAGAGAGAATTATACCTAGCAGGCAAAAGGGGAGTAGTCATGGTGGAAAAGTGGTGCCACTGATCCAGAACACACAAAGTTAGTAAGGCTAAGTGGTCAGAACAAGATTTGTTAACAGCCAGAGTGCTGTAATTCCAGTTAATTGCCCCCTAGTGGCACTAAAGTATAAGGAGCCAATGGGATTTTGGGTACTTAGTCATATGACAGACCAGAAAAAGTCTATGTAATCAAGTGTCCACCCAGGGTGGGTGAGGAGGGGGGCGGGTATGGAGTCGGTGTGAAGCACCGGCAGCAACAAAGCTGCTGTGATCACTTACTCCAGTAATCTCTAACAATAGTAGACGATGCCTCAGAGGGAGCACTCACAATAATTAAGTGAAACAGCTAATTTTATACACAAGTCAGTCCAGAAAAGTAAAAGGTGCGCTTCCATCCAATTTTGCTGCAGCCAGCACCCCAGGCCCTGGCTTCCGAGACAAGCAGGTTTGAAAGGTGCACCAGTCAGGAAGCAGTGGAAAGGCGCACCAATGAGAAATGCCAGCGTAGTACAGGGACAGCCAATTGGACACCCAGCGCCTTTTCGAAATCCCAACAGAGCGCTAGGGGCCGAGAAAACTACCTTGAAAGCCTGCCTACACTTTGCCACCTGCTGCTCCAAAATGCAGCCGGGCTTACGGTCCTGAGTCCTGGGGGCATCCTTTGGGTGATTGCAGTCCAGCCCCATGAAGGGGAAGCATTGGGGGAGTGGCGGAAGAAACAGCAGGTCCTGCTAGAGCCACGCCGGGAGCGGGCTCAGGGTCTGAAGCCCCGGTGGGCTTGTGTGGAGATCTGGAAGATAGAGCAAGGGAGAGAGTTTAAGAAAGGACAGGTTGTGGGAGGGAGGACAGTAGAAAGAAAAGAACAGGGCATAGCACAGAGAAGACAAAAGAACTGGGCGTGTAGTGGAGTAGGAAGGAGTAGCCAGATAGCAGATTTGGCCAGGAGGAGAGAGAGAGAGAGTAAAATTCCAGAAACGGGCAATTCAGTACAGTGCTTTAACAAACAGTCTGCTAAATTATGGCTTAACTGGAAAAAAGTAAACACTAAAGCTGTTAAAAAGACATGGAAAAAATCACAAGGGTGCTGTGATCACTTACTCCAGTAAGCTCTAACAATAGTAAACTATGCCTCAGAGGGAGCACTCACAATAATTAAGTGAAAACAGCTAATTTTATACACAAGTCAGTCCAGAAAAGTAAAGGCGAGCTTCCATCCAATTTTGGCTCACAGACCCAGGCAACCGTCTAAACGACCCTGGCTTCCCGAAGACAAGCAGGGTTTGAAAGGCGCACCAATCAGGAAGCAGTGTGGAAAGGCGCACCAATGAGAAACGCCAGAGCAGTACAGGGACAGCCAATTGGACACCCGGTGCCTTTTTCTGAAATTCCTAATGGAGCGCTAGGGGCCGAGAAAATGTACCTTGAAAGCCTGTTATGGCTTTGCTGCCCGCTGCTCCAAAATGCAGCTGGGCTCACGGTCCTGAGTCCCGGGGGCATCCTGTGGGTGATTGCAGTCCAGTCCCATGATACGGCAATGGTCTCTACTCTGCCTTGCCTCTCCCTCCCTTTGGCAGTTACCCATCCCCACCACTATGCGCTGTTCTTCCCCTTCCCTGCTGGCACCTCAGCTGGTGCATAAGTGGCTAAAATTAGCATCTGTGCTCATTCTTCTGCTCCTTCTCCTTCTCTCAGGAGACATCCACCCTAACCCTGGACCACCCCAACCCCCCTCTACCAAGGTTACTGCCCCTAAGGATCTTATAATAGCCTCCCTCAATGTATGCAGCCTCCTCAACAAATTAGATGCATTTCAGAGTTGGGTTGCCCAGAATCACCCTGATGTCATCTTGGTAGTGGAAACATGGCTCAACGACTGTTCCCCAGACTCTGTGGTCTCGCTTCTTGGGCTTACCTTATACTGCGCTGAAAGAACCTCCAAAAAAGTGGTGGATGTGCACTATATGTCCAGGACTCATCACAATGTCTCGCCCTCCCACCCCCAACCCTCAAACATGGTGCCCAGGCCCTCACTCTGAAGATCACTCTTGCACCAAATAGAGACCCCCGTTCCTCTCCTCAGTATACATTCCTCCCAGAAATCAAGAGTGCATTCCCACTCCAGTTCTGCCAACCTCTAGACACTACCTGACAAGGCAGAAATTATTGCCCTAGGGGATTTTAATATAAATAGGCTGGCTGACACAGCAGCACCCATCAGGGATGTGGTAGCCTCTCATAACCTGTCCCAACTCGTGACCACTGCCACTAGACTCAACATGAGGATGGCACTGCCACCCTCCTTGGCCCTGTGCTCACCAACTCACCCCACAAAGCCACCCAGGTCAGGGTAGTACCCAATGCCCTGAGTGATCACTCTCCAGTGCTCTGTCACTGGTCATACACTGCAAAAAAGCCCCCTCCCAAAACTATCCTCCAATGCCGTCTCAAACCCAGCAAACTTCGGTCCCTTAAACAGTGGCTCTCAACTAGTGACTGGTCTCCCATTACAACCACTTTGGACATAGACTCTGCACTAGACCATTTCATCAACACCTTCAACTCTGCCAGTGACTGTTATGCACCCCTGAGCAAACAGGTCGTCAAAGGGGTTGATACACCTTGGATGTCACAAGCCCTGTTAGACCAAATGAGAGAGCGTGACGACCTCTGACACATTGCTCTGGAAACTGGTAAACCCACTGACAGGCAGAGCTACCAAGAGGCGCATAATAAATGTACTTGGAACATGCATAATGCCAAAGCTGAATACTACTGTGCCTCGCTCACTGCCACCCACGGCTCGGGTCGCAAGTTCTGGGACTCTCAAAGAACTCAGTGGCAAGGCCTCCACTGCACCTGCCTCCCAACTTTGGGCTAATGGGTCTATCACCACAGACCCTGCCCTGATCGCAAATACATTTAATGCCTCCTTCTCAGACCTTAGCAGTGTTCTCCCCCCAATTTCTTTCTCCCACCTCAACAGCAAACCCTGTCACCCCGTTCTGCTTTAAAACAGTATCACAGTGTGAAGCCACCCCTCTGCTCCTCAAGGCCCTCAGTAAATCACATTTCAGCAGTGACACACTGGATCTTAAGCTGCTTAAGCTAACCTTCAATAAAGCCCTCCCCCCACTCACCATGCTTCTGAACCACTCCCTATTCCTGGGCTAGTTTCCCTCTAAATGGAAATCAGCACTCATCATGCCCATTCTTAAGAGCGGCGACCATACCCAGCTGGGGAACTACCGCCCCATCTCAGTCCTGCCCCCCTTTCTCCAAAGCCCTCAAGAAAATTGTGGTCACTCAGCTTACAGACTACTTCTCCAAATATAGCCTTCTGTGTCCCAAGCTGCATGGCTTCCAGAACAACCACAGCACCACCACAGCCCTTCTAGAGTTTACCAATGCCCTCCACACATCTCTTGACATAGGTCATATTGCTGGTGCTGTTTTTATAGACCTTTCAAAGGCATTTGATAAGGTGCATCACTCACTTCTCCTGGATTCCCTCGCACAAATAGGTCTGTCCCCTGAGTCCACTGGCTGGTTTGCCAGCTATTTCTCCAAGAGAACTCAGAAAGTCAAGATTGCCCAAACACAGTCCTCCCCCTTCCAAGTCAGTTCTGGGGTCCCTCAGGGCTCAATTCTAGGTCCTCTACTATCCTCCCTGTTCCTCAACTCCCTGCCCAAAGACTGCTCTGGGAAATTACTCCTGTACGCAGACAATGCCGTCCTATACAGCTCCCATACTGACCCCACCAGTCTGCAACATGCACTCCAAAAATCATTTACGGAAGCTGAATCCTGGTTTGTTCGGCATAGGCTAGTCCTAAACTACAAAAAAAACTAAATCTATAGTGTTCGCCCATGCCCAAAACAAGAACAGTGGGCTACCTCTGCTCATACTGAACTCACTGAATGACCCCCTTGAACAGGTTACAAATACCTGGGTGACACCCTAGACTCTGGCCTCACCTACCATGCCCACATCCAAAAACTGAGCACCGCTGTCAATGTGCGTATTGGTTTACTTCACTGGTACAAGCGCTGCCTCCCCACTGAAGTTCTCCACCTAGCTCAATACTATCACTCATAGACTATGGTATCATATGGGGCAGCCGACAGCACACACCTTAACAAAACCAGGATGGCCCTTAATAAGGCCTGTAGACTAGCCATTGGCTGTGACAAATTTACACACACTTGCACCCTTTACTCTTCCACCAACTGGCTAAACTTTGACGGGGAGGCTCAAATATCAGCCATGCCTCTTTGCTAAAAAAATTACAGCAGGACTACTCCCACCTGCTCTTACCCCCCCTACTCCAAGCACCCTTGTCCACCCGCCACGCCCAGCAATCTGCGACAACCCATTTCCGGGTACCCTTTGCAAGACCTCCATGGGTCAAAGAACCTTCAGGTACCTGCCCCCCTGGCTGGCTTACCTCCCTCCCAAACTCCCTCCTTACAGAACCTAAACTTGGCTGGTTCAAGTCCCACCTGCGTAACCTTATCTCTCAAGGAGTAGCCTGTGACTGTCCATGATTTCGAACACTGCCCATCTCTCCCTTTTGACAGTGGACTAAACTCTGGTCCTGCCACCCTGGAGCCTGCTTATGTGTGACAATGGACACCCCCAGTCCAGCTTATGTTATCATATAACTATCAGATCCAGGCTGGTGCCACTGTTCTACAGTGTATGTATCTGTCAACTGTTACCCTTGTACAATGTACCTGTTTATGCAATTTGCTGTACTTTGTGTAACACCAACTGCTATACTCTGTTACCTGTAACAGTTTGGAACTGTGCAGTTTGCAGTTCATGTTCTTATTGTAATTGAATGTGTTCCAGCTGTTATTATTGTTGTCAATATCTCTGTACTGTATGACGTGGAACCTTTGTAAAGGAGTCTATGACTCAAAGGTTTGTTATCCGATTTCTTCAATAAATAAAACAAATAATATTTGAGGGCAGTGAGTCACAAGTGCAGAATATTTTATTTACATTATTGGAACAAAATTAATATATGGGGGGATGGTACTGCGATGGCCCTAAAGTGCAAAACACACACCAAAAACATGAACTACAATGTAATAAGTAGAGCAACAACCAAAAGAATGAAATGCAAAGGGCCACCATACATACCCCCCATTGTAATTTCGACCATTACACATGCTCACACATAAATATTAATAAAATGGGTAAGAAAGATCCTTAACTACCAGTGGTGCAAACCCATCACATGATCGTGCATTACTCAATAACAGCCACACACTTGCACCTTTTTCATGTGTTTACCCCACATATTAATTTTGTGCCCATTTTATAAGTGCCGTAACATGTTTCAGGGTGTGCAGTTGCATCTGATATATGCACTTCTTGGATGGAGGAAACTACTCTGCTTTACTTATACCTCACAACACACCAAAGGCGTGTGTATATCAGAGCCTGACTACACGCCCTGTTGTATGTTATGTATGCAATAAGACACTCCAGGATATGTAATTACACTGCAACAATTGCACAGCTCGAGGGTGTTGTTGGGCATGAGGTGCTTGCACCAGGTGCCTTTAAATACCTGAGAGCAAAGTACAAATTATTATAGCATAATTATACACCCCTGATGTGTTTTATCGCACTTACAACATGTGTAGAAAAATTATTAAAGCTATAATATTTACAAAAAAAGCAATTATACTGCTTACAAAACATCTGTAACTCCATGTAGAAGTTACTTTTTGTTAAATTAGTGAAGTCTTACTTTGGTAATGGCCACAGTAGTGTAACAGCTAGTTTACTGATGTACTTAAAGCAAAAAGCAGGGCATTCTGGATAGATTGTAAACTTCACTCACACAGAGGAGTAACTTTGGTGTAAATATTGAGGAGGGGGCAACCTCATTCTCAACCAGACTCTGATTGCAAGTGCTGTGCTACCTATCCAAAAGTAATTTTTCTATGGAAAAATATCATTATTTCTAACAGCATACCTTTGAAAGCTAATAATACTGGGAAAATGTCGAGGACAATAATTGACACACAT
This sequence comes from Neoceratodus forsteri, assembly GCA_016271365.2. Classification (NCBI taxonomy): domain Eukaryota; kingdom Metazoa; phylum Chordata; order Ceratodontiformes; family Ceratodontidae; genus Neoceratodus; species Neoceratodus forsteri. Next base: position 154,629,151 of record CM028134.1, read on the forward strand.
GTCTTTATTTCAAGTACATTCTGCATTTATTCTCTAACTTTATGTCCAACAGATGGTATTTACTTGATAGAATAGGATGTGGTTGAATACATGTCCATATTTTTGGTGGATCTCCCCATGGCAATGTTTTTATTGTTAAAGTCCAAATGTAGCACAGCGCCTCTCGTGAGCATGCACAAAATTGCATACAATGGCGTCCAGACATAGTCCATCAAGTCTGTTTTGGTGAACATGGCGTACAGTAACTGCATTCAGATGCAACTAAGTCATTGTTGACCGGAGCCATGTTTTTAGGCGCCTAAGTGCACTGAAACTGTACTCTGTTTCACAAGTGTTTACTGGTATTACCAACAAGAGGTGCAGAAACTTTTCCAATTCACTGAAAAGCCTGTGAACATCTGGCAACAGTGCTTTAAATAGGCTTACAGCCTCATTCAAAGAGGTACAAGTGTTACTGTGTGCAAATATTTCAAGCTGAACTTGCAGCATTCTGGCATTCAGCTCTGGATAGTTTTGAATACAGTCCATCTTTTCCTCAAGCGCACAGTCACGCCCACCACCTTGTATAGCACCAAGAAGCAATTGTTCTAAAGTTGCATATTCAATCAGCCCTGGCTGATGTAATCTCTCTTGCAGAGTGATAGATTCATAGAAGTGTGACAGTAGAAAAGGACCGAAACAAGGCCCACCAAGTCTGCCCATTTGTCCAGCTATCTGCTTGGACCTGTGCCCCTCCTTAACACTCCCCTGTGGTTGTCCCATGACCTTTTGAATCCCTCCACTGTTTGTTCTTCAATGACCACCTCTGGGAGTCTTTTCCACTTTTCTACCACTCCCTCTGTGAAATAGTATTTCCTAGTGTTACCCCTGTACTGCCCCCCCCCATCTGCAGGCCATGCCCCCTCATCCTCTGATTTCCCTTCATCTGGAAGATGCTCCACACTGGCACCCTGTTTATACCCTTAAGGTACTTGACGGTCTCGATCATGTCCCCCCTCTCCCACCTCTGTTCCAGGGAGTACATGTTCAGATCTCTCAACCTTTCTTCACAGGATAGGTGGCTTAACCCATTTACCATCCTGCCTGAGGTATGGCCTCCAGAACTGGACTCCGTACTCCAAATGCGGTCTAACTAGATGGGTGTTCAAGGGTATTATGACCTCCCTATTTCTACTGGTGATCCCTCTTCTGATGCATCCCAGCATTCCACTCCCCCTAGCCACTGCCCTCCCGCACTGCCTTTCCACCTTCAGGCCTCTCAATATAATGATGCCTAGGTCCCTTTCTTGTTCCGTCACCCCCAGATCTCTGCCCCCATACAGTACCCTGCCCTCCAATTTCTGTAGCCAAGATGCATGGTTTTACATTTTTCTGTATTGAATGCAAGCTGCCACCTCTTTGACCATGCCTCAAGCCTCCCCAAATCCCTCTGCATTTGTTTTACCCCTTCCTGCGAGCTCACCCTATTGTAGATTTTGATATCATCCACAAACATACTCACACCTCCCTCAAGGCCCTCCCCAATGTCCCCTACAAACATATATATAAATATATAGATGGGCAAATGAGATGTCTACCATCTTAAAGAATTCCATCCTGAAATAGTCCTCCACTGTGTCAGGATTGTGCTGCTCCCCCTTGTCAGCAAAGAGGGCTGGAAGCTTTCATTGTTGTGGGGGTGCGACGGGCTCCAAGTTCAGCTTCTGGACAAGCTCATCAGCTTGTTTGATGGCATCCAGGACAGCCTTTTCATTTCTTAGCCTTTGTAGCTGATCTTTTATGAGGCGTGCTTGGGCAAGCATGCTACCTACTGTACAGTTCCGATTTTGTAGCCTCTTATTCAGACAAGCCAGTGGTTACATAACTACCTTGACTAGCAGCAGACTTAGTAAAGTGTTCCCCTTGCTCAGTTGCTCTAAGAGACCACATGCCCTTGTTGCAGTATCCCCATTTTCCAACTTCATTTGTTGGAGACTCTCCAGGAGTCACTCATATTGCTGTGTCACTTCTTCAACTGCTGCTAGTCTTACAGTCCACCTGGTTGAGCATAAGGGTCGCAGTTTTTTGAAGGAGGTGGACGCATTATCAGATGTGGCAATTTCAGAAAAGAGTGTTCTGTGCTTCAGTAATTCACTGAGCAGTTTGCTCAGTTCATTAACACTACCCAAGGAATTTCTCAGTACAGGGCTTGCTTCACAGCTCTCTTTCACCACAAGACTGACACAGTGAGCACCACAATGCATGAATTTGGAAAGTGGCTGACTTTCTCTGATGATAGCCTGTGCACTTCAGTAGCACCCTGACATGTCTGCAGCACCATCAAAAGCCATACTCCGGAGGAGTTCAAAGGGTAGAGGAAGTCTGGTAAGGACATTGGTTAAAATATTTGGTATTAAGGCTCCAGTTGTATCCTGTGGCTCATAAAACCTAATGAACTCCTCCAGAGGCTGCATGTTGCCATCAATATGTCGAAGGCAAATGCTTTCTTGTTCTTTTCCTTGGCAGTCTTGGGTTCCATCAACAATTACTGAGTAATATGAATATTTTTTAATATTCTTCATGACAGAATGGATGATGCCATGACTCATGAGACTACTAAGTTCATTTTGAATTGCTGGGCTTGTGTAGTCCTGCTTTCATTTCAGCCATGTTCCTAGCATCTCGTTTTCCTCATCGAGTAGTTTTAGAAGCTCAACAAAGTTTCCTTCATCAAGCTGATCACCTCTAATTGCCAAGCCCTGTCTTAACAAGTAACGTAAAGATGATAGGAACTTTAGCAAGCACTTACGGGACACATCTTGCGATATCTTCTTCTGTTCCTGTACAGTAGAATCAATGTTTTGTCCACGGGACAGATGAGTCATGTTCCACAAGGCATGCTGATGTGTTTCTGAGCTCTGGTGAGCTATAAACTGAGCCTGTGCCTTCTTCCAATTGATGAAGCTTGTGGTTGTGAATGCTGGCTCTCGCCTCTTTGACAGCTCAAGCATCCCCATTTTTTTCACACTTTGCGCAAGTAAAGCAGAGCACAGCTTTCAGTTCAGGGCTGTAGTGCAGCCATGAAAATTCTTTGTACCAGGATTCCTGGAATCTGAGTTTTTTGCTTTCACAGTCCTGCTTTGGTATTTCCTCAGAAGAGGGTTAGTATGGCCAGTCCATATCCACTGTTGTCCTCTCCATTCTAGGTACCATTTCTTCAATAGATGTCAGTTGGGGAGGCTGATCCAAATGCACTGTTTGGATCTCCAGTCTAGGCACTGTGTTGTTGAGGGTGGAAAGAACTGTACTTGTACTTGGCTGCTGTTCTCCTGTGTCATTACTGTTGAACCCATGATGTATATTCTCACAAGTTGCAGAACGCATGTTCTCCCTTTCTTCATTCAGGACCAACTCTGTTGATGAGGGCACAGGATGTATACGAGGTTTCTTGAAGAAGATGGCAATTGAAAATTGAACTCTGTGATGCTTCACGGTGAGATTTGTTGTCAACACTGGACTCTTACTCTAAGATATACAGTTGTTAGATTTTTCATTAAAACTGAATGGCAAAAGAAAACCGTACACAAAAAAATGTATACTGGATAAAATCCTACAAGCCATTAAACTGCTGCACTTTAACCAAGACCTACAAGCCATTAAACTGCTACACAATAACCAAGACCTATAAAAACACAAATCAGTCACAAAGCTCAAAGACCCTTTAGTCACTCCTCATTTAGACATAGTACATTACACATATTGTGTGGATTACAAACTCAAACTTACACAGAGATACATAACATGACCCATAATATTTATTTATTGAAATTGATTTACCTGAAAAGGCACACTGAGCAACAAGATGCTCATCTCCTGGTGTGACCTGGGGGAAGGGGGTACAGTGGAGAGGATAACACGCAGGTTATCAATAAGTACAGTTGACAGTATACAGAAGCACGGGGTTAACATTTGAACAAGCAGTGACATAATAAAGGATAACAAAATGGATACAGTTAGGACTTGGTACAGAGATACGTAACACAGATGTAATTAAAATGGAAGGACTAGCTAGCAATAGATCTATTTCACAATAAGAACGAGGCAGTAAGCACAGTAGTTGGGTCAATAAGCCAGGGGAACCAAATCATTGTGGCACATTAAAAGACATTCAAATAACCAATGTCACAACACAACAAAATACAAGAGTGAACTGCTTAAACCAAACAATGATCATGCACAGACACATTGGTTACTGACTGGTCTTCTACCCCCTGCAGCACAACAATTATTGATCTACCCTCACAATATAGCACAGGCAGAAAACTGCTAAGAGGCTACACACCAGTGGACAAGACAGCATGAATCACTGAAACACTTCATTGCACTGCATGCCACGTGATCTCCGCAAGGTAATGCTCATTTGCAGAAAATGACAGAGGGCAATGCTAGCAACAGGACACCCCACACAGGTTTTCTCATTTGTGACATGTTTTGCACTACAAGGTGTGCTGTGATAACACCCACAATAGTAAAGTGCCAGAAGGTCTTCTGGGCCATTCCCACCTGCACATGGGAGGCAGACACCAATTTTGAACCATGTTGTATTCTTGTTCTATATTCCAACCTGCAAAGTATCTATGGATGTTTTTTATGTAATTGTTCTGCCTTGCATCTTTTGAGTTAGACTTTACTGCATTTCCTCCGGGACCACTTGTTGTACTTGTAATGTTTTTTTGTGACTGTGAATTTGATGTGGAACATTTGTAAATGAGCAGTTGTATTGAAAGGTAATCGCCAACGTTTGCAACAGATAAATAAAAATTAAAAAGTGGAACATTAATATTTTCTTTTTTCAGAGATTATTTTTCGGTTGAAATTATGTCCATAGTTTATACATTATGTTGATGTCTTTTGAATAGTTTGAAACTTTACCAGTATCTGTATATCTTGTGATGCCAATAAAGTGAACTGAGTGGAAGTGCATTGTGTTGTGTTTCCCTGTTACTGCCTGTCACCATTATAAGCCTCCCCCCAGCAACACATAATATACTCACAACAGGACACAGGACATGCATACTGCAAGTAAATGTTACGGATAAGTCATGCTCACATGCAGTTCTCATTTGTGGACTAGGCAGCTCAAGGACAGTAGTAGTAATATGCCATTATTTGGTGAAACGACAGTATAAAAGATCTATAAGTAATGCAAGGTTCAAAGAGCCCCTGACACTGTAGGGAACAGTTGAAACAAAAATGTAATATTTAGAAACAGTTCACCTTAGTTTTCTTTTTTTCCTGTAATTCTCACCCTTATTTTTTTGTTACTAGTGACCTATACATAAAACAGGTTATCTGTCCTATCTGCTATGGATGCATGCCTGCACCTGACATCACAATCCTGTTTATTGTATAATAATCTGTTGCTGGGGAGATGATTATCATGTCATAAACAAGGAATTATGATGTCAGGTGTAGCCAAGCAGTCAAAAAAGCTAATGTCTAGGACCCAGTGATCTTGTTTTCATGTAAATGTTTTTAGCAATAAAGGAAACAGGAAAGAATGACAGGAAATGTATGAAGTAATACATGGATTGGGTCAAATTTTTCTATATTTTCAAAGTTTTTACAATTGTGACAGGTGGGGAGGGTATAAATCCTATTGCCCCTTGTCTAGGGCAAGTACAATTCTTTGAAGGGAAGTACAAAAAGAGAGCTAATTTCATTGTGATGAATAACAGCAAGTGAAAATTCAACCACAATCATGGCTGAGCAAGTCCTACAAGTTTTGATTTGAACATCTCTGGTGTCAGGGGCTCTTTTAGCCACCTTCTTTGCTTTTTCTGATACTTTATGTAACCTTAGTTTAGGCTTTATTCTTGGATCGTTTATGTATAAAATCACCCAGGAGTGGGTCTGTAGTATTACAGCACTGTATACAACAGAAGGTACACCTAGTAAGGTGTGCACAAACAACAAAAAAAGAAAACAAGCATTTGTCAATGCCGACTATTTGCTTGCTGGCATTGGCATTGGTACTGTACAATTTAAAGAGATGCATAATAGGAATGGCAGTGAAGTATTGAACTGAAGCCAACCCCACCACCACCCTGCAGAGACTGACAGGCATTGGGGTGTTCCTTTGATTCATAAGGCATAACGCCCACACCATTTCACCACACCCTAGCCTGCAGACACTGACAAGTGTCAAGGTGTGCCTTGGGGTCTTTGGGCCTTATGCTCACTCCATTCCATAAGGAAATACGGTGAGATGGGTGCAGTATAGGAGAATGAGGTGAACTTTGAGGCCAAAGAGTCCAAGGCACACCTCGATGCCTATCACTGGCTGCAGGGTGTGGGTGGGGGTGGAATGGCATGAGCACTACAGTCGACATTCCCAAGTCACACCCCTGATGCCTGTCAGTCTCTACAGAGTAGGGCGTAATGGTTGGAAACCCCAATGCCCCAGACGTTTGTTGGCAATTTCACTCCAAATTTTCAGCATGGGATTTTTGTGACCCCCACCTCATGAACAGTGACAATATCAGTGCATTAGCCGACAGCTGATTTTGCACAGTGACTACACCATTTGGCACTACAGGTGGGAAAACACATTTCAAACAGGATGTGAAAAATGACAGCTGTACTGTTCATGGGGAGGTGTAAAAAATGGCAATGTTGAAAATCTGGAGTGAAAATATAATAAAACTGGTGAAGTTACGAGTGTGCATAGAAACTGCGCAACACACACCTGTAATGTAATTAGTTTGAGGATTTTTTACAGCAGATTGTCAACACAGGTGTTTTGGGACCTCCGCTCATGAACAGTGTCACTGATTTTCTTAATCTGTCCTGAACACTGATTTCCCACAGCGACCATGCATTTCTGCGCCGGAAGTGCGAAAACACATTTTGGCCAGGGTGTGAAAAATGACAGCTGTACTGTTCATAAGGATGTGTGGAAAAATGGCAGTGTTGAAAATCTGGACTGAAAATATTGCAAATTTGTGAACTTATGAGGTGCGTGAGGTCATGTTAATGCACGCCGTAACATCTATTTTATGGACTTTTGTCACCAAATTTTCAACATAGCCATTTTAAGACCTCTGCTCATGAACAGTGTCACTGTGATTTTCTTAATCTGTCCCAAACATTGATTTCGCATACCGTCTGTGCCATTGTGCGCTACATACACGAAAACACATTTTTGGGTGAGATGTGAAAAATGACAGCTGTACTGCTCATAAGGAGGTGTGATAAAATGGCAATGTTGTAAATCTGGAGTGAAAATAGTAAAAATGATTGAAGTTACGAGTGTGCATAGGAACTGCGCAATGCTCGCTTGTAAAACAGTCATTATTGGGAATTTCTTCACCAAATTTTCAACATAGGGTTTTGAGGGGGGCCTACCTCATGAACTGTGACACTGTTATTTTGTTACTCTGTCCTGAAATGTGGTTCCATGCAGTGACCATGAAATCACCTTTCAGGACCGAATAACAAAATGGCAGTAGCTGAAGTTCATGAGTTAAGTCCCAAAATTCATGTTGAAATTTAGTGTAATCCCAAAATAACCGAGATATGCACCAAACTTGAAAAAAAACATTTATGCCATTATACAGCTTACCGGCACTTCTTCAGTTTGCAGTCGGCTTTGAAGAGTGCAGATGTGTTCCCGGTCCACTGAAAATCGTCGTACTGGCCTCCAGAGGTAAGTATGGGGTGAGGGGTGTGGGGAGGTGGGGTACACAGAGGGTGGGCATGGGTTGGGTTGAGGAGGCAAGAGAGTCAACGAGGGACCATTTTCTTTTGTTCTAGGTTTTTTTTGTTTGCTTTTTAAGATGACGTGGGACTTTTGCCACGCTGGGGTGGGCTCCCAGTGTGGCACCTGCAAGTTTGTTGGGGTGGGGGCAGTGGAACTGATGGGGGATTGGGCACACCCGTGGGCCACAGACTTCAGCCATGCTGGGGTGGGCTCCCAGCATGGCACCAGGAAGTTTGGTTTTGGGGGGGCAGTGGAGCTGATGGGGGATTGAGCACCCCCGTTGATCACACAGTGTGCAGGGGCGGAGGTGAGTGCATGAGCACACTGGGGTGGACTCCCAGCATGCACAGGATGTGCAACTTTTGCCACACTGGGGTGGACTCCCAGCGTGGCACCAGGAAGCTTGTTTTGGGGGGGCAGTGGAGCCAACAGGGGATTGGGCACCCACCGTCAGTCATACAGTAGCGGGGGTGGAGGGGAGCACATGAGCAAGCTGGGGTGGGCTCCCAGCATGCTATGTAGGTGTTCCTGGGGGGGAGATGAACTGTCTATGATAGTTCAGATGCAGTGCTGACGTGTCAGCAATTTGCCTACTGCCGATGGCAGTAGGCAAATTGCTTACACGTTACCACCTCTGATTGTAGCGGTGTTTTTCTCAGAACTGTACTCCACTGCATCTGAACGGCTGTCATAGACAGCTCGGACATTCATTGGTGCGGTGCAGCCATGCCTGCAAAAAGCAGCAGGGCATTGGAAGTGGGGGAGGCACACCTACAGAAACTCGTATGGTGGCACTATGTTTCTTGCACATGCGTGCAAGCAAACGTAAAAACAAAAGCAGTGAAGCACACAATGTGCTGCCTGAGTCACATGTTTCTGAACAAAATATGCACAGATAAGAGAAGGCATTCAAGATAGAAAATGATGAATGGGACTTTTAAGCAACAACCCACACCTTTTGAGAACCTTAAAAACAATGTTTAGATTCTAAAGGGAAAAAACACATGCGTGACACCAAGACAGAGTCTATGACTCACCGATACCATTTATTATACAGCAGTGCAAATACACAGCAAGTTAGCTGAATTGGACCCTCCAAACATTGAGAGGTTGGCAGCTTGTCATGTATTTGCACTGGTACTGAAATGAATGATGAGTCATAGACTCTACTTTCGTGTTCTATGTAAATTATATTTCATTCATCACAGGGAATGACTGAAGCCATGGCACTTGGGCAAAACTATACATTTTACAAGAGCATTCCGGCCCGGTAAGGAAAACTGGTGCAGCAAAATGGTAGTCCAAATATGTCTGTGTTGCATTCAGGGTATTAAATAAGCCAAAAAAATAGCACTTTAAAAGTGCTAATCTGCTGTAAAAATGCATAGCACTCGGCACCGAATGGTTAGCAACATTTTAAAATGTATAAATATATATACAGTATATTAATTTTGTCTACTGTGCCATAGACTCACTGAAAAAAATGGTTAGCAATCTAGTGCTATACATTTTTGGAAATGGTTAGCATTGCCCCTGTTTTGCATAGTGTTTTGCTGTGCTATACCAGCGATTTAATACCCTGGTTGCATTATACATAGAACAATCTGTACTGCTGACAGTTAACAGCATTTAAACAAATAAAGTAAACTAAACATAGACAGAATGTGCAATGACAAAATAGGAAGTCCCCCTTTTGCAGTTTTTAGATATTGTATGCAGTATGGCTCTTTTTTTGAAACCCAGGTGGTTTATAATATAGTAGCAATTCTCTCTATTTCTCTTAGCTTCATATTAAGGCAATGCTCTCAATGGTCATTAAACACACACACGCACACGCGCGCACACACACACACACACACACACACACACACCCACACACACACTATATAAAGTGTGCTACATGAAGCATATTCCTTAATGATACCATTTCATCCATCCAGCTGTGTTTACATTTGGCCATGGCATGATGGGGTATTTCAAAAATTACTGATAAATTATTCACAGGATACCAGGATGCTTATAAAGCAAGTCCTGTATAGTTTCTTTGATGACGTTAATAACATTGTAAAAAAACAACAACAATGCGCTGAATCAGAAGGTGACATAATTTCAACTTTTCAATGGCAAATCTATTCTATTGCACTACAATTTCTTTTTTTTTTTAATTTAAAAGGTTTATTAATGTTATAGTGGAACAATGCATCAGGTGTTTCGGTTGTTCAAGTACATTTGCATTACAATTTCTGTCTTTCAGTTACATAATAATGGCCTGTCATGGTCTCGCATTACATGATAGCTTTAAGCTTTCCAAAATTAATATTGTGTAAAAGCAGCACAAACTCACCCTTAGGGGTAATCATATGTCTGTTATGATCTAATGCATGAAGTAAGAGAACCATTGACGTTCTGGCTTAGTTAACATCTGACGCTACTTATTTGGCAATAGTTTGTGGTATTAGCTATATGCTGTTTATTTAATGACCATTTAGTTTTTATAAGCTGACACCAGGGACATTAATAATCTACTCTATGTCAGTTTAGAAGAGAGAACATTAAGGGCACAGTGGGAGTTAGTTATTATTCAGAAGCACATTGCAGAGCACAATCAACAGAATAACTGGAGAGAACAGCTTTGGTTCACAGTAAAAACATTACTTTGCATAACACAAGTTTGTTACAAAATAAATTGCACAAAATGTTTCAGGACAGCTGTGCAAAGCAAGCACAGATAAGGAGAGTAAAGTGAAAAGCATTATCAAAGTTGCTATAAATTTTCATTGGCTCAGAAGAGTCAGATGTGAGGGGAAGGAAATTAAATGTAAAGGTAAATGAAATGCAAAGGTAAAATTAAATAAATTCCCAGAACAATCTGCCTCCAACAACTGCCTTAATGTTAATGCCCACACAGATGATAGTCACAGACATCATACATGGCTAATCTACTCTGGCTTCATTAATAAATTGCACCTTTACATTTCATTTCCCACCACCTAAAGAAGCCACAGTTTAGTGCTAAGAACTATTCAATTTAAATGCTCTTTTCTTGCTGCTGTCTGGTTGGTAATGCCTGACATCACTGTCAAGAATCATTCATCAACTCACCAAGACAAGTCCCCGTGCTGCACCTACAGTCTGATGGCAGTGACCATCTGTTGCCACAAAATGCACCCAATATCCTGGGTCTCTCTGCTGCACAGGTAGAGCAGTGTGATCCGGCAGGTTGAGCCCTCCTGGATGCCTTCCTTAATGAGGTGCTACTGGTGATTCTGCCTTGGAGTAGCAGCTAGTCATCGCTGTGGGCTTCTCTTTTTCTCCCTTGGTTAGCAGTAGTGATTCAGTTCTTTTGTGACTTTTGCTATTGGTTGTCAGAATTGTGCCTTTATATAGAGCAGTAGCCAGGGTGCCTTCTTTTGTTTGTATTTTCCCACTGCTGATGTTCATGAATGCAGGCATACGATAGGACTAATCACAAGCCTGCTCTGCCGCTGTACCGCAATTTCCCACTATTTCATCCTGCACCTCTGATAGACTGGTCTCCCAAGCCAGCTCAGAACCTTAAGCTGCTGCTGCTTATTGCTATCCTTTCTTTAATCACTGTAGTGCAGCAACAGCAGCAGCGTGCATGTGGTGGACTGGACTAAGATCAGAGGAGAGAGGAGTCAGCCTGGGTGGTGCGGCAAGCATGCACGCAGGTGGCCGACCCAGCCCGAGAAACTGGAGTGGAGGAGAGAGCAGAGGAGTGTGACAGGGAGCTCTTGCCACTCTTGAGGACCAACCTTTCCTTAAATCTGTTGCAACAGTTCTTCTGTTTCTTGACCTAATCTATCATTTGCAATTTCTAGTCTATAAGGTTAGCCACCTATGGGCACCCCCTTCCCTTTCTTGACTATGCTATAGTGTCCTCTTTGGTTTTCCTTTTCCCTTCTCAGGTCCTCTTACAGGGAGGTTGTTGTGGTGACCTCCAGGTGTATGTAAAACAGGTTGTGTTTATTGTTGTTAGATTTAGTATATAATTGCACTATGTCATAAAGTACCTTGATGTATATACCTTATGTTTATGAAACCTGTGGATGTTGGAAATGCCATGGCACTGGATGTTTTTGATAATGGTAAAAAGTACTAAGTGACTGTTATAGAAATTAAGTTAGTTGTGCTGTTTAAAATGCATGTAAATTGCTGTAAACTGAACAAGTCTAAATGTCATGGTGATTTGCTTATATCCCATGATACTTTGCATTATGGAAGTATGTATGATGTTGTATTTCTTTGAAACTTGATTTATTGCCAATGTCCTTTGGGGTAACCTTTCTTTCAGTGATTCTGCATTGAGGTTCGTTGTCTATACCTTGTTTTTTTGGGGGGGGGGCTCACTACCCAAGCAAACAGGGCCCACATGGGGTGGAGGTTGCATCTCAACTGGTAAATTGGATCAGAGATTAGTGTCAGTAGATGCTGACTAAGCTCAGAGAAAGGACATACATAGTCTGTTGCTGCAAACTGATGTGCTAAAAAAGGAATATGGCATTGCAGAATCTTATTTCCTGTATTTTGAATAAACATCACACAGAGCTTATGTGCTGAACCTAATGTTCGGTGTCTAGTCCATCTGTTATCCCACAACTCCTCCACAAGGAGCTAGGACCAGGAGAGTGAATTCAGTGGAGAATGGGAGAGGCCTGCTATAGCAAACCAGAGCAGAGGTGGAGCTACAGTACTTACTTCTGGATGGACTGGAAATTGTTCTGCCAATTGCCACTAAAACTGGAGAGGGCATGGAGGGTCCCATTATGGACAATCCGGGTAGATGGCTAACAGTCCTTACATTCAACTTTTGTTTTAAAAGAGCTGTGTTCATTCTTACTGACATTCAGGTTTAGTTCAGCCACAGTGTTGTAACTTGTTCAGAGTTTTCAGAGTAGTGGATAGCGGCTGATGGGCTGGGGCAGCGCAGTGGTGTGTTGTCTTTACTTTTTTTACAGGTTCAGCCTGAAATATATTGGTGGGGATAAAAAGATGGCACAGGCAGGGACAGAAATGTTGGGGGGAACATGTCCCCCCTATAATTACACCCCTGGTGGTTTACCTGCAAGTTGCAGGGAGAAGGCCTGCTTTGCCCCCCTGTGTGGATTGCTAGCCTAGGACTGCCTCAAAGCAGAAAGATAACGTTCTTCATCCCCAGAACTGACAAGAAGAATGCCTTGCTAAAAGACGTGACTTTTGTTGAACTGTCTCAGAGTGTGAGAGATTGCTGTAAGGGAATTGCCTCAGAGACTCCTGTACCCAAGATGGAGCCTGCAAATTGTCTCCTGCCGTGTTTTCCAGAAAAGGGGGAGCCCAAAGATATTTTGCAGTTTACACTAAAAAGACTGACATTTCTGAAGTGAGTGAGCTGTGTGTAGCATTTGAATTGCACCAGAGACTGAACTGCATGTGCTGGGCCTGCATCACACAAGGCCCCAGAGACTGTTGCTGTGAATTGCAAGCCATCCTGGCTAAAGACCAGCTTGGGGGGGTCAGCCCCTGTGGAGAAGGATAGCAGGCTGCGGGCACCCTGTGAGAAAGGCTGTGGAGCGGATGTGAGTTGTGTCGGCTCTGTTCCCCATGTTCCTGCCTTGCAGGCGAGAATCCAGCCCAACAACAGCCATCAGTTCCACTGATCCGGGTACCATGGGTAACCTCAGGGACTTAACCCTGCAACACAAATCAAAGTGTCTGTTGTCACCTGATTTGCCTTCTAAGTTCAGCTTGGTGTCTAGCTGTGATTGCCAGCCATCAGGCTGTGGATTACAATTGTCTTATTTTTTAAAAGTGTTTCCTCTAACCAAAAGCAATTTTATTTGTTTAAGGGCACCAACCAGCTGCAACATCGGCCTACCTGAGGCAACACTTCAGACCTGCACCTAAATTCCAAACTAGGTACCCAGCAGCTAAAGACTGTCTTATACAGGGTCAAATGGAATGTTTGCATACTGCTACAAAATCAAAATGTTTAATCTTTCATCTAAATTTACACCCCTCCCTCTGTTCAATCCTCTAAATAAATCAGATTTACTGTTTGAAGTTTAATCTGGTCTATGAGCATATTATTACTCAGTTTCAAGTCAATGTGTCAGTCAAAAAATGTACTGTTGTTGCCAGTACTTGTTCCTTGCAGGTACCCAGGGTGTGTCCCCAGAAGCCAGAACCCTGATGGTAAGTGTGGTGTTTATGAGCATATTATAAACACTCACTAATAACAGTACTTTGAATGACAGTTACAGTGTTTGTGAAACTTTATGCGTAAGGTCACTAGCTGGGGCTGTGGGTAGATACAACTTCCCAGAGGGTTGTTCTAGCTTAACATCTAATCCATGTAAAGATCACTCTAGGTGGAGGCACCGTGTAAAAGCATTACTAATAGAGTCCAGGCCCCTCAACCTGCAGTTAGGGAAGCAGGCAGGGGTAGTAGCCCATTGAGAGGTGGCGCCTGGGTTACATCATTGGAGACACCACTGGGATTACTGCCCCCTAGTGGCCAAAATACAAAATTACAGTTGGGTTTCATATGGATGCTGGCATTAAAATGGAGAAAGTTTCTAGCTCTAATCTTGAGTTTCCAGCTAATAAAATGGCTGTACATCATTTATTGGGGTGGTGTAAAGCTGAGGAGGTCAACCCCAAAAGAGCTCTATTATTGCTAGATATTCCACTGGGCGCTGACAAAGGTATCATTGAGGGAGCCTTAGGGAAAGTCAAATGCTTGGGTAAAGCCACAGTAAAAGGGGAAATTGCTGATCTGATTGCCCAGAACTTGATGGCTCTTTTGGAATGTGGTACCCTTGTGGACAGTGATAGATTACTCAATATCATTATCCCTGATTAGTCCTAGGTGGGTTGGAAGGTAGTCACTATGCATAGTGTGGCATCTATGCCTGGGGAGGTCACCCAGACTAGAGGGATTGAAAGAGAAACTGGGGAGATTGTTACTAGCTGAGGAACAGATGTTTGAGGATTTAAAAAGAGTCTTAGAGACCCCAGTGGGTACCACTCCCTCAAACCCTTCACCAGCACCCTCACCAGTTCCTTCACCTCACTTTTCAAGTACCTCAAGGTAATCAACAAGTCCAAGAGGGTAGCATCTTTCAAAAAAAGAGATGTGCAAGAACAAGAGGACACAATTTAAAGATAGAAGGCTCAGGGGCAACGTGAGGAAATAGTTTTTCATGGAGAGGGTGATGGACACATGGAACAGCCTTCCTGAGGAGGTTATGGAGTCAAAAACAGTGGGGGAATTCATGAATGCATGGGAAAGACATAAAGCAATTCTAGTAGGGGTAGGAGGAAGTAGGCTGTTGGTTAACTAGGCTCTGCAGCTTATCCAATAGGTAGAGAAATGGGCAGACTGGGTGGGCCAAGCAGTCCTTATCTGCCATCAAAGTCTATGTTTCTATGTTTCACCAGCACCCTCTCCTGCACCTATGCCAGTGCCATTACCTGTACCTCTACCCTCGGTAAATCTTGACTCCTACCGCAGATTGAGGATGTTCTGTGGCACCCTTCCCCACACCCCAGGGGGAAGATGGCCTAGAGACTTGGATGGACTATGCATCCCCCTGGTCCAAGAGTGGCAATGTACAGAAGCAGAAAAATGGGAAACGCTTATGGAAAGCTTAAGGGGTCCAGCACTTGAAGCAATTAGATTTTTACGGTCTACCAATCCTGATGCTTCAGCCCAAGAATATTTGTCTGCTTTAGAAGGTGTCTTTGGCAGAACTGAATCAGGAGGAGACTTGATGTGGAAATTCATATCCACTAAACAGTGGAAAGGTGAACTTTTGTCTGCCTATGTCACTCGTCTGGCAAGGGCCTTACAGAGAGCTCACAGAAAAGGTGGCGTGTTGGTAAGTGATCTGAACTGAGCGAGACTAGACCATGCTCTCAAAGCTGCCAGATTTTCTAGTGTCCTAATGCTCTAGTTAAAATTACAAGATCGAAGGGATGATCTCCCTGCTTATCACTGGCTCAGGGAGGAGATCAGAGAAGATGAAAATGAGGAAGAGTTTTGGGATCCCAATGCAAGTGCCTCTCAAGCGGCCCTGGCCCCCAAAAAGCCTACTGAGAAAGAGACTGCTGTTGATGCCCAGCAACTTAAAGATTTATTAAAAGAGTTAAAAGAGCTAAAGGCCAGTGCCCAAAGTGCTGTAGAACTGGTCAAAGGTCAGACTGTTCATACTCATACTGCTGAGACCACCAGTGAATGTCTACCCACTGTGAAGGGTGCAAGTACTGAGATCCCTAGTGGGGAAACAAACAATGATATGCTAAAAGAGATGAGAGTTAAGGGCATTAGTAAGTGATCTTGCACAATTGTCTAATCAGCCTTTACATTGGAAAAGGCCTAAAGGAGCTGAAAATTAGCACAGATCCAAAGATGACTAGAAACTTGTTCCCATCATTAGCAATAAATTGCTTGAAGAACCTGCTTGAGCTCACAACCGCAGATCCAACGTTTTCTGCTACCATTGTGGTGAGGATGGGCACATCAAAAGGGTATGCCAGTCTTCTGAAGATTTGCGAAGGGCAGCAATCAAACTGCTCAACCAGATCAGACAAAGCAATATAAAGTCTCCTTCAAAGCCTCCCCACAAGCCTTATGTAGCCAAGTCTGCTGTCATGCATCCTGCAAATAAAACCCCTTCTGATTGGTCAGAGTTGGTGGGTCCCTCCATTGAAACCACTGTGCATGTAGATGGAATCCCTGCTAGAGCAGTACTAGACAGCAGGTCTCAAGTTACAATAATCTTCAAAGACTGGTGTGATCAGCACTTATCTGACCACCCACTACAACCTCTTGATGGGCTGCATGTATAGGGGTTGAGTGATAAGTCGTATCCTTATCTTGGTTATCTGAGAGTGTGGCTTTCTTTTCCATCCTCTGTGGCAGGTATGGGAGACCCTGTAGAGACCCTTGCCTTATTATGTCCTCCTTCTGGATTGTATTACAGTATCCCTGTGTTAACTGGTACCAATGTGCATATGTTCGGCCACCTTGCCCAACTATGTCAAGGGAGACAGCAAAAGAAGACTGGAAGAGTCCTGTACATTCATGCCATGATTCGAAGAGCCTATGAGTTGCAAATGCACCCCGAGGAGAGTGACAAGGATGAGCCTGTGGGTGTAATGTGGAGGAAGGATTCTTCTACTATCTTACTCCCTCCCAATGTTGAGTGCAGTGTCAGTGGAGAAGTGCGGTTGCAGAAAGATGTGACCAACAGAATACTGATGCTGGATGCCCCAGAAGAAGAAAAGTTGCCTGAAAGACTGCTGGTTAAGGCCAGTGTGCTTCCTATCTGTGCTCACGCATACGCCAGAAGAGTGGTGGTCCAGATTCAAAATGTCACAGACCGAGATAGCACTGTGTACTGAGGTTGCACTTTGGCAAAAGTCTATTGTGCTGACATTGCTGTACTACCATCCAAGTGCCACACTGGAGAAGAGTGTGAAGTATCACCTGACATGTTTGATTTCGGAAACTCAGCCATCCTGAGTAGTTGGAGAACCAAAATTAGTAAAAAGCTGGCTCAGCAAACCAAGGTATTCTCCCTCATGGAATGGGATGTTGGATGTGTTACTGGTGCTGAACACCACATATGACTGCATGAGGAGCGACCCTTCAGGAAGAGATCCAGACACCAAGCTACTGCCGACATAGATGATGTCAGGCGTCATCTGCAAGAGATGCTAGCAGCTGGCATAATGCAAGAGTCCCAGAGTTCTTATGCCTCTCTGATTACTGTAGTGCAAAAGAAAAAGTCAGAATGTGTGTGGACTAAGCCAGCCCACCAGCACAGTGGTTGGATTTCCGCTTGCGACACTGGCGACCCGGGTTCGGGAACTGACCCGGGGAGTCGGGGGGGTTGATCTCAGGAGAAGGATTGAGCATCCCATGTACTGCTCTCCTTCTCTGGGGGGGGGGGTGTAGAGTATCTGGCTCCTGAGGGACCTCTGGCAGAGGTTGGAGGAACCACAGGTGACCGGTGCCAACACACAAGAGGGGCAGACACTGGACATCATTGCACATCCCTGTCCCTGGGGCAGTCTAGAAAAATGCTGCTGGCCACCCTTGATGAAGCCTGTCCTCAGTTTCAATTAGCTCTCAGGCCGGCTCCTTGACCTATCTCGTCGAATGCGGCATTATAGGGCCAGTGCCACAACCCCTCCCGGGGGGGGGTAAGCCAGGGGGTATCAGGGAGTCATGGCCAATATGAGAGTGGAAGCTGAAGGGTCCATGACCGGGCCGAGGTACCGGGCAGCCGGTGGCAGGAAAAAGCATAATAAATAAAAAAATAAAAATAAAAAAAAGAATGTGTGTGGACTTGTGGACTATAGAACACTCAGAAATAAAATTGCCCCTGATCAATATACTATGCCATGCATACAGGATGTGCGGGACTGTTTAAATGGGAGTAAGTGGTTTTCCGTCCTTGATCTTTGCAGTGGATACTATCAAATCCCAATGGCTCCAGAGGATAGGGAAAAACAGCATTTATCTGTCCCTTGGGATTGTACAAATTCCTCCACATGCCATGAGGAATTTCGGGTGCACCCACCACATTTCAGAAACTTATGGAGTATGCAGTGGGCAACATGAACCTCCTTGAATGTTTGGTGTACCTCGACAATGTTATTCTCTTCAAGAAGATCCTCAAAGAACATGAAGCCAGACTGTTTAAAGTGCATGATAGACTTGAGGGATTTGGCTTAAAGCTATCCATAGACAAATGTCAATTCTTTCAGAGTTCCTTGAAATATGTAGGTCACATTGTGTCTTCCCAGGGTATACAAACAGACCCCAGCAAGGTGGAAGCTTTGACGGACTGGTCAAAGCTCAATAACTTGAAAGAGCTTCTGAGGTTTCTTGGATTTTGTGGTTATTATCACTGTTTTGTTAAAGACTACATTAAGACAGTACAGCTGTTGTTAAACTTAACTCAAGGGTACCCATCTACTCATAAAAAGTTCAAGAAAGGGTCTTGAAAAAGAGACCGTAAAGACATACTTCAGACCCCATGAACCATCTGGTCAGAGATGGACTCCTGATTGTGACACTGCCTTCGACAAAATCATTTACTCGTTGACTCACACTCCTGTACTTGCTTATGCTGAGCCTTCAAAACCTTATGTGTTACATACAGATGCCAGCCTAACTGGCTTAGGGGCTGTAATTTACCAAGAATACACAAATGGATTACGCCCAGTAGCTTTTGCTAGTAGGAGTCTGACGTCTTCAGAAAATAGTTATCCTGTTCACAAATTGGAATTTATCGCTCTCAAGTGGTCAATAGTGGATCAATTTCATGAATATCTGTATGGTGCAAAGATCCTGGTCAAGACCAACAACAACCTGTTGACATATGTCCAGACCTCTGCCAAACTAGATGCTACTGGACACAGATGGCTCTCTGCTCTCTCAATGTATGATTACGCAGTAGAGCATCGTCCAGGTTTGAATTACATCAATGCCGATGCTCTATCTCGCAGATCTCTCCCAAATCAGCAGTGGGTGCATATTCTTGAACAATCCGTAAAAGCCCTATGCCTCAAGTTTGATAGAGATGAATCTCCATCCCCAGACATTGTTAACTGCTTGGTGGATTGCTTGGGACCTCCAGATACTTGCATCCCAGTGGCTTACTGTAATTTCGCAGTACTAGACTTAAACTCTGTACCACAGCTAACTCCAGCTGACATTCAAAGAGAACAGAACTGTGATCCAATGATGAGAAAAGTCATTAATGCCTTAAAAAGGGGAGAGGATGTCTCTAAAATGCGATCCACTGATCCCAGCACTGCTTTGTTATTGCGAGAGCAGCCTAAACTCAAATTGCATGAACAGTTATTGTATAGAGAACTGACTGACAGCCAAGGAGAGCTTGTTAAAAAACAGTTAGTGTTGCCCACCAAGTTTAAACATGTTGTACTACAGGCTTTACATAATAATATGGGACATTTAGGCAGTGAAAGGACTCTGGATTTGACCTGACCATGTTTTTATCGGCCTAGAATGGGCATGGATATTGAACAATACTGTAAAACCTGCAGCCGATGTATTCAAAGAACGGCCCAGCCTCAGAGAGCAGCACCACTGGTCAATATAACTACAAGTGCCCAAATGGAGCTGGTGGGCACTGATTTTCTTAGCTAAGAGCCAGATTCAAAGAACATTGCTAATGTACTAGTAGCAACTGATCATTTCACAAGGTATGCACAGGCCTACCCGACCAAAGACCAAAAGGCATCTACTGTGGCAAAAGTGCTTGTAGAAACGTTTTTTGTGCACTATGACACCCCTCAGCGCATTCATTCGGATCAAGGCAGAGATTTCGAGATCAGATTCATAAAATAACTGTTATATATCTGGGGTGTCAGAAAATCCAGAACCACCCCATATCACCCTCAAGGAGATCCACAACTGGAGGGATTTAACTGTACGTTATTGGATATGCTTGACACCCTGAACCCAAAAGACAAGCCTAGATGGAGCCAACAAATAAGTGCTTTTTTAAAATAAAATTTTATTTAGCAGTTAATGCTATACATTTATTACATTTCCATCAATATAATAAAGCAGAAGCATTCAATGTGCTATACATCAACTCTATTGGAAGTGACGTAAATTATATACACTTGATAAGATAACAATCAAACGTTCGGTTCTATGTCTGTATTGCCTTGTATGAACCGTCAGGTAACATTTGATTTCTTCTTTTGCAGTTTCCAACAACCCAACTGGACAGAGACCAAGACTGAAATTCTGATGATTTTTTCATGCTGTTAATACCCATCACTCCCTTCTGTCTTTCTGAATTGTCCAAGCTTACTTTAAGCTTTTAAACTGTCTTTTTTTTAAATGAAAATGTTCTTAACATTTAACATTGAATAAAACATTCATAATGAAAATAAATAAAAAGAGAAAAGGAAAAAGGGTGCTGTCTTTACTCAATGTTTTTGATTCTAAATATGTGAGTTCCATAGTACATAACCTAGAAAAAAAACACCTCCTCCCATCCATCTACCTGGTTGTCAATATGTCCCCTTGTTTCTAGTTCTATATGCCCCACTTTTCTTTGGGGGTCAGGTTAACAACTATTCCAGGACCGTCTGGCCTTCTACTTCTTCAATATACGTGTAATATGGCATCCACCTAATACTGAATCTATCTACCTGCAGTCTAATCCCAGCGGTAATTGCCTCCATATATATATATATGTATATATTTTAACATGTCACTGTTTTCGCTTGCCAGCATGCCCCATTCAGCTCGACCGGCTCCCCCAGCTCCGACACCCGGAATTACCAAGGCTTACCTTATGCCCGGCCCGGGAGTGGTGCCTGTGAAGGGTCGGGTGTCATCGTGCCTGCCAGGTGTTTTTCCTCCTCCATTTTCTCCCCCATTACCCAGGGCCCCAGGGTAGAGACGCATGCACGTGGAGGTGCACATGCACTTTACAGCCATGGCAACGGCCCCTTCCGCCCACCCATTGGCCTAGTGCCGTTGCACCCCTCTGGCTTGCACTGCAGCTTGGCCTCCACTAGGAGGCACACCATGGTCGAGGGATGCAATCCCACCACCCTGGAGAGGACAGCTGCCTTTCGGATGCTCCTACCAGCTCCACACTCTCCTCTCCTGTTGGCCTCCAGCAGCCTGTACTTGTACCTGAACACAGGTCAGTGGCATGGCGCGAGGTAAGGCATCCAGTGCCTCAGCCCTCAGTGCCACCAGGCCAGCCAGCCTCCATATTTTTAATAGTAGTGATGTTTGTTTTCCATTGATTAATTGTTAAGACATTACCGGTTGACCAGTTTTATGTTATAACTTTCAGGGCTGCCACTAACAAAATATAAAACAAGTACCTGGCAGCTGCTGCTCGAAGCTCATCTGGAGGCAAGCCCAATACCAAATTTAGAAATGTTAGGGGTTGTGATACTTGCAGAATCTTTTGAATAATAGGCCCTATCTGTGACCAGAAGGTTTGTGTGGCCGAGCACTCCCAGAAAATGTGCTAGTGGGCTCCCCTCTGTCCGCAATTTCTCCAACAAGTGTCTGACTATTTTGAGCTGCAATTCTTGGATATTGTAGGAGTAATAAAAAATTGCCCACAAACGTTCCATCTAAATTCCCTCCAGTTTGCCAGTGCCATCGTTTTATGTACATCTTTCCATATTTTTTCCCACTCTCCTTCTCCCAGTGGCTGGCCACACTCTAATTCCCATTTATCCTGAATCTTTTGGACAATTACTGTCCCGTTGCCTTCTTGTAATAATATATATAGTTGTGAGATCAGTTGCCTAGTGTTAGATTGATGGTCCCTGTCACAAATTAACTTAACCCCTGGCACGGGATCTGATATTAAAGTAGGAATACCTGATCCCGTCTGTATATGTAGTGCATGCATTGTAAATAATGATAGAAATCATGTTTTGGAATTTTGAACTCATTTTGTAATGTGTGAAACTCTCTGACCCCTTCTCCTTCTATCAACTGATGTAAAAATCTGAGGCCTTGTTTTTCCCGGTGTGCAAAGCACTTGCCTGAGGTCCTTGCTGGGAAATCAGGTAAGTATTTAAGTGGTATAAATGGCCAAATCCATATAGGGTACTCCCAAACCTGTCTCGCCCTCAACCAAATGGACAACGTATGTTTGGTCCAGTAATTTTTAATATATCTTAGCTCTGATGTTAATGTTATCCATGGCAGAAAACAGAGAGGAATCTGCAGGTGGGCTTTTTCTTCCAAGGTGTACCACCCTCCTCTTTGTCTCGGGTTAATCATTTTAACTATCATCTGAAGTTGTGCAGCAATATAATAATTAAAAAGATTAGGCAGGCCCCAACCGCCCAATCCTTTAGTCTCCTGAAGCAAAGTCCATCTCATTCATGTTTTTTTACCTGCCCAAACAAATTGTGATAGTCTCTTTCTCATGTTTTTCCAGTCTTTCATGGATATATGTATAGGAAGGGTCGAGAAGAGAAAAAGGCACCTGGGTAAAATATTCATTTTAAGTGTTTCTATTCTATTCGAAAGGGAAGATGAAGATTATTCCATCTTCTAAGATCGGAAAAGTCTTGTGTAAATAGGGCAGTATAATTACATTTATAAAGATGTGAAAGATGTTTCGGGATCCATATTCCCAAGTAACGCACCCTATCTGTGACCCATCTAAATGGGAGTTGTTTCTTCAGGCTGGCAGAGAGGGTGCCTTTTATAAGCAGGACTTCACATTTATTTTGGTTCATTTTAAAACTTGAAATTTTTTCATATTTTTCTAACAATTTCAGAAAGGGTGGAAAGGATTTATCTGGATTGTCCATGTAAATCAAAGTATTGTCTGCATAGAGGGACGTCTTACATACTGTGGACCCTATAGCTATTCCCGGGATCATAACCGATTCTCTAATAGTTGCTGCGAAAGGTTCCAGACCTAATGCAAACAGCAAGGGTGACAAAGGGCACCCCTGTCTGGTTCCCCTTTCTATATTGAAACTTTCTGAAATTGTACCATTGACCTTCATTTTTAGCTTTAGGATGGTTGTAGCACAATGTTACCCACTTCAGGAAGTCCCCCAGCTACCAAAATGTTCCAACACTGCCTTCAAATATATCCAATTAAGGCGATCGAACACCTTTTCAGCATCCAGAAAAATGGCTAGTTGGGCTGCATTAGTGGGGTTGCTATATGATAGTACGTTTAATAGTTTCCTGATATTATCCGCCAGTTGTCTGTTAGAAATAAATCCCGTCTGGTATATGTAAACTAAATATTCCATATATTTCTGCAATCTGGTGGCTAGTAACTTTGTAAGGATCTTCATATCCTGATTTAATAAAGATATAGGGCAATAGTTTTCACATTTATCCCTTGACTTGCCAGGTTTCGGTAGAATAGTAATTAAAGCATCTGACCATGTAATAGGGGTTTTATCCTCTACTAAGCAGTCATTAAACATTTGGGCTAAGACTGGGGATAAAGTATTATTTAATTGTTTGTAAAATTCTGAACTAAAGCCGTCCATTCCAGGGGATTTACCTATCGGGAGCATTTTGATAACAGTACTAACCTCCTGAGCCGTGATGGGAGCATTCAATGTATTAGCCATTTCAGTAGTCCATTTGGGAAGACATAGGGTCTGCAGAAACATTTCAGTGCATTTCTGCACTTCCCCATTGGCTTTGGCTTCTGTATATAATTGTATGTAAAACTCTAGGAACTGTTGGGCAATTTCCTTAGGTCTAGTCCATGGTCTGTTAGGATCTAATCTATTCATAATCTGGGGGACTATCTTGTTTGCCCGCACTTTTTGAAGATGGTATGCCAATAGGCAAGACGCTGTACTGCCTACTGCTTGATATTTATGATTCAAGAAACGTATCTTCCCCTCAGCCTTTTCATTTTCCATCTTAGCCAATTTATCTCTTATTGTCAATAATTCCTTATAGCTTTGGGTAGACTGGGGATTCTGTTTATGCAATATTTCCAGTTCTGATAGTCTATTAACAAGCTGGTTATATGTTAGTGACTTAAGTTTCTTTTGGCCTGTTGCATAACTGATTAATTCACCACGTACCACTACTTTTATGGCCTCCCAGATCAAAATATTACAGCAGCCTTGTTGTCAGTTTACTGCTGCTAGTTCCCCTATTATTTTCTTCAGTTTATTCACCAAGTTTTTATCATTTAGTAGGGAAACATTCAGTCTCCACAGCGATCGACGATCTGGAGAACTGAGTTCCAGTTTAATAGATACGGATGCATGGTCCAATAAAGTGAAATTATGGATTGTGGATTCTATAATGTTATGTAAGTATTGTTGTTGTGTATAAAACATGCTTGTCTGTGAGTAAGCTTTATGGGTTGTTGAAAAAAAAGGATAGTCTCGTTCCCTTTTATGTTGGCAGCGCCATATGTCATTTAGTCCCTGCTCTTTTGTCAATCTATTCAAAACTTTAGTGGCTTTAATATTTGTGGCGGCTACCCCAGAAGATCTGTCTTGACAGTGATTCTCTGCTGCATTAAAGCCCCCAAAATAACTTGTCCCGGGGAGTGTTCCACCACCTTATGCAGAACTTTGCCTAGGAATTCATGTGTATTTTGATTAGGGGCATAAATGTTAATTAGATGAAACTGTTCCCCTCTAATGTCCCCTGAAATTCTTATATATCTCCCCTCCATTCCCACTTCCACTGATGTCACATTCAATGGAAAACTCAGCTTTATCAGTATCGCCACTCCTGCCTTCCTAGGATTAGGAGAGGCCGCAGCTTCAACTCTACCCACCCACCCCCTCCTATGTTTTAAATGTTCTGCGGTATTTAAATGTGTTTCCTGCAGAAATATTACACCCCCACCCATCCGCTTCAGTTCCCCCAATAATCTTGTTCTTTTGATAGGTAAATGAACTCCTTTTACATTGTATGAAATGATATTAAAGTCACCCATGATTATACTAAAAAAAAATGCTGCCCCTATCCTGAAACATATTTTCCCCCAACGAAATACCCTAAGAAGTCATGTCTCACCTTTACTCCCACAAATGACATTTTGCACCCTGTTACAAAAAACAGTCTAAACATTATAACTGTAAACAGATTAATTTGAAAACAGTAAACAATGTGGTATTTTAACTATTTACTAATGTGGTCAATAGACCTAAATCGTAAATTGAAGGATTAAGCAGAAACACTGCCTTCCTGGGTTATTGTCCTGCTCTAGAGACAAAGGAAGAACTTCCCCTTTTCCAGCACAGGAGCCAACAAGGCTAAATATCCCCTTAATAAGTTCTGGGGATAAAACTGATCAGGAGTATAAATACCCCCGATGGAGTAAAGGAAAAAAAACTCACCACAATACAGTCAGATCCACACTTCGAGATACGTAAAAAAAAGTAAGAATAAAATATGTCTCCACGGTCCACCCCTTCAGTAATGAATTACCTCCTCTCCTTTATTTATGCAACCTATCTAAGGTGGGATGGAAGTACAAGGCCTGATATAAAAGAGGGTATTAGTCCCCCCATGTCAAAGTAGTCATCTGTTAATGTTGCTATTTAACATCCTTTCTATAGATGGTTTCATCCACCGATAAATGCTTGGTTAATGGCCTCTTCCCCTGGCATGGATACTACCATTATACCCTTCGCCCTTATTTATTACTTTACAGTGGTATAATTATTCTGTTCCTTAAATGAAGGGAGACAGGTGGCTGCTAAGTATTCGATTGCCACCCTCCCTCCATCCATCAAGGGAAATATACAGGCTACATCACTTATAAGGCTGGTCCCTTTCCCTCCCTCTTGCATGATCCTTGATGTATTAAGACCCCATAATTCACAGACCTCCGGCAACATAGTCTTATACTTCATTAATGTCTTTGCTATCAGTGGGAGGTTTTCTAATCACCAGTCCTCCTAACCTTTTGTCCAAAGAAAGAAAATACTGCTAATCTTGTCTGGTACGTCCACAGAAGCTCCATGTTCCCCGACCAATTAACTCAAATTCCATCACGGACCCGAAGCCCTATTGCTCACTCTGGTTCCTGATCCACTCTGGCTGCAAGATCTGCTTTGTTAGCTGAATCCCTGGTACTTTCATCGTGCTCACTGAGTCTTCCAGGATGACGCAAGAGTTTATTTAAGTCCGTCGCCAGTCCCTTCGGCAATGAGCCTAGCAGGTCCCTTTCAGATCTCCTACCTGCCACCAATCAGCTGTCTTGAAGTAACCTTTATTCCAGCCTCTCCATCTCCAAATCTGGGACGGGGATTCACCATTCTTGAAGGAGCGTAACTGCTTCAATTAGTGAGGTAAAAACCTTTGGCCTTCCTTCCATGTGAATTTTAAGTTTCACCAGGAAGTTCAGCTGCACCTTAAAACCTTTTTTTTCCTTTGATGCTCTTAATAATACTCATAATTCTCTGTTTTTCTGCCTGTAGAGCAGGTGAAAAATCATGCTTAAAAAAGATAAGCATGCCCTGAAATTTCGTTTCTTTCTGCCTCCATAACTCTTTTAGGATCTGGTCCTTGGATTGATAGTATACCATTCTTACCACCAGGGACCTAGGTCTGGCTTTTGGTGCTGTTGGCCGAGGGCCTAACAAATGATGGGCCCTGTCCATTTCATAATGAAAGTCTGAGGGCAGTGATAGTGTGGTCCAAAGAAGATACTGGACAACATCCACTACTGAAGGAAAACCTTCTTCCTCACCTTCCGGAACACAATGCACCCGAAAGTTATTACGTCGGGCTCGGTTTTCGATGTCTTCCATCCTCACTCTTGACTGCCTCTTCTGCCACAGCAAATATAAAAGAAGCCATTCCAAGGATTCTTGAGTCTCTGTTACTTGAGAAACTTTGACTGTGTTATCCGAAACTTTTTGGTCCAATTGCTTAATGTCATGTCTTAGGTCCGCCACTGCGGACTCTATCTTCAGTACTGAAGTAAGATTCTTTTTTAAAGTACGCCCTGTTTTTCTAGGTTGCAGCTCTTCTTCCCCTAGAGATTCTGGCAAAGATTCAGTT
The DNA here is from genome assembly GCA_016271365.2 of Neoceratodus forsteri. NCBI lineage: Eukaryota > Metazoa > Chordata > Ceratodontiformes > Ceratodontidae > Neoceratodus > Neoceratodus forsteri. The sequence goes on from CM028134.1 coordinate 154,656,444, forward strand.
GCAGAGCGGGTCCTCTGAGCACATGTCGCGAAGACTTCCATATCGGTCCCCAGCCACAGTTGCTTCATTTCGGTCACTAGGAGCCCCGGTTTTGCATTTTTATCTCTATTTTGCTTCTGCAGCATTGTAAAATTTTAATTTGCACCAGAGTAGAGATGAAAGAGGTCTTGAATGAGGAGGATTAGGTTGGATTGAATAGGGAGACCACGGAGCTGAAGCTAAGAGCTGCCTACATTACAGTGACATCACCGGAAGCCCAAATAAGTGCTTTAGTACATGCCTACAATTGTACAAAGAATGACACTACTGGTTTTTCACCATACCATCTTATGTTTGGTAGAGAAGCTCGTCTCCCTGTGGATGTGTGCTTTGGTGTCTCTCCTGATGGTGCCTGATCTGATAACTACCTTCAGTATGTTAAAAAGTTAAAAGAACAATTGAACCATGCTTACCAGCTTGCTAATACCATGGCTACTAAAAGAAATTTGGCCCAAAAAGCTCACCATGACAAACATATCAAGGCCCAAGAACTCAAAGCCGGCAACCAAGTGCTGATGTGCAACTTAAGATTTCAAGACAAGCGTAAAACAGCCGACCACTGGAGTTATACCCCCTATATTGTAATCAGTAAACTAAATGATTTGCCTGTGTACAAAGTGCATCCAGGAGGGGACCCTAATGTTGTCAAACCCATTCACAGAAATCATATTTTGTCTATCGGGCAAATAGTTTTGGATACAGTGCCACAAGCCGCAGTTCCAACAGGCCCTGTAACCAGATCTGCTACTCATAACAAACAACTCAATCTGCCTCTTGTTGCCCACCAGTCAGAACCTCCCTCCAATAATGTTGCTGATATAACTGATGCTAATTCTGAAGGTGATGAAAGTGAGTTTGGTGCTGCTTACTACCCGTCACTTGAACTTGCTCAATTGTTTCAGGGGACTTTTCCTTCTACCTCTAGTAATACAGTAAAATCCTGTTTATCCAAATGTCATGGGGGACATAAAAAACATTTGGATAAATGGGGTTTCAGTTAATCGAGGTTCCCCATATGCCTGCACTGTCTGCACAAAACGACAAACCGGCACTGATCAAGGGGCAGTATCATGCATAAATACCTGACTTAATACAGTAATACACATAGTACAAATCACACTTATAGGTGTATATTTAAAGGCAGTGTAATTGCTCAGTTCCAGACAGTTTTGTTTAAGAAGGAATGAGAGTTTCCGGAGTGGAGCAGCGGCACTGTGTTGCTGAGTTCTTTTATACAGTGTTGTACTTAACACAGATGCTGAGGACTGTAGTTTTGTACCTGATTGCCTGTCCTAAAGTTAATGCCCTGGGGAGAGGAAAGGCAGGGATGAGAGAGAGAGATCCCGGATTGCTGCCGCATACATGGTTTTGTTAAAAAAAAAAAAGTCTGATTGGGCACGAGGCATGGCTCCATGTGGCTGAGTTCTCATAGTGTACTGTACCAAACACAAGTCTGACTGGTCAGTTCATCAGTAGGGGTTAAAAGACTGCTGCTTACTATGGCTTTTTTGCTTTGGGCTTCAGACTTTGATGCTGTGGTGGATTGGGGGGTAGCAGAGAGGAGCCTAACTACAGCCATCAGTTCCATTGGTCCGGGTACTATGAGTAACCTCAGGGGCTTAACCTGCAACACAAATCAAAGTGTCTGTTGTCACCTGATTTGCCTTCTAAGTTCAGCTTGGTGTCCAACCGTGATTGCCAGCCATTGGGATGTGGATTACAATTGCCTTATTGTTTAAAAGTGTTTCCTTTAATCAAAAGCAATTTTATTTGTTTAAGGGCATCAACCAGCTGCAATGCTGGCCTATCCCTGGCAACGTGTCAGGCCTGCACCTAAGTTCCAAACTGGGTACCCAGCAACTAAAGACTGTCTTATACAGGGTCAAGCAGAATGTTTGCATACTGCTATAAAATCAAAACGTTTAATCTTTCATCTAAATTCGTGCCCCTCCCTCTGTTCAATCCCCTAAATAAATCAGATTTACTATTTAAAGTTGAATCTGGTCTGTGAGCATATTATTATTACTCTGTTTCAAGTCATTGTGTCAGCCAAAAAATGTACTGTTGTTGCCAGTAATTGTTCCTTGCAGGTGCCCAGGGTGTGTCCCCAGAAGCCAGAACCCTGATGGTAAGTGTGGTGTCTATAAGCATGTTATTAACGCTCACTAATAATAGTACTTTGAATGACAGTTACAGTGTTTGTGAAACTGTATGTGTAAGGTCACTAGCTGGGGCTGTGGGTAGGTACAACTTCTCAGAGGGTTGTCCTAGCTTAACATCTAACCCATGGAAAGATCACTCTGGGTGGTGGCACTGCAACAAAGCATTACTGATAGAGCCCAGGCCCCTCAACCTGCAGTTAGGGAAGCAGGCAGGGGTAGTAGCCCATTGGGAATTGGCGCCCGGGTTACATAAGGCAACAAGTGGAGGAGGGCTACAGGATGTCAGAGGCTGCTATTAAAATTCTAGAAAAACCATTACAAATCAGTATCATGACATATGGATAATATAATTTTTGGAAGCACATTTCATTCCTCAGACCTGTCTGATTCATTAAGATAGCAGATTTAAATTTCATTCCACTGTATTTATTGAACTATTTATTTGATAACTTAAAATATATACTTTATCTATTTTAATGGAAATCCAAGCAAGGTTCCAAGAACTTGCCAGAGTCTGTCGGGATAATGGATGCAACATTTCCTTTTCGGAGATATTGCCAGTATCAAAGGCCTCAGTGGAGAAAAATGAAGTCTAGAGGTTAATGAATGTCTCAGGAAGTGGGGTGAAGAGAATGGGTTGGGGGTTAGGGAACTGGAATGGAGTTTGGGAGGATAAGGGACTATATGCCAAGGACAGGTTTCATCTTGCCCCATTAGGAAGGAAGTCCTTAAACAGAGGATGGCTGACTACATACAAGAAGGTGGGGTTTAAACTTGTAAGGGGAAGGGATAAGGGAGGGGCTGACTAGAAGCCTCCCTCCAGATGAGGAGTAGCCTTCAAGCCCAAGGGGGAGGAAACAGACTGGAGGTGGAGGTTTCAGGAGGAGCAGGGGAGGATGGAAGTATAAGGAATCTGGGTGGGTTCGACAAAAGGATCAGGGATAAGGGGTGGGGTTAGTGTTAGTAAATGCCAGGAGCTTGGGAAACAAGTTGCAGAGTTCCAGGCCATGTTCTCGAGGGGGTGGATGTAGCGGCAGTCACGGAAACGTGGGCCAACAAAACCATGACTGGGACCTAAATGTATGGGGTACACTCATGCTTAGGAAGGATAGAAAGGAGGGCAGAGGGGTGGAGTGGCTATGTTCATTAGAGATGACATAGAAATTGCTATGGTAGAAGAGGCAGAGGGAACGTGGAGGTTTTATGGGTCACCTCGATCCCCAGCAGGAGATAAGGTCAAGCTGGGAGTAGCATATAGGCCCCTGGGATGAGTGATGTTCTAGAGGATGGTTTGCTGGACAACATCATTGCCCAGTGTGGACCAAAAGGGGAAGGAGTGGTGTTGATGGGGGACCTTAATATGCCAGGTACAAACTGGGGAACCATGTCCTCTAAGGTGGCCAAGGAGCAGAGGCTGCTGGATGGCTTCCAGGATGTGTTCTTAACACAGCATGTGATGGAGCCCACAAGGGAGGGGCATGTCCTGGATGTGGTTCTGGCAGATGGGGATCTGGTAAGGACATGGTTGTACAGGACCCCCTGACTGGGAGTGACCACAATACTGTCTGGTTTCAAATAAGCATTGGGGGAGTGGGTGAGATCTAGGACACTGGCAGTGGACTTCAGGGGGGCAGACTTTATGGGCATGGGAAATATTCTCAAGGATCACTTGAAGGGGATTACCTCAACGACAAGTGTGGAAAGGAGATGGGAGGTCATAAACCGGGGACTTCATGAGGCAGTCAGGATCTGCGCTAAGTTGAAACGTAGGGGAGCAAGGTCACATAAACCATGCTGGTGGTCCAGTGAGGTCCAGGTAGCAGTCAGAGAAAAGAAGGCGGCTTACAAAAAATATAAAACAACAAGAGGGGATAGGGATAAGGAAATGTACCAGCTTGCATCTAGAAAAGTCACCCGTATGGTGAGGGGAGCAAAGTCCAGTAAAGAGCAACGGCTGGCACAGGGGATACATGGAGGGGAAAAGGGGTTCTTCCGGTACATTGGGGAGTGGAGAAAAACTAAGGGCCATCTCAGCAGATTGAGATCAGAAGGAGGGTGGGTGGAAGAGGCGAGGGACCAGGCAGAGGTATTTAACGAGTACTTTGCCTCTGTGTTCACTAGGGAGGGGGATGGGATATCTACAAAGCAAGGCACAAAGGGATAGAAGGCAGGGAGGATCAGGGAGAACAGAAATGGAGCAAAGGGAGGGAAAGGTACCTCAGGTGTCACATCTGGATAAAGATAAAAGACCAGTAAGGTGGAGGGGACGGATGATGCCATCCCCACCAAAAGGGTGTGGTTTTCCTCAAGGCCCTAAAGAAAGACAAATCTCCTGGCTGGATGGCATTCATCCTAGAGTACTATGGGAATTGGCGGACATACTGGCTGCACTGGCGGAGCTTTTCAACAGGTCACTTGAGACAGGGAGGGTACCTGGGATTGGCGAGAGGCACATGTGGTACCAATCCATAAAGGGGGTGGCAAGGAAGTACCAGGAAACTATAGACCCATCAGTTTAACCTCGTGGTGGGAAAATTAATGGAGAGTATACTAAAGGAGCGATTGGGGGTTTACTTGGGGAAGTTGGGAGGTCTGGATGAGTCGGCAGCATGGGTTTGTGCCAGGTAGATCATGTCAAACCAACCTTGTGGAGTTCTATGAATGGGTAACATCAGAACTGGACAGGGTAAGCCTGTGGATGTATTATTCTTGGACTTCAGCAAGGCGTTTGACTCTGTCCCCACAATGGTCTGGTGGAGAAACTGATGGGGTTAGGAGTAGGCCCTTGATGGTCAGATGGATTGAAAACTGGATAGCTGGACGCACTCAGAGAAGTAGTGGTCTGTGGGAGCTCTAACCCTACAGAGGTTGGTAGTGGGCACCACAGGCTCGGTCCTGGGTCCAATCCTGTTTAATGCATACATATCGGACATCAGGGATGGTATAGGGTGTGAAATGAGTCTCTTCGTGGATGACTCCAAGATGGGAGCAGTAGTTGAGGGAGAAGAGGGAGGTTGGCCTGCAAGGGACCTGGACACCCTGGAAAGCTGGGCTCACACATGGAATTAAATTTCAATATCACCAAGTGCAAGGTGTTGCATCTTGGTCGGGAAACCCTAAACACAGGTACACCCTGGGAGGAGGTGCTGGAAGCCTCAACAGGGAAAAGACCTAGGGTCATGGTGGATACATGTATGAATAACTCTGAGCAGTGCAGGAGGCAGCTAGCAAGGCAAACAGGATGTTGGGATGCATCGCAAGGATCACCTCTAGGAGCAAGGAAGTGATTCTGCCGCTGTACAATGGACTGGTTAGACCACACCTTGAGTACTGTGTACAGTACTGGAGACCACACTTGAAGAGGGACGCATACAGCTCTGGAGAGGGTACAGAGGAGACAGCAAAGATGATCACGAGGCTAGGGGTTTGACTTACGGGGACAGACTTGAGGAGCTCTGCCTGTTTTCATTGGAGGAGAGGAGAGACAGGGGACATGATTGAGGTCTTCAGTACCTCAAGGAATAAATAGGGTAAACATGGAGGGATCTTTAGACTAAAGCAGGGAGCATCACCAGAGGCATGGTTTGAAGTTGGAAGGTGGAAGGTGAGGGGGAAGGGAGGAGGTTTTCACTGAGAGGGTGGTGGACCCTTGGAATGCTCTGCCTGGTGAGCTGGTTCAGAGATCCACAGTGGAGGGCTTTAAGAGAGGGTGGGACAGACACAGAAAGTGGATGTATCAGATGATGGCCTGTCCCGGGGGGGTGGGGATGGATGATAGGGGTTTCTGGAGCACAAGGGATGGGAGGGTCTCGGCACCCAACTAAGGATCTAGGTTCGAGCAGACTTGATAGACCATAAGGCCTAATCTGCTGGCAAATAGTATGTTAGTATGTTAATCCAGTAGTAAATATATAACAGGATCATATTTTCCCCATTATGGATGAACTTGAGATTCAGAGCTTCCCCACTGCGATAATGTCTAAACATGTCTGAGGCCAGAGGCTTTGAGGGGACTTTCTTGCCAATTGCAGGCGAACCGAGCAGCACCCGTTCGGATCAGAGTCAGATAGCCATATGCAGGAGGACTGATTTCTCCCCCTCTGGGAGACTGACAGTACCACACACGGACAACACTTGCAGGTAAGGCCCCTAGTTGCCGTGACTTCTGAAAGCCCACTTACCTGAACCACTTTAGAGAACCCCTTGTAAACTCACTTCTTCAGGTGCTCGGTCATATCTCCAATTCTCCATGCACCAGACTCTCTCTCTCCTTCAGCATCTGGTACCTACAACCAGTTGCATTTGGTAATTCAGGCACAGGCCAAAGGATCCGCCCTCCAGGAAAGGCAGGGGTTGTTCAGTGCAGCTGGGGGAATTGAGAGGAAAGTGGTATCAGCAGCAGGAGGGACTATTTAGTGCAGCTCGGGGAATTGGGAAGCTGGTAGAATCAGAAGCGGGAGGGACTCACTGTTCAGTGCTGCTGGGGGAATCATAGGTTGATGGGATCAGCAGCAGAAGGGACTCGTTCGGTGTGGCTGAAGAAATTTGGAGGCAGGTGGGAGCAGCAGCGGCAGGGTCTACTTGATGCAGCTGGGGGAATCAGGAGACGGGTAGAATCAGCAGTGGAAGGGACTCACTGTTCAGTGTGGCTGGGGGAGTTGGAGGTGAGTGGGAGCAGCAGCATGAGGGACTCACTGTTTGGTGTGGCTGAAGAAATTGGGAGGCGGGCGGGAGCAGCAGCAGAAGGGGCTACTTGTTGCAGCTGAGGGAATCAGGAGACAGGTGGAATCAGCAGTAGGAGGGACTCACTGTTCAGTGTGGCTGGGGGAATTGGCAGGTAGGTGGGAGCAGCAGCATGAGGGACTCACTGTTTGGTGCGGCTGGAGTAATTGGAAGGTGGGTAGGATCAGTAGTGGGAAAGACTATTCAATGCAGCTGGGGGAATTGGTAGGCAGAAGGGAGCAGCAATGGGAGGGACTGTGTCCGGTGTGGCTGGAATCAAGGCAGGAGGGGGCAGAAACAGAAACAGGCATGGAGCCAAGTGACTGAGTTCCTCTCATCAGCAGAAGCTGAGTCTGGCGTGGGAAGGGAACTGAAGAAATAGGAAGCAGGCTGACCATGGCAGCACTCAGCTGCCTGCTGGGCAGGGTCTTGTAGATGAAAGGATGGAGGGAGCTGCACTCTAATAGGTGTAGCTGACTCCTTTACCTCCTTTCAACTACACAAAGTCTCTGCTCATCAGCCGGGCTGAACACCATCACTATCAGCCTGCTCCTTGTTGAGCTGTCAGTGACGAGCCTCCTGCAGTCTAAGCTGCATAAGATGCCCCATTGATCAACATCTGCAGCTACTATTCTTCCGAGTAGCCTCAACATGTTTTTTTTTGTGCATGCACGTGCCAAGCAAACATAATAAGGGACTACTTTTAAAAATTACCAAAATGTCCTGCCTGCTGTTTTGTGGTGCTACTGTACTAGGTCTTTAATACTGACAGGTTGAGAGGCACGATCACAAACTGAAACAGCTTAGGGGAGGAGAGAGCTGGTACCAGTCACAGAGGAGCAGTGTGTCGCAGACAAATTCTATATCATTTACTGTGCAGCCTAACATATTGCAGATCAAAGCAGTGCCAGAAATTATCGTGCTGGTACTGGTTACAGCCTCTCCCAGCTGTATGGCCCTGAGCAAGCCATTTGATCTCCCTCTACTTCACTCACTCCCAGCTGTGAAACTGGTTAGCAACAGGGCCCCATTGATTTGAAAATGAGTTGCTGTATCTTAGCCGGGCTGTTTTTGGTAAATAAATGTTATTAAAAAAAACCTAGTGTGGCAGACTTTATAGGAGATGTGGCGAGGAAGAGCAGCAGCACCACCTTGTGGCACATTGAAATTAATACATGGAGCTGAGAAAATCCTCCCTCTCCTAAAAGTGATTCTGACTACTGCAGCACAATTATTGTGTAGCTCCCAAAAGGGAGATGAAAGAATATAACAAAATGTGTGTTGGACAGGGCTCACACTTGACTAGGTATGTAGAGTTATGGCATATAGCATGAACAGTAAAAGAAGTGGATAAAACTTTCTAGAGATAGGTTAGTGAAAGGAGAAAGTCCAGAGTGGGTATTGCTAAGATCAAAGGGGATAAGGGGGAGTGTGTGGAGGAAGACCAAGGAAAAGCATCTATCCTAAATACATACTTCTGCTCAGTATTTACTGAGGAGAAGGAAGGGCAGGGCCCACAATTCAGCACATTGGACACAGGGGGGAGGGAGGTGTGCACAAGTCCCTTCACAAAAGAAAGGGTCCTACAAGGGCTCACTAAGCTCAGGGTGGACAAGACAATGGGACTTGGTGGCATACACCCCAGGGTACTAAAGTAACTAAGGGTGGAACTAGCAGAGCCATTAGCAGAACTGTTTAGTGAGTCTCTGAGCATAGGAGAGGCCCCAGAAGACTGGAGAAGGGCTCATGTGATCCCGCTCTACAAGAGTGGCAGCAGGGAGGAGGCAGGGAACTACAGACCAGTCAGTGTTACTTCAGTAGTGGGCAAAATTATAGAGGCACTCCTTAAGGAAAGGATAGTGCAACATCTGGAATCCGCAGGAGCACAGGAACCAAGACACCATGGGTTTACAACAGGAAGGTCCTGTCAAACTAATCTCATAGATATCTTTGACTGAGTAACCAGAGTGGTGGACAAAGGAGGTGCAGTTGATGTTGCCTACCTTGACTTCAGCAAAGTTTTCGATACTGTTCCACATAGAAGATTGATTAATAAGCTGGGTAGGCTCGGGGTGGGTCAGAAGTTGGTCAACTGGGTGGCAAACTTGTTGGTGGGCAGAAAACAGAGAGTGGTGGTAAACAGTATACAGCCAGAAGAGATGCAAGTCACAGGTGGAGTACATCAGGGATCAGTCCTGGGGCCAGTCCTCTTCAGTATCTTCATCAGTGACATTGCAGATGGACTGGAGGGTAAGGTTTGCCTGTTTGCAGATGACACCAAGATCTGCAACAGAGCAAATGATCCAGATGGAGTAGGCAGAATGAGAAGAGAGCTGGAAAAACTGGCAAAATGACCTAAAGAGTGGCAACTGGGGTTTAACGCAAAGAAGTGCAAGATCATGCACATAAGGAAGAGAAACCCTGAAGCTACCTATAGGTTGGGAGGGGAGTTACTGGCAATCACAAGGGAAGAAAGAGACTTGTGCATCATCATCACAGATGACCTGAAATCATCCAAGCAGACCACTAAAGCAGTAGGCAAGGCTAGAGGAATGTTGGAGTGTATTAGTAGAGGTATCACAAGTCGTAAGAGAGAGAGAGGTAATAATCCCTCTTTACAAGACACTGGTTAGGCCCCATCTGGAGTACTGTATGCGGTACTGGAGGTTGCACCTGCACAAGGACATTAACAAAATGGAGGCAGTCCAGAGAAGGGCAACCAAAAGGGTGCAAGAACTGCATCAGAAAACATGTGAGGACAGATTAACGGAGCTCAACATGTATACCCTAGAGCAAAGGAGGGAGAGAGGTGATATGACTGAAAAATTTCACAATCTAAAGGGCATTAACAAGGTGAAAGAGTCTAACATGTTTCATAAATAGCAGGACAAGAAGACACAGCATGAGATTAGAGGGAGGCCGATTAAGGGGTAAAGTGGGGAAGTTTTTTTCACAGAAAGGGTGGTGGATGCATGGAACTGCCTACCTCAGGAAGTGGTAGATATGAATACAGTGCAGGGCTTCAGACAGGCATGGGATAGGCATAAGGAAGCAATACAGATGAGTATGAATAAATAGGCCATTGACAGAGTAATGGCCTATGGCACATTCATAAGGTAGAATAAAATGGGCAGACTGGACGGGCCTTGCGGTCCTTATCTGCTGTCAACTTCTACTTTTCTATGTTTTAAAAAGAATGTTTCTTCCAGCCTTTAACTGCATTAGCCTTTCAAACTTGATTGGATTATACCCCTACTTTTTCTCCCCAGCTTCCGTACCCATTAACTTGTATCATGCAGCTGCAGGATGAACTTGATACTTTTCTTGTTAGCAACCAAATTCTTACGTTTTGAAAGAGTTGTAATGTATGTCACGTGTTTGCATTGTACTTGTGTATTCTGTTAGCTGTTCAATCAATAGATGCAGTACTGCCAGACTGATTTGTCATTTTCCCTGTAACTCCAGGGCAATATTCCTGTGTTTTCTCGTAGATTACATTATTTCCTATGGAAGTGGAATGGCTCTGTTTTCTTGTATCACTAATGTAAGTCTATGGGAACAATTTCCCTGTAGATGGCTCAGTTTCTCTGTAAAATATAGACGTCCCTGCAGACTGGAGAGCCCTGTAGGTGTAATTAACTGATTTAAATGAAAACACAATGTCATGCTCTCTAGGACCTTTCATAGGTGGGGTGCACACAGTCATAGCCCATTTGCAACCCTATTAGGTGTTGAGGAAGGTAACCGTCAAGTGACGAGACCAATTGGAACCATGGGGTGGAGCACTGTATAAAATAGGGGTGGCTCAGGAGCAGTCAGATCAGTGTGGGATCCTGAGTAAATGGATGGTGTGTTGTGACTGTGGAGCCAGTGCGTCACCCAGGGCCTTTTGCCTGGAATGAGTTTTTTTGAAATTGAAACAACTTTATTATTTTAAAGAATACAAAATCCACAGGGCATTAACACAGAACACTGACAAGGAAACCAGAAACCCCCAACCCTCCCCCGCCAACCTACCCCACCCCTTTCCCATAATGGAGTGTGAATTACCATCCAGCAACAACATAACCCAAAAGGTAGTACATAATAACAGAACACATATTATAGCTATATGTGGTAGGAATCCAGAGAAAGTCCAAAAGTAATTAGCTCAAGTAAAGGGCATAGAGTTTGCCCTATTTTTTGTTAAAAAGGGGCAGGCGATGGCAGGAACTGGCAATCAGGCATTCGGTCCTGAGGGAAAAGAAAAGTTCATGTAGCCATTCACTGTGTGAGATGGATGACTGGTCTAGCCAGTGTCTAAGAACCAGTTTTTTAACAGCCAGGGAGATGACAGCCATATGGTATTTCTGCTCCCTGACCGGAATCTAGGAATAATCACCAATAATACACACCTTGGGGGAAAAGAGGCCTTCTAGCCCTAGAAGGGGGTCAATCTGTACCTACAGGGGAGAGATCTTCTGATAAGACCAAAAGATGTGCAACAAGGTTCCATCTGCTTTGTCGCATCTGGTGCAGGTAGGAGAGGGGCGGCGACCCATCCTAGCCAACTTAACAGGAGTATAGTACATATTATTTAAGATATGATACTGGATAAGTCTTAGCCAATCCTGAGTTAAGTAAGTGTAGAGATATTTCCAAAGACATGGCCAGTTGAAGGTAAAATCAGGCATCAAAGATTCCCAAATCTTGGAGCCGGCTGAAGAAGAGGAGTTGGGGGTGATAAGCTGGCAGAGATATAAACAGGAGATGCCATGGGGTTTGAGCACTAGATTTTGGATCTGGATAAGGAGGTCACTGAGTGCAGAGGGTTTTAGAGAGGGCCAAAACTGTTTCATTATCAGATAACACAGTTGATAGATTTTGAAGATGCTAGTTGGGCCCAGTCGGAATTTCACAAGTAACGCCAGGGAGGTAAGAGAGGTCTGGGAGTAGAAGTTTGGCACTCTGAGGTCCTGAGGGATAGGAAGCCAACCAGGAGTCAATGGGCATTCTCCAGTCTTGATATTTAAGTTCAGAAGAATAGGTTGTGAGAATTCTTTAGTAGGAGACTCCTTCAAGGAGGCAGAAATTTGTGAGAAGACTTTGATAGAAACGCCGATTGGAGAAGAACCCAGAGGAGCCAGAAGAGATTTCCAAGGAGAAAAAAGAATAGTAGCAGAGGAGAGATTGAGCACAGAGATCAGATTTGATTCTGTCTGTAACCAGCTGGGGGTATAATTATCTTCAGGTGGGGCATGAGAAGTGGAAAGCCATTTACCACATTTGTAAAGGTGGCTGGCCCAATAATAGAATAAGAAATTGGGTAGTCACAGTTCACCTGATTCTTTAGGGAGTCCCAGTTTGAGGTAGGAACACCTGGGGGACTCATCTAACCAGATGAAAGAGGTGATAATTGAATGACTACATTTAATGTAGGATAAGGGAAGCCAGATAGTAAGCATATTTAGGAGATAAAAAAGTCTAGGGAGAATATTCATTTTAACAATATTAATTCTACCCCATAGCGAGATCGGTAGAGCCTTCCATCATGATAAATTGTGTTATACGATGGTTAGAAGGTCCTCTAAGTTCAGTTTCTGCATTAGGGATGGATCAGTAGTAAAAAATATTCCAAGATACTTGATAGATCGGGGGACCATCTCATACCAAACAGATTGAGTTCCTGACTACAAACAAGATGGTTAAGGGGGGGTTGTCTGGAAGGAGTGACAGCTCAAGCAGCATGTGTGTGCCTACCTGTGCAAGAGCCGACAATTGAAGTTCAGTGCATAGGTTGGATGATTGGAAAGCTGTGGGTTCCATCTTCCACCAGAAACTTGGGTAAATTCCAATACTGACACTGTAGTGCAGCATGAGGGGAGTGCTGCACTCCTGAGGTGCTGTCCTTCAGATCAGATGTTAAACGGGGGTCCTGTCTGCCTGTTCTGGTGGTTATTCAGGTGATCGCTAAAGATCCCATGGCACTTCTCGAAATAAAAGGGGGAATTTCCCTGGTGTCCTTGCCAAATTGCTCCCATTCACTAAAAATACCACCAGCAGCTTAATCTGGTTCAGCATCAGTTGGTTTTCATCTGTATGCCCTCTGCCCCGGAATGAGGCTGAAAATAGGCAGAATTGCCTAGCCCTCCTTTCTCAGACAACAAAAGCTAAATAAATAATCCTCAGTGGAAGAGTACAGACTCATACTGTATATACTGTATCAGCATCTGAGTGACAACTATGAGGAAAGCCCGTGAACCTTGCTGGCAGACACATCTGTGTATTCTTGGGCCTGGTAGTGGATAGTCAAAGAGAATGTTGGTTGAAACACATAGACTGATCCTGCAGTGAAACCTTTACAGCAAACACGTTGATAAAGACAACCTCAACAGTTCACTGTAAAGTCTGCTTGGGACCACGGCACTCTTTCCCCCAGTCTTGTACCCCCTCCCAGAATCAACTCTGACTCAGAGTTGATAAGCCCTAAGTCCGGGGAGGGGCAGGGGACAGAGCCCCCTGCATGGGGTTTTGGGGGCAAAGCCCCCTGATAAACACAAAGAGGTTTTCCGATGGATTTATATCAACCACAAATTGCGGTCAATATAAATCCATAGCTGTAGGGTCACGTCGGGAAGATGTTGACGCTGTGACTTCGTAGAGCCATTGAAACAAACCAGCAAGACTGCAGCCTTGCAGAGCCATTCCAAGTAACCATACATACTGTGGGGAATATTAATTTTCATTAAACACTACGTGAGTTTCACATTAGGTTTTCAAGTTGGCCATCAGGCTGGATTACAAATACCACATTTACGGAGGTGGGGAAGCCATTTTAGCAATTTCATGCCATGTGTGTGTGTGGGGGGGGGGAGGGGGGTCATGTGCTCCATTGCTTCAACATTTTAAATGCACCAATGCCAGTTAACCAGCAACAATATCTTCAGATCTGCAACATTTCTACTCTGGGTACCAAGGGATTGCCATGGAGAAAACTTCCATTTCACTAAAGGGTCTAATACCAGGAGACAAGGGTAGCAACCATGGCTGTATCAAAGATTTTAAGGGCCCCCTGCAAAATATTTTGTGAGGCGCTACCTCCTTTCTTATAAATGCAAAATGACTATTAGTGCATATTAAGTATCTATAGTATAGGTTATTTTGTATCAGTCCCACTAAGAATCTGTAGTGACTGCCTCAGGACGCTCTGCAGCAAAACCGGTCGGAAGTATGGGCTGCTCCTCTACTTCTGGTGAGGGGTCTGAACTTTGTTTATGGCCATGTTTAGATATATATTTATTAAAACACTATTGCAACTATACTATCTGCATTTCTTCACTTTTGGCAGTGGTGGTGCACTGATTCTGTTGCCTTGTTTCCTGAAGAAATGAACAAAGTATCTCTGCAGGCAGTACTAGAAGAGACAAATGCTGCACAAACAGCCACCCTTGAATGTGCTGGGGTTGCCAACCTACACTCAACACTCTCTACCACAAAGATGTAGTTCAGACAACTCACCCCCCCAAGAAAAAAAGTGTTGAGGTACTATTGAGTACTCAGAAAAATAAATGTATTACAAAAATGTCTATTATAGGGTGACCAGCCAGTTACTGGGGTTACTAGAATTCCATCAGTTTTAGATAAGGCAGATAGCTTGGGCAGTGTACAGAGGGCTTAAATGCTCTCTGTAAAACATTACATCATCATTTGCCTGGCTCTGCTAAGCAGAGGATGAGGCAATGTTGCTCGGAACTCGCGCAGCAGCATAAGCCACACTTGGCTAACAGCTGTTGCTGGAGCTGTCAGAGTGTAGTCTGAAGTTGGAGTTCGAGTGAGAGAGTTCTAAGGGAAAGAACTGGCCTGCTGCCACTCTTGTTCAAGAGGGAAGGACCTTCTGTTTGTGTTTCTGCCATAGAACAGCAATCCAAAGGCTGATTTCCTGGAAGTGATGGCTACCAGATCCTTTGAAGCCTCGAGTTGGGGTGAATATTCTTCACAGTGTAAAGAAGAATGAGACTGAAGGTTCAGTAAGTGATTTGGGGCAACCCCAATTGACTGTAAGAGCTATCAGCACTGCCCAATTTGCAGAGAGTTATTGAGTACCAGTTAAAGAAATGGACTTGTGTGAGATCTGAAGCTTTCAAGTACTGTCCAAGAGTTCTAGGGGAACAAAGTGTGGAAATAGGCTACTATTCATCCCTCACCGAAGGACCACCACCGGCCAATCCACATTCTCTTACCTCTTCCCTAAACTCTGGAACGGCCTACCCATCCAGATCCGCCATTCTTCATCCAAACTCTCCCTTTCCTATGCCCTCTCCAGCTTCCTCGCACCCAGTTGCTGCTGCCCCTGACCATCCCCCCGGTAGCTCATCTTCCCCAGCCCTGACCAGCGGCCCGGCCATCGCCAAATTGTCTGGCTTATCTACTGCCCTGTGCACTTACACTCTCTCTATTACTTACTTGCACTCTCAACTTCTCCCTTCCCCCCCTTTCCTATTCAACCTACTCCCCCCAGCCCCATTCCCTTCCTCCTCACCTTCCTCCCCCCTACACAACTAACTCTTATTAGACCCTCCTTCGCTACCCCCCTTCTTGGTCTCCAATTCCTCCTCTCAACTTGGTGCATCTCTCTGTAGCTCAACCTCTGCTTTTGGCACTCAAGTTCTGCTAGTACTACCGTGTTCTGAATTCTGGCACTTAGGTATGTCATGCTTTGCCTCGATGAGTACCCATGATTTGTATACCATACCTTACTATCTTATTCTGTACTGTTCCTACCTTGTTGTGTAACCATGAATTGTTTAACCAGTATTTGTATCCCTTGCCCTTACGATCTTGTTCTGTACTGTTCCTACCTCGTTGTGTAACCATGATCTGTATAACCAGTATTTGTATCCCTTGCCCTTACGATCTTGTTCTGTACTGTTCCTACCTCGTTGTGTAACCATGAATTGTATAACCAGTATTTGTATCCCTTGCCCTTATGATCTTGTTCTGTACTGTTCCTACCTCGTTGTGTAACCATGATCTGTATAACCAGTATTTGTATCCCTTGCCCTTACGATCTTGTTCTGTACTGTTCTTACCTCGTTGTGTAACCATGAATTGTATAACCAGTATTTGTATCCCTTGCCCTTACGATCTTGTTCTGTACTGTTCCTACCTCGTTGTGTAACCATGATCTGTATAACCAGTATTTGTATCCCTTGCCCTTACGATCTTGTTCTGTACTGTTCCTACCTCATGCATAACCATGATCTGTATAACCAGTATTTGTATCCCTTGCCCTTACGATCTTGTTCTGTACTGTTCCTACCTCGTTGTAAACCATGATCTGTATAACCAGTATTTGTATCCCTTGCCCTTACGATCTTGTTCTGTACTGTTCCTACCTCGTTGTGTAACCATGAATTGTTTAACCAGTATTTGTATCCCTTGCCCTTACGATCTTGTTCTGTACTGTTCCTACCTCGTTGTGTAACCATGATCTGTATAACCAGTATTTGTATCCCTTGCCCTTACGATCTTGTTCTGTACTGTTCCTACCTCGTTGTGTAACCATGATCTGTATAACCAGTATTTGTATCCCTTGCCCTTACGATCTTGTTCTGTACTGTTCCTACCTCGTTGTGTGTAACCATGATCTGTATAACCAGTATTTGTATCCCTTGCCCTTACGATCTTGTTCTGTACTGTTCCTACCTCGTTGTGTAACCATGAATTGTATAACCAGTATTTGTATCCCTTGCCCTTACGATCTTGTTCTGTACTGTTCCTACCTCGTTGTGTAACCATGAATTGTATAATCAGTATTTGTATCCCTTGCCCTTACGATCTTGTTCTGTACTGTTCCTACCTCGTTGTGTAACCACGATCTGTATAACCAGTATTTGTATCCCTTGCCCTTACGATCTTGTTCTGTACTGTTCCTACCTCGTTATGTAACCATGATCTGTATAACCAGTATTTGTATCCCTTGCCCTTACGATCTTGTTCTGTACTGTTCCTACCTCGTTGTGTAACCATGAATTGTATAACCAGTATTTGTATCCCTTGCCCTTATGATCTTGTTCTGTACTGTTCCTACCTCATTGTGTAACCACAATCTGTATAACCAGTATTTGTATCCCTTGCCCTTACGATCTTGTTCTGTACAGTTCCTACCTCATTGTGTAACCACGATCTGTATAACCAGTATTTGTATCCCTTGCCCTTACGATCTTGTTCTGTACAGTTCCTACCTCGTTGTGTAACCACGATCTGTATAACCTTTACTTGCTGATCCTGTGCTGTGCTGCTCTGCCTGTGTAACATGCTCACTGTATTCCCTCCCAACTATGTATACTATCCCTATTGCACTACTGTATAGTTCAACTACTGTATGTATACCTTCCCCCTCTGTAACCCCCCCCCCAGGTCACACCGTGAGACGAGCATCTTCTTGCTCACTGTGCCTCTCCTGGTGAAACATTTTCAATAAATAAATAAATAAATGTAAACTGTCTAAGTGGGGTTGTCTGGTGCCTTGTCAGATACTTGGTGCTATGGACCCTGAGGAACAAGTGTGTGAAATGTAAACTGTTTGGGGGGGTGGGGTTCTGGTATCTGTTAGATACAGCTGCCATGGACCTTAGTCCAATGTTTGTGAAGAAGGATGCCTCTAGCAGCCCAGTTGGGTTGGAGAATACAGGAAATCCTAAAGTAATGGCAGAGATAATCCAGTTTATGGCCTGTGTGAGCAGCCCCTCACTCTAAGCGCACATAGATGTAACAGGTTACCCAGAGGAAAATGTGTGTAGGTATTAACTACAGTCACCTAGTGTGCTTTAAATAAGCCAGGAACCCTGAAATAGGACTGGTAGCAGATTTCATAAGTCCAAGGTCCCTGAAATAGGGCTGGGCAGCAGTTTCGAAGAAGTCCAAGGTCCCTGAAATAGGGCTGGGCAGCAGTTTCGAAGAAGTCCAAGGTCCCTGAAATAGGGCTGGGCAGCAGTTTCGAAGAAGTCTGTGAACCCTGAAATAGGGCTGGACGTGGTGTGGTAAAATGTTTGTGGGAAGAGAACAGTTTACCTAAAAGAAAGTGCTGGAAATGTTTAGCCTGCTAAAGTGTTATCTGTCATGTACAGTGCAAGCCCTGGGGGCGCCACCTTTATTAACCTTGTGTTGGGAATAAAAAAGACATACAGTAACATCCCAAATTCCTGGTTGTGGACAATCCCTCTTTTAGTTGTAACCATCCCCCCAATTTTGGGGGTCTTACCTTAAGTATCTACCTAGGCTCCTCTGATGACCGCTGCCTGGCAGATGTCCAGTAAGGGAAGTTAAATCCAGGTGTAAGAGGGTGTTGCCGTTGCTCTGTGTGTGTGCGCACATCAATGCCACTGTTCTATCTCTTTAAGCGCTCTGGCCCAAGTGTACAGCGTAAATTGTCTGGGCTGGATCCAAGTAAATCAAGGCTCATGACCAGCCAGGCATTACCCCAATCAGCTTCACTCTGCAGTCGCCTCATAGTGCAGAGCGATCCCTTTCCTAATCTGTAAATAGTCATTTCTAAATCCTTACTGTTGTTTAAACAAAATAAAATGTTTGGACTGCCAATACAGAGTATAAGTCCTTTCCGATGGGAGCTGCCGTGTTTGATCTGGGACATCCTGGTTTGGACCAATCAGAACCCAGGGGTCTTTGAGTGGTTCTAATTACAATTAATTATGGGTGAAACTGTGAACTTTCCTTTGAAACATAGAGACCAGCACAAGGATGGTGGTGCAGCTAAAAAACCTTGTAAGCTTCAAAGATGAAAGCACACACACCCCTTCATAAATTACACACCAAATTGATTGCTTCTTACTTCTTCTGCTTCGATAGAGATTCTCTGTTAAAGCACCAGAGGGTGCAAAACTTGAGAACTTTCCTGGAAGCAGCAACTATTTGAGGGTGGTGCTGACGCTACAAAATAAATTAAGAAGTAAGAAGCAATCAGTTTGGTGTGCAATTTATGAAAGGGTGTGTGCGCTTTCATCTTTGAAGATGTGAACTTTCCTTGTTGGCGCTTGAATGGACCACTGGGAGCACTAGAATTGTGATTGACAGCTCCTTCAGCCAACTGGACTACAGATATCCTGGTCCTTCAGAAAAAACTGTGTTCAGGGCAGTCAGTCCAGCTTGAGCTCTCAAGCTGAAGAGAGCAAAGTGTGTTGCAGCTGCAATGCTGGCCAACCTGCGGCACCGTCCCAAGCATGCCTGTTTCCAATCTGGGTACCCAGCAGTTGCCAAGACTGATAATTCAGGGACTAAAGTAACTAACAAGCAGCTAGACTGTCTCAGTACAGTAAAGTAATCATTTGCCTAAATTCTCGCCCCTCCCTTGTTCACATCCCCCTAAATAAACCAGATTTGCTGTTTTACTGTTAACTAGTCCCAAACAGGTGCAGTCTTTATCGATCTTACAAAAGCTTTCAACACAGTCCATCATGGCCTACTTACCTCTCTACTTTCTAGCCTAGGCCTGGCCTAAGGTCCTTGTGCTTGGTTAAAAAGTTACCTGTCCAATCGGTCACAGGCTGTAAAAATCTCTAATGAACTCTCCGACTTCAAACCAGTTCTCTCGGTGTACCACAGGATCAATTCTTGGACCGCTCCTCTTTAGCCTGTTCCTTAACTCCTCCCAGATATCTGCCAGGAGAAAATAATCTTATACGTGATGATGCTGTAATTCTCTCTTCCCACAAGGATCCAAACTCCCTACGAAAAAGCCTGCAACTTGCTTTCTCTAGTGTTGAAAGGTGGTTCCTGATAGTAAACTGTGCTAAACCACACAAACAAAAGCCATGCTCTTCTCCAATCACCAAAACAAAAATAGGCATACTCCACTCACCATACAAACCTCTGTGGAATTACACTGGACCAAGTAAATACTTTCAAATACCTTGGCTTCACTTTTGACCAAGGGCTCAACTTTGCAACCCACATTGACAACACTGCGAAAACAGTGAACCAACGCTTGGAATACTATTCAGAATCACAATTTCTAAATCAAGCGGCATTGAGAATAGCTATACAGAGTTCCATAATCTCAATCATTGACTATGGCCTTATTATTTATGGCTCAGCTACCTCCACTGCTCTAAGGCGTATCTCAATCACTCTAAATAAGGCCTGCCGGCTCCTCACGGGGGCTCAAAGACTGACTCACACGTGTGATCTGTACTATGAATCAGGCTGGTTGAACCTATCAAATCGTCTTATTTATCTCACCTGCACAATGGCAAAAAAATCTATCTTGGGACTGACTCCATTATGTATTCAAAACCTACTCCGACTGAATCCTGGCTCACGACCCTCCACCAGATCTGAACGCCAACCTTTCCTGGTTCCGAGATGCCGGACTGCACAGGGACAAAGATCTTTCGCATACAGGGCCCCGACATGGTTCAATGCGCTTAGTCCACCTACTCTATCCTCAACCTCGCTTGAAGCTTTCAAATCCATGCTCTATGCCCACCTCACCACCACTAGCAACTGTGATTGTGCTAGATAAAGACTACTACTCCTCATGTCCATCCTCACATCTGAGGCCTCTTCCTCCTGACTAATGAACCCTCTGGTACCTCTACTACTTCCTGTCTCCCACCCAAACTCACTCCCTCTTTTTCCTGTCCTCTCACTTACTCTCCCGCCACCACCTTTCCTCCTCTCTAGCCTCCTTTTGGCGCCTAATGATCACCTCTCCTGAAGTTTCCTTAACCTCGAAATTGTCTACCGCTTGAACCTGTTATAGCTGTTTTTCTATGAAACTTAAAAATGTTACTGCCTTAAACTGTTAATAGCAAATTTATGATGTAACTTTCCTGTCTGGTTTTACCTGTAATGTGTATCGTGCTTTGTTAAATGTTCTTTGTGACGTGGAACCTTTGTAAAAGAGCCCTAGCTCAAAGGTACTAATTCCTAGACTAATAAACTAAACTAAACTAAACTAAACCTGGCTAGTGAGCATAACATTACTTGGTCTAAAGTGCAAAGAACTCTGAAAGTGCATGTGTATGCTGTTGAAACTATCTTTTGCAGGGGGTTGCATGGTGAATGCGAGGAGATCAAACCCTGCTGGTAAGTGGAGGTTGCATAAGCATATCATATTTTAAGGCTGTGTCTAGAAAGGAAGTCCTGAAGCTCCTGAGGTCCATCTCTGATCATACCAGCTCTGGCTCAGACTCCCTGGAACCCCATCTCTTGAAACTTGCAGCTCCCCTTATTGCATTACCGCTGGCCAAAATTTATACGTTATCACTTTCAGGTGGAATGGTTCCTGACCTCTGGAAAACTGCTCGGATCACACCTGTACTTAAAAAAGGTGATCCTAAGGTTGTCATGAACTATAGACCAATTGCCATACTCTCAGTACTGAGCAAAATCCTGGAGAAAATTGTCTCAACTCAGACAACTGACTATCTACTTAAGCACAGTCTGCTCTCGGATACCCAACATGGCTTCAGGAAAAGGCATAGCACAACAACTGCACTCCTTAAATTCACCACACTCTTTCAAAAATGGATACTGGCAATCTGACTGAGGCTGTCTTTATTGACCTCACAAAGGCTTTTGACCTTGTTGATCACACTTTGCTTCTCTCCTCGCTTCAACACCTGCATTTCTCCACCTCTGTTGTTGACTGGTATGAAAGCTACCTGACAAATAGAACTCAAGTGGTGAAATTTAATTCCTCTCTATCGAACAGTACCACCATTAACATTGGTGTACCTCGGGGCTTCATCCTAGGGCCCCTCCTATTCTCTCTTTATATGAATAAGATTGGATCTGCTCTAAAATTCTGCTCTGCTACTCTATATGCTGATGATCTTGTCATCTATACAAGTTCTACTAATATAGACACTTTCAATACAACCCTTTCCTCTGACTTTAACAATATCCAAAACTGGCTATACGACCACAAACTGGCTGTCAACACTAGCAAAACTGAAGCCATGCTGCTTGGATCGGCCCCAAAGCTCCGGGCTTGCACAACAGCACTGACAGTGCAGAACTTAGAAGGTCAATTACTGGAATGTGTGACCTCTTTCAAGTATCTGGGCATCCTGCTAGTCAATCTCTTGATCTTAATCTTCATGTACAGTCTGTTTGCAGAGCTGTCAACTCCAAACTGGATGTTGCATATAAGACTAGTTATATGCTCATGCCATCGGCTAAAATGGCCATTGCAAGGGGGTTCTGCTCCCCACCCTAACCTATAGGGCTCCCTTATTTGAGGCTGCTCATAAAACTGACCTACTCAGATGGGATATTACGTATAACAACATATGTCGCTATGCCTCTTCTGCTCCTCGACTTAAACACCACTGTCAACTTTATAATGAACTTGGTTGGCTCTCTGTGTTAGCTAGAAGGAAATACTACCATGGCTCTCTTATTGAGTCGATAATTCGAAATCAAACCCCTAGGTGTCTTGCAGCTATGCTTGTTCCTCAGGACACACTCCATGGTCTATGATCAGCTGATAAATCTTTTCTGAATTTGCCAAGGTGCTGCACTAGGAAAGGAACTGTTGCATTTGAGCATGTGGTTCCACAGCTGTGGAATTCCCTTCCACTCGACATTAGACTTTCTAGCTCCCACACATGCTTTAAGAGAAAACTGCGCTCGAATCTGCTGATTGCTGATACCTGTTCCTGCTTTCACCCTACCTAATGACTGATGTCTCTGGCCATACAATAGTATTTCCTCAACTCTATATAACCCTCTTACTGCCTCAGCCTGTCCCGGCTCCCTTTCCCTGCCCATATACAATCTAGCACTGCAGGTATCTTCCTTACACTTACATACACTCATATAATCTAATTTCATGGCTTGCTCCCCTCTTCCTCACTTATCGACCTTTTCCTTAATGACACCCCCTGCTCTCAATGGTTATTTCTTCCTTTTGTATTACCTGTTTTTGTTTTTGTGTACCTTGTTCTGTTCATATGATATGTCACTTGATAATTTATTGTCCAAGGTCCTCTCTATTCATTGCAATTTGGGTATTGTGCCAGTGTTTTTTCCATCACAGGGCCCCAACCAGCTGCAACCGATCCTGGCTAGCCCTCCCCCCATCCTGGGTACCCAGTAAAAGTGACAATTTGGGACTCTGAATGTGCGCACAGTACTGTGATTATTAATGTGCTTAACCTAATTAACTTGATTTCCCCCTTCCTTGTTACAGCTCCTTAAATAAATCAGATCTGTTGATTTCAGCAAAGTTACACTGGCTGAGGTATTCATTTATGTTAAAGTATTGTACTGTGGTTTTTGCACTGTATCATCTGGTTTTGCAGGGGGCCCCTCGGGGACCAGTTGATGAAGCCAGTCCTGGGGGTAAGTGTACATTGTGAAGATATTCCTAATGCATTGTGTGGGCCACTAGTGGGAAGAAACGGGGGGTTACAGTGTCCCAGAGGGCTGTGACCAAGTTAGTTTGACTACTGCAAACCCTGACCTCTGGGTGGAGGCACCCGCCATTGGACCTAGGCCCCTCAGCCTGTTGGTAGTTAAGCAGGCAGGGGTAGTAGCCCTTGGGATAGCGCCATCTAGGGGTTACATCTTGGAGGCTCACCACTGGGATTGTGTGTCCTCTAGTGGCCATATTTATGAACCACTGTTAAGAAAAAATAAATAAATAAATGGGTACCCCGAAAGAAGTGGCTGTGCACCGGTTGGTGGAGTGGTGTACTGGGGAGGAGACTGACCCCCAAAATGCTATGCTTATCCTGGACATCCCCTTGGATATCAATACGGACACTGTACAGGCAATACTTTTCAAGGTGGAAGGTTTACAAAACCCTGTGGTGGTAGGTCGACATGCTAATCTGCTCACCCACACTTTCCTGGCCCTGTAGAGTTTAAGGATCCATAGATAGCTAAAAAGTGCCACAGACTATTACCCCAGAGGAGCCCTCACTGCCTGGAGAGTGATAACTAAGGACAGAAAGACCGGGGAATAAGCCTCCCACTATC
The DNA here is from genome assembly GCA_016271365.2 of Neoceratodus forsteri. Classification (NCBI taxonomy): domain Eukaryota; kingdom Metazoa; phylum Chordata; order Ceratodontiformes; family Ceratodontidae; genus Neoceratodus; species Neoceratodus forsteri. Next base: position 154,680,353 of record CM028134.1, read on the forward strand.
TGAAACTTTGAGGAGAAATTTGCTAAATGGTTGCTGGGGGAAGGGAAAACTGTGGAGGACTTGAAGAAACTATTCTTGCCAGCTAGGGGTGTTCTTCCCCCAACACCCTCTCCCGCTCCAGTACCCGTAATGGTGGCTGAACCAATGCAAGCTCCTAGTTCTGCACCTGCCATTAGTCACGACTCTACCGAAGGTTGAAGATCTTCTGGCACCTCCCCACCCTCCAGGAGTATGACTGGGAGACCTGGATAGACTATGTTGCCCCTCAAGTGCTAGAATGGCAATGCTCGGAAGCCAAAAAGCGAAAGAGGGTTAGTGAGAGCATCCGAGGTCCTGCCCTGGCTACCATCCATGCTAAACGGGCCAGTAACCCTGAATCGACTGCACAGGACTATCTTGAGGCCTTGGAGAATGTGTATGGGAGCCCGGATTCTGATGAGGACCTGTGGTGGAGAGTAAGAAATGCACAACAGTACCAAGGGGAGTTGTCTGTGTATGTATCTCGACCGGAAAAATTGTTGCAAGAATGCCTCAGAAAGGGTAGTCTGCCAGCGATTGAACTGGACCGAACCAGGCTGGACAGGATCCTTAAGTCTGCCCCCTTCTCAGAACTGCTGTTGCTTCAGTTACGCCTGGCAAATCGACTGGAATCCCACCCTCCTATGATACTCTAATGAGAGAAATTTGAGGAGTTGAGAAAAGGCAACCTCGGGAGGGACTTGCACCAATAGCTGCGGCTATGACCCGAGTGACTGAGGGTGACCCATCAAGTGAAGTTCTGGGGCAGAGGTTAACAGTTAATGAGTGCTCTGAGAAGGAAAAAGATATGCCACAATGGGGCGAACTGTTGAGAGAGTTCGGGGAAATAAAAAACAGTCTCTTTATGAAGGCCACTCCTGCAAGGACAGCCCCCGACCCTCATCCAACTGCATCTGCTATGGGGGTGGGGGTACCCACCATGCATCTCCTGCTGACAACAGCTCAAAACTTGATGTCTTGACCATGGAAGTGAAGAAACTGATGAGATGTCTCCAAATGCTTATCACGCCGCAGACAGAGATGGCACCAAGGTTTCCAGTTAGTAGTACCCCTGCCCTGGCTCCCAGTGTGATGCCTCAGCCAGCTCAAACTCCAGAAAGCATGTTTTGCTATAATTGTGGGAAGGATGGGCACCTGACGAGAGAATGCCAAAAGACACAGACAAAGTTGCATATAGGCTACAAGGAGAGCTTCAGAAAACAAATCGGTGGTTAAGAGGTGCACGCAATGATCCCAGTGAGGGCCCCAAAAATGCTAACTCACATCCCTTTGTGGCAAGCTCAGTTGCCCAGGCCCCTGCTACCACCTCTCCAGACTGGTTCAGAATAGTGGGTCCCTCCATGGAGACCACTATAAAGGTGAATGGAGTGTCTACAAGAGCTGTTTTAGACAGTGGCTCCCAAGTGACAATTATGTTCCAGGACTGGTATCAGAAGCATTTGTCTGATGTACCCTTACAATCATTGGAAGGGCTGCATGTATGGGGGTTAAGTGAGAAGGCCTACCCCTACTCTGGGTATATCCAAATTTGGCTGTCTTTTCCCACCTCTGTGGCTAGAGTGGCCGAGCAAGTAGAGACCCTGGCCTTAGTGTGTCCCCCTACCGGACCGTATGATGGGGTCCCTCTACTAATTGGGACTAATGCACATATGTTTGGATGGCTGGCACAGTTGTATTATGTAAAACAGGGGTCAAGGGCTGGTAGAGCTTTAAGAATTCTGGCCTTGATTAAGAAGGCCTATGAGGCACAGAGAGATGTTGAAACAGTAGAACCAGAGGAACTGGTTGGAATTGTCTGGAAGAAGGATTCTGAGTCTCTGATCCTGGCGCCAAATGCCCAGTGTACCTTACAGGGAGAGGTCCGTATCAGAAAGGATGTCAAGAATAAAATATTAATGTTGAATGTACCAGGTGACGGAAAATTGCCGGAGGGACTGCTGGTCAAACCTAGTATTTTGCCTGCTAGAGCCCATGCTTATGCCGGAAGGGTAATGGTTCAAGTTCATAATGTGTCTGACAGAGAGATTCGAGTAAATAGAGGTTGTACCCTGGCTAATGTGCATTGTGCAGACACTGCAGTGCTACCCAGTAGCAAGAGCTCAGGGAAGAATGACAGAGTAATGCCTGACTTGTTTGATTTCGGCGACTCCCCGTTGCCAGCTGAATGGAAAGTGAGGATCAGTGAAAAGCTTGCCCAGAGAGACCAGGTGTTTTCTTTAAAGGAATGGGATGTAGGATGCATGCAAGCAGCTGAGCACCATATCTGGCTGCATGATGAAAGGCCATTTCATTAGAAGTCTCGACACCTGGCACCTGCTGACATAGATGATGTGAGATGGCATCTGCAAGAGATGCTAGCTGCTGGTGTAATACAAGAATCAAGAAGCCCCTATGCTTCCCCCATTGTGGTAGTGAGAAAAAAGAATGGGACAGTAAGGATGTGCGTGGATTATCATACTTTAAACTGGCGGACTATCCCTGATCAGTACAATATGCCCTGCATTCAGGATGCTTTGGACTGTCTAAATGGGAGCAAGTGGTTCTCTGTGCTGGATCTCCGCAGTGGGTACTGCCAGATCCCGATGGCCCCGAGGACCGTGGAGAAGACAGCCTTTATCTGTCCGCTTGGCTTCTATGAATTCATGAGGATGCCTCAAGGTATTTCAGGCACCCCCACCACTTTTCAAAGATTGATGGAGCGTGCAGTGGGGGACATGAACTTACTAGAGTGCCTAGTGTACCTAGATGATGTTATTGTGTTTGGCTGCTCACTGGAGGAACATGAGAGCAGATTATTCAAGGTGTTGGACCGACTAAAAGACTTTGGCCTTAAACTGTCCATTGATAAGTGTCAATTCTTTCAAACATCAGTAAAGTATGTGGGACACATAGTATCCACCGAGGGAATAGAGACCAACCCAAGTAAAGTTGAGGCCTTGACCACCTGGCCACAGCCCAAAAATCTAAAACAACTGCAAAGATTCCTGGGATTCTGTGGTTATTATCTGCATTTCATCAAGGACTATTCAAGAGTGATCCGTCCTTTACTTAACCTTACTCAAGAGTATCCCCAACCCAAAAAAGATACAGAAAGTCAGTGTCCCTCGAAACTGAAAGAGTGTATTTTCATCTAAGTGAAGTATTTGGGGCCCGCTGGACTCCTGATTGTGAGACTGCTTTTCATGAGATCATATATCAACTTACCCATGCTCCAGTGTTGGCCTATGCCAATCCAACAAAACCTTATGCCCTGCACACTGATGCTAGCTTGCAAGGGTTAGGGACTGTGTTGTACCAAGAGCACGAGAACGGCCTGAGATCAGTGGCCTTTTCCAGCAAAAGCCTGACCCCATCAAAAAAGAACTATCCTGTACATAAGTTAGAGTTCCTAGCTTTGAAGTGGGCCATTGTTGACCAATTTCATGAGTACTTGTATGGGGCTAAGATACTGGTAAAAACTGACAATAATCCATTGAACTATGTGCAGACTTCAGCTAAATTGGATGCCATTGGCCATAGATGGCTTTCTCCATTATCTACATACGACTATGCTGTTGAATACAGAGCAGGTCTGAACCACATAGATGCTGATGCTCTCTCCCAGAGGCCTGTTCCCCAGAATGACTGGATCAGACTGTCAGAACCTGATATTTGAGCACTCTGCCAGAAGTTTGACAGGGAGGAACAAATGTCCACGGACGCAGTGGACTGTATGGTGGATTGTTTGGGACCTTCTGAGAATTGCATACCTGCTGCTTATTGCCACTTTTCTGCAATAGACATTGGTGCACTGCCTCAGCTGGACAATGACAGTATTCGGGGCTCAATCCTGAGATCCCATGATCAAATCAGCTTTAGAAGCCCTCTATGCAGGGAAAGATGTGTCCAAATTACGTTCCACTGATTTGAGAACTGCGTTGTTATACAAAGAAGGTCCTAAGTTGAAACTGATCAATAGACTGTTATACAGAGAAACAGTAGACAGAGGGGGACAAGTAGACAAACAACAACTAGTGCTGCCCACTGCTTTTCGAGACTCAGTGCTGAGGTCCTTACACAACCACATGGGGCACCTTGGTATAAACCGAACACCTGACTTGGTGAGATCCAGATTCTATTGGCCTAAGATGGGGGTTGATGTGGAGCAACACATTCGAACTTGTAGTCACTGCTTACAGAGAAAAACTTTGCCCCAGAGGGCTGCCCCCTCCTTGTTAACATCACCACCAGTGCATTCTTGGAGCTGGTCTGTATTGATTTTCTGAGTTTGGAGTCAGATCAAAGAAATATTAGTAATGTGCTGGTGGTCACTGACCATTTTACGAGATATGCCCAAGATTTCCCCACCAAGGGCCAGAAGGCATCCACTGTGGCAAAAGTACTTGTAGAAAACTTTTTTGTTCACTGTGCGGCTCCACAAAGAATCCACTCTGATCAAGGAAGAGACTTTGAGAGTCGTCTGATCAAAGAGATGCTTTCTCTGTGGGGAGTACGAAAGTCCAGAACCACCCCTTACCACCCCTAGGGGGACCCACAGCCTGAACGTTTCAACCGCACCTTGCTAGATATACTAGGCACCCTCCGTTCAAAGGACAAGCCTAGATGGAGCCAACAAATTAGCACCCTGGTACATGCCTACAACTGCACCAAAAGTGATGCCACTGGGTTCTCCCCCTACCGCCTGATGTTTGGAAGAGAAGCTCGACTGCCAGTAGATGTGTGCTTTGGAGTCTCTCCTGATGGGGTTCGAGCTGACAACTATTTACAGTATGTGCAAAAGTTAAAGGCCCAGCTAAATCATGAGTACCAACTGGCTCATGCCATGGCTGCAAAAAGAAATCTGGCCAACAAAGAAAGGTATGACAAAAGGTGAAAGCACAGGAACCCAGGAGGGAGATCGGTATTGCTAAGAAATCTGGGACTGCATGGCAAACACAAGATTGCTGACAGATGGCACCATCTCCCTCATATTGTAGTGGACAAACTAGATGATCTGCCTGTGTACAAAGTAAGGCCTGAGAATAATTCAAAGGATGTTAAAACAATGCATGGAAATCATTTACTGTCCATTGGACAAATCTTGATTGAGTCTGAGCCCCCAGAAAATGCCCCCTCTGGACCAGTGACTAGAGCTGCTGCTAAGAAAAAAATCAAGAAAGTCTGCACCTACAGAAGCTGAGTTAGACAGTTAACTTATATTTTATGAACTTGGTTCCCTGTTCACCGCTGGGTGGGCTTGTTATTTGCTTCTCTTTGTGCTACTAATGCTGAAGTGTAAAGCTAGGGACTCACTGGGTGCCCTAGAGTTGCCTTGCTGATTGCACCTTAAAGCCAGATATACTAAGCAGCTAATATAGAGCAGGCTTGTTTAATATTGTGGTGAACCTATCTCCCCACTTTCCCATTTGCAGGTTATACCTGCTGGCCACTAGAGGGACCTATGCTCCCTTGCTACTTCCTACTCCTACCTGTACAGTACTACTTCCCTTGGATCTTGCTCACCACAATGTATTGGCCCTGCCTCACGCTCTGCCTGTGCCTATCCCCACTAGCAGTGCACTTGCCCACTTACCCATCTGCTACTCCACACTGTGCCCTGGCACCCCTCCCTCCCCTTGCTCCTGAACCTGCTCTCTTGCCCCTTGGGACCCCTGTGTGTCTCGGTCCTCCCTGCCTTCCCCTTAGCTTCCTCCTCGCCTCAGACACATCTGGGTGTCTTCTTTCCTTGCCTTTCTTCCTGTACCACCCTGCCCACCCCTGCTCCTTATCCTCCCCTCCCCCCCCATGTCAATCGTAGGAAAACCTCTCACCATCTCCCAGCCAGGGTGTTAGTCATGTTACTACTCCTGTCAGGGAACATTCATCCAAACCCTGGCCCAGTTCCCAGGAGCTCCCCAACTAGCACCAAAGGCCTATGCATGGTCTCCATGAATATCTGTAGCCTCCTAAAAAAGTTTGACTCACTACAATGCCTGGTCACATCAATTAACCCTGATGTTATTGCTCTGGTTGAGACTTGGCTGTCGAAATCCTCCCCTGACTCCCTAGTCTCCCTTCCTGGTTTCACCCTCTTCTGGTCCGACCATGTTGGGAGACGGGGCGGCGGCTGCGCTATTTATGTCAAGGAATCTCTCCCCGTACTAGCCCTGCCTGCTCCCATCCTTGACTCCAGGGCCCAGGCGCTTATGCTGAAACTAACCCCTGACCCTTTAAAGGGTCCCCTTTATCTGACTACTGCATACGTGCCCCCCAGGGACCAAACACAGGCCATTGCCTCTCTCACAGAATACCTTTCCTCACTACCTCCTTCCACTGATCAAATTCTGGTGGGTGACTTAAATGTCAACTGGCTCAGCCCCTTCTCCTCCTCTACCCATGACTCCTTTTCTGCAATAGACCTAATGCAACTAGTTACCCACCCTACCAGGACTAACCCCAAGAGAGGCTCCAGTACCCTGCTTGATGTGGTACTCACCAACCGCCCTAATCGGATCCCCAATGTACAAGTCCTCCCAGACTCTCTCAGTGATCACTCCCCCATTCTATTCCACTGGTCATCCTCAGTCCCCAAACCCACAGCACAGTCCACATGCCGGCAGCGTCTAATACCCAGTGGACTGATAAAACTTAAGGAACTTCTGTCTCTAATTGACTGGTCTCCTATACAGGCAACTCCTGACATCAACACAGCTCTCTCCTTCTTTACCCAAACTTTTAATAATGCCCGTGATATCTTTGCCCCACTGTCGACCCGCCATTCCTAAAAGGCAGAATGCCCCCTGGGTAACCCCAGCTTTGATCCACCAACTCAAACATAGGGACAACCTATAGCACCGTGCCATTGAGACTGGCCGGCCCAGTGACAGGCAGTTATATGCTGCTGCCCGAAACAAGTGCACTCGGGCCATCAGAAAGGCCAAGTCTGAGCACTATCGGTCCTCACTCACTGCCTCATGGGGGAACCCCAGAACCTTCTGGGATAACATTAAACAGTTAAATGGGAGTGCACATCCCCCACCCACCAGATCAACATTAATGGTGGATCCTCAGATCCAGCCCTCATAGCCAACCACTTCAACACCTCATTCACTGACCTTAGCCCTATCCTCCTACAAATTTTTTGACCCTCCTCCCCAGCACCTGCCGTAAATCTTTCTCGCCTTATTTTCTCCTCCGCCGTGTTTCTGCCCAAGAACTTGGCCGCCCTAGTCACGGCCCTCAAGAGTAATAGTACGGGCAGTGACACCCTGGATCCGTGTATCCTACGGCTGGTCTTAGACACAGTCCTTACCCCGATCACATGCCTCATCAACCACTCTCTTTGCCTGGGGAAGGTTTCAACTGCCTGGAAAGTCGTCACTGTCACCTCTGTTTTTAAAGGAGTGCAGAGACTGTAACAGTTCCCCCTAGAAAGACTGGCTGAGCTGTAAAGCCTGTGGTGCACCTCAGTTATGATTCCCCTGGGAGGGCTGTGGACTTGCCTCTCAATGTTGTCCATAAAGGAGTGTATGTGTCCCCAAGCTCATTGCCCAAACTGAACATCAGTGTTAACTCCAAGTTACTTGTGTTGTCCTCTAGGTATGGTGCCCCTGCCCCATCCAGCCAAGGTAGCTGATAGGGAAGGGCTCCCTCTCTTCAGGTTTCATGTACAAGAGGTAATAACCTGAGTTAAGGTACAATATGTGTGTAATACTGTATAAAGAGTGACGTACTGCAAAGTTTCAGAAATGTGTTTCTGGTAAAGTGATGTATTGACTGATGATTACATGTATAAGCCTAATGTGATACTAATGTAAATGTATATGGGTGTATTGAAACTTATGGGAGTACTTGCTTGATGCGGACGCCAAGCTTTCCCACGCCAGGAAGGGTGTAACCCCCTGAAAATGGGGGTTCCCAAAAAGTCTTCCAGGAGCTTGTTGAATGCTCCAAGCCTGAATGGTGCTTGGCGCTTAAGCCGTTTATCTGTGAGTGCTTTTAGAGCCTCCGGTACTGTCTCTTTAAGAGCTGTCTGCTTGCAGACATAATTAGTTTGTATGGGAAGGGGGGGACTGTATGTTTTCCTGCTTGAGTCCTGCTCGAGCTACTGCCAAATCGCTCCGTTTCTGCCATTGCTAAGTGGGCAGAAGGAGCACTCTTCAAAGATGTAATTGTTTGCTTGTAACCTGTTAGAATAATAATGAAAATGCAGTTTGATTTAACCTGCTTTCTTGTAGCAAGGACAGTGCAAAGTAGCTCCCTCATGTTGATTCTGAAATGCTGAATTGGACCAATCATGGTGGGGATCCTTTAAAATGGAGCCTGCTCTGGGCGAATCAGAACTTGGACTCGCCTCTGGAGCCTGCTGTAAGGGGATTGTAAGGGCAGTGACTCTGGGAAATGTAGTTTTGACTCGGCACCTTTTTTCCACCAACAGGGGGAGTTTACTGTGAGTGACAGCCAAACCAGCCAGCTGAACTGGAAGGAACTCAAAGGAAATGCCCGGCTCTGTCTACTGGAAAGATCAGATCAGTTTCGGCTGTGAAGAGACAGGGAGCTATGTGCTTCTTCGGTGTGTAGTTTTAGCGTGGGGATCTCATGTAAGGCCCTAAGTTTCGGTCTGTAGTTTGTGCAAGCGCCTGTATGGACTGAAACCAACCTGTGAAGAGAATCAAGGAGATCTGAAGAGTAGAAACCAGGCTCACCCTGTAGAAGACTGGAGAAATTGCTGAATCACACTCGGTCTGTCAAGAACTGAATCTGCTGTGTGTTCTCCTGGGTATTTTGCAGTAATTGCGATCGGGATAGAGAAGCAGCCTGCTTGGTATAGTACTTTCCTTTTACATATAAACGTGTGTAGTGCTTGTGGGGAATCGTGTTTCAAATCCCCTTTACAGTGAATAGAGAGCATGAAGCTGGAAGTAAACCCCAGTTTAATCCAGATTACATCCATTTGCTCTAAACTGCAGTGGGGTCCAGTCACAAGGACCTTGTCCACATGGTCTGCTCCTCCTGGCAATTCAGGACAATCTGCCTTCCATCCAGTTCCCAGCATTGAGTTTGTGAGTACAAAGCAGGGTAGCTCCCTGCCATCTGTTTATCGAGTTGCAAGTGTGTCATCTAATTGTTGTGTTTTTCTTCATTTCTTCACAAACTGAGCCAACTGGCTCTGGATTACAATTTGGGTATTGTGCCAGTGTTTTTTCCATCACAGGGCCCCAACCAGCTGCAACCAATCCTGGCTAGCCCCCATCCTGGGTACCCAGTGAAAGTGACAATTTGGGACTCTGAATATGCATACAGTACTGTGATTATTAATGTGTTTAACCTAATTAACTTGATTTCCCCCTTCCTTGTTACAGCTCCTTAAATAAATCAGATCTGTTGGTTTCAGCAAAGTTACAATGGCTGAGGTATTCGTTTATGTTAAAGTATTTTACTGTGGTTTTTGCACTGTATCATCTTGTTTTGCAGGGGGTCCCTTGGGTCCAGTCGACGGAGCCAGTCCTGGGGCTAAGTGTACATTGTGAAGATATTCCTAATGCATTGTGTGGGCCACTAGTGGGAAGAAAGGGGGTTTACAGTGTCCCAGAGGGCTGTGACCAAGTTAGTTTTACTACTGCAAACCCTGACCTCTGGGTGGAGGCACCAGCCATTGGACCTAGGCCCCTCAGCCTGTTTGTAGTTAAGCAGGCAGGGGTAGTAGCCCTTGGGATAGCGCCACCTAGGGGTTACATAAGGATGCGTGGATAATAGGGCCATCTGGGGGCCCCAGGGGAGAAAAAGAAATCACACAAAAAAAAGTTACGAGAAGTAAAGGCCAGTGCCCAAACTGCTATGGACATAGCAAAGGGTCAAACTGCTCATCTTTCTGCTGCTGAAGTCATCAGTGAGACACTGTCTTCTTCCACCAGTGTGAGTGTTCAAGTCCCAGGGGGTGAGGAACCAAATTATAATATGTTGCAAGAACTGAGAGAGTTAAGAGCTTTAGTGAGTGACTGTGCACAAACATCTCATCAGCTGTCCACTTGGAGGAGGCCTAGTGGGGCTGAACCTGGGCCCAGGCCCAAAGATGAGTACAAGCCTAGTCCACACCCTAATCGTAATCAAGTTGAAGAACCTCGAACACCTAACCCTAGGCTGAATGTCTTTTGCTACCATTCTGGACAAGATGGGCACACTAAAAGAGTCTGTAACTCCCTGGAAGATTTGCGAAAAGTAACAGCCAAGCTACTTAACCAAGTGAGACAGAGTGGACTAAAGCCTCAATCCAAACCTCCCCACAAGCTTTATATGGGACGATCTGCTGTCACACCTCCAAAAAACAATGCTCCTCCTGATTGGTCCAAAATGGTGGGTCCCTCCATGTTGACTACAGTGCATACTGATGGCATCCTGGCCTGAGCCATTTTGGACAGCGGATCTCAGGTCGCGATATTCTTTAAGGATTGGTATGATCCCTTACAACCCCTTGAAGGACTGCATGTGTGGGAGTTGAGTGACAAATCGTATCCTTATCTTGATTTTCTTCAAGTGTGGCTTTCTTTTCCCTCATCTGTGACAGGTGTTGGAGATCCAGTGGAGACTTTAGCTCTTGTGTGTCCCCCTACAGGCATGTACGATAGGATTCCAGTGTTGATTGGCACCAACGCACATATGTTTGGACACCTTGTGCAAATGTGTCAAGAAAGACATGCCCACAACACAGGAAAAGTTTTACACATCCATGCCATGGTACAGAAAGCCTATGAGATGCAGATGCACCGCAAGGCAAGTGGCCAGAACAAGCCTGTGGGACTTGTATGGAAGAAGGATTCCTCACCTTTTGTTCTTCCCCCTAATGCTCAGTGTAGTGTCAGTGGACAAGTCCGCCTATACAGAGATGTAACCAATAAAATGCCAATGCTGGACGCTGCAGAAGAAGGAAGACTTTCTGAAGGACTTCTGGTTAAACCTAGTATACTGCCTGTCCATGCTCACGCATATGCCCAGAGTGTGGTGATTCAAATCCAAAATGTGACCGACTGAAACATTAAAGTTAACCGAGGTTGTACCGTGGCCAAGATCTATTGCACTAACACTGCTGTGTTGCCATCCAAGTGCCAAAATGGAGCAGAGTGTGAAGTATCACCGGACATGTTTGACTTTGAAGAGTCCCCTGTCCCTGACAGCTGGAAGGACAGGATCAATCGAAAGTTGACTAGGAGAACCAAAGTGTTTTCTCTTAGAGAATGGGACGTTGGTTGTTTTACTGGTGCTGAACATCATATTCACCTGCATGACGAAAGACCCTTCAGGGAAAGATCTTGATGCTTAGCACCTGCTGACATTGACGATGGCAGGCACCATCTACAGGAAATGCTTGAGGCTGGCATCGTACAAGAAGCATGTAGTCCTTACGGTTCTCCAGTCATTGTAGTATGGAAAAGGAATGGTTCCATCCATATGTATGTCGACTACAGAACTTTAAATAAAAGAATCGTGCCTGACCAATATACTATGCCACGCATACAAGATGCCCTGGACTGCCTCAATGGGAGTAAGTGGTTTTCAGTTCTTGATCTATGCAGTGGGTACTATCAAATCCTGATGGCACCAGAGGACAGAGAAAAAAATGCATTTATTTGTCCTCTGGGCTTCTAAGAGTTCTTCCATATGGCCCAAGGCATATCCGGTGCACCAGCAACTTTTCAGAGACTAATGGAACATGCTGTGGGAGATATGAACCTACTTAAATGTTAAGTCTACCTTGACGATGTCATTGTCTTTGGCAAAACCCTTGAAGAACATGGAGCTTGTCTATTTAAAGTGTTGGATAGATTTGAAGAATTGGTTTAAAGTTATCAATTGACAAATGTCAGTTTTTCCAGAACTCTGTGAAATGTGTAGGCCACATCATATCATCTGAAGGCATCCAAACAGATCCTGGCAAGGTGGAAGCATTAACTGACTGGCCGAGACCAAACAACTTAAAAGAGCTACAATGGTTCCTGGGCTTCTGCAGCTACTATCGCCGTTTCATAAAAGACTATGCCAAGGTAGTGCGTCCACTGTTGAATTTAATGCAAGGGTATCCTCCCACTCAGAAAAAGTACAAGAAAAGCATGGAGACAGAGATGTCAAAACCCTGTTTCCGGCCTCACAAACCTTTTGGGCAGAGATGGATGTCAGATTGTGACACAGCCTTTCATGAAATCATTTATGAACTAACTCATGCACCTGTTCTTGCATATGCAGACCCATCCAAACCTTATGTGCTACATACAGATGCTAGCCTAAGTGGTCTCGGGGCTGTGCTCTGCCAAGAGTTTCCAGAAGGATTGCACCCAGTGGCTTATGCCAACTGAAGTCTGACACTCTCAGAGAAGAACTATCCTGTCCATAAATTGGAATTTCTCAACCTGAAGTGGGCAATTGTGGCTCAATTCCATAAATACTTGTATGGCGCCAAGATATTAGAGAAAACAGACAACAGTCTTTTAACCTACATCCAAACTTCTGCAAAACTTGATGCTGCTGGACACAGATGGTTCCCTGCACTGTCTACGTATAATTATGCAGTGGAGTACCGACCAGGCCTCAACCGTATCGAAGCTGACACTTTATCATGAAGACCTGCTGCCAACCAAGAGTGCGTGCGCATGTGAGAGCAGTCCATAAAAGCATTGTGCCATAGGTTTGACAGACATGAAACTCACTCCACTGAAACTGTAAACTGCTTGGCCGATTGCTTAGGACCTCCTGATACTTGCTTACCAGTGGCCTATTGTAATTTTGTTGCTTTAGATCTAAGTAGCCTGCCACAGTTAACAACAGCTGATCTTCAAAGACAGCAATATCATGATCTAATGATCAGACTAGTCCTGAACACCCTGACCAAGGGAGATGTCTCAAGATTGTGGTCCAGTGACCCAAGACTGCTTTAATGTTCAGAGAGGAACCTAAACTTAAGCTCCGAGAGAAGTTGGTGTATTGTGAACTGATGAATAATCAAAAGGAAGTTGTAAAAAAAACTAATTGTGTTGCCCTCAGAATTCTAAAATGTTGTATTAAAGGCTCTCCATGATCAAATGGGACACTTAGGTAGTAAGAGAACTCTGGATTTAGCCTGTGCACACTTCTACTGGCTAAAAATGGGCACAGACATTGAGCAGTATGTCAAAACCTACAGCAGGTTTCTTCAACGAAAAGCACAACCACAGTGAGCAGCCCCTTTGATTCACATACCTACCAGTGTGTCAGTGGAGCTTGTGTGTATAGATTTTGTAGGCCTAGAACCAGACTCAAAGAACATCAGTAATGTGATAGTTGTGACAGACCATTTCGCAACATATGATCAGGCCTATCCAACCAAAGACCAAAAGGTTGCCACTGTAGCAAAAGTCCTTGCTGAAAATTTCTTTGTTCATTACAGTGTTCCACAATGCATACACGTATGCATACACATACTTGGATCAAGGTTGAGACTTTGAATGTAGATTGATTAAAGAGCTCTTGTGTATCTGGGGTGTGAAAAAGTCCAGAACCACTTCCTACCATCCGCAAGGAGATCTGCAACTGGAAAGGTTTATTTATTTATTCATTTATTTTTTTAACCAGGAGAGACACACTAAGTGGAAGCCTGTTTACAGGTGAGACCTGGAAGCACAAGGAAGTTAAGTGACTTGCTCAGGGTTACAGTATGCAAGTGGGAGCTGTGGGATTCAAACACAGGTCTCCAGGGTTGCAGCTCAGAGCCTTAAACCACTGCACTGTTTAATAGGACTCTACTCGACATGCTTAGCACTCTGCATTCCAAAGATAAACCAAAGTGGAGTCAACAGATAAGCTGTCTAGTGCATGCATATAACTGCACCAAAAAGAATGCAACAGGATTTTTGCCATACCATCTCATGTTTGGCTGCGAGGCACGCCTGCCTGTTGATGTCTGTTTCGGAGTGTCACTGGAAGGGGTTCAGTCTGACAATTACTTACAATATGTTAAGAAATTAAAAGCTCACTTAAACCATGTTTATCAATTGGCCAACACCATGGCTGCAAAGAAAAATCTTGCAAATAAGGTACGTCATGACAAAAAGGTAAAGGCTCATGAACTCAAGGCTGGAGCTCATGTGTTAATGAGAAATCTTAGTTTTCAGGGGAAACATAAAATAACTGACCACTGGAGCCACAGGCCCTACATTGTAATCAGCAAGTTGGATAATTTGCCAGTATACAAAGTGTGACCTGAAAGAGATACTCGAGCTGTAAAGACAATACACAAAAATCACCTTCTGCCAATTGGTCAAATTGTCATAGATACTGTACCACAAGATACTGCTCCAACAGGGACCATTACACATTCTGCTACTCGTAAGAAACAGTTAAGTCAGTTTCCTGCTGTTCAACCGTCAAAACCCCCAGCTCAAAGTGCTACAGTAAAAGATGATGTTGATTCTGATGATGATAGCAGTGAGTGTGGTGTTGTTTACTACCCTTCTCTCGAGTTGGGACAATTGTTTCAAGGAGCCTACTGTCCTACCTCTGGTCTCCCTTCCGATGTTCTGGAGATCCCTGACAACTCTACTCTTTCAATGGTACCTGAACTACAAGAGAGTTACACACAAAGTGTGACTTCTGACATAGCAGTCTCCCTTGCCTAGTAGAACTGTCTGATACTGAAGCAACTAATTATGGTGGAGAAAGTGGCGAACCAGCCAATGAATCACAAGATGATGGTGAAGTAGCAAGTGAACAAAACAGTGATGCTGGACTGTGTGTGCTAAGTGAATTATTTCATGTCCAAGAAGGCGATGCTGTTCCTGAGAATGCCGGTAGTGTGTTGGATGACTCAAATCTTGTTGAAATACCACTTTCAGATGAAAATGTATTTATTTATTTATTTAGTTTTTGTTAACCAGGTGAGCACACTAGCCAAAAAATGACTGTTTTCGGGCATGACCTGGGAGAGTACACACAGAGTCGTAAGACAAGTACATCACATCAGTGCGGGAACATTAGAGATATTGCTAAACAGTAAAAAGTAAATGAAAACAGGAACGTAGCATACTATCAGGTACTACACTGTGCATTCTCAATGGAGTAAACAGCAGTTTACAAGGAGACAGATATATTGGGAACATAACATAGTGCAACAGTTCATATGGGGCGAGCAGCAGACAATAGAAAATGATACAAACAGCAGTAATAACTAAAATAACGTTATTACTAAAAAAAATGAAGCAAAAACAAATTAAGGGAGGAACTATTCTATAGGGTGTTATAGGTGAGACAGGAGGGTTATAAATGAAAAATGCACTTGAGGGCAGATATGATAGGTTTCACAAGTGGAGAAAAAAGGGGGTATAGTAAGATGATCAGAGTGAGGAGTGGGTGCAGAGAGGAATTACGTGAGGTCAAAACAAGTGCAGGGGTCAGCTAGAGATAAATGCCATCAAAGCTTTCTTTTAAAGCAGAGATGGGATGTGGCCTAATGAAGAGCCAGGGGAAGGGAGTTCCAGAGCTTGGGGGCAGCATGGTGGGAATCACTGGAGCCCTTATATGTCTGGCATCTTGGCACATTGAGTAGAGACCGATCAGCTGAGCATAGTCCGTAGGAGGGGGATTGGGCTACAAGCATCATTGCAAGCAAAGAAGGAGTTTTGTTTCTGATTACTGAGTCAATAAACGAGCCTAGGGAGAATACTCGGCAGGCAGAGGAGAAGAGCCAACCCAAGTCATTGCAGAGTTGGCAGTGGTGCTTTAGCCTAGGTGATGATGAGACGTACCTGCAGACATGATTATAGGTAACATCCCATTTGTGCAGGGCAGTTTTATTAGCTACAGCAAAGATTGGAGCACTGTATGTTAGGGCTGGGAGAAGCATACTCCTGGCAATGGCCAGCTTATCAAAGGGGTTTAGCATATAGTTTGTTTTGTAAGTGATTCCCAGCTTTCCATTTACAGCCTTACAGACAGATTGAATATGCAGATTTAAATCCAAGGATTGATCCAGGAGGACTCCAAGATATTTAAAGGAGGCTACACATTCAATTAATGAGCCGCCTAAGTCACATATCATCAGGGTCATCCGACAGGTCCTGAGTTTGGGGGCAGAGCCATTTAGCATGACTTGAGTTTTCTTTGCATTCAGGACAAGTTTATGAGTTACCAGCCAGTTTTGTACATTACTGAAATCAGAGAAGAATGAAGCATTTATATCGGAGACATTTTCGGAGCTGGAATAGAGGACTAGATCATCTGCATAGAGTAAGGCAGAGCATGAGTAAAACACATCAGTGATATTATTAATGAAGGGTGAGAAGAGTAGGGGTCCCAGGATGGAGCCCTGGGGAACACCAATATTTATAATGGCTCTGTCAGATAGCAAAGAGTTGAACTTCATAGTTTGAGACCTGTTTGATAGGTAACTGCTATACCAGTCGACTACTGAGGGTGAGAAGTTCATATTTTTGAGAGTGGAGTGGAGAGAAGCAGGGGATGATCAACTAGATCAAAGGCCTTGATAAGGTCTATGAAAACTGCCCCTGTGAATAATCTAGCATCCATATTTGAAAGCACATCCGTTGTGAAATTAAGGAGAGCCATCGAAGTACTATGTCCATTTCTAAAACTGCGCTGAGTGTCAGAGAGAAGGTTGTACTTTGTTACATAATCTATAGTTTGGTTGGCAACAAGTTTCTCTAGACTTTTACTAAGGACCGAGAGGATGGCTATGGGCCTGTAGTAAGTTATCTCCGTAGAATCTCCTTTTTTAAAGACGGGTGTGATGCAAGCAATCTTCCAGAGGTCAAGGACCACACTACAGGAGAGTGACATCATGAAGATTTTTGCCAGTGGGGAGGCAATAATGGGTACAGCTAGCTTTAGGAGCCTAGGTTCAAGAGTATCCGAGCCTGAGCTGGTATTATCTGAGATGGACTGAAGTAGTTTTAGGACCTCAGTCCTTGATATCTTCTTGAAAAGAAAAGGAGGTGTAGAATGCTGTTCACAGAAACGAGGATCGGGAGTAGATGAGTCAGGCATAGAGGTGGACTGGGAGCCAGCTGGAGGTGATGGGAAGAAAGAGGTGTATAGAGGTAGATCCAAGAACATGCGATTAAAGAAGTTTGCAATGGTATTTGAGTCATTACAGTGTACCCCATTTAGTATCATGTCTCCAGGGGGTAGTCTTTTGAGGAGTCCCAAGGAAAGTATTTACATGCGCCCAGAATTTCCTGGGGTCCCCAGCAGAACTTTGTAGTAGGTTCTTGCAGTAGGTACTCTTGGCAGTGCGAACTTGTTTTTTTGCAAGAGTTCTGCTGTTCTCTGTAAGTATTGTAGTCTGCTTGGAGGTTAGACAGTTTGAACTTTTTCCAGCATTTATCATATTCCTGTAGCTTTGCCAGGAGTTCTTTGCAAAGCCATTTGGACTGTTTACCGTGCACCCTCTGGGTTACCTTAGGGGCATGTTTACCCTGAATGGCCAGGAATTCATCAAGGAAAGTACTGAGTGCAGTCTCAACATCACAGGAGTGATAGATGCCAGATCAGTTTATGCTTGAGACATCATGTAGGAATGCCTCTACATCCAGGTTAGCAAAGTTTGTAAATGTTGCATGAGCCTCAAGAACCAGAGAATCAACGTAATGAATAACGTGAAGAACCAGTAACCAATTCTGGACATCAAGAAAGTGTAGAGGTGCCCCCCTTTCTTCAGAAGCTGCTTTACTGGTGAACAATGAGCTGGTAGTAGCTGACCTGAATGCTATTGTTGAAATGTCAGTGCCAATGCCTTCTACTTCTAGAAGATCAGGAAGGATTATAAAACTAGTGGTTCGGCTCACTTATGCTATAACAGGAAAGCCTGTGTACTTTCCTATGAATGTAGTTGATAAAGGGTGTACATTACTGCAAATTCTGTGCCTAAGCTAGTATTCATTGCATCTTCCCAAGTGACAGTTAAGCCCTCCAGTCAGTATCCCAGGGGTCACCATTATAGAACTCCAAGGGTCAGCAAAACAATGTAGGTCTACTGTTCACTAGGGGTCACTGTTTAAAAAGTTTGGGTAACAATGTAATTCCTATGGTCAAGAAGTTGAAACAATGGTGTTTTTAAAAAAAATGTAAAGTGTCATGACAGTATATAAACATCTAAACTATGCAATTGCAAAAGTCTCATTTAAAGGTACAGCATGTTAATTTGTACATAACTGTATTATAGCTGCATGGATAATGTATATAATAATCCTTGTTCTAAGACTACATATAGCAGAAGGTATTAGTAGTGATCATTGTTTATATTTAGACTTGACACGAATGCCAAGTTTCCTGGGCAGGAGAGAGTGTAACCCCCACACACACATAATTTTAGTGGGCTTACCTTAAGTAATTTCCTGGGCTCCTCTGATGTCCACTGCCTGGCAGATGTCCAGTAAAGGAAGTTAAATCCAGGTGCAAGAGGGTGTTGCTGTTGCTCTGCATGTGTGTACACATCTATGCCACCGCGCTATCTCTTTAAGAGCTCCAGCCCAAGTGTACAGTGTAACTAGCCTGGGTTGGGTCCGAGTAAATAAAGACTTGTGATCAGCCAGGCATTATCCCAATCAGCTTCACTCAGCAGTTGCTTAATAGTGCAGTGGGAGCCCTTTCATAACCTGTAAACAGTTATTTCTAAATCATTACTGTTTAAATAAAATAAAATGTTTGGACTGCCAGTACAGAATAGCAGTCATTTTCTGATGGGAGCCACCATGTTTGGTCCGGGACTTCCTGGTTTGGACCAATCGGAACCAAGGGGTCCTCGAGGGGTCCTAATTACAGTGGATTATGGGTGAAACTCTGAACTTTCCTTGTTGGCACCTAAATGGACCACTGGGAGCACTAGAACTGTGATTGACAGCTCCTTCAGCCAACTGGAATACAGATATCCTGGTCCTTCAGAAAAAACTGTGTTCAAGGCAGTCAGTCCAGCACGAGCCCTCAAGTTGAAGGGAGCAACATGTGTTGAAGCTGCAATGCTGGTCAACCTGCAGCAACACCCCAGGCATGCCTATTTCCACTCTGGGTACCCAGCAGTTGCCAAGATTGATAGTTCAGGAACTAAAGTAACTAACAAGCAACTAGACTGTCTCAGTACAGTAAAGCAATCATTTACCTAAATTCTCACCCCTCTCTTGTTCATATCCCCTAAATAAACCTGATTTGCTGTTTTACTGTTAATCTGGTGTGTGTGCATATAATTATTTGGTCTAAAGTGCAAAGAACTCTGAAAGTGCATGTGTATGCTATTGAAACTATCTTATGCAGGGGGTTGCATGGTGAATGCCAGGAGGCCGAACACTGCTGGTAAGTGGAGGGTGCATGAGCATATCTTTACTGGTCAAACTGCTTTGTATTCTAACTGTTAAGCATTGCAATTGTTTCATTAAATCCAAAAGGTCACTAGGTGGGATTGTGGGTGGTTATAGCTTCCCAGACGGCTGTACCAGTTCTGTTAGAAACCCACTTAAGCAATACTCTGGGTAGAGTCACCATAATTGTAGTACTACTAATGGTAGGGATACCCTGGCATCAGTTAGTCATGAACCCGGGGCCCCTTAGCCTGTTATTAGGAAGGCAGACAGGGATAGTAGCCCTTGGTATAATGGTGCCAGGGTTACATTGTGACTGAGTGATGTTTTTGGAGCCCCTCAGACAGGAGACACAGCATAGCCTTGGCACCTCTCTCCCAGACTCGGGTAAAATAGAAATGTTGTTTTGTGCTCTACCCCCACCCTCTAAGTTGCCCAAGCCAAGTATTTGCCCTAATGCCAGGAGTGATATTTATTTTCTGCCAACTTGTGGTGTGTTACCTTGTCTGAGTAACAAGTGGTTACAAAACTGGGGGCTCATCCAAAGATTTTGAGGAGAGGAAAAAGTTGCCATGCCAGTGTAGAGGGTATGTTGTGGTCTTTCTGTCTGGTGGCAGTGCACCATACCAAGGATTGTTTGGTAGAAAAAAGCTCAGTTTTGCCAAGAAAAATGCCTGCCTCACAATGTACAGTACTGAGAGTGGACTTTTGAGATAAATGTGCTGATATGGTCTGTTTTTGTGGAGCTGAGGAACTGTGCTTGAAATGTGGAAATGTGATTAAAACTGTCAAAAGTGGTCAAGATTTGTCAGCTGCAAGTGATTTTGTGCCAATATACATTTGAAAACTGTGGATATCAGTTTTCCCCAAGCCAGAGGAGGAAAGTATCACAGTTGCTACAGAGAATTGTATTTTAAATGTGTTGCAATGTCAAAATTCAGTGAGAAGTGCTGTTTGGGACTGTAAACACAAGCTGAGGATCACTGTGGAGAGAGAGAGTGTGCATCAAGCTAATTTGCATGAAGTCAAGTGATTGGCTCTCTCAGCAAAGTCCTGCCCCTTGGCTGGAGCTCAGTGGCCTGGCAAGTGTTCGTGTGGGGGAGAGTGAGGGAGGAGCATGTGAGGCATCAGGCGAGTGAGAGTTATGGCATTGGTGGACTTTGGATTTTTGCTAAAAGAAGAGTAAAAAGTGTTGAAAGTAGGTAAATTAGGCTTCTCCCATGTGGACTGAGTAAGCGATCATTCTGGTACCGCTGTGTGCTTTGTGTTAATCATCAGGCAGGCCGCCCAAAGAAGCAAGCGCAAGTGCCATCGACTGGCTTCAAGGCCGCATGGAGCAAAGTGAAGCAAGCCACTTCAGTGAGTACCCTCAAAAACTTTTAAATCCAAATAAAACAAGTTTCTGGGCAGTGCTGAGCTAAGTAAACATGTTTATGCAAGTAGCCAAGGCTGTACAAGTAACCAAGTTTGTGAAAGAAAACAAAGTTTTATGCAAAGCAAAAAAGTTCTGAGCCAGAAAGTAAAGTATTTGTGCAAAGAAACGGAGAGCAAAACTGTGAGTGTGCTATGTGATGCAGTGGGAAAGTGCAGCAGCCATGTTTGGGGCAGGGGCAAATGAAAAGTAAACAACTCTGCAGTAAAGCAAATCAAAGATCACTCAATAAGACAGGCAGGCTAAAGAAAGACTTAACACAAATAACAGACTGTGAGAATTTGTGCATTTTGGTAATATCAATTTTCTGGATGTTTTGCAGAGTTGTAAGCACGGCAAGTGGAGGCAAACCCTATCCGTTGCATGTTAGGACCTGGGTAACACAGAAAGATCAAGAATTGAGAACATTTGAAGAGGAGTATGATTGTCTAGGATCTTCCTGTGACATAGCGCTCCCTGGATTTCCAGTCAGTGTATGTACAGTATGTTTAAAAGTTGGACAAGATGTAATAGCTGTTCCCCACTGCCAGGACTGCAGAAAGAACTTTGGCTTGTGTATGGCTAGTGGCCCTCCAAAAGAAACTGTACCATGTGTCCAGCTGGACCCTACATGGACCCTCAGAGCCGTGCATAACTGTGAAAGACAGGCTGATACACAGAGTAAGCAGGAGGAAGCAGAACATTTCCTGTGGGACTTTTTTGTAAATGTATCTGAATGCAATGTGCGAGAGGTGTAAGCAGCAAGTAGCCCCTTGGCCAAAATAGAGGCTGAGAGGGGTTTGACAGAGGAAGGATTTGAGCCTGTGGACCCATGAGCAAGTGTTATGAGTCTGAGTGTGCTTGGAGAAGATGAGGAACTGGAGGACCTCATCACTTGGGAGACCCATGCTTCCAGCAGTAGTGAGGAGTGGATGTTCTCAGAGATTGAACCGTAAACGGTTCCTGGGCATATGAAGATTTTGAAGGAGGTGGAGGCATTTGGTGAAGAGACTAGGTTACCAGATGCCACAGCCACAAAAGTTTTTGAGCCCTCAGAAGAAGGGAAGGGAAGGGCTCCAGTGTGCAAGAGGCACAGAAACATAGAAACACAGAAACATTGAATCTGTCGGCAGATAAGGACCATACGGCCCACCTAGTCTGCCCATTTTTCTACTTGGTTTGGCAATCCCTACTCTTATCTGGACATAGGCATGGTCTGCCTTGTACCTGAGTGGAATATAGAGGCATGGTTGCTTCAGCTCTGGCCACCCCCAAGCCAGGTTGAGGGCCTACCTCTGCCAAAGAGCAGCAAAGAAGAACGAGTAGTCAGAAGGAGAGCTGAGAAATAATTTGGTGTCAAATATCTATTTATGCCAGGTAAAGTTGGATGTGGAAGAAAATTGATGACTGTAGAGAACAGTGGATGCTGGAAGAAGCCAGAGCATTTACCAGTGATCTTTGGTGCTGGATGAAAAGCATTAGTCCAGTTACTAGAGAAAAAGTTTGGCAAGATAAAGTCAAGTCTTGGATGGTGGGCTGCATTCTCCACCTGGTCTCAGTAATAGTAATTGATCATGGAGGCAAAGAGACTGTATATTCCATAAAGATTGTTCATCCAGATGGGACAATCTTCCATGGTCCTCATCCCAAGTGGTACTACCCTTGAAAGTACCTGCAAGAGCCAGCTATGAGAAAGATCTAGTGATTGGTGGGCCACACCCTCAGCAGGCAATCATAGATACATAGATACATAGACAGTGTCGGCAGATAAGGGCCTATGGCCCACCCAGTCTGCCCATTTGAGCTTGTAAGTTCAGTTTGTTCGGCTGAAGAAAGAAGATTCAGAAGGTCGAAGTTCATCGTCCCCCTGGGAGCAACAAGGGAGGTCATGGCTGCAGTTTCTTCTTTTGTCAGCAGAACCAGATCCAGAGGTGTTGTGGAAGAATTTGATCCAAAGACATGTTTTCAGCCTGGAGGAGAGAAGAGGTCCCAAACCAGTGTGTGAGAGCGAAAGAGGTGATGCAGAACTGTCAACCTGCGCAGCTAACCGGTAGGGTAAAGTTTCTCTTATTTTTATGTTGAATGACTCATTTCTAAAGTATAATGCCCTATCACCTTGGTCCAGTGAACACCTGTTCTGGACATTTCCAGTAGGCCCTATGCCTGCTCACAGGAACAGTTTAAAGACTGGCTTTGGTCATTCTCTGAAAAGATTATTTCTGTGTAGAAGTGCCTTGTGCACTCAGGACATTTTATCTCTAGAAAGACTTTTAGCCCCCCCCCCCCCAAAAAAATGTTTTGTATGTATTACTTTTGTACTGCTTTTCTAGAATAACCCTTTAAAAATGTTTTTGGGATTGTATTGTATCTGCTGGTGGGAGGTTTGTCGTTATTTTTCTTGCAGGTTTTTCTCTTATAGGTGCAGCTGGAAGAAGAAAAGAGGATTTGGGGCTCAGTCAGAGATCTGGCATTTTCTAGTCTTTTAAAGTGTTTTAAAGTATAATTTAGAAATGTTCAAACGTTGTTCAATTGCAGGTTTAAAGTGTATGGTGCTGAGTTTAGGGAATTCATAGCAATGTCATATGTATGTTCCTAAAGCAGTATGTAATGTGAAATGTGTAAAGGTATAGGCTACCCCTTGAGTAGTGTAGTGTTAGATAGCTTTTCTCTAGTGGGCAAGGGTCTGGATAGGTTGGTGGCCCTTCAGTATGTTCCTTTGGGGCATCAAGGAGTGGGGTGCCCCTGAGCTAGTTGTCAGTGATGGCTGAAGTTTGCTTCAGCATGCCTCTGAGTTCTCTGGTGAACTCTGCCTCTGCTAGTCATAAGTAGGGAAGGCCCTGGCCACCCTTCCCCGTATAGCACCCAGGGATTGGATGGCCTGTGTTGCAGTCCAAAGCCTTGTGTGGACAGCAAGTTTGTCTGGTGGTAGTGAATGTAATCAGCCAGTTCCTGGAGTTACTAGAAACCCATCAATTTTAGATCAGGCAGATAGCTTGGGCAGTGTTCAGAGGGCTTAAATGCTCTCTGTAAAACATTATATCATTATTTGCCTGGCTCTGCTGAGCAGAGGATGAGGTAATGCTACTCAGAACTGGTATACGGTGAAAATCGCGCAACCAAAACAGCTTGAGTCAAAATAGCGCTACCTTAATCGCACGTGCCATAAAAGTGCTAACACAAAACGTCGAATGCCAGATGAGCACGTTCCTCAGTGCTTACCTTAAAAAGAAAAGCCACTGAAAAGCATTGGGAATATTGAAAAGAGCTACTGACCATTAGCAATAAAGTTTCCACATGAGAGCTAATTATTCAGTGGGATTATGAAACTGACAGGCTTGCTGAGTAGCTCCAGATTATAGAATGTGACAGAAAATAATATTAAAATCCATTCTACGCATGAGCCATCTGCAGGGCTGATAGTCTTCAGTTCATTCTTGCACCAATTCTAAAGAAACACTATTCTGTGTCAGGCTTAAAATAGCCAGAATGACGACATGAATCTTTTCATATAAAATCCTGTCACAGAAAAAAAAGAACATGAGCATTTTAAAGGGACATTTTTACATGGTATGTTTAGCCTACACAAAATTATCTCTTTCTATACTTAACCAGAAGACCGGAGTAGCACAGTAACCTGTTAATTTCCCATGGGTTGCCAGGTCAATGCTGATCTGCATCAAGTTCTTGATGCCACTAAATTCCAAAGACCACTTACATCTGCTTAAGAGGAAAATTTAAATAGTGTTTGCGAGTGAGTGGAACAAAACTGAAGCTGCAATGTTTTACCGTGCATTAGGCAGACAGTAGTTTAAAGTTCCTGATCCTTTGCCATGTTCACTGCAAGTAAGTTAGTTTATTCAAATTCACTATTAAGTGCTAACTGCTAATTTGTGCCGCTATTTTGTGCCATCGATATTTTGAGAGGTGGCGATTGTGACCAACCCTGAAATGTATGTGCTGAAATTACTCGCGCTTTTCCGGTCGCGTGGTTTTGACATTAACCCCTCAGAACTCTCACATCAGCATAAGCCACATTTGGCTAACAGCTGTTGCTGGAGCTGTCAGAGTGTAGTCTGAAGTTGTAGTTTGAGTGAGAGTTCTAAGGGCAAGAGCTGGCCTACTGCCACTCTTGTTCAAGAGGGAAGGACCCTCTTTTTGTGTTTCTGCCATAGAACAGTAATCCAAAGGCTGGTTTCCTAGAAGTAGTGGCTACCAGATCCTGTGAAGCCCCAAGTGGGGGCGGTAAAGATTCTTTACAGTGTAAAGAAGAATGGGACTGAAGGTTCAGTAAGGGATTTGGGGCGACCCCCAATTAACTGTAAGAGTTATCAGCATTGCCCAATTTGTAGAGATTTGTGAGTACAAGTTAAAGAAATGAACTGAGCTCTGACTGGGCTTCGCACCTCTAACCCATGGCTGTGGCTGTGATTCCAGCTGGCCGCATCATCTGTTCTGCCCACCTGCCAAACAGTGGACCCAGGTTGCCCCTGACTGGGCTTCCCGCCTCTACCCCATGGCTGCAGCTGTGATTCCAGCTGGCTGCATCATTTCTTCTGCCCATCTGCCAAACAGCAGACCCAGGTTGTCCCTGACCAGGCTTCCCACCTGTACCCCGCAGTTGCAGCTGTGATTCCAGCTGGCCACATCATCTCTTCTGCCCGCCTGCCAAACAGCAGACCCAGGTTGCCCCTGACTGGGTTTCCCACCTCTTCCCCGTGGCTGTGATTCCAGCCGGCCACATCATCTCTTCTGCCTGCCTGCCAAACAGTGGACCCAGGTTGCCCCTGACCGGGCTTTCCACCTCTACCCCACAGCTATGGCTGTGATTCCAGCTGGCCGCATCATCTCTTTTGCCCACCTGCCAAACAGCAGACCCAGGTATGCTCCACTGCCTCTATCTACTGCTGGAATTGAAAGACGACACTCCGATTGGTTGCGGCCCTTCAGACTTACCTCCCATTGGTGGCTAGTGCCTCTTGCTTTCCCCCAATTGAATGCAGTTTTTTTTCCTTCTCCTGAAGCTGATTCTGATATTCTTGATGATAAGCTGCTGATTTATTATGCCTGCTAAGGTTTTTAAGTTGAATTTTTGGGGAAATGCATTAGGAATTAGTTATTGTATAGTGGGCATAAAGGAAATATTTCAAATATTATGACCTACTTGTTACAGTGTATTACTGACCTGCTTCCTTTTTTTACATCTTGCTCTATCTGCTTTTATTTTATTTTGCCTGAATCTATGCTCCCTTTCTACACTAGCCTTTTTAGCTCTGTCTTTACCTTCCCTGAATTCTCACTCCCTCAGGTCTCTGAATTCAGTCCCCTCACCACATCTACCTCTATGCCCTTGTACCTGCTCTTAGCTTATTTTCTATCCACACTTACGCCGTTCCCTTGCATATACTTCCCTTCACTTCCCTCTGTTTCTTCTCTCTGCCCTTCATCGTAAGCACCTTTTTGGGCAGTAATTATTTGGCACCTGGCTGCCGATCTCCCCCAACAGTTGTTCTCTTCCCTGCCTACCTCTACCCTACCGTTTAGCTGGTCTAAATATTCTTTTGTGTTCTCCACCTCACCCTCCGATTTAGCCCTGAACTGCTCTTTTATACTTGAGAATAGCTTTATGCTAATCTCCCCACCCCCCCAATTTAGTTTCCAGCCTGCTCACTGTTGCTGTGCCCTATAATCTGACACCGTTTCTCTTTCTTTTCAGGTTGCCCCCGACCAGGCTTCCTACCTCTACCCTGCTGCTGTGATTCCAGCTGGCTGCATCATCTTTTCTGCCTGCCTGCCAAACAGCGAACCCAGGTACACTCCATTGCCTCTGTCTATGGCTGGGATTGAAAGCTGATACTCCAACTGGGTGCAGCCCCTTGTTACCTGATAAGATCTCCTTTAAAGGTAAGACCTTCTCCGATAAATTCGACATTCTACGCAGCTTTAATGACCACTTTCCTACCATAGGTCTTGCATTCGACTCTTCAAAAGCTGCCACTCTCACTTCTGGCTTACGTAAGCATTCCCCAGCACCATCTAATAGCATCTTCTCCTTTACCCCATTCCAATGTAAAGCGGTAGAAGCCCTCCTACTCCGCCTAGACATTAAGAAAGGTGCCAGAGCTGACGGCACAGGTCCCTACTTCCTTAAAGTTGGTTTCTGGTTTCTAATAGCCCCTAACAGCTGGCAGGTATTTAGAACTTTTTAGAAAGTATGGTATACTCTGTAGTAAGATAATGTAGAACTGCATTATATTGATTTTAAGTTAGGCCTATGCCATAGTCTTCAGATGGATTGTATGTTCTCAATCTTTTATTGTGTTTTATTGTATTTTTCTTTTGAACTTTGTATGTATGTATTTGGAACACTGTTATACAAAGCTATGGACCTCATTATAAATAAGTTGTAAACTCAATTGAGTTAATCAATATTCATATGAAATTATATAAATAAAATATGTTACTACTGCTACTATATTGCACTTGTTTAATCTGTCCATCAGCTCCAACACCATACCTGACACATGGAAAATAGTTCAGGTACTCCTATTATTTAAATCAGGTGACCCTATGGACCTAAACAACTACTGTCCTATATCCATTCTACACCTGCACTCTGAACTCCTCGAGAAACTGGTAAATGCCCAATTAAGGGACTACCTCGGTAAAACCAATCTTGTAAACCCAGACCAATCTGGTTTTAGACCAGACCACAGCACCACAACTGCCCTAGCTTCTGTTACAAATGACTGGCTCCTTGCCATGGATAAGAGACAAGTTATAGGGGCCGTCTTCTTGGACTTAAGAAAAGCTTTCAACACTGTCGACCATGCTTTGCTCCTTGACACACTAGATTGACATGGCATCTCTGGCTCTGCTCTGTCATGGTTCAACAGCTACCTAACAGATAGACTACAACAGGTGAAAGTGGATGGTTCCCTTTCCCCAGTCCTTCCACTCAGGAGAGGAGTACCACAAGGTTCTATCCTTGGATCTCTCCTATTTATTATATACATATATTATGTACTTCTATTCCAAATATTTGACTGCCATTACAAATGCGCTCATATCCCTGCCCCCATCAAAAATCTCCTTGACAACGATCTCAAGGTAGTCTATAAATTTAAAAACCTAGGTTGTGAGTTAGAGTAACACCTAACATTTTCTGATCATATCACCTCTCTTGCGAAGAAACTGCAGCAAAGAATTGGCTTCTTCTACAGGAACAACTCTCTTTTTACCACTGAAGCCAGGCTATGATTGGTCCAGACAACTTGTATCCCACTCCTTGACTATGCTGTTATATTATATGATCGATGCTGAGACTCCCTACTACACCAGTTAGACACACTACCGTAGGGCGATACGATTCATCTCTAACACCCACCGTCGCACACATCATTGTGATCTATATGTTTCATTGGATGGAACTTCCCTATCTACTAGATGTCTTATCCACTCTCTCACCAACAGAAGACAATATAATAGCAGCATAACAAACTAAAACAGCCATTTCAATCAACAAATGCCAGGGTAAAAAGATAAGTTTTCAAAGCAATTTTAAAACTCTGGATGGTTAGGCAATCTCATACCCGATGAGGTAGAGAGTTTCACAGGGACGGAGCAACAAAACTAAATGCCCTTGCTCCAGATGTTTGCAAACATACCCTGGGAACCTCTAGCAATCACTCATCGGTGGATTGGAGAGGACGGAGGGGACAGTTAATCTATTCCTTGATTAAATAACAAACTCCCCACTCTACCCTCCAGTATTTCACTCTCCATTACCCCCAACCCTTACTTATTTACTCATTACCTCATCCCTATCTACCTACCTACCTGTTATCACCCTCACCTATCTAGCCCACACCTACCCACTTCACCCTCCCTCCACCCTCCAGTATTTCACTCTCCATTACCCCACCCTTATTTACTCATTACCTGCACCCCATCTACCTACCCTTTATTACACTCATCTACCTAGTCCACACCTGCCCACATACACCCAGCTCCACTCACTTTTCCACTCCATCCCTACAAATGCCTTCCCTCACTTCAGTGCCTCCCTTACCAGACTGTAGCCAAGCTACATGCCTAGCACTTCTGTTTAATTCCGCTTTATTGCAGATCCATGTTGTATTCTTGTATTATACAAATTGTGTAATCTGACTGCCCTGTGTATTACCATGCACTTTCTGCATTTTACCAATTTACTCAGTATTGATTGCAATTACTTGTCTTTTTGAGCTCTGTCATTTATGTGTATTATTTTGCTTATGTTGTGTGTACTATTTGTCTGTTCAGGACCTCCTTGTAAATGAGCCTCCTCAATGGAGTATTTTTCCTGCCAATAAACGTGAACTTGTGTGAGATCTGAGGATTTCAAGTACCTTCCAAGAGTTCTAGGGGAGCAAAGTGTGGAAATGTAGACTGTTTAAGTGGGGTTGTCTGGTGCCTTGTCAGATACTTGATGCCATGGACCCTGAGGAACAAGAGTGTGGAATGTAAACTGATTAAAGGGAGGTTTTCTGGTGTCTGTCAGACACGGGTGCCATGGACCTTAGTCCAGTGTTTGTGAAGAAGGATGTCTCTAGCAGCTCAATGGGGTTGGAGAATCCACGAAATCCTAAGTAACGGCAGAGATGATCCAATTCGTGACCTAAGTGAGCAGCCCCTCATTCTAAGCACACATGGATTTAACTGGTTACCCAGAGGAAAATATGTGTAGGTGTTAACTACAGTCACCTAATGTGCTTTAAATGTAACCCCCCCCCCACAGGCTACTTTTTAAACTAGTTAGCACACGCCCCCATTAAAATCTGGAACACTGGTACCCACTTACTGGCATACCAATTTACTTTACAAAAGGTTTGGTACCACCCTTGGCATTAGGATGCATACCTGGCTCATTTTCTAGAGGAAGTGAGGGATGGGGTATGGAAACAAAACAACATGAACCTTGTGTAAATATTACCACCCAGGTTCTGGGTGGAGGCAGCTAGGCATATGTTAGATCTAACCTGCTGAGGGGGGCCCCAGTAAATCCACACAACCAGAAGCAATAATCGGAATGTCCAGAACAGTAACTGGGATTGTGCAATATGGCTTTATTCAACAGATGGAAATTTAAAGCAGAAGTGGACCCCCAAGGGTTGGTCTAGGCAGGACAGGTACATTTCATGAACTTTCCTTGCATGCAGTGTCACAAACGCACTACACAGGTCAGGCCCTCTGCTCCCACAGTGCCAACCTCAGAGTACAATAGTGTGAACAGGTAACAGACAGGGAAACCCTCCTGTCTGCTTTGAATCCATATCACCTGTTAACCTCAAGTTCTGGGGAGATTCAAACTGTGTACCTTATGCTAGCAAACCCAATATACAGGCTCAGATATGTAACCTCTTCGGGGATTGCAATACAATCCTTTGCCAGGGGCATCTCCAAAATGAATCCTTAAAACTCTATAAGAGACCTTAGGTATATTCTTACCTTCTCCAAGCTTAGTAACACCATCAAGCCTTCTAAACAGTTGTCAGACTTTAAAATATAGGCACGTCACATGCAAAAAGAAATTGAGAAGACACCCAGGCAGTACTTCAAGAAAATGGTTATTTACTAAACATTGTAAAATAACATACAGAACAAATATCACAAATCGCAAAGTCGTCTAAAAATAAAAAGGAAAGTTACAGAAATCCAAACTCCAACCACAGACACTTAATTCTTCTCTAAGTGTTTCCTTTAAGTGCTTATTAAATCAGAGAACTGTCTTCCTCTCAGAGTCCCAAGAATGATATTACACATTTCAGAAACAATGATACATTTTAAACTCTATCTCCGCACCCCCTTGGTGAGTCATCTAGCTCCTCCTTTTAGAATTAATTCTTACAAACATAATTTTCTACCAGGAGGTATTTTAAAATTAATGGTACATCAGGAAAAAAAAAATCCTAAATATGGCATCCTTTAATTAAACATTTCCCTTTGATCTTAACATTCCCACATCTGTCATGTCCTTTGGCTGATTTCCTGTGCCAGTGAGATCTGAGGTATTTTATGACTCTTCAGCTAGTTGCTAAATGGAGAGGAACTAGCCCAATTACCATTCTCTTGAAACATCATAAAATTCATATTTAAGTTCTATATTTCTAAAGAAATACAGGTGAGGGGGTACAGGCAAAGTGGGCAAGCATTACAGATGCAATACTTGACACAACATCCCATTGTGTTAGAGAGAAAAGGGAGTGCAAAAGAAGAAGGAAACAACTTTGATTCTCAAAAGCAGTAGCAGAAAAGATCAGAGCCAAAAGGCTGGCCTTCAGGAAATATAAGGGAACGCATCGGGACGAAGATATGGAGGCATACCAAACTTCCCTAAGGGAAGCAGGGTAGGCAGTAAGGCAGGCAAAGGCCCAAACTGAGGTAACACTAGCATGAACAGTAAATGAAGGTGACAAGACATTCTATAGGTACATTAGTGAAAGCAGAAAGTCCAGAACGGGTATTTGTAAGATCAAAGGGGATAAGGGGGCATGTGAGGAGGAGGGCTATGTAAAAGCATCTATCCTAAATAGATACTTCTGCTCAGTATTTACTGAGGAGAAATTAGGGCAGGGCCCACAGCTCAGCACTGTGAACACAGGGGAGAAGAAGATGTGCACTAGTCCCTTCACAAAAGAAAGGGTCCTACAAGAGCTTGATAAGCTCAGGGTGGACAAGGCAATGGGACCCAATGGCATATATCCCAGGGCACTAAAGAAGTTAAAGGTGGAACTAGCAGAGCCATTATCAAAACTGTTTAGTGAGTCTCTGAGCACAGGAGAGGTCCCAGAAGACTGGAGAAGGGCTCATGTGATCCCGCTCCACATGAGTGGTAGCAGGGAGGAGGCAGGAAACTACAGACCAGTCGGTCTTACCTCAGTAGTGGGCAAGATTATGGAGGCACACCTTAAGGAAAGGATAGTGCAACACCTGGAATCCATAGGAGCACCGGATCCAAGACAGCATGGGTTTACAACCTGACGGTCCTGTCAAACTAATCTCATAGATTTCTTTGACTGGGTAACCAGAGTGGTGGACCAAGGAGGAGCAGTTGATGTCGCCTACCTTGACTTCAGCAAAGCTTTTGATATTGTTCCACATAGAAGATTAATTAATAAGCTGGGTAGGTTCAGGATGGGTCAGATGTTGGTCAACTTGGTGGCACATGGGTTGACGGGCAGAAAACAGACAGTGGTGGTAAACAGTATACAGTCAGAAGAGATGCAAGTCACAAGTGGGGTACCTCAGGGATCAGTCCTGGGGCAAGTCCTCTTCAATATCTTCATCAGTGACATTGCAGATGGACTGGAGGGTAAGGTTTGTTTGTTCACAGATAACACCAAGATCTGCAACAAAGTAAATGATCCAGATGGGGTGGGCAGAATGAGAAGAGATCTAGATAAACTGGCAAAATGGTTGGAAGAGTGGCAACTGGGGTTTAAAGCAAAGAAGTGCAAGATCATGCACATAGGGAAGAGAAACCCTGAAGCCACCTTTAGGCTGGGAGGGGAGTTGCTGGCAGTCACAAGGGAAGAAAAAGACTTGGGCATCATCATCACAGATTACCTGAAATCATCCAAGCAGACCACTAAAGCAGTAGGTAAGGCTAGGGGGATGTTGGGATGTATTAGTAGGGGTATCACAAGTTGGAAGAGGGAGGTAATAATCCCTCTTTACAAGTCACTGGTTAGGCCCCATGTGAAGTACTGCGTCCAGTATTGAAGGCCACACCTTCACAAGGACATTAACCGAATTGAGGCAGTCCAGAGAAGGGCTACCAAAATGGTGCAGGAACTGCATCAGAAAACATATGAGGACAGATTAACAGAGCTCAATGTGTATACCCTAGAGCAAATGATTGAGAGAGGTGATATGATTGAAATATTCAAACACCTTAAGGGCATTAGCAAGGTGAAGCAGTCGAACATGTTTCAATGTAAGAAAAATCACAGTACAAGAGGACACAGCATGATAGTAGAGGGAGGCCAATTAAGGGGTAATGTGAGGAAGTTCTTTGTCACAGAAAGGGTGGTGGATGCATGGAACGGCCTACCTCAGGAAGTGGTGGATATGAATACAGTGCAGGGCTTCAAACAGGCATGGGATAGACATAAGAGACAAATACAGATGAGTATGAATATATAGGCCATTGACAGAGCAAAGGCCAATGGCACATTCATAAGGTAGAAAAAGAAATGGGCAGACTGGATGGGCCTTGCGGTCCTTATTTGCCATCAACTTCTATGTTTCTATATTTCTAATTGCAAAAGCAGCAGCAGGCAATAAACTGTCTCTGGAAGGATGTCTCAATTAACTGTTTTCTTCCTGGTCTGTTTAATTATATCCTGTAGTTCTCAGCCACTGACACCTTGACGTTACAGGCCAAATTCCTCAAACACTGAAATGTCATACACAGACCATGTATTTATAATACCAATATCATACAATAATCATAAGCAAGGGGCAGAACATCACAATCCTCCCCACCTAGACTGAATCTGGGTCTCTATCCCCTGTATGAGATGAGCTTCCTAAGTCAGTTCATTCCTCATATAGACGTGACAAGCCATCTGCACTCTGATTGGTTGCTCCAGTCCTATGTGAAATCATCATGTCATACCCTTGCAAGGCAAGACTCCATCTTAAAATCTACCACTCATTTTTCCCATTTGTGTCAGACAAACCAGGGGGCTATGGTCAGTTTGTACCTCAAAATGCTGCCCGTATAACTATGGCTCTAATTTCTTTAGGGCCCACACTATGGGAGGACACTCTTTTTCTACAGTACAGTAAGCCTGCTCCCTGGGAAGTAACATTTTACTCAGGTACACAATGGGGTGATCTTTTCCTTGGTTGGATGTCTGACTCAGCACGGCCCCAATACCCACATCTGAGGCGTCAGTCTGGACTATAAAGGGTCTGCTATAATCTGGACTTGTCAACACAGGAGCATTGCACAGTGCCTCCTTCAGTCTGGTAAAGGCTTTTCACAGGCTGGTTCCCAGGTAATTTTCTTAGGCATCCTTTTCTTTAGCAGGTCAGATAGGGGAGCAGCCAGGGCACTGTATTTGGGTACAAATTACCTATAGTACTCTGCTGTCCCTAGAAAACTCCTGACCTGCTTCCGCATTTCTGGTCTGGGCCATGCCTTGATCGTCTCTATTTTCACTTGGTTAGGATGGAGCTGTCCCCGGCCTGCAACATGCCCGAGGTATGCCACTTCAGCCATGGCCACCTTGCACTTCTCAGCTTTTACAGTGAGCCTGGCCCTCTGTATACTGCCCAGCACTTCCCTAAGGTGGGACAGGTGTTCCTCCCAGCTGGTACTAAAGATGGCAATGTCATCCAGGTATGCCACAGCGTACTCCTCAGCACCATTTAACACCTGGTTCACCAACCTTTGGAAAGTGGCTGAGGCGTTCTTCATTCCAAAAGGCATTACTTTGAATTCAAATAACCCTATCAGAGTGATGAAAGACTAGATCTGTCAGTTAACTCTACCTGCCAATACCCCTTTGTCAGGTCAATAGTCGTAAGGTATGTTGCCCCTCCCAACTTGTCCAGGAGTTCATCCATCCTTGGCATTGGCTGGGTGTCTGACTTTTTGACTGCATTCAGTCCACAATAGTCCATACAAAAATGAGTAGAGCCATCTGGCTTGGGCACAAGTACTATGGGCGAGGCCCAGGGGCTGTGGGATCTCTGGATTACCCCTAAATCCAGCATTTCCTCCACCTCCCTCCTACTTTCCTTTTGGACAGCCTCTGACACCCAATATGCTGTCCACTGTATGGGCGTCTGTGTCCCTCTCTCCACATCGTGCGTCACTAAGGGGGTTAGTCCAGGCTTGGCCCTAAACAGTGGGGCAAAGTCTGCTAAAATTTCCCTTACTTTCTGGATCTTGTCCGGGGCCAGCAGGGGTGACAATGTAACTGCCTCCACAGAGGACTTATACCTCCTTTCTTCCAGCAAGTCCAGAAGGGATCTTCTTCATCCATCCCCTCCCCAGGACTACATACTGCAAACACCATGTCATCCCTATTAGCATATGGCTTCATCATGTTGACATGGTACATTCTTTTTGTATGTCTTCTGTCAGGTAACTCTATGATACAGCTCACATCATTTACCTTTTTGACTACTTTGTACGGTCCTGCCCACTCAGTCTGCAGCTTGTCCTTCTGGACCGGGATGAGGACCATTGCTTCCTGACCCATCATGTATGAGTGAGCTCTGGCTCTCTGGTTGTACCACACTTTTTGTTTTTGTTGGGTAGCTGCCAGGTTGCTCTGGGCTGTCCCCATAAGCTCCTCCAGCATTTTCCTAAACCTAAGGACATAATCCACTATGGGAGTTCTCTGGGTGGTGTGCTTGCCTTCCCAGTCCTCCCAGATCAAGGCTAGGGGCCCATGTACCCGGCATCCATACAAGACCTCGAAGGGGGAAAACCTGTTGACTCTTGGGGCACCTCTCTGTATCCATACAACAGGTGGGGAAGGTATTTCTCCCAGTCCCTCCCATGCTGTTCAGCAAAGGCTTGAAGCATTGACTTCAGGGTACCGTTAAATCTTTCCACAAGCCTGTTGGCTTGTGGGTGATAAGGTATCATACGTCTCTGCACCACCCCACACCTCTTCCACAAACATTTCATCAGGTCCGGCATGAAGGAACCCCCTCATTCAATCAATCAATCAATCAAAGTCTTTATTTAACCAGGCGATCACCGTTGAGCAAGCTCATTTTCGAGGTGGACCTGGGTTTGTTAACAAGGAACAATATACATGGGATGCAACACACAAGAAAATAGTAATAATAAAAATAAAGTGAGATGCAATAATATAGTATATACAAAGTATCAGCAGGTAACATTGACAGTAGTATATGTTTGGAACAGAAGA
The DNA here is from genome assembly GCA_016271365.2 of Neoceratodus forsteri. Classification (NCBI taxonomy): domain Eukaryota; kingdom Metazoa; phylum Chordata; order Ceratodontiformes; family Ceratodontidae; genus Neoceratodus; species Neoceratodus forsteri. Next base: position 154,716,049 of record CM028134.1, read on the forward strand.
TACAGCTAGTTTTGGGTAGTACACAATTTTTCATAAAAGTAAAGAAATATACATATCAGGTGCACTGAACACAAATAAAACCTAATATAAAAAGATATATAGATATTGATGCAGCTTTTTTTTTCCTCATGCAGTGTTCTTTTTTTTGATTGTTTGGCAGTTCCAGAGTCCAATGGCATCAGTTGAGCTGGGGACTGCAGTGACGTGGAACACCGTGACACTGGCCAAGCTGATGTCGCGGTGTTCTGATTCATTGTGTTCTTCTGCTCAGCTGATGTCGCTTGAGTCTGGAACTGCTAAGTCATTGAAGAGTGAATATTGGGCAGGAAGGGGAACTGCATTAATATTTGGTTCCTTATAGGGGAAAAACTAGAGCTATTTCAAAACGCATAGAACAATTCACTGGGGTGATTAAAATATAGACTTCACATATGCCCACATTTACAATTTTATACATCTATTTAAAAAAAAAACATTGATTGTTTCCTTTCAAGGGCCCACATGTGAATGAAGCAGTGATAGCAAACGGAAAGTACATGTTCCCTGGGAGTTTCTTTTATTGTGAACAGCAACTGTGGGGGGGGGGGACTATTGAGAAACTGAAGTATGGATATTGATTAGACATCCCATCTGTAAAACACACACACACAGCCTTGCAATGAGAGTAGGGTCCTACATTTCAGGAATCCAGATCACGACACATCTCCAACAGGAGAATAAATAATCCCACCCAAAGCCACCGACCCCGAACTAGCGCCCATCATTCTAGTACTTGGTTCCAGTGATGCCTCTTGATGTTGTCATTCATTCTGAGGTTCTTTCGTGCTACTGTTTTGCCTGGGTTTGGCCCTGTTTCTAGGGCATGGCGCTTTAAGCTTTCTCAGTGTACGCGAGTAAGTTTCCTGATTCCCAAGACCTTCGGGAGTAGAAGACATAGCCAGTAGCTGACTTATAGAGTATAACTTCACTGGAGTGGCTATACAAAGGGCTGGCAGTTTGTGGTGATCTGAGCCTATTATATCCCCCGCCTCTATAATTTCCTGATCTTGTTTACGGATTAGAAGTGTATTATCCTTGTGTGAGTACACACTAAACTCATCAAAATCTCCCTGGTACTCATGTCTATGTGTAAATGGAGAGGGACAATGGTCTTTTCCTATTTGTACAAAAACTAAACAACCACACAATTTAAATCAGTATTGCCATGTCTCAGGCAGTCATATATTCTACATGTTCCAGCCAGCATCTGACTCTGAATTTAGTTTACACCATCCAACTATTCTGTGAATTGGGACAAGACAATTAGGATCTGTACAAATCGATACATGTTTATAAGTCTCTATAGTTAACTTTAGTGTGCCTAATATAGCAGTAATCGTAAAAATCTCTATCTTTTGTTTGACAGTCAGCTGATTTATTCTATAAAATGATTAGTCGTATTCATTTCTAAGCAATGAATTTTTATTAAAGCAAATTTTACTGACAGCAACTCATGCAGAATGAATTAAAAAGCAAATAATCACAACAGGGAATGGTAATGTAGTCCCTTGTAATAGAAAAAATTTAGAGAAATTTTTTATACAAGTCACCCTGTCCTGTTTCTATAAAGCTAGGAAAGATGCAGTCGGCTTACCACCTTTAGTTCAAACCAGTTCTCCGATTAAAAAGCCCTAAGTTCTTTTTCAGTCTGCAGCTAGTCCAATATGTCGAGCCAACTATCTGAAGAAAAGACTCCTTACTTCTTGTCTCGAAGGTAACTTAAACAGAAGTTCAGTTGTTTGTTTTTTTTTCCCCCTTGCCAGCGTAGGTCCTTAGTTCTATTATAGCAATGCAATGCTTCTTTTCTACATAACAGATGCACCCTCTGCAACTCAATGTTTTTTTAATATTATAATGAGCTGACAATTTAAGACTTGGCCCCATAATGTATGTGTTTTAATTAAGTCACGACCTTAATTAAGTCAGCACCTGTCTTCTGACTTTCAATGTTATCGGGCAGTTGAGCCTTAGAGGTAACATGCAATGAACCACTGCAGCCTGCTCCCATCCCTACATGCCTTGCGGTGCTGCTGCGGGAGCCTGGGATGCAGTGATCACAATTTTGGTCCGCCAGTTATTTTGGTGTGGACCAAAAGCTTTCGGCGGGCGCCTCAGCGTGGTTCCGACTTGGGCATGGGAGTCATGGGTGTTGCACCTATTTGGTGATGTCGCTTCCACCACTGCTCTTATTATAGCAGCAGTGGCGATACTTTGTTGTGCTTATTTTATGGCTTCTAAGGGAGTCTTGATACCTGTAATGTTACTTACAGTGTTGCTTAGAAGCCATGGAATAAGCATGGTGGCGTACCGCCACTGCTGCTTTATTTATTTATTTTTTTTAATTTAGTTGTTTTAACCAGGAGTAGCACACCAATCTGAAAGCTTTTTTACAGGAGCGACCTGGGAGCACAGGGAATTTAAGTGACTTGCTCAGGGTCACACAGTATGCAAGTGGAGGCTGTGGGATTCAAACCCAGGTCTGGTCTACTGGATGTCACCAGATTTGCAGCTCAGAGCCTTAAACCACTGCGTTATACTGCCTCCCTTTAATAAGAGCAGTGGTGGGAGTGACGTCGCTGGGTGGGTGTGGTGCCCATGACTCCTTGCGCTCCCTCGGTCGGGGGCCGCGCGGCTCTTCCGCGTTCGGCTGAGGGTGTTGGCGGTCTGTACCGGAATGACCGGTGGATTGGAGGTTGTGATCGCTGCAGCCCCGGACTCCCGCGGCAGCATTGTGGGGTGTCTGGGGACAGAGGCGGGCTGCGGTGGTTCGTTGTTTGTCACCTTTATGGCAGCAGAGGAAGCAATGCTATGATACTTGCCTACTATGTGTGTGTGTATTTTTTATATATATATATATATAATATATACAAACTTAGGTCAAGCTTAGACATTTATTGGCACAGAAACAAATAGCTTGGCTGCAAAACCTCATCTATCTTAAATACACACTACAGTGAAACAAATTACAGTAAAAAAATGGCTAAAATATCTGTCTTAGATAATATTTTTTGCATTACAAAGAAAGCAGAATGCTTTCATTAAACTCATTAGTATTCTTCCCGGTAATCTTCAGCAAGTGATCCAGCAGCATTACTTTGCTCCCCCAAAGCACTGTCAATAGTTTGGAATGTTAAACTAACTCCAATAGCCAGCCCATCGGTGCAGCACTTGGATTTCCGCTTGTGACGCTGGTGACCTGGGTTTGGGAACGGACCCGAGACGCTGGAGGGCTGGCCGGGGGAAAAGGATGGAGCATCTCAAGGACTGCTCACCTTCTCCGGGGGAGGGTGGGGAGTGTGCCCAATGCACGATGGACCCCTGGCAGAGGCCAGGGATAGTGCAGTGACCGGCGCCAAGAATCCTCAAGGGGTTGGAAGGACACAGGACATCATTGCACATCCCCACTGCCCAGAAAACCAGGAAAATGAGCAGCTGCTGTCTGCCCTAGATGAATCCCGCCACTACTTCAGTTAGCCTCCAGGCTGGCCCTGCGACCTATCCAGTTGTGTGCGGCACTGGGGGAGTCTAGTGCCACAGCCCTGCCCTGGGGTGGTAAGCCAGGGGCTATCAGAGGGTTGCGGCCATTGTGGAGGTGGAAGCTGTGGTCTGTGACTGGGCCAAGGTATCGAGCGGCTGGCAGCAGGGGGAGTAAATGGAATCTTTTTTTTATTTTTTTTATCTATCTATCTATCTCCAATAGCCTCCCCCCCCCACCACCCGGCTGAATCAGCAAACTAATGTCAACATTCTGTTTGAATCTCTTCCAGAGAACTGGAAGTGCCCATTTGGGCTGCAGATACATTGTATGGTTGGATTAGCAAATCATTGTCAGTAGTTTTCCCCCAATGACTGAAGTGCCAAAATATATCCAATAGTTGGATCCAATGCCTGGATTTCTTCCAAGGAGTAAGGAGGTTAAATCTGGGCAGGAAATTCATTGCAGGTAATGCACTACTTTATAGGGTTTTCTTCTGGACTCTTATCAGGACACATTCCACTTTTCATATGCTTGGACAGGGTGCTGTCCATCAAACCAGGTGTGTCCTGTTCAGATCAGAACAGGTGGCAATCCTAAATGTAGCAGCTGCTTTCAACACCTGACATTCTCATTTAATGGCAGGCAGCCACAGAGATGAGGCATATTGGGTGAAGAGCAGCCCCTGCAGTATCCCCACTCACACGGCTTGCTACTGAATCTGTCACTGAGCATGGGCGGGTGAATATACGTGCCCCCCCTCACCGCCCCGCGTACACACACACTGTGCGTGGGGAGGGACGGAGAGGTCCTGCAGGCGAGCTGTTAAATTCCTCTGCCACAAACTGCCCTCATTACAAACTGCCATCTGACTGGGGGAGAGGGGCGAGCCTATCAGCTGTTGCCATCCAGCTTCCTGTGCCCCTTTTCAAGACTGCTCACTAGGGATGTTCCCGGCTTGGCAGGGCTGCCTCACACTAGTAGATCCCACAAACAGAAAAGAAGCTGCCATTAGCTGGTAGCCATGGAGCGGGATCTGGACAGTAGACTTATTTCGTGTTACTTCATCCTTTCAGATATACGCAGAGCAGAACAGGGCTCGTGGCTGTCCCTCCCGTCCATCAAAAACACCCATAAGAGCCACTACTCCACCATCCTCATACTAGCACTAGCACTCTGCCTGGCCTAATGGCACGAGGAAAGGTTGCTTAACGGGGGGGGGGGCAGCAGGATTTGGAGCTGAGGGCAGGACCGCACGCAGAGGGAGAAAGTAAGGGGTTAGCTTGTACCATGGGACTGGCAGGATTCAGGAATGGAGGGCAGGACAACATGCAGAGAGAGCGAATGGGGGAGTTAACTTGTACTGTGGACCTGGCAGGATTCGGGAACAGAGGGTAAGACAGCATGCAGACAGAGTGAGTGGGTGGGTGGGGGTTAACTTGTACTGTGGGCCAGCAGGATTCAGGAATGGAAAGCAGGACAACTTGCAGGGGAAGCAAGCAGGAGTGGAGTTAACTTATAGTGTGGATCTGGTGGGATTCTGAAACAGAGGGCAGGACAGAAAATAGAGGACAGGACAGCATACAGAGTGAGCAAGTGGGAGGGGGAGTTAACTTGTACTGCGGGGCCAGTGGAATTCAGAAACTGGGCAGGACAGCACACAAAGGAAATAAGCAGAAGGGGGCTTATTCTGTACTGTGGTTCTGGTGGGATTCGGGAACCAAGAGTGGGACAAAAAGAGCACAACTAATGATCAAGCCCTGCTGGTATACTAATGGATGAAAACTTTGTATCATAGGAGTGGCTTCGTCCTTTCATATGTAAGAAGTTTCCACCCATCAGCAACCAGAACAGTGTCATCATCAGTTTGCTTACAATATACTTCCCACAACCAAGCCTCCCTAATGCTTAACTCAGATGGTCACGCCTACAGCAATCAGTGCTGCACGCCTTCAGTATGTTTGCTTTGTGCATATATACAAGTAAATGTAAAAAGGACTCCAAAAAAAGGCAGAAGTCATCCTTCTGTAACCGGGTCGCCATGTAACAGTTGGTTACTACCCCTGCCTTACAGGCTCAAGCAAGGTTGAGGGGCCTGGACTATGTTTTAGATGGGAAGGGAGTTCTTTCTCAAGTGAAGTTAGTTAGCATGGTGCCACCACCCATAGTTAAAACAAAATGGGCCAGCTGTCTGGTATAACCCCATGGGATGCTGTACCTACCCACCTCCCCTCACAGTCGCCCCAAACACAGAATTCCAACCTTTGTTGCAGTATTTCAAAACGCATGTAATTATTAGCAAGCTCTAATAATATGCCCACCGACAATGATGATGAAAAGGTTAACCAACAATTTATTCAGTAAAAGGGGTAGGAATAATGCAAGGAACATGGGATATAGGAATAGCAACGATGTAAGCATTTGATATGCAAACGGTAACAGAACCCCAGATACCACAGTAGCGATAGTGCCCACCCTAACCAGCATGCACAATGTGCACATCGGTTCTCCCTGCTCTTGTCTGGTACCAGATTTCCTCAAGTTAATTAAGTTGAGAGCACCCACAGTCTGACTGGGCGGCCAGTTGGACCAGTTGCAGGCCTGATAACGGTGCAGCTAGTTGGCCGGAGTTGGTGCACTGTTAAAACAAAGCATGTAGACTCGTTCTGGGAGCAGACCACCTAACTCACACATGTGAGCTGTACTCCTACACTGGTTGGCTAAACTTGAACAGGATCCAGTAGCATGGGCAGACTAGGTGGGCCAAGTGGTCCTTATCTGCCGTTAAATTCTATGTTTCTATGTTTCTATACAGTATGGAGAATTTAGAGCTGGAACCAGGGTCAAAGGAATGTGGAAGGGACAGATATGGGGTAGAAAAAGGGGAGAGGGAAGAGTCGATTATAGATGTGATCAGTCTTTTAACAGTAGTAATCAGAGTGTGCTTGGACTTACAGGAGTCACTATTTAGGGTAGACAGGCACAGCACTCCTTATTATGATGTAGATATAGAGATTTAAAAGCTGCTAGGCTGATGGGGTGAGTTAATTTCAAAGTTTTTTGCAGCTTGCTCCACAGTTGAGGGAGCACAAAGCTGATGGCTGCTCTGCCAATGCGAGATTTTGCTTTGTAAACATAAAGGTAGATATATGAAGTGCTTCTCAGGGCATACTTCCCCAGAGTGCACAAAGGTAAACAGGCAGAGATATACTGGGGCAGTTTATTTGAGATAGCTTTGTAAATCCAAACTGCAGCATTTTTTCTGCCGTCTGTAAGCAAGGGATGACCATCCCACTGCCGTGTACAATGCACAGTGGTGGGTTGAGTATGGAAGACCCGTGATAAATCTTATGGCTCTGTGATAAAGTGTATCGAGTTTGGCTAGGGTACCTGCAGGTCCCTGACTATATAGAAAGTCTGCATAATCCAATAGGGAAAGAAAGGTAGTTTGAACCAGTTTCAGTTTAGTGTCTCTTGTGAGGAGATTATTAATCCTGAAGAACAGACCAAGTCTTTGTCTAAGCTTCTTTGCCAGTTCTTCTTAGTGATCTGTGAAAGTAAGTCTATGGTCTAACCAGACCCCCAGGTACTTGAACTTTGGTAAGTAGTCCAACTGCTCACCTAGAATGGTAGTGATCTGCGGGAGTATCCCAGCAATTGCAGGATTTATTGCATTTTGAAGGGGCGAGAGGAACATTGCTTTGTTTTGTTTTTTTGCATTTAACAGCAGTTTCTGGTTTATAAGCTGATGTTGCAGCAGATTAAATTCATTCTGAAGGGCTTTACAGGCCACTTCAGGTGTGGGGCTACTAGCATAGAGTACCGTATCATCCGTGAATAGGTGTATTTGTGCTTCTTTGATGGGGGCATCTATATTGTTAACATAAATGGTGAAGAGCAAGGGACCAAGAATGGAACCTTGCGGTACACCCCTCAATAGGGGTTTTGGTGGAGAAACTTCCTCTTCTGCCTTTATTTGTTGAAGTCATCCTGAGAGGTAGTTGGAGAACCATTTAAGGGATAGGGAATCCAAATCAATGTTATGGAGGGACGACAGATGCAGTCTGTGATCAACGGTATATTGAATGCCTTGCTTAGGTCCAAGAAAACTGTGCAAAGTTTTTTTTGTCTAATTCAAGCTGCCAGTCGATTGTCACCTTGGCTAGTGCAGAGATTGTACTGTGCTGTGCTCTAAAACCGGATTGTAATGGTTTGAGCAATTTTTCTGATTCCAGGTACTTCCGAAGCTGGGAGTTCACTATTTTCTCCAGCATCTTTGACAGGATTGGAAGTAGGGAAATTGGCCTGTAGTTATTGAGGTCAGTAGGATCTCCTGACTTAAACAAAGGGACCACAAGTGCATTTTTCCAAATGGGCAGTAGGTCATCCTGGGACAAGAATAAGTTGAAGAGATGAGTAATTGGGACTGCGAGGACATGGTAGCCAACCTTTAAGAAGTACGGGTCAATGAGGTCAGCCCCAGCACTTTTTCTAGTGTCCAGCTGAAGGAGAAGATCTTCAGCTTCTTTCAGGGAGGTAGGCTGCAGACAGAAGGATGGACTGGGGATGGGTTTTTCTTGTGTATCCAATCTAAGTTGTTGGTGGAGGATATTCACAGGAGAGCAGTCAAAGGCTAGCCCTGCAGTGGCAAAATGATTATTGAGAGCATCGAGGATTGAAGGTCTGCCGGAGATGACAGTATTGTCGATCAATAATTTAGTAGGTAGGGAATTTACAGTGGTGTAACCTTCATTGTCTTTGATAGTCCTCCAGAATTTGGAGGCATTTCTTGAGGAGCTCTCCAGCTGAGACCGGTAGAAATTAGCTTTGGTTTCTCTGACCATTTTGGTGCAGAGGTTCCTCGCCCTCCAGAAAGAATTCCAGTCATTTATTAAATTAGTTTTCCTAGCAGTTCTCCAGAGTACATCTCTACTCTGCAAAGCATCTTTCAGGTCTTCTGTAAACCACCCTCGATCAGTGATAACCTCCTGCAAAAACCCAACACAAGAGAAAATCCCAAGTAAGGCATCTGCCACTTTATCTGTCCTCAGTGAGGATAGGGGGACTGCCTCGGGGTACCGGGTGGCATAATCCACCACAGTCAGGATGGCCCTCTTCCTGGAGGAGCTGAGGGTATTTAAAGGCCCCACAATATCCATTCCTACCCTCTGGAATAGCTCCTCCACTATGGGCAATGGAATTTGGGCGGCTTGGGTTTTCTTACCCGCCTTCCCTATTTCTAGGCACCAGTGACAAGATCTGCAACACTCCTTCACTTGCTGGGTGAAGTTGGGCCAATAGAAATTCTGGGCCAACCGCTGTGTAGTGCACATGATTCTCAGATGACCAGACAAGGGAATATTGTGTGCAATCTTGAGCAACTGCTCACGTTACCCCTGGGGAATGACAAGCTGCCTGCCAATCACCCCTCCCTCCCTGTGTCTTAGCATCCTGCATATACATCAGTCCAGTTTCTCAATAAACTTTGTTTCCCATCACCTCCCTGTGCTCTGTCAGAGTCAGCCCAAGCCCTCAGCTTCTCTAGACTAGGGTCACTTTTCTGAGCAGCTGCAAACTCCATACACATTCCCAAGATATGGGACAGGTCTCCTTCAGTATCTTAACTAGGGTCCCTAGCTCTAGCATCAGGGCACTCAGGATCACTGCCGTCCCTAACCCTCTGACAATGGGTCACCTCTCTTTCCTTACAGTAACCCTCCATAGCTGTTTGGTTAACTACTACTGGGGAAATTTCTACCCCCTTTCATTAGTCTCCATATCAAGAGACACAGGCTGGGGAACCAGCCTCCCAGTGATTTCCAAAGTGGCTTCTATGGGGTTCAGGGAACTACAATTTTCCCTTGCCACTTGGCTATGAGTAACTGCACATACCATCCCGTTTGAGATTGTTGCTGAGGATGATGTCTACTGTTAAAGTTTCGGCTACAGCAACCTGTTGCACAGTTCCCCCTGTTTCACCCCAGTCCAGGAGAACACTAGCGAGTGGCAGTGTTTTCTCCTCCCCAGTGAACCCTTGTAGTTACACATTTATTGAGTATAAGCTGACCAGGCTCTACCAGATCCCCTTTTACCAACGTCAGGGATACCCCTGTGTCTCTTAACCCTTGTGTCTGTACACCATTCATAGTGAATGGATGCATGTGTTTCCTCATGTTTACAGGCATGGTTTCAGGAACACACAAACAACTCACATCTTTCCTAGCACCACTTTGCGTATTGCTCATCCTTATGGGACACTGTCTGGCAATATGCCCAGTTTCTTTGCAAACCCAACATTCGTTTCTTTTCTCAGAAAAATATTTTCTTTGAAACCTGGGGCTAAGTGGTTTCAGTGGAGGCACTGAGGGTTTTAGCTGCCCTGAAGGTGTGCTTTTCCCTTTCTGCACTGCCATATCCACACCATTTGCTCTCAGAACAGGTCTGCGCTTGGCATAGTGGTCTGAGAGTTCAGCAGCATCTTGCACTGTTTTGGGATCGTGGTCCTCCAGCCAGGTTTTCAGCTCTGCTGGGTATGCCCCAAAAAACTGTTCTAACAATACAGCATTTTCAATTTTATCTACAGAGTTTGCTTCAATTCTTTCTCACCAATGTTTTAAAAAACTGATGTTGTTTCATGGCTAGCTCCTCGTAGCTCATGTCATGGCTTCTCATGAGCTTATGGAATTTAGCTCTGTATGCTTCTGCAGTTAAATCAGACTTTTTTAAAAGTGCAGCTTTAAGTTTGCTGTAATCATTAGTGTCCTCATTGTCCATTTGACCCAGTGCATCCCTAGCTTTCCCAGTAAGTAGTGGGGATAGCTGGAAGCTCCAGGACCCCTCTAGGAATATTTGCCTGAATACAAACTTTTTCAAAGGAATTTAAAAAGGCATCCATATCCTCCCCCTCTTTTAAATTCAGCTATCAATTTGGAATTTAATTTGTAACCCAGTCCTGTAGTTCCAGTTAAACCCAGGCCACTTACCTATTCTGGTGCTGGCGGTTGGAGTCATAGTTTCTCCAGTTCATGTTGCCTCTAGCTCTCACGCTCTTCACAGTCAGCCACTCACTGTTCCCACTCCCTCTTCTCCTCTGTGGCTTGCTGTTCTCACTCCCTCTTCTCCTCTGCAGCTCGCTGCTCTTGCCTCTCCTCTCTTTCAAATTCCCACGTCCACTGTTTGAACTCCAGTTCCATCCTCCGCAATTCCATCTGCAACTTGATGGCTTCTGGTTCCAGAATGCTGGTGACCTTCTCCTGCTGCTGTGGTCCTTGGCTTGCATTGGTCCTGCTGTCCTCCTCACTGGATCTGAACACTGCACTGGCTGCTGGCCCCTCCATGCCCAAGGTTCTGCCCTTTTCAGTCATGAACTGTGACTCAATGCTCTGGGCATCAGCGGCCATCAGAGCATCCACAAGCTTCTGCTTGTTGGCTCTCCCCTCTTGCAGGACTCCTCTGTCCTTGCACAACTGCTTCAGGCAGTCTGCTCACTGTAGTTGGAAGCAATCTTCTTTCCTAACTACGGCTACTCTAACTTGCACTTTAGAAAAAAATAAAACAGGTCGGAACTTTGACTGTAAGCAAAATTATATAGTTCTGCTTCTTTTAGAACAAATCACTGCCTTCTTTTGCAAGTGAGCTGTACAGTATTAAGCTGACACACTGAACTGTTAAAGCTTGTGTTACCAAATTCTTTATCCCACCACTGCCACCAAATCTGTCACAAACGCACTCCACAGGTCAGGCCCTCTGCTCACACAGTGCCAACCTCAGAGTGCAATAGTGTGAACAGGTAACAGACAGGGAAACCCTCCTGTCTGCTTTGGGTCCGAATCATCTGTTAGCCTCAAGTTCTGGGGGGATTCAAACTGTGAACCTTATGCTAGCATACCCAATCTACAGGCTCAGATAAGTACCATCTTTGGGGATTGCAGTACAATCCTTTGCCAGGGGCACCTAGCCCGGTCTCCTAAATGAACCCTTAAAACTCTATAAGAGACCTTAGGTATATTCTTACCTTTTCCAAGCTTAGTAACACCATCAAGCCTTTTAAACAGTTGTCAGGCTTAAAAATACAGGCACTTCACATGCAAAAAGAAATTGAGAAGACACCCAGGCAGTATTTTGAGAAAATGGTTATCTATTAAAAATTATAAAATAAGTTAAATAACATACAGAACAAATCTCACAGTCATCTACAAAAAAAAAAGGAAAGTTACAGAAATCCAAACTCCAACCACAGACACTTAATTCTTCTCTAAGTGTTTCCTTTAAGTGCTTGTTAAATCAGAGAACTGTCTTCCTCTCAGAGTCCCAAGAAAAATATCACACATTTCAGAAACAATGATACATTTTCAACTCTATCTCCGCACCCCCTTGGTGAGTCATTTTGCTCCTCCTTTTAGAATTCTTACAAACATAATTTCCTACCAGGAGGTATTTTAAAATTAATGGTACATCAGAAGAAAAAAACATTTACTAAATATGGCATCCTTTAATTAAACATTTCCCTTTGTTCTTAACATTCCCACATCTGTCATGTCCCTTGGCTGATTTCCTGTGCCAGTGAGATCTGATGTATTTTATGACTCTTCAGCTAGTTGCTAAATGGAGAGGAACTAGCCCAGTTACCTTTCTCTTCAAACATCATCAAATTCATATTTAAGTTCTAACTTCAAAAGCAGCAGCAGGCAATAAACTGTCTCTGGAAGGATATCTCAATTAACTGTTTTCCTCCTGGTCTGTTTAATTACATCCTGTAGTTCTCAGCCACTGACACCTTGAAGTTACAGGCCAAATTCCTCACACACTGAAATGTCATACTCAGACCATGTATTTATAATACCAATATCATACAATAATCATAAGCAAGGCGCAAAACATCACATGCAGTACATTTCATGAACACACAAAATAACATCTTCTTCCCAATTTCCCAAATGGTGCATTTAGTGGACACCTGGCCATGCACCCGAACATTTTCCTCCCATGAGTGTAATTTAGTGAATCTAAGCCACATACTTAGAACTCTTCTTTGAACATAGGTGCAATTAAATGAAACTCAGCCACATACCTAGACCTGCAGGCTGGCCCTTGCTCAGGTATAACTGGTGCCCTTTACGAACCCGGAAGTCCTGCCTTGTAAGCACTTAGATGACTTTCCTCCCACCCTTGGCCCCAACTGGCAGTCTCTGCCATTCTTCAGGGTTACACCATTAAAACCCCCATTTCCCACTGAAATGCTAGATGTCCCACACTTTAACTTTGTCACACACTGGGGTGACCAAAGAACAAACTACACTCACTCGGGTGAACAGTTTAACAGAACATTCACTCACTTGGGTGAATTATGGGCACTGATAGGTGCGATCCAGCCTTATCTATGGGCACACACACCTCAGGCTACATTTTCCCTACAGTAAATATGTGGAGATCTCGTCTCCTATAACAGTACTCACACACTGGTTGTCCCATCCACTGGGCATGGAACAACAAAAGAAAAGGCATTCTCCTGGGTAGCAGATCAAACAGTCTCTCAAAATCCTTTCCAAGGCAGATGAAAAACACACAGAAGCTTCAGGGGTTTGCCCCTTGAGTCCACTGAGAACAAACAGTTCCTTCCACTTTACTGGGAGTAGAAATCAGGAAATCCTGCTGTAGCACTGGTCTCCACCTCTTTACTGGTGGCTGGAAATGACACTCCACTAGAGTGAGAAATGCTGGACCCTCACCTCAGAGCCCAACTGGCAGTCCTTCTGCCACTCTCAGCTCCTCACTCAAGCGCTAACTCAGACCAACTCAGCATTCAAAGCTCCCCAGAGCAGCTGTCCACACAGTGTGGCTTATGCTGCTGCGAAAGTTCCAAATTACCTAATCATTCTTCCCTCAGGCTAGCTGAGTAAACAATGATGTCGTTATGTAAGGAGCCCCTAATGAGCTCCCTACCAGCTGCCTGCTACCTTCCTAACACTAATACTGATAGGAGTCTAGTAATCCCAGGGGATTGGGTGGTTACATAAATAAGCCAGGAATCATGAAATAGGTCTGGTAGCAGATTTCATAAGTCCAAGGTCCCTGAAATTGGGCTGGGCAGCAGTTTTGTAGAAGTCTGGGAACTCTGAAATAGGGCTGGACATAGTGTGGCAAAATATTTATGGGAAGAGAACATTTTACCTGAAAGAAAGTGTTGGAAAGGTTTAGCCTGCTAAAGTGTCATGCACATTGCAAGCCCTGGGGGCACCACCTTTATTCACTGTTAACCTTGTGTCAGGAATGAAAAAGCCATACAGTAACATCCCAAATTCCTGGTTGTGAACAATCCATCTTTTAGTGGCTGAGTAATGTTTCTGGGTTCCCTCAGGTAGGAGCCACAGCATAGCCCTGGCACCTCTCTCCCAGACTTGGGTAAAATAGAAAAGTTGGTTTGTGTTCTACCCCCCAAACTCTAAGATGCCCAAGCCAAATATTTGCCCTAATGCCAGGAATGATACTTATTTTCTGCCAACTTGTAGTTTGTTGCCTTGTCTGAGTAACAAGTGTGTGCGGGGGGGGGGTTAGTGGTTACAGTAGACTGAGGGAACACTCCTGACCAATCAGAGCACTCCATTCCTCTGCACATGGGACACTCTTATTCTGTGAAGAATGTCTCATGCACAGATGCCCTGGAAACAGGCATGGTCTGGGACAATTTTAAAAAATAGTAATATATTATTGATCAAGCTTTATCAATAATATAGTAATATCGCCACGGAGATGGCACTTACGTTTGTAAGGGTGGTCTCATTTACATTCTTAGGTTATCAGAACAGCTCACTTTTGGTTTGTGGTTCTCATACCCTAAGAATGCACATGAGACCACTCTCACAAGCATAAGAGTAGTCTCTGTGGTGGTATTAACGTACAGTAATGGTACTAAAGTGAAGGCAGTAGAAGACCCACTAACAGCCAACATGTCACACAAAGTGCTCTATCAAGTTGCTTTGATAAAGTCCTCTATGTAAAATGTTGCTGGCTGGTAGTGGTGGGTCTGCTGCTGTCTGATTTGTAAGTAATGTACTTTAGTATCAGTACTGGATATTTTTGTAATAAATATTGTTTTCTGAGTACTCACTGTCACAAACCCACTCAGCAGGTCAGGCTCTCTGCTCCCACAGTGCCAACCTCTGAACACAGTCTTGTGAACAGGAAACAAAAACAGAGTAACCCTCCTGTCTGTTTTGTGGGTTCAAATCAAGCTTTGGTCTCAAGTCTTGGAGGGATTCAAACTGTTGTTAGCATACCCAAATGTACAGGCTCAGATAATTCTGCTCTTCGGATGGCCAGATATCTTTTGCCTACGGGTACCTAACCAGGTGTACAAAATGAACCCTTACAACTCTATTAAAGACCTAAGGAATAAATTCTTACCTTTTCCCAGTTTGGTAAAACCCGTAAGCTTTGTACAGTGTCAGCTTTAACCATGTGTAACCCCCCTGTTACCCCGGGTTACTAGAATCCAATAAGACCTAGTGGTAGGCAGGGAAGGCAGCTTGTGAAACTGCAGTTAAATGGATTTCACACTGTCTCACTCTGTTCTCAGCCTCAGCTGAGACTGAGGCGTGACATCATTTTAGAACTGTCGCAGCTGCTTAAGCCATACTGGAATTTTGCAGTTGGAGGTTAGAGTAGAACATTGGGGAATCTGAAGAGAGTTCAGTAGAGTCTGTGGCAGCCTATAGTGGAGGTGCTGTGCTGTAGGCAGGCCCTCAGAGCTCTAAGCTCTGTCAAAGAGCTATTTTTTTGGTATAGGTGTGCGTTCTCACCTGAAGAGGAGCACAAGAAGAACACATTGAAGTGGTAGAGACTGCTTTCAGTGGTTCAGGGCCCCATTCCTGTGGGGATGGGGGGAAGGAGTCAGCTTGCTTCCAGGGGCAACCCCCCTGGTCTGGCTAGGAAAAAAGAAGCTGCCTGATTTAAGTTTGTGCTGAGATTTCTTTGAGGAGAAAACGCCTGTGGGGCACCTGCAACCAAGGGGTGAGTTCACTCTGCTAAAGGGCCATTGTTTTCACCTGAAATGAGATGAAGCTAAAGTGACTGTTACTGTGGGGTCAGGAAAAGACAGTCAAGTACAGTTTGGAAGATGTGGGGATTGGACTGCTTAATTCTGTGGGGGGTCTACAGTAATGGACACAGCCACTTATTAAGTATGTTCAAGTTAAGCACAAATGGGATGTAAAGACAGTAGGTTGAATGTGAATACATTTAAAAAGAATCTACACAGCAAAGAGTTTTAAAGGATGAGGTGTTACAGTCCAGAGAAATGGCAGAGTATGAATTATGGGAGCGAGAGGTGGGAGACCCCCCATCAGTAGTAACCAAATTCACCTCTACGGGTTTGCTTTAGGACACCTGTTGCTTTCTCTCAGGTACTTGGCCAGTTTAGGGAGCCACCAGTAAATGTTTCCATGCTATATGGAAAGTGTCCAAGTGGCTGGCAAGGGAGCCGAGCCAGGGAAAACCCAGCGCAGTGTACAAGTTCGGGCTGTGTGCCCAGTGTGTTTCAGAGCCTGAGGGCTAAAGTGAATAGGATGTGTTCTGATCTCCATAAATCTGCATTACCAGGAGTGTAGCCCCGTGGGGGTCCATCTATGCTTTGTTTATTCTGTTTAGATGTGAATAAAAGCCACGCTTTAGAATCCCACTTCAGGTATTGGACATTACAGTTACTGCTTCCTTTGTCCAGAGTCACTTGGGTGCCCCTTTTGCAGAATAGCCAAACCTAGCCAATGTGCTGAGTGACATATTCCTCCCCGAACCCAGCCCACCAGGTAGAGCTGTCAAGATAGAAACAGCATACCTGGGTGGGGGTTACACATGTATACTTCCCTTGTCAAGAAAAATAATTTCAAAGGCACACCAAGTAGTCTTTAAAGTAGAGGTTTACTTCAAAATAGATGAAAAAATGTAAAATGTAAATACAGAACCATATATCACAAAACATACAAATCACTTAAAAAAATAGGTTTAAACGTGCAGACTAAATCTCCTGCCACAGTACTCTTAGAATTGTCTCTTCTAAGGGCTATTCTTCTAACAGTGCCTGATGTTGCTTTTTCAGAGTCCAAACATTTGTGTTTAAGTGGAAAACAGAATACTGTTTAAAAACTGGCTTTGCCAACCTCTTTGCATGATGTCATCTAGCTCCTCCCTGTCAGAATATAAAAAAATATATCTATGCAAAACAGGCCGTCTTATCAAAGTATTAAATTCTGTGACAACTGCACAACTAATTTTCTCTTATGACCCTTTGATGTTGAGTGTCTTCCTGTTCTTCACAAACATCAAAGAAACATGTATGCCTTCGCACTAAGGCGTCATAACCTGCTCTTCTTCCTCTACGTTATAAAAGGTTAGGATTTCCCATGTTAGTAGCTGGCAAGCCACAAATAAGCTAGATAAACAGGACATGCTTAATTTAGGCCTCTTCTAGCCTGTAATTATCTCTTGGTCTTCCAGGTATTACGTTGTAGCTGAAACCGGGGGGGGGGATGTCATTCCACAGGCTGTCAGCATCTCTCATGAGAGACATTCAATAACACATTTTTATATTACAAAAAGCATAGATTAATCAGAATCAGCTGTCCAAGTGTCACAATCCTCCCCACCTAGACTGAATTTGGGAGATCTATCCCCTGCATGGGATGAGCTTCCCAAATCAGTTCACTCCTCGTACACATGAGACAGCCCATCGGAGTTCTGATTTTTGGCTCCAGCCCTATGTAGAATTGTCATATCATACCCTTGCAAAGCAAGACTCCATCTTAGCAATCTACCATTGTTTTTCCCCATCTGCGCCAGCCAAACCAGGGGGTTGTGGTCAGTCTGCACCACAAAATGATGCCCATATAAGTATGGCTCCAACTTCTTTAGGGCCCACACTATGGCAGGACATTATTTTTCCACAGTAGAGTACGCCTGCTCCCTGGGAAGTAACTTCCTACTCAGGTGCACTACTGGGTGATCTCTTCCTTGGCTGGATGTCTGACTCAGTACTGCCTCAATACCCATGTCTGAGGCATTAGTCTGAACTGTAAAGGGTTTGCTATAGTCAGGACTTGTCAAAACAGGAGCACTGCACAGTGCCTCCTTTAGTTTTGAAAAGGCTTCCTCACAGGCTGGGCCCCAGGTAATTTTCTTGGGCATCCTTTTCTTTGTCAGATCAGATAGGGGAGCAGCCAGGGCACTGTAATTGGGTACAAATTTCTTGTAGTACCCTGCTATCCCTAGAAAACTCCTAACCTGCTTCTGTGTTTCTGGTCTGGGCTATGCCAGGTTTACCTCTATTTTTATTTGGTTAGGATGGAGCTGTCCCCAGTCTACCACATGCCCAAGGTATGCCACTTCTCCCATGGCCACCTGGCACTTTTTGGCTTTGACAGTGAGCCCTGCCCTCTGTATCCTGCCCAGCACTTCCCTAAGGTGGGATAGGTGTTCCTCTCAGCTGGTACTAAAGTTGTCAATGTCATCCAGGCACACCACGGCATACTCCTCAGCACCATTTAACACCTGGTTCACCAACCTTTGGAAAGTGGCTACGGTGTTCTTCATTCCGAAAGGCATTATTTTAAATTCAAATAAGCCTACCGGAGTGATGAAGGCTGACCTCTCCCTAGCTCTGTCCATCAACTCTACCAGCCAATACCCTTTGGTCAGGTCAATCGTCGTAAGGTAGATTGCCCCTCCCAACTTGTTCAGTAGTTCATCTGTCCGGGGCATTGGGTGGGTGTCTGACTTCATGACTGCATTCAGTCCATGATAGTCCACACAGAAATGAGTAAAGCCATCTGCCTTGGGCACAAATACTACAGGTGAGGCCCAGGGGCTGTGGGATCTCTGGATTATCCCTAAATCCAGCATCTCCCCCACTTCCCTCCTAATGTCCTTTTGGACAGCCTCTAACACCCAATATGCTGTTCACTGTTTGGGCGTCTGTGTCCCTGTCTCCACATCATGTGTCGCTAAGGGGGTTAGGCCAGGCTTGGTGCTAAACAATGGGGCAAAGTCTGCTAAACCCTCCCTTACTTTATGGATCTGGTCTGGGGTCAGCTGGGAAGACAATTTAACTTCCTCCACAGAGGACTCCCACTTACTTTCTTCCAGCATGTCCAGAAGGGGATCTCCTTCATCTGTCCCCTCCCCAGGACTATACACTGCAAACACCACGTACGCCCTATTTGCATATGGCTTCATCATGTTGACATGGTACATCCTTTCTGTCTGTCTTCTGTCAGGTAACTCTATAACATAGTTTATGTCATTTACCTTCCTAACCACTTTGTATGGTCCTGCCCACTCAGCCTGCAGCTTGTCTTTCCGGACCGGAATAAGGACCATAACTTCCTGACCCACCATATATGAGCAAGTTCTGGCTCTGCGGTCATACCACACTTTTTGTTTCTGTTGGGCAGCTGCCAGGTTGCTCTGGGCTGTCCCCATAAGCTCCTTCAACCTTTCCCTAAACCTAAGGACATAATCCAATATGGGAGTTCCCAGGGTGGCATGTTTGCCCTCCCAGTCCTCCTGGATCAAGTCTAGGGGCCCATGTTCCCGGCGTCCATATAAGAGTTCGAAGGGGGAAAATCCTGTTGACTCTTGGGGCGCCTTCCTGTATGCAAACAGCAGGTGGGGAAGATATTTCTCCCAGTCCCTCCCATGCTGTTCAGCAAATGCCCAGAGCATTGACTTCAGGGTACCATTGAATCTTTCCACAAGCCCATTGGCTTGTGGGTGATATGGTGTTGTGTATCTCTGCACCACCCCACACTTCTCCCATAAACATTTCATCAGGTCTGACATGACAGAACCCCCTGAATCAGTGATAACCTCCTGTGGAAACCCCAAGTAAGGCATCTGCCACTTTGTCTGTCCTCAGAGAGGATAGGGCAACTGCCTCTGGGTATCTGGTGGCATAATCCACCATAGTCAGGATGAATCTCTTCCCTGAGGACCTGGGGGTATTTAAAGGTCCCACAGTATCCATTCTCACCCTATGGAATGGCCCCTCCACTATGGGCAATGGATTCAGGGCGGCATGGATTTTCTTGTCTGCCTTCTCTATTTCTTGGCACCGGTGACAAGACCTGCAGTACTCCTTCACCTGCTGGGTGAAGTTTGGCCAATAAAAATTCTGGGCCAACCGCTGCATCATGCACATGATTCCCAGATGGCCAGACAAGGGAATAGCATGTGCAATCTTGAGCAACTTCTCATGATACCCCCGGGGAATGACAAACTCTGTGCCTAGCACCCCTCCCTCTGTCTGTACTGCCTGAGTATAAATAAGTCCATTTTTGCAATAAACCTTATGTCTGCCATTACCTCCCTGTGCACCGTCCGAGTCTGCCCAAGCCCTCAGCTTCTCTAGATTAGGGTCACTTCTCTGAACAGCTGCAAACCCCTCACACATTCCCAAGGCATGGGACTGGTCCCCTTCAGTCACTAAACTAGGGTCCCTAGCACTAGCGTCAGGACACTCAGGATCACTGTCAATCCCAACTCTCTGACAATGGGGCACCCCTCCCTCTTCAGAGTAACCCTCCGTAGCCATGTGGCTGACTGCTACTGGAGAAATTTCTACCCCCTTTTCATTAGTCTCCCCATCTGGAGACACAGGCTTGGGAACCAGCCTGTCAGTGGTTTCCATAATGGCTTCTGTGGGGTTCAGGGAACCACAATTTTCCCTTGCCAGTTGGCTACAGGTAACTGCACATACCATCCCCTGTTTGAGATTGTTGCCCAGGAACACATCCACTGTTAACATTTTGGCTACAGCTATCTGTTGCACAGTTCCCCTGGTTTCACCCCAGTCCAGGAGAACACTGGCCAGTGGCAATGTTTTCTCTTCACCAGTAAACCATTATACAGTGACATATTTATTGGGTATATGCTGACCAGGCTGTACCATATCCTCTTTTACCAATGTCAGGGATGCCCCTGTGTCCCTTAACCCTTGCGTCTGTACACCATTCACCATGACTGGGTGCATGTGTTCCCTCATGTTCACAGGCTTGCTTCCAGGGACACACAAACAAGCAGCCCACTTCTTTTCTAGTACCATTCTGCATATTATTGCTCATTCTTTTGGGACACTGGCTGGCAATATGCCCAGTTTCTTTACATAACCAACATTCACTTCTCTTTTCAGAGAAATATTTTCTCTGAAACCTGGGGCTAACTTGTTTTGGTGGAGGCAGTGAGGCTTTTAGCTGCCCTGAAGGTGTGCTTTTCTCTTTCTGCACTGCCACGCCCACCTCATTCGCTCTCAGAGCAGGTCTGCTCTTGGCATAGCAGTCCGAGAGTTCAGCAGCCTCTTGCACTGTTTTGGGATCTTGATCCTCCAGCCAGGTTTTCAGCTCTGCTGGGCATGCCCAGAAAAATTGTCCTAACAAAATCACATTTGCAATTTTATCAACAGAGTTTGCTTCAATTCCTTCCCACCAACGTTTTTAAAACTGACGTTGTTTCAAGGCTACCTCCTCATAGCTCATGTCATGGCTTCTCCTGAGCTTATGGAATTTATCGCTGTATGATTCAGCAGTTAATTCAAATTTCTTTAACAGTGCAGCTTTAAGTTTGCTGTAATCATCACTGTCCTCATTGTCTATTTGACCCAATGCATCCCAAGCTTTCTCGGTAAGTAGCGGGGATAGTTGGAAGCTCCAGGACTCCCTAGGAATTTTAGCCTGAATACAAACTTTTCCAAAAAAATTTAAAAAGGCATCCATATCCTCCTTCTCTTTAAATTTGGCTATCAATTTGGAATTCAACTTGTAACCCAGTCCTGTATGCCCAGTTAAACCCAAGCCACTTACCTGCTCTGGTGTTGGTGGTTGGAGTCGTAGCTTCACCAGTTCATGTTGTCTCTGGCGCTCACACTGCTCACGGTCCACTTCCTGCTGTTCATGGTCTCTTTTCTCCTCTGCAGCTCACTGGCGCTCATGCTCCTCATGGTCTGCTTCCTGTTGTTCACAGTCCCTCTCCCTCTGGATCTCCAGCTCCATTCTGCACAACTCAATTTGCAGCATGAGTACTTCTGGATCCAGGATACTGGTGACCTTCCCCTGCTGCTGTGGCCCTTCACTGACAGTGGCCCTGTTGCCCTCCTCATCAGATCTGGACACTGCACTGGCCACTAACCCTGCCACATTCAAGGTTTGGTCCCTTACGTCACTGTCTCTGACTCAGTGCTCTGGGTATCTGCTACCATCAGAGCACTCATGAGGTTCTGTTTGTTGGCTTTCACCTCGAACGGGACTCCTCTGCCCCTCACAACTGCTTTAAGTAGTCTACAGTGTGCCTGTTGTAGTTGGAAGCCATCTTCTTCCCTAACTATGGCTACTCTGACTTGCACTTTAGAAAAAAAAATAAAATGGGTAGGAACTTGACTGTACCCCAAGTGATATAGTTCTGACTCCTTTTTTTAAAAATAAATCACTGCCTTTTTCTTTCTTTGCAAGTGAGCTGATGGTCTCAAGCTGACACACTGAACACTAAAAGCCTGTAATACCAAAATTATGCACACTGCTGCCAACCAATCTGTCACAAACCCACTCAACAGCTAAGGCCCTCTGCTTCCACAGTGCCAACCTCCAAGCCCAGTCTTGTGAACAAGAAACAGGGTAACCCTCCTGTCTGTTTTGTGGGTTCAAATCAACCTTTGGTCTCAAGTCTTGAAGGGATTCAAACTTGAACCTCTTGTTAGCGTACCCAATGCACAGGCTCAGATAATTCTACTCTTCGGGTGGTCAGATATCTTTTGCCTACAGGCACCTAACCAGGCATACAAAATGAACCCTTAAAACTCTATTAAAGACCTCAGAATAAATTCTTACCTTTTCCCAGTTTGGTAAAACCCATAAGCTTTGTACAGTGTTAGCTTTAACCATGTATGCTTCCCTTGTCAAGAAAAAGAATTTCAAAGGCACACTAAGTAGTCTCTAAAGTAGAGGTTTACTTCAAAATAGATAAACATATGTAAAATGTAAATACAGAACCATATATCACAAAACATACAAATCACTTAAAAAAACAGGTTTAAAAGAGCAGACTAAATCTCCTACCACAGTACTCTTAGAATTGTCTCTTCTAAGGGATATTCTTCTAACAGTGCCTGATGTTGCTTTTTCAGAGTCCAAACATTTGTGTTTAAATGGAAAACAGAATACTGTTTAAAAACTGGCTTTGCCAACCTCTTTGCATGAGGTCACCTAGCTCCTCCCTGTAAGAATATAAAAAAAAATCTAAGCAAAACAGGCTGTCTTATCAAAGTATTAAATTCTGTGACAACTGCACAACTCAATTTCTCATATAACCCTTTGATTTAGAGTGTCTTCTTGTTCTTCACAGACATCAAATAAACATTTATGTCTTTGCACTAAGGTGTCATGACCTGCTCTTCTTCCTCTATGTTATAAAAGTTTAGATTTCCCATGTTAGCAGCTGGCAAGCCACAAATAAGCTCAATAAACAGGAGATGCTTAATTTAGGCCTCTTCTAGCCTGCAATTATCTCTTGGCCTCCCAGGTAACACATTGTAGCTAAAACCTGGAAGGGGGGGTTGTCATTCCACAGGCTGTCAGCATCTCTCATGAGAGACATTCAATAACACATTTTTATATTACAAAAAGCATAGTAATCAGAACCAGCTGTCCAAGTGTCACACTCACTAGTACCTGAGCCTTTTTTTCTGGGGGTGGTGATATATGTGAGCTACAGCTTTGTGGTAGAGAGTGCTAGAAGAGACCCTTCAGGGAGGAGGGAAGCTGAAGTTCTTACAGATGCATTGTGAGGCTGGAAGCTCCACTAGACATGCAAAATTGAGAAAAGTGCACTTCAACAGAACTTCACGAAGTCTGAAGTGCCGACTTTGCAACATTTTTTTTACCTGGAGAAGTAGTATTTTCTTCTGGGAAGTGACCAAACTTTACTTGCAAAATTGCAACTTTGTGGGAAAAAAGGCCACTTTGCCTGAAAACAAATGTTGCAAAGCTGGCAAAGTCAAAGTTGGTGATGCCAATAGGGACTTCATGAAGCTTTGCGAAGTTGAAGTTTTGGAACTTTGCAGCAACTTCGCAGACGATGTTTAACTTTGCTGCATCTCTAAGCACCACAAAGGATGTGCTGCTTGAAAGAGACCAGAAGGTAGACTCAAGTAAAACACTTTCTACTCTCCTCAAAAAAGGATCTACTGCAGTACTAAGTGTGATTCACAAGGGAAGTGCTGGGATGGAGCTCCCCCTAGCAGCAGTGGTAATGATTGGCAGGTTTGTATCAAAGATGTGCTTACTTAGGAAGGAAAACACGTGGATTATTTAAAGAATTTATGGGAGGAGGGGGCTGATGACCTGCTGGTGGCTGCCATGTGTGATACTCTAGGACATTTGATAGAAAAAGTGCCCCGATCCTCTTTCAATTACTGCAAGTTGGAGACATTCTTAGACTAAGCACACACCTTCTGGAGTGAGCAAGCCACACTGATGGTGATGCAAGAAATGGATGGACCTGTCCATAAGAAGCAGTCGCATCTCACAGGAAGCCTTCAAAGGCCAGAATTGGCCACCATATCAGTCCTACTTTTAAAAAGAGAGCACCTACTGCAAAAGACTGTTTGCTTACTGTGGTGCGAATGCATGGTAGCATAGGGGAAACCTAGCAAAACTGTAATTTTGCTAGAGCAGAGCTCAATAGAAAGTTGTGGTTATTTGAAACACTGGGAGGCGCAGGATTACAGGTGTAAGTCTTGCCAGCAGCAAAGAAGAAATATAAAAAATATAAACTGAATTATAACGATAAAGGTAAAAGCCATCCATGACTATTCTCAGTAGTAATATAGAACTCCATCAATCCATAATAAACTACCAGGACCAGAATGCTCAGCCCTTCTCATAATCCTTTGCTCTGCATCATAAAAGTGTGCTGCTACTACTGTCATCCCACCTCTTCTTTGCCGACAAACCAAACAGCAACAGAAACTTGTCTTGAACCTTAACTGGAGATTGCCAGTGCCTGCTTATGCATGCAGCAGAACTTCTCAACTACTGGGTACCTGGAAGAAACAAACACAGGGCATGTAAGGAGGGACTTAAATCTTCAGCCTCAATGAGTTTCATAAAACCATAACTTGCAGTCTAGCTCCACACAAGGAAAATTACAATTTTACCTCAATGCACAGAGGTTTGGCTAATAGGTGTGCACAAAGCCCAAGCCAATATTAGAGTAGCCAGATTGTCTACCTCTTCTTTATGGTAGAACCAGCTAAAGACCAAGTCCTTGGACCAGTTCACCATCTTTAGGATGTTCTCCAGACAAAGGAAAAACTTGACTAGCCACGGCTCCCCTAATGGAGTGGCACCAAACTGGTATATATTAATCCTGACTTCTTACATGGTTCACTGAATCCCCCTGGTGATAGTTGCCACCATAACCATAACCAGCCTATGAGGCATGGTCAGTGAATGTAACTACTGTTCATGCTGTTGTCATTGAGCCTGGGTTCTGTGGATGTACTTGAATAAGCAATTCCCCATGCACAAGTTGGGTTCTTGCTTACGTACGATATACCCAGGGTAGCTCTCTTGGTGGACTTAGCCAAGGGGAAATTAACCCTGTCCAGAGTGTGGACCAACCTAGACACATCCAGTGCCCTAACATCTGACATCCTCTTAAGGGGCATTAGGCAGAAAAGCATAGCCAGCTTCATAGAAAGATGTTTCAGATCAAAAGATTCATTAGACTACAAGACTTAAATAAGAGAAGTACCCTGTTCATGTCCCAAGTACACCTGTTTGGGCTGAGGTAGCCTGGACCACCTGATGGCAGTCATCAGTCTGCATACTAGTAAGGACTACCCCACAAATTTACCATCTAGTGGAGGAATGACCGCTGAGATAGTCGACCTTAACACATTAATGTATCGGCATGACTTACCTCCTTCATATGACTAGAATAAAAATTCCACAATCTCTGTCACAGGGAGGCAACAGGGATCCAAGTCCCAAGACAGACACCAGCTAGCCCACAAACCCCTAATTAACCCATAGGCTTTCCTTGAATCCCAAGCACAGGATTTCCTGAGAGGCTTGCAGCCCCATCTGACAGTCCTGTGGACAACCAGGAACTCCTAAAAGCATCCAAAGCATCCAGAACTAGAGGGTGTGGAGCACCCTCTGAACTCTGCAGATGGTCCATTTGGGCTGGAAGAAGAAGAGGCACCTCCACTGACAACTCCAAGAGTGAGGAGTACCAGGCATGGGTTTGCCACACTAGAGCTATCAGCATTACCATAGCTTGCTGTCTCTTGAGCGTACCAGGGACTGGCAGATCATGGAGAAAGGCATAACCCTGAAGGCCTTTTCAGTCCTGGAGAAAGGCATCTGTCATCTTTTCATCCAAATCTGGATATCAACTGAAAACATGCTTCAGTTGACTGGTGAAATGGGAAGTGAAGAGATCCACCTTCAGTGGTCCCTCCTCTCCTGGATCTGTAGGAAGATATTCATCCTGAGGGAGAAGTCACTCAAATATGACCAGTACCTTGAGTTCCAGTCAGCCTCACAGTTGACAGACTCGGGAAATGCAACTGGCTTGGACTCCCAAGACAGAAACTCCAGAAGTGCCTTGCTGCCTTCATCAATACTTGGAATTTGTTGCACTCCAGGTGATTGATGTAGCGCATTGCTGCCACATTGTCCATGTGAAGTAGGATGGAAAGGTTCCTCCTGTTTTTGCAAAGCTCCTGACTCTAACAGTTTGAGTACATTGATACGAAGGGAGACTTCATGGGAGAACACTTTTTTCTTGCCAATCAGCCCTCGCAAGAGGCACCCCAGCTTGGACAGCTGGCATCTGGATCAATCACTAGATCCAAATGAGACTTGAAGATGGATCTGACATTCCAGAAGTTCTCTTGAGCCAGTTACCAGCTCAGCTCTGGCCTCACTGGGGCTGTCAGATGCACTTGTGTATCAAAGAAGCACTGCTCCTGAAGTGTCTGGATTTTGAGGAGTTGTAGTTGGTGGTAGTACAGCAGGGGTGGGAATATCACCAAATAGGCCAAAAAGAGACCTATGACTCTGGTTAAATCCCTGATCCAAACCATTCCCTTCTGGAGCAAGCGTCTAATCTTCTTATTGATCTCCTTCAACTTGGCAGGTGGGAGGGCCAGAGTCACCTCCCTCAAGTCTCGTAGAAACTTGATTAAGGTTAGTGACTGTAAGGGTAGAAGGATCGACTTCCGGAAGCTGACAATGAATCCTAGATTCTTCAGAAGTGTTGTCGTGTCTTGAAAATCACCTGAGGAGGAGAATGACCTCCATTTTTAAATGGTCATAGCAAACAAAGTCATTCAACTTCTGTAAATTGATCACCAGTTGGTTGCCACTCCCTTTTTTTGGGACAAGGAAGACAGGAACATCTCAACCTTAATAGTGGTCACAGTCCACTTCTCCCACTAAGATCAAGTCTACGTGAATAAGGATTAGAAGACCACAACAGTTGCTCGTATACTTATGGACAAATTCATCATCCACTATGGTGCACCCAAATGTATCTATTCTGATTAGGGATGGGACATTAAAAGTTAGTTGATAAAACAAATGCTGTCTTTGTAGGGAATTCGGAAATCTAGTACAACCCCTTATCACCCTCATGGTGACTCTCCACCCTAACAGTTTAAGAGCACATTACTGAATATGCTGGGCACTTTGGAGCCTCAAGATAAAGCTAAATCTCTGCTATGCTACTCTCGTACTAGATAACTCACAGAAGCTCCACATATATACCACCATCTGGTAGCCACCAGATGCTCTCTTAGTACATGGAAAAGAGTTCATACTCCTTGGGGACTTCAACATTTTTATTTTATTTTTTTCATCTTTGTTTCTTCACCCCCAGTCCTGAACTCTCTCAGGCTACCCAGCTCATCAAGCCACTCTACCACCCACCGTGATCCTGCTCCTCATAGTTACTGTTTCCTGGCCAAACCCATGCTAGACTATCCCCCCAGCTCTGAGCCCCCCAGAGCAGGACCACCCTCCACTTACTTGGTGCTCTATATAGAATCCGGAGCGTCCGGCAGGATCGGCAAGGAGACTGAAGGGGCGGAGACAGAGATCCGGTCCTGGGCGTGTGGCGGCTGGCACTGTGGGAGCCGTCACCTATCAGGATTGGAAGGGGTTTTCCCTTGTTGTGTTCTCCCCACCCACCTCCCATCCCTTGGAGCTCGGATGTGCAATGATGGCTAGCATCTGCTGAGCTCCACCCCATTGCCATACAGCTGCGACGCAGGTTCCATGGCCCCCCCCGACTACTGCCAGAGGTCGCTCAGGAGCGATGCAATGCTCTACACCCTCCCAGGGAAGGGAGAGCTGTCCTCCAGATGCTCAATCCCTGCCCGCCCCTGCCGACCCCTGATGACCCGGGCTCATTCCCGAATCTGGGTCACCAGCGTGTTGTGAGGTGAGGCGTCTAGTGCCTTAACCCTCAGCGCCACCGGGCTGGCACAGGGACATTAACATTGATTGGCTGAAATGCAATAATAGTAATGCTGTGCTTTCTATCAACAAATTGCAGATTACCCAAATTATTTCTGACCTCACCAGGCTCTCTAATAATGGACAGTGTACCACCTTCATTGACTGGTTTCTCGTGCCTAGGCCTGATAGAATAGTTTGTCCTGGAGTGCTCCCAAATGCAATTAGTGATCACTCTCCTATTTTTTGTGTATGGTGGGCTGGGTGCCCCAAGATCCCTTCTTGAATAATTCACTTTCATGATTTCTCCCACTTTGACCCCATTCAGTTTGCAGCTGCAGTGAAGCACATCAGGATGAAGCCCAGCTCTGCAGAATTCTGTAGTAGAGTTACTGCAGCAAACAATGCCTTTTCAGTAGGAGTTAATCTCTTTTGTCATGCAGGAATCTGTGACACTGCACTTCATCCTGGCAGGTTTCATTGTGTCCAAGACTAGTCCTGTCTATGGGCTACCAACAACATCAACATAGTTCTTGCCCAATTCTGTGATCTATTTTTTAGTATCCAGGATAATCATGCTCCTCTAACTTCTAGATGGGTCTGAGGCCTGGCCACCAAATGGCTAGACTTTCTCCTTCTGTCCCTGATCAAAAAGAGGCATAAATGCTGGTCTGCCTCTAAGGCCTCCAACTCTGCTCACGAGTGGGCATGTTATAGAATATTTAGAAAAGAATGCAAACAGGCCATATAGCAGAGCAAAAGTAAATATGGTAAAAGTCTGTACAAATCCACAGTTGGGAGCCCATGCCACTATTGGAAATGCATTAAGCAGTCCCTGAGACAGGATACTACCTTCACCCCTGCTGATATTGTCATTGGAGGCATTAACTGTAATAATCCATCCACTATCTCAAATGCCTTCAACCATATCTTCTCTGACCTCACAGCTTATACTGGGACCCTTCCTATACCTTCAGACTTCCAGGAATCCCCCTCTAGTGCTGAATCGGTGCTATAAACATCCCCTTTCTATTTAGAAACATCAGAGTTTCAGATGTGTGCAAACTCCAAAAACAAATTCCTCAAGCTAAATCTGTTGGTTCTAATGGGATTGAGGCCATACTTCTGAAGATTTCAGCAAATGGATTGGCTTCTCGAATCACTAGAATTTTCAACTTGTCCTCTCATCCTGAATTGTACCTGATCTCTGGAAAATGTCTTATATTGTACCTGTTTTCAAAAAAGGAAATTGTTAAAATATCTACAACTATAGACTAATTGCTATCTTACCAGTACTTAATAAGGTCACTGGAAAAATTGTTTCCTCCCAACTCTCAGAGTGCTATTAGTCCATGACTTTCTTTCTCCATCTCAACATATCTTAGCATGGCCAGCCCACCAGCATAGCGGTTGTGCTACCATTTGTAGTGCCAACGACCCAGGTTCATGATCGAGTCTAGGGTGTTGAAGGGTCAGCTGGGGGGAGAAGGCTTGAGCATCCGATGGACCGCTCACCTTCTCTAGGGGTGGGTGGATGGATGGAGGGCTCCAGTAATATGATACTTCCTGGTGGCAGCTAGGAGATATTGATCTGGAAGCTCTCAGCACAAAGGGATGGTGGGAAGTGGCAGATGTTGGTGTGGAATGCACGGGAGTGTGCGTATCTTCCCTTGATGTCATTTTACATCAGCTCTCATCGAAGGGGGGGGGATACTGTGCAGAACAAGGAAAAACTATGTTGGCTGGATGAGCAACGTCGCTCCACAACCCCCACATCCACTGCCAGATTCTACCCTCTTGGGTTCTGCTACCCTCTGATCTTCACCTCCACCTGCAGACCACTGGATATTTGTAAGGAAGTGCCAAGGAGCAGAAGGCGGCCCCACCCCGGGGGGCATAAGCCGGGGGATTGCCTGCAGCTGATCACGGTGGGTCAGAGGACCGGGGTCTCAGGTAGGGAGGATTTCAGGCAGGGCGGGAGTAGCTTGAGTGTCAACCAAGGAGTGTCCAGTCGGCGGTGACCAGATGGAAATAGAACTGAAAAAAAAACATGGCTTGGCACTACCATGGTCCTCCTTATACTCACCAATAGCATTGCCACTGCAATTGACAAGGGTAATTTAATGGGCACTCTTTTCATAGATCTAACTAAGACCTTTGACCTAGTTGATCATACCTGCTTTGCAACAAGCTAAAAGGCCTGGGTGTATCTGATACTGCCCTTCCTTGGTTTACAAATTATGTGTCTAATAGGCAACAATGAGTGAGGTTTGGACCCACTTTTTGGATCTTGCTCCTGTCACAACTGGGGTCCTGCAGGGCTCAATACTTGGGTCTCTCCTCTTCTCACTACGTATTAACTCTGTACACCGTTGCCTGTCATAGCATGCCCATCCTATATGCAGACTACCTTGTATTCCTCTCTCATGCCTATAATGAGATTAACATCAGTATAAAACTGTCATCAGATTTACAGGCTGTCTAAAAACAGCTCCTTGAGAACAGACTTCTTATGAACGCCACAAAGACTCAGGCCATGCTGTCTGGCTCTGCACCCCATCTAAAGGACAATTCAACTCCTCTATCTGTGGCTTGTGGTGACGGTACTCCTCTTGATATTGCCCCTTCCTTTCAACTATCTTGATATTATGCTTGATCCCTCCCTGGACTTCTCACTTCATGTGTCATCTATCTGTAAAGCAGTTGGTACCAAACTAGGGCTGTCCTACAAGGCTAGCCGCAACCTATCTCCTAGAACACATTTTACTATAGCCCAGGGCATTCTGATGACCAAACTTAGGTGTGATTTGCCTGTTTTCACTGCAGCTTCTAAAACAGCATTAAATAAATGAGATGCTGTATACAACAATATTTGTTGCTTTGCAGTGTCCTTAAATCGATATACCCTCCATTGTACACTGTACTCAAAACTTGGGTTGCTCCCTGCTTCTGCTTTTCATGACCTCTCCTTGGGATGAGTCATCTGCAGTAATGTACGGAGTCAGGTACCTTTGTCTCTTGCCTCACTCCTGATGCCCTGCAGGAATGCTTATCCACTGACATCTATGGACATTGACTACTTAGAAGTACCATGGACCAGAAATAAACTAGGGGATTTGGGCTTTTTCGGTTGGTGGCTGTAAACTTTAGAACACTGTTCTGTCTCAAATCAGACATTGTCTTACTACTCTGACCTTCCACAGCAGCTCGTTCTCATCCACTCCAAACATCTATATGTACCTGTTTCTACTGCATTGACTGCCAGTCAGGTGGAGGATTATCTTCAAGCTGGGCTTGCTCACCTTTAAGGCCCTACTGTACGTGGACTCGACCCCAGCTATCTGTCTGTTCTCCTTACACCTGCCATCCCAGTCCTCTCCCTTCGTTCCTCCTCTAAGGGCCTCCTGGTGATTCCCAGGATGAGGTTAAAAACTGTCGACGATAGGGCGCTTAGTGTCGCTGGCCCCGTCCTGTGGAATTTGCTTCCCAGTGCCATCAGGGAGGCCCCTTCAGTTGAGGTATTCGAGAGCCACCTAAAGTCTAACCTTTTCACTCTGGCCTTCCCTGCTATAATTATATAATCACCTACTCTGACATATGGAGTGACTGCTGTACTAATTTATTGTATTATTGTACTTGTTTTTAATGTTTTAAATACGTATTTATATATGCTTTCTTACTCCCTGCTTGTCTGTATGTGAGGTGCCCAGAGCCTACGGGAATGGGTGCCATACAAATAAACCGTGTCTTTCTTTGCCTTGCCTTCTAGCTGCGGAATGTTGAACTGGCTCTTGCTCATTTCATTGGCCACTTTTGTGCTTATCTTTGTAACTACCTGCTACGATGAATGTATTCCTAAAGTTTCTTATCTTTTAAGTTGTGAAGTATTTCTCACTGTTGCCTGATTGCTCCTTTAGAACCAGTCATGCAATATATACATCTTACTTCCTCGCTGTTATGCATTTTTTCTCTGGGTGTTTGACTTTGTTCCTTGGAATTTGCCATGTATTGTATTTGCTTGTCACCGTTACCAATTTCCTTTGTCTTGGTTGCAATTTTTCCAGGTCATGCCTGAAAATAGTTAATTGCCTAGAGCATCTTACCTGGTAAACAAAAACTAACTATATAACTAACTAAAACAAATAAATAAATACACAAGTCAGTATTTTGGTGCATGCTTATAACTGTGCCAAGAATGATGCCACTGAATACTCTCCATATTGGAGTTGTTGCAGACAGAGCTCTCCCAGAGATCGATCTATCTATCTACCTACCTACCTATTTATTTATCTATCTCTGTCTATCCACCTACCTACCTATCTACCTACCTATCTCTATCTACCTATCTATCTCTGTCTATCTACCCACCTATCTATCTCTGTCTGTCTATATATCTATCTATCTATTGATCTATCTACCTATCTATCTTTATCTATCTACCTATCTCTGTCTATATATCTATCTAGCTATCTATCTCTATCTACCTATCTCTGTCTGTCTATCTCCCTATCTATTTATTCATTCTATCTACCTACAGACAGTATCTATCTATCTATCTGTCTGTCTATCTATCTATCTATCTAGCTATCTATCTACATAGACATGTTCAAGGATTTGCTGGATATTGTCGATTGCTTAGTGACTGAATGGCTGGAAAGAGAAACCTGGCCCACAAAACACACTAACACCAAAAAGTGAAGGCAAATGATTTCCGAGCTGGAGACTGGGGGCTCAGTTTTCAAAGCCCTGTGAATGCTGCAAGCCCCTGGTGTGCCGATCGTTTGGTGCACAGGGCTTATGGCATTCACCCAGCCGGCAATCGGGATTTTTGATCCCGAGAGCCAAGTGCCACAAGTTTACAACTGTACTGGTCTGAATTCATTGCTGAATGCAATATTGTACATACTGTACCTTGTTTAGAAACTGCTATTCCTATTTTATATAATACTATGTATCTCTATTTTTATTTTGTTCCATGTATTGTTTGTAACACTGTTGCACAAGTCTGTATCACTGTTTGCACACGGGTCCAAGCTTGCTCACTGGATCTATCCCATCACAAAAAACTTGCACTTGAAGTTAGACCAGGTTTTCCATGGTCTAATCTGCGCCATTTGGGGGGCCCGTTTTATGGGGCTTGTGCCAAATATTTGGTGCAAGCTGCCATAAATCATGGAAACTGTCACAGCTGTGCCCAATGTACTAAACTCGGGTGCAGTTGCGTCAAAGGAGTTTGGTGCAGCTGCAGGGCTTGGTGCAAGCCTTGCGCGGGCCTTTGAAAACTGAGCCCAGGGTGTTATAGCAAATTAGAAAATGGTATCGGAAAATAAATGAATCTCATTGGTTAAAACGTCTGCCGAGAGATTCATTTATTTTCCCATAGAGCCCACTTCAAAACAAGAGCCAACACGGGGTGCTGCATTTCTGAGTAAATCGTTGGGCACCCTGAGCATTAAGAAAACTCACCCACCATTTTCTCCCACTTACAAAGCTAGCCTGAAAAGTGGTGGCCAGGCCGTCCTGCTGCCCCGACCCAAAATGAAATAAAATAGCCTTTGCCTGGGGAGATAAAACCATTTTTTCTCATGGCAAACTTTTCAGTGGCAAAACCCGAGACAGTGAGAGCTGTGTCAGCATATCATCTGCGGCACTGCGACCGAGCATGAGAGCAGCGGTATTTTCATTATTTTCCATACTGCAGATGGACGTCCATCTGCGGTACAGAAACTCAATGAAATACCGGTCCTCTCATGCTCGGTATCTGTGTCAGCGATAGCTAAA
Organism: Neoceratodus forsteri; assembly: GCA_016271365.2. Classification (NCBI taxonomy): domain Eukaryota; kingdom Metazoa; phylum Chordata; order Ceratodontiformes; family Ceratodontidae; genus Neoceratodus; species Neoceratodus forsteri. The sequence continues at coordinate 154,749,847 of CM028134.1, forward strand.
GTCACCACCCATTGCAGTCCTTAAAACGGATAACACAAAGCGCAAAGCCAAACAGTACTTAAATAAACTGTTACTAAGCAGTCATGCGGGACAGTCACAATGTATAACAGTGCTGAGTTTCTCACATACTAAAGTGCACCAAAACCAACTACCTGCTTCTCCAGATTTTCCTGCTCAGTAGTGCCATGGCCTATTGGACTGCTACATAATAAAGGGGAGAGAGGTTCATGGGCTATAACTGCATACAGCCAGTTGTTTTGTTTAAACTACAGGGTCTCCACTAGGACAAACCTCCATAGTTTAACTTAAAAAGAAAAAGTCATAATGCAGGCAGAGGAACTATTTCATGACAAAACTTACTTTAAATTAATTTTTTATTAAAAATTTTTTATTTAACTTTTTTTTCCACACAGTCCATTTTCTAAGCACAATAATACCCTCCAGGGTGGGCGGTGTATTGGGAAATACCGACCTTCCAGGGGCTATAAGGCCCTCTGCCTAAGGCGTCAGGCCTCATTACACCCCGGGCGGTCTGTTATTTCCCAATACCGCCCACCCTGTCAGGTATTATTGGTTACATCTCTCTCAGCCAAGCAAGCACAAACTTACTGAATGGTAGAGAAATGTTCCGTTTGTGTTTGTAGAGCACCGTCATAATCTGCCAGGGCGTCATACTCACCCGGAAGGGATGGCAGGGAAAAGCAAAAGTATGCATAGGCATCATCGTGTCCATGTAGGACATGTGTACTTTCAGTAGTTGCCCCAGAGCCTAAGCCCTCCAGAATACCTACTACTTGGGCTCATGTCTAGTAACAATCTGCCCACTCTGCTATGGGTGTGTGTGTGTGTGTGTGTCAGGGATGACAATGCCACCACAGATGATGAAGAAGCACAACTCCTCACCATTGTCTAGTGAATACTACTACCTGGTTCACCAGTTCTCTAGTTAAAACAAGTGCACCCATCAGAGATAAATCAGAGATAGGAGCTCCCAGTCCCTTTACCAACTTTGGATGAGCCCGTGACCATTCAGGGCACTGATCTCACTGAGGAAGAACCCATTCTAATAGAACCCCTTGTTCCAGGTTTCCTTGGGGAATGTGCATGAGAGGGCCTGACAAGTGGTAATAAACCTGGGGACCTTGGGGACTCTGAGCATGAGGAGGAGCCCTTTCTCCCTCCAAGATGTTCAACCCATTCTGTTTGACCTGTGCTAAAACTCCATTATGATGCCCCCGGTGCTCTTACTGATATTCCTCTTCATGTGGTTTACAAGGTCATATATGTTACACAATGAGCCCTTCCCAGGATAGGATTCATTGGGGCCCTGAAGATATCTCATATTGACTGTGATGGTGCTGACTAGGGTTGCTCAGATACCCCAAAATCTGATCCGAGTTAGGATAGTCAGGTGTTGAGCTGGCTTCCTGGTGCAGTGGTAGTGCTACTGCTCGTGATACCGATGACCAGGTTCGGGAACAAGCTCCAGTTGTCAGAGGGGCAACGAAGGAAGGGAGAGAGGGATGGTGGGCAGATCTCACTGCACTGCCACCACCTGGGTGAGCACAGGTGGTGGTGCAAGCAGAGCCGAGGAGGTGGGAGAGAGGACACCAACGTGTTCTGATATGCAAAGCACAAGCATGTATGCACGCATGTCAAGAGCTCTTCTTGGTGTCCTACGCGGCTGGGAAAAAAAAAGGAAAAAGCACCAATTGATGCAGGAGGACATCTGCCAACCACGGCACTCTCCTTCAAAAGCACTGCCAGACTGTCCATGTGGAGTAGAGCCCTCTCCTGATGGCCTTTCCCTGTGGGTAAGTCAGGGTGTATATAGGTGGAGAGGTACGTCCCGGGGAAGGAGAATGATGGGGCTGGGTAAGTGGGTAGAACTGATGGGGGCTGGTTGGCAGAAGGGGGAAAAAGCACACTAAATAACAAAAAAATTATAGTCAAGATGTTAGAATAATCCATATCTGAATCCAACACCCAATTCTAACCTCAGATGGCAACAGATGTCGCATAAATATCCGACTGTACTACATTCCTAAATTACATCCCCATCCCAATTAAGAAATAACCCCTGCCCCCACCCAAACCACCACAGAACACAAACAATCCCCACCCCATGGCACCCAAATACCTGTACAATAAAATCCACAATCGGTCCAATTCTTTATAATAAAGAAATCTCACCTCTCATCCATGCTGAAGAAAGAACCACCTCCCAGCCTAGCACAATACATGAGTCCCTCCCTGACCACGTTGTTTAGTAAATAACCCCTACCCAACATACCCAAATACCTGTCCTATACATATAAAATAAAGTATGGGCCGGTGTGTGTAATGAGAAGTTTACATATCGGTGTTAGATGCTACATAAACCCCAAGAGCAAAGCTTGAGGGGTTTGTGAAAGCATCTAACACCGAGGGTGTGTGTAAACTTAGAGTTTAAACACCACCCCATATTTTATTTTATATAATTGCTGGGTTTTCCTTTTTCACCACAGCAATTATATAAAATAAAAAGACGTTCCTGTGTGGGCACAGTCCAGTTAGGTTTGAGTGCACGGTCGCATTTATTTATTTAAAAGTTTTTGTATTGATTTCTTTCAGTGGGCAGCTGAAATGTAAGTTTTTTTATTTGATGATACTTTATTTTTTTTTTCTCATTCTCTTACCACCAAGTCCGAGTGGGGGTTCAGTCTCCAGGGGATGATAAAGCGGCCAGCAGTTCAAAAGGAAGAGATGTGGCTGGCACATGCGCAGACCGAGGGAAACCATGCATGTGTTTTCCGTAATAAACACTCCTTTTTTACGGCAAATTCCGCCACGGTTTCCCTATGGAAAAAAGGAAGACCCAGTTATTATATTGCAATCCACAATTTGTCTGATTGTGTCCCAGTGTTTCTACACTCCTTATAATAAAGAAATCCTGCCCCCCACCCATGCTGAAGAGTGAGCACAATCCACAAGTCCATTCCCAAACCTGTTGTTTAGTAAATAACCCCCCCACACAACACACCCACTAGCTCCAACTTCCTTTCCTCTAGGGCACCCAAATACCTTATAAATTAGAAAGAGTTGAGTACCGCAGTGGAGCAGTATACGCTAATCTTCACTCTAGTAGGGGTCATAGATACACAGCAACATAGAAACATAGGTGATAAAGGCAAAAAAAGATCAATGGTCCATCCAGGTTTGTCCAAGTACCCTGTCTATCTCTGTGACCTTCTGGCCATCTAGGGTCCTAATCCATCCCTTCCTCCCCCCTATTTTCCCTCCAGATTTTGTCACCCTGAGTAGCTATTATACCCCTCACTCTGTCTCAACAGTGCAAGAAACCATCAACTGTTTTAGCACTCACCACTTTGGCTGATAGACTGTTCCACTGATCCATCACCCTTTCTTTTAATGAATACTTTCTCATGTACCTGCTGAAGCTCCTCCCTGTCAGTTTCCACCCATTCCCTTGTTACCTTGAAATAGCAAATCAAGCTAAATACTGTAGTTCCTCATGGCTTACTTTGTTTTTCCTTTTAGGAACATGAAGGCCTTTGTCATAGTTCCCTCTCCTTCTGGTTTCAGTTGAGTACATGTTCAGTGCCTTAAGGACTTCCCTGTAAGACCTGCCCTGTTGGCCCTGAATCATTTTTGTTACCTGTGCTGCACCTTCTCCTGCATGTCTCCATCCTTTTTGAGGTGAGAGCACCAGAACTGGGTGCAGTATTCCAGGTGTGGCCTCACTAAAGATCTCAAAGGGGTAGTAATACCTGCTTCCTCTTACTATCAATACCCCTCCTTATCCACCCCAGCTTCCTACTTGCCTTTTCATAGGCTTTGTTGCACTGGCTCAACTGCTAGATGTTGTCACTGATGATAACTCCTAGATAACGCTACTCAGCCATAGTGCTAAGTCTCACAACACCCATCCAGTACTCTCTCCTGGGGTTTGCATTCCTTGGGTGCATCACTTTGCATTTTTTGGCATTGAATTTCAACTGCCAAACCTTAGACCACCACTCCAACTTTTGTAAGTCATTCTGCATTTCCCTGATTCTCTTGTCGCTATCCACACTCCAACAGAGCTTAGTGTCATCTGCAAAGAGACACAACCTGCCTCAGATACCTTCTCCAATGTCATCAATGAACATATTGAAGAGAACTGGTACCAGAAGAGATCCCTGTTGTACCCTGCTCATGACCGCCCTCTCTTATGATTTAACCCCACTGACCACAATCCTCTGATGTGCCCCCCAGCAAGTTACCTACCCAGTTTACTATGACCTCAGCTGCACTCAGATATTCCATCTTCCTCAACAAGTGTCTGTGGGGCACCGAGTTGAAAGCCTTGCTGAAGTCAAAATAGAGAAAATCCATGGCATGGCCTCTGTCCAAGTCCCTCCTCACCCAGTCAAAGAAAACAATCAGGTTTCTTTGACAGGTCCTCCCAGCCATAAACCAGTGTTGCTTACTATCCTGGAGAAGGTTACTCGAGGTAGTCCACAAGGTCTTCCTTGACCAATGACTCCATGAGCTTCCATGGAGGTCAGACTAATAGGTCTGTAATTTCCTGGTTGTTCCTTGTCCCCCCCCCATGGAGTGGAATGATGCCTGCCACCCTCCAGTCCTCCAAAGCTACCCCTGTCCATAGTGAGCTGCTGAATAGACCTACCATGGGTTTGATCTGTTAAGCTACCAGTTCACTGACTCTCCTTGGCAGCCCATCTGGTCCTGAGGCCTTATCTATCTTCAGGGCCACCAACCCTTTCTGGACCCTGTCTCTTGTAAATACTGGCTGCCTTATCTCTGGGACCCCCCCTTATCAGCTGCTTTGATGTCACTGTCAGGCAAGGTCCTGCCTTCCTCCTTGATGAAAACTGAGTAAAAATTAGAGCAGATATTATTTATGAATGAATGCTGATGTCTTCCTAACAGTAACTGCTGACTGGTTAACATGCGATCAGTCAGGTGTTACTATTAGGGAGACTTCATCATTCATTCATAAATAATACCTCTTTCAGCTCCTACTAGAGTGAAGATGAGCGTATGCTGTTCCACCACAGGACCCGCCTCTTTTAATTTGTAAGGTATTTAGGTGCCATAGGGAAGAGGAGGGAAGAGGGGGCTCATGGGTGTGTTGGTTGGGGGACTAGTTACTAAACAACAGGGTTGGGGAGGAACTTGTGGGTTGTGCCAGGGGAGGGGATTTTTTTTTTATTATAAGGAAGACGATTTTGGATTTTAGTATACCGGATGTTGAATAATCCGATATTCTAAAATCCGATTTGACATCTGAGGGGTTTTTAGGATATCAGATTTTGAGGATCAATATCCTAAAATCCTATTATTCTAAAAATCACCCATTATCCTAACTATTCCTTTATAAAATGGATTATCTGAGCAACCTTAGTGCTTACTGAATGTTGCTAGTAAGCATTCATTTGTTTAGGAAGGTCTTTTGTTCATTATCTTAGACTAGGAATCAGGTGTCTAGCTCAGGCATTGTTGAAAATATGTGTGCTGTTACACAACTGGACTGTTTTTTGCCCAGCTAATGGCTGAGGGCAGCCATTTCTTCAGCTGAGCGAGAGTGTAACCACCCTGTACTATATTAACCAATCACCCTGTAATATATTAACTAAGGGGGGAGGGAAATGGACACCAGTCCCCTTTCTGAGGAGAGGGTCAGGAAAGCATTCACTGATCTGAGGGTGGACAAAGCCATGGGGTCAGACAGGGTGCATCAAAGAGTGTTAAAGAAACCTGGGAAGGTATTAGCTGCACCCCTGACTGACTTGTTTAACAGTTTACTGGAAACTGGCGTGGTCCCAATGGACTGGAGAAGGGCGGATGTAGTCCCACTTCACAAAAGTGGTTGCAAGGAGAAGGCAGGAAATTACAAGGCCTGTCAGCCTGACATCTGTTGCAGGGAAATTGATGGAAACACTATTAAAGGAAAGAACCATGGAACACCTGGAATCCAGTGGACTGCAGGACCTGAGGTAGCATGGCTTTACGGAGGGGAGGTCATGCCAAACAAATCCAATAGATTTTTTTGACTGGGTAACCAGGGTGTTGTATGGGGGGGGCATGGCCTACTTGGACTTCAGCAAGGCCTTTGACACCATTCCACATAAGAGCTGGTAAACAAGTTGGGTTGCATGGGGGTGGCCAATAAGGTAGTAATCTGGGCAAGAAATTGTTTAAGGGATAGAAGGCAGAGGGTGTCGGTAAATGGAGTTTGCTTTGAGGAGGGGACAGTGACCAGCAGGGTACCGCAGGGGTCAGTACTGGGGCCAGTACTCTTTAATGTTTTCATTAGTGACACAGCAGAGGGACTGAAAGGGAAGGTCTGCCTCTTTATGGATGACACCAAGATCTGCAATAGGCTAGACACTCCGGAAGGCATGAAAAGGATAAAAAGAGACTTGAAACGACTGGAGGAGCAGTCAAAGGTTTGGCAGCTAAGGTTTAATGCAAAAAAGTGCAAAACAATGTACTTGGATCACAGAAATCTGGGGGTGCAGTACAAAATGGGGGAGATACTAGTGGTGACCAAGCAGGAAAGAGACCTGGGGTATCATACTGGATGACCTGAAGATGGCCAGACAATGCGACAAAGCGATCGGGAGAGCTTGTGGTATGCTGGGATGTATACAGTAGGTAAGGGTATAACCAGCAGGAAGAGGGAAGTGGTGTTGCCACTATATAGGTCTTTAGTAAGACGCCACCTGGAGCACTGTGTCCAGTTTTGGAGGCCACATCTCAGGAAGGACATAGACAGGATGGAGGCCATCCAAAGGAGGGCTACCAAGATGGTACAGGGTCTACATCAGATGTCCTATGAGGAGAGGCTAAAGGAATTAAACATGTACACCCTGGAGGAGAGGATGGAGAGAGGGAGATATGATCAAGATCTTTAAATACCTCATGGGGGGTGAATAAGGTACAAGTGGGAGGCAATTTGCAGAGGAAAGGGTGCACCAGAACAAGGAGCCATGATATGAAGCTGGAGGAGCGGCAGGTTTAGGAGAGATGTTAGGAAGTACTTCTTCACAGAAAGGGTGGTGGATGCCTAGAACCGTCTTCCAGCATTGGTTGTGGGGCAAACCTAGTGGAAAGATTCAAAAAAACCTGGGATAATCACAAGGGAGTCATAAGGGATAGGTGAGGAGGTGGCAGAGAAAGAGCCATAGACTTGGAGGGGTCTAGAGTGTAAGCAGTGCAACAAAAAAGGGCAGACTAGCTGGTTCTGTGGCACCAGGCGATGGTGTTTTGCCTGGAATGCTGGCATCCCGGATCCGCACCCCGAGCCAGGGACGGCAGGAGTGGAGGCCAGCAGGGAGAGTTCAGAATGTCCTGTGGATGCTCTCTTCCTGGGGAGTTGGGAGTAAGCTGCACCATTCTCAGGGCCGCTCCTGGCGGCCCATAGGGGTAGCGCTCAGCTGCGGGGCAGGTGACCATACTCCGTGGGGGCGATAACCAGGATGCTGCGAGCTGCCAACTGCAGGGAGAGCAGGGCTTACAACTGAAAAATCATGGCCACCTGGTCATGTGGATAATGGTGACTTTCTCCCTCACTGCCACAAAGCCGGAGGTGTCCATGCTGTGCCCTTGCCGTGCCCCAGTGAGGAAGGATGAAAACCGTTCAGGCATAATAAATTCTCCTCTCCCGGTCATGACCATGGGAGAGGGAACCCCCGATGAAAGGATACATTGGGTCAACTGGGGCTACGGGGTGGTAGGGGGCTGTGGACAGCGACCGGGGAGGTGGTAGGGGAAGAGCAGGCTTGGTCGCCCGAAGGAGTAGACGACCCCAGGAGTGGCCCGGAGGATAAAAAGATAAAGCAAAAAAATAAAAAAGGGCAGACTGGATGGGCCATGCGGCCCTTATCAGCCATCAACTTCTATGTTTCTGTGTTGTTAACATTTCTTTTAACTGTATCTAAAGTTGTAAGTAAGCATTTTAGCCACCAGAGGGAGTGCATTTCCTGTATGTGTTAGCTGCCTCACTACTCGGGAGCAGCAGTATGATATGGGTTCTCCTGTGTTGTTAAAGGGTAACAATCAGCACAAAGGGTCCCACAGTCAAGTGTGAGGCTGCTCCCCTCCCAATGCACACTTTGCGGTCTATTCTCAAATGGGGTGGATTGCTTACATGCTGCATATCTGAGATGTGTAGGCAATCCTAGGCCTGAAAGCTGTGCAGTGGGGTCCAGTGGACCCCTGGTGGCATTCGCCACAGGCACGCTAGCTCCTTGTGAACTAGATCCCCCAGCTACCCACCTGGTGGCATGCCAGGTGGGCATGCCTGCACTCCGTGTGATTCACTAAGATGCAGAGTGCCAGGCTGGGGCTACATGAGGGGGGACCCTGCCGTAAATGTTGCACCCCCCCCAAATTGGACACCTGCTGGCGGCAACAACAATTGGACCCTTGCCATACAGCTGCTCCAGCCCACTGGGCTGCCTGGGAGGGCTGGGGGCATCCATTCAGGCACTCATCCATAGTTTATAAAATAATAAGGTTCGCACCTTCCCAGGATCCCCTGCAGGGGCACGGAAGGGAATTCACTTTGGGACCCAGCATGGGCATCCCATTGGATGCCCGCCGTGTCTCACACTCCTTTCGCATGCAGCCACAATCCTCCATTGTATAGCAGCGCACCTGGGGGGGTGGGGGCACAGACAGGTGGCCATCAATAGTGAATGCTGGCCAGTGCACACCTATCCACAGGTGTGGGGCAGAGTGGTCGATTTATGTGCATTTCGCGTGTACATCCAGCCCATTCGTGAATAGAACCCTTCGTGTGCAAAAACATTTTAGTTTACTTAATGTTTACTGTAGTATACTAAATTGTATCAGACTAATTTTGCTTAGTTCTACGCTGACATCTTCTGTAACTACAAATCCCAGAATCCACTGCAGCTGACATCACTGCAGTATGCAGCAGTAGGAGATTCTTTCCCCCCTTATCTCTCCTCCTTTATTTCCCTCAAACCTCCTTCCTCTCACTCCCTTAGAAACCAGGATTACCGTACCTTAACCATTTTATCCAGGTCCACCTCAGCAGGCCGGGCAACATTCTCCTATCGCTTCCCAAAAATATTGAACTCCCTATTATCCCTGCCTATCTGTCATGCTACCTCCCCTTGGGTTGTTACCTCTGGTTCCATCACTGCGGTTTGACAGTAAACTTGTCAACCGCCTTTTCAGCGAAGGCACAATGCCGACAGTCAGCATTGTGTTATCAAGCAAACAGTGTTTTTCTGCGGGGGAGGTGCACCCCCCATTAAGGGGGGACTGCCCTCTGACCCCCCCTGGATTTTTAAATAATAAACTATAGGTCAAGAGTTGTTTCGGGCAGGGGGCGCAGGTCCCAAAGACACTATGTTGGTTTACTGCAAGACCATGACAGTGAACTGCTGATTTTGTCGCTGCAATGGGAATGGGAATGGGAAAGGGAAAGGGGAAATTGTTTAACCAGGAAAGGCACGCTAAGCCAAAGCTTGTTTCCAGGTGCAACCTGGGAGCACAAGGAAGTTAAGTGACTTGCTCAGGGTCACACAGTATGCAAGTGGAGGGCTATGGGATTCAAACCCAGGTCTTCAGGTTTGCAGCTCAGTGCCCTAAACCACAGTGCTGTACTGGTCTTCTCATAGAAACATAGAAATTGTCAGCAGATGAGGATCGCTAAGCCCATCCAGTCTGCCCGTAAGTCCTGTACTGTAGCAGTGTTAGTTTCGCAGTATTGTCAGCATACCGTCACCTCCCTCTTGAAGGATCTATTTTCCCCCTCCTGCGGGTGTGCATAATCCACGACCCTCCCTCCGCCTCTCTGCTCAATACACAAGTTAACACTTCTCTGTTAGTCAGTAGATTTTGTTCAATATACAGTAGTTGCCGCACTTTCCTGTGTTGTATCGCCTGTATTCAAATTTTGTCATCCAATTATTTATTAAAGTTGCTGTTCTTTCTGTTGTTGTGATGACTGCATTCTGTTTTGTCATCCTAATATTGATTGTATCTCTTATCCACTAATCGCATTGTATTCAGCTTTTTCTGATTGCAGTTATTTATTCATTTTATTTATTTATGTATGTATTTTCTTGGACAACACCTTTGAGCTAGCAGCTGGTTTACAAAGGTTCCACATCATACAAAGCACAATTCAGACAGGACAGTACACAACAGGTAGCAAATTAAAATAGGTGTGTATAACAAAATTGAACAAGTTATGTACATTTTTACAGTAATTATATACATTTTTACAATCAGATATGAATCGGTCAAAGCTGACCTTGTCAGATTGCAAGGTGAGTGAAGGGAGGGGGGAGTGAACAGGGTAGGTAGGTAGGAGAGGGTGGAGGTGAAGGAGGGGGCATGTGAGGTGGGGGTAAGTGGGTGGAGTGGTCAGGACAAGATGGTCAGCGGAAGGTGGGGGAGAAGGGGTAGTTAGGATTGGCAGTCATAGCTACAGAGAGCGGTGAGGTGTTGGTGAAGTTTTCTCTTGAATGATCCAAGCTTTGGTTTAGTTATTAAGTCAGAGGGGAGGTCATTTAGCCAGTTGTGAGCACAATAGGCAAAAGACCGCTGTGCTTGAGATATACAGCAGAAGGGGACTAGACAGGCCTGCCTAGACATACCGAGTGTCCGACGGGGATTAGTAGCAGGATTGAGGAGGTTCTGGATAGCAAGGGGGGGTTGGACCTAGGCAACTTTTCTTCCCCAGAAGGCAGACCTGGTATTTTATCCTGCCCTGCAGGTTTTAGCCAGTTGTTTTGAGCGTACAAGTTGCAGGTATGGGTAAGCTGGTGTGCTCCAGTGATTAGCCTGTGTTACCGGGTGGGTTCTTCAGGAAGATACAAACTCACACTCAGAGGCAACAGATAAGGTGCAACCCATGTTGGCTTGTGGGATGTTTATTAATCTTCATAAACAAGTTCTTCTTGCACCATTTAAGTAACAGAAATATCCAAAAAAAAATAATAACAAAAGAAAACAACTTTGATAACATAATGTAAAACAAGGCAAATCCTTCAGCAGGAACCTTCTCTCTCCACTGGTCAGCAGTTACTGACCCTATCAGCCTGCCTGTTCAGCTAGGACTTATGTATCTGCCTACCTGAATCAGGTGACACAGCATCATCAAAATATAAAACTCTTTTTATTAGCTGCTAACACAATTATCTGCCTATCATAACAAGCTCTGACAGATGTAAACAATCTGGGGTTATACTTAAATTGCAAAAATATGCTTTCCTAAGGTTTTATACTTCCAAAAATGTTTTCCTGTGTTTGAGTGACAGGTATTGTCTTATAAAAATAGTCCACAAGGGGCCGCTGATTCCCTATAGTGGCTCTCAGTTAGCTGCAGAGACTGCTAGCAAGCAGACCATCCCTTTTAATCTGCAGGAGCAGCTCACAGGGTACAGGTAACTTTCTTATATGGACGTACAGTAAGTTTCTTTCTACCATTTACTAATGTGCAGTTTTATGTAAGAGCACAAAAAGAAAAGGGACTTATAAAACTACTGTATCCTGTATTTTGTTCTTTTTCAAGAGCTCTCAGAACAGGGACAGCTTTGTTTTTAATATCGTGTAGCCTGTTGAAACATACAAACTTTCCAGAAAGCTATCTTCATTTGCATCTGTCCTGCATTACCCAAGACAGACTTTAAAGCACATATTTCAAGTACATTTTATAAGTAACCTCCTTTGTACAACATATACAGCACTTTAATAGAGCTAAGCCCAGACATATAGGAGTTTTGTTAACAGAAGGAACCAATTCCAAATCAGCAGGACTAGGCCACAATCAAATTCAGACTGCAGGAAAAGCTGTTGGCTTCACTTTCCACAGCCAGCCAGAGGTATTCTTTTTAGCTAGCTGTACCTCTTATTAGGCTGTTTTACCCTGCGAATTTCAGGAGGAAGCCCTTGTAGGTGAGCCTTCTGGCAGCTCAAGCCTTCGGTTTTACCACAGTGATTAGCGCTGCGTGCTACATGATAGTACGCATGATCATGCAGCCCCCGCGATCATGCGAATGGTCATGCGGCTAGAACTGCTAGCACTACCACAGGGAGATAATTTTCAACAGGGAAATGCTATTCCAAGAGATGCATTTCTGAAACCCTGCTGAGGAATAAAAATAACCTTTTTTTTTATTTTTTTAAGCAAGACTCCCACACTTACTGACTTAACATAAATGTTGTTCCTTTTCTCTGACTGAACCAGAACCAGATACAATACTGCAAAAGAACAATATTTATTTATTTATTGAATTTTGTTGACCGGGTAGGCCCACTGGGCCCCGGAGGTCCCTTTTTCAGGGGCGACCCGGGGTTAAAAATAACATACAATAACAAAAATAACATACAAGTAACAGAACAGTACAAGTTGAAAAATGACTTATTGTTTTACAGAGCTGGATTACATAGGGTTACAATCAGAGTAGGAAGAGTTGGAACATACAGTCAGAGAGACCTCCAGAGTAGGAAATATAACAACATGTTGCATGCACATAAACATGAAGATCTAGGGAGAGCACGGGATAACAGCTACGTTGCTAGGAGTCAGGTCACCTTCCTAAGAGGGATCAGGGGGGTGACGTGAGGTCAGGTCCTAAGGCATTGGCAAGTACTCCTGTTGAGCAGGTGGGCTTTGAGTTTGGACCGGAAGCAGGGGCCCGACCCTGCCTCCCTTACCTCCTGTGGGAGGTTGTTCCAGCTGGAAGGGGCTGTGAACGCGAAGGATCTGGACCCAGCTTTGGTCCTTGTTTTAGGAACCACGAGGAGAGTTTGTCCTGAGGTGCGGAGGCTCCTATGAATGGACTTGACCGTGATTAGCCCTTTGAGGCTAGGGGGAGGAGAGGGGCCCAGTAACTTTGAAGCCAGGCAAAGAGTTGGGTAGATGAGGTGGGCTTCCAGTGACGGCCACCTGAGCCTGGCCTGGGCCTCACAGTGGTCCAGAGAAATAGAGTCTGCATTAACTCATAACTGCAGACAGACTACTTGCTAATTCCATAAGGTTATAACAAAACGTACTCAAGGAAAAAGAGAAATAGAGCATGAAGAGGGTAATAGAAATGGGGGGGGTGGGGGCTGTGTAAGGAGGTGGCCTGCCTCCATACAGAAAACACAGGGATAGCCTTAGAAGAGGTGAGGAAAGTGGTTGCAACCAGAGAAAGAAATAAAAGATGGGTACTTTTATTTAGTGGCAGGAACTAACCCTGTCACAGCCTAGATGACTTATTTAACACAGTGTTGAGTCGTTTAAGAGTTGTGCCAGAGGCAGCACCATTCACCACCAACCCATAATTGATAATAGAGAGAACTGAATTGTTCACAGTGATCCAAAATGCATCAGGGGTCATGCAATGATGGTGTCTATACAGAAGGTCAATCCTAGTGTTGGCAGTCTTCACAACATGGTCAATGTGATTAGCAAAGGAAAGGGAGCTATCGAGGATTACCCCTAGATATTTGAAGGTATACACCTGTTCCAGTGGGGTTTGCAAGCTGTTAAGAATTGTAAGCTGATGTGCGTTATGCTTGCTGTGGGGGCTCGCGAATAACATAGAAACATAGAAACATAGACTTTGATGGCAGATAAGGACCGCTTGACCCACCTAGTCTGCCCATTTCCCTACCTACTATATAAGCTGCAGATAATAGTTAATCAACAGCCTATTTCTTCCTACCCCACCACCACAAGAATTGCCCTATGTTTGGCCCATGAATTCCTGAACTCTCCCACAGTTTTAGACCTCACAACCTCCTCAGGAAGGCGGTTCCATGCGTTCACTACCCTCTCTGGGAAAAAATATTTCCTAACATTGCCCCTGAGCCGTCCCCCCTCCATCTTCAAATTGTGGCCCATGGGCTGGCAGTATAGCCTAGCGATTAGAGGAACGAGGTGTGAACGAGCTTGATACATCCAGCAGATCAGACCTGAATTTGATTCTCACTACCTCCACTTGCATACTGTGTGACTAGGTTTTGACTGATGAAAAGTTTTGCTGGAGTTGTGTTTCCAGTTGGTGTGGATCAGTTTTACTAGAAAAAATGACAGCATAATCCGCAAGTATGTTTTCAGTGCAGGCTAGGGGGAGGTGGTTGAGGAAAAGACTAAAAAGTAGGGGCCCTAAAATTGAGCCCTGTGGAACACCCATGGGCACTTGCCTACTGTCAGAGAGGATATCATTGATTTTGACCTGCTGCAATTTCTGAGGTAACTTTTACACCAACTAACAGCTTCAGTTGAGAGCCCCGTGATGGAGAGTTTGTTGAGCAGTACAGTGTGGTTGACAGTATCGAAGGCCTTCGTGAGGTCGATGTGTATCACCCCAACTAACTGGCCTTGCTCAAGTGCACCATGAATGAAGCCAGTGTATTCGAGCAGTGCAGTGATGGTACTGTGGGCCTTCCAAAAGTCATGTTGTTGGGGACATTGGATGTGATACTTCTCGAGGTAGTTGACCAGTTGGTCAGTGACAATGTGCTTCAGGGCCTTGGGGGGGGTAAGAATGAAATGGGCCGGTAATTAGTATGGAGGGCATGATCACCACTTTTGTGGACGAGTGTGACAACTGCAGCTTTCCATTTCTGGGGGAACTGTGCAAGTTGAAGGGATAGGTTCAATAGTTTAGTTAGAGGTGGTAAGACTTCATCCAGGATAAGGGAAATTAGCTTACGGTCTAGGGTGTCACTGCTGTGTCTTGATTGGCCAAGCACATGTTGGAGATTTTTTTTGGCCTCTGCCATGGAGATTTTTTTTAAATAGAAGGGGGGGAACCACAACCTCCAGGTCCCACAGCTTCAGTGAAATCCTCAGATACAGCAAAGAAGTCAGAGGGCAGTACACTGCTCAAGTCTGAAAAAGTGACACAAAGTATCGGCAATTGTTTTCAGGTCTTGGGTGGTTTCCCTGTTAACTGCAAGCATGGAGGGTGGGGATTTATTAGTTCTGCCTGTTAGGTCCTTCAGATTGTCCCAATATTTTACTGCATATCCCCATCCCCTCTCCTCCAGGACGCATCTGGAAATGAGTAGTCATCTGCTCTGTATGTCTTTCCTGGTAAAACTTTTAAATAAATAAAAAATAAATTCAGTAGCCTGGAGTGCGTGTTACAGTTTATATAAGCTCTGATCTTTTGTTTGCGGTTCCTGCTGTCCTCCCTGGGCTACGTACAGTCACAGAGGACTGCACTTAGCCCCTGGAGAAAAGCAGTACTGGAAAACATCTTGTAACCCTGGCGCCATTATGCCAAGGGCTACTACCCCTGCCTGGTGTCTTGTATACAGGCTGAGGGGCCTGGGTTCGAAACCAACAGCTACCAGGATCTCCCTACCCACAGTATACATACAATTATGGTGCCTCCACCCAGAGTAATTCTTATGTGGGTATCTAACAAGATTGGCACAGCCCTCTGGGAAGTTATAACCACCCACAATCCCACCTAGCGGCCTAGTACACTTAGTTCTGTAACTGCAACATGTAACATTTAGGATACAGTCTTGTGCCAGTATTAATAATATGCTCATGTACAACCCACTTACCAGCAAGTTCTAGGCTTCCAGCATTCATGCTGCAACCCCCTGTAAAAGACAGTTTCAATAATATAACCATGCACTTTCAGAATGCTTTGCCAATGTTTCAGTAACTTTAGATCAGGTAATGATATGCTCATAAGCCAAGTTAAGAGAAAAACAGTAAATCAGGTTTACTGAGGGGGTGTGAACAGGGGAGGGATGAGAATTTAGGCTAATAATTACTTTACTGCACTGGAACAGATTAATCCTACTTCTAATCACTTTAGTTCCTGAATCACTCAGTCTGTACAACTACAGGGTACCCAGAGTGGAATGCAGGCATGCCTGAAATAGTGCCGTGGGGTGGCCGGCATTGCAGCTGGTTGGGGCCCTTGATGGAAAGAAAAGTGATTGAATATGAACAACACACTTGCGAAATCATAAACCATTTGTAATTCCTGGTCGGATGGCCTAGTCACATTTAAACACTTTAAGCTGGAAAACTGAATTAGATGGTACCATTAAACAATTGATTGCTTGGTTGCAGGGAGCTACCCTGGTTGTACTCACTGTACCCAGATAGGATGATGCTGTAACTGGCGACACTGAAGACCAGATGCCCCATCTGGAGGCTGGTGGGGACCTGGGCTGACACAACTCACCTTCTCTTCACGGCCTTTCCCTGTAGGTGGCCACAACCTGTGTTTTGTTGCTGCACAGGGGCTGAATCCCCAATGCTGGTCTCTCGCCAGGATGATGGCTCTGGTACAGGAACAGTCTTTCTGGGCCATGGATGGCATGGGCCCAACTGGAAATGTCTTTTTAGCAGTTTGATTATTTTGCTGGGGGTCTCCCAGCTGGAGTTCCAAAAAAATGGGAAATCCACAGTGAATTTCTCCGCTCAGAGTTTGGCCAGAGACTTTCTCCACAGAAATTGGCTCCAATATCAAAGCAAGAGACCCTGGAGCACTCTCCACACTGTTGCTTGTATCACCCTGAAGTGACTTGAAAGAACAACACTTTTCCTCACGGTTTAGGCTGATTTCCCAATTCTAGTTTGAGCTACAGAAACCACACAGTCTGCTTCTTTTCTACAGAAAGCAATCCTGTATTCAATCAATCCCTGCTTGGGATTGAGCTGGGTCCACAGGAGGCAAGACAGGCCTCTCCTGGTGGACTTTCTCTCAGCCTATACACAGGCTGTTTTCTTCTCGGTGGCTTGAGCTGAATTGTCTGCCTTGAACACAGTTTCTTCTGAAGGACCAGGATACCTTAATTTTGTCATCTCCACAGTGATATCTTCACCCCCTACTTAAAGTGTATGATCAAAAATTTGAGTAATCCCTGGATTACCCCCTTTCTCTACTTAAACTAAAGGCTGACAGGGATAACCTGTGGCATAAGGTCCTTACCTCTGGAAAACCTGCCAACAGGCAAAACTACCGGGCCGCATGAAATGCCTGCACCAGAGAAATCTGCCGTGCTAAGGCTGATCACTTTAAAGAGAACCTTGCCTCCTCCTGGGGTAATGGTAAGCAATTCTGGGTTAACATTAAGGAACTCACGGGGAAATCTAACACTGCCCTCCCCCCTTAAAAGTAATGGAGCCATCACCCAGGACCCCCAGGTTATAGCTGATACTTTCAACCTGGCCTTTACTGATCTGAGTGGGGTACTTCCTTCTGACTTCTTCAGTAATCCGGCCTGTCCCTCTCCTTTGGCTGCTCCGACTTACTATTCCCCTTCCATTTCAGGTCGATCTCCACTACTGAAGCAAAAACTTACCTCCAGAGAGTACTGGGTAAGTTGAGGTTCAGCAGCAACTCATTAGACCTGAAATTACTACATCTGGCCCTTGATGCTGTACTTCTCCCCCTCACCAAGATCCTTAATCTCTCCCTTCACTGTAGTCAATTCCCCACCTTATGGAAATTTGCTATTGTCACTTCTATCCACAAGAGTGGTGACAAAATTGCCCACATCAACTACTGTCCTATTTCCATCCTTCTCCCCCATCTCCAAAGCATTGGAAAAAATTGCATCAGATCAACTATCTGACTACCTAGTGGAGCACAACCTCCTTTGCACCCAACAGCACGGTTTTCATAAGGGACACAGTACCACAACTGCTCTTTTGGAATATGCCGGCTTTGCCCACAAAGCCCTTGATCAGGGACACATGATAGGTTCTGTGTACATTGACCTGACAAAGACATTTGATAAGGTTAACCATGACCTCCTGGTCTCATTCCTTCATTCAATCGGCCTCTTCCTCAAGCCACCTATTGGTTTGCGGATTATCTCAATGGTTGCTCCCAGCAAGTGAAAATTGGTAACACCCTCTCCTCCTCATTACCTGTCTGCTCTGGGGTCCCCAAGGGGTCTATTCTTGGACCTCTCCTCTTTAGTCTCTTTCTAAATACCCTCCCTCTAGCCTGCTCTGGTAACCTATTACTTTACGCTGATCATGCTGTTGTCTATACTTGTCACTTGGACTTGTCCATACTACAATGCTCTCTTCAGGCTAATTTCTATGAGTTAGAGTCATGGTTCACTAAAGACAAGATTATCATAAACTATAAAAAAAAACTAAATTGATGTTATTTGCAAATGCTCAAAACAAACACAAAAATGCCCCCCTCACAATTCTTAATGACCATCTCCAACTGTTAGAACAGGGCAACACCTTTAAATACCTTGGGGTTACCTTTGACACCACTCTTTCCTTTCAAAGCCATGTTGACTTAGTCTGCAAAGCTGTTAATGTTAGGATCGGCCTCTTGTATAGGCATAAAAATGCTTAACTAATGGCGCCCTCCATCTTGCTGTCTCCAGCTCAGTACTCTCCATAGTAGACTACGGCATAGTAATCTATGGCTCCACATCTGACACTGCTCTCAACAGGATCAAAGTTTCTCTTAACAAAGCTTGCAGGCTTGTTCTGTGAGCCCATCGGCTTACCCATACCTGTGACCTTTACCAGCAAGCAAACTGGTTGGACTTTGAAGGGTGGCTAACATGCCATACTTGCTTAATAGCCAAGAAAGTCTTGTTCTGCCAGTCCCACCCCAGATCCTTCCTTTTCTGACTGCCACCCCCTCTCTGCGCACTACCAGGAGCACCTTAAAAGGCTCGTACCTTGTTCCTTTCTGTAAAACCACCCTTGGGCAGCGTGCCTTTCCATACTGGGCCCCCTACCTGCTGAACTGCCTGCCCCATGATATCCTGGCCACTGACAGACTTGGCCCTTTTAAAACAAAACTTCGCCAACACCTCCTCTCACTGAAACACTGCAACTGCCCATAATTCTCCTGTGCTCCACACTGTCTCCACTCACTATTCTCTTACCTCTCACCTATCCTCTCTCCCCCTCACCCAGTCACCCTCCTACTTGCCCTTTTCTGACTGCCTTAGTAGTCTTCTCTCTCCCCGATGCACTTTTCTGCCCACTGATGGCAGATTTTGATTTCTTCAACTCTATTTCTTCACCCTACCTCACTGGACTCTCTCCAGCTGGGTCATGTGGTTAGTCAGCTTATCCCGTCCTCCTGAAGTCCAGACATCTCTCCTGGCAGCACCTCTCTCTCTCACCACATCTCCCAACCCGCCCCCGGATCTAAGCCCCCTGGGAGCAAGGACTGCCATCTCCTAACCGGCGCTCTATCTATAGTGTCTGGTGGAAGAGGATGAGAGGAGAACCCGGAGGACTTCTTGGGCACGGAAATGGACGTGGTGCCATGCCCGTAGCTCTGCCTTCGCCTACCAGTGGGAAGGGGGTATTTGTCCTTTTCTTCCCCCCCATTGGTTCAGCAGTGCAATGCGCTCCAGCAGGGTGCATGCACACTCCTGTGCATGCCCGCAGAAGCACCGCCGTGGTCAGTATATCTTGTCTGGATCATGACTGTTGCAGAGCCCCCAGTCTCCACAGGGAGTCACTAGACAGCAAAATCAATGTCCCCTCTCCCTCCCAGGGAAGGAGAGCAGTCCCCCAGAAGCTCCATCCTTTACTCCCCTGCCAACCCCCGATGACCCAGGTCTGCTCCTGAACCCAGGTCACTTGCATGGTGTGAGGTGTGGCGTCCAGCGCCTCCGCCCTCAGCACCACCAGGCTGACCCACTGATGGCACTTGATTGTAAATATAGTCTTTATGTACTTGAATTGTATTTTTATGCCATCTCTGTTAGTGGTTAAGCCTTTCCTATTCTCTGCATCTGGGCTCCTCAATCTATGTTTTGTAATCATGTCATCTTGTATTACTGAATTGCTGTAACTTAATGTTATTACCCTGTGTATACCTTTACAAGTCCTGTATTCTATGTATGACGTGAAACCTCTGTAAAAGAGCCTCTGGCTCAGAGGTACATCTGATATTTCAAATAAAATAAAAAATAAAAAAATCTGTATTCTGGTTGGCTGTCTGGGCTGTCAATCACAGTCTGAGCATCCCTATTAGTTAGTTTAGGCACCAACAAGGAAAGTTTACAGTCTTACCCACAGGACATTGTAATTAGGATCCCTACAGGACCCCTTGGTTCTGATTGGTCCAATTGTAGGAGTCCAGGACCAAAAATGGCAGCTCCCATCGAAGAGTTCAATACTGGCAGCACAAACAACTTATTTATTTATTCACTAAGAGTAAGGATTTAGAAATAAATATTTACAGTGCATGAAAGGGCTCCCTCTGCTCTGAAACTAACAGCAGAATGGAGTCAATTGAGGTGATACCTGGCTGGTCATGAGCTCCAATGCACTTGAACCCAACCCAGGCTGTTTACACTGTTCAATGGCTGAAGCTCTCAAAGAGATAGTGCGGCAGCATGGCATTGCACACACACACACCCAGAGCAACAGCAGCACACCATCAACCATGGATTCCTCATCCCCTGCTGGACATCTGCCAGGCAGTGGGCATCAGCAGAGCCCAGGGAGACACTCAAGGTAAGTGCCCTAATTTGGGGGGGGGGGTGAGGCTACAATCTGATCGGTAATTAGAAAAGCTTTAACATGCACTACAGGCTATTGGACCTTCCACTGATGCGTACTGCTCTGATGTCAGCCCCAGGGGATTCTGGGATATGTACAGAAGATGTCAGTCTAGCATGAAGCAAAATTAGTCTGATACTATCTGCAATACTACAGTAAACAGTAAGTAAAACAAAATGTTTGTACACACAAATTGCACATAGGGACCAGCCCCACAGTTAAGTGTGGGGCTTGTGGTGCTGACTGTTCCCCTGTAATAAATGGTTATAAACTATAATGCAGTGTCATCAGTGTAAGATACTACAACCTTACTTTCAGAGCTGGGACTGTTGCCTGAGCAAACACTCAAGGGCAAAAGTCGTTCACCTATAAGAGCCCCACACTGGCTCAATTCCCTTCACAACGACATCCTTACTGAAGCCAAACTGGGCCCGTTCAAATATAAGCTTCATCAGCACCTCACAACAAGTAGCAGTTGTGACTGCTTTCCCTAAGCTGGCCCTGCTGCTATCACTGTGGAGTTTCTTACAAGCATTTAAGCAGCTGCACTTGCCCACAGAGCTCCACTCACCCTGACCGCCTCGTAACCAAACCCTCTATCCTATCCTTCCCTATCCTCTCACTCCCCCTTCCTTCTCTAGCATGCATTCTATCCTACCCATCCCTATAACTCACCGGACTTACCCCACTCCCTTAAGCATTCATTGACAAGGCCTCCTTTGGCCAACTCTCAGCATTCGTCTTATCCTTCAGTGTGTTACTAAGTTGCTAAGTACCCTAGTAACTACAGGTGTGCTGCTGTTGCCCTAGTAGAAGACTTAGTTTGCGGGCCAAGGCACCTAGCTTCACCTGAGCTCTTTCCTTCTAAGACTGCTTGAAAGGCAGAGTAGAGAAACTTACCAGAGCAAGGGAAAAGGATTAAGACTTAGTTTGGCTAAGCAGATTTACTGTGTGGTGGTGTTTTTATTTTTTACTCACAGGGATTGCTACTGTTTGTTGCTAACATTTCATTGCTTTATTTTTCTCTGATTCAAATTGTTGTTGCTGGTATACCTTCTTCTGCATTATTACAAGGTGTGCCTACAGGTGTGTGCTAACAGATTACTCCTGTAATCTTCTGATTCAAATTGTCTTTTGCAAGGTATATCTTCTGTTACTGCTTTATTTTTCTCTGGAGCAAAGTGTTTCTTACAGCGTATATCTTCTCTGAAATTATTACAGGTGGTGCTTTACAGGTTTTACAGTTTTATCTAACATTAGGATAAGCTTTCAGGGTTACTGCATTTGTTGTTGACTGATTGTTACTGCTCTTATCTCCTTGTTCTTTCGTCCGTGGTTCTTCTTTTTAGGCAGGGGAAGGGCCCAGCCACCCACCCCCATCCCCAACCACCCCACGCTACACTCCTTTTATAGGGTACCACAGTTGTGACATTTCCTGTGGCAGAGCAGGAAGGTGCGGATCAGTGGGGCCTCCACAAGGTGATCTAATTTATAGGGGCACTAGTAATTTAACTTGTTATAACAAGTTAAACAAAGCACAATTAAACCATTACTTGCATTTTTTTTTTCCTTTTTTTTCTCCTTCTAATTACTCTGACTAGGTTACAAACCCAGCAACTTATTTGGAATGGATTTCATTAACTGCAGGTACTGTGGAACAATTTTCAGAAGGACAGTCTTACAGGATTTAGGACACTGTCCTACATGCTGGGCCTTTGGAGATCTTAGGGCTCAGCTCCGGCAGCATGGGCAGAGATTGCACGCCTCAAATTTCATATTGAAGAGGAAATACATTATAAGAACCACCCGCCATTTCCCCAGCATCCAACAGGAAAACCTCGACCGCAGGAGGGTAGTTGGTCCAGGAGGTTGGCAGGTGGTTAGGAGGAGCAAATCAGGTGCCCCATCACTCTCTGCTCTCCAACACATTACCTCCAAAACCATATAAACACTACAAACAGGTATCTGCCTCTATCTCGAAATCAAATAAAGAGGCAGAAGACACTGCAGAGCAGGACACTGCGAGCACAGGAGCTAGCACAACAAAACTCACCCAAATCAGGAACCAAAACAAAACAAGCACAAAGGAAATCCAAAAACTTCGATCATAGGAGACTCATGATTCGGGAGTTGATACCATCTCCAGCCAGGGGTGATGGTCAGATGTCTCCCAGGTACATCAGCATGGAAAGACACTGACGCATTGCTAAAATTGTTCACAAAGCAGGAGAAAACATTGATGTCTTAGTACACATAGGGACTAATGATCATCGGTCAGTTGTGGAACCAAGGAACACCTGACTAGGCTGGGTGACAACTATCATCTATTTCGTCCGGCATCTCCTTCTCTGAGATCCTGCCAGTCTGGGAGAGGGAGCAGATGGACAGAAGGTCAGAGAAGGGGAGATAGGGGAGCTAAACATGTGGCTCAAGGGCTGGTGCCAGGAAAAAGGACACAGATTTGTAGGGAACTGGCAACAGTTCTGGGAGCGAAAGTTCTTTAAAGTTGATGGACTGCATCTGACTAAAGAGGGAGTCAGTGCATTGGGGCAGAAGTTTGACGTCTTTGCAGAATATTTAAACTAGCAAATGGGGAGAGGGGTGCAGCACCCCATACGTCGAATGGGAAGAACACCCCTCCCCTCAGCTAGTGGTCAAACAGGAATTCAGCATGTTTGCTGCTCATTTGCATCACCAGGTAAGAAAAAGGTTTGTCTCCCATACGCATCATCACATTTTGGGTAATGCCAAACTTCACCCAACAACCAACACACCAAAATCTGGCCAATGGAAAATCATGTACACAATGTCACAGCCTGGGAAATAAGATCCCAGACCTGCAGGCAATGTCAGAGGCTAAACTGGACATAGTAGCAATTAGTGAGACGTGGTTTACCAGTAACCACACTTGGGAGACTTCAGAACCTGGCTATGTATTGTTCAGAAGAGACCGAGGTGCAAAAGGGGGAGGAGTGGCCCTGTATGTTAATGAAAATATCAAAGCTACAGAAATTCAGAATACACATAAGGAGCCAGAAGAACTGTGGGTCACCCTGGAAACAGGAAATGGGACAGCCATAAGAACTGGGGTTGTCTACAGGCCCCAGACCAGAGGAGGACATGGACACATTACTGTTAGAAGATATACAAAACATGACAGCTAAAGGGAGGTTCTGATAATGGGAGACTTCAACATGCCGGATACAGATTGGTCAATACCAGCAGGAACATCTGCCAGAACTAGACTCATAGTGGATTCCCTGCAGGGGAGGGCCTCAAACAACTGGTACAGCAACCCACAAGAGACAGGGCTATCCTAGATCTAGTACTGACTAACAAAGAAGGGATCACAGATCTCCAGGTAGAAGGTCACCTGGGGCCAGTGACCATCACATGGTATGGTTCAATTTGGCTACTACATCTAAATCATCCCATTCCAAGGCAAAATATGGGACTTCAGAGGAGCTGACTTTGATAAGATGGCCAACAGAGTTAAGCTAGCCCTGGCAAAAGAAACACAGGTGAGGGGCTACAGGCAAAGTGGGCAAGCATTAAGGATGCAATACTTGAAGCAATATCCCATTGTGTTAGACAGAAAAGGAAGTGCAAAAGAAGAAGGAAACCACTTTGGTTCTCAAATACAGTAGCAAAAAAGGCCAGAGCCAAAAGGCTGGCCTTCAGGAAATATAAGGGAACACAGCGGGATGAAGATAGGGAGGCATACCAAACTGCCCTAAGGGAAGCAGGTAAGGCAGTAAGGCAGGCAAAGTCCAAAACTGAGGAAACACTAGCACGAACAGTAAAAGAAGGTGACAAGACTTTCTATAGATACATTAGTGAAAGGAGAAAGTCCAGAGGGGGTATTGCTAAGCTTAATGGAGAAAAGGGAGCATGTGAGGAGGAGGACCCTGTAAAGGCATCTATCCTAAATAGATACTTTTGCTCAGTATTTACTGGAGAAGGTAGGGCAGGGCCCACAGCTCAGCATCATGGACACAGGGGAGGGAGGTGAGCACTACTCCCTTCACAAAAGAAAGGGTCCACAAGGGTTAAGCTCAGGGTGGATAAGGCAATGGGACCTGATGGCATACATCCCAGGGTACTTAAGGAGCTAAAGGAGAACTAGCAGAGCCATTAGCAGAATTGTTTAGTGAGTCTCTGAGCACAGGAGAGGTCCCAGAAGACTGGAGAAGGGCTTATGTGATCCCGCTCCACAAGAGTGGTAGCAGGGAGGAGGCGGGGAACTACAGACCGGTCAGTCTTACCTCAGTAGTGGGCAAGATTATGGAGGCACTCCTTAAGGAAAGGATAGTGCAACACCTGGATTCCATAGGGGCACAGGATCCAAGACAGCATGGGTTTACAAAAGGAAGGTCCTGTCAAACTAATCTCATAGATTTCTTTGACTGGGTAACCAGAGTGGTGGACCAAGGGGGAGCAGTTGATGTCGCCACCTTGACTTCAGCAAAGCTTTTGACACTGTTCCACATAGAAGATTGATAAATAAGCTGGGTAGGCTCGGGATGGGTCAGAAGTTGGTCAACTGGGTGGCAAACTGGTTGACGGGCAGAAAACAGAGAGTGGTGGTA
Organism: Neoceratodus forsteri; assembly: GCA_016271365.2. Lineage (NCBI taxonomy): Eukaryota > Metazoa > Chordata > Ceratodontiformes > Ceratodontidae > Neoceratodus > Neoceratodus forsteri. The sequence continues at coordinate 154,774,954 of CM028134.1, forward strand.
AATGGTATACAGTCAGAAGAGATGCAAGTCACAAGTGGGGTACCTCAGGGATCAGTCCTGGGGCCAGTCCTCTTCAACATCTTCATTAGTGACCTTGCAGATGGACTAGAGGGTAAGGCTTGTCTGTTTGCAGATGACACCAAGATCTGCAACAGAGTAGATGATCCAGATGGGGTGGGCAGAATGAGAAGAGATCTGGATAAACTAGCAGAATGATCAGAAGAGTGGCAACTGGGATTTAATGCAAAGAAGTGCAAAATCATGCACATAGGAAGAGAAACCCTGAAGCCACCTATAGGCTGGGAGGAGTTCTAGCAGTCACAAAGGAAGAAAGAGACTTGGGCATCATCATCATCACTGATGACCTAAAATCATCCAAGCAGACCTCTAAAGCAGTAGTAAGGCTAGGGGGTGTTAGGGTGTATTAGTAGGGGTATCAAGTCGTGAAGAGGAGTGTAATAATCCTCTGTACAGGACATTGGTTAGGCCTCATCTGGAGTACTGCGTGCAGTATTGGAGGCCACACCTTCACAAGGACATTAACCAAATTGAGGCAGTCCAGAGAAGGGCAACCAAAATGGTGCAGGGACTGCATCAGAAGACATATGAGGACAGATTAACGGAGCTCAATATGTATACCCTTGAGCAAAGGAGGGAGAGAGGTGATATGATCGAGGCATTCAAACACCTTAAGGGCATAAACAAGGTGAAAGAGTCTAACATGTTTAAATATAAGAAAAATAGCAGGACAAGAGGACACAGCATGAGATTAGAGGGGGCCGATTAAGGGGGAATGCGAGGAAATTCTTTTTCACAGAAAGGGTGGTGGATGCATGGAATGGCTTACCACAAGAAGTGGTGGCTATGAATACAGTGCAGGGCTTCAAACAGGCATGGGATAGGCATAAGGGAGCAATACAAATGACTATGAATAGATAGGCCACTGACAGAGCAAAGGCCGATGGCACATTTATAAGGTAGAAAAAGAAATGGGCAGACTGGATGGGCCTTGCGGTCCTTATCTGCCGTCAACTTCTATGTTTCTATGTTCCTACATTATGTTTGTAACCTGCGTATATTGTACAATGCCATTCGATGGTATGATATGATCCTGTATACGCTATTAAATTGTTTTCGTTTATGTCTTCTGTGTTACCTGTGTTAATTTGCTGATGTGGAACCTTTGTAAAAGAGCTTTTAGCTCAAAAGTGTTATCAAGCCAAGATTCTAATAAATAAATAAATAAGATAAAACCTAATCCTTAAGTGCATATACCAAAAAGATAACATGGTGAGTCAAAATGTTGCAAGGGACAGTACGCCTCAAGAAGCTTTGACAATATTAACAAACCTGTTGCAAGAACAGGATGCAAGTATGGACATGGGGGCCAGTACATCAGCAGTGAAGAATCCGTCTTTAACACAGTTGGAAGCGGGAGGTACTGCCAGAAAAAAGCCATCCATGTACTGTCTGCCACAGAACCCAGTGGCTGCTAACTTTCAAAACTTATGTAAAAGGGATATCAATGACTTGGCAAAAGAGAACTATCAGCCCCCATTTGTTAACATTACGGTTGAGAAAAAAAAAAAAAGAGCATTAGATTTTCTGCATGTCAACAAGGACTTGTCAATAAAGTCTGCTGACAAGCAGGGGTGGTGTGGTGGCCATGAACACCTGTGATTATATTGTAGAAATCAATAAGAAGCTGTCTAATCAGAAGTTATACAGGAAATTTAGTTCAGACCCAACACTGCCCCTCGAACAGCAAATTAATACCTGTATTTTGTCCAGTTTGAAAATAATCTTATTAATTAGAGGGAGAGTGATTTTTCTGTCCATATAGGTTTCTGTCTTCCTAATCTGCCCTGGCTGACCCCACCAGCCCTGTCGCCCGGATTCTCTGGAACTTACCTTTCTCTTGTCACCCTCTGTCACAGGACTGTGAGGAGTGCCTAGTCTCTGGTGCGGGACCTGCAATGGGTTGTCATCATCCTGCAGGGTGTGAGGCCTGCAAGGAGTCGTCATCATCCTGCAGTCAGGGTGGTTTTCCGATGAGTTTTTGCCCCATGCCCATGGACGTGCAATGGGTGTAATGTGCAAGTTCTGCCTCTGCGGAGATGCCCCAGGAGCCCTGAATATGGGATCCCTTCCTTTGACATGTGGCTCACTTGAACTGCCACATGGACACCTTGAGGTGGCAGACAAGCAACGAGCCACAGTAACCCTCCTCTCTGAGGGAGGAGAGCAGTCTTATAGATGCTCAATCCTCCCTCCTCCCTCCTCATCTAGCCCCAGTGACCCCACATCTGTTTCCGAACCCAGGTCATAAGCATGTCAGAGGAGAGGTGCACAGCATCACACCTAACATACAAAATTTGCCAGCAAATAAAGGCCTAGAGGTCTATCAAGTCTGCTCGAATGTGCAGCTAGCACCCTTAATCTGCAGCTGCCCTCCTTCCACTCTTCCCTTCATTAACCCTCCCCTTGTCCTGTCCCATCCCCCTTTGAAGCAGTCCACTGTTCTACTGGATACCACTTCTGCAGGTAACGCATTCCACCCAGCCACCACCCTCTCTGTAAAAAAGTGTCTCCTCATCTCCCTCCTGAACCTTCCTCCCTCCAGTCTCATATCATGGCCACATCAGCCCTCCATGTCACTGGGTCAGCCCTAGGGAGAGGGATTTTTTTGATCACAGATCACTCATTGAGGGCACAGTTATATGCACTTCCAAAAGTGTGCCGGTCCTTGCAGAAGGCATCAGGGAAGACCATAATTTCTGGGGTGGGATTCATGACTGAGTCACTGTCCCAATTTGTGGGCAATGCCATAAAAGGCATTACAAAATCCCTTCTTTCCTTCTTGATGGACACTAGGGACATCCTTTGTGTGCTGGGGGATCTCAACATCCATTGGGAGTGATTCTTGGTTGGTCACTCTTGATGTCAAACCCCTTTGCATGAGTATTCCTCACTCTGGAGGTTTGGAGGCTATGCATGTATTCTTGAAAGAAGAGGGCCAAGGGCAGTATAGAGCAGTGGTTTAGGGCTCTGAACTGCAAATCTGGAGACCTGGGTTTAAATCCCACAGCCCCACTTGCATACTGTCTGACCCTGAGCAAGTCTTTTGACTTCTCTGTGCTCCCAGGCCACACCTGTAAACAAATTTTCAGCTTAGTGTGCTACTCCTGGTTAAATAATTGAAAAATATCCCCCAAAACTGAACAGTGAGTTGTTGCTGGAGACGACAAAACTGGTGCAGGACAGTATTTTTCTTTTATAGGGAGTTTCTCTCTCCAACTAAAGGGACACCTATTGGGGTGATTTCACCCCAATTATGCAAATATCTATTTAGGATCTTGTGAGGAGGCAGTGGTTAGAAACCCCAAAAGAAATCAGTTCTATCAGAAGATAGAAGTCTGCCACCTGCATATAGATGATGTGTTGATAGGGTGGCAGGGGAGCAGGAAGGAACTTATGGAAATTGTGGAGTTCCTACATGCTACAGACCAGAATCTGACATTTTCTGTGACTGTGGATGAGAGCCAGATATTCTTTTTGGATTTGCAGATATCAAGATTTAACCCCAACCCCCCACCCCTACCCCACAGGTGGTGATTACCTTCGCTGCCTCCTGACCATGTGGTCCCACCAGTCCCAGTCCTGAAGGCGCCTCCTAAATGTTCTTGCTGGTCCCCTGTGTTACAGTAAAAGTGGGGGAATTGGAGGAGCCATTGGACAGTTGAAATCCGCCCATTTGGTGGTATAAGAGAATGCTCGCTGTAGGACTGCACAAGTTGGAGGTTCGGCGTGCACTGCTGTGTGAGCGCTGCAGTGCTTAGCCTGAAAGCTGCTCCAAGGGCTCCAGCATCTCTCTGCATGTGTCCCGGCCCCTGTGGGAAATAAAATAGTAAAAGGGGGGTCTGGAGGCACACCAGGGAAAACAAAGGAAATGTTATAAAAAGCGCTCTTAGGCCCCATTAATTAAAGGGAGCACTGTTGCTTTGAAAAGCAGCTGTGGCTGCTCTGAATATGCATGGGTTTTTGCTGCTGCCTGGGTGATGGCGCTATGTCACCAGCAATAGGCAGGGGGAGTCCTGTCACTGGACGCAAGGGCAGAGGGGCAGCTGAAGGACCATGGGGGCAAATAAATTTAAAATAACATTGTTTGGCTGCAGAAAGGACTGAAAGTTGAGACTTGTTTAAACTCTTAACATCAGTAGCCATATTTGTAATGAATGACCCCTCTTTCAGACAATCAGCAACTGAGGAGTCCTGGAGGACTGAGAAATAGCTCCTGGGAAGGTGGGGCTAAGGACATTGTCTTGGCACCCAAACAGCCATCCTATCAGGTGCCAAGGAGACTTACTGTTTATTAATTTTAGTGATGGACAGCTGAGTGCAGCCAGTCAGAATTTGGCATTTTGCTTTCCAATTCCAGGGACAGTTACAGCTTGGGGGGAGTCCTGGCTGAGACTCTTGGAGGACAGGTAGCACAGTGAGAGTGAGAGAAGGTCTGCATGGACAGAAACTTCTGTTCCTGCCAGAGAATTGGAGAGTCATCCTCATAGTGTGGGAACACCAGCCAAGTGTCCAGGACTGTTTGCAAGTCAGATCCTGTGGCATTTGTGAGAGAGACCCTCCAGAGCTACAGGGGGGTTTAAGACTGAATTCTGCCAGATACTGAAACAGTTGCCTGTGACCTGCATCAGAGTCGAAAAAGCCTGTTGAGCTGCTGCTGCCTTTGGGTGCCCAAGAAGTCACGAAAGCCTGCAGCCTGAAAGCTGGGTCACCCATTGCCAGAGTCTGTTTCTAGAGTGCCCTGAAGAAAGTGTGAATCAGAGGACCATGGCTGCATCCAAGAGTTATTGAACTGATCCATGTGGAGACAGAGACTGCATCGGGTCCAGGCTGCCTCGGAGCCAGGTAAGGGGTCAGTTATCCCTCATCCAAGTGAGGGTGGAGTGGGGAACAGGGAGCCACAGGCACATGCCTGAATGCTGAGGTACTCTTGACCTATTTGGGGGAGTCAGACTGTGGAGTCACTCCTGGGGTCCGGGCTCCTTGTGAACCGGGAAGCTGCTGCGCAGTGCTCCTGTATTCTGGGTGTGAGTCAGAAGAGCCATGTCCAGAGAAAGAGTGCCAGAAGGGTTGCATCCAGAGAAGTGTGAACCAGAAGGGCTGTGGCTTGAGAGCTGGTACAGAAGAGCTGCGTTCTCAGAGGTGCAAGACAAGAAGGGCTGAACCATTGTTACCTGCTCAAAAGAATCCAAGGCTTCTGGGCTGCCATCCTTGCTGCCCCCTGCTCCGTCTGAACTGCCATTCTGCATTTGGTCTGCTGCATCCAAGGGCCACATGAGTAACTGCAGGGCCTGACCTGCCCTGATGAATGTCAAGTTTTCCAAAATTTCTGGTTTAAAATTTAGAGTGCACCAACGCTGGCCAACCCACAGCAACGTTCAGGCCTGCACAGCTTTGAGCCTAGGTACCCAGATAGACTCTAAGGGGCACTGGTACTGGTGGGGGAGGTGAGTCATTTTGTATGTGTTGCTGTTTGGGGGTGGGCACTGTTACTGTAATTATCTATGGGTTTACCAGTTCATCCAAATTTACAAATGCCATTTTTCTCTGCATTCCCATTCTCCTACCCCTTTTAATACATTGTTTCTTGTTGTTGGTTAATGTGTCTGTGAGCACATTACTAGCTATAGTCATTAATTACATGCAAAGTAAAGTACTGCAGCTGTTTATAGTATTCTGTGTGGGGAGTGACTGGAAGGGGAGGTGGGTAGGTACAGCTTCCCAGGGGGTTGTACCTTACAAACATCTGTCCCACTGTATTTACTCTGGGTGGAGGCACCGTGCTATTATTTATTTATATTTGGGAATGACCCCCCCCCCCAGTCACTATCAGAACAGAGCCCAGCTCCTCAACTGTTTTGTGGTCATCAGTCAGGGGTAGTAGCCTGCTGATATATGGCGTCAAACATAGCCACAACAATATATCGCAAGAGTACTGATAGGAACTCCATCCTCCTTGCTAACAGTTGCCATCCCTGCCACACCATAAACTGCATACCTAAAAGCCAGTTTTTAAGGGGGTGTAGGAGTTGCATTAGCCAGGGAACTTATGAGGAGCAGAGCCATATTCTCCACAACAGATTTGCCAAAAGGGGCTATGCTGCTGAAGAGGTGGTGCGAGCAAAGGAAGGGGGTGGCAGTAAGGAAAGGGAGCTACTGTTACAACCCAAAAACAAGCATTTGTCAATGCCGAATGTTTGCTTGCTGGCATTGGTAGTGGTAGTGTAGAAGTTACAGAGCTGCGTAATAGGAATGGCAGTGAAGTACTGAACTAAAGCCAATCCCACCACCACCCTGCAGAGAGTGACAGGCATTAGGGTGTGCCTTTGGGTCGTCAGGCATAACGGCCACGCCATTTCACCACACCCCACTCTGCAGACACTGACAAGTGTCACGGTGTTCCTTGGGGTCTTTGGTCCTTATGCGCACCCCATTCCACTAGGAAATACGGTGAGATGGGTGCAATATAGGAGAATGGGGTGAACTTTGGGGCTGAAGAGTCCAAGGCATACCTCGATGCCTCTCACTGGCTGCAGGGTGTGAAATGGTATGAGCATTACAGGCAAGAATCCCAAGTCACACCCCTGATGCCTGTCATTCTCTACAGGGTTGGTATTTTCGTTGTTTTTTTCACTCCAAATGTTCAACATGGTTTTTTTGTGACCCCATCTCATGAACAGGGGGAATATCAGTTTGATAGCCAAAAGCTGTTTATGCACAGCGACTACGGCATTTAGCACCACAGGTACAAAAACATTCTGAACAGGATGTAAAAAATGACAGCTGTACTGTTCATGGGGAGGTGTAAAAATGACAATGTTGCAAATCTGCGGTAAAAATATTTAAAAAATGGTGAAGTCACATGCGTACATAGAAACTGTGCAACGCACACCCGTAATATAACTAGGTTGGGGATTTTTTTACAGCAGATTCTCAACTCAGGCATTTTGGTGCCTCCGATCATGAACAGTGTCACTGTGATTTTCTTTATCTGTCCCGAATAATGATTTCCCACAGCGACCACGCATCTCTGCGGTGAAAGTGTGGAAACACACTTCGACTATGTTGTGAAAATGACAGCTGTACTGTAAATAAGGAAGTGTGGAAAAATGCCACTGGTGAAAATCTGGACTTAAAATATTACAAAGTCATGAACTTACGAGGGTGCATGGAAACTGCGCAATGCTCACTCGTAACACAGTCATTGTTGGGAATTTTTTCACCACATTTTCAACATAGCCATTCTAAGACCTCTGCTCATGAACAGTGTCACTGTGATTTTCTTAATTGTCATTACATTGATTTACTTTCCTTTGCGCCATTGGCACGCGTTACATGTAGGCGGAAACACATTTAGGTGAGATGTGAAAATGACAGCTGTACTACTCATAAGAAGGTGTGGTAAAATGGCAATGTTGAAAATCTGGAGTGAAAATAGTGAAAATTCGTGAACTTACGAGCGTGTGTAGGAACTGCGCAACACATGCTCATAAAACAGTCTTTTTGGAATTTTTCCACCAAATTTTCAAAATAGGCTTCTTGAGAGCCCACCTTATAAACACTGGCAGTGTCGTTTCATTAGTCGGTCCCAAAAGATGATTTCGCGCAGTGACTGCGAACTCACCCTTCGGGCCCGAATAACGCCATGACAGTGACCGCATTCATGAGAAGGGGTCCCAAAAATTCCAAAAAATGCCTGAGATATGCAACAAAGTTGAAAAAACCCTATCTATCCCATTATACAGCTTACCAGCATTTCCTCAGTTCGCGGTCGGCTCTGAAGAGTGCAGACCTGTTCCCGGTCCACCGAAGATCGTCGCGCCGAGCTCTGGAGGTAAGTATGGGGTGAGGGGGTGTGTGGGGAGGCTGGGTGCGCAGTGGGTGGGTGTGGGTTGTGAGGAGGAGGGCAGGAAGACTGCGTGGGACCATTTTTTCTTTACAGGTATTTAAAAAAAAAAAAGATGACAGCGGGACGTTTGCCACGCTGGGATGGGCTCCCAGCATGGAAGAAGCACGCTGGGGGTGTGGAGCCGACAGGGATTGGGCACCCCATCGGCCCATGGCATTTGTTGCCACGCTGGGGTGGGCTCCCAGCGTGGCACTCTCTCGGGGAGAGAAGAGACAGTGAAGCCAGCGGGAATTGGGCACCCCGTCGGCTATACCATTGAGTTGCCATGCTGGGGTGGGTACCCAGCGTGGCATTTGGAAGGCTTTGTGGGGGGAAGCGCAGCACAGCCGACGGGGGATTGGGCACCCTCGTCGGCTATAGAGTGTGTGCATGGGGGGGCACACAGTATGTGTGCATGCTTTTCTGTCTGTGTGTGTGTATACAGGGGGAGCTGCAGCATGAGCAGGCGATATCTTATCGCTGCTCACTGAAGCGTAGCTCCCCCTTTCAACTGTATGGCACTGCATTTTGGAGCTTGTCATAGACAGCTCCAGCTTGCATTGGAGGACAGAGGCCGCACCTGCCAACACGCTGACTGAATTGGAAGAGGGGGTGACACACCTCCGAAAACTCAGATGATGGCACTATGTTTCTTGCACATGCGTGCAAGCAAACATAATGAGGTGGGAGTTGAACAAAACTGTGGTAATTTTGTAACCACCTACTCCATGCACTCATACAGGGTAGAACAAACACTTGAAAAGTACTGCCAGTGCTCTGAGCTGCCTCCCCACACACACGGTATTTAGAGGAGCCAGTAATCTCACGAGATATGCTGGTGCATTCAGTCCAGCCAGCAGAGCAACTAAAAAGATTTTTTCATTCTCTTTGCCCTGTGGACATCAAAATTGCAGGAGGTGTAAATAGTGCCTGGTGATAAATGAATGTACATCCGTATAGAGTCCTGTGGATGGGAAAAACATTGAAATAAGGGATTATGTTGGTTGCAATACCACCTATGTGTCTGTAATGTATTTGGCCACATGCCAATGTGGTGCAATCTACACTGGTAGAACTAAATGAAGTTTAAAGAGAGGGTGGGAGACCACATGAGGGCTAAAAGAGAGAGGGAATTGTGAGTACACCTTGGGGGAGGATGTGGTGAAAGCACACACAGACCAGGAGTTCAGCTCCCTGCAGGCCTGCTTTTCAGAATCGGAGTGGACCACTAGGATACCTGGAAATTTCCACTTGCACCCCCCGGGTTCCTGGCCACCTTCCAAACTATGAACATTTTTGCATTTGTCATCTATTTTGTAATGAGGGTATTTTTGGCACTGCAAGTAAAAGTAAGATGCAAACACAGAGTTAGTGTATCAAAGTTAAGTGGAATACTGCCATATGTGTGTCACCCTCTGTTGATTTTCCAGGTGGGCCCCAGTCCAACCCTGCTGTTTTTTCCTAAATTCTTCCTACTTTTAGTGCTCAAATCAATCCAAATTATTGACCGCTTTGCAGAAAATCACCTGGGTATCATTTACATATGATTTTTTTTCTAATTCTTGACACAGGAATTGTATCAAATAGACGTCCTCAATCGCTGGCGAGTTCAGATCAGAAAACTGTTTTACTTTTCTGAAAGAGAGACCAGTTGCTTCAGCCTGATGTAAACTGTGTTGAATACACAAACTAGTCTGGCCTGGAGCCTTGATGATCTGTAGCACTTAATGGACAAAGAACCTTGATGCTCATGTCCTGGGGATGCAGTTTACACCTTCTTAGAATGGCTTGATGGCATTGAAGGAGCTACTGTATCTGCTGATACTGCTGGACTTCTCCTGGGTCCCCTTGCCCTGGGAATTTTTCTCTGGCCTCTTGGGTCCATCTGTACTCTATTCAGATCTGTCATCTGTTTGCTGAGGAGGTCACTGCTGCTTTCTGCAGGAGTGCCAGTGATCATAAGGCAGGAGGCCCCTTCCCCATGCTACACATCAGGAGAGGACTTGCTTGACTCCATAGGGATCAGCTTTGAACTCCACTTGCACAACTGATTCTTGCTGTTTTTGGCACTGAAACCGACTTATTGCTAGAACAAAGGTACCTGGTTCTGTACCTTTGCACTTTTCACCCTTCACTGCAGGACTGGGTTAACAGGCCACATGCCCTGGGAAACTGAATAGGGCTGAGCCCAGAAACCTGCTCCACTCACCGGGACTTTTACTTACCCAGTTAGGGCCAGCGTTTGCTTGAGGAGGTTGCTGACATCTTCTGCAGGGGTGCCAGTGGTCATAATGCTACAGGAGCCTTTCCCCCCACAATACTACACATCAGGAAGAAGACTTGACTCATGAGGGATTGGAATGCCCCCCTCCCCCAACAACCACCGAAACTAGGACAGCTTGTAACTTTGGCATTTCCTGACACACAGCCAATCGGACTGCAGGAGGGCTTTGGACTACCTGTCCCTTTTAGCGAAAGTGTCCTCCAATTATGGCACAAGCTTTGCCCGTTTGTGACAGTAGTTTTCAGCTGTAATTATAATTACTGGTTTTGTACCATTGCATTACAAGGTCTCATTAGCAGCACATAATTTTGTTATTTTAGTCTTTGGGAGCATGGTAAGGCCCACTAGGCACACGTGCCCGTTTTCAGGGGCGACCTGTGAGCACTGGGCAGTTAAGTGACTTGCTCAGAGTCACGCAGTATGCAAGTGGAGGTTGTAAGAATCAAACTCAGGTCTGGTCTGCTGGATGTATCAAACTCGTTTTACACCTCATTCCTCTAACCTCTAGGCTGTACTGTCAGCCCAATCATTAAATGCATCATATCTCTCTTTTCCACTCCCCCAGGCAGCCACCAGAGACAAGTCCTGGTCAAGTGTGCCTTACCCATCTAACAATAGGTGGAAGGGATTTAGGATTTTAAATGTCCAGGACATGGAGATATTCTTCATACATACTGATTTAAATTAAGTGGTAGAAGGCCATCAAATGAGATAAATTACCAAATACCTTTGAGCCAGGGCTCTTTTACAAAGGTCCCACGTCATAGGTTACAACAGGACAACATGAATAGCAGTATGACATAAAATCACTTACCGATACATATACTAAGAAAGAACTAGTGAAGACAAAGGTAGGGGAAAAGAGGCTGGAGATGTCAAGGGGGGGGGAGTGGGGGTCAGGGGTGAAGATGGAGGAGGGCTGGGGTGGGGTCAGGATGAGGGGGGGGTGCCGCCAGGAAGGCACTGTCAGAGAATCACAGAATAGCAGAGAGAGGCCAGGTGTTTGCAAGTGCTACAGACACAGTGGGGGACATATACAATGTATAGGGCCTACGGGCAGACTGGATGGGCCTGGTGGTCTTTATCTGCCATTACTTTCTATGTTTCTGTGTTTCTATGGATACACTAAACGTGAAAACAATACTGTAAATGGGCTGGAGGCTGGAGATGTCAAGGGGGGAGGGAGTGGGGGTCAGGGGTGAAGATGCAGAAGGGCTGGGGTGGGGTCAGGATGAGGGGGGTGCCGCCAGGAAGGCACTGTCAGAGAATCACAGAATAGTATTGTTTGTTGGATGCTGTTCTGTGCTCCATTTCTTAGGGGGAAAAGTTCACTACAGTTACTGTGAGTTACTGTAGAATTACCTTTTTTTACTTTTCTAACTTGCCAGTACAAGACTGGTAAACATTCACATTTAATCAAGGAATATTGTCAGAATAAGCCAGTGTATTAATTGATGATGTTGTTATTTGACAAAGTGTAATACTGTAACCAATAATGAAATAACATGAGGAGAAAAAAGGGTATGAACATATACCACTTTATTAATAAGTGAATAATTACTGTAAATGTATAAGCTTACTGAACTGAAAACGTTATGATTCATGAACATTTGTCCTGTGTTTTTACTTTCTAGAAGCAACCCTCCCTTCCCAAAAAATTGTAAAAACAACTGTAAATAAAGAATAACTGTTTCAGTTTCTTGTACGTATTCTTACAGAGTAGATCTATGATGCCGGTTCGACAATACTTTCGTTGACTGGCATCACAGCAACAAGATTTAGGTCAGCTGCAAGTTGTGATAGACATAAATCCCGTATGTCTCCTGGTCCTGTGTTTCTACTGGGGTGCTTTGCCCCTGAACCCTCCCATGTGGGGGGCTCTGGCTACCGCAACCCCCTCCCGGTACTTTAGATTATCAACTCCAGTTGGAGTTCATTCGGGAAGGGGGTGCAGGACTGAGAGACAGTGTGCCCCTGTCTCAGGCACACCAACACAGTGACCTGTCGGCAAAGTGTTGATTTTGCCGACAGCGATGTATGTTGCTGTGTTGGCGTCACCGTCTGGTCAGCATACCTTACAGCACACATACTTGCAGTACTGTTAAATTACTTAATACTTGTGACAATACAGGTTCTCATGCTATTGCATCAACAAGTTTTAGTAAACTCTCCATCTCAAAAAAATCTTACTCCCAGTGGCATCAAGACCATAGGGCACGGGGGGCCATGTTCACACCCAAAATCTTGCCTACTCAAATTCTAACAGTCGTACCTTTTTTTTCCCCTTTCATCATTTCTCACTCTTTTTATTTTGCAGCAACGGTGCCAGTAAGTTACTCATCAATTGGCGTGTAGTAGTTGTTGCAAGTAGGGCAGCCAGGATAGCAGCAGACAGAGTGAGGAGCAACGAGAGTATGTGGTTCCAGGTGTGGAATGACTGTTAGTGACCTAATGCAGCAAGACTAGGGAGAGAGACATGGCTTGCAAGGGGCTCTGGGTTGTCAGGCATGTTTAGCAGCAGACTGCGAAGGCTAGGAGGGCTGAGTCAGTGCAGAGTTGGACTCATAGCAGTAGGGAGGGGAGTCCTCAAGCTCAGACAGTGAGACTTCACCCACCTCTCATTAGCAGTAGCAGCCTCCGTCTTGGGTTTGTCAGCTGACCTCAGTGAAATGAATATGGCTGGACTGTGGGCAGGAGATGGTTGTGAGGAAGCAGAAATTGACATACAGACAGCATTTAACTACAGTGGCCTGCCACACTAGATGGACGGATCACCGACTGAGGTAGGCATGGCTGGTCCCTGGTAGTGCAGACCAGTTGCACAGAGAGCAGTACATAGTCTGTTGGTGCTTGAGCGGCCAGAGGATCAGACGAGGATGTTAAGGAGGAGCACTGAGACTAGTAGACATCCCAGAGACACAAGGAAGGTTGAATGCTTAATTGTGGACTGGAGTGAGTGTACCAGTACGAAATGGTGCATCAAGAGGACATAGTCAGCAAGAAAGGATGGAAGAGAACTCACAATAGACACTGTGGTTATCATTAATAACTCCTTTCATTCTAGCCACCCAAGGTATTTCAGTGTAACTAAGACAAGCTGCTGCTGGTTGACGGGTTGTGTGGCACAATCCTGTTAGGAACAGTACTGTGCCACTGACACTCTGCCATCACCAGATTGTGTCATTTTTTTTTGCAATACCTTGGGTTGCTGGAAGGCGTTTCTTTTCATGAACACTCGAGCTGTCACTTACAAAGTAGCCGTGATTTTTACTGCAATGTATTACTTGATGATGACAGGCTGAGCGAGCATTATCCAGCCCAGTGGGCACTGGATGGTCGCCAAAGGGTCAGGGTAGTACCAGGGTGATGGTGTGTGAAATGATGGAGGGCCACCACATGCCCTGTCATCCATTCCATATATATTCAGTCACCCACCTGACCCAGCATGCTGTGCCACACAGTACTCCAACATGATGGTCTGCGGCTGCGTAATTTCCAAGCCCAAAAGCAGACTGCACAACATCATAGACCGAATGACGACTCACAGACAGCACAAAATGCAATACTGACTTATCATTCAGCTGACACAGCTTGTTTTGAAATAGCTTCATAGACTGCTAACAAAAAAAGCATTGTTTGTTTTAAAATTTTCCCTGGTGTCATGCCCCCCCCCAACACCCCATAGAGGTTTTCATTTTTTGCCCATCTTCAATTTTGGTTTGCGTGATGTCCTGCTAACAACTATAAGAAACGGTAACATTCAAACTTGCTGTACAGAACAGTACAGTAACAATTCAGAAATAATCACTTTGTTTTAAATTAAATTGTGTTTTTTTTTTTCTGAAAACAGTTATTCGTCAGCTTCTTTGAAGCCAGTGTACATATCTTGCACATTGCTACTTGAAAGTATAACTTTTTGATTTTTAAACCCAAGCCTTTGCCAAATCCTAACAGTGTAGCACCTGTAAGCCAAAAGTTGATTAAGCCTGAAATAAATATGACAAGAAAACAGACGTTAGTGAAAATGAAGGTGCATGTATACAACTATAAAACTGTTTAAGTACATTGTGTCATCAGGGGACTGCAGTAGGACGGAATAGTGTGACTGGATCAAGCAGTCGTCATCCATCTCTGTTGTCAATGATCGGGATAGAGGGTCGACTGCTTTTGTTTGATACCAGGTGGTGGCATAGTGGAAGTGACAACTGATAATTGGTCACACAGTTATGTGATGTTGGCCTACATGCATCTACATGTAAAAATGCAGATGAACATTAAACGATGATATTGTGTCATAAAATTATTGGAAAGACATATCATGATAAAACAGAGCCAGAGATGTGTACAGCACAATAAGGGGATCCATTGACTCAGGTTTATTTAACATATTAATTAGCACTTCACAATGTGCCATGTATGGGCACAACAGCACCAAACATGACAACACATGAGACCACTCATGCGGCAGCGACCCAAAAGACATTGCATTACTAACAACAAAAGCACCACATCTGTCACAGTCCACAGTCCCTGAAGGACATGAATCCACAAGAGTAAACAATGCCTGTCTTGATGCTCTTGACGCACATCAGGATACTGTTGAGGCAGTTGAGTGGACATCAAGACAAAGCAATACCACAGACTGCATAAGTAAAGATTAAACAGGCTGGTCAGTGAACGTTGCCAAGTTTTTCAAGACATGATCAACAGGCCACACACATGAGTGAAGTGCGATCCCTCAACTGTCATGATGTTACCTAATATTTAAACGACGCACTTAATCAGTTCAGAGTTATGAACATGGACATGTGGCTGTAGATTTTACCAAGGTAATATCAATATGCACATAGATAAAAACAGTATTATTTTTTCACCTTGCCAGTTCAGTATCATCACCATCAACTGGACCGTCAAGCCAAATATACTCAGCCAAAGTTGAGTCTTAGTACATCCTCCTCAAGGCAATTCGTTTAGAACCCATGCAGGAGCGTAATGCAGGCTGTGTTGATTGCAGCATCAAATTTGGCACATTCTAAAGGATAAGATTGACAACATCTGTTCTCAACCTCCTTCGGCATGGTCATGCAGTTTCCACAAGTGCACCTGAAAGATATTGAAATAAATGAGAAACAGACAATTAATTTAACTTATTCTATATTGTGCAATGTAATATGCATCTGTATATTGGATAACGTATAAAAGGTGACACTGGAGGCAATTCCAGGGTGATAAATACAAAACAAATTTTGTATGCAACGAAAATCTGAATACATGGTTTGAGATAGTGAGTATCGGGGAGACTGTAAAGGCCAAGAGAAAACTACAATTTGTAATGAGTACTTTAGCTCAGTGTTCTCAATAGAGAGAGCAGGGGACAGAGTGACATGTATCAGTATGCACCAGGGGTAGGGTGAAGTGCACCAGTCCATTTTCGGAGGGGATAGTCTGAAAAGGATTGCAAAACTTAAAGTAAACCAAGACAATGGTGCCGCAAGGGGTACAGCAAGTGGTAGCAGAAGAAGTGAACAAGGTGCTGGCCACACCTCTGACATTGCTATTCAGCACCTCATTTGAGATGTGGCTGGCTTCAGAGGACTCGAGGAAGACCTATGTGGTCCCTCTACACAAGAGTGGAAGCACAGAGGTGGATAGCATTTACAGTGGTAAATAAATACATTTAAACTCTACTGAATCACCAACTGATGGAGTGCCTGCAGGCAAATGGTCTGTGGGAGTACTGGTTGCATGATTTGACATGGGGTATGTAATTTCAAACAAGCCTCATAAATTTATTTGAATGACTGACTAGGGAGGTGCATCAAGGGAAGACAGTGGTTGTGGTCTAACTAGACTTAATAGATTTGACACTATGATACACAGGAGGCTAAGTAAGAAATGTAGAAACCTGTGGGTTGAGGAGCACTTGGTATGCTGGATATAAAACAGGTTCAATGATGTGCAGCAGAGTGCGGTGGTAAACATCAGTCACTGAGGGTACGGGACAGTGACCAGCGGAATACTACAGGGATCGGTACAGAGTCCTGTCCTCTTCAGTGCCTTAATAAGTGACATTGCTGAGGAACTGGAAGCAAAAATGTGTCTCTTAGCAGATGACACAAAAAAATCTTCAATGGGGTGGTCACCCATAAAGGGGTGGAGAGAATTCAAAGGAATCTGCGGAAACTAGAGTAATGGTCTATAGCGTGGAAGATGGGTTTCAATGTAAAAAAGTGCAAAGTCATGCAGCCGGGTTGGTTAAACCCAGCAGCTGTGTATAGCATGGGTGTTGAGGTACTTACTGTCACCAATCAAGACAGGGACATTGGCCCAATCATTTATGATACTGTCAAGGTGGCAGGGCAGTGCACAAGGTTAGTAAGAAAGGCTAGACAGATGCTTGAGTGCACAGGGAGTATGAATTCTATTAGGAGAAGGGAGGTAATGTTGCCATGGTACCACTCGCTCCTCAAACCACATGGGTGCAGCCTTAGTGATAATGCTTGCTGCGCCAGCAATCTGGGTTCGGTAATGAGACTGTCTTGCCAGAGGGAGGACAAGGGGAGGAGAATTGTCCATCCAACATGATACTCTCCATCTCAGGGGAGAGAGAAACATAGAATTTGATGGTAGATGAGGACTGCTTGGCCCATCCAGTCTGCCCATTTTTCCTTATCTGCAGTATCACCGCGGACCCTACTTGATCTCCATCTCTTTCTCCCTCCCCCCATTCCTTTCCACTGAGATTTCCTTATGCCTATCCCAGGCATGCTTGAATCCCACCACTGTTTTCACCCCCACCACCTACTCTGGTAGTCTGTTCCAAGAATACACCACTCTTTCTTTGAAGAAATACTTCCTCACATCTCTCCTGAATCTAACCTCTCCAGCTTCATAGCATGTTTTTTTTCTTGAGCACATTTTATTCTGAAAAATACTTTTCTCCTATACCTTATTTACCCCAAGAGGTATTTAAAGGTCTTTTTGAAAAAGGTTTTGTTCTGAAATGCGTCAAAGCGTAAGGAGTGGTGTTTTTTTATTGCACTCCAATAAAGGATATTTTGCACTTTATAGACTGTGTGGGCAATTTTACTATGAGGTGGTGAGTGCAAGACTTCTATCTGATTTGGGTATTTAAAGGTCTCTATCATATATCCCCTCCTTTCTTCCAGGGTGTACATACTGAGTTCCTTTAGTCTCGCTTAATAGAGCTTTTGATGTAGACCCTGCACCATTTTAGTTGCCCTGCTCTGGACCACCTCCACTCTGTCTATGTCCTTCTGGAGATGTGCCTCCAGAACTGTACACAGTATTCTAGATGAGGTCTTAACAGTGATCTATACAGAGGCAACACCACCTCCCTCTTTCTTCTGGTGATGCCGCTCCCTATGCACCCCAGCATCCCACTAACCCTCCCAATTGCCTTGTCGCACTGCCTGGCCACCTTTAGGTCATCACAGATTATCACCCCCGAGGTCTCTCTCTCTCTCTCCTGATTGGTGGTCATCAATAACACAACCCCCATGTTGTACTCTGCCCCTGTGTTTCTGTGCCCCAAGTGCATTATTTTGCACTTTTTTTCACATTGAAACCCAGCTGCCATGTCGTTGACTACTCCTCGAGTTTTCTCAAGTCTCTGCTCATCCTTTCCACCCCCCCATGGAGTGTCCACCCTATTGCAGATTTTGGTGCCATCTGCAAAGAGGCAGACCTTCTGCTCCAGATCCTTTGTAATGTCACTTACAAAGACGTTGAAGATGTTCGGTCCCAGCACTGATCCTTGTGACATCTCGCTGGTTACCCTCCCCTCCTCAGAGTAAACTCCATTTACCACTATCCTCTGTCATCTAGCCACTAAACAATTTCTCTCCCAGTTTACAACCTTTGAACCCACTCCGAAGTTACCCAGCTTGCATAACAGTCTCCGATGTGGAATGCTGTCGAAAGCCTTACTGAAATCTAGGTAGACCACATCCACCGCTTCACCCTGATCTAACTCCTTGGTCACCCAGTCAAAGAAATCTATCAGATTCATTTGACATGACCTCCCACTTGTGAATCCATGCTGTCTTGGGTCTTGTAACCGATTGAATTCAAGATATTCCACTATCCTTTCCTTCAGCAGTGATTCCATTAACTTTCCCACCACCGATGTCAGGCTGACCTGCCTATAATTGCCAGCCTCCTCCCTGCTACCCCTTTTGTGAAGTGAGACAACACTGGCCCTCCTCCAGTTCTCTGGAACCACTCCTGCTTTGAGTGAGCTGTTAAATAGGACTGTCAGAAGTACAGCTAGTACTTCCCTGAGCTCCTTCAGTACCCTAGGATGTACCCCGTCTGCTCCCATTGCTTTGTCCACTTTCAGATTTGCAAGTCCCTTTAGGACTCTCTCCTCCACAAAAGGACTAGTGTCCACATCCCTCCCCCTAGAGCTCCTTTTACTTTTTTGTGACGCCTCCCCTTCTCCTTTCTCTGTGAACACTGAACAAAAGTATTTGCTCAGGATGTCTGCCTTTTCCTGGTCTCCCTCTGCCCAGTACCCCCATCCCTTCTTAACCATACTTCCTTTTTCACTTACATACCTCAAAAATGTCTTGTCCCATTTTGCTGCAGCTTGGGTTATTCTCTCTTTAGTTTGTACCTTCTCACTCCTTACTGCTTCCCTGTTTCTCTCTATTTCCCCTGATACACCTATTTATTTATTTATGTCTTTGATAACCGGGTGAGCAAACTGATCCAGAGGACCATTTTCAGTCGTGACCTGGGCCACCAGGGTGGAAAACACAACAAACATCAATACAATACAGAGATACAATTAGAACAGAACAGAACAGGACTGCCGAATACACTTGGTATGAGGTCAAATTACATAGTACAAATACTTCAGAGAAATCAATACATACTGGTGTAGTGACATACATTAAGTGACTATGCAATATAAAAGGCATACCTCTCAACTGTACCACATTACGAGGAACGTTCCTCATTTTACTTCAGAAAAGGTCCCTGTTCCACATTGTCAGGGCTTGTTCCACATTCAGAGTCAACATTTTAAAACAAATATCCATAGTAAATGATGGAAAAAATAACTTATTCGATTAATAACAGACATTCTCAACATAAATGCAACATTTTAATAGTGTTTTGAGCTTCTTAGGTAAAGATTTGATTAAGTGTTCCACATTTTGCCCATTTGTTCCACATTGTGACAGGCAGTGTTCCACATTTGGGGGACAAAAGGTTGAGAGGTATGATAAAAGGCTTTACATGGTGATTATGGTAAAGTATTACATGCAATGTACATACAGTCACCGGGGAGCCAAGGAAATAAATACAGTTAAAATGAAGGTTCAATACATCAGCAATGCAACTTAAGTTAAGTTGCAGAATGAACCTGCTAACAGTTCGGAATAAAACAGGTAGTCACCTCCCTATCCTCCTCCTTCTGTATCTCCTTATATCTTCTGAATGCTACCCTTTCAGCTTTTACCTTTTCAGCCACCTCTTTCGAGAACCACAGCAGTCTCTTTTTCCTCTTATTTTTACTCACTAACTTGACGCAGAGGTTTGTTGCCTTCACTATGCCCCCTTTAAACTTTGCCTACTGTTCCTCCTCCCCACACAGGTCATCCCCCCACCAGGTCATCTCATCCCTGAGGCATTGAACCATCTTAATAAAATCTGCCCTGTTGAAGTCCAGGACCCTTGCCCTTGTGGTGTTCGATTCTGCAGCTGTCCTTCTGTTGAACCACACTGTACAGTGATCACTGGTCCCCATTTGGCCTCCCTCTTTGATGTTTGCAACACTGCCCTTGTTAGTGAGTAGCAGGTGAGGTCTAGTATTTCCCCATAATGAGTACGTTTGCTGACTAGTTGCCTAAGAAAGGCCCTTGCAGGGAGCCCCTGAAGTCCCTACTTCGAGTTGAAGCTGCAGTTGGGAGGCTCCAATCTACAACCAGCAGACTGAAATCCCCCACCAGCAACACCTCCCCCCTTTTCTGCCATCGGCTTCCATCAGTACCTTATCTAACTCCTCTCCCTGTGCCAGAGGTCTGTAGCTCACACCACTGCAAATAGTGGCTCCGTTCCCCTTCTCCAGGGTGACCCACAGTACCTCTGGCACACACCCCCAGTATACCCTGTATCACTGTTGCTTTTATGCTTTCCCTCGCATAAAGCACCACATCCACTCCCTTTCTTCCCACCTTCTCCTTCCTGAACAGAATATAGCCTGGTATGGCCATGTCCCAGTTATGGTTTCCAGTGCACCATGACTTGGTAATGGTCATTATATTCAGGCTGACCTCTGCCATTATGGCCTGTAGGTCCATACTCTTATTTTCTAGACTTTTAGCATTTGCACACATAACCTTCTAGACTTTGTTACTACTACTACTCTGCTTGTTACCGCTCCTTTTTCCTTTTTTCCCCCTCCCTCCTTCCTTCCCCCCCCCTCTTTTTTAATGCTCTCATTTCCATTCCCCTTCATTTCTACCTACCACCTTGCTTCCTTTAATAATTTGTACCTTGGGGTATGTCTCTCCCTTCATGTTCTCTCTACTTCCAACTTTAGCCTGTGGGGGGACAGTGTCTGCCTCCTCACTTTCTTCAGCCATCCCCCTCAGCTAGTTTAAATGTTCATTGAAGTAACATTTGAGCCACCCACTGGGGACTGCAGTTCCCCTTCCAGATAGATGCAGGCCATCACCCCTGTATAGGTCCTTATCCCTCCAGGTGGGACCCCAGTTCCCAATGTAGCCAAACCCCTCCTCTCTGCACCATTCCTTCAACCATGAGTTTTTTGCCAACCCATGTTATAATCCCTCTTTATTGGTCAATTGGCTATGCAGCCCCCCCCTCCTCCTGTGGAGCTTAAAAAAAAGAAAGGAAATGAGCCCATATGAGGCTATGGTTGCATATTCCTGTATGCAGCTAACTCAGACAGACTCAGAACCAGATTGTTGTGGCCAAGTCCTTTTTGATCCAAGTCCGTGGGTGCTTGCAAGATCCGGGGGGGTGGGGGGCATCTGATTTCAGATGGAAGAGTCCATCCAGCCCTACCTTGTACTTTGTTTCAGACAACTAAGTTACAAAACCTTAAATTTCTAATTAAAATAAATCCCTATAGAACCTTCCTTACTCCCTTAAGCAGTTAGTGTACAGTATACACACACACATATATACACACACAGTGTGTGTGTGTGTGTGTGTGCGCGCACGTGCGCACACTGTTGTTGAGGCCCTGCCTAGCTGCCTCTTTCGGCAAAACACTAAACAGTCCATCTACCCTACAGTGTAAAAATTCTGGGGCTGGCAGTATAGTCTAGGTACTAGGGGGTTAAGAGTAACAAGCTGTGAATGAGCTTGGTACATTCAGCAGACATGGGTTTGATTCCCCCAACCTCCACTTGCATACTGTGTGACTATGAGCAAGTCACTTAATCTCCCCAGTGCTCCAAGGTCACCCTGAAAACAGGCACTTGTGCCTAGTGGGCCTTACTCGGTTACCAAAGACTTGAATAAATAAAAAAAAAATCAACCTCCTCTAGCTTGGGATTTAGACAAGGAAGAAAAAAATGTCAAGATTTCTGATTTTTGTCTAGTTTAATAAGTTGATGTAAGTAGTTTCGTTCTCTGCAATAGCTCAAGTCATCTGTCTCCTGCCTGAAGCTTCTGTGAGTGATGGGTCACATGACCTGCCTTCAGTGAGCCTCCAAAGTGGCCTCTGACTGGACAGGAAGTCTCAGGAGACCTTGAACTTCCACAGAATAGCAAAATGCCAAATAGCGCAGATTATTCATTTTTCTTCCTAAGTGGCAAATAGCCTATTATTTGTGGCATTTGGGAAGTTAAGTGAGCAAGTCACTTAACTTCCCTGTGCTCCCAGGTGGCACCTGTAAACAAGCTTTCAGCTTAGTGTGCTACCCCTGGTTAAACTATTGGAAAAAAATACAGTAGCCCTCGCTACTGCGAACCGTACTATAGCAAAATCTCTGGTAAAACAAATCTGACCATGGCTTCGGAGATCATCAGCTGTTTTACAGTTCCAACCCTGTCTATCACCAACACCCCTCTCCCCAGCACAATATTGTGTGGTAAATAGAATAAAAACTATTTGGTGATAGATAGATAGATAGATAGACAGATAGATAGATAGATAGATAGGCAGACAGACAGATAGGCAGACAGACAAGAAAGAAAGAAAGAAAGAAAGACCTACTGTACTGTAATGTAATTCTGAGAGCAAGTGGGATGAGAGACTAAAGCAGAGAGTCTGCCGTCGAAGTACGAGACACAGTGGCACACACACTGCTCTCAACACACACCGTAGCACAGTTCAGGCTACTGTGACAGGCCACTCTGAAAAAACAAACACCTGCTATGGGATGTTGGTAAGAAAAGCAAAAGACAAACAAAAAAACAAATGTAACTTTTTTTTTTTTGTCAGTTTCGTCCAGCCAAGCACAGGGGCGGTTGAGTGCAAGACGGCAAGTGAAAGTGAGAGCAGTCTGTCTGTTTGAAGTACAGCACTGTACAGTATTTATTTCAAATAAAACTGAGAAAGGAAAGCAAACCCAAATGCCATATGATTTGTTTCTTTGTTTTGAGCGGTTGAGCGTGGGGGGGAAGAGAGCACGTGAATGGCATAGACAGCAGTGTGCTCAAAAGCTACAAAAGGTGCCTGCAGTCACAGTTTTTTATGTATTTCTTATTGTAACCCCCCCTACAAATGGGGGTCACTAAAAAGCTTCCTTGGGTGAGCCTAGATGCCCTCTGCCAGGCTGGTGTCCTGTACTTCAGCCGTTTTAAAAAATAATTGCGTGAAAGTGCCTAATGCCTCCATGTACTGTCGCTTTAAGAGCTGCCTAACTGCAGTATAATTAATTTAAAATGGGGAGTTTGTGTGTTTCCCCGCTCGAGTCCCGCTCGAGCTACTGTCTAATCGCTCCGTTTCTGCCGTTGCTATATGTGCAGAGGGAGCTCTTTCAAAAGATGTAATTGTTTACTGGTAAACTGTTACAGAGATAATGAAAATACAGTTTGTCTAACCTGCTTTCCTTTCAGCAAGGATTATGTAGTGTAGCTCTTTCATTTTGGTCCCAGACTGCTGAATTGGACCAATCAGTGGGGAGGGAGTCCTTAAAATGGAGCCTGCTGGCAAATCAGAACTTGGACTCTTCTGGAGCCTACCTGAACTGGGGCTATATGAAGAGAGCCTCTGGGAAATGTAGTTCTTAGAGTTCTGGTGCCTTTTAAACCAATAAAGGGAGCCTGTTGTGACTGACAAGGAGAATCAGCCAACCTGGACATTGTGGATCTAAAAGAAAGCCCCAGGCTGTCTGCTGGGAAGCCAGATCAGTAATGACAGTGAAGAAAGAAGGAGCCCTGCTCTTGCTGCGGTTTGTAGTTCGTGCGGGGAGCGCGTGGGAGGCCCTGAAGTTCGTCCTGAAGCCATTGTGAGTGCCAGTGCAGACTGAATCCAAGTTCAGTGAGGAGAAAGAGGATCCAGAAGTGTGGAAGCCAGGCTTAACCTGAAGAAACCTGAAGAAGACCGAAGATCTTGCTGAAGAGCGATCGGCCGTTCAGGGACTGCTGGTGCTGCGTGTGCTCCCGGGTCTTTGCAGTGTCTTGCGATCGGGATCGAGAAGCAGCTGTCTAGTATAGTAATTTCCTGTACATATAAATGTGTCTAGTGCTTGTCGGGGATCGCGATTCCATTCCCCCTCTGCGGGAGTTGTGTGCTGAATGCTGGCAACCCAGAAACAACATCATCCAGCTTGAGAGCTGTGTGTGGTATCATGAGTACAATTCAGGGCAACCCCCTGCAACAGTTTGTAAATCAAAAGTGTGCCATCTGATTTGTTGTGCTTTCTTTTTACTTGAACTGAGCCATCTGGCTCCGGATTACAATTTGGGTTGTGTGTTGTTTTCTCCTACAGGGCCCCATCCAGCTGCACCAGCCGGCCAACCCCGGGCAATGGACCTGACTAGCCCCCCCATCCTGGGTACCCAGAGAGTGTGCTGTTGGACCTTGATTACATGCATAATCCTTTTTATTTATGTGGCTTTACTCAAATTAACCTGATTTCCCCCGTCCTTGTTATATGCCTGCTAAATAAATCAGATTTGTTGTTACTGAACTATATGCTGTCTGTGGTGTCAGTACATATCGAACCTGCATTGCATTGTGTTGTGTATGTGCTTAAACTTGTTTTACCAGGGGGTCCTCAGAGACGTGCTGCAGAATCAGTCTCGAGGGTAAGTGGTATCTATATGTGTAAAAAGTGTGCATATGTGGGGTATTGGGAAGGTAATTCCCATGTACTGTGTGGGCCACTAGTGGGAACAAAGGGGGGGTCACAGTGTCCCAGAGGGCTGTACCCGAGCTAGTTTAAACCCTATCAACCCTGACCTCTAGGTGGAGGCACCCGTCACTGGACCTAGGCCCCTTAACCTGTCACTAGCCATACAGGCAGGGGTAGTAGCCCTTGGGATAGCGCCACCTAGGGGTTACATTATTTAAACTTGTCCCAAAGCCAATAGCACCCAAAAAAGCAGCAAATCATTAATGATGGCACACAAGCAGTATTGTGACTGTGAGGACGAGAGAGTACACTATCTTCTGATATGCTACACAAGTGCTATGTTCAAGCATCCCTTGATGTAATGAATGGGGAGCTATAATGAACACAGGAGGTTATGGTTCCCTTTTTGTTTGTTATAGCAAGGGGCTACTGTACTATTCATTTCTCACCCTTAGTGATGGGGTCTGTCATGGACTTAGTTCTGGTTTGGTACATTTTTGGTTTGATGACTCTTATATGCTTTGGGTTTTCTCAGGTCCATGTTTTGGGTTTATCGTTCTGTATATTCTTTATTTATTTATTTATTTATTTAATGGTATCAGAATGATATTCTAGGTATTTGAGTCCTTCTGCATGTGTGTAGTTGTCAAGTCCCCCGTTTCAAGCTGTACTGTCTGGATGCAAAATGAAGTCCGAGACTGAAAAAAAAGCATGTGCAGTAAAGCTGTGGGATTGTGGAGCCTATGGTGCCGATGGTGTAGAATAGGTTAATTTCTGTGTCCGTGAGTGGTTCTGCTTGGTGTGGTCAGTTTCCTTTTCCTCCTTTGTTAAGATATTTTTGTTTGGCTGTCGTTTGTTGAAAGGTTTGTTAAAATATGGAGTATTTGTGATTGTATATGGACAAAAGTCCTAATGCAAAGCTAAAAATCTCAGTAGTTCCAGCAGGTAGAGGGACTAAATAATGTATAATACATGCAACATTTACATATTTTAACATAATTATTGTAATTGCTAAACACATTATAAGAAAGCCATGTTATAAGTGCAATAACACACACTCCATGGTGTGCACTGGGCTATATCAATGTACTTTCTGGGTGGTTGAAGGCACCGGGTGGTGTGCATCAGTATAGCCCAATGCACAACTTTTTGTGGGTTGTTGTTTACAACACTTTTGTACATACAGATGTGCTTGTTTTCTCATCCAGTTAAGGGTGTATCATAAGGTACAGGCATTCACATTATTAGAGTGCAACAGAGAAAACAATGTTTTTCATCAAATGGGTTGGCAATATCCAGCTCCATGACTGGTTAAATAAGTTCTGAGACCCATATGTTAATTCTTCAGAAATGCACGGGCTGGAACAAGTTCAGGCGATGGGATTTGGAATTTGGGCCTGTCACACAGAGAATTTATGGGCCTCTTCACTATTGTCCGAATGCCAATACAAACAAGAAAAAAGTAAAAACAATGAAAATGGGAAAAAATTTGACCCTACCTTTTTTCCCCCCACAATAAAAGAGTTCTGGCACCTTCAAATTATGTTGATGGTAACATTTTCCAGTTCCACCGAAGTCTGAACATTTTATAAATGCATTCATTTAGATTTTTTTTTTCCCTCAAGAGAAAAAGGATGACTGTCACTTTTGGCATGGAAATATTCTGGCAGAGAAATACCATTGTAGACCTGGTAAAGATTAGGAGCAACAAAATAAAAAAAAAAAAAATTCATGGTGCACAGCATAGGAGGTATCTACAAAAACAGATTTGACAGGTATGTTAATATTTTTATTAACTGTAGCCTAAGCGGCCCTTTTGGAAAACATTTTTCATTGTACTGCTACTATAAATTACAAAAAACATAATTAAGCATTCTTTCCTCTCATGATGCCTGGCTTACACACCTAAACAAACTTAAATATGAAGTACCAATTACTGTTTTAATTCCTAGTATTTCTTTGGTGACCGTGAGAAATCCCACTTTACTATCATGCCAGTGTGTGATCTCTGCTGCTTACGCTGCTCAGATACAGAGACCCTGGCTCCTTATAATACAATGCATGGGTGTCCAACCTTTTCTTGGATGTGATCCACATTTAAATTTCCAACTAAGATGTGAGCCACAAAAATGTGCGGAACATACCATACCAATATTTAGGAGTTACAATAATAACACTCATAAGTCAATAACAGTATCCATTAATTTTGTTGTATTTTTAAAATAGTTATTCAGAGCAGCTGGGGGGGGGTGCAATTTGACTCTCTGAGTCTGAGGGTATCGTTGGCAGAGGCAATTGTCCAGTTGCCTGTATGCCCCAAATATGTAGTCAGAGGGATTTCAAAGCAGCAATCAGTGAAGGTTTGAACTGAAGTTTACAGAGAATGGGACGGGGCCGGGGAGCAGAGCGGACTCTGTTGGCAGAGGTAATTGGGGGGGCTTTTTTTGGGGGGGTGGCAACTTGACTGTGGCTGTGTTCAGCTCTACGGGATGTCCACATTGTGTCTGCAGGCACACCATATCATTTATGAATCAGTTTTTTCGGTCCCGCTTTGGTCCAGCTTCAGCTGTGTTGTGTTTTAAAACTTGGGCATAAGGATGAAAATCCAAGGCGCTGCTGGAGGCTATGACGCACAATTGACAAATTACCTAAGTCTGACTGTGTCTTCAGTGGGCTTTCGTGAGCCACATCAAACTGCTTTGTGAGCAATACGTGGCTCGTGAGCTACAGGTTGGACACCCCTGATATAAGGCCTTCTGTTGCATGTGAGGGGGTGAACATTCTGCCAGAGGAATCCTGCAACAGTTTTAAAGAGCCAGTTTATTATTTATTGTTTACTGAAATTTTAGTGACTGGGTGAGCCCATTGGAACCAGAAGTCCCTTTTTCAGGGGCAACCTGGAATCAATTACAAACAGTATATTCATACAAATGCAAGGTACAGTGACAGCACAAGTTACAGGCAAATTATAGAGGCTCATTTACAGGGACATCCTGGAAAATTAATTACAAACAAAACTCAGACATTCGACATATACAATAAAAGTATTAGTTACAGGCAGTACATCCAGAAACCATTCAGACAAAGGTCATAGATACTATACAGGACAAAGTGCAACCATGTATCAATATCTACAGTCAAAACACAAACAAGGTACGAAGAGTGTCATACAGAGGTAAGGCACCTTGGAATATGTGGTGAAAATAACAGAACAGGGGGTGACAACAAAGGCATCACAATGATCATGTACTATGTATCAGGCTAGTGTACTACCTAAAACTAATATTAGTTTTTATTATTTATTAGTTTATTAGTTTAATATTAGTTTTCAAAAGCAGTCAACCATTACCTTTTATATCTGAGGTAATTTTTCTTTTCCCCTTGAAAAATTAGAAGCTTGTTTACCTGATGTTAGTAGGTGTGATGTGTGGAACAGCACTCTGCCTGGCAGCTGACATATCTATCTCTATCCCCCCCCCCCCACTGCATATTCAGTATTGTGACCTCGCTGACTATGACATCACTGCTGCTTAGGAACAGCCGCTCAGTGACCTCCAGGTCAGTCACTTATAGTGAGATCACAATGATATAGTGGGGGGCCTAGAGACGGATATTCTTTTTTATTTATTACAGATCGGGTTTACAACCTTTGAGTCAGAGACTCATTTACAAAGTCACCTCGTCACGGGGGGGGGGGGCAGACATCAAGACAGTTATTACAGTGCAGATTAAAACAGAGGATAACATTACAAGTGCAGTAAAAGGAACATTTAACATAGTTACGCTTAGGTTACATAATGTAGTAGTTTGTATGTTACTTAGGTTACATAATGTTACACAATTGTGAGTTACACTCATGGATACAGTAGGTCCTCAGAGAAGACAGTGGGTTACATCCCTGTTTGGACCTAATAGGGAAGGGGTAGGTCTGGGGAAGGGAGAGGCTGTCCAGTGGATGTTGTCGAGCCAGGGGGCAAGGCGGGCGGGAACCACAGGTTACAACAGGGGTTAGTTGCACCTACAACAGCGGGTATTAAAGATATGGTTCCGAAGGGCTGTTTTGAAGGAGCCAATTTTTGGCAAGTTGGACATGCAGCTAGGGAGGGAGGGAATTGAACCAGGTGGGGGCTCAGTAGAGGAAGGATCTCTGGGCAAGAGAGGTCTTGGTTCTGGGCACCTTGAAAGTGGTCTTAACAGAGCTATGGCTGGTGACGGACGAAGATGGCTGCTGTAGGGAGGTGGAGACCCCGGGGAAAGAGTCCTAGCAGAGATTTCTTAGCGAGAAGGCAGGTCTGGTAGAGTAGTCGCTCCTCAAAGTTGAGAAGATTGGTGGTAGTATAGAGAAGGCAGGTGTGAGTTCGGCTGGGGGCACCGGTCAGGACCCTACAGGCCTTACTGATGGAGAGTTGGATTTTGGAGAGGGCAGTGTTGTCAGCGTAGATGGGCAAGCCATAGTCCACAAGGGATAAGACAGAGGAGGTGATGGCCAGCCTGAGGGCAACCTGAGGCAGGCAGCCCCTGTGCCGGTATAGCAGGCCAATCCGAGAGTTAATGGCATCTGACAGGGCATTATTGTGGGTGTGGAAGGAGAGGGCAGTATCAAACGTGATGCCTAGGTACTTGTATGTGGTCACTTGTTCTAGCGGGTGCAGAGTGCTGGGGATAATCAAGGGGGGGTATCTTTAGCTTTATTTTGGTGGTGGGAGAAGAGCATTGATTTGGTTTTCTTTAGGTTAATGACCAGTCTGCGGTCTCCGAACCACCTTTCGGCTTGGTTGTAAGCTTGCTGGAGGGATAATTGGAGGGAGGTGGGATTGGGATGTGAGGCAACGAGGACTGCATCGCCAGCGTGAGGAGCATTTTATTTATTTATTTTATTTATTTAGTTTTGTTGACCGGTAAGCGACTAGACAAATCCTGCCTATTTTCAGGCACGACCCGGGAGGGGATACAGATGAATGCCAACTGACCTTGAACCAGATTAAGCTGTTGGTGGTAATTTTAGTGAATGAGGGAAATTTGGCCAGGACACCGGGGAAATTCCCCTACTCTTTTCGATAAGTGCCATGGGATCTTTAACATCCACCTGAACTACCACCAATCCAGGCAGATGGGACCTCGGTTTAACGTCTCATCCGAAAGACGGCACCTCAGAAGTAGTGCAGCACCCCTCTCATGCTGCACTACGGTGTCAGTACTGAGATATTAACCCAAGTGCCAGATGCGGGAACTGAACCTATAGCCCTCTGATCTCCCGGCCTCAGAGGCGAGTGTGCTACCTACTGAGCCACTGACACTGACACTGATTTTACCGGTACATGAGCTGGGGAGGGTGTTGAGGTAGAGACTAAAAGGTATTGGACCCAGGATGGAGCCCTGAGGGACCCCGGAGCGAATGGGAAGAGTGCTGGAGAGGGAGCCGCTGATCTTGACACGCTGGGATCTAGCAGAGAGGTAGCTAGAGAACCAGGAAATGGGACCACCAGAGAAGCCAAGTTGGTGGAAAGAGTCGAGTAGAAGGGGATGACAGACAGTGTCAAAGGCCTTGGGAGAGGTCAATGAACACTGCTCCTGCAAGGCTGCCAGAGTCAAGAGCAGCATGCAGGTGTTGGGAGAATTCCAGGAGAGCTGTGGTTGTACTGTGTCCTGGGCGGAAACCGTGCTGCTCTGGGCACATAATGTCATACTTGGTTAGGTATTCAGAGAGCTGGATCAACACCACTTTTTCAAGGGCTTTAGAGAGTGGGGGGGGAGGATGGAGATGGGCCAGTAATTGTTGGGGGTGGATCGGTCCCCACTCTTATGTATGGGTGTGATTTCAGCAGTTTTTTAAGCACTTGGGAACTGACCCAGGCATAGAGACTGGTTTAGAAGGTCAGCTGCCAGACTGAGAGCTATTCCACACATCCAGCACAATATTATCATATAGATAATAATATATCTAATGAGAAAAAGGAAAAAGAAAAATATCTCAGAGATAAAAGTTACAGCTGACTACTTCTTACATTGTGTCTTATTTTCCTGTCTGCCTGGTTTGGCTTCACAGGCTTTTTAATTTCTGTGTTAAACAAACATGCCATCTATTGAATATGTGGAAAGATTTATTAGTTACTTTTAACAAAAGAAAACACTTGTTTTTAGTTTAAAAAAAATTGCATTTTGTTGTTGTTGTTTTTAAATGGCTTCTCAGTTTACCCATTTAATAAGTGCATTAAGACACTCCAGATTGTGGTTGTCTGGAATTAATGATTACGCACCTACGTGCACATTTACCCCTGACAACCAACACCTTGTCATGTCTTACTGCTGTCATAACATCAGTAAGAATATTCTAGCCACCT
This sequence comes from Neoceratodus forsteri, assembly GCA_016271365.2. NCBI lineage: Eukaryota > Metazoa > Chordata > Ceratodontiformes > Ceratodontidae > Neoceratodus > Neoceratodus forsteri. The sequence continues at coordinate 154,805,848 of CM028134.1, forward strand.
GATTATCTAAGATTTTCTGACCAAAGTTACATAGGCCTGTGCAGGTGTGTGGTATGAGGATTTTTCACACACCCTTGCACTCAAGGGGTTTGTTTATGAGATTATCTTACACCTCAGGTGCGGGAAAAATCCTCAAAAGACAAGCCTTGCACAGCCATTTTTTTTTTATAATAACTGAGGCAAGGTTTAGACAGAGACAAAAACTGTAAGCTGTATTTGTGTGAGAGAGTGCCTCTGAGTAGGCACCCTAGTCACAGAAATACAGTGTGTTTTCTTCCACGCTTCAGTGAAGTGAGAGCACGAGGAAGGAAATGCTGTATTATACAATGGGGGACGAGAATGCCACTCTCCGACTAGTCAGTTGGCACCTCTTGCCCATTGTAAATCCTCCATAGTACCAAAGGGAAGTGGTGCCAACCACCAGTGAGCCACATCAAGAACTTCCCTGAAATCACTCTGACCACGGAAAACACGGCAATCCCTGCCAAGCTTAGTCCATCTCGCCGAACTCCTGCTCAAAATGATTACCCCTTTTTTTTGTTTTGCAGCTCCTCTTTGGCGTCCTTCATCATTCCCAAAGTCTCTGCACCTGTAGTCCACATTGAGCCCCCCCCCCCAAAATAAAAATAAATAACTGTGAGCGCCACTTATTAGCTCCTGGGTCCTGACTACAAAGTGTCGTAATGCCAGAAACCTGACCCCGAACGCAACCCTTCAAAGCAGAACGCGCCAAAAAAAAAAAAAAAAAATGGACCATTACCTCCAGAGCAACAAAGAAACACACACCATGTACTCAAGACTGTCCCGGTTCATACAAGAACAATGGAGCCGCGACACAGTGAAAAAGGCAATGTAGGCACACATTTATACATAGTCTAGCCCCCCAAAAAGTAACAGGCTGAGAAGGACAAAGCAATACTGCGCATGTGCAGCACCACGATAGCCCCAGTAACCAAGAACTACTTCTTGTGGTGGAGCAATAAAAACACTAAAAAATAAAGAAAAACACAAAACAAACTCTTTAGTTACCATTTTTTACGTAAAACAAAAAGAAGACCATTGTGACATCGAATATACACTCCAGGATGGGATATCGCTAGATTATAAGGCCTGGTTTGTTTTGCTCCCTCGGCCTGCAGCCTTGTGACCAAACACACCAGGCATTGTAAATCCTAGCATGACCCACACCCTGTTGTGGTATATTGCTTAAATAACTCGCTAGTGAGTCATTACAGAATTCAGCGGGTTATTATGGCATTTTATCAGGACTGGATGTCCAGTCATTATAGGGGGTAATCAGTTATTATACTACTGTAGTTATTTAGCCTGTGCAGCAGGTGGGCCACAATATTAATACACCTCAAGTGGAACTATGTTTTTGTTTTCTGCCCATGTTTCATACTGAAAACAATATTGTTTTCACTACAAATCATAAAAAAAAACTTTCAAAGACATTTTTAAGTAGGACCCATGTTATAAGTGCAATAAGACACTTCAGAAGATATATAATTGTGTTCAATAATAATAACAATCATAATCATAGTTAGTCCTGGGCTACAAATCATGTACCCAGATCAGTTACATTGGGTGGTGTACTTTTTAAGCCAGGTAGGGTACTTAGGTTACCTACCAAGTCATAATCTCGCAGACAAAACTGGCGCACATGAAGACCGTGCTGCAAGTAGTACATATGGCTTTACAGTGACAGGGGAATTACACTGATATGAAAGTATCGCTATCCCCGGATCCTCACCAGCAAGAAGGAAGTGGATGTAGCCACTGCCGGCCAGGTGCTCAGTCGAGCCGCTCCCATGGTGGAGTGGCTAGAGCACCCAACCCTGCAGTGGTTGGCGGGAACGTGGTTTGATTCCCTGCTAGGGAATTTTTTTCTTTTTATATTTTTTTCTTGCCCCTGTGTCCACACTCCCTCGGACTTGATTATAATAGTTTGGGGGGTGTGGGGGGCGCCGGGGCGAAGCCCCCCACAAAACACAAGAAAAACTTTTGGGTGTTGCCGCACACTGTATGTAGGTGTGCGGTCTTGATGTGCGCAGTTTCGTCCGTGACATTATGACCCCATGCCCTTAGGGTAATATACTACCCTACCTGGCTTAGTAGCTCTGAAATCAGGTTGGGTAGTTCACCTCAGGTAGTTCAGTGCACTGCACTCATATCTCTTAATGGATGATGTCTGCCAGGGGTCAGAGGCAGAAATGCATTGATCGCGTGCAGCTGGACAATTCTACCACCAGGTTCAGCACATTACACCAGAACAGCACACCTCATGATCCTGTCTGCAGCTGTCAGTCTAGCTGCCCAGTCTGTCCCTCCACATCCCTGCCCACCAATCAGAGAGCTGGGTTGAACTTGGTGATAGAATTGTCTGGCTGCATGCAATCAAGACATTTGTGCTCCCGACCCTGACAGACTGAGAGTCTATGTCTTTGTGTCTCTCTCCGACTCATGTCAAGCAGCTTCTGTCTGTGTGGGGAAAGGGTTCTGTGGGTCAGGGACTAGCTGGGGGAGGGGAGAGGAGATGAGAGAGCCTGACTCTAGTGTTGGATCTGTGTGGGGAGAATGGGAGATAAAATGAAGAGTCAGATTGATGACCTCAGAGAAAAGACTCAAGAGATGACAGATAAGAATAAGATAAGGAAGTAAAAGGAGTGACTGGTAGCTGGTCAAAAGCATGTGTGCATCAGAATGTGGTACAAACCGTAGCGAGAGAAAACAGTGTAAATGAAAACAGCTACTGGTGATTAATAGCACAGTCATGACAGTGCAGTACACCACGTAGCTGTTTTTAGTGATGCCGAGTAGTACAAGTGTGCAACTGTGTACTGCTTTGCTGTGCCAACACTGTGGCGTACAGAGTAGAGGCACATGCTGTGAAGGTCCTGCATCCAGCTGACTGGGGTTCGAATCTCAGGTCATAGTTGTTTCTACCACTGGCATGGAGGGCTAAGGCATCTCACCTCACCTGCTGCCACAGCAACAACCTGGGGGGGGTGACCTCGGGGCATCGGGGGCTGGCCAGGGGGAGGAGGATCGAGCATCCAATAGGCTGTCTTCTCCTCTGGGGGGAGGGTTGGGTTGTGCCTGCTGCTTGCCTGTCTCCCGGTGGAGGCTGAGGGGAAGGCAGCTTGGGCCAGCAAGTTTCAGAGACCAGGAAGACATCGACACGGAGCATGCGGTATGTACCCTTATGTCACTGCACACTGCATCTCCATGGGGATCCAGAACACTGGAAAAGCTAGTGGCTGGATAATGGTGGGTGCTCACGGGCCCATCCCCCAACTAGCTGGGCTGCCAGCCCAAACTGGATCCGGACATTGGTGGGGGCCTGGGGATCCCCCCCCAAACAACCCGCCGGGGGGGCAAGACCTGGGGAAGAAGACTGGCAGCACCCAATGGATGTTGGGGAATGGGGTTGGTGTGCCCTCCCAAATGAGGCCCAGCCAGGAAAGGAGAATAAAAGACAGTATACAAAAATAAATAAATAAATCACTGTTTTAACCATCGGCCCAGTAAATGTCCTCCTCCCCTAAATTTTCACACACACCCAGAGTTAATTATATAAATTTAAAAGGGGTGCAGGGACTGAAGCCCCCCATGAGGGGTGCGGGGGGCATTGCCTCCTGCATATAAAATTACTATTGGGCAGGTTGGAGTATTGTCTGCAGTCAGTCTGAAAGTATGCTTCGATAGACAACCTTCCCCTTCCCCAAGTTGCCTCCACCACAGAGTTTTATTAGTAAATGTGCCCCCCAATTTCTTCTGCCCCTGTCACTTGTGTTCCTCCTTAGTAAACATGCCAACCTCTGAATTTTAATGTTCCACGAGTATGGTTTCCAATGCCGCTTCTCTGCGGCTCTATTTGCACTGTTTCTGCTGTAGCTGTTCTTTCTCAGCGCTGTCTTTCCTTACGCAGTTTTGCCTGCATGGTTTTGGATTGTGCTATATCGTATACGTGGTTTTGACCTAGTGACTGGGGGATCTTCAAAGTCAGTTCTCATTTATTTTGCTGCCCTTTCTGCAAAGAGAAAGTGAAAGTGGCAGAGCGAGGGAGTCTGCTTAGGCGACCAGGCCAGCTTGGGTTCTTTCTCTGATTCTGTCTGTGTTGTTGGGCTGAAATTAGCTCTCTCAGGCAGCTAGTAGAAGCGGCAAGGGGCATTTTTTTTTCTTGTTTGCCCAGCAGCAGCCCAGTAGTAGTAGCCTAGCAGGCAGCACATGAAAAAAAAATTAAATCAGAGCACTGCTCACTTTTTTCACATTTAGGTTGAGTAACAGTAATATATATAGAATAATATATGGGTGAGTGTGTGTAACCAGAATTTTTACACACCCCTGAGGTGTGGGATGCTACATAAATCCTGAAAGCGAAGCCCAAGGGGTTTATAAAAGCATCCCACACCAAGAGTGTGTGTAAAATTCTGGTTTTACACACACTCACCCATGTATTATTTTATTTAATTATTGGTCCTCATATTTTTTAGATTTACACACACACACACACTCTGCCTGTAGAGAGAGAGAGAGACACACACACACACATTCTTTCACTCACTTGTCAGTTGCTTGCGGTTCGTGAGGGATGTAGTATTTATTTATTGAAATTGTTTCACCAGGAAAGGCACACTGAGCAAAAAGATGCTTGTCTCACGGTGCGACCTGGGGAGAAGGGTTACAGAGGAGGCAGATCATGTACAGACAAAATGAAAATAATGAATTGTGCAATACAGATGATATACAATAGCTGGGAGAGATAACTTGAGCACATTGTTTACAATAGATGGAGCAAATACAGGTGATCTGTAGCACATTTAAACAATTGGTGAAGCAGTACAGAGATAAGAACATGAAGGACAGGGTATACATAACATGGAACAACTACTGAATAATACATGTTTAAGTAAGTGCCAATAGCAATGCATGAGTGGTGATAGCATGACAGGAGTTGAGGCGAGTTGCATCAAGTTGACAGAGGAGTAGGAGAGGAGTGGGGGTGATGAGGGTGGGGGAGAAGTGAGCAGTAGTAGTGCTTGAGGTTGAGAAGTGTGGGTAGCTGAGTAGGGAGTGAAGGAGAGGGGAGGGTAAGGAGGGATTAGGAGGGAAAAAGAAAAATAGAAGGGGGTGATGAAGAGCATAGGGAGTATATAAGCCAAGCAATTTGGCGAAGGCCGAGCCGCTGGTCAGGCACAAGGGGGGATGGTGCGACCACTGCTGGCCAATCAGCCTTCTCTTACCTCTGTAGTGGCGGCGTGGAGCTCTGCTCGACAGGTAGGTATGGCAGGATCAACCAGATAAATATTGAAAAGAATGTAAAAAATTACCTGGGATGAAGTGAGACACAAAGGAGAAGTTCGGGACCGGGGTTCGGGAACTCGGTTACCGAGCAACAGAGTTACCATGTTTTTGGGAGATGATCACCCCTCCCAGACGGAGTTACAGCCAATGAGCTGTGCAGCTGTTATTTGAGAGGCAGATAGTGATTATAACCTCCCTTATTGTAATGAAAAATACCAACCGGGAGGCTATAACCCAGAATAAAACCACGGTTATCTGTGGATAAAAAATGTGGCCCATTGATTAAAAATACAGTACAGTACTAAATAGTCAGTCAGCCGCCTGCTCAAGTGCTGAGCTGACATTGCTTGAAGAATCACTTCAGTTCTCTTTTTGAAGCATAACAGTCAACATCTCTCTCTCTCTCTCTCTCTCTCTCTCTCTCCCCCTCTCCCCCTGCCTCCTTGGCTATACTAAAGGCTGTATTTCAAAAAATATGTGAAGCAACAACCAAAAAATGAAATGCAAACAAAAAAAAACATAAAGCAACAAAACCAAGTGTGAAGTGTGATGTCATAAAAATACAGTAGCAAAACAAAAACAAATGTAAAGTGCAACCAAAATAAATGACAAACATAAAATCAAATGCAAACCAAAATAGTCGTGTGCATCTAAAAATGATTAATTTTAAAAATATATTCGCACAGTTAAAAAATGAATGAAAACAAAAATGTATAGCACAACAAAAAAGTAGAGCAAGGCTACATAATGACTGCACACAAAATGTATAGCAACACTAAAAACAAAAGAATGCAAACAAAAAAGTAAAGCACACAAAAATTGTACAACACAACTAAAAATAAGTACAAACAAGGATAGCACAGCTAAATAATGAAAGAAAACAAAAACATAAATGCAAAGAGGAAAGGGGTAGTGGAAGCAAAATATGACTGCAAAGAAATGAAATGAAAAATTGTATCGACGGCAAAAAGTTTAACTAAACAACAAAAAGATGGAAGGTACAATCAAAAAATGTAAACTGCAAACCAAAAGCACTAAAACAACAAAAGTGGTACACATGTATACAAAAAAAGCAGCTGACACTAAGAAAAATGACAAGCAAAAAAAATTGCAAACAGAAGTTGGTTACAAAACGGAAATAACTTTATCTTATGCAACCACAAGGGTAGAGGGAATGAGACATTTCTCTAATTCGTTCCTGCCCTGATCTCTGTTTTAGTACTGTAATTCCAGCCTTCTGTTTACAACTCTTTTCCTTTTTGGCAATGGTCCTGCTAATGGTATTGGTAGAAAGTAAACTGATTTTGCTTGTGCACACTTTGTGAATGCTGACATGCACAGTAGGACAGGGGACTGAGTGCCGCTCCCAACATGAACTGGCAGCCCATGTAATATCAAATCAAGCTTTTTCACAAATTGTGGTTTCTCACAGCTGCCAGCCAAGTGAGACATGAAAATACGGTGTCACCTGTTACAAACTGCATTCATTCAAGTCGCTTTTTTTCTCATGCTCCATACAGCCTAGAAACTAATGTTACATACTGCTGGAAAACTGAGAAACATAGAATTTGACAGCAGATAAGGACCGCTTGGCCCACCCAGTCTGCCCATTTCCCTACCTACTGGATAAGCTGCAGATCCTAGTTAACCAGCAGCCTACTTCTTCCTACCCCCACCCCCCAGAACTGCCTTATGACTATCCCATGCATGCTTGAATTCCACCACTGATTTTGACTCCACAACCTCCTCCGGAAGGCTGTTCCATGCATCCACAACCCTCTCTGTGAAAAATACTTCCTTAAATTACCTCTGAGCCGCCCCCATCTTCAAATTGTGCCTCTTGTTCTTGCACACTTTTTTGAAAGATGCTACCCTCTTGGACTTTGTTGATTCCCTTGAGGTACTTGAAAGTTTCTATCATGTCCCCTCTCCCTCCTTTCCTCGAGGCTATACATATTAAGCTCCTTAAGTCTCTCTTCATATGTCTTCCGGTGCAGACCCTGCACCATTTAGGTGCCCTCCTCTGGACAGCTTCCATCCTGTCTATGTCTTTCGGAGATTGGGTCTCCAGAACTGCACACAGTACTCCAGATGTGGTCTCACCAGCTGTCTGTACAGAGGATAATAACTTCTTGTTTTCTACTGGTGATGCCTCTCCTATGCATCCCAGTAGCCCCCTAACCCTCCTTGCTGCCCTCTCACATTGCTTGCCCATCTTTAGGTCATCTGATATGACTACCCCAGTCCCTCTCCATTTTTGTTGTTGTTAGTATCTCACCCCCATTGTGTACTCTTCCCTGGGTTTTGTTTCCCAGGTGCATTACTTGCACTTCTTAACATTGAATCTAAGCTGCCATACATTTGACCATTCCTCTAACCTTGCTAAGTCCCTTCTCATCCTTTCCACCCCACCTTGTGCATCAACTCTGTTGCAGATCTTAGTGTCATCTGCAAAGAGACATACTTTTCCTTCCAGTCCTTCTGCAATGTCGCTTATAAAAGACATTGAAGAGGACTGGTCCTAATACTGAACCTTGCAGTACCCCACTAGTAACCCTCCTTTCTTCTGAGTGGACTCCATTTACTATTACTCTCTGTGTCCTATTCTCCAGCCAATTCTTTACTCAGGCTGTCATCTTGGGACCCACTCCCAGGCTGGCTAACTTGTAGAATCTCAGCTTTGCAGTGGCGTATGGCATTAGATGGCTGCATGTCATAACAGCGAGTTTTAAATGGTGAGTGTCAAAACGGCGATTCCAGGAGAGCGAATGCAATTAGGGCGCATATAAAAAATGGCTACCGTCAGAAACAGTGACTTTAGCCTGAAACATAGTGCACTGTTGGAAAAGTACACTAATCTAACCTACTTTTCTGTCGGAGGGGAGCTGCCCCCAACCCCCGATATCTCTAGGATTCTTACTCCGAGGGGCACCTGGACACTGGGGTAATGGTGCACCTTAGTAACTATTTAATTCCACTCCCGTTGTGACTGTCGCTGTTCTGGAATCCTCATTATTGTCTCGCTGTTACTAAGTCGCCTTGATGTGCTACCACACTGGATGCTAGCTCATACAGATCAGGAGAAAATGGTCTCTCAATGCGTGCTATTTTATTACAAAAAAACAACAGTGTAAAACATGGCAGTGAGTTGAAGTTGATTAAACTAAAAACTAAGAATAAGAAAAAATGCTTCCAGTATATGTATCTTCATGGTGGTAGTGGAGGAGGGGGCTTGGACCTGTGCAAAACAAAAAGGCACAGAACACAAAGAAATGAAGAAAGTAAATTATTTAAAATGTGCGTTATCTGCGGCATCTCCCAGTTTTGCAAACCCTGAACTGTACTATCTTGTGTTGGTCCTGTTCAATGCCCTAGTATTAGGAATTTATTTAAAATGCTGTAATGTTGGTCATCCCATGGCTCAGAGGACATGCACTACACTTCCATGCTGCCGACCTGGCTTTGAAAGCAAGCCTGGGGAGACAGTGTTGGTGCAGCCATGGCTGGGGAATGATTCTGAGGGGAGTGCGAGCCAGTCTGGGGAGGGAACTGCTTGGGCTCCGGCGCAACAGTGACCCCTAGCTGCAAGAGGGGGAGCCTGCTCCTTCGCTGGGGACAGGGTCTGCCATGCGTGTGCTGCTGCAGATAACTGCACATTTTAAATAATTTATTTTCTTAATTTCTTTGTGTTCTGTAAGTTTCTTTTTGCTTTGCACAGGTCTAAGCCCCATCCCCCACTACCACCATCATGAAGATGCATCTACTGGAACCTTTTTTTTTATTCTTATTTTTTAGTTTTATCAGTTTCAACTCACTGCCATTTTTACACTGCCTTTTTTTTGTAATGGACCATCTTCTCCCATCTGTAAATGCTATACACCACTGGAAAGCTGAGATTCTCAGTTTTCTATCAGTATGCAATATTAGTTTCTAGGTTGTATGGAGCGTGAGAAAAAAAGGGACTCGAATGAATGTCATTTTTAACAGGTGACTTACTGTATTTTCATGTCTCACTTGGCTGGCAGCTGTGAGAAACCACAATTTGTGAAAAAGCTTGATTTGATATTACATGGGCTGCCAGTTCATGTTGGGTGCGGCACTCGGTCCCCTGTCCTGTTGTGCATGCCAGCAATCACAAAGTGTGCACAAACAAAATCAGTTTAGTTTCTACCAATACCATTAGCAGGACCATTGCCAAAAAGAAAAGGGGTTGTAAAACAGAAGGCTCAGACTCATCGCTTTCTACTTCACTACAACCTATTCTGCCAGGACCACGGCAAGCATGGAGGCGGCATGGCAGTCTACATTAGACAATCCTTCTCATGCTCCATCTCCCACTGGGATGCAGCCCAGCCCTCCTCCCATGAGTTTCTTATTGTCCTCCTCTCCCTTCCCTCCACCCTCCCAATATATATAGCTGTACTTTACTGCTTGCCCAAAATGCCCCACATCTCCATTGTCGAATGCATCTCTGCTATGTCCTCACACTCGGGCAAAGGTGAACGCAGGCCTGCTTGGTGACTTCAACCTGGACTGGCTCCCCATTCTCAAAATCCTCCATCCTTAAAATCTAATCATTAAACCTCACTCAGTCGATCTCTGAGCCAACACGTCTAAACCCCAAATCACTCTCTCTCTGACTGGGTGCTTACCTCCCACCCTCACCGCATTTCTGCCGCTGGAGTACTCTCCAATGCCTTCAATGATCACTGCATTACATTCTGTATAAGAAAAGCTTCTACCCCCGAATCAGCCCCCAGATATATATGGTATCACCCGCGCTACACCCTGGACTCTAACTCCCTTCTCCAGGATTTAATTCATGCAGACTGGTCTCAATTGTACACAGCCCATGACGTTGACAAAGCACTCCAGTTATTCTCTGTTACCTTAACCCGAATCTGGAACATTCATGCCCCCTTAAAAAAGGCAAGAGTAAAGCGTCGCCACCTCCCTTGGTTAACTCTGGACCTCCTCTCCCTCTGCAGAACCCAAGACAAACTCTGGGCACAAAGTCCCAGCTTCAGGCAAGACCCAGTTCTCAATCTAATTTTTGGAAAGCTCTCCACTCCCTCATAGACCTTCCTGTTGCTCAAGCCCCCCAAATCCTAAAGACTGATGAAGCAACAGTCTCTGACTCTGTTTCAACCATTGAGACCGTCAACAAATTCTTTACCACCTGTGCCCTCCCTGACCATCCCATCCCATCCCCTCCCCTACTGATTCCCCTTCCACTCCTGCTGGGTCTGGTTTCACCTCTCCCTCCATTTCCTCCCCGGAGGTTTACAAGGCGCTAATGTCACTTAACCCTACAAAAACTAGTCCAGACAGCCTCCACCCCAAGATGCTCCGAATATCTGCTCCAGCTATTGCAGCTCCCCTCACTTATCTCCTTAATCTCCCTCTCTACCAGTTCCATCCCCCAGACCTGGAAACTAGTCAAGGTACTCCCCCTCCACAAAGGTGAGGATCCCTCTTTGCCTGACAGCTATTGTCCTATATCTCTCCTACCTGGTCTTGCCAAGCTCCAGGAGTCTCTTATTTATTCGAGGCTCCTGGAACATCTCTCTGTTACTGACAGTCTTTCTCCCTACCAGTCTGATTTCAGGAAGCAGCACTCCACAGTCTCCTCCCTGCTCCGTGTCACTGACGCAATCCAGTCTATGAACAAAGGCCTTGTTATTGCAGCCATTTTCATGGACCTGGCAAAGCCCTTTGACTCTGTCTCTCACAATCTTCTAATCAAAAAACATCATTCCTCTGGTCTGGCTCCAGCTGCCACTAACTGGTTCAGATTGTACCTTCAACAAAGACAGCAATCTGTACAAGTAGGAAACACCCTCTCTCCCCATTTTAGCCATCGTCCCCCAAGGTTCCATACTGGGCCCCATTCTTTTCTCAATATTCATAAATGACCTCCCCTCAGTCTGCACCCCCTTCAAAATCCAGATGTACGTGGATGACACCGTGATATACTGCTCCAGTCCCTCAGCTGTAGATGTAGTTGCTCCCCTTCAGTGTGACTTCAACAAAGTGCAGAAATGGTTCCATCAAAAACAGCTGAAACTAAATGATAAAAAAAATGGTGCCAATGTTCTTAGGATCGAGGCAAAGATGGTCCAAATTCTAAAATCCCCCAACTTTCACCACTTTGGATGGCTCACCCCTAGAATCAGACAATTCTTTCAAATATCTAGGGGTCTGGCTGGATAGCAGCCTCAACTTCTCAGCCGACATTGACTCCATCTGCATCAAACTTCACCCCAAACTCAGAGCCCTCTATCGACATAAAGAATGCCTCCCAATGTTAACTCACCAAGACCTAGTCACCAAAACCATTCTTCCTGTAATATACTATGCCAATATTGTCTACAGCTCAGCTCCAACCACTTCATTAACTAGACTCGACACCCTACTTAACTCATTTCGCCATTTTGCCACCTCCTCCTCCCTCTTACTCACCACTGTACCCTCCACTCCTCTCTCTCTCTCTCCCGTATGCCTCTACCTACTAGACGCCAGATACATAGCCTCACCTTCATCGGCAAATTCTGGTTTGGGACTCTTCCCCCCCCCCCCATTTCAACTCCTGTCTATCCCCAGTTAGCTCCTCCATGTACTCCCTTCATTCAAGTGATGCTGGGATGTTCTCCCTTCCACATCCTCGCACATGCTCAGACCAGGCAGCATTCTCTTACCATCTCGCTTATATCTGGAATCAACTTCCTTGGGACACCTGCCACTTCCCCACCTTCTCTGTCCTTAAATCCCTGCTCTAAGCTGTTCCTCCTACTACATGCACTTGCCCTTCCTCCTCCTCCTCCTCCTCCATCCCCAACCCCCCAATCCCACCCTCCATACCTCCCATTTGGTACAGCACGCTTGTCTACACAATGCACCCCAGTCTCGCTAGTCTGACCTAACACTGTCCAATATCATTCCATTTGCATCCTTTAAACAGCATTGTAGTCTTCTTCAAAGAGAAATGGAATTGCTACCACTAGAGCTAGCATTATCATCTCACAAATCTCCCTTCCAAACCATATATGGCATATTCTTTCCAGACAGACACCCCATCTTATGGCACCCAGTAATACCTTCACCATCCTAGTATTACATTATATTGAGTGTCTGCCATACTCCCACTGGGATATGTATATACTGTACATACTGTAAATATTAGCTTAACTTTCCTGTAACCATTTTTTATCATGTGAATTTACTGTACATCACTGTGTTTATAAACGTTATTTTCCCCTGTATGTATAACTGTCTTATATAAGTGTATGATGTATCTGTTGTGTATCAACTATTGAACCTTGACCTTATCAGGTCCATCTTGTAAATGAGCCTTGCTCAGTGATGTTCACCTGAATAAATAAAGATTTGATGATGATGATGACCTCTGACCTGTTTAATTCTCTAAACAACTTAACCTCCACTGTCATTGCCTGACTTAGTGCTGGTACTCCTTATCAGCAATGCTGTGTACGTTACTGAACTATAGTATTTAATATGTAATTCTTGTTTTACTCCATATAACTCTGATGCAAGTGTATGTACTTTTTATTTATTTACTCTATAATGTGTACATAGCTGTACTATCTGAATTGTACCAATGTGTTTCTTGCCCTTGTATGTGTCTTTATCCCTGGGTCGCACCTAGAAACAAGCCTCAGCTCAGTGTGCTTTCCCAGTTATTAACTTTTAAATAAATAAATAAAAATGTCTCCTTCCCTCTGCTCTTGTGGTTGTATAAGATTAAGTCATTTCTGTTTTATAACCAAGTGCCGTTTCCAATTTTTTTTTTTTTTGGCTTTTTTTCTTTACATCCATTGACCAAGGGTTTTCTTTATATCCATTAACCAAGGGCATGCAAAGTTTTATATCCTGTACAGGAAATTAATGTACAGGTTTGGGAAACTAAGTGCTTAATTGTTTACTGTTTTCATTTGTGTTTGTTGTTATTTGCAATCATTACCTGAAAATCTGATATGATTTTTTTCTGCTGATGTTTGTATTTGGAAAAATGTCAATAAAAATTTATGACAGTGAAGAGAAGAAAAATAAAGTCTTTCACATTTTGTTATGGTCAGGGTAGGGTAATAGGGTAGTAGGAAGATCAGAGTAGTAACTGCTGTGCCCTACCCTAACCAACTGCCTGTTTTTCACTGGGGTATTTTTAGGGTAGTCTGGCGGTACCGGCAAGTAGCATTTAGGGAGTCGGGGGGGGGGGTGCCTGCACCACCAGTAAACCTATAGCACATGCTCTCTTCCATAATATTAGTCATAATACTTTCCTCTTGTTTGTTGAAAATGCACTCAGTGCAAACTCCTTGTACCTAACACACTTGAGGTGTGGGATTATTGACATATAATTACATACCTTGGTGTGCCCTATTCCAGTAGCTGTTGCACAGGTAGGCTGGCACAAATTAAAAACACAACTTCAGTTTAATGTTCTGCAATTTATATTTTATGCCCCAGTTCGCTCTGGCTCCAGCCTCACTGGAACCCCTGCACCTCCCTCAGTCCCCATGCACCTGCAATCCATTCACACCATGGAGTAATGGTTTACTCCCTGGGTGCTGTATAGGGGCCATACCCCTGAGCATGCCAGTTGTCAGGTGATGGAGGAGACAGTGGGAGCCAGCCTGGATGTACCACAGTCCCTAGAAGCTGGCATCAGTGTCGCACCTGTTCTCTATCCCAGTTCCCTGTAAGTCAACGGCTCATGAGGTGGACCAATGCACACACACACACACACACACAAGAGGGAATGTGTTTACTAATACTTGGAGGGACTATGACCTGTGTGGCAAGGTAACAGTTTTAAATCCATATGCTCTGCACAAAGATCTTCAGGGGCAACAGGGAAGTGTTGCCTTGCTTTTGCTAATGTTAGCAAAATGGTCTAACTTTCACCACTTTGGATGTAGAGTTAAATCCAGGACCAGAAGTAGTAAAAATCAAGATATTGCATGACAATGCATGGAGCCTGGGAACTAAAATGGATACACTGAACCTAATGGTAGAGGAGCATGCCCCAATGTCCTAGGTTTGACCAAGACCTGGTCAACTAATAAGATGGAAGATGATGAATTTTGACTTCCTGATTATTCATTACTTTGTTCAGAAAGACCCGGGGAGAGTCATGCTATATGTTAAAAAACATTTGGGCCATGTGAAAATAATTCTTAAAGGTAGTGAAAATAATATTGAATATTTAACAGTTAAGTTAAACAAACTGAAGGTCACTTTTGCTGTAATTTATTCACCACTTAAAACAAAACTAGAATCAAATGAATGTGCGATTAACAAGATATACAGTACACTAGGAGGCAAGTTATTGATACTAATGGGGGACCTACATTGTAATTGGCTGGGCCTTCGAGGAGATCAGCTAAAAGAAATTATTTCAATTCTTGGAGTAACACAATATATAAAAAGGACCCTACGAGATATTCCAAGACTACCAAAAAATGGTGCTATTCTTCATATATTATTTGGCTCCTTCCTAATAACAGCACAGAATTCAGGAGTCCTGTCCCCATACCTGGGAGATCATAATCCGATACAGGGAACTATATGAATTCTGCAAGCACAGGGATTGCTTGACTATACCAACTATACAAGAGCAAGGGACTTAGAACATTTTTTGGAGGACAGGTTCTTAGTAAGTGTAGAAAGAGAAAATTGGGACAGATGTTTGCTTATACCAGATCTAGATTTATCAGTACAGTACTTTACTGAAACCTTTAACAGTATTTGTGATTCACGTGCACCAAAATGTAAAAAGAAAATAAAACAAGCTAGACTTCCCTGGATCAACGAAAGAATTTTGAAAATTGTAAGGGTCAAAAACACATTTTGGCAAAAAAGCCAAAAGAACCAGGCAGAACAGGGACTGGGTTCTTTTTTAAAAATAAGAGAAATGAATGCAGACAACAAATAGGGAAGGCTAAAGCTCTATACTATGAAAACAAAATACACTGTGATAACGACCCCCATAGGTTTTAGCAGAATATTAACAACCTATTAAAGCCAGAATGAAATGATTTATCAAAGAAGCTTGGTTTAAGAGCAGACAGTGCACTAATTGAAGAGCCTTACGAAGTAGCCAAAGTACTAAATAAGTTTTTTGTGGATCTACCAGGGTATGACATCGCAATGGGTAAAAGAGGACAACAGGTGGAACAATTAATTAGGGAAAACAGGGACAACTACCCACCCTTTAGATTTAAAATTTTAAACACATCTGTGGTATATAAAGGCCTGAAGAATATTAATATACATAAGTCCGCCGGACTAGATGGCCTGGAGGGAAGATTTCTGAAAATGGCCACAAAGCAAATTGCCCCAGTTGTTACATAAATTTTTAATAGGAGCCTACAGGAAGGTTACTTTCCACAGAAAGTAAAACGATCCCAATCTTTAAAGGGGGGCTACCTCAGATATAAGAATTACAGTCTGATAGCACTTTTACCTATTCTATCCAAGAGCCTAGAAAGACATGTCCATACCCAAATTATTGAATACTTGGACAAATACAAACTGATTACACCGTTTCAATCCGGGTTCCATAAAGGGCACTCAACTACTTCAGTTTTACTGGAATTTAATAATTTGATTAGTTCATCTTTGCATTCTGGTTTAGAAACTGCAGCAATTTTTATTGATTTATCAAAGGCGTTTGACTTGGTGAGCCACTCCCTCCTCTTGCAGACAGCAGAAGCTATGGGAATTACTGAAGGACCCTGGTGATGGCTATGGTCTTACCTGGGTGGCCGCACTCAAAGGGTATCAGTCTCAGGATGCATATCATCCAGCAGAGACATTATGAGAGATGAGTACCTCAGGGGTCCATTTTAGGACCCCTGTTATTCCTATTACTTAATATCAGCCTGCCACAAGTAGTGCAGCACTCCAAGGTGAGACTGTATGCGATGATACCGTCCTAATAGTGCCTGGTCGAAATGTCCAAGAACTCAAGGAAAAGATGCAGGCTGATTTTGACAGCCTGAGGGAGTGGTTCACCAGGTCAGACTTTATTATGAATACTAAGAAAACCAAGCTGCTGCGTTTCATTCTAAAACAAAAAAAAACTTTGTCCAAATGAAAATAAATGTAGATAATGACGAATGTTTGGAACAGGTAAATCAGTATTGTTATTTAGGAGTCATTTTTGATGCCATATGTCCTTTAGGGAACACATAATAACACCGATGGAAAGGGTGAATAAAAGAATAGGTTCTCTACATCGAACAACCAAGTGTCTAAGTAGGAATGACTGAAAAAAGTGGCGGAACAATTAATCTTTCCAGTCTTAACATATGGAGAACTTGTATATCGAACTGCAAATAAACAACCACTAAGCAAATTAGATAGGGCATATTATAAAATAGCAAGGTATGTATTGCAATGCAATATAAGAACCCATCACTGTGCCCTGTTGTCCTCATTGCAATGGCAGCCCTTAGACATTAAACATGCAAGATCATGGCAAAAAATGATTCATAGATACCATGCCTTTCACCCTAACCATTATGCTAATGAAACATTGTTTGAGTGACCCTTGGGGATACTAAAAGATCGGTTTATGTAAATAAAATCTCTTTTCCAATTATTAGAAATAAGCATGGGGAAGGAACACTATCCCTTCATGTTGCCAGATACTGGAATATTCTCCCTTACTCAGCCCGAACATCTCCATCATTTGAATTGTTTGCTCAGGAGATAAAAGGGCTAAACCAATTCAGTTGTCAATGCAACTAGAACATTGTTCTTAAATTTTTTAATGCTCAGATACTATTATTATTTTTGTCCTTTCTGGGACTTAATTTATAATTTTAGATCTTACTTCAGTATTTGGAATCCATGTAGTTAATGTTTTGTATGATAAATGCGCCTTCTGTTAGTTTTAATCTATGTATATGTAAAGGCAACATTGATAGTTAATGTCTCGTATGCTAATTGTGCCTCCTGTTAGTTTTAATATATGTACAGTATATGTATAGGTAACGCAGATAGATGCAAACAGGACTGTCTTGAAAACTGGGTTGCATAACCTAAATGACATGTTTTCCTGTATAAAAATAATGCTTTTACTTATTTATTGAAATTGTTTCACCAGAAAAGGCATACTGAGCAAAACGATGCTTGTCTCTCGGTGCAACCTAGGGGAAGGGGTACACGGGGAGGATAACACGCAGGTTATCACAATAGAGATACATTAAACATATGTACAGAGTTACATAATGCAATAGAGATACATTAAACAGATGTGCTGAGTAGCTTGGAATTACTTGGTTACAGCATTGGCTAAACATTCAGTAAAAAGCCTGTACCGGTGTATACAGCAAGTTCAGACATACAACATACCTGCATAGACCACAGACTGGTGCTGTAAATAACAGTCTAGGCAGGACAGAGAGGGGCAGAAGTGCATATAGATATACATATATATATAAATATATATATATATATATATAAGACAGCTTCCAGTGTAGGGTGTGCCGCTAGTAGGTATGGTAATTTGACAGGGGGAGCAATTTATTAAGGAGTGCAGGCACAGTTTACCATGAGGTAGTTAGCCAGTGCAGTTGATAGGGAATAGGTAGAAGAAGAGTGATGGATTTGAGGGGGGAGAGCATTACAGAGTTTTGGGAAACGGTACGAGAAGGCTGTTGTTCCAGCTGAGGTCTTACGACTGAGAATATTTAATAGTCGGGTATCAAGGGATCAGAGGGAGTGAGGTGGAATGGGAGCCAACAACAGTATGGAGGAGAGGTAGCAGGGAAGGGTGCCAAGACAGAATTTTGAGACAAACTTGGAGCAGTGCAGTAGGCTTCAATTTTTGAGGGAAGGGAAGGCGAGGGTACGGTAGAGATCACAGTGGTGGGAGCAGGGGGAAGCATTGAGGGCGAAGCAGCAGAAGGCATTGGAGAGGAGGTCTAGTTTAGATAAGGTGGCTTTAGGTGCAGCGCTGTAGACTGTGTCACAGTAGTCAATCGAGGGAAGGATCATCTTCTGCACTAGTTCCCACCTAACCGAAAAGGGGAGGCAAGAGCGGCTTCCTGTAGAGGGCACCTAGCTTGGAGCCGAGTTTTTTATGATAGCATCGATGTGATCAGAGAAAGTAAGGTGATGGTTGAGCCATACCCCTAGATAACGGAAGGAAGCAATGTTCTCCAGGGTAGTCCCATCCAGAGTGTGGAAGGACGGGAGTGAGTGGAGTCGGGACAGCCTCTGTCTCGTGCCGAAGGACATGGTAAATGTTTTTTAGTGTTGAGCGTCAGTTGGTGTGAGCTGAACCAGAGTTGAACTTTACTGAAATCGGACTGGAGGTTGGATGCTACTTCATCCAGGGAGGAGCCTGAGGTGAACAGGACGGTGTCGTCAGCATACATGTGAATAGATGAAGCTGTGCAGATTTGAGGCAGGTTGTTGAGAAAAATGGAGAACAGGATGGGGCCAAGGACTGACCCTTGGGGGGCACCAGTGGTTACGGGGGAGGATGTAGCATCCGCAATTCTTACTGATTGTGTTCTTCCTGAGAGATAGGCACTGAACCAGTTAGTAGCTGAGGCAGCGAGGCCTGCATCCGAAAGGCTTGTTATCAGCAAGGGGTGGGAAACAGTGTCGAATGCTTTAGCGAGGTCAACAAATATAGCCGATGAGATCTGGCCCCTATCCATGCCGGAGAGGATGGAGTCAGTGAGCCTTAACAAGGAGGAAGCAGTGGAGTGGCCCTGTCTGAACCCAGACTGAAACGGTGTGAAGAAGTTTGAATCAGAGAGGAAGGAGGTAAGTTGGGTGAGTACTAGGTGCTCTTGTAGCTTGGCAAGGACCAGGAGTAGAGAGATAGGGTGGTAGTTTGCAGTGAGGGGGTTCCCCTTTAGGGAGGGGGATGACAACGGTGTGTTTCCAGGCCCAGGAGAGAGTAGCAGTGGTAAATGAGAGGTTTAGAAGATCAGCCAGAGGTGATGCTATAACTGGTGTAGAGAGGAGAAGGAGTTTGGTGTCCAGCCCGTCAGGGGAGTTACTTTTAGAAGGGTTTAGGGCCAGTAGGGCCTGGAGGGCTTTTGATTGTGTAGTAGATTGGAAGGAGAAGGTGCATGGCCTAAGCGAGTTCGAGGCTCGTGGAGTAGTAGGGGGCAGGGAGGAGAGGAGAGTTGAGGCACAAGAGGTAAAGTATGAGTTGAACTTGGCAGTCACTGCCCCTGGGTCAGAGAGGAGTGAGTTGTTTACAATTAGGTGCAGTGTGGAATTTGCCACCGGGGGGGGGGAGAGAGAGTGAATGACCTTCGAGAATTTGGATGGGCTATTGAAGTTAGACTGGAGGGAGGAGTTGAAGTATTCAGCTTTAGTGAGCCTAGTTGTTACGTAGCACACGGTACTTTGTGTAGTCTTGTGGGAGGTGCGAAGTTTTATGCACTCACCAGGCTTTGTCAGAAGCATTTTGTCAGGCTATGAGTCCTTGAGTAATCCAAGGCAGGTGGTTATCATGTACCCTGGAGCGATGCAGTGGGGCGTGCCTTTTCCAGACAGTGATGAACATATCATGGAAGTGAGCTAAGGTGTCATCAAAGAGGAGGCTGGGGTGGGTGAGGACCAGTTAGCGTGGGCTAGGTCTTCGTGCACAGTGGCTAGGTTGAGGGATTTATAGGACCATTGGAATATGAACTTGGGGGCAGATTTGGGGCGATGAATTTTCCTGATAAGGTAGATAATGCGGTGGTCACTCAGGGAGCAGACCAGCTTGGATAATCTGGTGGGGTTGGGAGATGAGTGCCCAGTCTATGAGAGTGCGGTTCATAGGTTTGGGGTTTAAACAGGTAGGCTCAGTGATGGATTGAGACAGGTTCAGAGCAGAAATGTCCATTCGGGTTTTGCGGAGAGAATACGATAACCAGTTGTGGTTAAAATCCCCCACGATATACTGTATAGTTCCCCCTTCGAGGATAGAGAGGAGATTTGCGTGAGTAGGTAAATAGGGAGTGAGAAGGGTAGTTCCAGTTGAACCATTATAAGTTCATGGGCTTTTGGTATGGACTTTGTTAAAACTACAGAGAAGTGCAGGTTGGCATTTACATA